>OW964840.1:12784960-15184960 GCA_943142095.1 Ophonus ardosiacus
AGTCATATGTAAATTAAATGGAACTCGAGATTTGGAAATGAATATCATATGTTATTAAAAAATAATTATATGGGCCAAAATTAGTTTTCATTTTAATTTTGAATTAGGACGTTTCATCTTCAATCCAATATCCTTTTTGTGCAGGTGGGCTTGGCACCATACCTGCTTTCAGATATTGGAGAAGTAAAACGTGCCTCGGTTGCTCAGGTCCTATTTTCTTTTCCCAGTCGACATCAAAATAATTTCGATTATTCGATGTCATATCATCGATATCGGGTTGAAAATAGTGGAGACCCAGAGCAATGGCAATGAGAGCACCAATTATAATTGATGCAATACTACTTGCCACAAATACAAAAAAGATACTCATTTCTTTATATTTATTCGCAGAATAAAGTGAAATATTCGCAACGAAATATTTCGTGATACGTATTCCTTTACGAAATTCGTATCTATAGTTTCTAAATAATGGTAATATTAATATTGTTGAAATTAAAAGTTTCTATAGTTACCGTTTAATTGTTAATTGCATTGTTTTATTATTTGAATATATGATTCAGTTCGATGCAATGTATGTCTTGTATATTGGCATTTTACGATTTAGACTGAGACACGATGAAGAAAATATCAATAAAATAACGAAAGTGACTAACCAATACTCCTAAAAGGCTTCTACGTAGGACAAATATGACAATGACAGACGTCGCATAGTATTTATCAGGGCTGGTCTTATATTCCCAACAAAAAACCAACTACTCGGCTTTTCTAATAAAATACACTTAAAAATCCGCAGAAACCCTTAATATAACACTGATACGATAGTACATTTTTAACTTATATGTATGCATGTTTTATTTGTTTATCTGTCTGTAAGATTCTCTGTATATACATATATATATATATTTGGATATTTTTTTTAGATACGTATTTTTAAGATATTAAGTGGTGCACTTTCTACGATAGTAATGAGTGACAGTAAGTTGACGGCTGGTATTGGACCGTCACGCTACATATATGATATTAGCGAATTATGTTTACAAAGCAGATTGTCAGAAAAAGCAGCTAGTTCTGATAATTTTTGGATATGTTTGGGTTTGTAGGGCTTTGTGTGGGTGTGCGCCAGCGGTGCAAGGCAATGTACCATTTCGTTATCATCATTTTCATTGTTGTTTCATTTTGATTTACACCGAGAAACTTTGAAAACTTGATGAACAAACTGATATTCATAAAGTGTCTCCTAATCGTTGCATGATGTGTTTTCTAGGCGAAATAAGTGTATTTAGACTGTTTTACAGTAATTTGTATAACTTCAATACGGTAGTTTGACTGCGTAGGAAAGGGCACCACGGAAGCCCTACAAAAGCTTGTGTACACTAAAATATAGTGTAATCTGTCATATTCTGCCATAAACTTTCATATTTTATCATAATATAAGGAAAAAACTGTATCCCAAAAGTTGTACTTAGAAAATTTGTTTTACACCGAGAAACTGAAATCTTGATGAAAAAACTGATTTTTATACAGTGTCTCCAAATCGCTTCATAATGTGTTTTGTAAGCAAAATAAGTGTATTTAGACTATTTTACAGTAATTTGTATAACTTCTATACGGCAGATTGACTGCGTAGGAAAGGGCACCACGGAAGCCTTTCAAAAGCTTGTATAACCTAAAATATAGTGTATTCTGTCATATTCTGATGTATGATTTAAGTACCAGATAGAAAACGAACTTCTTATTTGCGCAGAACTAGCAGAAATTCCAAAAATTTAAGGTTAATTTTGATAACTTAGAACATTTGTGCGTGTCCAGCACAGGTTTCTAAAATATGCGTCCTTTAAATTAGATAATATTTACCCCGGAAGAGATATAGATTCACAGTCACTCTTAGAGCGTCATGACATTCCGTCCCTAGCTTCCAGGCGAATCTTCTCCAGTGCGAGGTACATGTGGATGCTGATTCACAACAAAATTGATGCTCCATTCATCTTAGCTAGGATCCCGTTCCATGTACCTAGGTTATCATCCAGGCAAGGCAGGACATTCCATCTCCCTACCGCTCGGACAGATGCGTATCGGCGTTCACCTGTCTACATCATTTGCCTGAATGCAGAAAACGTATTCGCTGATGTCTTCATGTCCCATGAATCTGCGTACCAATGCGTCCAATAATGTCCTAATGTAAATTGTATTATATGTTTTCTATGTCTATTGTTTAAATTTTTTTTTTCTCTACTTATTATATTTATTGTATATTAATATATTTATACTTATTGTATATTGCCCTGTAATTGGTGATCTGTTGGGTAATTAAAGATTATTATTATTATTATTATTATTATTTATATTTGACTTTAAACTGTATTAAAGTAATAATAATAATAATAATAATAATAATAATAATAAAATTAATAAAAATGAAAATATTAAATAAAAAAATCTGTTGTGGCCAGCACAAGACCTCTCGCCATTTCACGGCATATTACCCATTTCTGGGTGTGCCAATCTGCTTTATCGCAGATATCGCCATTAAACTTAAAACGTGCCATTTCCATATTAGGCTATATAAGTATTGTATTGCACTTCGCTTTCGAACCGTCGTTTTATAACAAAATCTTGCAGAACATTACCCAAATATTGTTTTTTATTACATTTAACATGTCTTCTGCACACATATAATTCTAATTATATCTATTTTTCTTTGTATGAAGAAGTTTCTAAATGTCAAAGAATGTTCCATTTCATTAACCAGATTGGCGGTATTTCTGATGGATTTATGCATTTTACCACAATTTTACCTATAATTTTAAATATGTAATTAATAAAACAATAAGAAAAGTTAAATATACTTCCCAGAAAAAGCTATCAGAATGTCACTAAAACTGTTGATATTTGACAATGACATGTGTCATGTTATAAACATTAGAATTTGTCAACTGGTTTCCTTAGTGCCTTGGCCTCTGCGATTAGTTTAGTCTATAAATTATAGAGTCTATCTCTAAATCTATACAAGATATAATAAAAATTTTAAGTGTATTAGATGGAGAATTTTATGTTCTTAAATATTTAATAAAAAAAACTCCCAAAAAATTATATTTAGAAGATTTTTTCCAAAAAACTACTACTTCCGGTTGTTCAATTGTTACCAAAATCTTTTCAGCTCTTCCCAGGAATGTCAGATTGAGGAAACTGCAATTAAATATTTTTTAAGTCTTATAGTTTTTGAGGAATCGTGACTACAACATCCAGACATACATACATACACACACACACACACACACACACACACACACAAACACATACACACATACACACATTCACACACTAACACACACAGACATCATTTTAAAAAAGTTATAATCGGCTTGTAGGGACCTTAAATCGTGCTTATTCAATAAAATCTGGATATGCGAATTTTACCATGAATCCAATACCTCTCTTAGCGAGAGGTAAAAATATTTTCTGTAGACAACATATATGTATAGAATTTCAATTTTTGTTTTAACCAAATATCCGGGGACTGCCATGTTACTTTGTTTAGTTTCTTATGCTGACTATATATATATATTTATTTATTTATTTATTTATTTATTCCTGGTGCCGATTGGGATATCCATTTTTCTTTGCCTTATTTATTATTTCTGGCCTGTCAGAGGTTGATCCTTAGGCTTCGTAATCAGTGTTTGTTTACGTTGTAAGTTATGAGATATGTGTATCAATATTTTCGATCGCTCAACCGACATTCGGTATTTGAAAGGTGTGTGATATAAGTACCAGACAGAAAACGATTTTCCTATTTTCGCAGACCTAGCAGGAATTCGTAATAGTTCTAAGTTTAATTTTTACAACTGAGAACATTTCCATTCGACTTTTAATTGTTTTAAAGTAATATTATTATTATTATTATTATTATTATTATTATTATTATTATTATTATTATTATTATTAATTAAGGCCCAACCCTCCTCTTTTATCCGGGCTTGGGACCGGCAACAGGGGATATTTATATTAAACACCCCTGCAGGCAGAGTTAAATCCATTATTAATTTACATTAGTAGCATCTACACTCTAACGACATTTACAACCGTTTATAGGTTGATGTCATGTGTAGCCCACAAGCACATCCATGATGTGTAACTTAATACACCAGGACATTATTTCTGTATTACTACTAGTCATATGTAAATTAAATGGAACTCGAGATTTGGAAATGAATATCATATGTTATTAAAAAATAATTATATGGGCCAAAATTAGTTTTCATTTTAATTTTGAATTAGGACGTTTCATCTTCAATCCAATATCCTTTTTGTGCAGGTGGGCTTGGCACCATACCTGCTTTCAGATATTGGAGAAGTAAAACGTGCCTCGGTTGCTCAGGTCCTATTTTCTTTTCCCAGTCGACATCAAAATAATTTCGATTATTCGATGTCATATCATCGATATCGGGTTGAAAATAGTGGAGACCCAGAGCAATGGCAATGAGAGCACCAATTATAATTGATGCAATACTACTTGCCACAAATACAAAAAAGATACTCATTTCTTTATATTTATTCGCAGAATAAAGTGAAATATTCGCAACGAAATATTTCGTGATACGTATTCCTTTACGAAATTCGTATCTATAGTTTCTAAATAATGGTAATATTAATATTGTTGAAATTAAAAGTTTCTATAGTTACCGTTTAATTGTTAATTGCATTGTTTTATTATTTGAATATATGATTCAGTTCGATGCAATGTATGTCTTGTATATTGGCATTTTACGATTTAGACTGAGACACGATGAAGAAAATATCAATAAAATAACGAAAGTGACTAACCAATACTCCTAAAAGGCTTCTACGTAGGACAAATATGACAATGACAGACGTCGCATAGTATTTATCAGGGCTGGTCTTATATTCCCAACAAAAAACCAACTACTCGGCTTTTCTAATAAAATACACTTAAAAATCCGCAGAAACCCTTAATATAACACTGATACGATAGTACATTTTTAACTTATATGTATGCATGTTTTATTTGTTTATCTGTCTGTAAGATTCTCTGTATATACATATATATATATTTGGATATTTTTTTTAGATACGTATTTTTAAGATATTAAGTGGTGCACTTTCTACGATAGTAATGAGTGACAGTAAGTTGGCGGCTGGTATTGGACCGTCACGGTACATATATAATATTAGCGAAATATATATATATATATATATATATATATATATATATATATTTGGATATTTTTTTAAGATATTAAGTGGTGCATTTTCTACGATAGTAATGAGTGACAGTAAGTTGACGGCTGGTATTGGACCGTCACGCTACATATATGATATTAGCGAATTATGTTTACAAAGCAGATTGTCAGAAAAAGCAGCTAGTTCTGATAATTTTTGGATATGTTTGGGTTTGTAGGGCTTTGTGTGGGTGTGCGCCAGCGGTGCAAGGCAATGTACCATTTCGTTATCATCATTTTCATTGTTGTTTCATTTTGATTTACACCGAGAAACTTTGAAAACTTGATGAACAAACTGATATTCATAAAGTGTCTCCTAATCGTTGCATGATGTGTTTTCTAGGCGAAATAAGTGTATTTAGACTGTTTTACAGTAATTTGTATAACTTCAATACGGTAGTTTGACTGCGTAGGAAAGGGCACCACGGAAGCCCTACAAAAGCTTGTGTACACTAAAATATAGTGTAATCTGTCATATTCTGCCATAAACTTTCATATTTTATCATAATATAAGGAAAAAACTGTATCCCAAAAGTTGTACTTAGAAAATTTGTTTTACACCGAGAAACTGAAATCTTGATGAAAAAACTGATTTTTATACAGTGTCTCCAAATCGCTTCATAATGTGTTTTGTAAGCAAAATAAGTGTATTTAGACTATTTTACAGTAATTTGTATAACTTCTATACGGCAGATTGACTGCGTAGGAAAGGGCACCACGGAAGCCTTTCAAAAGCTTGTATAACCTAAAATATAGTGTATTCTGTCATATTCTGATGTATGATTTAAGTACCAGATAGAAAACGAACTTCTTATTTGCGCAGAACTAGCAGAAATTCCAAAAATTTAAGGTTAATTTTGATAACTTAGAACATTTGTGCGTGTCCAGCACAGGTTTCTAAAATATGCGTCCTTTAAATTAGATAATATTTACCCCGGAAGAGATATAGATTCACAGTCACTCTTAGAGCGTCATGACATTCCGTCCCTAGCTTCCAGGCGAATCTTCTCCAGTGCGAGGTACATGTGGATGCTGATTCACAACAAAATTGATGCTCCATTCATCTTAGCTAGGATCCCGTTCCATGTACCTAGATTATCATCCAGGCAAGGCAGGACATTCCATCTCCCTACCGCTCGGACAGATGCGTATCGGCGTTCACCTGTCTACATCATTTGTCTGAATGCAGAAAACGTATTCGCTGATGTCTTCATGTCCCATGAATCTGCGTACCAATGCGTCCAATAATGTCCTAATGTAAATTGTATTATATGTTTTCTATGTCTGTTGTTTAAATTTATTTTTTTTCTCTACTTATTATATTTATTGTATATTAATATATTTATACTTATTGTATATTGCCCTGTAATTGGTGATCTGTTGGGTAATTAAAGATTATTATTATTATTATTATTATTATTATTATTATTATTTATATTTGACTTTGAACTGTATTAAAGTAATAATAATAATAATAATAATAATAATAATAATAATAATAATAATAATAAAATTAATAAAAATGAAAATATTAAATAAAAAAATCTGTTGTGGCCAGCACAAGACCTCTCGCCATTTCACGGCATATTACCCATTTCTGGGTGTGCCAATCTGCTTTATCGCAGATATCGCCATTAAACTTAAAACGTGCCATTTCCATATTAGGCTATATAAGTATTGTATTGCACTTCGCTTTCGAACCGTCGTTTTATAACAAAATCTTGCAGAACATTACCCAAATATTGTTTTTTATTACATTTAACATGTCTTCTGCACACATATAATTCTAATTATATCTATTTTTCTTTATATGAAGAAGTTTCTAAATGTCAAAGAATGTTCCATTTCATTAACCAGATTGGCGGTATTTCTGATGGATTTATGCATTTTACCACAATTTTACCTATAATTTTAAATATGTAATTAATAAAACAATAAGAAAAGTTAAATATACTTCCCAGAAAAAGCTATCAGAATGTCACTAAAACTGTTGATATTTGACAATGACATGTGTCATGTTATAAACATTAGAATTTGTCAACTGGTTTCCTTAGTGCCTTGGCCTCTGCGATTAGTTTAGTCTATAAATTATAGAGTCTATCTCTAAATCTATACAAGATATAATAAAAATTTTAAGTGTATTAGATGGAGAATTTTATGTTCTTAAATATTTAATAAAAAAAACTCCCAAAAAATTATATTTAGAAGATTTTTTCTAAAAAACTACTACTTCCGGTTGTTCAATTGTTACCAAAATCTTTTCAGCTCTTCCCAGGAATGTCAGATTGAGGAAACTGCAATTAAATATTTTTTAAGTCTTATAGTTTTTGAGGAATCGTGACTACAACATCCAGACATACATACATACACACACACACACACACACACACACACACACACACAAACACATACACACATACACACATTCACACACTAACACACACAGACATCATTTTAAAAAAGTTATAATCGGCTTGTAGGGACCTTAAATCGTGCTTATTCAATAAAATCTGGATATGCGAATTTTACCATGAATCCAATACCTCTCTTAGCGAGAGGTAAAAATATTTTCTGTAGACAACATATATGTATAGAATTTCAATTTTTGTTTTAACTAAATATCCGGGGACTGCCATGTTACTTTGTTTAGTTTCTTATGCTGACTATATATATATTTATTTATTTATTTATTTATTCCTGGTGCCGATTGGGATATCCATTTTTCTTTGCCTTATTTATTATTTCTGGCCTGTCAGAGGTTGATCCTTAGGCTTCGTAATCAGTGTTTGTTTACGTTGTAAGTTATGAGATATGTGTATCAATATTTTCGATCGCTCAACCGACATTCGGTATTTGAAAGGTGTGTGATATAAGTACCAGACAGAAAACGATTTTCCTATTTTCGCAGACCTAGCAGGAATTCGTAATAGTTCTAAGGTTAATTTTTACAACTGAGAACATTTCCATTCGACTTTTAAATGTTTTAAAGTAATATTATTATTATTATTATTATTATTATTATTATTATTATTATTAATTAAGGCCCAACCCTCCTCTTTTATCCGGGCTTGGGACCGGCAACAGGGGATATTTATATTAAACACCCCTGCAGGCAGAGTTAAATCCATTATTAATTTACATTAGTAGCATCTACACTCTAACGACATTTACAACCGTTTATAGGTTGATGTCATGTGTAGCCCACAAGCACATCCATGATGTGTAACTTAATACACCAGGACATTATTTCTGTATTACTACTAGTCATATGTAAATTAAATGGAACTCGAGATTTGGAAATGAATATCATATGTTAATAAAAAATAATTATATGGGCCAAAATTAGTTTTCATTTTAATTTTGAATTAGGACGTTTCATCTTCAATCCAATATCCTTTTTGTGCAGGTGGGCTTGGCACCATACCTGCTTTCAGATATTGGAGAAGTAAAACGTGCCTCGGTTGCTCAGGTCCTATTTTCTTTTCCCAGTCGACATCAAAATAATTTCGATTATTCGATGTCATATCATCGATATCGGGTTGAAAATAGTGGAGACCCAGAGCAATGGCAATGAGAGCACCAATTATAATTGATGCAATACTACTTGCCACAAATACAAAAAAGATACTCATTTCTTTATATTTATTCGCAGAATAAAGTGAAATATTCGCAATGAAATATTTCGTGATACGTATTCCTTTACGAAATTCGTATCTATAGTTTCTAAATAATGGTAATATTAATATTGTTGAAATTAAAAGTTTCTATAGTTACCGTTTAATTGTTAATTGCATTGTTTTATTATTTGAATATATGATTCAGTTCGATGCAATGTATGTCTTGTATATTGGCATTTTACGATTTAGACTGAGACACGATGAAGAAAATATCAATAAAATAACGAAAGTGACTAACCAATACTCCTAAAAGGCTTCTACGTAGGACAAATATGACAATGACAGACGTCGCATAGTATTTATCAGGGCTGGTCTTATATTCCCAACAAAAAACCAACTACTCGGCTTTTCTAATAAAATACACTTAAAAATCCGCAGAAACCCTTAATATAACACTGATACGATAGTACATTTTTAACTTATATGTATGCATGTTTTATTTGTTTATCTGTCTGTAAGATTCTCTGTATATATATATATATATATATATATATTTGGATATTTTTTTTAGATACGTATTTTTAAGATATTAAGTGGTGCACTTTCTACGATAGTAATGAGTGACAGTAAGTTGGCGGCTGGTATTGGACCGTCACGGTACATATATAATATTAGCGAAATATATATATATATATATATATATATATATATATATATATATATATATATTTGGATATTTTTTTAAATACTTATTTTTAAGATATTAAGTGGTGCATTTTCTACGATAGTAATGAGTGACAGTAAGTTGACGGCTGGTATTGGACCGTCACGCTACATATATGATATTAGCGAATTATGTTTACAAAGCAGATTGTCAGAAAAAGCAGCTAGTTCTGATAATTTTTGGATATGTTTGGGTTTGTAGGGCTTTGTGTGGGTGTGCGCCAGCGGTGCAAGGCAATGTACCATTTCGTTATCATCATTTTCATTGTTGTTTCATTTTGATTTACACCGAGAAACTTTGAAAACTTGATGAACAAACTGATATTCATAAAGTGTCTCCTAATCGTTGCATGATGTGTTTTCTAGGCGAAATAAGTGTATTTAGACTGTTTTACAGTAATTTGTATAACTTCAATACGGTAGTTTGACTGCGTAGGAAAGGGCACCACGGAAGCCCTACTAAAGCTTGTGTACACTAAAATATAGTGTAATCTGTCATATTCTGCCATAAACTTTCATATTTTATCATAATATAAGGAAAAAACTGTATCCCAAAAGTTGTACTTAGAAAATTTGTTTTACACCGAGAAACTTTGAAATCTTGATGAGAAAACTGATTTTTATACAGTGTCTCCAAATCGCTTCATAATGTGTTTTGTAAGCATAATAAGTGTATTTAGACTATTTTACAGTAATTTGTATAACTTCTATACGGCAGATTGACTGCGTAGGAAAGGGCACCACGGAAGCCTTTCAAAAGCTTGTATAACCTAAAATATAGTGTATTCTGTCATATTCTGATGTATGATTTAAGTACCAGATAGAAAACGAACTTCTTATTTGCGCAGAACTAGCAGAAATTCCAAAAATTTAAGGTTAATTTTGATAACTTAGAACATTTGTGCGTGTCCAGCACAGGTTTCTAAAATATGCGTCCTTTAAATTAGATAATATTTACCCCGGAAGAGATATAGATTCACAGTCACTCTTAGAGCGTCATGACATTCCGTCCCTAGCTTCCAGGCGAATCTTCTCCAGTGCGAGGTACATGTGGATGCTGATTCACAACAAAATTGATGCTCCATTCATCTTAGCTAGGATCCCGTTCCATGTACCTAGGTTATCATCCAGGCAAGGCAGGACATTCCATCTCCCTACCGCTCGGACAGATGCGTATCGGCGTTCACCTGTCTACATCATGTGTCTGAATGCAGAAAACGTCTTCGCTGATGTCTTCATGTCCCATGAATCTGCGTACCAATGCGTCCAATAATGTCCTAATGTAAATTGTATTATATGTTTTCTTTGTCTGTTGTTTAAATTTTTTTTTTTTCTCTACTTATTATATTTATTGTATATTAATATATTTATACTTATTGTATATTGCCCTGTAATTGGTGATCTGTTGGGTAATTAAAGATTATTATTATTATTATTATTATTATTATTTGTATTTGACTTTGAACTGTTTTAAAGTAATAATAATAATAATAATAATAAAATTAATAAAAATGAAAATATTAAATAAAAAAATCTGTTGTGGCCAGCACAAGACCTCTCGCCATTTCACGGCATATTACCCATTTCTGGGTGTGCCAATCTGCTTTATCGCAGATATCGCCATTAAACTTAAAACGTGCCATTTCCATATTAGGCTATATAAGTATTGTATTGCACTTCGCTTTCGAACCGTCGTTTTATAACAAAATCTTGCAGAACATTACCCAAATATTGTTTTTTATTACATTTAACATGTCTTCTGCACACATATAATTCTAATTATATCTATTTTTCTTTGTATGAAGAAGTTTCTAAATGTCAAAGAATGTTCCATTTCATTAACCAGATTGGCGGTATTTCTGATGGATTTATACATTTTACCACAATTTTACCTATAATTTTAAATATGTAATTAATAAAACAATAAGAAAAGTTAAATATACTTCCCAGAAAAAGCTATCAGAATGTCACTAAAACTGTTGATATTTGACAATAACATGTGTCATGTTATAAACATTAGAATTTGTCAACTGGTTTCCTTAGTGCCTTGGCCTCTGCGATTAGTTTAGTCTATAAATTATAGAGTTTATCTCTAAATCTATACAAGATATAATAAAAATTTTAAGTGTATTAGATGGAGAATTTTATGTTCTTAAATATTTAATAAAAAAAACTCCCAAAAAATTATATTTAGAAGATTTTTTCTAAAAAACTACTATTTCCGGTTGTTCAATTGTTACCAAAATCTTTTCAGCTCTTCCCAGGAATGTCAGATTGAGGAAACTGCAATTAAATATTTTTTAAGTCTTATAGTTTTTGAGGAATCGTGACTACAACATCCAGACATACATACATACACACACACACACACACACACACACACACACACACACACACACAAACACATACACACATTCACACACTAACACACACAGACATCATTTTAAAAAAGTTATAATCGGCTTGTAGGGACCTTAAATCGTGCTTATTCAATAAAATCTGGATATGCGAATTTTACCATGAATCCAATACCTCTCTTAGCGAGAGGTAAAATTATTTTCTGTAGACAACATATATGTATAGAATTTCAATTTTTGTTTTAACCAAATATCCGGGGACTGCCATGTTACTTTGTTTAGTTTCTTATGCTGACTATATATATGTATTTATTTATTTATTTATTTATTCCTGGTGCCGATTGGGATATCCATTTTTCTTTGCCTTATTTATTATTTCTGGCCTGTCAGAGGTTGATCCTTAGGCTTCGTAATCAGTGTTTGTTTACGTTGTAAGTTATGAGATATGTGTATCAATATTTTCGATCGCTCAACCGACATTCGGTATTTGAAAGGTGTGTGATATAAGTACCAGACAGAAAACGATTTTCCTATTTTCGCAGACCTAGCAGGAATTCGTAATAGTTCTAAGTTTAATTTTTACAACTGAGAACATTTCCATTCGACTTTTAATTGTTTTAAAGTAATATTATTATTATTATTATTATTATTATTATTATTATTATTATTAATTAAGGCCCAACCCTCCTCTTTTATCCGGGCTTGGGACCGGCAACAGGGGATATTTATATTAAACACCCCTGCAGGCAGAGTTAAATCCATTATTAATTTACATTAGTAGCATCTACACTCTAACGACATTTACAACCGTTTATAGGTTGATGTCATGTGTAGCCCACAAGCACATCCATGATGTGTAACTTAATACACCAGGACATTATTTCTGTATTACTACTAGTCATATGTAAATTAAATGGAACTCGAGATTTGGAAATGAATATCATATGTTATTAAAAAATAATTATATGGGCCAAAATTAGTTTTCATTTTAATTTTGAATTAGGACGTTTCATCTTCAATCCAATGCTTTCAGATATTGGAGAAGTAAAACGTGCCTCGGTTGCTCAGGTCCTATTTTCTTTTCCCAGTCGACATCAAAATAATTTCGATTATTCGATGTCATATCATCGATATCGGGTTGAAAATAGTGGAGACCCAGAGCAATGGCAATGAGAGCACCAATTATAATTGATGCAATACTACTTGCCACAAATACAAAAAAGATACTCATTTCTTTATATTTATTCGCAGAATAAAGTGAAATATTCGCAACGAAATATTTCGTGATACGTATTCCTTTACGAAATTCGTATCTATAGTTTCTAAATAATGGTAATATTAATATTGTTGAAATTAAAAGTTTCTATAGTTACCGTTTAATTGTTAATTGCATTGTTTTATTATTTGAATATATGATTCAGTTCGATGCAATGTATGTCTTGTATATTGGCATTTTACGATTTAGACTGAGACACGATGAAGAAAATATCAATAAAATAACGAAAGTGACTAACCAATACTCCTAAAAGGCTTCTACGTAGGACAAATATGACAATGACAGACGTCGCATAGTATTTATCAGGGCTGGTCTTATATTCCCAACAAAAAACCAACTACTCGGCTTTTCTAATAAAATACACTTAAAAATCCGCAGAAACCCTTAATATAACACTGATACGATAGTACATTTTTAACTTATATGTATGCATGTTTTATTTGTTTATCTGTCTGTAAGATTCTCTGTATATATATATATATATATATATATATATATATATATATATATATATATATATATTTGGATATTTTTTTTAGATACGTATTTTTAAGATATTAAGTGGTGCACTTTCTACGATAGTAATGAGTGACAGTAAGTTGGCGGCTGGTATTGGACCGTCACGGTACATATATAATATTAGCGAAATATATATATATATATATTTGGATATTTTTTTAAATACTTATTTTTAAGATATTAAGTGGTGCATTTTCTACGATAGTAATGAGTGACAGTAAGTTGACGGCTGGTATTGGACCGTCACGCTACATATATGATATTAGCGAATTATGTTTACAAAGCAGATTGTCAGAAAAAGCAGCTAGTTCTGATAATTTTTGGATATGTTTGGGTTTGTAGGGCTTTGTGTGGGTGTGCGCCAGCGGTGCAAGGCAATGTACCATTTCGTTATCATCATTTTCATTGTTGTTTCATTTTGATTTACACCGAGAAACTTTGAAAACTTGATAAACAAACTGATATTCATAAAGTGTCTCCTAATCGTTGCATGATGTGTTTTCTAGGCGAAATAAGTGTATTTAGACTGTTTTACAGTAATTTGTATAACTTCAATACGGTAGTTTGACTGCGTAGGAAAGGGCACCACGGAAGCTCTACAAAAGCTTGTGTACACTAAAATATAGTGTAATCTGTCATATTCTGCCATAAACTTTCATATTTTATCATAATATAAGGAAAAAACTGTATCCCAAAAGTTGTACTTAGAAAATTTGTTTTACACCGAGAAACTGAAATCTTGATGAAAAAACTGATTTTTATACAGTGTCTCCAAATCGCTTCATAATGTGTTTTGTAAGCAAAATAAGTGTATTTAGACTATTTTACAGTAATTTGTATAACTTCTATACGGCAGATTGACTGCGTAGGAAAGGGCACCACGGAAGCCTTTCAAAAGCTTGTATAACCTAAAATATAGTGTATTCTGTCATATTCTGATGTATGATTTAAGTACCAGATAGAAAACGAACTTCTTATTTGCGCAGAACTAGCAGAAATTCCAAAAATTTAAGGTTAATTTTGATAACTTAGAACATTTGTGCGTGTCCAGCACAGGTTTCTAAAATATGCGTCCTTTAAATTAGATAATATTTACCCCGGAAGAGATATAGATTCACAGTCACTCTTAGAGCGTCATGACATTCCGTCCCTAGCTTCCAGGCGAATCTTCTCCAGTGCGAGGTACATGTGGATGCTGATTCACAACAAAATTGATGCTCCATTCATCTTAGCTAGGATCCCGTTCCATGTACCTAGGTTATCATCCAGGCAAGGCAGGACATTCCATCTCCCTACCGCTCGGACAGATGCGTATCGGCGTTCACCTGTCTACATCATGTGTCTGAATGCAGAAAACGTCTTCGCTGATGTCTTCATGTCCCATGAATCTGCGTACCAATGCGTCCAATAATGTCCTAATGTAAATTGTATTATATGTTTTCTTTGTCTGTTGTTTAAATTTTTTTTTTCTCTACTTATTATATTTATTGTATATTAATATATTTATACTTATTGTATATTGCCCTGTAATTGGTGATCTGTTGGGTAATTAAAGATTATTATTATTATTATTATTATTATTATTATTATTATTTGTATTTGACTTTGAACTGTTTTAAAGTAATAATAATAATAATAATAATAATAATAATAAAATTAATAAAAGTGAAAATATTAAATAAAAAAATCTGTTGTGGCCAGCACAAGACCTCTCGCCATTTCACGGCATATTACCCATTTCTGGGTGTGCCAATCTGCTTTATCGCAGATATCGCCATTAAACTTAAAACGTGCCATTTCCATATTAGGCTATATAAGTATTGTATTGCACTTCGCTTTCGAACCGTCGTTTTATAACAAAATCTTGCAGAACATTACCCAAATATTGTTTTTTATTACATTTAACATGTCTTCTGCACACATATAATTCTAATTATATCTATTTTTCTTTATATGAAGAAGTTTCTAAATGTCAAAGAATGTTCCATTTCATTAACCAGATTGGCGGTATTTCTGATGGATTTATGCATTTTACCACAATTTTACCTATAATTTTAAATATGTAATTAATAAAACAATAAGAAAAGTTAAATATACTTCCCAGAAAAAGCTATCAGAATGTCACTAAAACTGTTGATATTTGACAATGACATGTGTCATGTTATAAACATTAGAATTTGTCAACTGGTTTCCTTAGTGCCTTGGCCTCTGCGATTAGTTTAGTCTATAAATTATAGAGTCTATCTCTAAATCTATACAAGATATAATAAAAATTTTAAGTGTATTAGATGGAGAATTTTATGTTCTTAAATATTTAATAAAAAAAACTCCCAAAAAATTATATTTAGAAGATTTTTTCTAAAAAACTACTACTTCCGGTTGTTCAATTGTTACCAAAATCTTTTCAGCTCTTCCCAGGAATGTCAGATTGAGGAAACTGCAATTAAATATTTTTTAAGTCTTATAGTTTTTGAGGAATCGTGACTACAACATCCAGACATACATACATACACACACACACACACACACACACACACACACACACACACACAAACACATACACACATACACACATTCACACACTAACACACACAGACATCATTTTAAAAAAGTTATAATCGGCTTGTAGGGACCTTAAATCGTGCTTATTCAATAAAATCTGGATATGCGAATTTTACCATGAATCCAATACCTCTCTTAGCGAGAGGTAAAAATATTTTCTGTAGACAACATATATGTATAGAATTTCAATTTTTGTTTTAACTAAATATCCGGGGACTGCCATGTTACTTTGTTTAGTTTCTTATGCTGACTATATATATATATTTATTTATTTATTTATTTATTCCTGGTGCCGATTGGGATATCCATTTTTCTTTGCCTTATTTATTATTTCTGGCCTGTCAGAGGTTGATCCTTAGGCTTCGTAATCAGTGTTTGTTTACGTTGTAAGTTATGAGATATGTGTATCAATATTTTCGATCGCTCAACCGACATTCGGTATTTGAAAGGTGTGTGATATAAGTACCAGACAGAAAACGATTTTCCTATTTTCGCAGACCTAGCAGGAATTCGTAATAGTTCTAAGGTTAATTTTTACAACTGAGAACATTTCCATTCGACTTTTAAATGTTTTAAAGTAATATTATTATTATTATTATTATTATTATTATTATTATTATTATTATTATTATTAATTAAGGCCCAACCCTCCTCTTTTATCCGGGCTTGGGACCGGCAACAGGGGATATTTATATTAAACACCCCTGCAGGCAGAGTTAAATCCATTATTAATTTACATTAGTAGCATCTACACTCTAACGACATTTACAACCGTTTATAGGTTGATGTCATGTGTAGCCCACAAGCACATCCATG
This sequence comes from Ophonus ardosiacus, assembly GCA_943142095.1. Classification (NCBI taxonomy): domain Eukaryota; kingdom Metazoa; phylum Arthropoda; class Insecta; order Coleoptera; family Carabidae; genus Ophonus; species Ophonus ardosiacus. The sequence goes on from OW964840.1 coordinate 12,802,071, forward strand.
ATGTGTAACTTAATACACCAGGACATTATTTCTGTATTACTACTAGTCATATGTAAATTAAATGGAACTCGAGATTTGGAAATGAATATCATATGTTAATAAAAAATAATTATATGGGCCAAAATTAGTTTTCATTTTAATTTTGAATTAGGACGTTTCATCTTCAATCCAATATCCTTTTTGTGCAGGTGGGCTTGGCACCATACCTGCTTTCAGATATTGGAGAAGTAAAACGTGCCTCGGTTGCTCAGGTCCTATTTTCTTTTCCCAGTCGACATCAAAATAATTTCGATTATTCGATGTCATATCATCGATATCGGGTTGAAAATAGTGGAGACCCAGAGCAATGGCAATGAGAGCACCAATTATAATTGATGCAATACTACTTGCCACAAATACAAAAAAGATACTCATTTCTTTATATTTATTCGCAGAATAAAGTGAAATATTCGCAATGAAATATTTCGTGATACGTATTCCTTTACGAAATTCGTATCTATAGTTTCTAAATAATGGTAATATTAATATTGTTGAAATTAAAAGTTTCTATAGTTACCGTTTAATTGTTAATTGCATTGTTTTATTATTTGAATATATGATTCAGTTCGATGCAATGTATGTCTTGTATATTGACATTTTACGATTTAGACTGAGACACGATGAAGAAAATATCAATAAAATAACGAAAGTGACTAACCAATACTCCTAAAAGGCTTCTACGTAGGACAAATATGACAATGACAGACGTCGCATAGTATTTATCAGGGCTGGTCTTATATTCCCAACAAAAAACCAACTACTCGGCTTTTCTAATAAAATACACTTAATAATCCGCAGAAACCCTTAATATAACACTGATACGATAGTACATTTTTAACTTATATGTATGCATGTTTTATTTGTTTATCTGACTGTAAGATTCTCTGTATATATATATATATATATATATATATATATATATATATATATATATATATTTGGATATTTTTTTTAGATACGTATTTTTAAGATATTAAGTGGTGCACTTTCTACGATAGTAATGAGTGACAGTAAGTTGGCGGCTGGTATTGGACCGTCACGGTACATATATAATATTAGCGAAATATATATATATATATATATATATATATATATATATATATATATATATATTTGGATATTTTTTTAAATACTTATTTTTAAGATATTAAGTGGTGCATTTTCTACGATAGTAATGAGTGACAGTAAGTTGACGGCTGGTATTGGACCGTCACGCTACATATATGATATTAGCGAATTATGTTTACAAAGCAGATTGTCAGAAAAAGCAGCTAGTTCTGATAATTTTTGGATATGTTTGGGTTTGTAGGGCTTTGTGTGGGTGTGCGCCAGCGGTGCAAGGCAATGTACCATTTCGTTATCATCATTTTCATTGTTGTTTCATTTTGATTTACACCGAGAAACTTTGAAAACTTGATGAACAAACTGATATTCATAAAGTGTCTCCTAATCGTTGCATGATGTGTTTTCTAGGCGAAATAAGTGTATTTAGACTGTTTTACAGTAATTTGTATAACTTCAATACGGTAGTTTGACTGCGTAGGAAAGGGCACCACGGAAGCCCTACAAAAGCTTGTGTACACTAAAATATAGTGTAATCTGTCATATTCTGCCATAAACTTTCATATTTTATCATAATATAAGGAAAAAACTGTATCCCAAAAGTTGTACTTAGAAAATTTGTTTTACACCGAGAAACTTTGAAATCTTGATGAGAAAACTGATTTTTATACAGTGTCTCCAAATCGCTTCATAATGTGTTTTGTAAGCATAATAAGTGTATTTAGACTATTTTACAGTAATTTGTATAACTTCTATACGGCAGATTGACTGCGTAGGAAAGGGCACCACGGAAGCCTTTCAAAAGCTTGTATAACCTAAAATATAGTGTATTCTGTCATATTCTGATGTATGATTTAAGTACCAGATAGAAAACGAACTTCTTATTTGCGCAGAACTAGCAGAAATTCCAAAAATTTAAGGTTAATTTTGATAACTTAGAACATTTGTGCGTGTCCAGCACAGGTTTCTAAAATATGCGTCCTTTAAATTAGATAATATTTACCCCGGAAGAGATATAGATTCACAGTCACTCTTAGAGCGTCATGACATTCCGTCCCTAGCTTCCAGGCGAATCTTCTCCAGTGCGAGGTACATGTGGATGCTGATTCACAACAAAATTGATGCTCCATTCATCTTAGCTAGGATCCCGTTCCATGTACCTAGGTTATCATCCAGGCAAGGCAGGACATTCCATCTCCCTACCGCTCGGACAGATGCGTATCGGCGTTCACCTGTCTACATCATGTGTCTGAATGCAGAAAACGTCTTCGCTGATGTCTTCATGTCCCATGAATCTGCGTACCAATGCGTCCAATAATGTCCTAATGTAAATTGTATTATATGTTTTCTTTGTCTGTTGTTTAAATTTTTTTTTTTTTCTCTACTTATTATATTTATTGTATATTAATATATTTATACTTATTGTATATTGCCCTGTAATTGGTGATCTGTTGGGTAATTAAAGATTATTATTATTATTATTATTATTATTATTATTATTATTATTATTATTATTATTTGTATTTGACTTTGAACTGTTTTAAAGTAATAATAATAATAATAATAAAATTAATAAAAATGAAAATATTAAATAAAAAAATCTGTTGTGGCCAGCACAAGACCTCTCGCCATTTCACGGCATATTACCCATTTCTGGGTGTGCCAATCTGCTTTATCGCAGATATCGCCATTAAACTTAAAACGTGCCATTTCCATATTAGGCTATATAAGTATTGTATTGCACTTCGCTTTCGAACCGTCGTTTTATAACAAAATCTTGCAGAACATTACCCAAATATTGTTTTTTATTACATTTAACATGTCTTCTGCACACATATAATTCTAATTATATCTATTTTTCTTTGTATGAAGAAGTTTCTAAATGTCAAAGAATGTTCCATTTCATTAACCAGATTGGCGGTATTTCTGATGGATTTATGCATTTTACCACAATTTTACATATAATTTTAAATATTTAATTAATAAAACAATAAGAAAAGTTAAATATACTTCCCAGAAAAAGCTATCAGAATGTCACTAAAACTGTTGATATTTGACAATGACATGTGTCATGTTATAAACATTAGAATTTGTCAACTGGTTTCCTTAGTGCCTTGGCCTCTGCGATTAGTTTAGTCTATAAATATAAAATATATAAAATAAAATCTATCTCTAAATCTATAGAAGATATAATAAAATTTTTAAGTGTATTAGATGGAGAATTTTATGTTCTTCAATATTTAATAAAAAAAACTCCCAAAAAATTATATTTAGAAGATTTTTTCTAAAAAACTACTACTTCCGGTTGTTCAATTGTTACCAAAACCTTTTCAGCTCTTCCCAGGAATGTCAGATTGAGGAAACTGCAATTAAATATTTTTTAAGTCTTATAGTTTTTGAGGAATCGTGACTACAACATCCAGACATACATACACACACACACACACACACACACACACACACACACACACACACACACACACACAAACACATACACACATACACACATTCACACACTAACACACACAGACATCATTTTAAAAAAGTTATAATCGGCTTGTAGGGACCTTAAATCGTGCTTATTCAATAAAATCTGGATATGCGAATTTTACCATGAATCCAATACCTCTCTTAGCGAGAGGTAAAAATATTTTCTGTAGACAACATATATGTATAGAATTTCAATTTTTGTTTTAACCAAATATCCGGGGACTGCCATGTTACTTTGTTTAGTTTCTTATGCTGACTATATATATATATTTATTTATTTATTCCTGGTGCCGATTGGGATATTCATTTTTCTTTGCCTTATTTATTATTTCTGGCCTGTCAGAGGTTGATCCTTAGGCTTCGTAATCAGTGTTTGTTTACGTTGTAAGTTATGAGATATGTGTATCAATATTTTCGATCGCTCAACCGACATTCGGTATTTGAAAGGTGTGTGATATAAGTACCAGACAGAAAACGATTTTCCTATTTTCGCAGACCTAGCAGGAATTCGTAATAGTTCTAAGTTTAATTTTTACAACTGAGAACATTTCCATTCGACTTTTAATTGTTTTAAAGTAAAATTATTATTATTATTATTATTAATAATAATAATAAAATTATTAATAACAATAATAATAATAATTAAACAATTATCTTCCTGCCATGTTACATTGTTTAGTTTCCCATGCTGAAAACATACATATATATATATGCCAGTTGCGGATTTGGATATCCATTTTCCTTTACATTATCTTTTATTTCCGCCTTGTCCGAGGTTGATCCCTAAGCTTCCTAATCAGTGTTCTTTTACGGGATAGGGTGATTAGCCCTATGCCCAACCCTCCTCTTTTATCCGGGCTTGGGACCGGCAACAGGGGATATTTATATTAAACACCCCTGCAGGCAGAGTTAAATCCATTGTTAATTTACATTAGTAGCATCTACACTCTAACGACATTTACAACCGTTTATAGGTTGATGTCATGTGTAGCCCACAAGCACATCCATGATGTGTAACTTAATACACCAGGACATTATTTCTGTATTACTACTAGTCATATGTAAATTAAATGGAACTCGAGATTTGGAAATGAATATCATATGTTATTAAAAAATAATTAAATGGGCCAAAATTAGTTTTCATTTTAATTTTGAATTAGGACGTTTCATCTTCAATCCAATATCCTTCTTGTGCAGGTGGGCTTGGCACCATACCTGCTTTCAGATATTGGAGAAGTAAAACGTGCCTCGGGTGCTCAGGCCCTATTTTCTTTTCCCAGTCGACGTCAAAATAATGTCGACTATTCGATGTCATATCATCGATATCGGGTTGAAAATAGTTGAGACCCAGAGCAATGGCAATGAGAGCACCAATTATAATTGATGCAATACTACTTGCCTCAAATACAAAAAAGATACTCATTTCTTTATATTTATTCGCAGAATAAAGTGAAATATTCGCAACGAAATATTTCGTGATACGTATTCCTTTACGAAATTCGTATCTATAGTTTCTAAATAATGGTAATATTAATATTGTTGAAATTAAAAGTTTCCATAGTTACCGTTTAATTGTTAATTGCATTGTTTTATTATTTGAATATATGATTCAGTTCGATGCAATGTATGTCTTGTATATTGGCATTTTACGATTTAGACTGAGACACGATGAAGAAAATATCAATAAAATAACGAAAGTGACTAACCAATACTCCTAAAAGGCTTCTACGTAGGACAAATATGACAATGACAGACGTCGCATAGTATTTATCAGGGCTGGTCTTATATTCCCAACAAAAAACCAACTACTCGGCTTTTCTAATAAAATACACTTAAAAATCCGCAGAAACCCTTAATATAACACTGATACGATAGTACATTTTTAACTTATATGTATGCATGTTTTATTTATTTATCTGTCTGTAAGATTCTCTGTATATATATATATTTGGATATTTTTTTGAGATACGTATTTTTAAGATATTAAGTGGTGCACTTTCTACGATAGTAATGAGTGACAGTAAGTTGGCGGCTGGTATTGGACCGTCACGGTACATATATAATATTAGCGAAATATATATATATATATATATATATATATATATATATATATATATATATTTGGATATTTTTTTAAATACTTATTTTTAAGATATTAAGTGGTGCATTTTCTACGATAGTAATGAGTGACAGTAAGTTGACGGTTGGTATTGGACCGTCACGCTACATATATGATATTAGCGAATTATGTTTACAAAGCAGATTGTCAGAAAAAGCAGCTAGTTCTGATAATTTTTGGATATGTTTGGGTTTGTAGGGCTTTGTGTGGGTGTGCGCCAGCGGTGCAAGGCAATGTACCATTTCGTTATCATCATTTTCATTGTTGTTTCATTTTGATTTACACCGAGAAACTTTGAAAACTTGATGAACAAACTGATATTCATAAAGTGTCTCCTAATCGTTGCATGATGTGTTTTCTAGGCGAAATAAGTGTATTTAGACTGTTTTACAGTAATTTGTATAACTTCAATACGGTAGTTTGACTGCGTAGGAAAGGGCACCACGGAAGCCCTACAAAAGCTTGTGTACACTAAAATATAGTGTAATCTGTCATATTCTGCCATAAACTTTCATATTTTATCATAATATAAGCAAAAAACTGTATCCCAAAAGTTGTACTTAGAAAATTTGTTTTACACCGAGAAACTTTGAAATCTTGATGAAAAAACTGATTTTTATACAGTGTCTCCAAATCGCTTCATAATGTGTTTTGTAAGCAAAATAAGTGTATTTAGACTATTTTACAGTAATTTGTATAACTTCTATACTGTTAATAATTATAATTTGTATTTATTCTTTTGGCAGAGTATTAAACACATTAAAGAAAATACAGGTCCACTCAGAACATATATTTTTTAACAACTGTTATTTATTTACGTAGCATTCTGGATATAATAAAATAAAAATTATGTTTACTAGATCAACACCCCCACATAAACATATATTTTTATTTTATGCCCATATTTTCTCTACAATATGTAAATTTATTTGTACTTAATGGTTTCGTTAAAAAATCTGCAACCATTTTTCTCCGGGTATATGGCATAATGCGATTTCTGCGTCTTGAAGTTTGTCGCGAAGAAAATGATGTTTGACGTCTATATGTTTTGTTCGTTGCCTGTAGCTGTTGGTCTTCACCAAATCGATGGCACTTTTGCTGTCGCAGTAAATAATTGTTGGTCCATCAACTGCATTTGGATCTATTTCTTTTGCTAGAGATCGTAGCCACAAACCTTCTTGACATGCAGCTGAGAGCGCCATATATTCAGCTTCGGTCGTTGACAACGCGACAGTTTTCTGCTTCTTACTTGCCCAGGATATTGGACCATTCTGAAATCTAAACAGGTAGCCTGTAACAGAAGAACGATCATTTAAATTATTTGCCCAATCGGCATCTTTTCTCTGTCTTCTTTTGTGTTTGATTCATTTTTCTCTAACCTTACATTAATATCGGCAGGCGTTGTTACTGAATTACAATCATACATTCCATATTTTTTCAACATTTCCTCTATACAGGGTGTCTCAGGACGAGCTTACGCTATCTATATTTTAAATACTATTTAATATAATTTAACGAAATTTGGTATCTAGGGGTTATCCAACATGCCCGTTTTAACTAAAATATTTTCAAAGCAATAGCACTTCCGGTTTGACCGGAAATTGACCTCAACTTTCTTATTTTAAATGGAATACGCTATATTTTATTTTACCATTGAATGCAGCGGAAAATTTTACATATGAAACAATAAAAACATTTTATTATGATCAACTACTTCCGGCGTTATTCAACTTTTTATGATTTTTTGTCTGAAATCCGGCACATTTTCAAAACTCTGTATATCGGGAACGAGATCGAATTTTTATAATCTGAAAAAATCCTCGATTATTTATAAAAATGTGACGGGTACGTTACACCAAAATTACAGTTGACAAACTTCAAAAAAGACAATTTTTTTAAATGGAACCCCCCATTTTTTATTACATAAATGTATTCTACGGCAAAAAATAAGGGTACTTTATGTAACATGTCCTATGTTGAAAGTTGATAGAATTTCAGTAAATTAGAAAAACTTGTAATCTGTGTATAATTATTTTATTAATACGGATAAGTAAGTCATGGAAAAACAATGTTTGTTTTTACAAACTCATCTACTTGATTTTTTAGATAATTTACCGTTGGATCAAAGGAATTTAATATGGTACCAGCATGATGGCGCTCCACCCCGCCATAGAATAAATACTTTTTTGGAAACAATTTTTGAAGATAGGTGGCTAGCAAATAATGGACCACATAGGTGGCCTCCTCGTTCACCCGATTTAACTCCACTTGATTTTTTTGTTTGGGGTTACATTAAAAACGGCGTCTATCAAAAACCTTTAACTACTAAAAAAGATTGCCAATGTAGGGTACGAACAGCATTTAACAACATGTCTCCTCGGATGATAAAAAATGCTACACAAGAAGAAGTATTGAATAGAGTAACAATGTGCTTACATATGAATGGAGGACAGTTTGAATATGTATTAAATTAATCATAGTTTTGTATTTAGAATTTATTTGTTTTTTCCATGGCTTACTTATCCGTATTAATAAAATAATTATACCCAGATTACATGTTTTCCTAATTTACTGAAATTCTATCAACTTTCAACATAGGACATGTTACATTAAGTTCCCTTATTTTTTGCCGTAGAATACATTTATTTAATAAAAAAGGGGGGTACCATTTAAAAAAATTGTCTTTTTTGAAGTTTGTCAACTGTAATTTTGGTGTAACGTACCCGTCACATTTTTATAAATAGTCAAGGATTCTTCTATGGATAATGTAGCTTAAAGTCTCCTTTATAAAAGGCTTTTTTCAGATTATAAAAATTCGATCTCGTTCCCGATATACAGAGTTTTGAAAATGTGCCGGATTTCAGACAAAAAATCAAAAAAAGTTGAATAACGCCGCAAGTAGTTGATCATAAGTAAAATGTTTTTATTGCTTCATATGTAAAATTTTCCGCTGCATTCAATGGTAAAATAAAATATAGCGTATTCCATTTAAAATAAGAAAGTTGAGGTCAATTTCCGGTCAAACCGGAAGTGCTACTGCTTTGAAAATATTTTAGTTAAAACGGGCATGTTGGATAACCCCTAGATACCAAATTTCGTTAAATTATATTAAGTAGTATTTAAAATATAGATAGCGTAAGCTCGTCCTGAGACACCCTGTATAGTTTATTTGATCAATTTCCAGTATTTTTCTTTCTTTATCTCTTGTTATTCTCATCCCTAATATACTTGAAACTTCGCCAAGATCTTTTATTTTTAAATTTTTCTTCAATTTTTCTTTTGTTTCTTCCAAAATTTCTTCTTTATTTGATAAAATTAACAAATCGTCTACATATACTACTATGATTAACATTCTATCATTTCTCTTTTGAAAATAAATCCATTGATCCGTCCTGGATTAAGAAAAATTTATTTTTTTAAGAATTTTATTCAGTTTCATGTCCCATGCTCTTCCGCTCTGTTTTAAACCATACATTGCCTATTTAAAAAAAAAATAGATTATTTTTTGTTTTAAACATTGCTGGGGGTTTTATATAAATTTCTTCTTCCAATTCTCCTTGTAAATAAGCTGTCGTTACGTCCATATGATGTAAATGAAGATCATATTTCACTGAAAGAGCAAATAAGAATCGAATCGAACTATACCTTACAACTGGTGAAAAAGTTTCTGTGTAATCTATTCCACATATTTGTTCGTAGCCTTTAATTACTAATCTGGCTTTATATCGTTCAATCTTTCCGTCAGCTGTTATTTTAGTTTTAAATACCCATTTAGTGTCTAAGATTTTTCTATCTTCAGGTGTATTTACGGCTTCCCAGGTTTTATTTTCTATCAAAGAATCATATTTTTCTCTATTTTCACTGTTCATTGCTTCTTCTACTGTTTGTGGATCGTTTATTTCTTCTTTGGAAATATATGCTATATAGTCTGGCATAATTCTCGGTTTATGTTGACGTGTTCTTCGCACTTGATTTGTGATCTCTTCTGTTATTATCTTTTCATTGTTTTGTAAATTGTTATTTTCGTTTTCGTATTCTTCTGCTATGTTTATATTATCATTTTCATCCTGATGAGTATCATTTTCATCTTGTATACCTATATCATCTTTTTTACTCTCTTCCATGAAATTTATCACATTAAAGAGCTGCTTCAGAATCACTATTTCTTATTTCTCTTTTCGTTTTTACATCTTGAAGAAGTTTTGTTTTAATTGAGTCACTTGTGATAGCAGTTCCTGAACTCTCTAGTCCCATTATCATAGGTTTATATTCGCTTGGTAATCCAGCTAATAATAAGGTACCTATCCATTCTTTGTTTACCTCAAAATTTAAAGAATTTAGTTTATGAGCTGTACTAATAATTTTATTTACGTACTCATCAACGGAACTACAATCATTTAATTGTGTCGTTACTAATGTACGTAATAAACCGACCTTCCTTGTCAATCCTGAGTCTTCAAATGCAATTTGTAATTTTTCCCAGGCTTCTTTAGCGGTTGTAGTATTTTGAATGTGGACATAGTTTATAGGATCTACAGCTAAAATGATTTTTGCTCTTGTTTCCGTATCATTTTTACTATTTTTAGTATAGTCCTCATCACCAATTACACATCCCCATAAATCTTCATGCTCTAATAATGCTTGCATGCCAAATTTCCATGTTTACTTTTATAAAAAATTATAAATACTTTATTTATATATTCTATATGATGGATCTAAGCTCTAAGCCTGGGCCCATAACAGTGTTAATAATTATAATTTGTATTTATTCTTTTGGCAGAGTATTAAACACATTAAAGAAAATACAGCTCCACTCGAAACATATATTTTTTAACAACTGTTATTTATTTACATAGCATTCTGGGTATAATAAAATAAAAATTATGTTTACTAGATCAACACAGACTCGTCTTTGACTGAAGTATAATAAAAGAAAATAATTTGTCAGCCTTTAATTTTTACATTAGTTTCCTATAAAATTTGGATATATGTACCTACTTATTTTATTTATTTATTTCTTTATCCTTATAAAAATTACTATTAAAAGAATTTATGTATGTATATATTTCTGTAATTTGGCAGCTGTCAAACTGTCAAAAATATAATAAATTATAATCTAGGTGGCTAAAACCGTTACTAATAAACAAAATCAAATTTTTGAAAATTCAAATATATATATATATATATATATATATATATATATATATATACCGGGAGTTTATTTTATCAGTAAACATAGGGTATATCATTGCCATAGTTACGGTATGAATGTTTGACAGCAATGTATTGAAGCGTTTATTTTATGAGTAAACATAGACGTTTAACATGGGAAGCAGTTTATTGTAAATACAAAGTTTCCGCCAAAAAATCTAGCTATGTTATTGAACATGATAATAGTACATTATATCTTGTACATTATTTAAAATTAATTACTTTAATAATATTGCAAAAATTGCAATAAATTACATAAATTGTCAAATAAATAATTGTTTCAGTTTTTTATTATGCAATATGAAATAATATACAAATGTCTCCATGGCGCAGTGGTTATAACACTAGCGTCTGAAATTTTTGGTTGGGGTTCGATTCCCCATTGGGGTAATAATTTTATTTTTTTTACATAAAAATTGTTGAACTTTTAAAAATCAGTTTATATTTCCATATTACAATTATTTGAAAATAATAATAACATTGTAATAAATAAAGAGAAAATGATTGAGAATAATTGATTACAATAATCAAAATATTGATGTAATAACAATGCATTGTATTTTATTTGATAAATACAGTAAAGACATAATATATGCACAAATTTATTATATTTCAGTTATTTTTATTAATATCAAAGGAAATACAATGCATTGTTATTGCATCAATATTTTGATTATTGTAATCAATTATTCTCAATTATTTTCTCTTTACTTATTGCAATGTTATTATTATTTTTAAATGATTGTAATGTAAAAATATAAACTGATTTTTAAAAGTTCAACAATTTTTATGTAAAAAAATAAAATAATTACCTCAATGGGGAATCGAACCCCAACCAAAAATTTTAGACGCTAGTGTTATGACCACTGCGCCACGGAGACATTTGGAAATTATTTCATATTGTATAATAAAAAACTGAAACAATTATTTATTTGACAATTTTTGTAATTTATTGCAATTTTTGCAATATTATTAAAGTAATTAATATTAAATAATGTACAAGATGTAATGTACTATTATCATGTTCAATAGCATGGCTTGATTTATTGCCAGGCCTTTGTATTTACCAAAAACTGCTTCCCATGTTAAACGCCTATGTTTACTCATAAAATAAACGATTCAATACATTGCTGTCAAACATTCATACCGTAACTATGGCAATGATATATCCTATGTTTACTGATAAAATAAACTCCCGGTATATATATATATATATATATATATATATATATATATATATATATATATATATATATATATATATATATATATATATATAAATTATCGTAATATGAAATGCATAAGAAAGATAATACTCATCTGATAAACTTTGCAGTTACTGATGACATGAAGACCAAAATAATCAATTTAAAAGGCTTCGGTAATAAAAAAAAACGGGCCGATGAAACCAGAAGCTGACACAAACCAGGCTTGTTTGTTTCACAGCACACGTTATTTTGAATATATGGAACAATTATTATTAAATGGAAAACATGTAATCTTATTAAGTGATTTTAACATACTTTCAATGCATACGGAAAGGACACATTGAGAGAGTGTGTAATTAATTTTATGTTTTACATGAGTTATAAACAGTGTAACAATATTTGTAATAATGATAATAATAATGTATTAGATCTGTAAAGCTCTAATATTGTAGCCTGCTCGTTCAGTCGATGCGTTTATATTCTCTATCTTCATTTACTTTTTGTAACATTTACTTAATAATAAAATATACATATTTTTGTAAGTAAACTCTGTGTGATTTCGTCCCTGAGCGACGTTCCAGTAGCTACAACAATCACCCCGTTAAAAAGTAAGTAATTAATATTTTATTACGTCACTAACTACTTTGATACGAAACGTAACTTTTAATCTGGCAAGAACCCTTTCTTAAATTTTATTTGTTAATTCGCCTCATAAAGGCGGGTTACATTAAACTGTTTTCCAAAACTACGTTTTAGTTTACGTAAGACTATATCGTTACAGTAATGTTTGTTTCTAGAATCTAATCTAAAAGTAGGTATTTACTTCCAAATATAATTAACACCAAATCTAACGTTACCACGAAGATGAATATCTCAATTATTGGCGTGGGAATAAAAATTTACTTTAAAGTGAAGAAATATTTTTGACACTACTTTTAAATTTTGCATAATCGCATTTTATATAGCACAAGAAATTCTCTGAATCTGAACTTGTACAACGTTTTACCTAACCAATAAGAATTTCCCATATAAAAATTTCAAATCTAATGTATTCATAATGCCTTAATATGTATCGTAGTTAAAAATATATTAAATATATGTAATAAGCAATGATGGTACATTTATTTTTTATCCAATGTGTTTCACGATGAATTTTTTTCATTTTTCATTATTGTCAGTCGTCTATACAGGAAGCAAATTTTATAAATGACTCGTTTATATAATTTTTTTGTGAAAATTTGACATTGTGGTTATGATATTTTATATTTATTACATTGAACATTTTTTTTCTATAAATCAGCATAGTATATAAGCTTTTTGATATGCATAGCTATCACTTCAGTTTAACCATTAGTTTATCCGATAACACAAAATGAATTTCGCCGTAGTATTTTTCATTTTTGTAATTGTGTGCTGTTTCGAAATTCTGGTAAGATATTGCAGTTTATTTCTTATTATTACTATACTATAAGGAAATACGCACCGATTTTTCACACTTGACCGTTACGTCATACTTTAATGTTCGTATATTAGATATACGTATGGAAGACAGAATGTAGGAAACTATAAGTAAGACAGAAATAAACATAAAATTACTTGTTATTTTGCTGTTCAGTAATTAATGACGCAACGGTCAAATATGAAAAATCGGTGTATATGTATTATTCGACAGGTGTACATTTTAATGAAATTTAGCAGCAGTTGTCAGTGCATAGATAACTGGCAACCGTATCAACCAATGATCAACAACTGTCAACTTTAGTTGCAAGTTTTCCTTAACTCGGGGTTACATTTGCGGAGTTGAGATATGTAATATACAAAACTTTCAATTTTTGCTACCATTCGTATTGCAAATGCAATATTTATTTCTTATTTTTAAGAATTATTTACTTCTTTAGACTAATGGCCGGTTGCACCAATGTAATGGTACTTAAATTATAAGCGTTCCTTAAATTGACAATATTGCATCGAAATGAAATGTCAAATGTATTATTATGCATTGCGGTCTAAATTTCGATTTTCATTTTTATGTTTAAGGGTCATTCAGAATTCAAGTCTAGTTCTTACAACTGGGCATTAGACGGTTAAACTTGTAAAATCATACATGGAAAAGTAAAACGGATGATAAGTCAATTTGTGAATATTTATGAGAAATATGATATTTTGTGGAATAAACTAACATTTATTGTACACGTATCAATCTTACGATTTTTTTCAGTTATTTCAGTCATTAGTAACAAAAAAAAATCCTGAACAAATACCTGAGCAGAAATAAGTTGACAACTGTAATTAATTTTTTCAACTTGGTTGAAGAAATATAAATTGCTTTAGCCAAGGTTGCCAATTTCCATCAACCGAATTTGATTAATTTAATTTTGGCTATATTTTTCAGGATGCTTGGAGCCCAGCTGAAGATTTGCAAGGCACTGTAACAAATGCTACATTAATTATCAATGCAAGTTATTTTTATATATTCTTACATCTGTTTATACTGACATCACACTTAGCATATATGAGTCTTTTACTCGATATCTCATTATCGTACGTATTACAGAGGGATATTTGGTACCTTCGTTTAGTCAGTCGCAAAAAATGATATAAAAACGGAAGAGTAATCGCGATAACGAAAGTCATTTTTCAATATTTTCTGTCATTCATGTGGTGATAAGGTGATTTTGGAGTTTATAATTTTTGTTTCATTGTGCGTTGGAAGTTTCGTTATTTCTTGGTATTAGAGGACGAAGGCGGTTAGGGGGAACATAATATGGATTTAAATGCGTTTTCAGAGTTATGCAATATCCCACTTACCTGTACATTTTTCTGCAAATATTGCGAAGTGCAAAGTTATACAGAATTAAAAGTTACATACGAAACTAACATGTTTTATTATGTATTTCATTTCTTCACAATTTTAAAAAGAAAATTAAAAATTTCTGTCGAATGTATAGTAGCATTAGCCACGGCAATTGCTTTCTCTTTTTCTGGTTATTTATAAATATTAAACGTCAAGCTAACTTATGTAAAATAAATCCCGTATTCCTTTATAACTACTTCCAACATAAAATGCACTCTCCTCAGTCGTCATTCGCAGAAAAATTCCTTATTTAATAATTTATTTCATACAATTTTTTTCCTAGAATAGGAATAATGATAATATTGCTTTTGTGTAGTGTCATAAACCGTTGACATTGTTGTCAATTGACGAAACTTTTACAAATTATAATTTATTTTTAATACTGTTGATTTTGGCATTATGTCATTAATCACCACCGGGGTTGGGGGAATTATATTGTAGGTGCATATTTTCAATGCAAGTTATATTTTTCAGGATGCAGTAACAGAAGTGATAAATGGTCTGAATGGTACAATTGGTTAGTTCCAATAACACTCACAAAAGTTCTCGAGTGAGAAATGAAATCTTTCAATTGTTGTTTAAATAAAATGTTATAAAATAATAAAGTGTATCTTATATATTTCATATTATTTATTTATACTATAACAAACTTATGTTCCTCTTCACAAAAATTTGGAAGCAAATTGTTTAAGAGGATGTGTAACCCCCAGTCTAATGTGAGAAAAAGACAGTTTCAAAAATTCGCAATATTATCTGAACTATCAGAAGCGACAGTCAGAGAGAGAAACGAAAATTAGAGAGAGAAAGAGTATGCCAACAAATTTAAAGGGCTAATCGGATAAAATCGGAATGTTTCGGCATATCTTCGTATCTTACGATTCTTTATTCTTTTCATTATCTCGACGAGAACATTTTCTGTTGGGGTCAATAATAAAAATATATTGAGAAATACAAATTGATTTCTAATAAGAACAAACATGTTATTTTTTCAACAAACGATAAGAAAAATCGTTATCTAAAGAAAATCATTATATTTCACATATTCTGGAGGAACTGTTGTCTCAGCTTGTCACGCCCATGTATTTTAGGGTTATGGCTAATTCAAGCAAACCAAACACGTCTTCTCACTTTTGACATATGTCATTTTGTGAACCGTTTGTGAATTTTAGAAGTGGTGTTAGTTTCTAATAAAATGGAAAAAACGAAGAAGGTAGAATCGGGAGGACTTGTTTGTTCATATAAAAACTGTATAAGGAGATTTAAAAAATGGAGAAAGCGAAATCTAAGTTTTTTTCGTTTCCGAAAGATCCATAAATGTAAGTAATGCAAAACGACTTCCATATCATGCAAAATGTATATTCACTTAATAAATATAGGTGTAAAATGTGGCTCAATGCCTGAGGAAGAGAAGATTTGATGGAGAAGGATATTTGGGACATATTCATTGAATCTGACGTTTGTGTTTCCCACGTCAAAGATATAGAAAATTCTGCATTGTATTGAATTTGTAAAATTCACGTATTTGTTCAATAAAAACATAATTATGTGTTTATTTTATGATTTCTTCTTAATTCGTTAATAAAATTAAAATTTTAGTACTTTTGTGTTCTAATTTTTCTTTTACCATTTAAAACAATTTAAATTTCGCGCGTAAATTTGCCAACAAATTTCAAGTTTAAGGTCATAAACATCAAATCACAACAACAATGATGTAGACAAGGAGTGTCGCTTCTGTATATGTCTATTCTGTGCTATGTATTCAAGTGTAAAATTTTAAAAACTATTGACAAGTAAAATGTTCATTGTAGAGCTTTACATTATTATTTCTGAAAATTTATTACTTTTTATATATTTTACTTGTTGAAAATGACAGTATTTTGAAGTAATTTTTTTGGTATTATATAATCAAATTTTCAAATTCTAATAATATACGTCTCTAGATAAACTCATTGGGTGAGATTCAGTGGGTTGTATTAGCGTGTTTTAAGCTAAAACAGTTCTTTGTCAAAAATATTTTGGCAACTTTGTAATACCTGTCAGAAAAAAGTGAGAGACCAAAGGATCAAATAAAGAAAAAAATATTATTAATAGAAGTAAGAAAGCCATACAATTAAGATAAAAAAGGACAAATATCAAAACTGATCAAAACCGGGATTGAGATATTTTAAAATTCATTAACATTCAGGTATGAAATTTGACACATAAAATTTGACATATTTCTAACCTAATGTTGCTATTTTTTTGCAAGTTTCCTTTTACACCTTCCATTTACAATTATACTTCTTCATTTGAATAAAGGATATCTGTATTACTTTTCCCTGCGGTAAAATTTCTATATCACAATTGAATCTCATTGATAGATTTGGGAAATATTACAATGTTGCCATATACTTAATACAAGCTTTAATACAGACTTTAATACAACCCACTGAATTCCACCCTTTATCTTTAAAATAGTATATAATTCAGTGGCGGCTGGTGATATCTTTGTATAGTAGGGCACAAAAATTTAAAAAAGTAAAAAGAGTATATTAAATTATTTAATCTTTAAGATACAGAAGCCATCTTCGTAATTAAATGAGTACTAGACGATTACAATTCAACAATAACAGATTACCTCGGAAAATGCCGGACATCTTCGTTTAAATTGGGCTGTACCCGGAACAGGCTTAATGCAGTCATATGCAGCTTCGCGCGCTTCGCTGCTATTGGTCAAAATTCGAGTAAAAATAGTGGGAGACCGGGGCAGAAACATTTGTGCCCTAGCTTCTAGCAGCATATCGGTACGTGCACACGTCAGTATATAGGCTATCTAGCTATCGGCGGTGTAGTAAGAATTGCATAATAATGAAAGTAAATAAATAATAATTAATGTATTTTTAAAATGTATATGTACTCGCTTATTTCTTTTTTTCTTGTCTTTTTATTTGGTAGGGCTGCGCCCTTGTGCCCTATAGCACGAGCCGCCACTGATATAATTTATCAAAATATGTAGAAAAATAGAGAAAAATCCTTAATTTTCTACAAGGAATTTCTCCAGGAGCTAACAACCCTAGTGGCAGATCGTTCAACTAATATTAAGCTCCACCCTTGTACAATATGAATAAAATTTAATAAATGTTATTTGTAAAGTGTTATTTCTTGTGTTGTGAAAGTATTATTTTCGCTTCTTAATTATTGTGGAAAATGGGCCCTAGACGTGAAAAAAAAAAACAAGTTGCGATTATCAGCCAATTCCATGTTTGAAATAGCAACGAGATTTAAGAAAAGTATCTCTTCCGGTTGATCGCTTGTAAACAAAATCTAATTTGTTGTTCCAATAAATAGACTACTATGTTTTTAGCTGTTTTTATTTCAGTATATAATGCCGCAAAGAAATACAAGTTTTAATACTAATATAAAATACGAGAAAATAGTGTACGCACCGCGTCAAAAAAGTGATTTTACTGTACTCGTATGGCATTTAAGTACTCGCTATCGCTCGTACTCAAACTTGCCATATTCGTCTGGTAAACTTTCACTTTTCTTAACTTGGAACGTAATATACTATTTTCGTATTTTGTACACTAATGTACTATTTTAATATGCTGAAAATCGTACAGTAATGGGTTACTTTATAACATAGCAACCGTTACTGCATAGCAACGGTTTTGTCCTTAAAATACATTTTGGCACAAAGAATTGTTTATTTTATTTTTGCAAATACAATTTAAAAAATTTATATTAAGGCCGTCTGTCTACTTCTTTTTCATTTTTGTTTTTTTTTTTTTTAGAACTATTTTTGAATGTAATAGACACAATTGCAATTTGCAAGAGTGCATCTTGCGGTAAAGCATAGAATTAAATGTTGCTATGGTTACCACGTCCAAACAAAGACCTGTCATCAGCCATAAACCGCTACACTCCATCCATCGTTTTAATTGAATAATCGAATTATCTTCAATATTATCAAACAAAAAATCTGTTGTGGCCAGCACAAAACCTTCCGTCAATTCGATTTTGTACAAATCCCATACTAAAAATTCCTTGAAAACGATTTTATATATCCTGTAAAATTGTAACACAAACACACTATTTTTTAAAAATGCCATACCGAAAGTATCTTTGGAAAGATTCTAAAGATCTAATAAAATTATAACTCGAATGTACCTATATTATATAATTTGCACTTGCTGTTTCTTACTCTTCTCTTCTACTCATTCCTGTCCAACGCATCTTCTTGACTCAATTCCTCCTCTCTCAAATCTTCTGCTATTCAGTCCTTCCATCTTCTGTTTGGCCTTTCTCGTATTCTCGTACTCCCGGCATTACAAGTTCCTATCTTGAGGCGAGGCCGCAAGCCACTTGCGAGGGACACTATGTCACTTATATCATTTTCAGATCATATACTTTCCACTTTGGTTTTGCACTTGACACTGGCATCTGTCAATTAGAATTTTTTGAATGTATCTGCTGTTTTCATAATCTTAGCAAAGCTGACTGGTTTTTGAAAGTTAAACTCTCTTAATCTCTCTATAACTCTATGTATTGAATATGAAGGAAAAGGTATAATCAAATGGTATAGAGAATAAGATATTCTGTCATATTTATAATCACTAAATGTCGAAAAATGATATTTAACTGCGTTTTTTCAAGAAAAACTGTTAAGAACTTCAAATAAGAGTACTTCCGGTTGACCAATTATAACCAAAATCTAATCAGCTCTTCATATGATTGTAAGGAAGAGGAAAGAATCATAATTTTTAGAATTGTAGTTTTGGAGTTATCGTCGGAGAAAACTTTGTCACGCACACACACGGACACACAGACACACACACACACACACACACACACACATACACATACACATACAGACATCATCGTAAAACCAGTAAAATCGTGTTGTAGGCACCTTAAAACGTGCTTATTCATTTAAAACTCACCATCGATTTTTTTGACCAAAGACAATACCTTCCTTACCTAAAGGTGGCGGAAGGTAAAAAAAGTTGGCCCACGCACATCTTTTGGTTTTAAACTCATTTTTATTGAACACAACGAACAAATCACAAAGAATTGGGTTAACACTGAGTGACAGATGCAAACATAATGACAGAATCAGGGAGTGGGACGTAAAACAAAGAGGGGAGGTTTGTTTGGAAGCATGATCTTCTATCTCTCTCTCTCTTACATGTGACGTCAATTCTGTAAGTGTCTATTTTAATATTTTAATATTTGTTAAATTATGTCTAGCGTTTCATGATTCCATTGTACTGTAGGTATCGGATTAGTTGGAAGAACAGCCTTGGGCTGAACCTCGCCTTTTTCTTAAATGGGAATAAAGATTATTATTATCAATATTATTATTTTTATTAGCCCAGGCAAATTAAACTTTTGCTTCCCGAAAAATATTACAAAGCTGGAAATGATTTTAATCCACTTTGAGCATCCCAAATAAGAGTCATATGAGTTTGCGACAGTTTCTCAGGTGAGCTTAACTTTTGGGGGCCGAAAAACCACGAAATTTTGGGACATTTTTCAGTTTTTCGCTTATAACTGGAGAACGGTGCATCTTATAGAAAATTTTATTCTGTCTAAAATTAAAAAGCACAAAATTTCGCGTCTAAAGAGCTCTTAAATTTTAAATTTGGTTCAGTGGTTTAGCCACAATCGATCGTCAAAAATCAGCAATTTTTACCAATTTGGTTGAAAAGTGGGTTATGCTCATTTTCACACGCCTGTAACAAAAACGGCTCCTTCATATAAAAAAGTCAAATTATAAATGTTTTTAGAATTTACTCATTCCTACACTCATGATACACAAAAAAAACGAAAGTAGTCGTAGCGCTGAATTTTGAAGTTAAAAGACTTTTGAACCCCAAATCATCCACATTCGTCCAGTTATTATTTAAAGGTAAATTAGTTGCCTAGTTAGTTTTAATGTTAATTCAGCATTTGGTGCTGTTTGAAGAAATGTATATTACTACTGAAGGGTCTCCTTATAATTTATTGTGGTTTCAAATTGGCACTCGCTTGTCCCCTTTTTGGCCATGGAGACATTCCGTTTTATTAGGAGAGCGAAACGACGAGCCACCTACCACTATCAGAAAATAATTTCAATTTGACATGTTTGCCTCCTACTGAAGCGGCTGCTCACCAGCACTCCCCCCAGGGGGCATGTATGGAAAAATAACATTCTTGATCCACAGCAGAGGGGATGGAAGACCACCAAATACGGTCTAATTCCAATTCCAACAGCCCAACCCCCAGCGCCCCAGAAACTAGTAAATATCATATCCTGCATCTGCACAGAAGGATACCAAACTGCTTGTTCCTGCAGAAAAGCTGGCATCAAATGCTCCGCCATATGTGCCCACTGAAAAGAACACACATGCAAGAATTCCCTTATTGAAGATGAAGTGTTATTTGAGGCCGCTCCGTACGACGAAGAAATCGACATAGTTGAAAAAGGAACTGAGCAGGATCCCTTCTCTGACGAAGGCGAAGAACTAGAAATCGATTTTTCCTTCCACAAACAATCTTCTCCAAATGAAGAACAACATCGAAACAAAGAAAATGATTGGAATAGGGATTATGTTTTTCGGAAATATATTAATCAATTTAAACTACATAATCATTATTACGTACATTAATAATATGATTGTTAAATTCAATCTAATTTGATTTTATTTCACTGAAATATTACCTCTTGAAAAACTCAGTACTGATTAATTAATTAACTTTTTGTTATTGAAGTACTTTTTCCTTTAATACAACTTTTTTGCTGATATGGCTTTCTCATTTTTGAAACTTTTTATTATCATTTGGACTGCCATGGTAATTTCATTCGTCTGAAAAGTAGACCTTTATGAAATTGCCTTTAAATTCGAATAACTGGACGAATGTGGATCATTTGGGGTTCAAAAGTCTTTTAACTTCAAAAATAGCCCTTAACGGAAATTCAGCGCTACGACTACTTCCGGTTTTTTTTGGGTATCTGTATGCAGGAATGAGTGAATTTTAAAAACAACTTCCATAATTTGGCATTTTTATATGAAGTAGCCGTTTTTGAGTTAAAGGCGTGTAAACATGAGCATAACCCACTTTTCAGCAAAGTTGGTAAAATTGCTGATTTTTGACTATGGATTGTGGCTAAACCACTAAACAGAATTTGGCGTTTAAAAGCTCTTTAGACACGAAATTTTGTGACTTTTAATTTTAGAACGAGTACAATTTTCTATAGGTTGCACCGTTTTCGAATTATAAACTGAAAAATGTCCCAAAATTTCGTGGTTTTTTGGCTCCCAAAAGTTAAGCTCACCTCAGAAACTGTCGCAAACTTATATAACTTCTATTTGGGATGCTCACAGTATATTAAAATCATTTCCAGCTTTGTAATATTTTTCGGGAAGCACGGTCTTTTTTTGGACTAATTTGCCTGGGCTATATCGTTTATCTTCTAAATCGTTTTCAGTGTTCTTTTCATCATCTAGTCTAGATCCATCGTTTTGCAAATCGATCTCCAAAAATTAATTTGTTTGGAGGTTGTAAGGTTCAGAAAATAATAACTGTCAAGTTATTTTGTTACTGAGAATCAGACTACTAGGTTTTTACCTTCCGTCACCTTTAGGTAAGGAAGGTATTGTCATTGGTTAAAAAAAATGGTGGTGAGTTTTTAATGAATAAAGACGTTTTAGGGTCCATACTATACGAATTTACTATTATTAAGATAATGTCTGTATGTGTATGTGTGTCCGTGTTTGTGTGTGTGTGTGTGTGTGTGTGTGTGTGTGAGAGAGAGAGAGAGAGTGTGTGTGTGAGTGTGTGTGTGTGTGTGTGTGTGTGTGTGGGTATGTGTGTGTGTCTGTGTGTATACCCGTGTGTGTGTGTCCTTGTGTGACAAATTTTTCTCCTTCGATAGCTCCAATATTACAATTCTAAAAATTATAATTCTTTAGTATTCCTCTTCTTTACATCCATATGAAGAGCTGATTTAGATTTGGTTATAATTGATTCACTGGAAGTACCTTTATTTGAAGTATTTAACAGTTATTCATAAAAAAAAAAACGAAGTTAAATA
The DNA here is from genome assembly GCA_943142095.1 of Ophonus ardosiacus. Classification (NCBI taxonomy): domain Eukaryota; kingdom Metazoa; phylum Arthropoda; class Insecta; order Coleoptera; family Carabidae; genus Ophonus; species Ophonus ardosiacus. Next base: position 12,825,110 of record OW964840.1, read on the forward strand.
TTATTTTTGGATATTTTATGTTATTATAAATATTGAAGAAAATGCTCTTCTCTATACGGTGGACAAAAATCAGTGTTTTTTCAGAGGGGGGGTCGGGGGTCCAAACCTTCCCGATTCCCGAAGACAAACGAAAATCTCCCCGAAGAAAATTATATTAAAAATGTCAAATAATAGTTGATATGTGTTGAAAGAAAATGTGCAAAACGTATTTATGTTCGTTCCTTTAATTCTTAAAAACTAATACAATGTAAACATGAATATAAGGACCCAAACCTAATAACAATGGAATAATGCAGTAATGGCTTAATAATCAAACAAATACTGAAAACGAAACTTTTAACATCCTGTTTAAATTTTTCACTACTAATAGTAGACACTGAATCACTGAATAAAAAATTTAAATGACAGATAATACATTTGTTCCTACGCGCTACAAATTTTAACAGGCTGTAAAAATTAACATGGTACGATACAGAATACATAAGTGCATTACATTTGAACATAAAAATAACCTGTTTGGTCAGGAAAATCAACAATCCGTTAACTATATTCTATTTGCTAAAATGTTCTGTGATCTGGTAATTTATTTTTGTACATAAAAGGGGAAAAACATGCAGTTTCGTATCCCTTGAAAAAATGTAACTTTTAAATATAAGGCATTTGACCTTGAATGAGTGAAAGAGTCTGAAAGACACACTAACAGAAATGAGTGGAAGAGAAGAGTAAGAAACATCGACCCCTAATAAAAAACTGAAGAAGAAAGAAGTGTCAAGTGCAATTTACATGGTGTATGTTCATGTTATAATTTTATAGAATTTGTATAATGTTTTCAAAGGAACTTTTGGTATGGAATTTGTAAAAAATAGTATGTGTACGTGTAATAATTTTATTTTGGTATATAGAATCTTTTCTAATGAACTTTTGGTATGGATCTACAAAATATATCGAATTGACGGAAGGTCTTGTGCATTTATGTACTCGCTCATACTTAATCTTGCCTTACTTGTCTGGTAAACTTTCACTTTTTTTAACTTGGAACGTAATATACTATTTCACGAAAATCTGTTCAGAGCTTCAACTAAAGTATCAGTATCACTTCCGGTTTATCAATTTTAGCCAAAATCTAATATATTATTTCCATTGACATAAAAGTCTTAAATACTAAAATTGAAAAGTTTTGGGTTATATTTTCATATACATAGTTTTTCATTAAAATCTGTTATGAGCTTCAAGTAAAGTATCACTTCCGGTTGTCCAATATTACCCAAAATCTAATCAACTCTATATGAATGCAAAAAGCTTTAAAAAAAGCTATGGAAAAAAGAAATTATTGAAAGTTTGACAGGAGTTAACGTGAAAAAAAAGTCGTCAAGCACCCAAACATTGTAAAAACTGTGACGAAGTCACATTGTTTCGCCATAAAATTTCAACACGTGATCGTCCAGGGAACATCACCGGCCACTGTGGGGCTGCAGAGTAGCATGTAATCGTTGTCCAGAAGCCGCTGTAGCACAAGAACGGGATTCTGCAGCCCAAACTGGCGGTGCAATGTCCATAACCTCACATGGAGCACATGTCTAGCACGCGGTATTTTCCATGGAAGTTCAGCGTCCACGTCGGGGCCGTATCACAGCGTGTAAACGATTACCAGAGACAGCTGTGACACAAGAACAGATTTCGACAGTTTAAAATGCCCTTCACATGTTTTTAAACTTACCTGTAGCATATGGTGAGCACGCGGTAACAGCCAACAGAAAATCCTCTAGTTTCCAGCCTGCCACTATCTTTCCGGGGTTTTTCGTGGCCGGCATTTCACTGTGCACATCCAGGGAATTGCACATCACACAGCAACTTCAAAAGCAACAGTTCACCTAGATTTCACAACTAGAGCCCGCATTCCACAACTGTCAAGACCGCAGCGCCAAATCCAGGCAGAATAAACTAGAACTTGAGATGTTTGTTAATTTCTATTTTATTAAAATATTATTGTAAATATTTTACCTGTTAGTTTCAAGCATAGTAAGCCGAGTCTGTTCTCCCACTCGGCCAATCACATTCAAATAAAGCCACTTCCACATAACCCGCGCGCGTTTGAACGAGAATTACCAAAATCCGGCTATAAAAGACGCAGCAGCAGCCCTAGAATTCATTCTGTCTTCTGGCTAGCCGTTCTAGCCAGAACCAGGAGTTCCATAGCCGTTCTATGGAATAGAAGGCAGAGTCCAGATCTTCTACAGCTGTTCTGTAGAATTCAGTCACCGATTGTCGCTGTTCGACGAGTTAATGTTTCACGTACCAAGTTTCACGGAGTAAAGATTTCACGTACAAGTTCTCAGAGTAAATATTATTTCCAGTTTGTCAAGAGTATAAATAATATTTCGCGTACTAAGTTCACAAAGTTGATATATCCAGTTTTACTTGATAATAAAATTGTCAGTAGTTTGAATAACAATGGACACAGTTTCTCAGTCATTTATTAAATTGTACATAGTGTAAATAAACATAGTTTAGTGTACTGCATTTTTCACTGCTCAAAAATACCCTAAGAATCCTGGCCTACACGACTAGCTATCCGCAAACCTTCCTCACCCTTCTCGCAGTTCCACGGAGATACAAGATGGCGCCCGAGCAAGAAACAACTCAGACAACAGCGATAGAGGGTGAGGGTGACGTCACAAAATGGCACAGAGCAGGGACGTCGTCACAAAACTCATTGTGGAGACCCTAATTGGTGTTTATTCACTGTTAACCTAAGTTGCATGGTATGAAATGTACCTATATGATCTATTTTTACCTATCGCTAAGTGAGGTATTGGAATCATGCTAAAATTCGCATATCCAAATTTTAGTGGATAAGCACGTTTTAAGGTCCCTATAATCCGATTATAACATTTTTACGATGATGTCCGTCTGTGTGGATGTTGGAACCACGGTTTCTCAAATACTATAAGACTTAAAAAATATTTAACTGCAGTTTCCTCAATCTGACAATCCTGGGAAGAGTTGATTAGATTTTGGTAACAATTGGACAACCGAAAGTAACAGTTTCTTTAAAAAAATCTTCTAAATATTATATTTTGAAAATTTCTGTTATTACTATTATTGAAGAAGAAAATTCTACATCTGATACATTTAAAATTTTTATTATATCTTGTATAGATTTAGAGATAAAGCCTCAGTAATATATAAAATAATCTACCCGCAGAGGTCAAGGCACTAGGGAAACCAGTTGACAAATTCAAATGTTTATAACATAGTTTGTAAATGATAAATGACAGTGTCAAAAATCAATAGTTTTAGTGACATTCTCAAAGCTTTTTCTGGGAAGTACATTTAATCTTTCTTATTGTTTTATTAATTCAATATTTAAAATTGTAGGTAAAATGCCTATATCCATAAGAAATACCGCCAATCTTGCTAATGAATTGGAAGAATCACTGACATTTAGGAACTTCCTCATACAAGAAAAATGGATATAAGTAGAATTGTATGTATGCAGAAGACATGTTACATACAGTAGAAACAATATTTGGGTAAAGTTCTGTAATTTTTTTGTTATAAAATGACGGTTCGATAGCGAAGTACAATACAGGGAATTTATTTTAACATGCAACATATGGTCAATCACTTCCATGGTTACTCACTTTTGTCAAAACATGACAGCAATGTAATATTTGTCCATTTTAAAATGCAACATACAAAATTTGTAGTTTTGTATTATCAAAACTAATTTCCAATAAATTAGCCTACATACGATTAACAAAAAATCAAAACATAAATGTTGTACATCTTAATAAACTCCAGCTTACAAAAATTCATAACTTTCATGTAATAAATTTATTTTTTAATAATATCCCCATTCACACTCTGGCAATATTCTAGTTCGGTCGTAATAAGAATTGACACCATTTGTGATGTGTTTTGGAGGTATCTCCTGTGCTGCAATACTATTTATAATGTTGCATTTTAAAATGGACAAATATTACATTGATGTCATTTTTTGACAATTGTGAGTAAACATGGAAGTGATGAACCATAATGTTGCATTTTAAAATAAATTCTCTGTATAATACTTATACAACATAAAATGGAAATGGCGAGAGGTATTGTGCTGGCCAAAACAGATTTTTACCTTCCGTCACCTTAAGGTAAGGAAGGTATTGTCTGGTCAAAAAATTCGGTGGTGAGTTTTTAATGAATAAGCACGTTTTAGGGTCCCTACAATACAAATTTACTATTTTTAAGATGATGTCTGTATGTATGTATGTATGTATGTGTGTGTGTGTATGTGTGTGCGTGTGTGTGTATGTGTGTCCGTGTGTGACAAATTTTTCTCCGACGATAACTCCAATACTACAATTCTAAAAATTATAATTCTTTCGTATTCCTCTTCTGTACATCCATATGAAGAGTTGATTAGATTTTGGTTATAATTGATCCACCGGAAGTACCCTTATTTGAAGTTTTTAACAGTTTTTCTTAAAAAAACGCAGTTAAATATTATTTTTTGACATTTTGTTATTATATATATTAAAGAAAATACTCTTCTCTATACGGTTTGATTATACATTTTCCTTCATATTCAATAGATGTAAATTTGAAATATTATAAAGAAATTAATTTTCAAAAATTAGTCAGCTTCGCTATTTATCATGGAAACAGCTGACATAATTATTCAAAAAAAATTAATTGACAGATGTCAGTTGCAAGTGCAAAACCAAATATGGAAAGTATAGGATCTAAAATTGGTATGTCATATTGTTACTCGCAAGTGACATGCAGAGAAAGGCCAAAGAGAAGATGGAAGGACATTACACATTAGTGTAGTTTATGTTATAATTTTATTGGATTTTTAGAACCTTTTCAAATGAACTTTTGGTACGAAATTTGTAAAAAATGGTATGTGTTCGTGTTCGATTTTACATGGTATTATATAGAATCTGTTCCAAGGACCTTTTGGTATGGGATTTGCACAAAATACATCGAAATGACGGAAGGTCTTGTGCTGGCCACAACAGATTTTTTTTCTCAAGATATTAATTATATAGGTATTTATTTCTTTATTTATTTATTTTGTTATTATTCTTACCACAATATAGTAAGTAATTTCATTTGGATTTGTGAAAGTAATATATCATGCAGTGTTATTTAAAACGCCACTTATTTATTGTAAAATAAATATTCTTCTTTGGTAAGTTCTGTCGAACTGCGGCGGATAATTACAGATGGTAAGTTCAAACTTTTTCAACGGTCTGTACTTGAATAGGAGTGGCTAAAGTTACTCGTATATGTCATAATATAAGCCACGACGTCCCGCACACCGTACACCCTACCCCGTAGCGTACCTATATTCGGTACTGTTGCACATCCTGTTAAGTTGTTTGAAATGGAAGGGTAAGAGAAAAATTATATACGAGTATTCATTAATCCCTTCGAATTAGAAATGAAAGTTCTACAATACATACTAAATACATTGATATAAAATAATAAAGGGAATCTAATATATTTCTTATTATTTATTTATTCAATATAGGTAGACTCCTCTAACTCATGTTCCTCTCTAAAAATTTTCGAAGAATAGTTATTTATGATATAAGTGTTAAAAGTGACATTTTATGAGTGAGTGGGGAAGTTTGTGAAACGAGGCGAAGCCGAGTAAAACAAACCTCACGAACGAAATAAAATCACTTTTAACACAAAAATCATACACTATTTTTCCTACAACTCTAGTTATGTATTAGTAAAAACTAAAAATTATAGAATGACATTTATGACAGGTCATGATGTATTTGCTATGAACAAATGAAAATTGTTTATTCTAACCTCCACTTCCAACAATACTGTTTTAAATTTCAATTCTCCAAGCGCCTTGCAAGGAATTACCACAGAATAGACATATACAGAAGCGACACTCCTTGTCTACACCATTGTTGTTACGATTTGATGTTTATGACCTTGAACTTTAAATTTGTTGGCAAATTTACGCGCGAAATTTAAAATGTTTTAAATGGTAAAAGAAAAATTAGAACAGAAAAGTACTAAAATTTTAATTTTATTAACGAATTAAGAAGAAATCATAAAATAAACACATAATTATGTTTTTATTGAACAAATACGTGAATTTTACAAATTCAATACAATGCAGAATTTTCTATATTTTTGACGTGGGAAACACAAACGTCAGATTCAATGAATATGTCCCAAATATCCTTCTCCATCAAATCTTCTCTTCCTCAGGCCTTGAGCCACATTTTACACCTATATTTATTAAGTGAATATACATTTTGCATGATATGGAAGTCGTTTTGCATTACTTACATTTATGGATCTTTCGGAAACGAAAAAAACTTACATTTCGCTTTCTCCATTTTTTAAATCTTCTTATAAAGTTTTTCTATGAACAAACAAGCTCTCCCGATTCTACCTTCTTCGTTTTTTCCATTTTATTAGAAACTAACACCACTTCTAAAATTCACAAATGGTTCACAAAATGACATATGTCAAAAGTGAAAAGACATATTTGGTTTGCTTGAATTAGCCATAACCCTAAAATACATTTTCTTTATGATAATGATTTTTCCTATCGTTTGTTGAAAAAATAACATGTTTGTTCTTATTAGAAATCAATTTGTGTTTCTCAATATATTTTTATTATTGACCCCAACAGAAAATGTTCTCGTCGAGATAATGAAAAGAACAAAGAATCATAAGATACGAAGATATACCGAAACAATCCGATTTTATCCGATTAGCCCTTTAAATTTGTTGGCATACTTTTTCTCTCTCTAATTTTCGTTTCTCTCTCTGACTGTCGCTTCTGTATGAATGTCTATTCTGTGGAATTACGATAAACAATTGTGATAATTGTACTATAATAATAAACGTTTCAAAATAATGTGTACTTCTAATAAAATACCTATATAAATAATTTCAGTACAAAAATAAATATAAAATGAAACTACGTTTACTTATGAACACTAAATGTAACTAGATTTCGTTATATTTTTAACACTAAATGTAACTAGATTTAGTTCTTTTTTAACACTAGTGTTAAAAGTAAATTTATTTCTTACTTTTAATCCGTTGCCAATGACAACGATTTAAAAGTATTCACTGTGTTATAAACTGTTATTTTTAACTCGCTAAGCAACCGTTAAAAAGACTACTTTTAACAGTGGTCGTAGGAAAAATTGTTTAAGTTGATTGAACAAAAGACGTACGTTGTTTTCTTTTATTCTGAACTCTTCATGGTACCCTCGTGTTAACATTCATACGAGCCGCAGGTACCGTTCGGACAGATAAGTGCGGTCTAGGTGTCCGGATTTAATAGAAATCTCAACGACGCAGTATGTCGGTGGCGACTTTTTCCTTGGCGACCCACTTCGCTATCCAATAAATTCTAACGACCCAACAATATTTTGATACTCATTTTTTACCTCCCGCTACCCTAAGAGAGGTATAGGGATCGTGCTAAAAAACGCATATAGAGATTTTAGTGAATAAGCACGTTTTGATGTCCCCAGAATCCGATTTTAACATTTTTACAATGATGTCTGTGGGTATGTCCGTCTGTCTGTATGTATGTATGTGTATGTGTGTGTGTTTCTTTTTTTTTCTTTTTTTATTCAAGCATGCTCCATATTACATAATATTACATGCTACTTTATAATACTATTATAAAATATTATTTACATATTTACATTTTTACATTAACACAATATTCATGTAGTCTTATGTATTTATTATTAACAATTAACTAACGTTGGTGAGACCTATCTTGAATTTTTATCATACAATTTTAAATTTAATATATAGTACAGTTTCAAATTTATTTAAATATTATTGCTTACATTTGTGTTATTTAACTCAGACAATAAAATGTTATATCATATTTTCAAAATCTATCTTTTTAACAAAATCATTAAAATATGACACGTAGTTTTCAACTAAGTCATTTTTATTAACTGGCCATTGACCATTTACACCTATAATTTGATTCTTAAGAGCTACTCTTTCAAGTTCTAATAATTTGCATCTATAAATTAAATGATCTATTGTTTGAACTTCTTCTTCACATCTGCACTCTTCCCTATCACTTATTTTAAATCTGTACAGATAACTTTTTATTTTCCCGTGACCACTCAAAACTGTTTTTCATTGACACTGATAAATTTAACTTTGTTCGTAATCTTTTATTAACACATGTCAACATTGGTGCAAAAGAGTACGAAAGTTGTAACTTTAGTGTCTGTGTTTCAATACAAATATCTCAAGTGTTAAGAAGAAATTATTAAATAAACTACGTGTAACGTATTAAATATTATTTTCGTAAAAATATAAGAATATAGTTTCAGCAACTCTAACAAAATTTTAATATAAAATCTCAACAGAATTACTACAAGGTCAGTGTTTCAATGCAAAGTTATTTGTTTAATTAATAATAATTAAACAATTCGGCTTGCGAACTTCTCAAAAATAAACAGTGTTCTCAACTGTCTGAAACGAAAATAAGTGTTTGAAATAATTTGGCTTCAATTGAAGATATTGAAAAGCTCCTCCTTCCACTAAAAGAGCAAAATAACATAATAAATAACAAAATTGAAAATATACAAACTACTATTAACAAACATTATAACTTGTCAATAGAAAATAGCACTCAAATAGAAGAAGAATTACCAGTGCCGGTTTTACATAAATTTTGCCCCTAGGGTAAAACATTTGTAGCGCCCCTTATAATTTTTAATAAAATAATTAGGGTATGTATATATGTATGTACCTGGGGGAACCGGGTTCGATCCCGACTGACGCCAAATATTTCGAATATTAATTGGCACAAAAGTGACCCCTGTGGTGCACTCTCCACGCCCGCAATGAGTGCCCGTGAGGTGACGCCTGGTAAGCGCCCGCACAGTTCAAATATGTCATCAACATTGCCGATATCTGCGATAAAGCAAATTGTGGCACACTCAGAAACAAAACAATGAAATCTGATGAAAAAAACTGTTATTCATAAAGTGTCTCCAAATTGCTTCAGAATGCGTTTTCTATACGAAAAACGCGATTTTAGAGAGTTTTGCAGTAATTTCAATACTATAAAACGGTACTTCGACTGGATAGGCAAGGGCACCACGGAAGTCCTTCAAAAGTTTGTATACACTAAAATATAGTGTAATCTGTCATATTCAGTTATAAACAATCATATTCCATCAAAATTAAGAAAGAAACTGCGTCCCAAAGGTTTTACCTACTTAAAAATTTTGTTTTACACCGAGAATCGTTGAAATCTGATGAAAAAACTGTTTATCTTACAGTGTCTCTAAATCGCTTCAGAATGTGTTTTCTAGGCTATATACGCGTTTTTAGAGTGTTTTGCATTAATTTCAATACTATAAAACGGTACTTCACTGCATAGGCAAGGGCACCACGGAAGCCCTTCAAAAGCTAGTATACACTAAAATATAGTGTAATCTATCATATTCAGCCATAAACAATCATATTACATCAAAATATAAGAAAGAAACTGGGTCTCAAAAGTTTTACTTAAAAAATTTGTTTTACGCCGAGAATCGTTCAAATCTGATGAAAAAACTGTTTTTCATAAAGTGTCTCTAAATCGCTTCAGAATGTTTTCTAGGCGTTATACGTGTTTTTAGAGTGTTTTACACCGCAAAACAATGAAATCTGATGAAAAAACTGTTATTCATAAAGTGTCTCCAAATTACTTCAGAATGCATTTTCTATACGAATGCCAGCCGTAAAGGTAAAAATGTTTTTTCCAAGTTTTTAATTTTTTTTTTTTGCTTGATATCTCATTATTATATCAAATATTTTTTCTCGGCGCCCCCCAACGACTAGCTCCCCTAGGCTATAGCCTAGTTAGCCTATTATGTAAAACCGGCACTGAGAATTACCAAAATAAATCCATACAGAAAACGATACTAACATAGAAATAATAAAAAACGGAACAGTTTCAAGCGAAGATTTGAAGCAGAAAAATGCAAAGGGCAACGTTGTCAGTAATACCACACCAAAAACAACAGAGAAGATAACAATTCCAAAGAAAAAATCTGGCCCATTAGATAAGCATGTCGTTACGAGATTACGTTCCCAATCAGTTTCAAAGCAAACGGATCCAAAAATCTGCTAAACACTACGCCGGAAAATTCAAAATATACTTTAGACAAGTTAAGTAATAATAATAATAATAAAAATTTGCTGAGCCCAGATCATCTGTGTATTGCCTATTGGAATGTTAACGGATATAATATGTATAACTTAAATAATGATTTGCAAAATAAATTAATTCTCACAGATGTATTTTGTCTCAGGGAAACATGGAGTACAAATGAAATTATTAAATTTCCTGCATTTTTAAATGTTAATGGTTATAAATCTTTTTCTAGTTGTGCGGTAAAAGAAAAGAGTAGAGGGCGAGCCAGTGGCGGACTCACAGTTTTCATTAAAAACAGCAACACAATTACTGAAGTTAAATTAATTGATACATCAACTCTTTGGATTGCAATAGAACTAAAAACTAGATATTCAAAATATGTTCTAGTCTTTATTTCAAACCAAATCTCAACAATACGGTATGTATAGATATGTTCAACAACCTTTTAAACGATATTTTGGATATATATGTGTAATATCTGTTATTTTTAATAAAGCACGCTTGCTTTTAAATACTCCTTTTATTAAATGAAAACTTTACATTCTTTTTCTATTATCCAGTTCGTTCAGTCCACACACTAACTTCTGTCCAGACTGGGTGCGTTCAGCGCAAAACATAAATAAATACATTACATTTCTCCCTTGCAAACAATAAAAATAAAATTACATAATATTTATATTTGGACATAATCAGACATAATATCAACTTATCTTAAAATAAGAAGTAAAATATTACATTTAGTTACATCCATGTTGACTGGCGGGTAGTCCTGGAGGATCTTCTGACTTCACTTTCGGACTCTATAAATTCCTGTGTCGCTTGCTGACTGGATTCTGGTGTTTCTTCTTGTTCGGGCTCAAATTTTTTCACACAACTAGAGGTTCTATTGCACCTTTTCCCTTCCGGAGATTCGACTGTGACATTACTTCCTTTGGTTCCTACAATTTTGTGTGGTGTAGGGTAATACGGAGTTTGTAATTTATCCGTGATCTCGTCCCTTTTCAGTAAAACTTGGTCCCCTATGTTTAATTCTTTACCTCTACTCATTCTTGCGGCATCAGCGTATTTTTTATATTTTCCTTTTACTTCCGCATCTCTGTCTCTAACTTCAATATCATACGGTGTCGTATTTTTTTGGAAGCTAGGTAATTTGTCCCTCAGCTCTCGGTCAAACATAAGGAAAGCTGGTGTCTTACCGGTTGTAGTATGAGGAGTTGTGTGGTAAGCGAAAACGTATTCTCTTAATGCTTCTTGTATGCTGATTCCTGTTGCACGGGCTATTCGAAGTCTTTTTAGTATTGACCTATGTTGATGATTCCATGTTCTAAGCAGAAGTCCCTGAATTCTCCGCTTGTGAATTGTCTGCCATTATCCGCAGTTATTGTTTCCGGTAATCCGTACCTGGTAAATATTTCTTTTAGTTCTTGAATTGTCTTACTTGCCGTTATAGTTTTCATGAATTTGGTTTCATAAAATCGACTATAGTAGTCGATAACGACAAATAGATATGTGTCGTTGTCGAACGGTCCTAAAAAGTCCATTGCGATGTGTTTCCAAGGAGCGTCCGGTAGTCGTGTCATCTTCAGAGGTTCAGGAGGTTTCGATGCCCCCACCAATTGGCATCCGTGACATTTTTTGCAGTATAATTCGACATCCTTGTCAAGTCCCATCCACCAGACTTTACTGCGTAAACGCTGTTTCATTTGGACAATCCCTGGATGTCCCTCGTGGGCTAATTTTAATACTTGTTCTCTTAGGAAAGCAGGTATTAAAATTCTGGTCCCTCTTAGTATTATTCCATCTACAATACATAATTTGATTATTTCGTATTTCTTAAGTTTTAGTATTTCTTCTAAGTTCATAGATCGAGGTGCAGATTGTTCAGCGACCCATCTGACATGTCTGTCTCCCTCGTCAAAATCTGTTGTGCCTGTTTCGTCGTCTTCTGTTCTCAATCGGGAGAGTGGATCAGCAATATTCTGTTTATCTGGCTGGTAAACTACTTTGTACCTGTATCCACAGATTCTCATAATCCATCTTTCTAGTCTCGGGCATGGTTTTGATCTAGGTGCAAAAATAAACTGGAGAGGCTTATGGTCCGTAATCAGATCAAATTCCGTTCCGTATATGTAGAAATGGAACCTTTCACATGCCCAGACCATAGCAAGGGCTTCCTTTTCTGTCTGACTATACCTCTTCTCCATCTCCGTTAAGGCTTTGCTAGCAAATTCTATAATCTTTCTACCACTGACTTGGTCTTGAATTAAAACAGCTCCTAACGCGTACGGGCTGGCATCTGCTACGATGGTAGATTTGCAGTTCGGGTCGAAAAATCCTAAAACCTTTGGCTATCATAATATCTTCTTTAATTCCTCAAAAGCTTCTTGATGTTCTTTTTTCTATTTGTAATGAGCTTCTTTTTTCAAGAGTCTTCTAAGTGTGTCGGTTATTGTCGAGTAGTCGGGTATAAATTTTGAACAAAATCCGACTAGGCCAAGGAAACTCTGTAGTTCGTTTTTATTCCTCGGTGGTCGGCAATTATTTATCGCATCTACGCGGCTTTGTAGTGGTTTAATTCCCTCTTTACTTATTTCGTGTCCCATGAATTGGATTGTTTTTTGGGCGAGCTTACACTTATTTCGATTTAATGTTAGGCCTTTTTCTTGTAATCTTTCTAGCAGCTTCTCTAAATTTTGATCATGTTCGTCCTTCGTTTTCCCATGGACTAGAAAATTGTCTATGTAGACTTCTACACCTGGTAGATCTTCAGTGATCTGATTTCCGGCGCGCAATTAATTCCAAAAAATAGACGCTTAAACCTGTACTGTCCTTCGTTGGTGGCGAACATAGTAACTTCACGACTTGCTTCGTCCAACTCTATCTGGTGGAACGCGGATTTCATATCTATTTCCGAGAACCACTCGCTACCATTTAGATTTACTATTAATTCGTATGTGCTGCGAATGGGGTGTCTTTCCCTTACTATGGCCTCATTTGCGACGCGCATGTCAACGCACATTCGTGGTTCTTGAGACTTCTTGACAGTGCACACCACAGGTGACACCCATTTTGACGGCTCATTCACCTTTTCAATTATGTCATCTCGCTGTAGTTCTTGTAATTTTCCCTTAATACTTTCCCTCAATTGGTATGGTACACGCCTTGTCGGTTGTACAGTAGGGTGTACCTTATCGTCGATGGTTAGTTTCAGTTAGTAACCCTTTAGTTTGCTAATCTTTGTGGTGAATAGCTTGGGAAATCTATTTATCCAATCTATTTCGCTTTTCGAGCTGGCTTCTATACTTCTTAATGGTAAACCCACCTTTAGGATTTCTAATTTTCTTGCTATATTCTTACCCAAGATAGGTATTCCTTTTCCTTTAATTACGTGAAAATCAACTTTATCTATTGTTTTCCCATTCTCTATTTTAATGTTCGTTACAAAAGTACCCAATGTAGGTAAAGGTTTCTTACTTGAGTAGGTATATATATTCTTGCTCGACGCCTGGCAGGTTCCTTTTATCTTTTCTGCCTTCAGCTTTTCCCAATTTATATTATCCAGGACATTGCACGTCGACCCTGAATCGATTAAAAATCTTGTCTTCACTCCGCCTATCCAAGCGTTGATATATTCTGGGTCATCTCGGTCTTGAATTTGGAATGTGGAATCGTGTTCCTCGTCTGTATTATTTTCATCATTGTCGATATTCCGCACCTTTTATGTTCTCCGAGCTTCGTCTTGCAACATTTTGTATAATGTCCGATTTTCCTGCATCTCGAACATTTCTTGTTTCTTGCTGGACATTTGACATCGCTAGCTATGTGTCCTTGTCCGTCACATCTGTAACAGCGGATATTTTTGCCATACTTTTTATTATTCTTCTTTGCCTGTTCCAATTTTTGTATTTCTTGATTACTTGCTTGGTTTCTAGATTCTGCTTCTATGTTACCTGCTTGTTTTTCCGTGTTCTCTAGTAATCTTCCTATTTCTTGAGCTCGTTCTACGGTAAGCGTATCACCTTCTTTCAATAATTGTCTCCTTAATTCACTCGATTTACATTTTTCGATTAATTGACCAATTATCATTTCAACGGAATGTGTTTTAAAGTTGCAATTTCTGCTTTGCGTCTTTAGACGAGTGACATACTGAACAACTGATTAACCTTCCATTTGTGTTAAAGCTCTGAATAAATGTCTCTCGTACGTATAGTTGCGTTTCGGCCTAAAGAATTTGGACAAGTGTACCAAATTTCTTGTACCGTTTCTCCTGCTAGGTGCAGTAGAAGTGCTTTTTTCCGTTTGTCGCTTTGGATAGCGTTCGCTTCGATGTATAATACGAATACTCTGATCCATCTGTCCCATTTTTGAGCGATTGCTGTCTCATCCCCTTGGGTATCAAATGGTTTTACATTACTTTTGTCGTTCATCATGACCATGCGGTTTATAACCTCGTATCTAAAACTCAGTGACTTCTATAATTTGAACTTTTAAACAATGGTAATTCACTTCCCTCCGTTTTATTCTCGTCGCCAATGTAATATCTGCTATTTTTAATAAAGCACGCTTGCTTATAAATACTCCTTTTATTAAATGAAAACTTTACATTCTTTTTTTATTCCATCCAGTTCGTTTAGTCCACACACTAACTTCTGTCCAGAGTGGGTGCGTTCAGCGTAAAACATAAATAAATACATTACAGTATAAATTAATGATAATGTAAACTTTGAGAATAATCATAGAAAAACTACTAACTCCAACACACAGACAATGATATCAATGAGATCAGATAGCTGCTAACTCCGATATTATTACGTTGTGAAAATTAAATTAAACTACGGATAAATGAATGCATCAAGATATTATTATACTTTTGAGTTTTATAATAAATTTAAACTTATCATGAAACATATTAGTACCTAAACATGTAAAATAACACTAATCTACTTGAATTTTGAACAAGATTCTTCCGAGACTGAGAACACTTTTCCACTCAACGTTGCGTTCATACAAATTGTGTACTTGACGGTTTTTCCATGCACAGTTTGGACGTGAATTAGATAATATGTTTTCGTATCAAGCAATATTATAAAATTTTCTTACTTACAATGACTTAGCTGGTTATTACACATAGAGCTAGAAATTCTCTTTCTAACAGATCAAAATGTTATTTTTGCCTTAGAATGAACAGGTCAACACTTTAGGATGGCGTTATGATTATTTACATCGTCGCGTTCAAGGCAAAACGGCCTAAGCGCCAAAAAATCGTAATTTGCGATTTTGGTACCGTTCGATAGATTGGCGCAACCTCCATCTATTAAACACAGTGGCATAAGTACGAAAAAATTATTTAAGTAGATATTTCACTTTGAACTTGCGCAAGCGACAATCACAATTTTAATACGCAGGCGTAAAATGGCATAAGCTCCATTTCTACGTAGTTTCTTATGGCTGAATGCAGAGTGAAATGCCCCGAGTTATTGATGTCAAAGTAAGTGTTTTAAAAATTATTGTTGTCATTGTTTGCTATAATTCATTTTAGTAAAGATCAAAGTTTTCTCATAGTATATTTTTATAATAATACAGATTCAGTATTTGTCACAAAACTTGTTTAAACATTCTGTCGCTTATGCCATCGACCTGTAAAAAATCTGTTCGGGTACAACCGACAATCTACATGTTAAATTCATATCTCAAACTATCGGCAACAATAGGTCATTCATTATTTGTTGCTTTCACATTTTAGTTTTTTTTTTCAATATTTTATACTTTAATGGTGGTAATTAATTAAAGTTCATTTTATAATTATGACAGATTACTATGTTTTTCCGCGTTCAAAATATTAGCGCTTAAGCTTAAGTCATTGTCCCGAGGCCAGAAAATCATTGAATTAGCTCTTTCTCTTCCATCAGCACTTGAAAATAATGATTTGGTGGAAGCACTGAACAATGATGTGTTATTTTCCGATGCTCATATAGTAGAATACTTAAAAAGTTTATGTGAATTAAATGTTATACCATCCCATGATGGGGTCCCGTGGCCGCGTGCCTGAGTGTCTGGTCGCGAACCTGGGGGAACCGGGTTCGATCCCGACTGACGCCAAATATTTCCAATTTTAAATGGCACAAAAGTGACCCTTGTGGTGTACTCTCCACGCCAGCTATGAGTGCCCGTGAGGTGACGCCTGGTAAGCGCCCACACGGTAAAATATATCGTCATCATTACCGATGTCTACATGTGTTGTAGATACTGGCACACCCAGAAATGGGTAATATGCCGTGATGATATATGATATATATATATATATATATATATATATATATATATATATATATATATATATATATATATATATATATGTTATACCATCAAGATATCACCAAGAATACTTGGGTTTGAAGTACTTGTCTTCTGTTTCTAATGAACTAGATGAGACGTGGAAGATTATTAGATATAGTCATTTTATTTCATATCCAGTCCTGCCGGTAAAGTAACTAAAGTACAAAATTGGAAAAATACTACCTTTTTTAGTTTATGTTCTGTTTTAATTAATTTAAACCCAACGTTTCGGCACCATAAACTGGTGCCTTCTTCAGGGGATACATTGACATTTATTTTTTAATTAACGTTAATTAAAAAATAAATGTCAATGTATCCCCTGAAGAAGGCACCAGTTTATGGTGCCGAAACGTTGGGTTTAAATTAATTAAAACAGAACATAAACTAAAAAAGGTAGTATTTTTCCAATTTATAATATGAGTTCTGAAAGATATTTTAATAATTTAAAGTACAAAACATCAGAGTTATTTTTATTAATTTTGTCTGAGTTTTGATGTTTGTATAATTATATAAGCGCAATATTTTTATATGTTTTAAAAAAGTTTATTAAATAAAATATATTCTAATATGTATTTCAAATAAATCCTTTAACAGTTCTTTAATAATTACAATTATTACAGATCATGGCACAAACGCCGTTGTCCGTCTAAATTATCAAAAATTAAAATGGCATATCTTCGCGCAAGCAACATTTGCGATCAAAACTTACGTTAATGTAATTGTCTTAACCGACATATAAATTTGGCATAAACACCACATAAACGAAACATTTGGCATAAGTGCCAATCAGACAACATACTTCTAATTATCATGCAGTTCTTTAATTTATATTTACATTTAAACACACACAAAAATTCAGAAAAAAATCTGCTTACTTTTAATGCAGTTAAGACATTAAAAATAGATTTGTATAAAAGCGCAGACAGTTTTTTGTGTCTCCTGGCTTATTATGAAAATGGCGCTTGTGTCGTTTTGCCTTGAACGCGACGACATATAGTCGGATAGCAAATTTCATGTACTTTTCAAATTTTAATATACAGAGTATCTCTCAAATAGGGGGACATGGCTTAACCACAGATTCCTGAGGCTAAAATAAGACGATTTAACCAAACTTGCTTCTACCGGAAAGTGTACCATTTAGCCAGTATTCTGCTTCAAAGTTCTTCGAAAAAAAATAATAATTTTGCTTATAATAATCGGACGCTTTATTCGATTTGGATGAAATTTGGTATGACAGTTTATTTTGTTATGGCATCTTTTGAGATGATACTTGTTATTAATAGTGAACCACTAGTGTATGAAACTTAGGTGTCCCAACATTAATTAGACCGTAACTTTTTAATGGCCACGCCGATAACGTGAAATTATTTTTTTCAGAAAGATACATTCAATATTAAACTTTTCTCTCTTTGTGTAATTTGTGATATCTGTTACGGTTCACACAGAAAATAATAAAACCTGAGTGAATTTTTTAAAAATAAATTTAATCTAGCAGTCTATCCAAATGTCAAACAACTAATTAGTGCTCTCTGGCGTGTGGAACTAAAACTAAATCCATGCATACGCTACCCGTAACATAGTTAAAATTTCATTATTTTAGATTTATATGAAGTAAATAAATTGGAAATACAGGGATACAATATAAACATTTATTTAAGAAATACATGTGACAAAATTTATTTACAATTATATCTAATATGCAAAGGTCAATGTCGCTATTTTTTTTTTTTAACTTTTATGATTTAGTATGTCCTAACATAATACGTATGCTCGTCTCAGGTTAAAAAAGAAAAATCAACACTTTCTAACAATTCTAGCAATTTTGTACACTACACTTAATTTTATGTAAAGGCAATATCTATATGTAAGAATACTCGTATATACAAAATCACTAAACACATATGAATTCAAACAAATACAGCTTCTCTAAACCAGAAACTGAAGTTATCTATTTGACTTAATTTCGAATAATGACACATATTGTACGACCAAGCGATATGTGCCGCTGCCCTTGACGCAGAAGGCACGCGCTGGCGTAAATACTCAACCAATAACATTTGAGAATTTTGCCGCGAACACGTACGTACATACAAAATAAAAGTAGAAGTGAGGTGGCGGCGGCGGCTGGCGTACTAATAAATGAATTATGGAAAAGGTATAATATGTATATAATAAATGACATTTAAAGAAATGTTTATGTATTTCATTTGTGTTCTAACTAAATCCATTTCATACATGAACAGCTAAAATTTGTATAGAAAACTTCTGTCTCCGAACAGAGCTGGGCAGTAACTAGTTACTTTAGTAACTTAGTTACTAACTAGTTACTTTTACGTAACTTGTAACGTAACTTAGTTACTTTTTAAAATATGGTAACTGTAACTGTAACTTAACTTGCTGCGGTAAAGTAGTTGGTAACTTTCCGGTTTTTAGTTACTAGTTACTTGAGTAACTTAAGTTACTAGAATGTAACTTAAGTTAGTCAAAGTAATTTAAAAAGTGGAATGTAACTTAGTCATAAAAAATGTTTTGTTTTAAATAAACGTATGTAATAATTAAATTTAATATTATTGTTGATTGATTTCAAGCCATAATAGATAATAAAATAATTACATTCATAAATAATAGAGTTTTTGTACGGTAAACAGAAAAACTAAAAATAACACATTATTTTAACTTTTAATTCTAGAATTAAAAAGTCACTAAATGTTAAATTTGACTTATAAAATATATTATTTTCAAATATTTTCCTCGCTTACAAATGATACGTTTTAATAAATTATAATTAAGCTGCCACTAAATCATCAAAATTATTCCAATTTTCAGGTTATACAAAATATAGCGTATTTTGTTCGTTGTTCTAAGGGTTGCAAGACTTGAATTCGTCTCATTTTTGCAAATTCCCTTCTCACAAGATAAAATGTCACTTTTAATTTTTATGTTATATTATAATGTAGGTCCGCAGGGCCTTTTTATCAGATTTTTAGGCCCTAGGCCAAATTTTTTTTGGGCCCCCCTCCCTCTTTATAGTAAAAAACAAGTACGTACAAATATTTGTATAATTATAATGTAAGTTTATTTATTAAAGAAAAAAATAAAATTGCCTGCTGAGAGAAAAGCTGATCAATTATACAGTACCGCATGCTCGATTCTAGTTTGAGGTGAAATTTTAGCGTAATATTTTGTTACTCCTTTCTAGGGACTGTTGGCGATTTTGCCGGTTCTCGGGAATTTGTTATTAGCGTAGCGGGGCCCCAAATATTTATAAAAAGATACTTTTTCATCAAAATTTCTTATATATGTGAGCGCGGGGCCTCAGAATGAAAATCGACGTCAGATCCGAGGTTTCCAATAAATTAATCATTATCCACTAATAAGTCTAGGTAGGAAATAATGTCTGCATGTTTTATACATTATAATGGTCATGTCATGTTAGAAAGAAAGTAGATTCTTTATATCTTGGTATAAGAAATCAAAATTGAAAAATAAATTAATAAATTTAAAAAAAATCACAGCAACCGGGCCCAGCGGGCCCCTTGTCAAAGCGGGCCCTAGGCCGTAGCCTCGTGGGCCTAGGCGGTAATAAGGCCCTGTAGGTCCGTTGACATTAACAATAATAATCTGATTGGGTGTTGCCAAGCAATAACGTTAAAATTTAGGTTAACGTAGTTAGTGCAAAAACTCCCTGATATGTATCCTACACAATAACTAAGTCAACAGTCTAAGTCTACACTTCACGCCATTAAAAGTAGTTAGAAAGTAACTGAAAGTAACTAAGTTACTTTTAAATAACTTAGTAAATAACTTAGTTCTTTCACCAAAGTAACTGGAACTTAAGTAACTTAGTTACTTTTTTTTGGAGGTAACTGTAACTGTAACTAGTTACATTTTAAAAGTAACTTGCCCAGCTCTGTCTCCGAATATACTCTTAATGATAGCGCCACCATAGACCACGCCTACAGCTGATCGCGGATAACCAATAAACCTACAACTGATTACCGATATTGTAGTTATCTGATTAAATCAGACTACTGGCGCCCTCTCTAAAGTGTGATGAAAATTATATACGTAATATCAGAGTCGCCTATAAAGACTTTTCGCAGCTTGTTGCAAACTATGGCATAGCTGGTGATGGAAACTTTGAACGGCATGGGAATAAGGCGAGGGCAGCCATGTGACTTTGATAAGTGCTAGTAGGGCCCAAACAAGGTTGCCATGAGTACAGTTTGTGTACGTTACTTGTGTTACCAAATGACTTTGAGTGTAAAATCAATAAATAAAATTGTAAAACTAGTTATTATTATTGAACATCATGTTGTTTTACTTTTTAACACAAACTTAATTTTTAAAATGTACAACACTTTCAACAATAAATTAACTTATGGTTTTCTTCAAATTTAGCGCGCCAAGAAATCTTTGTATTGTAGATAGCAGCACATGTCGCGCAATTTTTAAAAATTTAGTTGTGTTAGAAAATAAAACAACATGATATTCATTAATAATAACTAGTTTTACAATTTTATTTATTAATTTTACGCTCATATTCATTTGATAACAGGCAACGTACAAAAGCTGTATTCTTGGCAGCCTTATTTGAGCCCTACAAGCACTTGTCAAAGTCACGTAGCTGCCCAAGTATCATAGATACTTACACAATGAGGTACTTGCACGTGATGTTTCAATATGGCGGATATGTCAGTTTAACAGCTGATTGCGGGCAGCCAAACGCCTATTTTTCATTACGTTTTATGGGATGTTGCATGCTCAAAATTATATATAACGTTTTATTTGGATTTTATGTGCATTACTTTCAAACCAAGTAGTAGAAGAGTAACATATAACCCCATTTTTAATAAATTTAAAATAATATTTAATAAGTAACGGTATTATTTGATATTTTCCGAGTGTGAAACTGATATTGTTTTGGAATCTTTTCGTTTATACAATTTAAAAACATTTTAAAATGTAAGTAAAATATGTAAATTTTGAGGAATATTATGGAACAGTAGCTTTGTAATATATTGTCTTAGATAAATAAAATATATATAATTTTTATGCCACAATTTTGTTCTGTGGACGGTTATTACAACAGAAACTACTTTTAGAATATTTTTATTATATTCATAAAATTCTGCCTATTCTAGCGAGTAAGGATAAATATTATTAAGTATTATTTTTTTGCCTATTCTAGCGAGTAAGGATAAGTATTATTTTTTCCAATTATCATTATCTTTCATTTCGCCCATTAAGGCTTGTACATATTTACCTAAATTTACATCATTCCATTTACAATTAAATTATAATGATTGTTACTTACCTTGTAGCCTTGCACATGCACTAGACACTAGAGGCAATAAAACGTAATACAAAATGAATGCAATGGGGTCCTATACCATAGTCATATTTTAACTATCTTAAATAAGAAGACGAAAATATACATAAATTAATAAGAAAAAAATTTCTTTAAATATTGGCTAGGTCACAAACTATAAGCGATTGAAGATGATTACTAATTGGGTATGACGCGTTAGGTACTAAGAATTTGATTGGTCGCCTGATTTTAAAAAGGAGATTCGCGCGTCTATAGCGGGCACCTTTAAAAGAATATGAAATGTCATGTTGTTCCATAACCTAACAAAACATTTAACAAGTTTTTGTTTGATGAATTTGTTTAATTATAAGATCTAGTAATATTAACAATAATAATATATTTATAATTAAATCAATTTGTAATATTAGTTAAATTAATATTGAAACTTCAAAACAAGCCAACACTAGTAAATAATTCATACACTTATCTTTAATTATGGCTAATTACATTTTAAAATAGCATGTATAAATTTAGGAAAAACTGAATTTCTTGTACAGAAAACACATTCGCTGCATAAGACGCAATGTTAAACTGAAGCTTGGTTGCCCGAGATCAGCTGATCATCCGCCATGTTGTGACGTAGGTGCAGGTGCCCTATTGGATTGTACGGATGGAATGTTTCGTGTTAAATACCCAGCGGGACGTTATGAGCTGGCTATATCAGATTTTTTTACTTGTACAAGTGCTCCAGAAATTTCAAGAAGTTTCCACCATAGTAACTATCAATAGAGCATCTGATTTTTTAGAATAATTGGTGAAAATTCTAATTGTACGGTATTATTCGTTCATAAGTTTCACATTGTGTTATTTAAAATAAATTTGTCACAAATTGAGTATGACGTTTCTTTTGTTAAAAATAAACAGTCCGGTAAATGTTTCTTCCAGGGAACATTTCCCTGCCCCGGTATTGTAATGTGTCATTTCCCGGACTCAAATTAGCAACATAAAGTAGTACATAGGGGACAGTATGAAATGAAAAATATTAATAAACCTGTACGAATATTTAATTTAAGTACAATTAGCCATGCACTTGTAACACACCAAAAAATATTACAAATTCCAATGATGTGAAATATAATACGTATATGTAACAATGTTCTTCAGTATTATTAGTTTAATTTGTAATTAATTGTAGTAAATAAATAATTCGGCAAAAGTCATTAATCTAAATTTTGTTGTTGTTGGTCATTATCAAAAACTTAATATTTAAAGTACTGTTCGGAATTTTCTTATAACAGACATTGTATTTGCCGAATTATTGTTATCTCGTTGTTTGGCAAACATCATCGGACTGGTTCTCATGGGTCATGAGAATGTGAGTCATCTTGGTCTTGACTAGGGTTGTTTCTCTCGTGATGCTTCTGATGAACGCGATACTTGATTGGTGCGCTGACGTCAGAACTGACCAATAAGAATCCAGATTGGTGATGTAGTGTCAAACAATGGGATAATCTGGGACAATAAATTGACGATCGAAAAATTAGTCAGTTGGTTGGTCGGAGTTAGTCGGAGTAAGAAGCCGTTAGTTAGTCAGGATGTAAGTGTAAATATTCATAGTTGTGTAAGTTAATAATAATATTTTTCATAATGTAACTTTTTCCGCTCTGTTTCTAAATTATTTTATAAAATTCTACTTGTTTTTATTTTTATTGTATTGTAACCTTCTATTTTAATTATATTTTGTTAATACAGGTTTTTAATTCAAAATCGTTTCATCATTATATCGCCTTGCCCTCCAAACAAATAAAATTATAGTTTATATCCAAATTCAAAATTAGGTTTTGGTTATTTACCAATAAATAACCTGGTGGCACGCTACCAATAATTTGGATTATTTATTAGTTGTTCTTAATTCCAAGTTATTAAATTTAGATTCTCGCGTTTTCCCTTTTTTAAATAGTCCCGTTAATTTTAAATTCGTCGTCGTGTTACATATACATGTGTATGATTATAAAAATATACCTGTAAACTCCTTCATAAACACTACCTTTTAATATAGAGTTCTTATTAGAATATAGATGTACGATCGATTGTTTGACAATTAATACACAAAATCGCCATCACTTCTTTCTTGTAGATGAAATTTGTTTTCACTTTCCAATAGTAATTTCCTAAAGGACACAGGTTGAAATCCCTTAAATGTATACTAAAATCTGTCATAGAATAGTTGCCCTGGAAATAACCATATTATGATTTCTTAACTTCACATAAAAATACAGAGTGCCCAAAAATTATGATTCAGTTGGCAATAAAAAAATATACTTGAAATTGATACGACTGATTTATTTCCTATTTTTGACAGCGACATTTGAAAATTTAAAATTGAGTAGGTATAGGCCATCCAGCGAATCAAGCGGTTTACGTCATAAATACAATATCACTAGAAACAATGACGTCATATGTTAAAAAGTTTACATGAGCATGTAAAACGGATTAAAATATATATGATCTGTGGGTTGCCTTCATAAATCCAAATCTTTCTTAAAAAGGTAACATGTCTGGTATCATTTTTTTTCAGCGAAATCCAATTTTATTTTAAATATTCTGAACGATACTGCTTACGCCGTTATAAATACTTCATTTTTGTAGTATATGCAACAAACCATCTAGTATTATGTGAGATCCTTAAAAAAAAAATACAGAATACTGCATACCATACAATTTCTAACTGTTTCTGTACATTGCGTATAGCGTTTGCCACTCGCTGTACATATAGATTTAATTTTCAAATTATTACTAATAAAAGAACGAAATATTACCTCAATATTACAATTCAGTGAAAGTAAGAGCCCACCAAACTATTTTTCATTTTCACAATAAGTCAATAAATTAACAAGGTCTTGAATTTGACATGACAGAGCATTTGACATTTTGTCAATGAACAACAATACAAAAAACAAAATGAAATCACAATACAGGTTGAAAAGTATAATGTAGACATATAATATTTAGTAATATACATGTTCAGAATTACCAATATTAAAAAAATATAATCAAACGTCATTTTGCAAAAATTAACAAAATTTTACTTAATAATAATATTTCCAAACATAATTATTTCTATTAAAGGTTTCAAATACATAATAATAATAAAAAACCAATAAAATACCGTTAATAAAATATATTTAAAAATATAAAGAAAATTTCAAAAATCCCTAAACGATGACGTAAACCGCTTGATTCGCTGGATAGCCTATACATTTAAATTTTTTACTTCTCGCTAAGAGAGGTATTGGAATCATGCTAAAAATCGCATATCCAGATTTTAATGGATAAGCACGTTTTCAGGTCCGTATAATCCGATTATAACATTTTTACGATGATGTCCGTATGTGTGTGCATGTATGTATGTGTGTGTGTGTGTGTTTGTGTGTGGATGTTGGAGCCACGGTTTCTCAAATACTTTAAGACAAAAAATATTTAACTGCAGTTTCTTCAATCTGATATTCCTGGGAAGAGCTGATTAGATTTTGGTAACAATAGGACAACAGCAAGTAATAGTTTCTTTAAAAAAATCTTCTAAATATTTTTTGGAAATTTTTGTTATTACAAATATTGAAAAACATAAAATTCTCCATCTAATACACTTAAAAAAAGGCACTGTAATATATAGAATAATTTAATGTAGTACATCGCAGAAGCTAAGGCACTAAGGAAACCAGTTGACAAAATCAAATATTTATAACATAGTTTGTAAATAACAGATGTCAGTGTCAATCAACAGTTTTAGTGACATTCTGAAAGCTTTTTCTGTGAAGTACATTTAATCTTTCTCATTGTTTTATTAATTAAATATTTAAAATTGTAGGTAAAATGCATATATCCATCAGAAATACAGCCTATCTTGTTAATGAATTGGAAGAATCTCTGATATTTAGGAACTTCCTCATACAATGACAAATAGATATAATTAGAATTGTATGTATGTAGAAGATATATTAAATACAATAAAAAACTGTAACAAATCAGTTTCGTTTAAATATTTCGTTTTGAAAAATTTTATTAACTTTTTTGGCTATACGTGAGGGTATTGCACTTGTCATTCAGCAAAATTATAGATCAATCTAGAACAAATGAATTTCGTGAGGGGCAGCTGTCAGAAATAATTTTCATATATGATTACTCAATGATGGAGCCATGGAAAAATTATGGTTTAATTTTATGATTGAATTGTATCAAAATCAAAATTTCTCGATATTTATCATAAGATATATAATTAAATAATTTTTAAAAATATTCAAAAGTGAGGTTAAAATCACTCCTGTGGAGGGCAGGTGACGTCATTCTGGAGTGGCTTATTGAATTTTATTTTATTGATATAAATAGAATGCTAAATATTATTACGAGACAGTCGACGGCAATCAATAACTGTCAATTAGATTCAGTCTTCGATTCGATTCAACCCAGCTGAAGATGAGATCCTAGATCTTCAGGGGTAGTCTACCCCTAAATATGAGAAATACATTGCTAAATATCGTTCGTTAATTATAATATCATATAATAGCTATTTGTGTATTAAGAGCGCAAAATGCGACATTGTCGATTGAGAGGTTGTTGCCGCGCGACGAAGGAGCGCGGCATTCTCTCGAAATCGACAATGTCCATTTGTGCTCGAAACACACACAAGATTTTTTCTACAGTCGCCACAATGAGGTCCGCCACCATAACAAAAAATAATAAAATGTACACTTTATACTTACAGTACTGCTCAATAAATAAAGATTGGCTAATATAAAAGATACGGTTTAAACTTAAAAAGGCTTTTAAATGATTATATCGTTACATTAGCCATCTATTCCATAAAAAAACCAAAATTAGAGCGTGGAAGCAAGGATTTGTGATGATTTCATGAGTTTTTGTAGCAAAATGTGTGGTTAGTTGTCACGCCTGTCACACTGAAAAAATTAACAAATATTTCAAGGAATTTGTGATTATATAGACATGTATGTGCATTGACTGACTTCCAGCAATTATTTAAGTAACGAAATAACTAATAACTTTATTGTAATCAAAATAAATAGTTAACTAGAGATCAGATGTCAGTACGACTCGCAACTATCCTACCGCCATCTGTGTACAATCATTCCTATTACTAAACATAACTGTTCACACAATTTATTTTATATTTTATTTTATTTTATCGTTATTTTCCATTCTTCTTTTTATTCAATTTAATCTAAGCATTTTATACTTTTGTTTTTGTAAATGAATGCCCTATTTCTTTTCACAGCAGTGTGATATTTTGTTAGGTTATGTTAAATACCGACAGAACATATGTCAAATTGACTTGTGAACGTGATAAATGTGTAATTACAGTGCCATTAGTTCCTAACTAAACATTTTCATTAAGAATGTAGACAAGTGACATTTCTCAACATTGTATACTTAGAAATTTGAACAGCGAGCGTTTTTACTACATTGTCGCGCATGAGCGGCAAAGTGACATTTTGCGTTGACAAAAGAGAGCGTAAATGGCTACTTTCTATAGTGACTGTAGAAAAATATATTTGTATTTATTGTGTTTATTATTTAACTTGTTTTTATCAATACAAATCTTATTTATTTTTGTTTACCTTTTGTTTTATGCCACATAACCGTGTAGTGATCAGCTTCCCAGTTGACGCAACAGACAGCAAAGAAGTATAACCCTACTTAAATAGTTAACATCGCTACTGCTGTTGCACCCCAGTCGCGATTATTACAAAACAATATTTGAGTAAAGTTCTGTATTTTTTTGTTATAAAACGACGGTTCGATAGCGAAGTGTAATACAATACTTATACAGAGTGGTGCGCTTAAGACGATCCACCGTTAATAACTTTGAAACGAATTGTGATAGACATACCCGGTTTACGCTAAATGTTTTAACATCTAGGGGGGCACATTTTATTAATATTTTTTTTTTTTTTTTTTAATCACTAATCTTACCTCCACCACTTTCAACTTTTAAATCTTAAATGGCAATATACCCCTTGTGACATATCAAATAAAAGCTCTTGAAAAATGCTATACAGGCATGTCAATAAATTGATATTTCAAGAAACCGTTTTAAAGTTGGAAATAATAATGTAATATTAATTTAATTTAAAACCTTATAAGTAATGCTCAAATTGAGCGCCATGTACACCTAAACAATGGTATTTTACTGCATACAGTGCTATGGAAATGACGAAATGAAAAAAAAAATCTTTTGTGGCCAGCACAAAACCTTCCGTCAATTCGATGTATTTTGTACATATCCTATACCAAAAGTTCTTTGAAAAAGATTCTATATATCCTGTATAATTGTAACAAGAACACACTATTTTTACATATCCATACTGAAAGTTCCTTTGAAAAGATTCTAAAATCTAATAAAATTTTAATACGAATACGAACGTACATTATGTATTGCACTTAACACTTCCTCCTGCTTCAACTTTGCCCTATTTTATTAGAAGTCGCTGTTTCTTACTCTTCTCTTCTACTCATTCCTGTCCAAAGCACCTTCGTGACACAGTCCTTCCATCTTCTCTTTTGCCTTTGCAAGTCACTGGCGAGGGACACTCTGTCACTTATATCACTTTCATATCATATACTTTCCACTTTGGTTTTGCACTTGCCACTGACATCTGTCAATTAGATTTATTTGAATATATGTGTTGTTTTCATAATTTTTGCAAAACTGACTCATTTTCGAAAGTTAATCTCTCTTAATCTCTCTATAACTCAATATCTATTGAATATAAAGGAAAATGTATAATCGAACCGTATAGAGAATAAGATATTCTTTCTATTGATAATCACATAAAATGTCGAAAATGATATTTAACTGCGATTTTTCAAGAAAAACTGTTAAGAACTTCAAATAAGGGTACTTCCGGTTGACCAATTATAACCAAAATCTAATCAGCTCTTCATATGGCTGTAAAGAAGAGGAATATGAAAGAATCATAATTTTTAGAATTGTAGTTTTGGAGTTATCGTCGGAGAAAAATTTGTCACAACACACACACACATACGGACACACACACAGACACACACACGGACACACACACACATACAGACATGATCTTAAAAATAGTACATTCGAATTGTAGGGACCCTAAAACGTGCTTATTCATTAAAAACTCACCACCGAATTTTTTGACCAAAAACAATACCTTCCTTTTGACGGAAGGTAAAAACAATGGATTGGTCGAAGGGGGCAAATTACCTCTCGCTAAGAGAGGTATTGGAATCATGCTAAAAATCACAAATCCAGATTTTAATGAATAAGCACGTTTCAAGGTCACTAGAATCCGATTTTAACATTTTTACAATGATGTCTGTGTGTGTGTGTGGATGTGTGTATGTGTGTGTGTGTGTGTGTGTGTGTGTGTATGGCTGGATGTTGGACGGACGATTCCTCAAAAACTATAAGACATAAGACCTGTTTAACTATGAATTCCTTAATCTGACATTCCTGGTAAGAGCTGAAAAGGTTTTGGTAACAATTGAACAACCGGAAGTAGTAGTTTTTTAAAGAAATTCTTCCAAATATTAATTTTTGAAAATTTTTGATATTACTAATTTTGAAGAACAAAATTCTACACCTGATACATTTAAATTTTTTATTATATCTTCTATAAATTTAAAGATAAAGACGCTATAATATATAGAATATCGGGATATAACAAGTCGAGTAGGCGAAACTACACTAAGGAAACCAATTGACAAATTCAAATGTTTATAACATAATTTGTAAATGACAGATTTCAGTGTCAAAAATTAACAGTTTTAGGGCCAGTTCTACAATGCTGGTATAATTCCTGGTATAGCTATTCCATGGATAAATAATTCTTTAATTTTATACTCCGAATATAATTGTAAATGTTCTACAAGATATATTTATTCTTTGGTTTGTTATTCCTAGTTTATGCTATAATACTGCAACGTTGGCTATACTGGTACTTGTAAAATTGTCGTTTAACCTAAGATTTTTAAGATCAAACGTCAATCTGTTTATGTAAACATAATTTTAAATATTAAATACTTTCTGAGATAATAATTCTAAATAGTTCTGCATCATTTCTACCAGGTGACTGTATTTTTACGTGTGTACAATCCAAGGCACCTATAACATTAGGAAATCGTGCTATTTGATAAAACCGTAGAACAGTCCGTTCTTTCTCTTCTTGTGTTCTAGGTAAATAAATATATCGTTCTGCTTGTAATGCAAGTGCCTTAGATACAGTTCCTACAATCATACACGCTGAAGTTTTGCTAACTCCAGAAAAATCCGCAACTGCAATAAGCATTGAGCCTACAGCGTAAAATCTAAGTGCAAGAAGAATTTTTGTTACGGGAGATAAGGAATGATTTCTACAAAAAATAAAAACTTGTCAGGGATTAAAAATATAATTAAAATAATACATACCTGTCGGTAGGAGACTCGATAAGATGCTCAATTTCAATTAACAAACGCAAAACTGTTGGTTTTTGTAATCTGAACCTAATAAAAAATTGTCCGTCATCTAGATCATCGAAATAATTGTATCGTTCACCATACACTTTAGCTCTTCTTGGTCTCGCTATGTAATTAACTATTTATTCCTCATCATCTGGTTCAAATACACGCAGATTATAAATATTATTATAAGCCATTACTAAAACTACTCAAATATAATAAATAATTAAATAATGCTAATTATTTGCGAACAATATAATCTGACATTCCAATTTATCTATGGAATAACTTTTTATATGGTCGATTTACCAACGAATAAATTAACCCCTTGTTTATACTAACGAATAGTCTCAAATAAACTTGTAGAATCAAGATTTGAAATTTATACCAAGAATAAACTTATTCCTCAGATAAATAGGCATTGTAGAACCGGCCCTTAGTGACATTTTGATAGCTTTTTCTGGGAAGTACATTTAATCTTTCTTATTGTTTTATTAATTAAATATTTGAAATTATAGGTAATATGCATATATCCATCAGAAATACCGCCAAACTAGTTAATGAATTGGAAGAATCTGTGACATTTAGAAACCTCCTCATACAATGAAAAATAGATATAATTAGAATTATATGTGTGCAGAAGACAATATACAATAAAAAACAATATTTGGGTAAAGTTCTGTAATATTTTGTTATAAAACGACGGTTCGATAGCAAAGTGCAATACAATACTTATATAGCCTAATATGGAAATGGCGAGAGGTCTTGTGCTGGCCACAACATATTTTTTCTTTGGGGATAAAACAATTATTTATAAAACTCCACCTGTTAATCGCCAAGATTTAGAAAATAGAATTAGAAGAAAGTGTCAAGCAATTCCAAAAGAAACATTTCGGCGGGTGCAAATAGCATTTAGTGATAGGTTGTACCATTGTTTAGGTGTACATGGCGCTCAATTTGTGCATTACTTATAAGATTTTAAATTAAATTAAAATTACATTATTGTTTCTAACTTTAAAACGGTTTATTCAAATATCAATTTATTGAAATGCCTGTATAGCATTTTTCAAGAGCTTTCATTTGATATGTCACAAGGGGTATATTGCCATTTAAGATTTAAAAGTTGAGAGTGGTGGAGGTAAGATTAGTAAATTAAAAAAAACAAAAATATTAACAAAATGTGGCCCCCTAAGTGTTAAAACATTTAGTGTAAACCGGGTATGTCTATCACAATTCGTTTCAAAGTTATTAAGCGTGGATCGTCTTAAGCGCGCCACTCTGTATAACATAAAATGTAAATGGCGAGAGGTATTGTGCTGGCCACAATATTTTTTTTATTTAAATGGTTGTTGTTTCCCTTTTGCCACGTACTTTTATTTCTTACATTACCCATATAGTAATAATCTAAAACATCTTAATTATTCAAAATCTTTCATTGACATAACCCATTTTTATTTATTTTCCAAAAGATATGTCCAATAGTATTTTCGTTGTCATCTGATGTTGTGTAAACTGTGGAATAAAAAGATCCCCAAAATTGTATTGCCAACTGAATCAATTTTTTTTTTTTTCATTCTGTATCGTTCTCTCTATGTACAGGTGTCTCATTTTCGATGTTTTTTCAGGGTATCTCGGAAAATATTAGTGATAGAGCAAAATCGTTTGCACATTCCAGGGTCAACTTTTTGAGAAAAGTTTAATAGTCAACACAGGAATTATCGATCTTCTTTTGTTTCTGAGCTACAGGCAAAAACTTGTTTTTCGCTCATTTCGAAAATATCTCATAACTTACTTATTATGGTAGTTAGAGAAAAATTATTTTAACAAATTTTATACCGTTTTTTAGGTTAAATAAAATGACGTAAATAGATTTTTTGGAAACTTCATAATTCTTGAGATATAACACAAACTTATGATTTTTTAAATGGCAACCTATATTGAAGATAGTCTCATCTACTTGCTTATTTTATAAGCTTTTTAATGATATATAACAAGTCTACATTCTTTTGTTTTACACATGAATAAAAGATGAATTATTAATTTTTTGGGGTGAAAAAATTGAAAATTATTAAGAAACAAATGAAAAAAACTGTAATAGTTCATCATTTGTTTATTTTGATTCCATATCTATGTTCTCAAAATTATTCTATACAAATTATTTTCAGATCAGTTAAATTATTATTTATCGACGCCGCAAGTGGCTTTGACACAATTCAAAAAAATATGCTTTTCAAGGAAATAAATGAAAAATATGTGTAAAACTGAAGCAAATAATATTAGAATTAAACAACTGACGAACTATTATAGTTTTTTCATTTGTTTCTTAATAATTTTCAATTTTTTTCACCCCAAAAAATTAATAATTCATCTTTTATTCATGTGTAAAACAAAAGAATGTAGACTTGTTATATATCATCGAAAAGCTTATAAAATAAGCAAAAAGATGAGACAACATAGTTTGCCATTTAAAAAATCGTAAGT
Organism: Ophonus ardosiacus; assembly: GCA_943142095.1. Taxonomy (NCBI): domain Eukaryota; kingdom Metazoa; phylum Arthropoda; class Insecta; order Coleoptera; family Carabidae; genus Ophonus; species Ophonus ardosiacus. Next base: position 12,857,897 of record OW964840.1, read on the forward strand.
TTCTGTTATATCTCAAGAATATTTCCATCTCACAGCATGGTTTTGTAGAAAAGAGGTCAACAGTTACAAACTTAAGTTATTTTAGTCACGTAATCTCCTCTATTATTGATGGCAAAGGGCAAGTAGATTGCATTTATACTGACTTTGCTAAGGCGTTTGACAGAATAGATCATGGTGTCTTGATGAGTAAGCTTGAAACCTTTTCACTTTCCCTGCCCTTACGTTCCCTTCTATCATCTTACCTACATCAACGGCAAATGTATGTTCATTATAAAGGTGGTATCTCTACCCCTTTTTTTCCAACGTCGGGTGTACCTCAGGGTTCAAATTTAGGTCCTCTACTCTTTTTAATATTTATTAATGATGTCACGGATGTTATACGTTGCGATAAACTTCTCTTTGCCGATGACCTAAAAATATTTTATCCCATTTACTCTGTGCATGACTGTGATCTTCTCCAAGAAGACTTGGTACGTCTTTATCAATGGTGTTCAATTAATAAATTATATCCTAATTTAAACAAATGTACGACAATATCTTTTACACGAAAATTGACTCCATTTAATTATAGTTATAGTATCAATAATGTTATCATATCACGTTCATCAACTGTACAAGATCTTGGGATAAAGTTTGACAATAAATTTACGTTTGTTCCCCATATAGAAGACACGTACAATAAAGCCATGAGAATGCTGGGATTTGTAATTAGAAACAGTAAATCGTTCCAAAATCTTTCAGCTATTAAAAGCCTATATTACTCATTTGTTCGGGCTAAACTTCAATACTGCCATATTATCTGGAACCCTATATATGAAGTCCATCAAGATTTACTCGAGTCTGTTCAAAAGAAATTCCTAAAATATCTTTATTACAAAGTTCATAACAGGTATCAACAGTTGTTGGTTATGTTTAATTTTAGGAGTCTTTTTGAACGTCGTGAAAATGCTCTTGTACTACACTTGTCAAAAATAATTAATTATTGTGTTGATGATCCTCGCTCTCTCTCTTCCCTTCATTTTCATACCCCCATTGTCCGTACCAGAAGTAATCTTACATTTTACTTGCCCTTAGCTCGAACTAACTGTTTAATGTTGTCACCTATTCACAGAATGTGCCATGTTTATAATTCTAAATTTTCTGCGGTCGATATTTTCTCTTTTGACTTTGCAAAATTTTTCAAAATTATATGTAAAATGTAATATGTAATATCTTTGTGAAATATGTACTATTTTCCTACCCTTAATTTGGGCTTAGCCTGTTGGGTAGTCGTATTAATAAATAAATAAATAAATAAATAAATAAATAAATAACTAACTAAATAAATAAATAAATAAATAAAGAATTATGAAGTTTCCAAAAAATCTAATCACTCCATTTTATTTTGCCTAAAAAACGGTACAAAATTTGTTAAAACAATTTTTCTCTAACTATCATACTAAATAAGTTATGAGATATTTTCAAAATAAGCGAAAAACAAGTTTTGCCTGTAGCTCAGAAACAAAAGAAGATCGAAAATTCCTGTGGTGACTATTAAACTTTTCTCAAAAAGTTGACCCTGAAATACGCAAACAATTTTGCTCTTTCATTAATATTTCCCGAGATACCCTAAAAAAACATCGAAAATGAGACACCCTGTACTCGTATATGTACCTTTTTAACTGGGCATTTGGGTCTTGGGTGAATATTATCAATTATTCTTTTAATTCCCAATTCTTCAACATTTAACGTTACAAATTTACAGGGATTCATTGGCGAAATTAGTTTAGGGTAGTATTCACAAGTGTCAAGTTGGTCTTTATTAGCACATCGAACAATATCAATATTTATCTAAAAGAGTACATACCATTTCATTTGCAGAAGACATGTTTTATATTTAAAATTTTAATTTAATTGTTGAATGCCTTTTCTGCTATAACAATCAATGTCTCCAATTATTTTATATCGATATCACAATAGAATAATAAAAGATACAGAAGATATCTTATCCAAGCAAGAGTTTGAATTTCGGACATGAGCGCGTAGCAGCGAGTGTGCGAACGAACGAGTTCTTGGCTAGCCTTTGGTATAATGACTGAATATACAGGGTGTGTCACGGATAGTGAAACATAGGCGTTTAACATCAGTTTTTCCGTGCGCATTGCTCCCCTAATTGTTTTACACAAAAAGTTTCAAATGGATGTTGTAAAGTAAAAATTTCTACATCCGAATCAATAAAAAAATCATTTTGGCTACTTCATAAATGCAGAAATAAAATTTGAAAATTCACGGATTTACAATTTAAAATTTAATAGTATTAACAATGAAATTAGAAACAACAGACGAACAAAAGCGTAACGTTTTATTACGTTAGTGTCAGAATAATGATTGTTAAAATATAGTTATTTTTGTAATAAGTTATGAAAAATATCAAATATCATTCTAGTGTAAAGTGACGCACGACGCATACAAGTTACGAACATTATTTTTTAGACGAGCACAAATATTTTTTTTTTACACAAACCTGAAAATTAGGTTCAAACGTACTGACAGCTGACAAATGAATAACGTATACATATAGCTAGAAAATAATGACTTAGTAACTTAGCAACCCTGTCAAATATTACAATATGAAAAATATCGTAACACTAATGTCATAAGTTTAACTTTCAGTGTGAGGATACTACGTTGATATGTAATACTTATCGCAATGGTCATCTAAAAAATATTTTACTTAATAAATATAAATAAATAAATAAATAAAATATATGATCACGGCATATTACCCATTTCTGGGTGTGCCACTATCTACAACACATGTAGACATCGGTAATGATGACGATATATTTTACCGTGTGGGCGCTTACCAGGCGTCACCTCACGGGCACTCATAGCTGGCGTGGAGAGTGCACCACAGGGGTCACTTTTGTGCCATTTAAAATTGGAAATATTTGGCGTCTGTCGGGATCGAACCCGGTTCCTCCAGGTTCGCGACCAGACACTCAGGCAGAAATTTAATAATAATAATAATAGTAATAATAATAATAAAATAAAAGGTTTAATTAGAATTATTGTTTAAGTAAGATTAATAAAATAAAGTAAACTAACGATGGGGGCTATACCATAGTCAAATTTTAACTATCTTAAATAAGAAGACGAAAATATACATAAATTAATGAGTGTTAGTGAAATTTTTTTGTTTAAATATTGATTAGGTCACAAACTACATGCGATTGAAGTTGATTACTAATGATGCGTTACGTACTAAGAATATGATTGGTCGCCTGATTTTAAAAAGGAGATTCGCGCTTCTGCTGCGGTCACCTTTAAAACATTATGAAATATCACGTTGATGTAGGTATAACTAACAAAAAAATTAACAATTTTGTGCTTGATGAATATGTTTAATTATAACATCTCGCAATATTAACAATAATAATGTATTTATAATTAAATCAATTTGTAATATTAATTAAATTAATAATATTAATTAAATTTACATTGAAACTTCAAAATAGACAAACACTAGCGCCATCCGTCGTCATACTTTGTGTCATAATATTGTCAAACTGTTTCAATGTTCTATAATTTATTAGGAAAAAAAGGTTATTTATTATTCACGTTATTTATACTTAATAATAATTTCTTCATGAATATAACGTATAAGTTTTTATATAAAAATATTTCAGCTATGCAAACATGACAAAAATTGTTTCCTCTATAACTAACAGTTTGTCTATTGTTTGTCGATCACGGATCAGTACCTAATACGTCACGCGCCAAATTCTTAAACTACAAAAATTCATATCGCGGTTACTACGTAAAATTTTTAAGTCGCGTTTGCACTAAAATTCTTATTTCATCCTGTTCTTACTGAAAAAAAAATAAATATAGGACCCCATTAATTAATGTAACAAATTAATTCAATATAGATAAACAACAAACTAAAAATATTCTTAAATAATAGCAGATGTTCAAATAATCCTCCGTTTTGTGCTAAATAATAACCCATTGTAGAAACTTTGCCGAACATTACTTAATTATCTATTTTTTAACATTCCTGTGTTATAGAAGTTCTTCTACATTTTGGGGTCTTTTTTATAAACAGTTTTTAAGTGACCTCATAAAAAAATCGCACGGAGTTAAAGCAGGCGACCGTGCTGGCCAGTTAATTGGTCCACTTCGTCCTATCCAGCTTTCAGGAAATGTTTGGTTCAGATATACCACAATTTCTCTTGTGCTATGTGAGGGCAGCCATCATGTTGGAACCACATATTTTCTTTATTTATTTCGGCAATTTCTGGCCCAACAATATTCATTAATAAATTCAAATATAACTTCGAATTTATTCTTTTAATGAAAATTCCTACCCATACTGCATGCAGTTCAAACTATCGTTCCAAAATATGTTGATTTTGAAATTTGAAAGGAATGTATTTATGTTTTTTAAGAATTCTGTTAACTGTCGTAAAGTGAATATTCAGTTTCCGGGAAATTTTTCTCGCACTCATTGTTTGCTGCAGTTCTATTAAAACAAGAACGTTTTCTTCATTCTCATTGTAGTTTTCGTTATTTTCTTCCTCTTTTTTGAAATTAAGTGTACCTGTCTGTAACTTTGCAATAAATCGTTGAACAGTAGACAATCCCGGAATATTATGGTTTTGCCAAATAGCGCTAATATAATCTCGAATTTGCCATAAACTTTGGCCAGAATAATGTCGTTCTGATAACTCACAGGCTCCTATGTCTGATAGTTTGTTTATGTGGCATAATATTAATATTACTATTTTGGAAAATAGTCGAGTGAATTTGGTGTTAATGTTCCTTATATTTATTTCAATATTAAATACAAATTATATGTACGTTTCGGGCAAAAATTAGCCCATCTTCAGCTATATAAAATTTAAAAAAAATTGTCAAATATAAAATATACAATGCTTTCAACTCACCAATAATAATATATAAACTATCACATTTATGAAATCCAATTATTAATACATTTTACAGTTTATAGAAAAAATATAAACTGTAAAATGTATTAATAATTGGATTTCATAAATGTGAAAGTTTATATATAATATATATTATAATTGGTGAGTTGAAAGCATTGTATATTTTATATTTGACATTATTGTAACAAATTTTTTTTAAATTTTACATAGCTGAAGATGGGCTAATTTTTACCCGAAACGTACATATAATTTGTATTTAATATTGAAATAAATATATAGTCCAGGCAACGAAGACCGAAAAGAGCCAAATAGCGGAAATAATTCATGTAGAAGCCAATTTTGGCGCAGTTATAGGGGAAGGTGTCCTTAACAAAATACTAAAAGTACCGATGGGTGGGAGTGAAGCTAAGGGAGGGGGGGTCTCTAAAGGTCCCTTTTTTCAGTTTTTTGTTAATAACTCGAAAACTACTACCTCTAGCGAAAAAATATTTATGTATTAGATTAATCTACATAAAATTTTCTACAGAAAAGGTCATATACACATTTTCGCTAGGATAAATACTTAAGGAGATATAGAAGGGGGAATATAAAAAAATTTAAAAAATATATTTTTATTGTTAAAAATCAAGTTTTAATGATAAATGAACTATGCAGAACCCACGTATTAATAACTTTGCTCTCTTTACAACATCCATTTGAAACTTTTTGTCTAAAATAATTAGGGGAGCAATGAGAACGAAGAAACTGATTTCCCGTGATACACTCTGTACATAGTGTGGCCAATAGTCGTCGCTTGTTTGGCAGAATATGGTGCATATTTTGCCAACTTCGATCGTTGTTTACATGGATTAAGTACAGAAAAACGGATATTTTTTTAGTCTCGTTATATTGAAGTACTAACTGTGAAGATGTTGATTACAACAAAGAATATTTTTTCTTATTGCTCAAGAATATTGATTACAAGAAGGAATCCGGCAATATTTAAATACTAGCATTTTGCACAAAATTAAATCCTTATGATTTACAATTCTGAAATCATAGTGAGATAATTTTATTTTTACCCCGTTGGCTGGTACCAGAATCCCTGTTTTAACTAAAACGCTGTTTTAAAAAATGTCGGAATTCATTTAATAATAATAATAGCTTGTGCGCTTATGATACCAGTCTGTGTTTTACGTAACGAAGCATCAAATAAATATTATTTGATAAATTCAGAGTAACATTTTTTTGATTCGTCAAACTTTTAAGATTAGGTATTTAAGGGCCAGTCTGGTTAAAATTTTAATTTTCAGTTAAATAAACAATATTGAATCGAATTACTGACAGCAATGATGAATCTGTCATTTGACAGTTCATTTCGTTTTAATTTTGTTTATTTAACTGACAGTTAAAATTTTAACCAGGGATTGTATTTCATTTTTTATTTCATTGTTGGTAACAGTGATTGATATTTACTTATATGACCCCTGTGGTGCACTCTCCATGCCAGCTATGAGTGCCCGTGAGGTGACGCCTGGTAAGCGCCCACACGGTAAAATATATCGTCATCATTACCGATGTCTACATGTGTTGTAGATACTGGCACACCCAGAAATGGGTAATATGCCGTGATGATATATTTATTTATTTATATTATTACTTCATTTCAATACTGTACTTCATTTCACGTAAGAAAACATCAGATGGCGCTTGAGAGCAGACCGTTTTTACATGCATTAAACAAATAATTTAAATTCATGAAACCAAACTTTGTCAATCATAAAAATATTTTTATCTGTAAAAATGTTCAATACTTAAATATGAAAAATTGCAAAATCGAAAACATGGTTAAGTATAATTTAACTTTGTCAATTTTACTGGCAGCTGACAGGCGATATTTTTTCGCTTTTGCGAACTTGGTGTGTTTTCTGACTAATCAGATAGATGAATTTATATCCCTATCTAAACCAAGGTTATTTTATTACGTTAAATGAAGTATAGGTCTTCTAGAAACAATATTTACTTACCAATCTAACTAAAATTAGGTTTGAGTTCTTTAAAGAAGTACTTTAAGATATCCAAATGAGTTTCATAAAGTGCATATTAAACAACCAAAATAGAAAAAGTATTATGGAGTTTTTGCAAAATATAACATAACGTAGATAATTATGCCAATATAATTTACACTAAGAATATTTACAAACTTACGTCAATATCTTTCTCATGTGCATCTTCATAAAATTCAACAAAAAACGAGAAAGTATAATCGTGATTTGGAAGGTATTTTGCATAGACATAATGTATTTTTGCAGGAGATTTTTCTGATATATAGCATATTTCATATCGATCCAATAACACAATTTTTAGACCTGTATATTATAACAATAAATATTTTATTTATAAAATACAATATTACTTACCGTTTTTAGTAGAAATTTCCAGGAAAAAAAGAATTAAAATAAAAAATGTAGAATATATTTTCATTTTAGTTTCAATTGATTGATCGACAAAAATAAATAAAATGCACACAATCTAATGAGTATTTATATTATTGCTTTTTATCAAACTATCATAATGATGTATTGCATTACGAATAAATCATTTTTTAAACACTTACCGGAAAGTAAATACGCACAAAATAGATCAGTTACACAAAACATGCTATCTATGTAGATATTATATTTAGAGTTGAAATTTCCTGCAACAAAAGAACTGATATAAAAAATACAATAACATATATTCCAATTTTGCTACAATACTCATTTATTTTATTGCTTTTTATCGAAATATTTACATGTATGCAAAATCAAAATTATCTCAAAAAATTATTAAAACGCACATAAAAATTTATTAGGAACAAAATTACTTCATTACAGTACCTACCTATACAGGGTGTCTCAGGACGAGCTTACGCTATCTATATTTTAAATACTATTTAATATAATTTAACGAAATTTGGTATCTAGGGGTTATCCAACATGCCCGTTTTAACTAAAATATTTTCAAAGCAGTAGCACTTCCGGTTTGACCGGAAATTTACCTCAACTTTCTTATTTTAAATGGAATACGCTATATTTTATTTTAGCATTGAATGCAGCGGAAAATTTTGCATATGAAGCAATAAAAACATATTACTCATGATCAACTACTTCCGGCGTTATTCAACTTTTTTTGATTTTTTGTCTGAAATCCGGCACATTTTCAAAACTCTGTATATCGGGAACGAGATCGAATTTATATAATCTGAAAAAAGCCTTTTATAAAGGAGACTTTAAGCTACATTATCCATAGAAGAATCCTCGATTATTTATAAATATGTGACGGGTACGTTACACCAAAATTACAGTTGACAAACTTCAAAAAAGACATTTTTTTAAATGGAACTCTCTCTTTTTTATTACATAAATGTGTACTACGACAAAAAATAAGGGTACTTTATGTAGCATGTCCTATGTTGAAAGTTGATAGAATTTCAGTAAATTAGAAAAACATGTAATCTGGGTATAATTATTTTATTAATACGGATAAGTAAGCCATGGAAAAACAAACTCATCTACTTGATTTCTTAGATAATTTACCGTTGGATCAAAGGAATTTAATATGGTACCAGCATAGACGATAGACGACGTTTCTAATGTAACCCCAAACAAAAAAATCAAGTGGAGCTAAATCGGGTGAACGAGGAGGCCACCTATGTGGTCCATTATTTGCCAGCCACCTATCTTCAAAAATTGTTTCCAAAAAAGTATTTATTCTATGGGGTGGAGCGCCATCATGCTGGTACCATATTCCTTTGATCCAACGGTAAATTATCTAAGAAATCAAGTAGATGATTTTGTAAAAACAAACACTGTTTTTCCATGGCTTACTTATCCGTATTAATAAAATAATTATACCCAGATTACATGTTTTTCTAATTTACTGAAATTCTATCAACTTTCAACATAGGACATGTTACATAAAGTACCCTTATTTTTTGTCGTAGTACACATTTATGTAATAAGAAAGGGGGGGTTCCATTTAAAAAAATTGTCTTTTTTGAAGTTTGTCAACTGTAATTTTGGTGTAACGTACCCGTCACATTTTTATAAATAATCAAGGATTCTTCTATGGATAATGTAGCTTAAAGTCTCCTTTATAAAAGGCTTTTTTCGGATTATAAAAATTCGATCTCGTTTCCGATATACAGAGTTTTGAAAATGTGCCGGATTTCAGACAAAAAATCAAAAAAAGTTGAATAACGCCGGAAGTAGTTGATCATGAGTAATATGTTTTTATTGCTTCATATGTAAAATTTTCCGCTGCATTCAATGGTAAAATAAAATATAGCGTATTCTATTTCAAATAAGAAAGTTGAGGTCAATTTCCGGTCAAACATGTTGGATAACCCCTAGATACCAAATTTTGTTAAATTATATTAAATAGTATTTAAAATATAGATAGCGTAAGCTCGTCCTGAGACACCCTGTATAGGTCTAATTATTCATTCAAAGTTTTAGCCATAGTAAATAGCTTCCTTGATTTTAAAGGATTCCAGGAATTATCTTTGTTACATGAGTGTTGATTTTCTAATAAATGTTGGGCTACATTTGAATTGGTTATACTGTTTTTAAAACTTCTTATGTGTTTATCAAATTTAACGTTAAAATTACGTGCTGTTTGACCAATGTAAATACAGTCACAATCATTACAGTTTATTTGATAGATACCGGACTTTTTATAATTGTTTTCCGATTTAAATTTATTATTCATTAGTAATGTTCTCAAGTTATATTTTATTATAAAAATCACATTGTATATTAAATTTTCTTACAGCTTCTAATCTTAACGATTACAATTCAAAGGATAATTGTTAATAATATAAAAATAGTACAATAATTAATTTCTTCAGAATGTGAATAAGATTCTTTAAATTTGATCAAGTTTCGGTCATTTATATGAATTTTCTCTAATGATTTAATATCTATAGTTTTATTAATTATGTTATTGGGAATATTACTATTAAAATTGAATTCGATTACTTTCCCATAAGATTTTTGAAATTTGATTAATTCATCATTTACTTTACAGTTATTAATGGAATATAATCCTTTAAGTTTCTTTTGTATGATTTCTTGTTCACATTCTATTTTTACATTTACCTCTATAGGTAAATACAAATACTTAATATTAGTGTTCGGTATCTGAAATACCTCATTCTTATTATTTACTCTTACATAGGTACAACTGTTGTTATGGTGATTACAATATAGGTTAGTTAAGCAGGCTTCAACAATACTGCTTTCTTTCTGACAGAAGTACATTAGGTTATCAAGTTTAACGCATTCTTTTAATTTCTTTATTTGTTGATTTCGTTCTTCGAAATATCCGGGTATAATGTCTAAAGTGTAATATTCATTTAAATGTAATGTGGGTATAGGTATAAATTGGATCAATGGACTTTGATATTCTGGAATAGGAATAGTGATAAGCATTTTTATTTCGAAATTTTCGTACTTAAAATATGTTTTAATTAAATTATTATTTTCCCAATTATTTATAATTATTTTACTTATTGGTTCTTTAATTTTGAACTGGATTACATTCATAATTTCAGAGAGAGATAATAATCCGAAATGTAAAGTATTCAGACTACAAAAAGTAAAGATTTCTTCAATTTGATTTAGAGTGATAAGTAGGTCATTAGCTATAAAGTTTAGCTCATTAAAAACATTTCTTATTCTATAAAGTTCTTCTTCGTCTAGGAATTTTCCTATTTGTTTATTTAATAATATTATATTTTCCTTAATAATTTTGTTATGTAGCTTTGTAATTTCAATTTGTTTGTTGAATTGTTGAGTCAAATTTTTGTTATTCAGAATTAAATCGTTCATATTATCTTTAAGAATATTTTGATTATTAGATAAGTCTGTTAAAAGTTTATCATATCTTTAAGCGTCTGATGCGTCAAGATTTCCACTAATACTTTTTATAATTGTCCCTAATCCATTAATTAGTCCTCTTGGAAATCGTTTTGTAAAAATGTAACTTTTTGATTCGATCTTACTTAAAGTATTTTCTAATATCGTTTTATTTAAAGTGGAATCGTATCGTTCGAGTTCCTTATAAAATTTATCCCGGTTTCCTTTAAGGTTATTTATTTGATTGATTACGTTTATAATACTGATATTTGTGTAGATATATTTTTCGTGTGTTTGGATGTAGGCTGACCCTAATTTTACTACATTTACTCTGGGGTTTGTGGTCTCATTTTTGAACAACTGGGTTGCTCCAAGGGTTGTGTATCTGTAACAAGACGTGGTCTTTTAATTTGGTCATATTTATGTTTTACCTCCCGCTACCCTTGGTAAGGGAGGTATAGGGATCGTGCTAAAAATCACGTATCGAGATTTTAGTAAATGACCACGTTTTAAGGTCCCTAAAATCCAATTTTCACATTTTCACGATGATGTCTGTATGTGTGTATATGTGTGTGTATGTATGTATGTATGTATGTGTGTGTGTGTGTGTGTGTGTGTGTGTGTGTATGTGTAGGGATTTTGTCTTCGCTCTAACTCAAATACTATCATTCAGAAAATTCTGAAACCTTGTATTTCTATCCTATTCTAATATGAAAAGAAGCCATTAGATTTTGGTGTAAATCGGATAACCGGAAATGGCACTTTACCTGAAGCTCATAATGGTTTTTCTTCAAAAAATATCATTAAATGCCATTTTTTCGCATTTTATGTCTTATGAAAATTAAAGATTATTGAATTTTCTACAGGAATGCATTAATACTTTTTCTATATATTTTACACATAAATTTAAAAATATTTTTTTTTATTAGTCGCGAAGCCTAAGATAAACACAATAATTCGTTTGTTACACAATTCATATTTCAAATGAATGTTACTGACAGTTAATGTCACTGTCAAAAAACTAATCACTTCAAATTAATAATAGTGACATTTTAAAAAGAAAATAGTAAATAAAGCAATAGTTTTCTGCAATGGAACAGTTTGCAGCGGTAGTAAATACGTAAGTATGTATTTAAATTAATAAAAATTCAATAGCGGGAGGTTTTGTGTTGGCCACATCAGATTTTTTATTAGTCGCGAAGCCTAAGATAAACACAATAATTCCTTTGTTATACAGTTCATATTTCAAATGAATGTAACTGACAGTAAATGTCACTGTCAAAAAACTAATCACTTCAAATTAATAATAGTGACATTTTAAAAAGAAAATAGTAAATAAATCAATAGTTTTATGCAGTGGAACAGTTTGCAGCGTTAGTAAATACGTAAGTATGTATTTAAATTAATAAAAATGGATAGGGATGTGTGTGGAAGGATGATTGTTGCTACCGAAAATCAGTCACTTTAATATGTTCTTATGTATGAATGCTATGATGATTGCAGTGCCGGATTAACCATGAGGCGCATGAGGCGCGCGCCTCAGGGCCCGGGCCTGTTAGGGGCCCGGATACGGCACCATTTTGTCGAGTTTTTATTTTTTTAGAGTTATATTTTATTTACTTTATGAGTTTATTTCTGTTGTAATTGTTATTCTGTTTGATTTTTGAAATAAATTATATTTTTGGGGTCTTATATGTTATTCTAGGGGCCCGAAAATTGTTAGCGCCTCAGGCCCGAAAATATCTTAATCCGTTCCTGGATGATTGTGGACAAGGCGAAAGAAGACTGTTGTTAAAGAGTGAAGTGAGTCAGCTGAGCTCTTACTCTTATCCCTTTTCTTATTGTTACTATTGTTTCGGGTTTTTGCTAACCCACTAAGTGGGAAACGCGTGATTTTATCTAAGTATGTAAAAATTAAATAGCGGGAGGTTTTGTGCTGGCCACAACAGATTTTTTATCTTTGTCGTCTATAATTTGACATTTTTCTGGAACAATTTTTTCAATATATATAATTTTAAATTTTGGTTTTTCACATTTTCCAACATTCCGTTTAAGTTGTTTTAAATATACTTGTTCGGGTAAATTGATTTCTTTATTACATTCTTCACTATATTTTGCTTTATTTTTCTCTATGGTTCATTTTATTTCATTATAAATTTCATTCATTATTTGTTTACGATTTTGAATATATGATTCTACGATAATTTCTTCAGTTATTTTGAGATTGTTTAATTTTAAGTGTCCAAATAATATATGTTGTGGGGTTTCTTTTGTCACAGAGTGTATCGAGTTATTGTAAGCGATAAGAGCATAGTTTACTCTTTCTTTTAATCTTAATTCTTTGAATGACTTGTTTTGATTAAGAATTCTAAGGTGTTCTATTAATGTGCTATGGAATCGTTCAACGATACCATTTGATTTTGGGTTATCTATACTTGTAAAATTTATTTTAATTTTCCTAAAATTCAAATAATTTGTTATTAAATTCTTTACCATTGTCAGCGATTATTTCTATGGGTACTCCGTAATGTGAAAAGTATTTCATTAATTTATTTATAATAGTGATTGCATTTGGATTTTTAATTTCATAAGCCTGGGCGTATTTTGAAAAACTGTTTACAATAGTTAAATATTTTACTTTTTCTAATGAGAGTAGATCTATATGTATTTTTTCTAACGGTTTAGTTGCAGTGGGTGTTAAGATTGAGACGATACGCTATAAATATTATTATTGATATTATTTGTTATTATTAAAGGATTCGAGTTCGGCCGATAAGACGAGATAGTGAAACCACTTGAGCCGGCGTCACAGGGCCGGGACATCTGCGAAGTATCAATCACACCTTTGTTGTTCTAGAATTTTCGGTGAGCCACCCACTAACCACCCACACTGGTGACGTAGCGCCTACCCCCGAAACACCCTAGTTTTGGAAGGAGACAAGAGGGATATTTGGGTTTAAATACGAGGTCTGAAGCTACACTCATCAGTCTTGCTTCGGCAGGACTCCCAGATCTTGGACCTCTGGCATGGTTGACATGTTGAGTAACCCGGGCTTCTGGCATCCTAGAGCTTGGACCTCTGGCGTGGTTGACACGTTGGGTAACCCGAGTTTCTGGATTCATCCAAATTTTACTCTTGGCTTGTCCGAGGTAAGTTCTCCAGGTCCCTCCTCGATACCGCTTTCCAATACCTTTACAATTTCCACCCGTTCAGCTGCTATGGCTATGTCAGGCACGTCGGGTTTCCCCCCTTTTGATCCACCCGTTCAGCTGCTATGGCTATGTCAGGCACGTCGGGGTTTCCCCCCTTTTTATCCACCCGTTCAGCTGCTATGGCTATGTCAGGCACGTCGGGTTTCCCCCCTTTATCCACCCGTTCAGCTGCTATGGCTATGTCAGGCACGTCGGGTTCCCCTCTCTTTCCACCCGTTCAGCTGCTATGGCTATGTCAGGCACGTCGGGTTCTCCCCTTTTCCCCCCCGTTCAGCTGCTATGGCCATGTCAGGCACGCCGGGTTTCCCCTCCTTGTCCGCCCCCGTTTGACCCACGGCGAACTTATTTTGGACAAGTTATAAACAATATTTTTGTCTTGTTGTTGTCACAATGATATAATTAATTTTTATATACATGATCTGATATTGGTTGTCAATCAAACGTAATTTTGCGGGTCTGCTGCTTTGCAGCCACCCAAGCTCAAGATGTGTGCCGTATCAGCACCGAGCGCTGGCTTGTCCACGTTCACTTGGGTATAACTGACATAATACACAGCCGGCGAGTGCGACACAGGTACTCAAAGGTACATACGGCGGGGTGACTCAGTCACACGTCGAGCGAATAATCCGGCTACATCGGTTGTTCTGCCATCAGGGTGAGGCGGCTCAGCCGCGAACCCAAAATAGCGTTGATGAAACCTCGACATCTACGAAAAATCGGCATGTAGCGCCATGGTAACCTCGGAGAAACCGAGCTTACCCCACTTACACACTCACATACAAGTACACAATTACGATTGTAATTGGCTCTCAATATCGAGGTCTAATTAATGTCTATTTGCAATGTTGCTCATATTAAATTATTGTGACAACGTATCATTGTTACTATATTGAATTTGTTATAAATTATTTGTTGAAATTGTGTCTAGATGCCTCTCCGTGCGGGGTTTTAGCTGTGGTTTCCCTCGTACGTAAGGCGAATGCCGGAGAGCGGACCTTTCCACAGCAGGGTGCCATGGTCAAACCATTTCACTCAATTGTATTTCTCATGTTATTTGGTATTTACTTGCGTAACTAATTTTCAATAAATGCACAAAGCTGCCATATTCTGTCTGCTTTTTGGAGAGAACATTATTCTTTAATTTTGTCAAATACCTGTCCCAATTCCCCCACTTTTAACAGCTACTCTGTATTACGAACGAGGAACGACGTAAGGGTTACTTATTTAATATAAACACAACGTAGGGTAAGTACAACCTTCAATTAGACGAGGTCAGGTATGTCGCGTTACAGTTGCTACTTTAAAAAATAAAAGTTGATAGTCATGTCTTATAAACCCGACTTTATAAAAATATCTACATCTGCCATCAAATAGTATATTCAAAATAATAAAACTTTTATATGACCAATTTTATTAATTACCTGTATAAGAACATTATTAATAACTTTCTTCAAAAAAAATTTTTTTTTCTCAAAAGAAAAAAATCCGGTCTGAATGTGTTAATATTTATATTTATAAGAATTTTGTTCATATTAATATCTATATATATTTACATTTCTTTTATAGACAACGTGTATTGGCTGCAACAGGTGTCAGTAAAGTTACATATCAAAAAATTTCTAAAGAAGGATGGCAGTCGACTTCTTTTACATCGCCGAAAAAACAAAAGATAAAAAGGCACCATGTCTTGATAATTTAACTCCGGGGCAGATAGAAGAAATCAAAAATATAATTTATGATTTTTATCTAACGGACAAAAGGAGACCGACACTTAAATGTAAGTATTATACTAATAATCAAGATTCAATTTGTGCTATTTTGTTTGTTACTATTATTATTTTAATAAATAAGGACGCGCGACATCAGTGAATAATGCGCCCGAATTATTATTATTATTTAACACTAAATTAAAAATATTTGTTAGATATAAAATTGTTTTATTTATCATTTATTTTAAAAAAGCCTTATTATTAATATGTATTTTTTAATTTCAGGTATTTTGTAAAAGATTCAAGATCGGCAATTACGATTGCAATGCCAAAGGACTACGTTATATAAACTTTTAAAGCGATTAGGATTTAGGTTAGTAACATGTAAAAATGTTAATAAATTGAAACGAATTTATAAATAAAAATCTGATGTGGCCAACACAAAACCTCCCGCTATTTAATTTTTATTAATTTAAATACATACCTACCTACGTATTTACTAACGCTGCAAACTGTTCCATTCCAGAAAACTATTGCATTATTTACTATTTTCCTTTTGAAAAGTCACTATTATTAATTTGAAGTGATTTGAAGTGTTATTTGTACCATATGTTGCTCACAACAACTTAGTGTTTTTTTTATATAATGTGAAATGTAGTCACTTCAGGGTTTGTTTGAAAATCAGCTGTTGAAGCTGAAACAAATCCTATTGTGCTTTTATGTGCAATAAATATTATTATTATTATTATTATTATTAGTTTTCTGACAGTGACATTTACTGTCAGTTACATTCATTTGAAAAATGAACTGTATAACAAAGGAATAGTTTTTATCTTAGGCTTCGCGACTAATAAAAAAAATTATTTTTTAATTTATCTGTAAAATATGTAGAAAAAGTATTAATGTATTCCTGTAGAAAATTCAATAATCTTTAATTTTCATAAAACATAAAATTCGAAAAAATGGCATTTAATGGTATTTTTTGAAGAAAAGCCATTATGAGCTTCAATTAAAGTACCATTTCCGTTTATCCGATTTACACCAAAATCTAATGGCTTCTATTCCTATTAGAATAGGGTAAAAATACAAGGTTTCAGAATTTTCTGAATGATAGTTTTTGAGTTAGAGTGCAAACAACATTCGTACACATACACACATACATACACACACACACACACACACACACACACACACACACACACACACACACACACACACATACAGACATCATCGTGAAAATGTTAAAAATGGATTCCAGGGACCATAAAACGTGGTCATTTGCTAAAATCTCGATATTAGATTTTTAGCACGATCCCTATACCTCCCTTACCAAGGGTAGCGGGAGGTAAAAATATTACACATGTGAATTCAGTTATATTAAGCACGCCATTGGATATTGATGGGCGTGTCTACAATATTCTCGCGCACTCAAACGATGACGTGCCTGGCATACTTTTAGAGCGAACGGACTCTAAAACATCTGTACAATCTTTTAAGACACTTATTATGAAATTTGTTTGTACTTTAGGATTCTTATTTTTCTCCCTCTCGTGGGACGTGGGACACTATTTAAACTGTTAATATATATGTTCATTATTTGTATACTCCCTCTGTAAATGGGATTCTATATCCTGTAGATAAATAAATAAATATATATATGTATACCAAAAACTACAAAATTTTTCGGCATTTAACATTTTATTTTTCATATACGTTCTACTTAATTTTACGCAAATCTGAAACATAAAAATATCTCCTCTCAGGTAAAGAAACCGGTAAACACATAAGCCGAAAACTGCAAAAGTTTTCGGTATCTAATATTTTATTTTTAATAATCGTAAAGAAAATAATACTTACCTATTTTAATAATAAATCATATCATTTTATAGACATGCAACACAATTTAATATTCACTATACATTCACTACGAAAAGTTAATATGGAAATTTATTTCAATTGCCAATGTAAATTGGACCAAAATATTTACATAAATGTATTAACCAGTACTTGTTTATCAATATATGAGAACAATCTAAAATTCATATTTATGAAATTTCAAATTATTTGGTCTGCAATATCCATAACGACACTAGACAATCATCCCTATGGCACCAGATTAATTGTTGTTCTTTTTTGTATCTCTCTGTATATAAATTAATTTACATTTTTCTTGGCTGATTACTTCTTGTCTTCCTAAAACACAATAAACATAAATAGAGACGCCGTTGTCATCGGCGTCTTTTAAAGTTACAAATGATATTCATTATAAGGATACACAAATGTATACTCGTTGCATATAAATTTCATGATGGCATATATCGCACGGCTTATATATATCTTACGATTTTTCTTATGACAGCTAGCAAAATTCGAAAGGTACTCCCATGGAAAAAGTTATGCTGTCATACTAAGTGAGCGACAAATCTTAAAATTATATGGAGCGGCACGCTTCAGTAATTTTTGATCACTATGTAATAATAATTTATTTTAATTGAAATCGTCACTAAAGTGAACAAAAATAGTCATTAAATGTACACAAATCGGCTCTAAAGTAATCTATTATACGATGATTTCAAGAAAATGCAGTGTTGCCAACCTTATAATAATTAGTGATTTATTGTAAACATAAGATAATTTGAGTAGGTGTACAATTAATAATAGTATATTTGTACGTAAAATGACAAAAAAATATGTGCAAGAAGAACGAACTAAACAATTCCGATGAAGAATATTAAAATAAAACATGATTTTAAGTGTTCTTTACGATAACCTCAATGTTCAGAGATTAGCAGCATTGAGTATTAGACTCACAGTTACGAAAACCTAACCTATAAAAATAAAATATTCCTTTAATTTTCACAAATTTTTGATGTCAAATAAAATTTAATATGCAACTCGGCACTGACGTTCTATTTTATGACTCATATGGTTTATTTTCCTAGGCCTTACGGCCTCGGCGACTAAATTCTATATTCGTGATAAAAAGTAGACCTTCAACTTCTTGATACGTAAATAAATATGTGTTCAAAATCAGCTTTTTGTCTACTGTAACATACCGTAAATAAAACCTTTTTTCTATTGAAGAATTTTTTTCTAAGTTGAAATTTTATTGTAGAAATGGGGGACACGAAAGAAGCCTCCCCGACGAATGCAGTTAATGCATTCGGGCGTCCCCCGGGCAACGGCTTAGCCGGCAAATCCTTTCATACCACAAGCATACAAAGCGTATGAACAGAAGTGTCCACGCCAAAAAGGATCTTTGTCAAAAAACCTATAGAGGTGGTACCCAGAGCCAGAGAAGACCAAAAGTCCAAGAGATTCGTCGTAAGGAAGCCTGATTAAATAATGTTGTAGTGCTTCTGACACGAATAAATAAATAAATTGTAGAAATTATCATTTTATAATGTAATTTTTATTACGTTCCAACTTTAATATTAAAAAGCAAAATAATTCTTTTGTTACCGTAATAAATCTTACAAAAAAAATAAGCAATTGACTATCTGCAAAATATATCGAATTGGAGTTTCAAATGCAATGCAAAACAACTTTTCTAAATAACAAATTTATGTGTGTAAACAAAACGTTTACATAAATAATGCAATCAAAATCAATCAAATTTGCATTTTTTCAATGATTTATAACATTTGTTTTTTAACTCCGTTTATAAATTAAAACCATTTGTTAATCAGTTGAACTTTGTTATTAGGTCAGATTTTTATTTAGGCACGCAGGTTTCTTCGTTAGCATCATTATAGGTGTAGCTACACAGCAAACAAACATGGGGCGCTACGTCTTAATACTCCTATTGTGTCTGATTGCGAGTACAGAACAAGTAGGTAAGTTCATTTTAAAATATATTTATTTCTAATTTACAATAATTGAAGGATTGAAAAATTCTGGCTTTATAACGTTGTACTTTTATTTCTAATTTATTTAATATATTTTGCGTTTATAATGACGTCATTACGAAACCCAATTACTTCAGGGCTCCTTTTCTAAATTATGACGCGTGCGAAAAAACTAGTCTTATAAAACTCGTTCTTTAAGCTATTTTAAACAATGCCATAAATATTATAAAATTACAGCCACACTTTGTATCAGAATGTAGCTCTTCAACGTTTATGTTTTCAATTCTAACGTATTCTCTTCATCTAATTTCGTTTAACTGAAGGAATATAATATTATTATTTTACCTATTAATTTTAGACAAAAATGTTTCAAATAAAGAGTTTAGATAATAAAATTCTACGCCTAAATCAAGTCAGTAATGTTACCGCAAGACTAAGGCAGTCTTGGTCTTGTATCTTGGTCTTATAGAAACAAGACCATCATTTTGGTCTCGACTAAAAAGTCAAGACAAGACGAGACCAGTATCGAGTCATGTTGAGAAAGTCTTAAAGTCTCGACAACACTTTCGACTTCAGTTCATAGGTGTTTTGTTTTTAAGTACAAAGTGCTTCAACAATTTGGAGTATTTCAGCAAATAATGTTTAAAAATTCGTAAAAACAACAGAGATATCAATTTTTCAATATCAAGTAGAATGAGAACTATGAAATATAAACCAAAAATCATAAAAAAGTCTAATGATAATTTTATGATATGAATTGTAAGTTAAAACTAACAAAAGTGATTTTGAAATTGACTAAATTTTGAAAATTATTTCCGATTTTGAATATCGGTTTTATTGAATAAAATTATTTAATTATAACAGAACCTTGGAGAAAACCGAGGTCCGTGAAATTAGCGACCACTTTTGAGCACAAACAATGAAATATATACCAGAGGTTTGTGCTTCGTTTGTGCCTGTTTGTGACCTACAAAAAAAATCCAGCGACCCCTAAGACTAAAAAGATATATACAATTTAAAAGTGGTGGCTCACTTCACGTCCAGCAACTACATGTGAAGCACAAATGTCGAAATATATGTTAAATGTTTTTGTTTCATATCTTCTTTCGGAATATATAATTGAGAATATAATTCATTAGCCGCATGACATGTTTTCCACCAATCAGCATTCAGAATCTCCCTAGTTATATGTCTATCACAGCGATGATAAAAAACATATACCTATTAACTAATATATTGCGGATCCTTTGCTTTTCTTGAAGGAAACACTGTGAAATGGAAATATCATTTCTGCATAAGTCTATCTCACACAAACACCCAACCATGTGCTCGCTGCATCACCAGGGCAGCGTTCCAAAACCAGGAATACCGAGTTTTGGCGTAGAGTATGAAGTGTTGTGTTTTGGAACGAATGAGAGTTTTGTTGAAGTAAAAAATTGAAACTAAATTAAAAATAATTTTATAAAACTAACAAAACTACTTATAAGTACAACATTAATGTCAAGCCCGTAATAAAAGCGCTTTTATGGAGCACTCTCCTCAATATAATGTGAAAATATACTCCATAAAAGTATGCTCGTAATACACGCCAACGTATTTACTTATGTTTATTTTCAACCAAAAGCATGTTTTCTTCCTCAAGAAGACAAATTACTTTCATATGTTGATAATCGTGAGCAACTACATTTGAAAATATTGTGGATTTTGGAACGCAGCCCAGCCAGCGACTCTGTCAGCGTTAGCCAATAGTAATCAAGATTTCCGAGCATACGCATAATGGGGTATTCCGACATTTTTTAAAAATATTTTTTTACATTAGTACAGACCAGTAGGACTCTGAATATCTAACTTTGAGTAAGAAAATGTATGCATCACATGAGATATGAATTTTAAAAAATTTCATCGCAATTCAAATTTTCTTTTCATGGCGCGCTTATGACGTCAACTCGATAGTGACATCTGCAACGAGCTTCAGCGCCTAAATCCATATGTTCATGACAGCCATTTGCTTGTTTGCATGATTTTAGTAGCAGCGTGTATTTCAGTGTTTGTTTATAGTAAAAGTAGGAGTAATAATTATGGAACCTGATTATAAAAAGGCTGATTCTGGTAATTTACCTGTTGTGGATTCTGCCATGGTAAATGATTATTTTTTACATAACTCACAATACGTGAGTGCAGAAATACGTAATGTTAAAAGCCAAAGGTATGTTTTTAAATCTAGAGGCTACGGCCAAATAAACATTATTATATTTATCTGTAAATCTAACAAGTATTTGCAATGTTGCAGAGCTGGCAGAGAAAACTATGGCGATGATGCTATTGGCTATGTGCAGCTGAAACGAGAAGGAGATATTTGTACAGTGAAGGCCAAAATTACCCCGGAACATAAAATTCATTCGACGGGGTATATTGTTTCAACTGTGATAAATGAAAAAGAAGAGGAAATAATAAGTTGTGCATGTCACAGTTGTGCTGCTTCAGAAGGTATGATTATATATGAGTAATTATTGTTATTGAATTCTAAAAATGAACATAATTTTTATTTACAGGTGGCTGTAAACATGCCGTTGCATTTCTGCTGTGGCTGCATAGACGAAGTGAAGAACCTTCTGTTACTTCGGTAACGAGTTACTGGCAGAAATCCAGGTTGTCATCCATTGGAACAAATGTTAAAGCAGCTACTTTGAAAGAATTGTATCCGTCCACCAGTTTACCGGCTTTGGAGGAGAGGGATGGTACGTTTTTGAAGAAATATATTGAAGCCGGTAAAAAGTCAAATAGTGTTAGTTTAATGACACAAATATATGGCGAATTAGATTGTATAAAAAAAATATCAATTCATTGTTTAGCTTTAAAATATTGCCAAAATAAATCGCAAGAAGATATGAATCCTGACGAATTTATCGAGTTTTGTTCAACGAATATAACAAATGATGATTGTGCTGCTGTAGAAAAAACAACTCTTTTGCAAACCAAAACATCAAAATGGTTCGAAGCACGTTATGGCCGAATAACAGCATCCAAACTGTATGAAGCATCCCGTTGCCACACTTTAGATGGGGCTTTGGTGGAATCAATTTTTGGTGCAAACAAAGTTCCTCAGACAGATGCTGTGACTAGGGGGCAGCAACTTGAAGATCTAGTTTTGAATGCTGTGAAAAGAACACGCAACATCGATATAAAAAAATGTGGACTTATAATTCATCCGCAACATCCAGTATTTGGAGCTTCACCGGATGGAATCACTGCAGATTACTGCATAGAAATTAAATGCCCTAGTAAAGAGAAGACAGTAAGCAATTACATTAATGACAATTTGAAATTGTGCAATAAACCTTTTGCACAAATTCAGTTACAAATGTTTTTGTCGGGTAGGAATCGAGGTTTATTTTGTGTAGCTTACCCTACGTTTGAAGTAGATGAAAGAGTAGAAATAGTGGAAGTTGAATTAGATGAAAATTATGTAAAAAATATTATGTCTGATGCATTAAAGTTTTGGAAATGTGCAATATTTGCACATTTTTGTAAATAAATAAAATACATTGATTTATAAAAAGTTATATTATTTTATTAATGGACCCTGTACATTAACAATACCACAAACAATAATTATTATATAGTCTAACAACACTACCAACTTTGAATTAATACATGCATGTGGTGCTAACATCTCAAATTCTCGTAGTCTTCTGATTACACGTTCTATGTGGATCCGCAACGCTGCGATTTTTTTACTTTCCAGTACCTTTTCTTTTGTCATTTTTTCGTCAGCTGACACAGAAGGTGGGCGAACTAATTGGCAATTTTTACTTGCCAGTAAATGTTCAATATTTTTGAACCCTCTGTCAGCCATTATGGCACAGTTCTGTGGTAAATGGCTAACAAATCCACAACTTGCCACAATTTCCTTGTCGCTTGCACGACCGCCGTATCCAACAGATATAAAATTGACAAGGCCAAAAGGAGTAGATGATATTAAATATTTCAGTGTATTACACTTTTTGTACTGACTCCACGTCTGAGCTTGATTAACAGCATTTGTAGGTTGTTCTATTTGTACTTCTAGGCAGTCGATGATGGATTGAACATTTTTATATCTTGTTATAAATGGCATCGGTAAATGCATTTTAATTATAAATTCTTCCGGCCAGTGTATAAATTCCTGCATAACATTCGCGATAATTGGAACAGAAGAAGTAAAAATATGTCCAATTGTTGAAATGCTGTATCCGAACTCAACCGCAAGTCTTTGGTATGGATCGTTTAATCTTATTTTTTTTAATGTTATTAATAACCACTCGTATCGTATATTAATTTCACCAACTAATAATTTCATTAAAAAATATTCTTCTTCGGGCAATCCCAAATAAAATCTGCTATGATTTTCAATATTAATTATTGATAAAGCAAAATTTTGTTTTGTTTGTTGCTCCTTTAATAATTTTTCTTCGAGTGAATCCGACGATGAAGATTGATCAATATCGAAGCTTTTCACGCTCGATGTTGATGGTGAACTTTGTACCGATTTCACTGGTGAACTTTGTTCCGATTTTACGGGTGAAATTTGTTTCTTTTTTTGCCGCAACAATTTAATATTGAAGAAATTTATTTGTGTTTCTACGGTGCGAACTTGTGGTTTTGCCTGTGCTTTCACACTGTGTTTTTGTGGCTTTACTTGAACACCTTGTGAAATGTATACTTTACCAGATTCTGTGTTAAATGATGATGTAATGGATGTAGTGCTACATTCATGCAAAACAGGTAATGTAATCTCAGCGGAAGTTTCTGGCAAAACAAGCGGTGACATCGGAGTAGAAGAAGTACTTGCTGTATCGTCAAAAAATAATTTCTTCCGGCAACGAAAAGCTTCTATAACCTCCTCTTTCCTTTTCTTTGTTGAAGACGACAATTGAGACTCTTTTACAGAAGATTCAATCGACTCTAAGTTTCTGTGGGGAACTGCATCTTTCTTCATCCGCAACTGTGATGCTATCATTTTGTACTTCATCCAATTTTCACTATCGGTCTCCATCTATAATAAATTCTGATATTTATAATTTATAATTATCTATTATTATTAACTATTATTCATTTTTATCGATATTATTTTCATATAAAATATCGATACTTTAAATCAATTCTAGGACTAAGCATGCATGTGCAGAAGATATGTACGAGTAAGTATAATTTAAGTTTCTGTACAATTATAATCCAATAAGATTTCCAATACGATTAAGTTTCCGGCCCGCTACGTATTTGAAAATTTTGTATGAGGCTCGCTTCTCAAAAAGGTTGGTAACCTTTGACTTAAATCCTTAAATCAAAATTGATTTAAATAGTAATAATACAAGTACTTACATCAAAATGATCTTCACAACAAAACAACATACATGTTTTGGTTAAGTCAATTTCCGACATATCAGGATATACGGCTTCATACCATCTTTTTCTTACTTCCAAGTTCGCTGGCAAGCGAATAAAAATCTTCTTCGGATTATTGTTGCTGTTGTTATTGCAAGAAGGTACAAAACAATATTTGATAACCATTCTGGCACCTGAATATAAAATTTATCTTAAATAAAGAATTTGAATAAACTAAATTAACAACATACCTGATTCTAAATGATGAAATGTTTAAACGGTTTAAACTTTTGAAAAAAAAACGTATGTAAACAAACAAATATCAACGAAACAAGTTCGAGAATTGTTGCAAATAAAGTGGACGAAATGTCAAACAAGAAATATACCCGCGCGTGTTAACTGCTGCCTCCATCTGTGTTTCTAAACGAAAATATTTACTTTGAAATAAGCAACAGATTATCAACTTGACGTCACAATTTTCAAGGTCGTTTCTAGAGCTGTAAAAATTCCAATTTTGTAACATTAAATTATGAATTAAAACTTTTTATTAAACATGTTTTATTATATTTTTCTACTATATGAAGATGGAAACTATAGAAAAAAGTTATTATTTTGCATTAATTCCATATCACCGGAATACCCCATTGCCGGTTGGGTGTTTGTGTGAGACAGACTTATGCAGAAATGATATTTCCATTTCATAGTGTTTCCTTCACCTTCTCTTATGGGAAAGATACGAGCATTAGCAATATATTAGTTAATAGGTATATGATAAAAAACAAAGAAATTATCTCCGTATTTATATTCGTTACAACATTGATAGATAATTTTAACAAAAAATCATTATAATCTCTCATTAAATATAAGCTCGTCATATGATTAATAATCGAAGATATTGCTCGTGAAACCGAAGCAACTCGATTCCATTCGAAAATATCGTCGATGATAATCATATCACTTGTTATATTACCTTTAAAAATACAGCGATCCCAATAAAATAAAAGTTATAAACAAATGAAAAGTTTTTTGAGTATCAAACTGATAATTTTTAATTAGATTTTTCTGTGCATTTGCAGATTTGTGCTTATGCATTATTTTTAGTAATAATTTTGATTTTCTTTTTATGACATCGCTAAATGCCCGCCAGCGGTATAATACGATACGAGTATATACACAAACCGAGAATTCCGCTGTACGGCTGAATTATTACGATTATAATACCATATCCGCCGATATTCAGTAGTTGCGGCAGAATACATCTATTTTCTGTAGAGTTATGTAAAAAAAAAACTTTAATCAAACATATGCCTCCATTATGGTCATGCATTATAGCTCTATAGCGCTTTAACACTTTAAAATTTAAGAATTAAAGTTGAAAACAATTATGGACATAACTTTAAATATTTACGCTTTAACTCTTTAGAATTTAAGAGTTAAAGTTTGAAAACAATTATGGTCATGGCTTTAAATATTTAGTTACTAAATATTTCTATAAATTTTACAGCGAGAAGAACCTCGCTTTAAAATTTAATTTAATTTTTTGTAATCAAAAATCCAAGCGAAATATGGACAATATTCCAATTTTTGTTGTTTTATTGTTAAATGAAGATGATGAAGGGTAAAAAATACATATTCTTATAATCGTGCAAATTAGATTTTTTTTTTTTTTCTTATGTAGGAATGAAATGAGAATTGAAAGAAGAATATTAAGGGATACTACGAATCCTTTCGAATTTCCCGAAAATAAATTTATTAAAGACTTTCGTTTAAACAAAGTTATAATTTAAATTCATAGCTAATTCCCCTGATCACATCAGAACTAACTAGTTAGCTAATTCTTTCCATTTCTTTTCAATGTAATCGGGAGGTAATGTTGGGTTTATTATTCCCGTTCTAAACACAGTGGGTGGTAGCATGAATGGTGATTTGGAGATGACTAGCAGTGTTTTAGCGCTATAAATCGTTTATGGATTATTTTAAAGAAAAATACTTCAAATAAAAGTTACGGACAATTAATTTTTCTATAACTGCTATTTCAAGTATTTTTTCTAAAATACTCCATAAACGATTTATAGCGCTAAAACACTACTAGTCATTTCCTATCTAATCACACTTGTTCATGCTACTACCCCGTATCACTTTCCGTAGCTCCTATAACTTTTCATATTGTTCAGTAGATGTATTGGCATGCCTTTCACCTTTTTTTTATTATTTATTAACTAGTATATTAACGTGAATACGTGATATATTTTATTTACCATGAACTACTGTGAAAAAATTCTATATTTTAATGTGATATGTTTTATTTTCTAACCTCTATATGTCACTATAACAGCAACATAACATAAATGAAGTTAGCTGCTCTATAAAATGACATTTCTAATTTAAGAAATTAAATTTAAGTGACCATAATCAGAATTCGTTAAATTATTTAAGAATCTCTTTAAGACAACTCTTTAAGCTTAAATTCTATAATTTTTAAAGAGAAGACCATAATCGGGGTAATAATCTATACGCACTCTCGAATTTAGGTGGACATAATGATTAGTTATCACACGCAACCTGCCTACGCAAACTGCCCACTGCGTTAGCAGTATCACTAATATTGGCTTGCCTACATAGAAACGGAAGAGCAGCCTTGATGTACATCAACAAAATAAACATTGTCGACGGATTTTATCTGTCATACAGTTAAAATCCACCGAAAGGTGGAAAATAATATTTCGATCAATGCATTCCGCCGCGCCTGCTGATTATACATATTAGGTGTATCGCGGCGGATGTTAGAGTCCGTACAAGCTAACTTCAAGCCACCTATGTTATCAATCGTCCGGTGCGCGGCAAGGGGAGAGAGTATGACGTAGACGTTCATCGTTGGCTGCAGTCGATTCCATAGACTCGTCTGGAGTGGGATCACGTAACTGTGAAAACGATATTGCGACTGTCGACAAGTGAAAATGTGATCACGTAAATAATGAAAACCGAAAACGATATCGTTTTAGACTGAAAAAAATGTGAATTCTAGTCGACACCCTCAAAGCATGTGAAAACGATAGTCGTTTCTTAAGTCTCTTTTTATTTAATACATTTGGGTATAGGTATATCCTTTTCTTATTTACTTGCACTAGGTAAAAGAATGTAGAGAGCAGTGAGTTGAATTTGACGTTTTGGAAAGAATGAAAGAAATGACATTATAAATGATTTAAAATTAATTAATATTTTAAATTTGAAAGGTATTTTTTATTATTTTATTTAGTAAGGCGAAAATGAAATAATTGTGATAAAATACGATAATTATAAAATGAAAATTGATTACAATGAATCTAAGAAAAAAATTCATGAATATTTTAATAAGCATGTTGCGAAGAACCAAATGCTTATGATTTACTATATATTCTTACTCTTTTGAAATCTATGATAGAAAATTGAAATCTTGGTGATTAGATATTTTCTTATTTCTACTGAAATTTCCCTGATTTACTATTAAAATTTAGTGAAAGAACTACCCAAAATAAATATTTTCGGGCAATATTGATATTCCAATAACTGTAAAAGTGTTGATTACAACAAAGCATATTTTGATTGATTACTAGAATAAATCCAAGAAAGAAAATTTTATTAATATTTTAATAATATTGTATTCTGCGAAGCATCAAATATAACGATTCTAGCTTGTGTTTTGTGATTAATATTTTGTAGTTTTTACATATAATTAAAATTTGTAAATTGATCATTTTCTGCACCCCGTCGAAGGTTGTGCGCCGTTATTTAAATGTGGCCCATACTTTTTTTACTTGAAATAAAAAACTTAATAAAAACTACATTACTTTAAAATAACAATCTTGTATACTTGCAGTTTTGAAAGGTCTCTTGAAGTTTTAATTATATATTTAGAAATATTTTTGTTTACTTCATAAATTTTTCTTCTAG
Organism: Ophonus ardosiacus; assembly: GCA_943142095.1. Taxonomy (NCBI): domain Eukaryota; kingdom Metazoa; phylum Arthropoda; class Insecta; order Coleoptera; family Carabidae; genus Ophonus; species Ophonus ardosiacus. The sequence continues at coordinate 12,886,771 of OW964840.1, forward strand.
AATATCAAAAGGAAGGAACAAAATTAGATGATACATGGCATCTGTAACTAATTGATAATTTAACTTGTATCCTTCTCAATTCTTACAGCATTGCTATTATGAACGAAATAAAAACGAAGGGCGAGAATAATACTTTTTGACATTAGATTAATAATTTTAATGACATTCATATAAACTATCTGTCAAAACTACTATTTAATACAAAAACATTAGTCTGTAAACGATATCGTTTTCACAAAACGTAGTCACTTTACGGAAATAACCGAAGACCGAAGTTGAAAACGTAGTGAGTGACTAATTTTACGTGATCGCTAAGGAAGCGAATGTCGTTTTCACTTCTCGATAATCGCAATATCGTTTTCACTTTTACGTGATCCCACTCCAGATTTGTATAAAGCTGGGGGCTAATTACGTTCCGTAATAAAGCTTTTATTTTTGGTCGGATATTGAAGAATATTATTATAGGAATTTATCTAATGGTGATTCAATTAAAAATTCATATTTTAATAAAAAAATAAAGATTTATATAATATATAATCGCTTGAAACGCGTGGCAAGCGCTTGGCGTTCGGACTAATATTCCACACGAGGCGTGGTCTGCAGAGCTCAGTCATGAGCACAGACCATCAGACTTGTCAACTACGTACTAAATAATAATAATAATAATAATAATAATAATAATAATAATAATAATAATAATGCTTTATTTCAAAGACCATAAATGGTATAGAAAAGGTCACAAAATTCAAAATAGTTTACAAAATATTCACACAAAGTAATTAAAATTTAACAAATACAGAAATAATAAATTATGCATCGATTTAAGATATAATTACAACCGTATTAGATTGAAATCAGAACATTTGTCATTAGTCATTCATAAATTCCTCAATACTATAATAAGTTTTACTAATTAAAAATTGTTTTACTTCATATTTAAATTTTTTCAAGTCCTGTAAATCTTTAAGGAATTTCGGCAGTTTATTGTATAAAACTAATCCATAGTAATTTGGATTATTTTTTGATTTATTTAATCTGATCCTTGGAACTATTAAGTTATCTTTTCCTCTGGTATCAAAGTTATGAATAGCACTGTATGTTTCTATGGTATTTACTCGTTTTTTAATATGTATAACTACATTTAAAATATAAATACAAGGAAAACATAAAAGTTTCTCGTTTTTAAACAATTCTCTGCAGGAGGATCGATAATTTAATTGATATATATTTCTCACAGCTGTTTTCTGCAATTTAAAAACTCTAATTGATGATGTTGAACAACCCCAAAAAATAATCCCATAGCACAAAACCGAATAAAATTTGGCGAAATAAAAGGTTTTTGTAGTTTGTACATCACTGAGAATTCGCAGACGTTTTAATAAGTAACAAAGAGACGAAAGAGTTTTACACAACATATCAATATGATTATTCCAACATAAATTTTCTTGAATGTTTAGTCCTAATACTTTAATATCCTTAACTTGTGGAAGAGACTCATTGTCGCATCTCACAAGAGCACTTGTTTGACGTACTTTATTTGAAAATTGCATTATGGCAGATTTATTTGTATTTAAAGTAAGTTTTAAAGAGGCAAACCAATTGCCTAGGTTATTAATTACATTTTGTAATACAAAAGGTGCAGTCAAATTATCATTTTGTGGAACAAGAAGTGTCAAGTCGTCCGCGTAGGCTATAAATGAATGAGAATTTGAAATTTCTTTAATGTTGTTTAAGTATAGAGTAAAAAGTATCGGTCCCATTATTGATCCTTGCTGTACACCGAAATTTAATGGCTGTGGATTAGATTTTTGGTTGTTATACATCACTATTTGGTTTCTATTTCTTAGGTATGATTCTAACCATTTAGAACAAACTCCACGTAGACCATAATGTTCTGCAATATTTATAAGAATTGAGTGATCAACACAATCAAAGGCTTTTGATAAGTCCAAAAAGGCACCAAATATGTCTATTCCTTTATCAAAGTTATCGTAAATTTTATCTAGTAGGCTATCAAGTGCTGAGATTGTGCTATATCCTTTTCGAAACCCGTGTTGTTCTTTAATTAATGTATCGTTTTCGTCAAAAAAATTCAAAACTCTTTTTAGCATAACTTTCTCGAAAATTTTATGGAAGACTGAAACTAGAGTAATGGGCCGATAGTTTGAAACTAAATCTCTATCACCTTTTTTATGTAATGGAATAACCTTACTGCATTTTAGTTTTTCAGGAAAAACTCCTTCTGAAATAGATAAGTTTACACAATAAGTCAAAGGTGCAATAATTGCTTTGTGACAACTTTTTAGAAAATTACTTGAAATTTCATCAATTTGAAATACACAGTTTGTAGCGCCACCTTTTGAGGTTGGGTATGAACTAAAAAGCGAAAAAACGGCGGGAGAACGGAAGCTAGGATTCAATTCAAATATGATAATCTGCCGTATTCTGTAAACATAGAGTTTAATTTTTATATATCGATAACAATTTTGAAAAGTGAAATTTTTAAATTGTTTTCACAAAGAACATTTATTGTAAGAAAAAAAATCGATAGATAAAATGAAACTACTGTGTCACAGAATAATTGAGTACTTTTGTATATGAAAATCTGAAAATAATAAATAAAAAACAAAATATTTTACCCATAAAATATTTATTTACAAATTAAAAAAAAATGAATCTATAATATTATTTGTTATTGAATCAATATTTGTTGGTAAGTGAATTCCAGAAGATCAAGACGATTCATCCTTAGTATCCAACCCACTAACGTCGAAAGCTTTCCACTCGGGGGAAAGCAAATATATTCCATGGTGGACGTATGGTTTCTGGAAAAAAATATTATTTTCTTTTAATATAACAATAATACATTGCTGTCGCAGGATAAAAAGTAAAATTACAATTAGTCATTGTACAAAAAAACAAAATGTATATAGTTATTTAAAAATGAAATAATTCAGTTACATTTTTTTTAATTTGCCCGGTTTTTTGAAAGCATGTTAAATCAATATTAAATAATTACCTTGGTAACTTAAATCACTTATGGCCGTTTGCACCAGTTTCCCTTAAATATTCGGCTTAGTAAAGGGGTACTTAATTTCTAAGGTATCCTTAAGCTTAGTTCGTTTGCACGGTTGCAGTTTGATCGTCGCTTAGCTAAGGGTCACTTAGGAGAAATTCTAGTTTTTTTTTTTTTCTTTGCATATTGCATAAATATAGTAACTTATATGTCAAATGTGACATGACATATGTATCAGTGTTCTGAATTTTTTGAGTGCTGCTTTCATTATCTGTAACCGTCCAACCATGTCCATAAGAGAACGCGCACCGAATTATACTGAGGAAGAAAAAATGTTGATCCCAAATATTATTAATGAATATAAACACATAATTGAATGTAACAAAACTGACACAATAACTTGGAAGGACAAAGAACCTGCATGGATTCAGATAACAAATAAATTTAATTCGTCAAATTATATCAAAAGAACCAAAAGCTCTCTTCAGAAATTTTATGAAAACAAAAAAGTATGCATCCCACTAAAATCGGCAACACTAAATGACTTCCTGTTGCGTAATATCGTAGAGTCATCAGTTTTTGATTAATTGGTGACACGCAATTATTCCTGAAGAAAGTTATTTCAAAAATAATTTTATGAGGAACATAAAATATGTACAAATTATAAGGGAATTCCAATTCATGTTCAATGCTTCTTATTAAGTCTAGTACGGTATTATTTCTTAGACGAAAACGTTTAAAAAAATTTAGTTCGTCAAATGGGTAAAAATAATTAGCTCTCTCATAAATTTGTCGCAGAATTCGATTTTCCACAAATTCTCACATCTCTAACTCCAAAATATCATCATCTTTTATAATATTTAGCTCTAATTCCATTTTATAAATTAATATCAACCAGCTATCAAAAACACAAATGTCAAAGAATAATTGCGATCAAGTGCATCGTAGAATTAAGGGGTCCTTAAGGGGAAGACAAACTTACGCTTAACTTAAGGGTACCTATTTGTAAGTTAAGGTACCCTTAACAATTGGTGCAACGAATTTTTATTCTTAAGGTGTACTTAATATTTAAGGGAAACTGGTGCAAACGGCCATCAATAAAATACTTATACGTTATACATTTCACGAAATTAATCCATTTGTTAAAATTCATATTTAATTGTTATATGTAAGTATACTTCCATGTGAATTAATTGACGTTAAAATTTAACCAGAGTCATGAGGGAGCCGGCTTGAAGTTAGCTTGTACGGACTCTACTATAATCGTGATAATTCCACGGCGTAATTCTCGGTTTATCTACAGGGTGTCTCAATAAGCTTGCTCACTATTGGCAACTTTTTTATTTGAAGAGATACGAGGTTGGTTAAATTAGCAAAATTGTGCCATTTTATATTAGAAAATTGGTCATGTAGACAAAATAAAAATTGTGTCAGCGGTTCCCAAAATTTGGGACAGAATATATATTTTTTAAATGGAACTATATATTTTTTATTATCTTATTGGAAAGAGTATTTTTTTCTCTTTCCAATAAAGTAATGTTGTTTATGTACAATTTTTTCAAATAAACGAGTTATTTACGTTTAAAGATAAAAATTATATTTTATTAGTTTAGGTCAAGTAAACTATGGAACAATTGTCTTTTATAAAATTATTATTTTATTAATTTATTTTACAGTAATAACAAAACAAAGAAAATATTCAAATTGAAAGCCATTATTTCTTTCGCACATTTAAACTCTTTTGGAAAGAGAGCCGACCGTTGTACGTAACTGGTGTCTAGATATAACATTCCATATAGCACGACCATATCTAACTTTTCTTCATTTGTAAAGTTATTAAACATTATTAAACACAGAGAACTTTACGGGAGAAATTATTAAACGTCAAACAAACAAAAAATCAATTGTTTCCAAGGCTTACTTGACTAAAAAACTAATAAAATAGTTTACAAAATTTTAATTTTTAACCGTAAATAACTCGTTTATTTGAAAAAATTGTACATGAACAACATTACCTTATTGGAAAGAGAAAAAAATACTCTTTCCAATAAGATAACAAAAAATATATGGTTCCATTTAAAAAATATATATATTGTCCCAAATTTTGAGAACCGCTGACATAAATTTTATTTTGTCTACATGACCAATTTTTTAATATAAAATGGCACAATTTTGCTCATTTAACCAACCTCGTACCTCTTCAAATAAAAAAGTTACCAATAGTGAGCAAGCTTATTGAGACACCCTGTATATAATACCGCCGGCGGACATTTATCCACGTCGCTCTATTTAGGTAAATGTACTAATTACAATTTTTTGTTATTACTTTCATTTTTAAAAGTCAAAATGATCTACAAATGCAGAAATCAGAAGGTACTAATAAAATGTGACGAGAAGAAAGTGATTCAGATAATTGGAGGAAATTACGGGCGATTATCAAATCAACTTTGTGACTCAGAGGGATATAATACAAATACAAATTGTATACAACTAAGTACTCTTGGAATTTTGGAAAAAGCGTAAATTAAATAATACCTACTTGTAACTTTCATTTTGTTATTTATTTTAAATTTCAGATGTGAAGGAAAACATGAATGCACTGTACAAGCAAGGGATGATGTGTTTGGTGACTCATGTTCTGATTCCTGGAAATATATAATGATTTTGTATCAATGTGTGGATCCTGAAAAGCCAAACAAAAGTTTATAAGTGAACCACGAAGCAAGATGTTATAAAGTTTAATATGCACCCTTAATATCACTGTAGTAAATAGAAAGAAATATCAATTATAAATATATAAAAAAATAATAACCTATTGTATATCCCAAGATGCAATACTAATAATTACAAAAACTTACATGTTAACCGAATAGTGTCATCCTACAATAAGATTAACTTAGGGCCGGTTTTTCAATGTACTGGCAAGTGTCTGTTAAGTCTCTGTAAAATTTATCCTCATGGTAAACACCTATTTCAGTTTTTCAATGTCATGTTAGCGTTACCAACAGGATAAGTCTTAGCTAAACAAGAGGATAACGTAACAGACACTTTGACCTACCGGTAAAATTTTACCAGTAGGATAAATTCAGCTGTTCCGACATATTGACATTGACAGTTAAATAATATTCGGAGAAAATTGTAGAAATATGCATATAATAGACGTAAGTAAATGTGTTTTTTGATAAAGACAAGGACAAGGATAAATTGGAAGATTCCGTTTGTTAATATAACGCTAGTGAATCGAAAACCACATATTGAAAGACGTCGACCAGATCTCGTTGACTTCTAGTGACGATAAATATTTTAAAAGGTTCAAATTTAGCAAAAAAAATACTGCTATGTATTCAGAGAATACTGATATTTCCAATGGTATAAACATATAAAAGTATAAACATTTGTTCTAAAAATGTCTTGTATACCAATGAATGTGGCAGAGTACTTTTTACGGCTTTTTAAAAAATGTATAAATTTCATTAAATTATTATACATAATACAAGGAAATGATTTCCACCTTATAACAATTTATTTTGATAACAAGAATGAGAAGAATTAATAACAAGCAAAACGTTGATAACAACAATGTTGCGTCAATATAGAGTAAAGTTATTGTTTAATACTAATAAATGAGACAGTATATTTTTTAAGAAACAGAACATATGTGTACATTTGTAGGTAAAATTCCAGTAGAAATTTACAACTGGTTGATGCTTGAAGCTCGAAAGATGCATACACTGTAAAAAATAATAGCGATTTTGTCGAAAAGTTATAGTAATTATGTATGCAATAACAAATTTTACATAAACTATGTAAACTTACATTTACATAGCAAATAATTATATAAATTTACTAATTTACCCTTACAAATATAAAAAATTACTAGAACTACAATGTAATATTCATATTACAATAAATATATGAAATTTTACAGTGATATGTTAATATTTCTATATCAATTTTGTCAAATTTTATAGTAACTATGTAAAAACTCAATTCCTTTTATTTTAGTTTCTATTTTTACAGGAATTATGGACAAATTCTAAATTTATTATATTAAATTTAAATGATTTATAGTTAAATTTAAATTATGTATATTATTAATATGTAAATTTACTTAAGTATGTATCAAAATTTTTATGGAATTTATGTTTATTTAATTTTAAAAACGGTAGACAAAATTACATTTAACTGTAAATTTACTATAATTCACTTAGGCAATTTGGACGCCAATAACAATTATAGTAATTTTACTGAGAATTTTTTTACAGTGTACAGGTAATAAAATAAAATCCATAATGATATGACTATGACAGTCAGTAGTAAAATAGTTTTTACCAAACTTCAGTTCATGTATTCTTACTACATATTGCTACAAAATAAAGCAAACTTTAAATATGCTTGAACGTCACAGATTCAGTACTGTCAAAAACTGCAACTGTCAATCACATTCGAAACGAAATGTATGGAAATATGTTCAAAATGACATGTGGTTCCTTACGAACATAGCAAATATCAGTTTATAATTATTGCCAACCTTAAAGTTGACAACCAAATGCGACTGTTACCGAATAGATAAATTCGTATTGAAAAACGCATTTTCATTACCATCGAGTTTATCTGATGGATAAATTTAATCTGCTAGCGATTGAAAAACGGCCCTTAAAAGCGCACTTATAATCTAGATTCAGATGTAATAATGTTGTTTTGTTTTTACCATCTGTCACTTAAGGAAGGTATTGTCTTAGGTCAAAATATTCGGTGGTGTTTTTAATGAATAAGCACGTTTTAGGGTCCCTAGAATACGATTTTACTATTTTTTAGCCTACTTCGTGCCCCGAGAACCTGTACATCTGGCTCCGCTGTCCACGTCCTCTGCGTTCCACCAGTCCGCCTGCGGGACACATGCGAGGGACAAAGAAAACAGCTAAGTGTGTGAGACAAGTGGGTGTGGATGAGATTACATTTTTTTTTAAGTGTATTCGTAAAAACATTTTTTTTTATTGCGTTTGGTCCTTCATCGTTGGACTGTTAATTCATCGTTAGAGTTTTCGGACTATATATATACAGGGTGTATCAAGATAATGGAACAGTGCCGTTTATTCGTGTATGTGAAAAGATATAGAAAAAAGTGATTACGATATTTTGTAAGGCATAGAGGGGGACATATTTTAGCATAAACCTTATTATCTTAAATCTAGTGGAACTCAAACTATAGGGCAATATTATATTTTGTTAAATGGCATTATATATATTTTATTACCTCATTAAATAGAGAATTTTGTTCTGAATTCAACGATATAATAATATCATACCCTTATATTGCGAAAAATTTGATAAAAATTAATTCAAAGTTAATATTTCATTTCTACTTTATCTAAGTAATCTGAGCAAACATTCAATCAATAAAAAAAAAATTTATTTTAAAAGTGGAATTTATTGCCAAAATCGTAGCTTACTTGAATGTAATAAAACTAAAAATAAATTTTATTTTGTTTTATTGATTGAATGTTTGCTCAGATTACTTAGATAAAGTAGAAATGAAATATTAACTTTGAATTAATTTTTATCAAATTTTTCGCAATATAAGGGTATGATATTATTATATCGTTGAATTCAGAACAAAATTCTCTATTTAATGAGTTAATAAAATATATATAATGCCATTTAAAAATATATAATATTGCCCTACAGTTTGAGTACCACTGGATTTAAGATAATAAAGTTTATGCTAAAATGTGTCCCCCTTTATGCCTTACAAAATATCTTAATCACTTTTTTCTGTATCTTTTCACATACACGAATAAAATGCACTGTTCCATTATCTTGATACACCCTATATACCGGGAGTTTATTTTATCAGTAAACATAGGGTATATCATTGCCATAGTTACGGTATAAATGTTTGACAGCAATGTATTGAAGCGTTTATTTTTTGAGTAAACATAGGCGTTTAACATGGGAAGCAGATTTTGGTAAATACAAAGGTCTGGCAATAAATCAAGCCATGCTATTGGACATGATAATAGTACATTACATCTTGTACATTATTTAATATTAATTACTTTAATGATATTGTAAAAATTGCAATAAATTACAAAAATTGTCAAATAAATAATTGTTTCACTTTTTTATTATGCAATATGAAAAGATTTCCGAATGTCTCCGTGGCGCAGTGGTCATGACACTAGCGTCTGAATTTTTTGGTTGGGGTTCGATTCCCCATTGGGGTAATTATTTTATTTTTTTTACATAAAAATTGTTGAACTTTTAAAAATCAGTTTATATTTTCATATTACAATCATTTAAAAATAATAATAACATTTTAATAAATAAAGAGAAAATGATTGAGAAAAATTGATTACAATAATCAAAATATTGATGTAATAACAATGCATTGTATTTTATTTGATAAATACAGTAAAGACATAATATTTGCACAAATTTATTATATTTCAGTTATTTTTATTAATATCAAAGGAAATACAATGCATTGTTATTGCATCAATATTTTGATTATTGTAATCAATTATTTTCTCTTTATTTATTACAATGTTATTATTATTTTTAAATGATTGTAATATGGAAATATAAACTGATTTTTAAAAGTTCAACAATTTTTAAGTAAAAAAAATAAAATATTTACCCCAATGGGGAATTGAACCCCAACCAAAAATTTCAGACGCTAGTGTTATAACCACTGTGCCACGGAGACATTTGGAAATTATTTCATATTGCATAATAAAAAATTGAAACAGTTATTTATTTCACAATTTTGGTAATCTATTGCAATATTATTAAAGAAATTAATATTAAATAATATACAAGATGCAATGTATTATTATCATGTTCAATAGCATGGCTTGATTTATTGCCAAACCTTTGTATTTACCAAAAACTGCTTCCCATGTTAAACGCCTATGTTTACTCATAAAATAAACGCTTCAATACATTGCTGTCAAACATTCATACCGTAACTATGGCAATGATATACCCTATGTTTACTGATAAAATAAACTCCCGGTATATATTTAGTTTGCCGCACAAAAATTTTGTTCTTGTGCGAACCAGCCTTCAACTGACCCTTTTTTTGGGTTTTTCTTTGTAATTTATTTTTGTGTGAACGTGGATGTTTGTGGGTTGACACCCTTAGTTTATTTTATTATCCTTCCTGTTCATCGTTATATTTTTTTGTACACTTGTGCCTGCGCCGTATTTCACAACGGTTCTACGAGTTACTCCCGCCATTTTTTTTTTTTTTTTGTGAACCGAGCTTGCGGGAAATTTAGTCGCCGGTGTCCGCGCTCCCACCCTGTCTTCGCCCCTTCCTATAATCCTCAATCTCTCTCTCTTTTTTGTTTGTTGGCGTCGCGAACATCCGTTGTCCTGCGTTTTATTTATTATTGTATTATTGTTCTGTATATTGTGCGGCCATATTTTTCTTTTCGGCAATATACACTAATTTTAATTAAATTTATATGTTGGTTTTATGAAGTACCCATTTTTTTACCTTCCGTCAAAAGGAAGGTATTGTTTTTGGTCAAAAAATTCGGTGGTGAGTTTTTAATGAATAAGTACGTTTTAGGGTCCCTACAATACGAATGTACTATTTTTAAGATGATGTCTGTATGTGTGTATGTGTGTCCGTGTGTGTGTCTGTGTGTGTGCCTGTGTGTGTGTCTGTGTGTGTGTTTGTGTGTCCGTGTGTGTGTGTGACAAATTTTTCTCCGACGATAACTCCAAAACTACAATTCTAAAAATTATGATTCTTTCATATTCCTCTTCTTTACAACCATATGAAGAGCTGATTAGATTTTGGTTATAATTGGTCAACCGGAAGTACCCTTATTTGAAGTTCTTAACAGTTTTTCTTGAAAAATCGCAGTTAAATATCATTTTCGACATTTTATGTGATTATCAATAGAAAGAAGATCTTATTCTCTATACGGTTCGATTATACATTTTCCTTCATATTCAATAGATATAGAGTTATAAAGAGATTAAGAGAGATTAACTTTCGAAAATCAGTCAGCATTGCAAAAATTATGAAAACAATAGATATATTCTAAAAAATCTAATTGACAGATGTCAGTGGCAAGTGCAAAACCAAAGTGGAAAGTATATGATCTGAAAGTGTTATAAGTGACAGAGTGATCCTCGCCAGTGACTTGCATTTGCGGCCTCGCCTTAAGATAGGAACTTATAATGCCAGAAGTACGAGAAAGGCAAAAGAGAAGATGGAAGGACTGTATAGCAGAAGATTTGAGAGAGGAAGAACTGTGTCACGAAGGTGCTTTGGACAGGAATGAGTAGAAGAGAAGAGTAAGAAACAGCGACTTCTAATAAAATACGGCGAAGTTGAAGCAGGAGGAAGTGATAAGTGCAATACATAATGTACGTTCGTATTCGTATTAAAATTTTATTAGATTTTAGAATCTTTTCAAAGGAACTTTCAGTATGGATATGTAAAAAATAGTGTGTTCTTGTTACAATGGGGGATTACGGCTCAATCGAATTAAAGGAAAATAGTAAAAAATTACGAATGTATATGCTGAATAACGAATATTAATTAAAAAAAATGAAATGGTATAATTGAGATATTTCGGAAATAAAGGGTTTTTTGTTATAGCGCTTCGACACTAATATGAAAATATTTTGATTGGCGGCTGAGAAACCGCCTATACATGTATTACAAATAGCGTGTTAGGAGGTGGGATTACTACCAATGGAAGTTAAGAAATTCAAGTTCGAAAGGAGGGGCTAACATTCCTGTACTACAGTTTTCAAACAGTTTTTATTTTAACACAAATTTCTTGCATTAAATTTAATAATTTAAATACACCTGTAATTATAAAGTATGTAGACTTGTACAGTGTTATAATATTCATTTATTTTTATGTAAATATAACTTAAAATAGCATATATTTCAAGAACATTTAGGTCCGTGATGAAAACAGTTTGATATAAAAACATATATATGTGATGTCACGTCAATCTTTTCAAAATTCGGGAGACCATAACTCGCTTATTAATAGGAATTTTTTCACCGGATTTTCATCAATAGTCTTAGTTTTCCTAATATTTTCAGATGAAATTATAAAAAAAAATGGTGTAATCCCCCATTATACAGGATATATAGAATCTTTTTTAAGGAACTTTTGGTATAGGATATGTGCAAAATACATCGAATTGACGGAAGGTTTTGTGCTGGCCACAACAGATTTTTTTTTTTCATCTCAACCGTTTTTCAGGTTTTTGTTTGCGTTGAACATTTTAGCTTTTTTGTTTGTCCTTCACACTACCGTGGTCTAGAGGGTGAGGGCAGCTTGTCCGATCACGTGGCGCCCATTCATTCGAACCACCCCTTCTCCCTGAGAAGCCTGCAGCCTCATCCTGGTGAGGACATTTTATTACTCTACCATCGCGGTACGTAATAAAGTATTTAAAAAATGCTCTTCTCTATACATTTTCCTTCATATTCATTAAATATCGAATGGGGTATTCCACCATAACAAAAAAATTGAAAAAATTTCAATTTAACATAAAGTATGGCTCAATAAATAACAGTTAAAACAATGAAAACATTTTAAATAATTACTTTACGAGATATTTCACATTTCCTAAAAGGGAAAATTGACGTCATACAATTGTTATCTTTCTCTCGCAGCGTACTCAGAGCAGTGTGTGTGAGAAAGACAAGTATAGGGGAAATGTGACGTTACACTGATTTCTCGAAAATAAAATACTGTTAAACTAGGAACAATTAAGATTTTTTAATACTATGAATTGCTTCAAGACTGAATGAAGTTTTATTTAAAATAAAAAAAATTGAGTGGAATACCCATTAAACCATTAAAAAAGAGATTAACCTTGAAAAATCCGTCAGCTTTGCTATTTATCATGGAAACAGCTGATATACACAAAAAATTCTTATTGACAGATGTCAGTGTCAAGTGCAAAACCAAAAAAGATGGCAAGTACAAGATCAGAAAGCGGTATTGGGCTTCCAAAATTGCAATGCGCCACTGGTGGCATATTTCTGAACTGAGTGAAGTGTACATGTACAAAGATGGTTGTTTTATTCAGGGATTGTATTTCTTCTTCTATCTTCGGCTATTATTGTTTTATTCTTAGTAGGATCTGAATTACTGCTAATATAATGGGTAAGGTTTTTGATTTTAAAAAAATTAATGAACAAATTAGGAGATATGCAATTTATAGGTTAAAGTTACGATGGAGTTTTCTCTGAAAATATTTACCACAATATTATGTGGCCACTATTTATTACTTTCTGGCCTTCCACCAAATTTCTAGATGATACACTACAATTCCCAAATCTACAAATAGTATCTAAATCTAAGCATTATGAAAGAAAAACAAATAAAAGTAAAGCTATGTAGATAGAAATTAATGTATGTACAACTAAGGCAATGAAATACAATCTAAATAAAGGAAATCAAATGTTTTTTTCTACAGTCACTATAGAAAGTAGGCATTTGCGCTGTCTTTTGTCAACGCAAAAAGTCACTTTGCCGCTCATGCGCGACAAAGTAGTAAAAATGCTCGCTGTCCAAATTTCTAAGTATACAATGTTGAGAAATGTCACTTGTCTACACTTTTAATGAAAACGTTTAGTTAGGAACTAATGGCACTGTAGTTACATATGCTCTGTCGGTATTTAACATAACCAAACAAAATGCCACACTGCTGTGAAAATGAAATAGGGCATTCATTTACAAAAACGAAAGTATAAAATGCTTAGATTAGATTAAATAAAAACTCAAGAAGAATGTAAAATAACAATAAAATAAAATTAAATATAAAATAAATTGTGTGAACAGTTAAGTTTAGTAATAGGAATGATTGTACACAGATGGTGGTAAGATAGTTGCGAGTCGTACTCTGACATCTGATCTCATACATACATATGTACATAAAATCACGCGTTTCCCACTTAGTGGGTTAGCAAAAACCCGAAAATAATAAGAAAAGGGATGAAAGCAAGAGCTCCACAGAATCACTTAACTCTTTAAAAACATTCTTCTTCCGCCTTGCCCAAAATCATCATAACATTCATTCAAGAACATATTACTGTGACCGATTTTCGGTAGCGAATAACCGCATCCGGGCCACAATAATAGTTACGCAACAATCATCTTTCGCTACACATTCCTATCCATGCATACTTCTTTCACTACAGCCACATTCATAAACTTATTCATACATAATAACATATTAAAGTGACCGATTTTCGGTAGCGAATAACCGCATCCGGACCACAATAATAGTTACACAAAAATCATCTTTCGCTACACACTCCTGTACAAACATACTTCATTCTTCTCGTCCACATAAAAGTTCAGCTGTCTCTCCATTCTCACAAAACATTCTTACTAACCATTTATCTTTACACCACAATAATTACGAAACAATCATCCTTCGCAACACATACCTATCCATGCATACTTCTTTCACCACAGCCACATTCATAATCGTATTCATACATAATAACATATTAAAGTGACCGATTTTCGGTAGCGAATAACCGCATCCGGACCACAATAATAGTTACACAAAAATCATCTTTCGCTACACACTCCTGTACAAACATACTTCATTCTTCTCGTCCACATAAAAGTTCAGCTGTCTCTCCATTCTCACAAAACATTCTTACTAACCATTTATCTTTACACCACAATAATTACGAAACAATCATCCTTCGCAACACATTCCTATCCATGCATACTTCTTTCACCACAGCCACATTCATAATCGTATTCATACATAATAACATATTAAAGTGACCGATTTTCGGTAGCGAATAACCGCATCCGGACCACAATAATAGTTACACACAAAAAAAAACTGATCTCGAGTTAACTATTTATTTTGATTACAATAAAGGTTCATTCACAGCTACTGTTTTAATTTATTGTGATAATGCGTAAATTATAACTTTAATGCACAATGCTATTACTTAAGATAATAGTCAAATATCCATTCGCTGCGACGAATTTAATGGGTAAGCGTAACGCTAACGATGGTTCGGACATCTATTCGCAAATATTAGAACCTTACAAAAATAATACTAATAATAATTATTAGCAGCATTTATTTATTATTAAATATATACATATATAAAAATTTAATCCATACGCACAGTAAAGTTAATACCAATCTTCCCCCAGGTGAAGTAGTTAATCGAAATGTATCATTTTTTTAAAATTTTTGGTCCTACCAACGAAAGTAGCATGTCAAATTGATTTATGGATAAACGTGTGTAGTTGAAAAACATGCTTTCGTCCCATAATCTCATTTCCTGTATTAAGTTTTCCCAATCTCTTTGTTGAGACCGAAGCTGATTTACTGGATGAGTTCTCCATCGGCGTTTTGATTTTTACCTCCCGCTACCCTAGGTAAGGGAGGTATAGGGATCGTGCTGAAAATCGCATATAGAGATTTTAGTGAATAAGCACGTTTTGATGTCCCCAGAATCCGATTTTAACATTTTTACAATGATGTTTGTGGGTATGTATGTGTGTGTGTATGTGTGTATGTGTGTGTGGATCCTGTGGACACGATTACTCAAATACTACCAATCAGAAAATTTTGAAATTTTGCATACCCATTCTATACTAATGTGGGAAGAGTTGATTAGTTTTTAGTGTATATCAGATAACCGGAAGTCTCACTTGTACAAGCTTTTACCAGTTTTTCTTGAAAAAATTGCATTGAATATAATTTTTCAGCAACTTTTACTATTAAAAATATAATATAATGGTACAATCTTCAATTCTACGATAATATAACTTTAAAAAACTTTAAATAACTTTAAATATAAATTTATAAAATAATTTATTTTTGTACATCATCTGACCCATGCGTCAAACAAAAACATATTACTTTAATAAAATTTTGACGTATTTAAACAAATGTCACTGTCACATTTTCATTAAAAATGAAACCGTGTTAAGAAGAATTAAGTAGAAATATATTTGATTTGTAAATATAAATCTGTCAGTATAAGTACGTGTTTTCAAAATATTGGTTTACAACTACACATTTACGACATGGATCATGTACGGCAAAGAATTTACACAGATTGCGTTTTTAGAGCACTTGGAAGTTGATGATGATTTTTCGTGGATTATCTTTTTCTTTGGTGAGGCACATTTTCTCCTCTCTGGGTATGATGATAAGCAAAATTGCCAGATATGGGCAGACGAAAATCTTCATGTGATTTACGAGGTACCATTACATGTCAAAATGAGACTGTTTGGTGCGCACTATGGTCAGGTGGCGTCATTGGAACTTATTTTTTCAAAAATGATGAAGGTCGAACTGTTATAGTTGATGGTGAGCGCTATAGGCCCATGATAATCGATTATTTTTGGCACGAAATTAATTTCGTATTACAGACTTCTATTTATTAAAACAACAAATTAGATTTTCTTTATAAACGATCAACCGGAACGGAAAAAGATGCTTTACTTAAAGCTCATTACTATTTTAACCATGGAATTTTCGGGAGGTCATGTGCTGGCCACATCAGATTTTTTCTTCTCTTATGCTATTTTACTTTTTATACAATTAATTATAAACATAGCACTTGCGGCAGCTATAATTTTTTTCTGGCGTTGAATAAATAAAAAATATTCAGCATTTATGTTGACAGTTGTCATCAAAGTCAAATATAAAAATAATAACCTTCTACGCATGCACACACAAAGTTATTGCATAAGCATAGCGTTAAAAGTTTGGCGCTTGCAAACTTTTGTGTTTATGCATTACGCTTACGCTTACGCGTTAGCACTAATTTGAGGCTGTGAACGGACTTATGCATTGTCATCTATCAAACTTTTTCTGCGTTATGCGTTAGCGTTATGTATTAGCATTAAAACAGTAGCTCTGAATGAAGCTTAAAGTTATTAGTTATTTCGTTACTTAAATAATTGCTAGAAGTTAGTCAATGCACATACATGTCTATATAATCACAAATTCCTTGAAATAATTGTTCATTTTTTCTGTGTGACAAGCGTGACAATTAACCACACATTTTGCTACAAAAACTCATCAAATCATCGCAAATCCTTGCCTCCAAGCTCTAATTTTATTTTTTTATGGAATAGATGACTAATGTAACGAAATAATCATTTAAAAGCCTTTTTAAGTTTAAACCGTATCTTTTGTATTAGCCAATCGTTATTTATTGAGCAGTACTGTAAGTATAAAGTGTACATTTTATTATTTTTTTGTTATGGTGGAGGACCCCATTGTGGTGACTAGAAAAAATCTTGTGTGTGTTTCGAGCGCAAATGGACTTTGTCGATTTCGAGAGAACAACTTCTCAATCGACAATGTCGCATTTTGCGCTTTTAATACACAAATAGCTATTTTATTAAAAAAACGAATATACTGTTAATTAAAATATGACTAAAATACTCTTAACCTACAAATACTTACTAAAATTAACCCTATTAACTAAAATATTATTAAAACTATCACTAAATTGTTACTACAAGAAAGATCAAACTCAATTCTACCGAAATTAACAAAACAAAAACACTATAATAAATCCGAAATTAAATTAAAAACTACGAAAATTAGTCTCACACCAATTGTACTCTTATGGAAGCCAGCGAAAAATGTACGAGGGGAGTTTTTTATGTTATCTACCTAGCTATGAAAATAACGAGTTAGAAAACAAATAAAATTTTATTTTTCAACGTAAGGACCGTTAACACTAACACACTTATTCCAACGTTTTTCTAATAAAGCTACGCCTGCAAAAAATATCTTTTGGTAATGGGGTCATACCACATTTTCCAATTTATTTTTTTTCTGAAAGTATACTTAAAACCACTTACAGAAATATATATTTTATGTCACATAAGTTTCTAGTTTTACAGGAATAATTTTTTAAAGTTTATATTAAATTTCCAATGACGTCATGGTTTTGCGACCGTGACCGTAGTCCCTCCTATCGAATAAAAATGGAACTACGTTTGACGTTTATGTTATTTGATTTGAAAGCAAACGTGACAGCAAGTTATTTTGTACTGGTGCTTTTGTTTTTATTGTATATTGAATAATTTAATTTTGGAAATTAATCTCAAGGTTTAGGAATACGAACAAAAACTTTATTTTTGCTTCTCAACGAGATATTCTCGCAAGACGGCACAGAACAATATTATTCAACCATGGTAATATCTAAATCACACATAATTTGTATTTATTAGAACATTTCGTTATGTGTACTTACATTTAAACAAAAACAACTTGTTGCAAAGATATTTACTTTGAAAATGTTGGTTATGTTCGAAAAATGTGACATCTC
This sequence comes from Ophonus ardosiacus, assembly GCA_943142095.1. Classification (NCBI taxonomy): domain Eukaryota; kingdom Metazoa; phylum Arthropoda; class Insecta; order Coleoptera; family Carabidae; genus Ophonus; species Ophonus ardosiacus. The sequence continues at coordinate 12,905,118 of OW964840.1, forward strand.
TGCGCTGCGCTGACATTCATGTACAGTACGTGTACATGTGTGCGTGACTATCATTGTATGTGTGTACAAAACCATGACGTCACAAAATAAGACTCAAAATGTTTAGAAAGAAAATCATGAATGAAAAGTATAAGAATATTACATATTTTTCATGTATATATGTATAAAATTATGTAATTTTTTTAATTATATAAAAAAAATCAATATATTTTTTTTTTGGTATGACCCCATTCTGCAAAATACGACTCCACTGCGTTTTCCAAGTCATCATTCGATAAAAAGCGACTCTCTCTCAAATGTTTTTTGAGTTTTGGAAAGAAATAATAGTCGAACGTGGTCAGGACTGTAAGGTGGATGTTGTAATTCGCTAAAGCCGCATTCATGACTACTGCTTGAACAATGCGTGCTTTATGCACCATGCAGTTGTTGTGCAGAAGCAGCATTTTCTGAGCATAATTGTGGGGTCTTTTTTTCGCGTATAGCCGTTTTCAAGTTCTTAATTGTGTCTTTGTAGACATGAAAATGTCACAGTAACTTGACATAAGTAAATTGTCGCGATAGCATATTGTTTTCATAGCTAGGTAGATAACATAAAAAACTCCCCTCGTACCATTCGTTTGAATTTTGACGTTTGACGTCAGCGCCATCTCTTGATAATTTGGAAGCCCAATAAGTCATAGTATTCCACGCAAATGACATGCAGTTGCAGCCTCGCCTCATGATTGAAACTTTCAATGTGTGGAAGAGAAGAGTAAGAAACAGCGACTGCTAATAAAATAGGGAAAGCTGGAGAAGAGAGAAGGAAGTGTCAAATGCAATTTACATAGTGTATGCTCCTGTTATAATTTTATTGGATTTATAAAATCTTTTCATAGGGACTTTTGGTACGGAATTTGTAAAAAATAGTATGTGTTCGTGTTACAATTTTACATGATATATAGAATCTTTTCCAAGGAACTTTTGGTAGGTATGGGATTTGTATAAAATACATCGAAGGTCTTGTGCTGGCCACCACATATTTTTTGTTTATACTCTTATATTCAATGTTTGGCTGTATCAATAAATCTAATGTTGTTTATTAGTTATTATTATAAACGAAACTCTAGTAAATGATGGATATAGGCGACGTGCAGACTTGTAGTCAGTGCCGCCACGCGGACGAAACTTGCAAACTTGTTATGAAAACAAACGATCAGCTGTTGTGTTCCAGTTCCAGAAGATATTTGTTGCTTTTTTCAGCTTTATTTATACTTTAATAGTATATTAAGTATCAATAACGGTAAGGACAGTTTACCGATCGAAGACAATTTTGTCTGAGATCGGTAATTCCTTAACGTTCGTGATGCTTATAACATTTTTTGCGCGATTGGAGTTTGCTAAAATCCGGATAGTTACACTGGCCACTCGTATCGGCGCACTTCAGCAACACTTTTAGCTAATAAAGGAGTGAATGTTCTTGGCTTTAAAAGACATGGTGGGTGGCGCTCTTCCACAGTAGCGGAAAGCTACGTGGAGGATTCTCTTCAGAACAAAATAGAATTCGCTGAAAAAATTCTACACGACGATGATGGAATAGCATAGCAGTGCAAAACATTAATTCTTTGACTTCCGAAACATTTTCTGTGAATAATGCTAATAACACGCAAACCAGTGGCATTAGTATTAATAATTGTTCTAATTGTTCATTTAGTATTAACATACATAAATAATATTTTTGCCCTCCTGAAGTGTAATGAGAACTTTACTTAATACTTAATAATATACATATGCATTTTATTTAATAATCCGAAGTCTTGATAACTTGAACTTTTTTTTTTGGAAAGTCATGGTTTGAGTTATCGAAGTTCGACTGTATATGTACAACTTTATAACATAAAACATATTCACTGCATGACTCAACTAGACGCCATGTTCTTGTATTGCTTGTTACTTACTACCTGTATCAAAAACATTAGGCTTGTGAATGTAGCAACAAGCTACATAATATTAATTATAATACATAAATACTATAACTAATATACCTATGGCACTCTATGACAGACCTGATTTCAATTTCATTAAAAATAAAAGCAGTAGATTTTGTATCGAAAGTTTGCTGTTTTTGTGTGCGAACTCTCTACGAGTACTAGATAAAAGTAATGCAAATTTGCCATTGTTGCACCACAAATGGTATTGATCTGATTTTAATGATTCATAACCATGAAATCCTTCACAATGTACTTCTCCACTATTCTATTCCCAACACATTTATCATTATATATAGTAGATTTCAATGTCGAAAATGTAGGGATATTGGCTTGTGTTGATATTTCATTATTATCTTTGTTAAAAAGAGATTCAAAAATAAAATCTGCACAATTATTATCAAAGTTTAACTGCTGACTAAAATCAACAGATAACATTTCTGGCAGTTTCTGTTCTATATTTAGTAAATTTGCCTCTTCTCTTTTTGATAATTCCTTATTTATGTTTGTTCAAGATGCAGCCGCGTTTTTGATGAATCTCTTCGCATTCCTTAAGAATCTCTGTGATTTTAAGCTAAAGTTTAATATTTTTTGTTTTTAAACAAATATACTTTTGAGAAAGTAGTAGGATAGTACGAAGTGTATATGGTCTGTGGTACGAAGGACTCTTAGAATCGTCAGATTTTTCATTTTTTACGAAATGTGCATTGCACACTTTGTTGTTTCTTCGGTTTCCAGGACTTTTTACCAAGCCTTATTATCGCATACCACTTTCCTGGAAACTATAAAATTTAATTGATGAATCAGTGTTACTATAAGTATAACGCACACATAAATATTCGATCTTCTTACACAAGCCTGTATATTTTTATATTATTTTTTGCGCGATTGATCTTTTTTTATCAACTTACCATACCTGTTTTTACGACAGTAAGTTATGTTTACTGGTTGCTAGGGCTAACACGACGGTAAGTGATTTACTTACCGTTCGCTGAACGGTAAGTAAAATATATAACATTTATTAATTTATAAATTTATTTAAATAATAGTTTGACCGGAATTCAAAAGGGGTTTGATTACATCAAAGAAATGCTTGATTACAATAAATACACACAGTGTCAGTATTTTATTTTTCACATAATTGGTTTTACGATAATTACAATTATTTTACAATAGTTATTTACATTCGAGTGCGTGTAAGTTGTATTTTACAGCGCGACAGCTTATTAGCTGGAGCGCTGTAAAATACTTCACGCACGAGAATTGTATCAAACTTTTTGGCCGACGATAATGAAAATCACTTTTTTTAATGAGATAGGTTGTACTTCTGAAAAGGGTTAGTTTACTGGGGTTAAGTCAATTTCCAAATTTGATTTTACTTACCTTCATTATAGTACTTCTTTTAGCGAAAATTTATCTGTAATAATAGACGTTGTTTTCTTCGTAATAAATAATAGGTAGGTGTCGATATTTGACATTTCAGCAATGTTCACCTCGCGTATTTGACAGGTATATCGATCGGTGACTATGTCGGTAACTGCGGATTTTTACAATAATGACATGTCGCTGCCGTGATTTTGGTATATATAAATTAATTTTAAATATAGGAAATGTTAAAGTAAAAAATAACTTAAGTAGGTAGTACTTTTTTACATGAACTTTATTATAGTAAAGATGATTTCTTTTCTAAATGCCCATAAACGTCCAGTGTATTTTGATTATTTTACCGCATAGTTAGACAAGTTACAACACAGTAAGCGTAAAAAGTAGGTTACACTTGCTGTGTATACAATTGTAAAAATTATTTACCTTATGATATACATATACAGATTGATATATACAGCTCAAAGTTATAAACATTATTTTAGTGTAAAAAAGTCAGTTATTTGTGACTGACGAGCAGGGGCGAATTAACAGTGTTGCCGCCCGTAGGCACCTAGAAAATTGCCGCCTTTTTCAGAAATTTGCCGCTTTTTCATAATTTTAAAATATAATTCTAACAGAACAATAACGTAATTTCCAAATATTAACCCAAGATAATATAGATATATGAATATCAGGAATGTTAAAATATATTATACATTAAAGTATTTATTGAAGCGAAAAAGTCACATTTTTCATAAAGAGCCTAAAAACTAATAATCATTTTGTCACGAAATGCATTCAATCACCCGAACATATTTATTTAAATTACATCATATACCCGAATTTCGTCAAATTGAGTTATGTACGTTCGGTTTCAGTGTTTTGAAAATTTGCAAGCGAAGAAGTCATAATTTTCACAAATATAGCCTTTAGAATAGGTAAAATCTGACTTTATTTTTGCAAAAAACATAAATACATGCTTCCGCGCTTTAATTTTGCATTTCTTTATTTATTTTAGCTAAAAGAAAACATAACAAAATGGAATTTTAAATGGTTATTCTGCAATCCAGGCAATTTTAATAAATGTGTTATAATTATCGATAGCATAATAGTAACGAGGATCTCAAAATAAAGTCTGAAACATGAGTTCAATTACTTGGGCATTTGTTGAAAATAGAGCGCATATTTCATTACTTAAGTCCCATAGAAAAACAGACGATAATTACAAATTGACCGGAGTAATAATAATATACCTACAAAAAAGCTTTACTTTATATGAATTTGTTTCAGAGATCATTGATATAAATGTTTTCGTCGCGTCTTTTGATCGGCAATTTTTAATAAAATTATACATTTCTGATTAAAAAAAATTGCCGCCCCCGAAAAATTGCCGCCGTAGGCACGTGCCTACTGTGCCTATGCGTAAATCCGCCACTGCTGACGAGAGAATTTTTTATTTTGATTTTCAATAAAAAAAAGCTTCAATGTTCATCAATAGATAAAGTTTTTAAAGTACGTTTCAATGACATATCATCAGGAATGAAAATGTCTTAAACGTGATAAATCAAGTAGGCACAGTATTTTTTTTTCACTTAATAATAATTAACAAAGCATATGTTTGAACTTCAGTAGTGCAGAAACCAAACTGCCTCCGTCATCATGTTATAAAATCACCTGTTACAAAATCATGTAATTAGGGGATTCCCCCAGAATTCGACTTATTGAAGCTGGCGCCAAATATTCTGTTCGAATTATAAAGATATTCGAGTAATCGAAGTTCGAATTATCAAGTAAAAATTACCCATAATTCTCACTCTTGGCGCTATTGCCAACCAGTTTGAATCGAGTTATCAAAAATACGAGTTATCGAAGTTCGACTTACTGAAGTTCGACTGTACTACATATTAGCCTTATTTCCATCAAAAGCGATTGCTGGCGAAGACGATGATGGAAATGGATTCGTTACACTAGTGGCTGTTGCTGTATTTCCGACTCCATAGACGCTTTCCATAAGCTAGGGTGACCATATCTTAGATCACGAAAGGAGGACACAGCAGACAAAAAAGGATGATTTTTAGTAGAAAAGGATGACAAAATAATAATAGCAAAAAACAAACAAATATTTCATTAAACACTTGAAAAGAAATAAAAAAATAACATTTATTTGAACTTAACAACAATTTAGCTGGTCGACAGCGCGAGTACCGAGACTCAACGAACAAATCCGATTCTTATTAGACGGCAATGCGTGCGACGAATACAGCGGAAAAAATTTGTGTTCTAGTACTTTGAGGTAAAAACGATTTTTTTCATTATTTCGTGGAAAAGCCGGACGTAAATAAAAGCCGGCCGGACATTCATATTTTTGTTAAAAAGCCGGACAAGTCCGGCTTTATCCGGACGTCTGGTCACCCTACATAAGCAGTTGTTGAATATTAATTCTAAACTGTAGCTTCTAAGCAGGAGGTAATTTTTTCACGTGCGGCAATAAGGACGTGAAAAAGGTCACATCTTCGTCATCTTTATCTGCAACTGACGTTTCTTTTGCTTTTCGCATTTCCAGTTTTTCTTTCTCTATTTCCAACAAACCTTTTCCTATTACATCCATTGGGGCTGGTCTTTTCCTGTAACCTAAATTATTTGTCTTCTCCGCCGTATCTCTGCCTCTTGTTGAAGAAGACTGAATAGCAGAAGAATGTCCAGCACTTGATGATGGCGAAGATGGTGTAGGAGGAAGTGATATATCAATTATTTCATCATCGTTGTTTTGTGTGTCATCTTCTTCTTCACTATTGTCATCTTCATCTTCAGGTCCTTGATTTATTTCGCTTAACTTACCACTTGCGGGCCTTCTTTCAAAAATTTCTTTTAAAAAAAGCAAGATTTTGAAATAAGGCCATTCCACTTCATCTTCGGGTGCGGGATCTTCGAATTTTCGCGGAGGAAGTTTATCAAAGTGCACCTTAAATTGCTGTCTTAAATCTTTTAGCTGCTGCGGCTGGAAAAATAAAGAAAAAACATGTAATATTACATTTAAAATTATTACAAAAAATATTATTATGTTTTTAAGTGATTATTCCTTTTCCCTTTACAGATTCCTAGCCACTGGAAACTCATTCAAAAGTCTAGCATTTTCTTTTCGCTTGGGGGCTTCTACCATTGCGAAAATCGTGCCAGAAGTCACTCATTTATTGTGGGAAATTTTGCAGCCTTTGCATATACCTACTGAAGAAAGCTTTAAAGAAATTGAAAACACTTTTTATAACAAATGGCATTTTCCAAACTGCCTTGGCGCAATTGACGGTAAGCACGTTCGAATCAAGTGCAAACTGTAGATTTATTACCATTGAAGTTGAGGCCTATGGTAAACAAAGCGATGGAGGAACTTTTCGTGCGTCAGAAATGTACATATTAATGGAAAAGCAGAAATTGAATATTCTTGCTGACGAATGCTTGCCAAATTCCAACATTTGGGCCCCTTATGTGTTTATAGGTGATGAATCGTACCCTTTATTGAAAAACCTGATGAAACCATACGCCAGGAACAATTTAAATGAAAAGACAGAAATATTTAACAAGAGACTGTCACGAGCACGTGAAACTATTGGCTTGTAGTATGGTCACGGTTTTAACTAAAACACTTTTTTAAGAAATGTCAAATTCAAATTTCAATATTTAATTTGTGACGACACTGCTCTGGCGCCAAATTGTGACATCATTATTCGGTCGCCAAATTGTGACTTCATCCTCCATCGCTGCTGTTTGGGTTGATTCTTGCTCGGGCGCCATCTTGTATCTCCGTGGAACTGAGAGAAGGATGAGGAAAGTTTGCGGATAGCTACTCGTGTAGGCCAGGATTCTTAGGGTATTTTTGAGCAGTGAAAAATGCAGTACACTAAACTATGTTTATTTACACACTATGTACAATTTAATAAATGAATGCGAAACTGTGACTAATGTTATTCAAACTACAGAGAATTTTATTATCAAGTAAAACTGGATATATCAACTTTGTGAACTTAGTACGCGAAATATTATTTATATTCTTGACAAACTTGAAATAATATTTACTGAGAATTTGTACGTGAAATCTTTACTCCGTGAAACTTGGTACGTGAAATATTAACTCTGAGAAACTTAGTACGTGACATATTCTTACTCTGAAGACAAACGTGAAGTAATATTTACTCTGTGGAACCTTGACTTTGTCGAACAGCGACACTCGGTGACTGAATTCTACAGAACAGCTGTAGAAGATCTGGACTCTGCCTTCTGGGGCTGGTACTGGAACTTTATTCTATAGAACGGCTATAGAACTCCTAGTTCTGACTAGAATGGCTAGCCAGAAGACAGAATGCATTCTAGAGCTGCTGCGTCTTTTATAGCCGTATTTTAGCAATTATCGTTCAAACGCGCGCGGTTTTATGTGGAAGGGTTTTATTCGTATTTGATTGCCCGAGTGGGAGATCAGACACGGCTTACTATTGGTCGAGAGGCTGGGCTCTTAAAATATTTCTAGAAAATTCTATACTCAAGAGAAAATGCAAAAATCCAGTTTTTCTTGCTTGAAACTAACAGGTAAAATATATACAATAATATTTTAATAAAATAGAAATTAACAAATATCTCAAGTTCTAGTTTATTCCGCCTGGATTTGCCGCTGCGGTCTTGACAGATCTGGAATGCGTGCTCTAGTTGCGAAATCTAGGTGAACTGTTGCTTTTGAAGTTGCCGTGTGATGTGCAGAGTGAAATGTCGGCCACGAAAAACCCCGGAATTATCGTGGCAGGCTCGAAACTAGAGGATTTTCCGTTGGCCGTTACCGCATGCTCACCATGTGCTACAGGTAAGGTTAAAAGCATGTTAAGAACAATTTTGAACTGTCGACTTCTGTTCTTGTGTCACAGCTGGACGGTGATGCTTCATGGAAAATACCGCGTGCTAACCATGTGCTGAATGTGAGGTTATGGACATTGTACGGCCAGTTTGGACTGCAGAATCCTGTTCTTGTGCTACAGCGGCTTCTGGACAACGATTACATGCTACTCTGCAGCCCCACATTGGCCGGTGATGTTCTCTGGACGATTGCGTGTTAAAATTTTCATTGTGAAATAATTTCATCCTTATGTTTAAAGAACGATTTTTTTTTAAATATTTGTTTGAATACAAACTATGTTCTGCTTTAAAATCATATTTTGATAAATATGATATTATTTATTATTGTTATTAAATAATGAAATTTGACATTTCTTAAAACAGCGTTTTAGTTAAAACCGTGATCATACTACGTGCCAATGAGTGTAGCTTTGGAATCTTAACAATGAAATGGAGAATACTGTGCAGAGCCATTGAAACACATCCCGACACTGCTGACGCAATTATTAAATCTGTTTGCGTCCTTCATAATGTTATAATGGGGTCCTATACCATTTTTCTTTTATTTTTTTTCCTGTAAGAACAGGATAAAATAAGAACTTCAGTGCAAACGCGACTTAAAAATTTTACGTAATAAGCGAGATATGAATTTTTAAAGTTTAAGAATTTGTGCGTGACGTAGCAGATACTAACAAGTGATCGACAAACAATGGGACAAACTGTTAGTTATACTGGAAACAATTTTTTTCATGTTTGCATAGCTGAAATGTTTTTATATAAAAACTTATACGTTATATTTACGAAGAAATTATTATTAAGTATAAATAACATAAATAATAAGCATTTAACAAGGATTTCTTCCTAATAAATTACAGAACATTGAAACAGTTTGACAATATTATTACACAAAGTATGACGACGGATGGCGCTAATGTTTGCCTGTTTTGAAGTTTCAATATTAATTTAATTAATATTATTATTAATTTAATTCATATTACAAATTGATTTATTTATAAATACATGATTATTGTTAATATTACTAGATGTTATAATTAAACAAATTCATCAAACACAAAATTGTTAAATATTTTGTTAGGTTATAGAACATCATGACTTTTCATATTCTTTCAAAGGTGACCGCTACAGACGCGCGAATCTTCTTTTTAAAATCAGGCGACCAATCAAATTCTTAGTACCTAACACGTCATACCCAATTAGTAATCAGGTTCAATCGCTTGTAGTTTGTGACCTAGTTAATATTTAAAGAAAATTTTTTCACTAATACTCATTAATTTATGTATATTTTTGTCTTCTTATTTAAGATAGTTAAAATATGACTATGGTATAGGACCCTATTGATAGGGAAAACATAATAAATGATATTAGGGACGATACAAATATGGACAACCCGCTGCCTGATATTCCAGCATCTAGAAGAAATAACCGCTCTACAGGGGAGGCTGTGTCAGTGAGGAATACGTACAAAGAGTACTTTGTTACTGAAAGGAATGTGTTGTGATTTTTGTATTATTACTAGTATGTATGTTATATAAAATACAATAGGCAACGGTATGAATGTTACAATTTTTAATTTTAGTTTTTCAGAATTCAGAATTGATCTTTATTTATTGGTAATGTGTACCATAAACTGAAAAATAAAGTTAATTTAATAAGTGTATATTTACTTACCTCCACATGTAGCAGCAACATCTGCCCAACACTTATCCAAAACATATCTGTTGTGGTGGGATTTGTGTCGCTGGTCCCATATTTGGGGCTTTCGATATATTATACTAATTAAATTTTCTTTATCCATAATTAAAATATACACAAAATGTACTTGTCTATCTCTCTCATGAGTCACAATTTTCAACTTATAACTTGTGAATAACTGCTAGTTATTGCAACGAGAACGAGCAGACATGCGTGAGAGACGCGTAACCCAATCACGGAGCTAGTTCCAGGCAACTGCATCAGTGCATCCCCAAAAACAAATTATTTTGTTCCTTGAAGAACGGCAAGGTGCCCGGAACGGTGCTCGGCGAACTGAACAACTCCAATATGTTTGTTATACCGAGAGTTTATTTTATCAGTAAACATAGGGTATATCATTGCCATAGTTACGGTATGAATGTTTGACAGCAATGTATTGAAGCGTTTATTTTATGAGTAAACATAGGCGTTTAACATGGGAAGTAGTTTTCTGTAAATACAAAGTGTACGGCTAAAAAGCAAGCCATGCTATTGAACATGATAATAGTACATTACTTCTTGTACACTATTTAATAATAATTACTGCAAAAATTACAATAAATTACAAAACTTGTCAAATAAATAATTGTTTCACTTTTTTATTATGCAATATAAGAAGACTTACAAATGTCTCCGTAGCGCATTGGTCATAACAGTAGCTTTCGAAATTTTTGGTTGGGATTCGATTCCCATTGGGGTAATTATTTTATTTTTTTACATAGAAATTGTTGAACTTTTAAAAATCAGTTTATATTTCCATATTACAATCATTTAAAAATAATAATAACATTGTAATAAATAAAGAGAAAATAATTGAGAATAATTGATTACAATAATCAAAATATTGATGTAATAACAATGCATTGTATTTTATTTGATAAATACAGTAAAGATATAATATCTACACATAATATCAAAGGAAATACAATGCATTGTTATTACATCAATATTTTGATTATTGTAATCAATTATTCTCAATTATTTTCTCTTTATTTATTACAATGTTATTATTATTTTTAAATGATTGTAATATAGAAATATAAATTTTATTTGATAAATACAGTAAAGATATAATATCTACACATAATATCAAAGGAAATACAATGCATTGTTATTGCATCAATATTTTGATTATTGTAATCAATTATTCTCAATCATTTTCTCTTTATTTATTACAATGTTATTATTATTTTCAAATGATTGTAATATAGAAATATAAACTGATATTTAAAAGTTCAACAATTTTTATGTAAAAAAAATAAATAAAATAATTACCCCAATGGGGAATCGAACCCCAACCAAAAATTTCAGAAGCTATTGTTATGACCACTGCGCCACGGAGACATTTGCAAATCTTGTCGTATTGCATAATAAAAAAGTGAAACAATTATTTATTTGACAATTTTTGTAATTTATTGCAGTTTTTGCAATATTATTAAAGTAATTAATATTAAATAATGTACAAGATGTAATATACTATTATCATGTTCAATAGCATGGCTTGATTTTTAGCCGTACACTTTGCATTTACAAAAAACTGCTTCCCATGTTAAAGGCCTATGTTTACTCATAAAATAAACGCTTCAATACATTGCTGTCAAACATTCATCGTAACAATGATATACCCTATGTTTACTGATAAAATAAACTCCCGGTATAGGTATCTAATGGGATTATTTCTTCATCGCCATACGGCGATATGCCTGGCGACTCTGGCGAGTGGCTGCTCCACTATGTTTTTACGCTTAGATCCCGTAGTTGCGTACAATAATACTTACATTGGTTAGAGGGCGCGGAGATAAGCTACAAGAGTTTGGCGTACTTTCTTCCCATGTGTGTTTTTGATAAAGGTATAGAAAATGTGATGTATTTAGTTAATATGATTCTTATACCGTGAGTATTTTTTAACGTGAAACATTGGGTTTTCATGTCCATGGTTACGATTTGACATCAATGTATTTGCGTGTCCCATTTAAAATGAAACATAGGGAACGAATTTGACAGATGTTAGCTAAGTCAGAAATTTAGTTAAGTCAGAAAACCACTCGAGAGCACTAAACATATTTCGGGCACACAATATTTTTTTGCAACTAAATTTAATTTTTAGAAAAAAGGTATAATTATTTAAACAAAATTAACCTCTAATGACGTCTTGTCAATATGACAGATAACCGCTGAATTTTCCTATAAGTTACGACTTGACATTTGATTGACAGTAATATATTTGCCTGTCTCATTGAAAACATAGGGAATGAATTTTACAGAGTATTATATTTAAATATTGTAAGAAATTTGGCCAAGTTAGAAAATCACTCGAGCACAAGGTACACTAAATTTAATTTGGAAATCAGGTATAATTATTTAAACAAAATTAACCTCTACTGACGTCTTATCAAATGTCAAATTCGTTCCCTATGTTTCATTTTAAATTGGACAAGCAAATACATTGCTGTCAATCAAATGTCGAATCGTAACTATGGATATGACAAACCCAATGTTTCACGTTAAAAAATACTCACGGTAGATACATATTATACAATATTGTAAGGGTTAAATATATGAAATAAAGTAACTACAAAAATGTAAAATAAATAACAATGGGGGCTGTCAGGCAAAGCTATCGCAGATGGCAGCACTCCAGTAAAAGCGATTTGAATTGACTCCGAAAGTGATGACGTCAAAATCGACCGGGAGTTACAAAACCTGAAAGTAGGCTTCCGGTTTCTTAACTGCATCTTGAAAGAGTTTGTTGTGAACGAACCGTACTAGCGCCAAATTTAAATAGCTGTCATCAAAGCTGTAATGTGTAAAGTGTAAATAAAACTTTTTTAGCATTAAAAATTGTTTCTTATAAAGCTAATTTTATAACAATATTTTGCAATATAGTCAATTAATAAAATGTATAATGCATATGACAAATATTGGACATGGAAAATAAAAGAAGTAGGTATGAAAAATTTCAAAAGTAGATTATCATATAATAAAATATATTTGTCACATACGTATAAATAATATAAAGAGTGTTAATGAATACGTGTTACAAATTTATAGGGTATGTAGGGGATGCAAAAATAAAATAAACAAAATTAGTAACTGTAGTGAGAGATCGTAACAGCCAACGAAAATTAAGAAAGATAATGTATACACTTTTCCTTTTATAATATTAAGGTCTGCGTCATTAACCATTTCATGGACAATGGACATCACAGACCAAATGAACATGGTTTTATTCCACTGCATTTTCTTGTACCACTGTAATTTGCAAAAGTTCAAAATCGTACCAGATGAGATAACAAGCGCGACTAAAACACTACGAATCGAATTGAAAGTAAGAACGGACAGAATAAGTGATCAGATGCAGAATACCACTCCTTTAAACAATTGCTAGGTCTATAACTTAGAATCAGAAGAAAATCTTTTCATCCTCGCTGAAGAATGACAAGAGCCACAATAACATTATTTCTTGGAATTTATTAAAATTTATTTCAATATAAAGTTTCTTAAAACAAATTACGCATATATTTTAATTTATTTTTAACTTTAAATACATAAAACAGGAATATGTAACAAAATCACATCATTACATTTTCTAGTTTTCAAATAAGACAAATGACAGCTATTTAAATTTGGCGCTACTTCGGTTCGTTCACAATAAACTCTTTCAAGATGCAGTCAAGAAACCGGAAGCCTACTTTCAGGTTTTGTAATTCCCGGTCGATTCTGACGTCACGCTTTCGGAGTCAATGATTTAAAGCGGGGAAAATAATGACGGTTATTACGAATATTTTGATGCAAAAATAATCAGATAAAAATACATAAGAAACATTGTATCCAATTTAACAATAATTTTGCAACACTTGTATTGCAATCGTAAATCCTTAACAATAAAATCAAATTGTCAAAATTTGACAGTGACAGTAGTGAGTCATCCGACAATATTTTCAGTTTACATTCTCTGTGAGTAAATACACATTATGGAAAATAATTATAATTTATGGTTCATTAATAATTTAAAAGAGGAATTAAGGTTATACTTCTTATGAGCGCTGTTGGCAATGACCTCTATATACAAAATGGACCGGCGGCTTAAATAACTTGCGTGTATCCACCGAGAATACCACCCGCCTGACTGGTGGGGTGTCTATCTCTCTCTCTAACTTTCGTGTAAAGTTGGACCAAGCAGATATGCGAAAATGTATTTAAGCTTTCTTCTTCATGTTCATCGTTAATTCGTCGTACTGGTACTAGCTGGCGCATGCGTACTTCTCACTGTTAGAAAGAGATAGCCACCCCACCATGACAGTTGAGTGGATACAGCTCGCGCCGTTGTAAAGAGATACGAGTCGCCGGTCCATTTTGTATATAGAGGTCACTGGCTGTTGGTTGTCAGATTTGATACCAGAATGTGCAATTGTAAACAAATTTTGTACTAGCGCTTACTTGCTCACATGCACATTTCATTGCTGAATCGCAGAGAGCTATTGCTGGAGTGGCGCCATTAGTTCATCAAAATCCCACTGACAGCTCTACAGCTCTCATTGACTATCGCCAATAACTATACTTAGAGTATAAAATAGGACTAGAGAGAGCGTAAAGTATAGATGTGTGCAGAGTTTTTGTCGCCATGAGACGGAAGGGGAATCTCGTGGCCGCCATCTTGGGACGATCTACAATATAATGTATTTAAGTGCACGTTCTTCAGTTTTGTTACAAAAATACAATAATGTAACAGAAAATGAAGCTATTTGTAATCAGCAAGCATTAATTCAGTCAGAAATGTATTAAAATTAATTTAATTTAAATTTGAAAGACCCAAAAAATTTAAAATTCTTCAATTTAAAGTGAATTGCGATTAAACTTTAATAAAATATTTATAGAAATTAAATGAATAATGCATAGAACTGTTCCAATTTTATGACAATTGTAATGATTAGAATAGAAACGTACAAAAACTGGGTACCGAATAGGCAAATAATTTAAGGCTAGAAATTTCATATAAAAATATAATGATGTTCACAATACAATACGTAGCGAAGTACAAGCATATTTATTACAAAATAAGTTAATATTTTTACATGAAATATGTAAAGAATATAATAAAATATGTGAACTAAACATTAATAATATGTAGAAGTAAAATAATACTTACTTGTGAATTGTGATCACTTTTTCCTTTTCTTTTTCTTGTTGTTTTAAAGTTTTTATGGGCGTTCGGTTATTACAACCGAAGGCACAACAGGTTGACATATTATTACAAACGTTTTACACCCAAGTAACACAAAATAGAGTCGATTATTAACGTAAAATAATCAAATAACCATAGAACGCTTGTATATACTGATCTTCCCAAGATGGCCGCCGTACAAACACAAGCTTACCCCGCATGACATCACCTTTGAGTGTTTAGACTCCCTCTATATGTATATATATTTTATAACTCTATGTAACTATACATATTTGTTCTACAATGTGACGATAGATGTCGCTTTTACAAGTAGTTCAAATAATAAATTAAAACATATTTTTATTTATTTGATCATGTATTTACCTGGTGAATGTAATTGATTTACGTTTCTTTTAATACGGGTAATGTACTTTATGCAAATGTATCTAATACCGAAATAGGTTTTCCTACAACCACGGAGGATCCAATTCTAACCACATCAATTGCCGCACTATTTGAAAACATGCCAAATACAACTGTACGTGATCCACAGAGATTTACTCCTGAAATTTCTAGAAAATAGAATTAGGTGCAATAACTGACAAAAAAAAAAAACATCAAGTCATATTTTTGACAAGTAGCACTTTTTACCTTCCGTCACCTTTAGGTAAGGAAGGTATTGTCTTTGGTCAAAAAATTCGGTGGTGACTTTTTAATGAATAAGCACGTTTTAGGTTCCCTACAATACGAATTTACTATTTTTAAGATGATGTCTGTATGTGTGTGTGTGTGTGTGTGTGTGTCCGTGTGTGTGTCCGTGTGTGTGTATGTATGTCCGTGTGTGACAAATTTTTCTCCGACGATAACTCCAATACTACAATTTTAAAAATTATAATTCTTTCGTATTCCTATTCTGTACATCCATATGAAGAGTTGATTAGATTTTGGTTATAATTGATCCACCGGAAGTACCCTTATTTGAAGTTTTTAACAGTTTTTCTTAAAAAAACGCAGTTAAATATTATTTTTTGACATTTTGTTATTATATATATTAAAGAAAATACTCTTCTCTATACAGTTTGATTATACATTTTCCTTCATATTCAATAGATGTAAATTTAAAGCATTATAAAGAAATTAATTTTCAAAAATTAGTCAGCTTTGCTGTTTATCATGGAAACAGCTGACATAATTATTCAAAAAAATTTAATTGACAGATGTCAGTTGCAAGTGCAAAACCAAATATGGAAAAAAGTATAAGATCTAAAATTGGTATGTCATAGTGTTGCTCGCAAGTGACACGCAGAGAAAGGCCAAAGAGAAGATGGAAGGACATTACTTAGTGTAGTTTATGTTATAATTTTATTGGATTTATAGAATCTTTTCAAATGAACTTTTGGTATGTAATTTGTAAAAAATAGTATGTGTTTATACATGATATTATATAGAATCTGTTCTAAGGACCTTTTGGTATGGGATTTGTACAAAATACATGAAATTGACGGAAGGTCTTGTGCTGGCCACAACAGATTTAAAAAAAAATCTCATTGTAAAATTACCTTAATAGAAAAACATGTTTATATAGTATTAACGATACTTGTTTTTTAATATACTATTATTTTCATTCTAAATTAAAACTATTAACACTTTTGCTGCGTACGACGCACACGTTGCGTCCCGTATGTTGTCGAACCATTGCGCACGCCGCATCAGGTGCGTCCAGTACTCTATCTTGTTTCAAGCGGCATCAATTCGTCAGCCTTGTAAAGAGAACAATGTGCTTTGCCAGCATTGTCAGACAACTACAGAAAAGTGATTTGTGGGGTTAGTTTACAGTTTGATTTTTTTTGCGTCATGGGTGACAACGACCAGGGCGCCTATTCTAATTCACTTATCGAGTCGCTAAGTCCACGTGTGTCACTATCCCCACTACTTCAACGCAGTGATGACATACGTATTTGCGTCACAGCTTGACGTAATAGCCGCACTTCAGAGGGGAATGACGTCGTAGCGAGGGTCGCTACATGTTTCGACACCTATGTAGGTCTCGCTAAGTTCTTTTCCACTCGCTAACTTTGAAGTTTGGTTATGTTAGTGTTTTGTTTGTAAACAAATGGCTGTTCGTGCGTTTTAATATTTTGTTGTGCGTGATGCTGAAGTAGAGGAGAGAAGAGAAGAGGCTAGAATTGCCCGAAGATTAATTAGAGATGCACATAATTCGTTTAATTTGCCCGAAGCGGAATTTTTTGTTGCACCACCTTCTATATTCTTTAACAAAATAGTTAATTGGTCCCACAATGCCTTCCAATTATGCCTGCCGTCTGCCCCCAATAATTTTCCCCTCGCAAAATCTTCGTGGTCCTCCATAAAATGGAGTAAAGTTTCTTTTTGTTCACTTGAAATTCTCTCCTCTCTTTCACGTTTTTGAAACATTAGAAATTAAAAACGAAAACAATAAAAAAATAATGCTAAACTAATGTACTAATAAACTAACACTAATTTTATATGAATATATAACTAAAATAAATAAGAATTTAAAAACCGATATAAAAAATGAAAATGAATGAAATACTAAACTAAAATAATAAACTAACACACTAAAATAATAAACTAACACTAAATTTAAATAAATACGTAACTAAATTAAAAAAAAGAAAAGAAACTAAAATATAAATTTAAAAAATCAAACTAAAAACCAAATAATCTAACTTTAATAATAATATAACAAACTAATTAAAAATAAAATAAAAATTAAAACTATAGATAAGAGATATAAAATTTTAAACACGACACAAAAAAGCATTTAACAGTATAAGATCACAATCAAAACTGAAATGAATACTGTGAAATTCAAACTGAGCGCTTAAAAATACAACACTGCCATCTAGTAAAATAACAGGTACTAAATGGTGACGTAGGTTCAACGTCATCATATGACGTCACTAACAATGACGCAATAGCGATACCTTACTGTCGCTACATTTAGAATAGACCTCCAGGGCTATTTACACTCAAAAGGGCTAAAAACAAAAATATTAAAATAATGGCTATTACATAAATAAAAGATAACACATCAAGCAAATAAACATGATTTGTTTAACATGTTGATTTCAGAATTCAAGAAGTTGGACGCATAGGTGTGTCGTTAGCATTGCCGAACCAAAGGTGTCCACAATGCTGCCGACGCACCGTATGCGTTTAAAAAAAATACTGAAAAATAAGAGTAAAGACTTCTACATACACATAATATTAACAAATTGAGAAAAAAAAAAAAACTAGAATTGCGCCGAAACTCATTGCCGCGTTGTGGGTGCGACGCGTGCATTAATACGCAGCGAAAGTGTTAAGAAACTGATTATTTGACATCGGCAACCAGTGGCGTACCCAGAGGGGGGCGATGGGGGCGATCGCCCCCCCTAGACCTACATATTTTTTTCATGTACAACGCCAAAAAAGTATGTACTCTCTGTCTTTCATATTTGTGTTAGAAATTCTTGATCTACAAGAAATAAAAAATGACAATATGACACCTAACTATAGCCACCTAATGAATATTGATTATCATTTGTGGAGGTCTTAAATATGGCTCGGTCTTTCGTTTTATTAAATATGGGTGTTCAATAGGGCACCTGCATCTACGTCACAACATGGCGGATGATCAGCTGATCTCGGGCAACCAAGCTTCAGTTTAACATTGCGTCTTATGCAGCGAATGTATTTTCTGTACAAGAAATTCAGTTTTTCCTAAATTTATACATGCTATTTTAAAATGTAATTAGGCATAATTAACGATGAATGAATTATTTACTAGTAAAACAAAGCAGTCCTATTTATAAATATATTTTAAAAAATATTAAATTGAAATAAGTAGCTTGTAGCATCAGGTTGTATTATATTCGTTTGAGTTTGTATAAGTTTTTTTATGTGTATTTTTAAATGAAAACATGAATATTGAAATTAAAATAAATTGAATTTTTAGATTTTTTTAATTTATAAAGAAAATTAAATTTGAGATATATATATATATTTATCTTCGAGTTCATTTTTCTTATTGTCATATTGTGTATTTTTATTGTGTATAAATGAGCTTATTGAGTTTATACGTTAAAAATTTATCTTTGGAAGCCAAAGTACGTTAAATCGATAAATTTAAGTGGATACATAATGTGGATCCTTATACATTGACATTTTTTTGACGAGGATTATAAATGCCTTTTAAAAATCAATAATAACCTATCTAATTTTTAAACCTTTGTGAGAAACAGACATAAATATATATATTTTTTTTGTTACTAAAAAAAACTTCATTCAAAATTTGTAATTCTGTCATTTAAAAAATATTTTTTCATGTTTTTTATATATATTATTAAAGAAAATTACATATATTTAAATATTCATACAATATGTTCCTATCCGATTGTTTAAATTATTTTATATGCAATAAAAGTATACACAAAAAAATAGGATTGGGTTAGTTTTAATTTAATAACCTGGAACTCATTAAATAATAAGAATGTCCTGACTTATTTTTTACGGAAAACACTCCTCATATACTCACTTTTACACACTCTAATCAGTTTTTCCCAAATAAAACAATAAGTGGGGTCCGTGAAGTTGGCACGTCATTGGAAGCACAAATATACTTTTTTATATTAGTAATTAGTGCATCGTTAGTGCTCTTTTGTGCTTTAATTTTTTTGGAATTCATAAAACGGTTCATGAGATAATTAACATTATTTATTGGCGTGCCAACTTCACACCCAGCACGTCATTAGTAAAATATCAAATTGTTTAATACGTCTTTTGTTAGTGCTTCGTTAGTGCTCTTTTGTGCTTTAAATATTTTTGAAATTCATAAAACGGTTCACGAGAAAATTAAAAGTATTTAATGACGTGTCAACTTCACACCTAGCACGTCATTAGTAATATATGAAATTGTTTAATACAACTTTTGTTAGTGCGTCGTTAGTGCTCTTTTGTGCTTTAAAAATTTTTGAAATTCATGGAACGGTTCACGAGATACTTAACATTATTTAATGACGTGCCAACTTCATACCTACCACCTCATTAGTAAAATATCAAATTGTTTAACACATCTTTTGTCAGTGCTTTAAAATTTTTCGAAATCCATAAACCCGTTAATGAAATAATTAATATTATTTATTGATATGCCAACTTCACACCTAGCACGTTATTAATAAAATTTCAAATTACTTAATGTTTTATTATTGCTCCGTTAGTGCTCTTTAGTGCTATTTTTTTTTTTTTTTAGAAATTCATAAACCGGTTCACGAAATAATTAAAATTACGTGTTAAATGATATAATGGCTGTTTAGATATGATTTTGTTTTATTATTTTAATACAGGACAAGACAAACTTAGGGCCGGTTTTTCAATATCTGGTTAAAATTTTATCTAAGAGTTAAATAAACAAAATTAAATGTCAAATGACAGATTTATCATTGCTGTGAACAAAACGATCCAATATTGTTTACTTAACTAGAAGTTAAAATTTTAATCAGAGATGTAAAATATTTGTTTGTATAAAAAATATTTGTTTAAATTTAATTAAGTGAAATCAAATAATAAAAAAACGCATTCTAAATGATTGAAAAATTTCTCGAGTATGGACCTTTAGGTTCCAAAATTTTTATTATAATTCGTTGTCACATAGGACGTTTCGGAGACAAATTATTCCATTTCTCGTATAAGTGAATATAAACATTTGCACCCTTCTTCTTTTTTTGAAACTAGATAGACTACCGATGTATTACCTCCTGCCAATAGTGCAATAATAAAAAGTGATCCGTGAAATATTAATCAAAACTTTTAAAATTTAGTAATAAAGGCTTTTACTTTACTTAAAGCTCCTTATAGATTTTAATGAAAAAAAAGAAAATAAAATATAACTCAAAACTTTTCATATTAACATGTTAATACCTTTACGCACGTATGTAAGGGAAAACTGGCAGGTATACGATTACAAATGATCAACTGGAAGTGATACTTTGTTTGAAACTCTGAATAGTCGTTAGTAGTAAATATGGGGCACGGAAGATCACGTGAGCTATCATATGTTTTGTCCCTTCTTCACTTCGGACTCGATCTTAAGCTCTGCCTCATGCTAGCTTTAGACCACCTTTAGACTATATTTTATAAAGCAGTACGCATGCGTCAGTTTGCATAGCTATCACATTTCTTACGGTAAATACGAAAATACAAAATGGCAACAATTTCGACTCAACACACACACCCATTCTTAAATTTCATAACACAGTGCGCATGCATCAGTTTGAATAGCTGTCACATTTCGTATTTACCGCTAGAAATGTGACAGCTATTTTTGTGCAACCGGACGTGAAGTTAACACTTCGCGCCCACAATATAGGCCGTGTGATTGAATTTCGCGGCCGCTGCCATAATAACGGCCGTTAATCAAAATAGGCTTCACACACGTGTTACATACTATACTTTTTCTACAACCTTGCAATAAAATATATTTTTTCTTCACAGTGTCATTCTTTAAACGTAAACCCTCTGTATTATCGACTTGTGTAACCATGGTTACCAACATTACGGGTGTTTAACAGCTTTATTTTATTAAAATACAATTCAGTTTGTAATATTTAAAATAATAAACGGTGCGTGAAATATTACTTCACGCACAGTATGCAAAAACTCAAACTTCACACATAAAAATTGATACGTGAAGTATTCACTTCACGCAAGGGAGTAGAAAACAGTCTTTTACGTTTTGCGTATTCATAGTACCCATGTAAATATTAACTTTTCATGACTGTTTTTGAAAAAATTTATTTGATATTTTTTAATGATGTGCTAGGTGTGAAGTTGGTAATATTAATTATTTTATGAACTGTTCTATGAATTTCAAAAAATTTTGAAGCACAGAAGAACACTAAAGAAGCACTAATAAATAGTTATTTATTATGCAAGCCGATAAAGAGATACTTTATCGACAAAAGGTGTTATTTTCACTAGCCGATAAAGACTCTTTGTTTATTGTCGTGTATAATATACCGGATGTTATGAAAGTAAACGTACAATGCGTAACCGGTAGGAGCTATAACTCTATAGATTATAA
This sequence comes from Ophonus ardosiacus, assembly GCA_943142095.1. Classification (NCBI taxonomy): domain Eukaryota; kingdom Metazoa; phylum Arthropoda; class Insecta; order Coleoptera; family Carabidae; genus Ophonus; species Ophonus ardosiacus. Next base: position 12,927,340 of record OW964840.1, read on the forward strand.
ATCTGGCAATAATTTTTGTTTTACATACTTTCAATAAGAACTGCAGCCCCTTAAAATTGACCAATTACATCATGGTTCAAAAATTTGTAAAAAAAATCAATATGTTCTCTGAAAACAATGTTGTTTGTTAAAATTGACTTTTTTGAAATGGTTTACAATTTAAATTCGATTTATTACTTAACTATAGGCAGTTATATTTTTCTAAAAATCAGTGTTGATAAACATGTAGTTTTTCATTGTGAAATTCGTATATAGATATATACAGGGTGTTAATACTAAGTCGTCAAAATGGTAGTTAGAACTCATTAAAACAAACAACTTTTCTTAGTTCCAATTTTTGATTTGGTGCTCCGGTTCGTAGTTATTGGAGTTCTTTTGTTTTTCGAAAAATCGTCAAAACTAAATTATTTTAAAAACCATTGAAAATTTTTTCTTTCAAATTTATCTTTAGGCTCTCTAAAACATTTGATATTTAAAATTATTTTTTATTTTTTCAAATGACAAAATGGCGATCGATCAAAAATTTCAATACATGTTTTTTTAATAACTACTCCATTGATTTTCGAAAGTAAAACATTTATAAAATCCTTAAATTATCTACTGCAATATTTGTCGTAAACATTTTTTTCAATCTATCCAAAATAAGTATTTATTCTAAAGATGTGCCGACTAGTCGGTAAAGCAGACTATCCGGCCACTATCGTAGTCAGCGACTATTCGGCAAAGAGCGCCGACTATCCGGCTTTTTACTTTGTATGTATTTCTCAATAAAACGTATGTAGGGGGAATTACATTAAATAAAAACCTTGATTGTTTATTAATATTTTTATTTTATAATCAGTCTTACACATTTTGAAATGTAGAGCAAAGCATGCTTTCCTTTGGTAATCAGTTTCTAAAATTACTTGCTTGTAAAGAAAACATATCTATAACATCTACGTCACGGAAATCCCCGAAACCGTGATCGGCTTGGGCCGACTAGTCGGCCTCTTTACAACCGACTAATCGGCTAGTCGGCCAAAGTCATAATCGGCACATCTTTAATATTCATTTATTTGACTTACATAAGTGCAGTGTATTCAGAAAAAACCCTAATTTGGAGAAGGCTATGAACACAGAAACGTATGTCTCATCATTATTCAATTCAAAAATCAAGTTGTCACAATTGATCGTGAAATGTAATTTTAAGGAGAAAAGATGAAGGAGGATACCTATTATTGCCCTTCACCGTTTTCTAATTTATTTCTATTTCTAAAATAAGCATACAAGAATATTTCTTTAGATGACATTTTTGACAATATCTCGTATCAAATTGACATTTAATTAAATACTTTCAAATTGATATACATTTTTTTGTTCATAGTCTACTCCAAATTAGGGTTATTTTTGAACACACTGTATTTATAAGTCAATTAAATGAATAAAAACTTTTTTTGGAATAGATTGAAAAAAATGTTTTGGACAAATGTTGTAGTAGATAGTTTAAAGATTTTATAAGTGTTTTACTTTCAAAAATCGATGGAGTGGTTATCAAAAAACCATGTTTTGAAATTTTTGATCGATAGCCATTTTGTCGTTTAAAAAAATAAAAAATAATTGTACATGCCAAATGTTTTAGAGAGCCTAAAGGTAACATTGAAAGAAACAAATTCAATAGTCTTTAAAATCAGGGAGTTATGACGATTATTCGAAAAACAAAAGAACTCAAATAACTACGAACCGGGGCACCAAATCAAAAATTGGAACTAAGAAAAGTTGTTTGTTTTAATGAGTTCTAACTACCATTTTCAGGTGTAACGACTTAGTATTAACACCCTGTACATACAGGTGTCTCAATAAGCTTGCTCACTATTGGTAACTTTTTTATTTAAAGAGATACGAGGTTGGTTAAATGAGTAAAATTGTGCCACTTTATATTAGAAAATTGGTCATGCAGACAAAATAAAAATTGTGTCAGCGGTTCCCGAAATTTGGGACAGAATATATATTTTTTGAATGGAACTATATATTTTTATTCTTATTAGAAAGGGTATTTTTTTCTCTTTCCAATAAGGTAATATTCATGTAATTTTTTTTTCAAATAAACGAGTTATATACGTTTAAAAATAAAAATGATCTTTTATTAGTTTATTTAGTCAAGTAAACCATGGACACATTTGTCTTTTATAAAATTATTATTTTATTAACTTATTTTAGAGTAATAACAAAACAATTAAAGAAAATATTCAAATTGATAGCCATTATTTCTTAGGCACATTTCAGCTCTTTTGGAAAGAGAGCCGACCGTTCTACATAACAGGTGCCTATATATAACTTTCCATATAGCAAGATCAAGATCATACCTAACTTTTCTTCATTTGTAAAGTTATGAAACATTATTAAACACAGAGAACTTTACAGGGAAAATTATTAAACGTCAAATAAACAAAGACTCAATTGTTTACATGGCTTACTTGGCTAAATAAACTAATAAAACAGTTTACAAAATTTTAATTTTTAACCGTAAATAACTCGTTTATTTGAAAATATTGTACATAATCAACATTACCTTATGGGAAAGAGAAAAAAATATTCTTTGCAATAAGATAATAAAAAATATATGGTTCCATTTAAAAAATATATATTTTGTCCTATATTTTGGGAACCGCTGACACAATTTCTATTTTGTTTACATGACAAATTTTCTAATATAAAATGGAACAATTTTGCTTATTTAACTAACCTCATATCTCTTCAAATAAAAAAAAATTGTTGTGGCCAGCACAATACCTCTCGCCAATTTCATATTATAGGCTATAAATATTGTATTTAACATGTCTGGAACACACAAAATATTTTAAATACATATGTTCTTTATTTTTCAATTCATTCTATGATAGTTTCCTCCTACTCTTCTAAATGTTCGAGATTCTTCCAATTCATTGACGAGATTGGCGGGATTTCTGAAAGGTATATGATGAAATATACATATGCATAGCAAGCGCGTGTTTAGTTGACCTGTTACTGAATATACTTTGGCTTACAAATGATTCCCGTTTCTGTTTATACCAACATTAGATGTTGACGGAGTCTTTTCCTTGTTATAAAAATAGCATATTATAATTACTATTACACATCGACTTGTCCAAGTACGAATTTTAGGCTTTCCGCATTCATGAAGAGAGTTAATTTAACGTGCGGCAGCTATATCTATAATTTTAAATATTTAATTAATGATAAAATAAGAAATATTAAATGTACTTCCCAGAAAAAGCCTTCAGTAATGTCATTTATAAACATTTTAATTTTTCAATTGATTTCCATGGGCTATTTGATGGATACAATGAGATACTTTATATATTTACAAGTCTCTATCTCTAAATCTATAGAAGATATAATAAAAAAATTCAAAATACTAGATAGAGAATTTTATATTCTTTAATATTTGTAATAGCAATTTTCCAAAAAATAATATTTAGAAGATTTTTTTTAAGTAACTACTAATTCCGGTTGTCTAATTGTTACCAAAACCTTTTCAGCTCTTCCCAGGAATATCAGATTGAGGAAACTGCATTTAAATATTTTTTAAGTCTTATAATTTTTGAGGAATCGTCCCTTCAACATCCAGACACACATACATACACACATACATAAACACATACACGCATCCACTCACACACACACACGCATCCACACACACACACACACACGCATCCACACACACACACACACGCATCCACACACACACACACACACGCATCCACACACACACACACACACATACACACACACATACACACACACGCATCCACACACACACACATACACACACACATACATACACAGACATCATTTTAAAAATGTTACAATCGGATTGTAGGGACCATAAGACCGTCAAGAGGTAAAAAGTTACCAAGAGTGGGCAAGCTTACTGGGACAGCCTGTATATATATATATATATATATATATATATATATATATATATATATATATATATATATATATATATATATATATATATTCTGTCGCGATGACAATGATGTTATGTCACTTATGACAAATGGACATTTTTTTTTCCAGAGAACACATTAATTTTTATTTTTTATAAAATTTTGAACTACGACTTAATTGGTCAGTTCTAAGGGGCGCCAGTTGTTATAGAAAGTATGTAAAACAAATATTATTGCCAGATTTATTTTGGCTCTACTATCGTTTAAGCAATGTAAGCTTACATACATAACACCCTATATTTTATTTTGTACCCGATGTTTTTGCTTTATTATTTTTATAACGTGTAGTTAAAAAGTCAAACTGTAGATAAAAATTACTTTATCTACGACAGTGCGTAAAATTGAAGATTAGTTGTTAGTTTTAAGTTTGTAAAACGGTTGTATAGTAACAAGGCTTCATTAGATGAAATATTGTACGATACAAATACGTAAAGCTAGTATTTAGTCAGGAATTAGTCAGCGTAGCGAGGGTGACTATCTATTATCTACTATCGATGTTAAATAAAGATATTTTAAATAATTTGATATTTTTTTAATGCCGGACTTGGTGTGAAATTGAATAAGGTTCATTATCTCATGAACCATTCTATGAATTACAAAAAAATTAACGACGCACAAACGAAAGATGAATTAAATAATTTGAAATTTTACTAATGACGTATTATGTGTGTAGTTGGCAAGTCAATTAATAATGATAATTATTTCGTGAACCGTTCTATTAATTTCTAAAAAAAAAAATAAGCACTAAAGAGCATTAACGGAGCAATAACAAAAAATGCATTAAGTAATTTGCAATTTTATTAATAACGTGCTAGGTGTGAAGTTCGCACGTCAATAAATAATATTAATTATTTCATTAAAGGGTTTATGGATTTAGGAAATTTTAAAGCACAAAAAAGCACTAACGAAGCACTAACAAAAGATGTATTAAACAATTTGATATTTAACTAATGACGCGCTAGGTGTGAAGTTGGCACGTCATTAAATAATGTTAATTATCTCCTGAAACGTTCTATGAATTTCAAAAATTTGTAAAGCACTAAAGAGAACTAACGGAGCACTAACAAAAGTTGTATTAAACAATTTCATATATTACTAATGAGGTGCTAGGTGTGAAGTTGGCACGTCCTTAAATAATGTTAAAAATCTCTTGAGCTGTTCTATGAATTTCAAAAAATTTTAAAGCACAAAAAAGCACTAGCGAAGCACTAACAAAAGACGTATTAAACAATTTGATATTTTACTAATGACGTGCTAGGTGTGAAGTTGACACGTCAATAAATAATGTTAATTATTTCATGAACCGTTTTATGAATTTCGAAAAATTTTAAAGCACAAAAGAGCACTAACGAAGCACTAACAAAAGACGTATTAAACAATTTGATATTTTACTAATGACGTGCTAGGTGTGAAGTTGACACGTCAATAAATAATGTTAATTATTTCATGAACCGTTTAATGAATTCCAAAAAAATTAAAGCACAAAAGAGCACTAACGAAGCACTAATTACTAATATAAAAAAGATTATTTGTGCTTTCAATGACGTGCCAACTTCACAGACCTCAATAAGTGCCGTAAAAACACAATAAAAGCTTACGGCACGATATTTCTCCGTAAGACACAATGAAAACTGAGGGTTTGGTTGACCGAGATCAGCTGGTGGCCGCCATGTTGAAACGTCACGTGCAGGTGCCCTATTCGTATTCACTACAGATCAAGGGTTAGCAATAATTTCTGCTTTTGCCGTCATTTCAAATTTAAGTATTCAAAGTTAAAAAAATTAACATTACCTGTTAGTACAGCGTCGTCAGAGAGGAGTTTTTCAACACTTTGTCGATTAAAGACGTATTTACGAAATAAAATAGACGAAGAGAGGTTAACAGGTTTAGCACTTCTACACATTCACCGAAATATTAATATAGTTGTTGGAAAAGTAATAATTTTTGTTCATGTACTTATTTAAAATATCTTACCTTAATATCTTAAAATATCTTTGTATTATAAAATATAAATATGAAAAAATAATTAGGTACATGAAATTATTTAGTCGCCCCCCCTCGACCAAAATCCTGGGAACGCCAGTGTCGGCAACGGTAGTACCTAACCAGTCTATCGTCTATCAAGTGATAAATTGAATAGTTTAGTATTTTAGGGTATATTCCAAAAATAAAATATAATAACCAAAACCATGGTTTCGGTTACCGACTGGTTCTAGTCACGTGACTATTATTATTGAAACAGTTCGGTTTCATTCGCGGGTGATTCGCGGAAACCCTAAAATTTTCTTTCAAAACATTACGTCTATTGTCTTTCATAATCCTAAATTATGGGGTAGAAAATTAAAACACGTACAATGTAAACCGTAGAAAATAGATGCAAACATCAAAGAGTCAATAAATAGTATCTAACCACACTAACCTATAAAATCTGACATCTTATGAAAAAGGACAGAAGATGTTAACCGGCAAAACCGAGGAAAAATTATGGTTGCGTTGGTGCGCTTCGGTTGCAACCATTTTAACCGGAACCATGTTTCATAAATGTACAATTTTTACCATTTGATATTATTGGAACACATTTGGTTAACCACGGTTAAAATTTGTTATTAGTTACGTAACAACACCAATATTTATACATTAATTATAAATTTATAATCGATATTCTTTATTTCTGTCTATTTATTACACTGGTTCAACACATCGATAACTATAATATAAATATCTATAGGCAGGGACACACGCTTTACCAAACACATTTTCGTGTACAGTTATGTTGCATACATGATTTCCATTACATCTGAAAATTTAAATATAGAAAAAAGCATGTTAAAAGTGGGGTACTTTATAACTTACATTCTTTCTAAACTTGACCTGACACTTTTTGGTGGACAATCCATGTATTTCTTTCCTCTGGTACAAATTTTAGTTGATAATCCGTAAAATCCTTCCACTACTTGTATCACTTGACCATTCTTACACTTATTCATTTCAAAGACATTATATTCGCATGCTAGGTCCCAAGAATAGTCTTAAAATAAAATTAATAATAAAACGGAAATTAATACACTTGAAAAAAAAAATCGAAATTATTACCAAAAATAATGCACAAGTACATATTTACAAATTCACGAAAAAAGTTTTTAAACATTAAATATAAGCACAATTTTTTGCCCTAATGACATTTAATTTTATTACAAAAAACTCAATAAATATTTTATTCTTATTTTATACTATTACCACAGAATACATTTATACAGAAGCGACACTCCTTGCCGGCACCATTGTTGTTGCGATTTTACGTTTATGACCTTGAACTTTAAATTAGTTGGCAAATTTACGCGCGAAATTTAAATTGTTTTAAATGGTAAAAGAAAAATTAGAATATAAAAGTACTAAAATTTTATTTTTATTAACGAGTTAAAAAGAAATCAGATAAAATAATCACATAATTATATTTTTATTAAACAAATACCTGAATTTTATAAATTTATTACAATGCAGAATTTTCTATATCTTTGATGTGGGAAACAAACGTCAGACTCGATAAATATGTTCCGTATATCCTTCTCCATCAAATCTTCTCTTCCACAGGCCTTGAGCCACATTTTACACCTATATTTATTAAATGAATATACATTTTACATGATATGGTAGTCGTTCTACATAACTTACATTTTTGGATCTTTCGGAAACGAAAAAAACTTACATTTGCCTTTCTCCATTTTTTAAATCTATTTTATGCAGTCTTTATATGAACAAACAAGTCCTCCCGATTCTACTTTCTTCATTTTATCCATTTAATTAGAAACTAACACCACTTCTAAAATTCACAAACAGTTCACAAAATGACATATGTCAAAAGTGAGAAGACGTGTTTGGTTTGCTTGAATTAGCCATAACCCTAAAATACATGGGCGTGACAAGCTGAGGCAACAGCTCTTCCAGAATATGTGAAATATAATGATTTTCCTTATGATAACGATTTTTCCTATCGTTTGTTGAAAAAATAACATATTTGTTTTTATTAGAAATCAATTTGTGTTTCTCAGTATACTTTTATTATTGACCCCCAACGGAAAATGTTCACGTCGAGATAATGAAAAGAACAAAGAATCTTAAGATACGAAGATATGCCGAAACAATCCGATTTTATCCGATTAGCCCTTTAAATTTGTTGGCATACTCTTTCTCTCTCCAATTTTCGTTTCTCTCACTGACTGTCGCTTCTGTATAGATGTTTATTCTGTGCTATTACTTTAAAATATACAGGTTTAGCTTATATTAACAACAAGTACAAAATAGTTTCGATAACAATTAGGTTTTAAACTAAATTAAATTATCTATAACATATGAATAAGAATAATTGGGCCACTTACAAATTTTGCACAAAGTGGGCGCTGAATGATTCAACTGTTGACAGAACAATTGATAAATTGTTGAAATCAACGAAGTGATGAACATTTATTGTAAGTGATAGGTTTTTACACTAAAATGGCTCGTGGTAAACCATATAGTCAAGATTAAAGAAAATACATAATTAATGCCCATATGTACGGCATTTCGGTACGAAAAATTTCGATTTAACATTCCATTCCGTGATCAACAGTCCAACGTATTATTAATTTGTTTAAAGAAAATCGAAGTATTATGGAAAGGAAAAAAACTGATGTGGGCACCACATGACACTATTAAACTATACATATTCTGTTAATAATTAAAAATATGTATCATAACAGACCCAATAATAAAATTGCAAGTATTTGACATAATTTGACAATCACAGATCATACAAAAACCTACTGACAATGACATTTTTTAAATTTTTTTGTTAGCTAATCCATAGCAAACTTAATTACAAAAACCAAAAAGTACATAATTTTTAAATTGACATATCTCGCTTATACAAAGAGCTAATTTCATCATACTTGATGTTTTCGACGTAGAATTCAATTCTCTAAAACTTTTATTTGAAGCACTTATTTCTAAAAGGTCATTTTAAACAAAATATATTATGTTATTCCTATTGATATAAAAGTATTATACAGGCTTAACCACAGATCCCTGAGGCTAAAATAAGACGATTTAACCAAACTTGCTTCTACCGGAAAGTGTACCATTTAGTCAGAATTCTGCTTCAAAGTTCTTCACAAAAAAATTAATTTTGCTTATAATATTCGGAAAAATTTCATGTCATTAAAAATTACTTGTTTGACATTTGGATAGACCGCTAGATTAAATTTATTTTAAAAATTTAGCAATGCAGACACTCAGATTTTATTTTTTTCTGTGTGAACCGTAACAGATATCACAAATTACACAGAGAGAGAAAAGTTTACTATTGAATGTATCTCTCTGAAGAAAAATAATTTCACATTTTCGGCGTTGCCATTAAAAAGTTAAGGTCTAATTAATGTTGGGACACCTAAGTTTCATACACTTGACACTTCATACATGACTTATAACCATATAAACTGTCATACCAAATTTCATCCAAATCGAATAAAGCGTCCGATTATTATAAGCAAAATTAATTTTTTTTCGAAGAACTTTGAAGCAGAATTCTGTCTAAATGGTACACTTTCCGGTAGAAGCAAGTTTGGTTAAATCGTCTTATTTTAGCCTCAGGAATCTGTGGTTAAGCCATGTCCCCCTATTTAAGAGACGGCCTGTATATCAAATTTAAAAAGTTTTGGATTATATTTTAATATAGTTTTTATTAAAATCTATTATAGGCTCCAAGTAAAGTACCACTTCCTGATAGACCATTTTAACTAAAATATAGTATGTTATTGTCATTGATATAAAAGTCTCATATACAGTGTGTCCCATTTAGAGGTGCCACCATTGGGATCTCGAGAACTATAAGAGATACAATGTCGGTTAAATGGAACTTTTTATGCGCCTTCGGGAGGCCATCTCAGATTTGTTTTTTTTTTCCAAAAATTCTTATAGGGCACTAGATAATGACGAAAAACTGAATATTGTTGATTTTTTCTCTTTCAAATAACTTCTAAACTATTAATAATTGAGAAAAACGTTTCAAATATAAAAGATAGATATTTTTATTAACTAACCAGTGGCGTACGAAATAAATTTTTATATCCGTAAATTTTCGAATAAAAATATCTATCTTTTATATTTGAAACGTTTTTCTCAATTACTAATAGTTTGGAAATTATTTGAGAAAGAAAAAATCAACAATATTCAGTTTTTCGTCATTATCTAGTGCCCTATGAGGATTTTTGGAAAAACAAAAACACATCTGAGATGGCCTCCCAAAGGCGCATAAAAAGTTCCATTTAACCGACATTGTATCTCTTATAGTTCTTGAGATCCCAATGGTGGCACTTCTAAATGGGACACACTGTATCAAATTTGAAAAGTTTGGGATTATATTTTAATATAGTTTTTCATTCAAATCTATTATAGGCTTCAAGTAAAGTACCACTTCCGAAATTATGTAATGACCAAAAAGGGAGGTTCACAACTAGATATTATAACAGTCCTAAATACAAAATTTTAACTTACTACGGCTTCCCATTTTTCAGTTATGCGAGATACGTACATACGTCCAGACGTCACGACGAAATTAGTCAAAATGGATTCAGGGATGGTCAAAATGGATATTTCCGTTAAAATCTGGAAACCGAAATTTTTCGCGATTACAATACTTCCTTTACTTCGTAAAGGAAGTAAAAAAACTTTAAGGAAAATTATGAAACAAATTCGCCGATCAAATGTTCGAGATATTGCAGTACAACGGCGGGAAATGATCGGAAAACAAATTTTGGTATCTCCCACTACAAGAAGAAGTAAACAAATAGGATATAAGTTTTATAAGGTATTTTTTGCGATTTTTCTGTTAAAAAGAATTATTAGTATTTTGCATGTTCCACTAGGCCAAAGAAAAAGTTTTGCTTACAAAATGGCAACAGTGTTAGATTGAAATGGGCTAAGGATCACAAAAATGAGCCTGTTTCACATTTTTTAAAAAGTATTTTAAATGGAAGTTTATGAAATATTTTTCATAATAATAAAAATATTAATATTAATTTATTGTTATTTTTGTAATTAATTAAATAAAAAGATTGGCACCAAAAATAATAACGAAAAACAACCCCCTCTCCTGTGACTTCGGAGTATACAGTGTGTCCCATTTAGAGGTGCCACCATTGGGATCTCAAGAACTATAAGAGATACGATGTCGGTTAAATAGAACTTTTTGTGCGCCTTTAGGAGGCCATCTCAGATATGCTTTGGTTTTTCCAAAAATTTTCATAGGGCACTAGATAATGACGAAAAACTGAATATTGCTGATTTTTTCTTTATCAAATAACTTCTAAACTATTAGTAATTGAGAAAAACGTTTCAAATAAAAAAGATAGATATTTTTATTAACTAACCAGTGGCGTACGAAATAAATTTTTATATCCGTAAATTTTTGAGATATAACACAAACTTATATTTTTTTAAATGGAACCCATATCTGATTTTAGCCTCAAAAATATAATTATATTTTTCTCTTTTCAATGATGTAAGGGTTATTATGTTTTATATTTGTTTTGCTCCTAAAATTTAATTTTTCTCTTTATTTTCCTGAACTTTCTTATTATTTCCCAAAAAAACATTATTATTTTTATTAATTGTATTGTATTTGATCGATATAATTTATTTTATGCCTTTATTACTTAATATTTTCATTCTAGACTCATAATTACAAATTACACTATAATGTGCCAAGGGCGACCAGATACAAAATATTATAAAAATTAGTTTGATACGAGTTTTAAGCAAATTTTGCTAACGAAATAAATTATTTAAATACAAGTAGTATTTCTAAATAGAAATCTACCAATATTTTCAAAATAATTATAAATTTAATACAAAATAAGGAAAAAATAATAATTTTGAAGGCAAAACCAATACAAAACATAATAACCCTTACATCGTTGAAAAGAGAAAAAAATAATGATTTTTTTGAGACTAAAATCAGATATGGGTTCCATTTAAAAAAATATAAGTTTGTGTTATATCTCAAAAAATTCCCGATATAAAAATATATTTCGTACGCCACTGGTTAGTTAATAAAAATATCTATCTTTTGTATTTGAAACGTTTTTCTCAATTACTAATAGTTTAGAAGTTATTTGAAAAAGAAAAAATCAACAATATTTAGTTTTTCGTCATTATCTAGTGCCCTATATGAATTTTTGGAAAAACAAAAGCACATCTGAGATGGCCTCCCAAAGGCGCACAAAAAGTTCCATTTAACCGACATCGTATCTCTTATAGTTCTCGAGATCCCAATGGTGGCACGTCTAAATGGGACACACTGTATATTCCGAAAGAAGATATGAAACAGAAACATTTAACATATATTTCGACATTTGTGCTTCACATGTAGTTGCTGGACGTGAAGAGAGCCACCACTTTTAAATTGTATATATCTTTTTAGTCTTAGGGGTCGCTGGATTTTTTTGTAGGTCACAAACAGGCACAAACGAAGCACAAACCTCTGGTATATATTTCATTGTTTGTGCTCAAAAGTGGTCGCTAACTTCACGGACCTCGGTTTTCTTCAAGGTTCTGTTATAATTAAATAATTTTATTCAATAAAACCGATATTCAAAATCGGAAATAATTTTCAAAATTTAGTCAATTTCAAAATCACTTTTGTTAGTTTTAACTTACAATTCATATCATAAAATTATCATTAGACTTTTTTATGATTTTTGGTTTATATTTCATAGTTCTCATTCTACTTGATATTGAAAAATTGATATCTCTGTTGTTTTTACGAATTTTTAAACATTATTTGCAGAAATACTCCAAATTTTTGAAGCACTTTGTACTTAAAAACAAAACACCTATGAACTGAAGTCGAAAGTGTTGTCGAGACTTTAAGACTTTCTCAACATGACTCGATACTGGTCTCGTCTTGTCTTGACTTTTTAGTCGAGACCAAAATGATGGTCTTGTTTCTATAAGACCAAGATACAAGACCAAGACTGCCTTAGTCTTGCGGTAACATTACTGACTTGATTTAGGCGTAGAATTTTATTATCTAAAGTCTTTATTTGAAACATTTTTGTCTAAAATTAATAGGTAAAATAATAATATTATATTCCTGATGAAGAGAATACGTTAGAATTGAAAACTTAAACGTTGAAGAGCTACATTCTGGTACAAAATGTGGCTGTAATTTTATAATATTTATGGCATTGTTTAAAATAGCTTAAAGAACGAGTTTTATAAGACTAGTTTTTTCGCACGCGTTATAATTTAGAAAAGGAGCCCTGGAGTAATTGGGTTTCGTAATGACGCCATTATAAACGCAAAATATATTAAATAAATTAGAAATAAAAGTACAACGTTATAAAGTCAGAATTTTTCAATTCTTCAATTATTGTAAATTAGAAATAAATATATTTTAAAATGAACTTACCGAGTTGTTCTGTACTCGCAATCAGACACAATAGAAGTATTAATACGTAGCGCCCCATCTTTGTTTGCTGTGTAGCTACACCTATAATGATGCTAACGAAGAAACCTGCGTGCCTAAATAAAAATCTGACCTAATAACAAAGTTCAACTAATAAACAAATGTTTCTAATTTATAAACGGAGTTAAAAAACAAATCATTGAAAAAATGCAAATGTGACTGATTTTGATTGCATTATTTATGTAAACGTTTTGCTTACACACATAAATTTGTTATTTAGAAAAGTTGTTTTGCATTGCATTTGAAACTTAAATTCGATATATTTTGAAGATAGTCAATTGCTTATTTTTTTTTTGTAAGATTTATTACAGTAACAAAAGAATTATTTTGCGTTTTAATATTAAAGTTGGAACGTAATAAAAATTACATTATAAAATGATAATTTCTACAATAAAATTCCAACTTAGGAAAAAATTCTTCAATAGAAAAAAGGTTTTATTTACGGTTAGGCAAAAAGCTGATTTTGAACACATATTTATTTACGTATCAAGGTGCTGAAGGTCTACTTTTTATCACGAATATAGAATTTAGTCGCCGAGGCCGTAAGGCCTAGGAAAATAAACCATATGAGTCATAAAATAGAACGTCAGTGCCGAGTTGCATATTAAATTTTATTTGACATCAAAAATTTGTGAAAATTAAAGGAATATTTTATTTTTATAGGTTAGGTTTTCGTAACTGTGAGTCTAATACTCAATGCTGCTAATCTCCGAACATTGAGGTTATCGTAAAGAACACTTAAAATCATGTTTTATTTCAATATTCTTCATCGGAATTGTTTAGTTCATTCTTCTTGCACATATTTTTTTGACATTTTACGTACAAATATACTATTATTAATCGTACAAAATAAATAATGATACCGAAGAAGTATATTTTTAAAAAGATTTATTTGATGTTAACAGTTACAAGTCAAGACTACAATTACTTGTTGATAATTAATGCATTACATTTATACTAAGTAATGAGTAACAACTAGGCACGTGCTGTTTATTTGTAATATGAATATTACGATAAGAGATAAGTATTGTAGACAGCTCATAATGTTTTAGTATATGTCTAAACAAAAGAATTCGTATTATAAATGTATATATAACTCCTCCACCCTTAGAAGGGAACTTCCTCTGGAAGTTTCTTAGTTACTTTAGTTTCTTCTTCATTATGCTTATTTAATATTTTATTCTTATACATAACATAACATATAAATATAATAGTGATTATAACAATTAAAATATATATTATTATATAATGTACTGAGGGATTATTATTGTTTGTTCGCTCTATTGTAGGTAATACATGTTTTGTCACAGTTAGTGTTTTAATGTCTTTTAGTTGAATAGTTTTATTTAACATTGGAGCCTTTTCGAAAGTAGAAAAATCAAAGTTTTCAAATAATATTTCTTGTCCATTTATTTGTTTATCAAATTTTCTGTTATCTATTACACAATCTTTTTCATTGTTGAATTTATAAATGCCTTTAAGGTTTAATAAAGTTTTATAATTTGGACACTCTATGGTTATCTGTTTGTTAGTGGGGCTAATTATAATAACAATATGAGAGTTTTCAATTTGGAATATATGATATTCATTTGTAATTTTATTTGCATTGCAACTTTTCAAATTTATAACATTTTCGAATAGACTCATAATACAATTATTTACATGATCAAATTTACTATTACAATAATAGTTATTTTTTACATTAATACATGATTCAATGTAGTATAAGTTGTCTTTATTCTTTCCTACGAGTTGTTGTCTTATATCTAGAGATACAAAGGTATTATTTAACAAAGTCGGGATTGGGGTTAATTGATACAGTTCATAGTTTACATTATGATAAATTGGGATATCAAGCAGATAGATTATTTCATCGGATTTTACGGTACAATATGTTTTAATTAATTTAGTCATATCCCAAAAATTAGAGATTTTAATTTTACTTTCCATTTCTATGCTTTCTAATTCAGTTTTTAAATCATTAGTTTTGATAATACTGCTATGAAGACTTCCCAGATTACAAAAGGACAGAGACGTTTCAATTTCGTGTAACATTTCTATAAGATTTGTTGCTAAAAGTGTGATTTGGTTAAATATTTCTTTTACAAAGAATAATTGTGTGTGCTCAAGATCATCTTCTATTTGCGCGATTCTAGCTTTTAATAGTAATTCATTATGTTGGATATTTTCGATATTAATATTGAATTTATCAACTAGTTCTGAATTATTTTTAATGTTATATTCGTTTTGTTTTTGTAAAGTGGCTAGATTTTGACTTATTTGATTAATTAAAGTTTCGTATTTTTCGCCATCATAAGAATCTAAATTTCCTGTTATTTGTTTTACAATGGAACCAAGGCCATTTATTATTCCACGTTTTTCTCTGTTTTGGAAGAATTCTTGAATTTTCGTTTCTAATCTGTTAAAATTGAAGTCTAATATTCTTTTATTGTTTGATAATTCGTATTTCATTACATCCTGAGTATTATTGTATTTTTCATATAAATTTTCCTTTTGTTCTTTTAATTTTATAAATTCGTTTTTAAGTGGAAATAATTTGTAAGCATAGTAAACATAATAAGAGTGAGAGTATAATTTAGAGTTGCCAATTTTGATAATATTTACCCCAATATTTTTGTCTATATTTTGAAGGTCTCGTGCTGTGCATTTTGAACACCATCTGAAACAATATTATGTTTCATTTTTATAACGAGGTTTCTTAATTTTGTCTATTCTGTGTTTTTTATTATTTTCGTCTAGTATTACACCAATATTATTATTATATCTTTTTACTTTTATTTTCTTATATTTGGGTTTTGAAATTTTTCCGCAATGTCTTTGATGTTCTTTTAAGTATAAATTTTGAGGTAGAGTAACTGGGTTTTTATGGACTTTAAATCGCTTTTGTTTTTCATTATTGATTTTATCAATTATTTCGTTGTTTATTATTTTCATTCTTTCTTTATGATTCTCTATATATTCCTGAGTGCATATGTTATCGTCAATTTCTATATTTTGATTAGGGATATGCCCAAATAAAATTTCTACAGGTGTTTTAGATGTAGTTGAATGAATTGAGTTGTTATAAGCCAATATAGCTAGATTTAATTTTGATAGTAAATTTTCGTTTTTAAATTCTTGTCTTAAATTTAGAATTCTTAAATGTTCTATAAGGGTTGAGTGAAATCTTTCTACTGGACTATTAGATTTAGGGTTGTCAACACTTGTGATATGAATTTTGATTTTATAAACTTTTAGTAATTCTTTAATAATTTTGTTATTAAACTCTGTTCCATTATCGCATATTATTTTCTTTGGAATTAAAAATGTTGAAAAGAATTGAATTAATTTATTACTTATTTCAATTGCACTGTTATTCTTTATGTGATATATTTGTCCATATTTAGAAAATTGATCTATTATGGTTAAGAATTTTTGTCTCTCTAATGATAGTAAATCAATATTAATTATTTGCATAGGATATGAAGGGGTAGGTGTTAAGTTATTTTGAATTTCGATAGGACTTCGTTCGTACTTTGCTTGAAGGCAAATTTCGCAATTATTTATATATTCTTGAATTGTTTTTATCATATTCGGCCAATAATATTTTTGTTTTAATTTTTGATACGTTTCTACTATTCCGCGGTGGTTGGTTTTTCCCTCATGATAATTCATTATGGTTTGAATTTGATCCTCTTTAATTTCAATATCTTCTATTAAATTTTTACATTGAATTAATTTTATTGTGTTAATTTGGAAGAATCTTTTTATTATGTCATTAAATACATAATATAAATTGTCATTGAATATACAATAATATTTTGCTTTCGGGGTTAGATATTCTTTAATGAATTTACAAATTTCGCTGTTTATGTCTCTTAGGTCAAAAGTAACATAAATTCTTTGCTTCTCGTGTTGAAACAATTTTTGAATTTTTATTTCAGTTTTATTATTATGTCCTGATACGATAATCTGATTTTTACCTATGTTTACAGATGAATCAATACTAGTAATACCGTTCACGGGGTTTTCGTCTGATGAATGTATAGTATCTATATCTGAGTCATTATGCTCGGCCTGAACACTTTCTAAGTCATTGTTAAAATTTTCAATTTGTTCCAATTTGTAAATTGTTAACTGTAGGGATGTGTTTAAGAATATTTTATTAATTAAAGATTTTACTTCCTCAAAGTCTAGTCTGTCACAACCTGAACCGATTTTTGGAATGTCAATTTTATTAATTTCGTTTTGTATTATATAAAAGTTTAAATTTTGTAAGGCTTTCTCTAAATTTTCAATTTTGGGAGTTTCGAAATATTTTTCTTTAGTAATTAGGTGAAAGATAATACGTCCATTTTCAATATGTTGAACTACTATGTCACCGATGTTTTTATTTTTACAATTTTGAAGAAATTGTTTACACTTATATTTTTCATTTAGCTGTGCAGCCACACCTTTGCCTAATTTAAAATCAGCTGAAACGCAATGTGCTATATGATTTTTTGAATTTAAAATATCATCTGTTACTTCTTTTATTTGAAATTTGGGTTTAATTCTTGAGAGTGCATCTGCGTTCGTATTAGTTGTGCCTTTTTTATACTGGATATCATAATTAAATTCATCAAGTTTAATTTTCCATCTAATTAATTTTGTGTTTGGATCTTTCAATGAAAATAACCAAGTTAAAGGTTTATGATCGGTTCTAACAAGGAATTTTACTCCGTAAAGATATATTCTGAAATATTTTGTAGCCCATACAATCGCTAAGAGTTCTTTTTCAACTGTAGAATAATTTATTTCATGATCGTTTAAAGTCCTAGAGGCATAAGCGATCGGTAAATCTTTTCCGTCAAAATTTTGTGATAATACGGCTCCTATTGCGTAATTACTTGCGTCAGTTGTAAGGATAAATTGTTTTTCGTTATCTGGATATTGCAATATAGGGTCACTTGTTAATAATTTTTTGCATAATTCGAAACATTCTATATAATTTTGATCTTTAATGTTAATGGTATTTCCTTTTTTGAGGCAATTTGTTAATGGTTTTGTAATTTTTGCAAAATCAGGTATGAAACGGCGGTAATATCCTAAAAGGCCAAGAAATCCTTTAATTTCTGTAACAGTTTGTGGAATAGGATATTCTGTAATTGCACGAATTTTATCAGGATTAGGTTTAACACCGTTTTCTGAAACAATGTGTCCTAAATAAGCAACTTCTTTTCTTAAAAATTCGGATTTATCAATTTGGATTTTGAGATTAGCTTCTCGTAATTTTTCAAATATTTTCTTTATATTTTCCAAATGTTCTTGTAATGAAGATCCCAATATAATGATATCGTCTAAATAGACTAAACAAATTTTGCCAATATATTCTCTCAATACTAAATTCATTAATCTTTGGAATGTGCTTGGGGCATTTTTAAGACCAAATGGCATTCTTTTAAATTCGAAATGACCTAATTCTGTGCTAAAGGCTGTTTTGGGGATATCTTTTGGATCTACTTCTATCTGATGGAATCCTGAGGACAAATCTAAAGTAGTAAAATAACAACATTTTCCTAGCTTATCAAGAATTTCTGTAATGTTTGGAATCGGGAATTTATCATCAACGGTTTTTTGATTTAATTTTCTGTAATCAATCACCATACGATATTTCTTTTTACCTGAAGCGTCTAGCTTCTTTGGTACGATCCATATAGGTGATGACCATGGCGAATAACTTTCTTGAATTATATTTTCATCTAAAAGTTTTTTAGTTTGCTTGTTTATTTCCTCCTTATAAACTTCTGGGTATCTATAATTTCTTGTATAAATTGGGGTGTCATCTGTTGTATTAATTTGGTGTTTTATTTTAGCTGTGAATGTTAACTTATCATTTTCTTTTGGAAAAAGGTCTTTATATTTCGTCAGTACTTTTAACAATGCGGATTTTTCTTCGTCATGAAGATGATCGAGACGTAAATTTTGAATATCAATTTTGTCATTAATTTCGCAATTTAATGATTCAATAGGGGTTTTGTGAAAATATTGTAATTTAAACCTTATGTTTAATAGTGTTATTTCATCTTTCACTATGTCAATTTTTGCTTTTAATATTTTTAAAGCTTCCAGTCCGAAAAGTACATCAAAATTTTCATGAAAATCGAATAAATAGCATTTAAATAATTTTCCTTTAAATGAGAGCATAACAAATTCGTTTCCCTGTGTTACGCCAGTTGCAGTGAACAAACTAAAATTTTCTTTATAAATGTGAAATTTTGATTTATTTTGATATATATAATTTTTACTAATAAGGTTTTTTGTTGAACCCGTATCAATTAGGCAAATATAATTTTTTAATTTTAAAAAGGGTAATTTGCTTGTATAGTTGCAATTTAGTAATTCTCCGAGTTGTCGAGGCTGGTTTCCTCTAAAAAAGTATTCGGATCATAGTTATTTTCTAATGTTTGTTCATTTTCTTCAAGCTGTTCAGAAAATGTATTATTAATATCATCATTCTCTATATCGACCTCTTGGTTGTAAACTTCTTCTGCTACGAAGTTTCTTGGGGTATTTGGATTCGAGTTACGTGTAAAATGGTTATTAGGTGTGTTTCTGGGTGTAAATGTTTGTTTAGTTGTCATAGACATAGGAACAGGTCTCATTCCTTGCGCGTTATTGAAGTTTTGTCTAGGTGCAAATGGTTTATTTCTTATTTGTTGATTCATATTTGTTGTATTTTGAGTTTTTACTGGAGCTATTTTTATAGGGCCAGTAGGAAAATTTGTTGGAAATATTTGTGGTGGTATGTTAGGTAATTTTGAATTTTGTATGTTTGTATTTTTTAAATACTGAAAATCGTTTTGCAAAAGTTTTTCAATATCCACAAGTGTAGTGGGGTTTCTGGTAGCCAAATTATTTCTGAATGGGTCGTTAACTGATGAAATAAAATTATTCACAATTAATTTTTCGGCGAAATCCATGATATGCGCTTTCTTGTCAATATTATTTTCTTCGATACTTAATCGGGATTTAAATGCCATATATTTCTCTTTAGTTATTTCTAATAATTTATAAGGGTTTTTAACGTTTTGAATTTTCAAAATTTCGTTGATAATAGTCACGGCATTGGTTTTGTCTTTGAAATTATTCGTAAGATGATCTTTTAGTTCATTCCAATTTTGAAATTCCGTGTCTTTTATACTGTCGAGTGCTTTATCGACAATTTTTGTTTTAATATGAAGAAATGCTATAGATTTCTCAAAGTCATCAAGTGGTGGGTTAAAAACACCGAAAAGATTTTGAATTGTATTAACAGCGTTAATGAAAGAACTTAATTTGTTTGGGTCTCCGTTGTAATTTGGGACCGAATTCAATGCAAAGTTGATTTTTTGTATTCTATCAGCCATTGTGATAATAATATAATGTCTGAATTTATCAGATTAATTAATAATTATTTATTATTATATTAATAAAATTACTAACGTTATTACTGTTAGTTTTTGTGTAATATTTTATGTTAATTACTTATTAAAGTATTAACTTACAATAATAATATTATGGTAAATAATGTGGTTGCAATCTTCATTTGCAAGTAGCGATGGTGGTGAATTGTAGCCTCGAAGCAGCAGGGGTCTCTGGCACTAGCGTTGCTGGCTCTGCGAGATTGCTTCTTGTAGTCACCTCTTTTGCTGAAGGAGTCCGGGCACTAGCTTTGCTGGCTCTGTGGAACTTCTCTTCGAAGATGGTGATGAACTCTGGCACTAACTTTGTTGGCACTATGAGTTCTGATTTTTGACTTCTTCTTGGTTCTCTGAACTCGATAAATTGTCAAAACAAACGTAAATCGCGTACTTTTTTCTGCGAAATACTTCGAGTATCCTACCGACTGCGCCAAATAAATAATGATACCGAAGAAGTATATTTTTAAAAAGATTTATTTGATGTTAACAGTTACAAGTCAAGACTACAATTACTTGTTGATAATTAATGCATTACATTTATACTAAGTAATGAGTAACAACTAGGCACGTGCTGTTTATTTGTAATATGAATATTACGATAAGAGATAAGTATTGTAGACAGCTCATAATGTTTTAGTATATGTCTAAACAAAAGAATTCGTATTATAAATGTATATATAACTTACACCTACTCAAATTATTTTATGTTTACAATAAATAATTATTATAAGGTTGGCAACACTGCATTTTCTTGAAATCATCGTATAATAGATTACTTTAGAGCCGATTTCTGTACATTTAATGACTATTTTTGTTCACTTTAGTGACGATTTCAATTAAAATAAATTATTATTACATAGTGATCAAAAATTACTGAAGCGTGCCGCTCCATATAATTTTAAGATTTGTCGCTCACTTAGTATGACAGCATAACTTTTTCCATGGGAGTACCTTTCGAATTTTGCTAGCTGTCATAAACAAAATCCTAAGAACTGTCTTTTTACGTTAATACGAACGAAAATATGCTCAAAGAAGAAATTTGTCACGCTATTAATTAAAAGCCATAATAAAAAAAAATACTTAACACTTTCGCGGACAAGAACTGCATATGCAGTCATTTAGACTACGATGTGTTGGGACAGGACTGCATTTGCAGTCATTAGTAAAAGCCAAAGATATGCACATGGCTGCAAATGCAGACAAATTTTCTATTTAGAATAATGTTGCTAGATAGTCTGTGTCCCTACAAATCGCATAGCCCCTAACAAATATGTACATAGAGGTTAAATTAAACCCCCCTCCATTTCATGGTATAATGGAGGGACACCCAGACGCACGACTGCATTTGCAGACATATTTACATGTAAGTTAATAGGAGTTGAAAAATTGTGTGCATGCGATTTCCCTTTACTTTATTTATAAATAAAATACTTTAAAATTTTTATTTTTGTTATTTGTAGAAGGTAAGTAATAATGTTTATGTATCGAAGAGGAAAGATAAATAAGAGGTATTATGTATTACAACTAAATAACATCCTAAGCTAATAGAAACAACAAATGTACGCAATATACAGAAAAGTAAACCAATTGAATTATCAGAGTATAACAAATATATGTCAGAGGTGGATAGATGTGATCAGTTAACGTCATATTATTCTTCTGCTAGGAAAACTATAAGATGGTACAAGAAAATTATATATCATCTGCTAGATCTTGCAGTTATAAATAGTCGCAAGTTATATTGTATTGTCAAATAAATACGAATAATTTGTCGTGGTTAATGGTATAATATATATATTCAAATTACAACAGTTTATTTGCCGCAACGTGTCACTTTATAGGTAAACTGTTGAACCCAAATGAAGGGACAAGTCTGCTTTTGCAGACATTTTGATTTTTAGGGACATGACTGCATATGCAGACATGCCATTTTGGCATAAATAAGGTAATTATTAAAAAAATGTGATAACTATTCATATATGTAATGCAAATTAAGTCAAATAACGTTATAAAAAAAAGTGTGTTTCTGAGTGGCATTTCAAAAAAAGCAGTGTCCGCGAAAGTGTTAAAGATTTTTGATGAAGATATACGAAACAAATATCAAATGAATTAATAAACGTACGGGAATGTTAATCAAATGTCTTGCAGCTGTTATCACTTGTCATATATGGAATATAGTTTTGATAAATTATAGAAAATTGAAATATAATTTTGACATTATTTTGGAACATTACATGTCACGTGACCTTCAGTTATTTTTGATCACTCTGTATAACAACAGATTTATTTTGAGGCATACAAAATATCTATTTTTAGAAAGAAATCATAATTTGATAATTTTGATTTCGATGTGGGTTTTGCATTGGGCTGTTTGATGTTGTTGTGCATTAGCCCATTCAAAGTATTACAATATCTAAGACAGACTGTAATGAAACACAAATATATATATATATATATATATATATATATATATATATATATATATATATATACAGGGTGTCTCAATAAGCTTGCTCACTATTGGTAACTTTTTTATTTGAAGAGATACGAGGTTGGTTAGATTAGCAAAATTGTGCCATTTTATATTAGGAAATTGGTCATGTAGACAAAATAAATATTGTGTCAGCGGTTCTCAAAATTTGGGACAGAATGTATATTTTTTAAATGGAACTATATATTTTTTATTATCTTATTAGAAAGACTATTTTTTTCTCTTTCCAATAAGGTAATGTTGTTTATGTACACCCTGTATATATATATATACAGTATGTCCCATTTAGAGGTGCCACCATTGGGATCTCGAGAACTATAAGAGATACGATGTCGGTTAAATGGAACTTTTTATGCGCCTTTGGAAGGCCATCTCAGATGTGCTTTTATTTTTCCAAAAATTCTCATAGGGCACTAGATAATGACGAAAAACTGAATATTGTTGATTTTTTCTTTTTCAAATAACTTCTAAACTATTAATAATTGAGAAAAAAGTTTCAAATATAAAAGATAGATATTTTTATTAACTAACCAGTGGCGTACGGAATAAATTTTTATATACGTAAGTTTTTGAGATATAACACAAACTTATATTTTTTAAAATGGAACCCATATCTGATTTTAGACTCAAAAAAATTAATATTTTTTTCTCTTTTCAACGATGTAAGGGTTATTATGTTTCATATTTGTTTTGCCTTCAAAATTATTATTTTTTTCTTATTTTGTATTCAATTTAAAATTATTTTGAAAATATTGGCAGATTTCTATTTGGAAATACTCCTTGTATTTCAATAATTTATTTTGTTAGAAAATTTTGCTCAAAATTCGTACCAAATTAATTTTTATAATATTTTGCATCACGTCGTCCTTGGCTCATCATAGTGTAATTTGTAATTATGAGTCTAGAATGAATATATTAAGTAATAAAGACATAAAACAAATTATTTTGATCAAATACAATATAATTAATAAAAATAATAATGTTTTTTTGGGAAATAATAAGAAAATTCAGGAAAATAAAGAGAAAAAATAAATTTTAGGAGCAAAACAAATATAACCCTTACATCATTGAAAAGAGAAAAAAATATTGATTTTTTTGAGACTAAAATCAGATATGGGTTCCATTTAAAAAAATATAAGTTTGTATTATATCTCGAAAATTTACGGATATAAAAATTTATTTTGTACGCCACTGGTTAGTTAATAAAAATATCTATCTTTTATATTTGAAACGTTTTTCTCAATTACTAATAGTTTAGAAGTTATTTAAGAAAGAAAAAATCAACAATATGAGAACTTTTGGAAAAACAAAAGCACATCTGAGATGGCCTTCCAAAGGCGCACAAAAAGTTCCATTTAACCGACATTGTATCTCTTATAGTTCTCGAGATCCCAATGGTGGCACTTCTAAATGGGACACACTGTATATATATATACCGAGAGTTTTTTTTATCAGTGAACATGGGCGTATGTCATTACCATAGTTACATTTAAAATGATTGACAGCAATGTATTATCGCGTTTTTTTTTTTAAACTGGACATAGGACGTGACATTTAGTCAATGTCATCAAATTGTCATATTTTAAAATGTATACAGTTGAAGAAAAAGTTCAAATTGTATGGTATAATTCTATACTCTGACATAAGCCTAAGGCAAGAAATAATTAACATAAATTATATTTTATCCCTATTTTTTAATTGATCAATATTTATTTTGTCACCATTGTAAATACAATTTTTTAAATGGCCCCAAAGAAAAAAAAATCGTTTGGTGCAAGATCTGGTGGCATTACAGGCCACTCCACTTCTCCACCACGTCCTATCCAGCGTTGGGGGAATACTTGGTGCAGATATCAGTGAAAATTTTGACGACTCCAATACCTGCAATTTTGTGAATTTACTGCTCGATTAATATAAAATGTCGCTTCATCCGTAAATAAAATTCGATCCAGTCATATTTCCCCACTATTAATTTTGTTCATCATATCTTCGCAAAAGATATTTTTTCGTTCTATATCGTTGTGTAATAACTCTTGGTGATTTTGATATTTAAAACTCTTAAAATGTTATGTCTTAAAACCTTGTATACTAGTATTCTTAATTTCAGAAAAAAAAATTGTTGACAGGGTGTTGTCACTTTCAATTAATTGCATAATTTCTTGTTTCTTACTATTAACTACAGTACTTGTTCTGATTTTCTTCTTGTGCTGTTTATTGACGCATCCTTTAGTTTTCTAGTCATTGTATATTTTTCATATAGTTGTTGGACTGGGTCGCTTATTAAAAGTTAATGTACATAAGTCAGAAACTTGTTGTAGGCTCGTTATAATTACTCCAATTTACAATTTGAACTTTTCTTTAACTGTATACATTTTGAAGTATGACAATTTGATGACATTGACAGATATACTAATTGTCACGTCCTATGTCCAGTTTTAAAAAAAACGCGATAATGCATTGCTGTCAATCATTTTAAATGTAACTATGCTAATGAAATACGCCCATGTTCACTGATAAAAAAAACTCTCGGTATATATATATATATATATATATATATATATATATATATATATATATATATATATATATATATATATATATAAAACATTATTAGATTAATCTAAAATGGCTAGCCCATTTTCAGTCTGTTTATTGTTGTTGTGAGACTTTTATAATAATCGTGGTAAATAGGGGATTCATAGTCTAGCAAACAAAGTAAATTTTTCTTTTTTAATGTATTTATACAATTTCCGTTAGGGTAAAGTGTGTTTAGTTTAGTGATCAGTGTGGACTTTATTTTACTAACATTAATTACTTTAAATAGTACAGGACTATTGTTCGAGCCGGAATCAACAAATTCAAAGTCATATTAAAACTACATAATAGTAATAATAATAACAACAATAATAATAACAATAACAATAATTAATAATAATAAGAGTAATAATAATAATAATTATAATAATAATAATAATAATAATAATATGTACCTAGGAGATAGGTTCCTCACATTGGAACCTGCACAGGGAGTGGCGTCCCCGAGCTCCGAATGTAGCGCCTCCACGGATCCCTCAGCTATGGGTAGCAGCCCCACCCAACCCGGCACTAGAGTTAGCAGCCCGAAATGCTCCGACTACGTGAAACAAAACCCGAAGCGGAATGGAGGGGTGCAGACTGTCCCCATTAATTAGAACTGTCTTTCTAAATTCGCGTATAATTTTCAAATTATGATACGTCCGTGCATAAAATATTTTTTCTACAGTCACTACAGAAAGTAGCCATTTGCGCTCTCTTTTGTCAACGCAAAATGTCACTTTGCCGCTCATGCGCGACAAAGTAGAAAAAACGCTCGCTGTCCAAATTTCTAAGTATAGAATGTTGAGAAATGTCACTTGTCTACATTCTTAATGAAAATGTTTAGTTAGGAACTAATGGCACTGTAATTACACATTTATCACGTTCACAAGTCAATTTGACATATGTTCTGTCGGTATTTAATATAACCTAATAAAATGCCACACTGCTGTGAAAATGAAATAGGGCATTCATTTACAAAAACGAAAGTATAAAATGCTTAGATTAGATTGAATAAAAACTCAAGAAGAATGGAAAATAACGATAAAATAAAATAAAATATAAAATAAATTGTGTGAACAGTTATGTTTAGTAATAGGAATGATTGTACACAGATGGCGGTAGGATAGTTGCGAGTCGTACTGACATCTGATCTCTAGTTAACTATTTATTTTGATTACAATAAAGTTATTAGTTATTTCGTTACTTAAATAATTGCGAGAAGTCAGTCAATGCACATACATGTCTATATAATCATAAATTCCTTGAAATATTTGTTAATTTTTTCAGTGTGACAGGCGTGACAACTAACCACACATTTTGCTACAAAAACTCATCAAATCATCACAAATCCTTGCTTCCACTCGCGGCAACAACCTCTCAATCGACAATGTCGCATTTTGCGCTCTTAATACACAAATAGCTATTTCCAGAACGTAAAACATACTTCCAAGCTTGAAATCTATCCAATGTTTGTTGAATGCCTGCATTTGTAGTTATAATCACTTTATTTTTACCTATTTTTGGAAAAATGTGGAAACTTAAAAATGAGTTTCCCTACTCATAAACGAATGACTAGTGTTTCACAAGACAAGATTTCTTGTCTTCCTAGGCTATTTCTTGTCTTGTCTTGCAAAACAAGACAAGAAATTTAAATAACTCTTGCCTTGTTACTCTTGCAAGGAAAAATCTTGTCTTACAAGACTCTTGCATATTTCTTGTCTTGCACATTTGCGCGTGCGCGTTGGGTTATATTATTTTAGACTTGTTTGATGTTCACCTATTAGCTGCCAAACCGTTGGTTATATTACGATAACTCGTATAACAAACTTCCAAAAATTTCTATTTTGTGTATTTTAGCTTTCTGCATTAATATAAATAGTTGATTAGATTTTGGGCAAAATTGGATAACCGGAAGTGTTTTTTTCAAGCCCACAACAGTTTTTCGTGAAAAAATGTATTATGCTATAATTAAAAACTTTTCAAATCTTGTATTTAACACTTTTATATTAATGAGACCGTCATATTAGATTCTTGTTAATATTAGTAAACCTTAAGTGGTACTTTACTTGAAGCTCTGAACTGATTTCCTTGAAAAAATATATTAAAATATGATAAATAAAAACTTCACAAATTTGGTTTTAAAACTCGTATATGATTGAAAACAACATTAGATTTTGAGTATATGATAAGTCGGATGTGGTTCTTAACTAAGAGCTCTTAGCAGATTTTCAAAAAAAAAAAACTTCATAAAATTTAATACAAAATTTCTTATTAAAGACTTTCCTATTTATTGGGACAACAAATTAGATTTAGTTTGCAAACGATAAAGTGATATTTTACTCCAAGCTCATTGCAATTTTAAACATCGAATTAGCGGGAGGTCATGTGCTGGCCATATCAGATTTTTTATTTCTAAATCTATAGAAGGTATAATAAGAAAATTTAGATCAGATTGAGTACTTAATTCTCTTTATTATTTTTTGTACTATAAATTTTCAAAATATAATATTTAGAAGATTTTTTTAAGAAACTACTACTTCCGGTTGTCAATAGGGTAGTATAGTGTGACGTCAGAACATAGCGCGAAATATGAAGCACTGTCGTAAGCAAAAACGATACTTTCAAAGTAGACTCTATTGACAGACAGGGACGGATTGCCCTATTGGGCGATCGGGCAAATCCCGAAGGGCCGAGTGGTCCAAAGGGCCGGTTGGCCACCGTCAATTAAATAATGTAGTCAGAATATATTTAAAAATATAAATTTTGGACAATTACTCTAATATTTGGAAAACATGTTATTTTTTCGTGGAACTTCGATAACTCGAAATTGAATACGAGGATGCCTGGAAAAAATGGGTATCTGTTGGAATAAAAAAAAAATCTTCCTGCACATACATATAAATTTTTCGTCCAGTATCAAAACTTACAAATCAAACCAAATAAAAAGAACTAGGAGTTTCCCCAAAATATTAGACTTAACGAAGTTCTGTTTCTGATGGATTCCAGTTTTCAGTTAAAGTTACCAAGAATTTCGAGTAATTTTAAGGTCGAGTTATCAAATAAAAATGATATGCATTTTTTACCCGAGACAATATTGCCAATGTATTTCGTTCCAAATATTAAATACTAGGGTTTTTTTTATGTTGGTATCATCAGAAAATTTGATTTTCAAAGCCAATCCTATTAGCCTATAGGCCTAGGCCGGTAACATGTTTCTGGACAATTTTGAAATACATGATATGATAATGTGATAATTTTCATAAATAAAAATTATTACACTGATGGATAAAAAAGTCAGACACTTTGATTTTTAATTTTTATTTTTGTCATTATCTCGAGAACTATCAGAGGTACGAAGTCGGCTTATTAGTGTAGCGTGAAATACAGTAGTGACAAAAAATGGATATCGCCATAAAAAGTGTCCTACAGAAGTGCAAATCAAAATCTGGAATCATTTCATACTTAGAAGTTTTCAAAACAAAAAAAAAAAAAATATAAAATTTACATATTTGTCTGTATCTAATGACCTATGTGTTTCTTCTGAATAAACAATACATTGCTGAAATGGCATTCTAATATAGGACAACTTTTGTCTAATTAACCGACATCGTAGCTCTTATAGTTCTCGAGATAATAACAAAAATTAAAAATTAAAAAACCAAGTGTCCGATTTTTTTTCAGCAGTGTACATATACGAGTATGTAATATATCATTTTCACTCTGAAAAGGGCCGGACTAAGAATAATCGCCCGGGCCGATTTACTTCTCCAATCCGCCCCTGTTGACAGAACACATAAGGGTCAGAATTTAAAGGCTTGTAATTTGATGCTGATATTATTGTTATTATGAAGAAGTTAACTTTGAGATATTAATAACATCAAATTATAAACGGTTTTCTATTAATTCGTAATAAAATATATACACATTAATAAATAACAAAGGATTTATTTTAAATTGAAATCAACGCTGCACAACCGCTGAATTACAGAGTGTCAACTGTCAACTTTGCGCAGCAGCGCAGCTGCGCAGCTTGAAACTTGAAAATATCTGTTACTGACTGAAGTTTTGTTTTTTTGTTGGCGATTTATTTTGAGCGTTTTCAAATCAGTTCTTTTCAGAGCTTTAGATTTCCTTTTTTTTAAGTTGTAAGTTAGGTAAATAACTCTGTCTTTCCACATTAATATATTAATAATGTGTTTTTAGGATATTATAACCTAAAAGTGGCTCGAAAGTCAGTGTTGCAGATATCCACAATAATGGAATATTTTTGTGAAAACAAAATAATCAAGACGGCAGAAAATTCTCTAGCTTCTGGAAATGTAGTAGAGATGAAGTACCACGCAGAAATATTTTTGTTGACGGGTCACGTGCAAGCAAGTATGCGGAACAGAAAATACAAAGTAGAGGTAATAATATGAATCGTTTGTAAATAAGAACTTCTTGCAAGTCATATCACACCTTGCTAAGAACGCGCTCTCTCAAATATTGAAAATAGTTTTACGTGCATTAATCACTTTTGTCTAATGTAGTGCTAGTGCGTAAATTTGATGTTTAATCGTCAGTTTTAAGTTTGTAAAACTGTTGTTTAGGAACAATATTTCATTAGTCAGGGGTTGTCGGGCAACGAGTGATTAAATTTTTATAAACACGCTAAATTTGCAAGGTGAATATTTTTTATCATGGCAAATTTCTCATTTAATATATAAAGTATTGTACGATTATATATTTCGAATTTTAAATGGCATAAAATTGACTTTGTCACTCTCTATGCCAGCAATGAGTGTCCGTGAGGTGACGCCTGGTAAATGCCAGCACGGTACAAATATGTCATCATTACCGAAATCTATTGAAACGCGACGGAATATGGAGTGTATTATTATTATTATTATTATTATTTTTAAAATCTTTAATATTGTGTTTTCTCACATATACAAAAACAAAACGCATAGGCAGAGCTCCTACCCAAGTAACACAAATGACCTAAAATCGACGTCACTACGACGTCTGAAATTCCGTCATATAGACGTCCTGACCACGTCTCAGCGTGGAGCTGTGCGACGTCATTTTAAGACGTTGTGTCGACGTCATTTTTAGACGTTGTTTCCACGTCATTTTAAGACGTTGTGTCGACGTCATTTCAAGACGTTGTTTAGACGTCATTTTAAGACGTTGTTTCGACGTCATTTTAAGACGTTATTTCGACGTCATTTTTATGATATAAACATAAATGATGGTCGGGAAAAATTACTACGAAAAATAAATAATTTAATTCTAAAGTTTTATTTATACTCTATAATATAAAACATTAATTAGAAAATATTCAATAAAGTAAAACAATAAACCTACAATAAAATATTAAACATAAAAAGTACTTTTGAAAACGATAAATATTCACGAAAAATATAAATTAATTAAATAATACATCATGTTATATTTATAAAATAAATTATTTTTGTAATTATTCGCCCATTGTCGTGCATAGTTCACAGTTCACCATTCCTTGTTTATAGTCCTCATAGAGCCACTTGCTTTCATATCTTGCCATAGCTATAAAAAAATAAATGTAATATGTAATATAACGACAATTTGATCTACTTACAATACCTATACTAAATTTTCAATGTTCATATTATGAAATTTTATTTTCAATATTCTCCTGTGGTAATTACTATATAGTTCTCAATATATTTTTCACTTGAATACAGAGCAGCCATTATAGCTTCTATAAGCGTCTGTGACATGTGACATGTTAAAAATTTCAGAGGGTGCGTCTATACAACATACATATTTCCCTTAACCGTCAAAAAATTTTCATGGCTATCTTGAGTTTTAAAAGTTCATATTTGCAGTATTATACGTCATGTACCTGACTCTTTTGAGTACTGTAATGGAAAATTTCACCATGGATACACAATCTGACTTTTTTTTATTGTTTTTATTTTTAATGCAATTGTCAAAATGTCATAAAATTGAGAATTTATGAATAATTTTTAAATAATTTAAGTGATTCCGGGAAAATATTATAATTCATTTATTATTAGCTTAAAGCTAAATAATATTACATAAAAAGAAAAGAAATTAATATTATACACATGAAGTGATGTCTGAAGGGCGTGGAACGAAAAACATCGGAAATTAGGGCGGAAAATTCAAAAGTCGTATAACATTTTCGTTTTGTGGCAAATGGATGGTAGTTATAGTTTTTAGTACATTAAACAATTAGTTTTTCTCAGTATTTATATAATACTGTATGCCGATAAATTAAATGACAAAAACCCTTCATTCCAAGTGAATTGAAACATGCACAGCTGGGTCCTTATATTATACCTACTAAATGTGTTAGTTATATTCTTAATTAATATATTTCTTTTTTCCTTTTTTGCCTTTAAAATCGGTTGTGCACAAAAAGAGTAATGAGAACAATAATATATTATACGATATAAGAAAATGGGCAGTCGAAGAAAATATTACTTAATCTTCAGTAAATAAATTATTATTTATTCTTAGATATCACAATAACATTCCAAAGGATGCTAGATCACTATTGAAGACCCCAAAATCTACCAAAATTACAAAATGTATATTTCCCTTTGTTTATACATTTGCTTTTGTATTATAAACGTTTGTTAAAAGTTTGTCTTGTCATTATTAGGTTTTGTTTAAAATGTTGAAAATTAAAATGCCCATTTATACGAAAAAACATATTTTTTTTCTGCTTCACAATTATAATTAAACATGTATATTTTAAATAAATAAAATATAAATATTACCAAGGCTTATTACCCATTTCTGGATGTACTAAATTTGCTTCTATTAGTAGTTTTTGGTGATGATGATACATAAATAAAAATATATATTATACATATATGTATAAAATAAGTTTTACATTGTATTTATTCGAATTTTAAAAATAATTGTAGTAAACAATATATTGTTTTATATTTTTAATATTATAAATAAAGTAAAAATAAACGAAATGTATGTCTTTATAAAGACGTCAAATTTAGACTTCTGAAAAAGGTTTAAATAGACTTAATTACGACCAAATAAAGTCTACACATGGCCCACAAATCTGACGTCTAAAAAGTCCTATTTCAGACCAAAAACAGACGTCATAATGTCGTCGTATAGACGTCATATTAGACGTCTAAATAATCCTATTTCAGACCAAAAATCAACGTCACAGTGACGTCGAATAGACGTCTAAATAGACCAATTTTTGACCAAAAATCAACGTCACAGCGACGTTGTATAGACGTCTAAATAGACCTATTTTCGACCAAAAATTAACGTCACAGTGACGTCGTATAGACGTCTATTTAGACGGCCGTATATGACGTAAATTCGACCTAATATCGACGTCACTTTTTG
Organism: Ophonus ardosiacus; assembly: GCA_943142095.1. Lineage (NCBI taxonomy): Eukaryota > Metazoa > Arthropoda > Insecta > Coleoptera > Carabidae > Ophonus > Ophonus ardosiacus. Next base: position 12,960,712 of record OW964840.1, read on the forward strand.
GTCGACCGTTGGTCAGTGTTACTTGGGTATGAAGCGATTAGAATAGTGTCGATGATATTTTGCAGGCCTTTTCAAGAGGCCCGTAGTCAGGGGGTGGCCAGGTGGGGCTGAGCCCCACCTACGAACTGACCAAGCCCCACCTAGAAAAATCTTAAAAATATCTTAACTAAATTGTTTGTATTATTGACATTTAAGTACCTACATTGTCGATTATCGTGAAAGAGTTTGGGACCAACGACCAAACATAAGTAGACAAATCATTCCCTATCCCTTCCCAATGAATGTTTTGATTTCGGCTGGCCAGAAAGAGACAACTAGAGATAGAGATATGTTTAGTCTAGTTCGAGCATTTCTCACTAGAGGCTAAGGCTACCAGTATGCATCATTATTTTCGGTGATAATTAATCATTTGCAGTTTTAATAATATTTTTACGAGACTCTCGACATAATTTTGAATGAGCTCGCACGAAGATTTAGCGATACTCATGCTTTAATAGGAGCTCTTTCAGCAGCAGAAGATCTTTGTTACGAAGAAATTAATTATTTATCAACCTTGGATATTCCACTACCATCTAAAGAAGAACTACATGTAGTTCGAGCATATCTGAAGAAGATCGACAATTCTAAAACTTTTGAAGAAATTTACAAACAAAGAATAGCATATGAAAATACATATAAAATGTTAGCAACAGCTAGAACTTTCGGCTGCAGTACAGCTCTTTGCGAATCAACATTTTCTGTGTTAACCAGAATAAATCGACCGCAAAGATTATCAATGACGCATCAACGCTTAGCAAATTTAACATTTCTTGCATTTGAAAGATCTCGCACGAAAAATGTTAATTTACAAAAAGTTTTATTAAAATTTAATGCTTTAAATAATAGAAAATTACAATTATTTTAGTGTTAAAATTTAAGATAATATATTTATATTTTATTATGTAATGTACTTAAATATTTGTGTTTTTTTTTTGTATATTATTTTTGTTTTGAATAAATACTATATATATATTACTAAAAATTTATACTATTTTTATTAATTTTCAGCCCCCCCTGAAAAAATTATAGCCCCATCTATTGATGGTTCCTGGCTACGGGCCTGTTTCAAGGGTGTCATAAATTACTACAGGCGTCTCGTGCCAATACAATGTCTGGGACAATCCCAACGTAAGGGTATCGCCAGGGTAGGCATGAGGTTAGCGTGGGAATGTTTACAGCTCGATGAATATAAGAATTTACAGTAATGTCTAGTATGTTTGACAATTAATAAACAACTAACATGACTGACTAACATTAACTAATTAATTTATAATAGTAATAGCACGAGAAATAATGTAAGAGTATATTATTAACTAAAAAGCACAAGTTTTCTTAGAAGCCGGCAGAAATAATAGGTGGAATAAATGTGGAAGAAGCTGGAATAAAAAGAGTAACAAATATAACAGAGACAGTGGTAGCAACAGAAACATGCCAGCAGTTTAATTCTTCGAATATTGTTTCCGATATGGAGGAAGATCAGGAAGTTGCTTATGATAGTTTTGTAAGTGAAATATTATTTGTATATGTATATAATTTTTAGACTGATCATGATTACTGCATGGAGCAATCAGTTGTTTCCGGTAAGTCGTATTTTATTTTCAGTGTTTATTAAAATCGCAAGTAATAAATAATTCATTTGTGTAGAATCAAGTACAAATAAATCAAGAGAAGCAACAAATCTTGAAGAAAGTTCCTCGGCGGGTAAATAAATAGTATATGCTTTAAAACTGTTATATAGAAATGTTTTTTTTTTTTTACAGTACAAGGAAGAAAGAGAAAACGGAGAAGGTTAAGAAGAGCTGAAGATCCTGATGATGTGAATTAGCCAGAAATGTAAAAGAAGGTTGTGAAAAAATAAATAAAAGTCTCGACAGAATTGCAGATAAAAAAAATCTGTTGTGGCCAGCACAAGACCTCTCGCCATTTCCATATTAGGCTATATACCGTGAGTATTTTTTAACGTGAAACATTGGGTTTGTCGTATCTATGGTTACGACTTGATATTTGATTGACAGCAATGTATTTGCCCATTCCATTTAAAATGAAACATAGGGAACGAATCTGACAGAAGTATTATATAAGTCAGAAAACCACTCGAGAGCACTAAACATATTTCGGGCACAAGGTGCACACAGTATTTTTTCTACATCTAAATTTAATTTTTAGAAATCAGGTATAATTATTTAAACAAAATTTACCTCTAAACCTCCAATGACATCTTGTCAATATGACAGATAACCGATGAATGTTCCTATAAGTTATGATTTGACATTTGATTGACAGCAATGTATTTGTCTGTCTCATTTAAAATGACACATGGGGAATGAATTTGACAGAAGTATTATATTTAAATATTGTAAGAAATTTAGCCGAGTCAGAAAATCAATCGGGCACAAGGTGCACACTATATTTTTTTACAACTAATTTTAATATAGAATACAGGTATAACTATTTAAACAAAATCAACCTCTATTGACGTCTTATCAAATGTCAAATTCGTTTCCTATGGAACGGGCAAATACATTGCTGTCAATCAAATGTCAAGCGTAACCATGAATATGACAAACCCAATGTTTCACGTTAAAAAATACTCACGGTATGTATTGTATTGCACTTAGCTTTCGAACCGTCGTTTTATAACAAAATATTACAGAACTTTACCCAAATATTGTTTTTTATTGTATTTAACATGTCTTCTGCACACATATAATTCTAATTATATTTATTTTACATCATTTTCATGTTAGAGATTGTTCCAATTTATTAACCAGATTGGCGGTATTTCTAACCACAATTTTACCTATAATTTCAAATATTTAATTAATAAAACAATAAGAAAAATTAAATATACTTCCCAGAAAAAGCTTTCACAATGTCACTAAAAATGTTGATATTTGACAATGACATGTGTCATGTTATAAACATTGGAATTTGTCAACTGGTTTCCTTAGTGCCTTGGCCTCTGCGATTAGTTCACTCTATAAATTATAGTGTCTTTATCTCTAAATCTATACAAGATATAATAAAATTTTTAAGTGTATTAGATGGAGAATTTTATGTTCTTCAATATTTAATAAAAAAAAACCTCCCAAAAAATTATATTTAGAAGAATTTTTCTAAGAAACTACTACTTCCGGTTGTTCAATTGTTACCAAAACCTTTTCAGCTCTTCCCAGGAATGTCAGATTGAGGAAACTGCAGTTAAATATTTTTTAAGTCTTATAGTTTTTGAGGAATCGTGACTACAACATCCAGACATACATACACACATCCACACACACACACAGACATTTTAAAAATGTTATAATCGGATTCTAGGGACCTTAAATCGTGCTTATTCAATAAAAGCTGGATATGCGAATTTTAGCATGAATCCAATACCTCTCTTAGCGAGAGGTAATAAGTAAATTGCCAGAATTTTTAATGTTTCTGAACCATAACATGAATTTAAATTTATGGACAAATATTTAGTTTTTTTATCATGCCATTGCGCAAAGTTGAAAGTTTCATTTTTGCAATATGTAATGGTTATGTACAATAGGAACATGTTTTATTTTTGTTATAAGCATTTTTTTATAATTTTTTTATATTACAAAAAATATATAAATAAAGTTTAATATTATACAAAATGTTGTTATATATTGCTGCCGACGTTGCTGACCTTCTGCACGTATAATTCTATCAGCAAACTGATGATGAGCTCCTTCCTCATCTATTTCGTCATTTCTGAAATATTTTTAATTTTAATATTACAGGTTGGTAAGTATTATTAAAGATATATATTTATTATTATGATATAGGCCTAATTTACACCGTATGACCAGAGGTAGGCCAGACCTATATAAATAAAATATAAATAAATATATCATCATGGCATATTACCAGGGGCGGCTCGTCCATAAGGGCTGCAGGGCTGCAGCCCCTCCAGTATAAAATGAAGGCTGCAATTTTATTATCGCTCTTAAATATTTATATAATATTTAAAAACAACTATTTTTGGTTTATAATAAAATATTAAACAATAATTGTATTTTTCAATAAGTCGGTGTGCTATGCGGGCTAGTATATTAAACGTCCGGGCTGGATTCAATTCAGCCCGCAGCGAACAGCACAATTCATGTAGAGAGGGCTACCTAGTGAGGATAAAGTGGTGGGGGTATGAGTGATTCTCGTGCAGTTTGGGCTGCTACGATTCCAGCCCAAGTTACGTTACATATAGAGTTTTACTGATCTGTACTGTAGACGGTTTGCGCTTTAGTACGCTTGTACTACACATACATAAAGTGTAATGTTAAAGTTATCATTATTGTGAGTTTATTTCTTTTTAATACTAGCTTTGAAGTATTAATCATCAAAAAAATGAACGCTGAGAAGAACACTGTTAAATATTTGCAAAACATAAAATTTTCTCAATTGGGACTGCAGGAAAAACTTGAAATTAAAAATTTAAGTCGTCTTACACCAGATTTAAATATTTCTCAGTCCTCAATAAGTAGAGCACAGAATTATGTGCGAAAATTTAATTCTAATGTATATAACAAAAATATTTGGCTAACTGGATGTACAGAGAAAAACGCTTTCTTTTGCTTTCCATTTTTGTTTGGCGGTGATTCATTGTGAATAAAAAGGAGTAGCAGATTTAAAACATTTAAATGAAAAAATTAAAAAAACATGAGAAATGTGCTGAACATTTAAAAAGTGTGTGCAATCTTGGCATGTTATGAACAGTTAATATTAAAACGCAACTAAGTGTAGCTTATAGGCGAGAAATAAATAAACATAATGAAAACGAGAAAAAAATCGTGATATTTTATCTAAAATTATAGATTGTATCGTGTTTTGTGGTAAATTTGAACTTCCCATGCGAGGACATGACGAAACCGAACATTCAATTTTTAGAGGATTATTAGAATTTGCTGGAAAATTAGTTGACAGTTTAAAAAATCACGCAACAACCCGAGTAGTGATCTAACAATTTATTTCTGTACATGAAAGGGGAAAATATGCATTTGCACATCCCTTGAAAGAAAGTAACTTTCAATTATAAGGCATTTGACCTTGAATGAAAAAAAAAAAAACGCCTGCGGCGCATTTTTTTTTTTCTAAATACCTGGCTACAGCCCTCCTACTATAAATTCTTACGAGCCGCCACTGCATATTACCTATTTCTGAGTGTGTCACAATCTGTTTTATCACAGATATCGGTAATGACGATGACATATTTATACCGTTTGGGCGCTTACCAGGTGTCACCACACAGACATTCATTACTGGCGTGGAGAGAGCACCACAGGGGTCACTTTTGTGCCATTTCAAATTCGAAATAATTGGCGTCGATCGGGATCGAACCCGGTCCCCCAGGTTCGCGGCCGCGGAACCCCAGACATATATGTGACCTATATTAGGACAAAGTCAAAAATATATCGAGTTCTTTATTTAGCGGTTTAATTTTAAGTTAAAAAGCATATGTGTTTTCATTCATAAATAACTCCATTTCACATTATCTCCAATTAATTCCTTTTATCTTCTCTTAGCATTCATGTTTATATTATTGTAATAGAATTTCAAGTTACTCTGGAACAAAACTGTCATGTGTAAATCATTATCACTGACACTGTCAGTGGCGGCTCGTAAGAATTTATAGTAGGAGGGCTGCAACCAAGTATTTAGGGAAAAAATGCGCCGCAAGCGATTTTTTTTTTTTTCATTCAAGGTCAAATGCCTTATAATTGAAAGTTACTTTCTTTCAAGGGATGTGCAAATGCATATTTTCCCCTTTCATGTACAGAAATAAATTGTTAGATCACTACTCGGGTTGTTGCGCGATTTTTAAACTGTCATCTAATTTTCCAGCAAATGGGGGATTACGCCATTTTTATTATAATTTCATCTGAAAATATTAGGAAAACTAAGACTATTGATGAAAATCCGGTGAAAAAATTCCTATTAATAAGCGAGTTATGGTCTCCCGAATTTTGAAAAGATTGACGTGACGTCACTTTTATGTGTTTTTATATCAAACTGTTTTCATCATGGGCCTAAATGTTTTTGAAATATATGCTATTTTAAGTTATATTTACATAAAAATAAATGAATATTATAATACTGTATAACTATACATACTTTATAATTACAGGTGTATTTAAATTATTAAGTTTAATGCAAGAAATTTATGTTAAAATAAAAACTGTTTGGAAACTGTAGTACAGGAATGTTAGCCCCTCCTTTCGAATTTGAATTTCTTAACTTCCATTGGTAGTAACCCCCACCTCCTAACACGCTATTTGTAATGCATTTATAGGCGGTTTCTCGATCGCCAATCAAAATATTTTCATATTAGTGTCGAAGCGTTATAACAAAAAACCCTTTATTTCCAATATATCTCAATTATACCATTTCATTTTTTTATTAATATTCGTTACTCAGCATATACATTCGTATCTTTTTACTAATTTCCTTTAATTCGATTGAGCCGTAATCCCCCATTCTAATAATCCTCTAAAAACTCGGGATTCGTTGAATGTTCGGTTCCGTCATGTCCTCGCATGGGAAGTTCAAATTTAGCACAAAACACGATACAATCTATTATTTTAGATAAAATATCACGATTTTTTTCTCGTTTTCATTATGTTTATTTATTTCTCGCCTATAAGCTTCACTTAGTTGCGTTTTAATATTAACTATTCCTAACATGCAAAGATTGCACACACTTTTTAAATGTTCAGCACATTTCTCATGTTTTTTAATTCTTTCATTTAAATGTTTTAAATCTGCTACTCCTGTTTTTATCCACAACGAATCGCCGCCAAACAAAAATGAAAAGCAAAAGAAAGCGTTTTTCTCTGTACATCCAGTCAGCCAAATATTTTTGTTATATACATTAGAGTTAAATTTTCGCACATAATTCTGTGCTCTACTTATTGAGGACTGAGAAATATATAAATCTGGTGTAAGACGACCTAAATTTTTAATTTCAAGTTTTTCCTGCCGTCCCAAATGAGAAAATTTTATGTTTTGCAAATATTTAACAGTGTTCTTATCAGCGTTCATTTTTTTGATGATTAATACTTAAAAGCTAGTATTAAAACGAAAGAAACTGACAATAATGATAACTTTAACATTACACTTTATGTATGTGTAGTACAAGCGTACTAAAGTCTACAGTACAGAACAGTAAACTCTATACGTAACGTAGCTTGGGCTGGAATCGTAGCAGCCCAAACTGCATGAGAATCTCTCATAACCCCCACCACTTTATCCTCACTAGGTAGCCCTCTCTACATGAATTGTGCTGTTCGCTGCGGGCTGAATTGAATCCAGCCCGGACGTTTAATATACTAGCCCGCATAGCACACCGACTTATTGAAAAATACAATTATTGTTTAAAAATAAATTACTCCTGAGCAGTATTTTATTATAAACCAAAAATAGTTGTTTTTAAATATTACATAAATATTTAAGAGCGATAATAAAATTGCAGCCTTTATTTTATACTGGAGGGGCTGCAGCCCTGCAGCCCTTATGGACGAGCCGCAGCCCTGCAGCCCTTATGGACGAGCCGCCACTGGACACTGTACTCACATTTCCGACATCTACCGTACAAATTTCGAAATATTTTAGGTCTTAGCAATAAATACATTTGGGCCTGACCAAAGCCAGGCCGCTCTATATTTTAGGCGTGTACAACACTCAACTACATTTGGGTAAAATTTGGGGAATAGGCCGAATATATGTCTACGGTGTAAACTAGGCCAAAGATTTAGAGGTTGTGTAGAGTTTAAGATATAGGTTGTTATTATTACATCTAATTTAATATCTGTGATTATTATTAATATAATTATTACATGCTCTATACTTACCTTTCAAAATTTAAATGTTTGTGCTTTATATTGGTAATTTTTATCTTCACAAAAGAAATTTATTGCAAAATATATGTACGTTTCGATTACTCTGTGACCATCACTAGTTGCAACAATACTTGAACTAAGGAAAAATATCTGATGTGGACAACACATGACTTCCTTGTACGCCTGTTACACTATACATATTTTGTTAATAATTAAAATATGTATTATTACAGACCCAATCATTAAATTGCACGTATTGGACATAATTTGACATTGACATTAAATTCTTTATTTTTTTGTTATTTTTTGTCCTAATTCATAGCAAACTTAATTACAGAAAACAAAAAGTACATAATTTTTAAATTTACATATCTCGCTTATACAAAGAGCTAATTTAATCATACTTGATATTTTCGACGGAGAATTCAATTTTCTAAAAGCATTTATTGTTAAATTTAAAATAACACCATTTTTTTTTTTTAAACTGATAACAGCTTTAAGTAAAGTATCACTTCCGGTTAGACTATTTTAACCAAAATCTATTATGTTATTTCCATTAATATAAAAGTATAAAATACCAAATTTGAGAAGTTTTAGTTTATATTTTAAAATAGTTTTTCATTAAAATCTATTATAGGCTTCAAGTAAAGTACCACTTCCGGTTAGACCATTTTAACTAAAATCTAATATATTATTCCCATTGATATAAGAGTCTTATATACCAAATTTGAAAAGTTTTGGATTATATTTTAATATAGTTTTTCATTAAAATCTATTATAGGCTTCAAGTAAAGTACCACTTCCGGTTAGACCATTTTAACTAAAATCTAATATATTATTCCCATTGATATAAGAGTCTTATATACTAAATTTGAAAAGTTTTGGATTATATTTTAATATAGTTTTTCATTAAAATCTATTATAGGCTTCAAGTAAAGTACCACTTCCGGTTAGACCATTTTAACTAAAATCTAATATATTATTCCCATTGATATAAGAGTCTTATATACCAAATTTGAAAAGTTTTGGATTATATTTTAATATAGTTTTTCATTAAAATCTATTATACGCTTCAAGTAAAGTACCACTTCCGAAAGTTATGTAATGACCAAAAAGGGAGGTGCACAACTAGATGTTATAACAGTCCTAAATACAAAATTTTAACTTTCTACGGCGTCCCGTTTTTCAGTTATGCGAGATACGTACGTACGTACAGACGTCACGCCGAAATTAGTCAAAATGGGTGCGATTCAGTGGGTTATATTAAAGTCTGTACTAACACTTGTATTAACTAAAACACTGTATTAGCTTAAAACACATTTTAAAACAAAGGTGATTCAGTGGTCTGTATTAAGCTGTTTTAGTTAAAACGCAAAATTACACTTGGCAACACTGTAATAACTGTCAAAGTGCGAAATTGGCGTCATTTGAAACGTCAATATTTTGTATAGGCCATCCAGCGAATCAAGCGGTTTACGTCATAAATACAATATCACTAGAAACAATGACGTCATATGTTAAAAAGTTTACATGAGCATGTAAAACGGATTAAAATCTGTGGGTTGCCTTCATAAATCCAAATTTTTCTTAAAAACACATCTGGTATAATATTTTTCCAGCGAAATCCAATTTTATTTAAAATATTCCGAACGATACTGCTTACGCCGTTATAAATACTTCATTCTTGTAGTATATGCAAAAAACTATCTAGTATTATGTGAGATCCTTAAAAAAATACAGAATACTGCATATCATACAATTTCTCACTGTTTCTGTACATTGCGTATAGCGTTTGCCACACGTTGTACATATATAGATTTAATTTTCAAATTATTACTAACAAATAGAACCAAATATTACCTCAATATTAGATTTCATTGAAAGTAAAAACCCACCAATCTATTCTTCATTTTCAAAATAAGTCAATAAATTAACTACAAGCTCTTGAATTTGACATGACAGAGCATTTGACATTTTAACAATGAACAACGAAACCAAAAACAAAATGAAATCACAATACACGTTGAAAAGTATAATATAGACATATAATATTTAGTAATATACATGTTCAGAATTACCAATATTAAAAAAATATAATCAAACGTCATTTTGCAAAAATTTACAAAATTTTACTTAATAATAATATATCCAAATATAATTATTTCTATTAAAGGTGTCAAATACATGATAATAATAAAAAACCAATAAAATACCGTTAATAAAATATATTTAAAAAAATAAAGAAAATTACAAAAATCCCTAAACGATGACGTAAACCGCTTGATTCGCTGGATGGCCTGTATTTGTGTTGTTTTAGGTTATATTACACTACTTTATGACCTATATTTTAAATTTTAACATATTAAAATGTCAGGAAAAAGAATTACAGAACCGATTGGTATAATGAAGAAAAGATTATTTTAATAAGAGGCAATTACTAAACGGAACGGTATTATTGAAAATAAGGGAAATGACATTAAAATAATGAAAAATAAAGAAGCTGCATCATTTTGAGTGGTAAATTGGAATGTCCAAAGAAATAAGAGTGATGTTTGTGCTGATTGATATTTTTTATTATTGTAATCAAGTTTCCATTATTGTAAATAAGCATTTCTTTGTTGTAATCAAAATTTCTTTAAGGATTTCTTTGTTTGTAATAAAAAAAAATCAAAATCAAATCAATATTATTTGAATTCAATGTAGCGGGGTCCCTAAAATGTGAAGGGGCCCATAGGCGATTACCTATTCTGCCTAATGGGTAATCCAGCACTGATTGAAATGCAATTCAAAGAGTGAAATTGCACATTATTTAAAAGAAAAACTAAAACTATAGGAGGTACATCACCGCCAAACCCAGATATGTCAATTCGAATCAAATTTATTACATTCTGAAATACATTTTTTGATAATCGGTATCACTTTCGGAGAGAGTATTGTCATAGTTTTTCGTCTTCTGTATATCCTTCTTCGTCTTCTACAATCAACAACACGCCAAACATGCTCAACTCTTTCAATAGCACGTATTGTGTCACCTATTTTACTTAAACAAACTTAGAAAATAAACAACATATAAATAATTGTTGTAACTTGCCTGAATTTATTCATATTAACCTCAATTTTTTAAATTATTCATTTTCTGTTTTATTATTTCATTTTAAGTTCAATATTTGCTTTAGTATACTTTATGAAGAGTCAAATATATAATTTTACCTTAATATTTCATATTTGACATTTTGAATTAAGGTTAATACAATACTTAAAACAGATATAACCCATTTTAAGAAGTGTTTTAATTTCCTAGGCAACTAATACACATGTATTACAATAAACACTCTCAAACAGTCTAATACAAGCCACTGAATTAGGTTTTTTAAAACAACTCTTAATACAGATCTTAAAACAGCCTAATACAACCCACTGAATCGCACCCAATGGATTCAGGGATGCTCAAAATGGATATTTCCGTTGAAATCTGGAAACCGAAATTTTTCGCGATTACAATACTTCCTTTACTTCGTACAAGGAAGTAAAAAACACAAGTTGTGACGATAGGCTCTTTCGTCCATCAAAGGTTTTCCGCCCTTTTGAAAACCTGTAGTAGTACCGTCAAAGTTAGAATGTTTAGTAACGTGTTTTTGACAATATACGTTGTTTATTTATTGTTTAATCTGAAAAGTCAGATGTATTTGTAATATTGGTAAAAGATTTAATGAAATACGTACCTGTAAAAGACAATATCCGACCGTCATGATGTGAACAGATAATAAACATATGTGAACAAGTAACCATAACCACTGTTTCAGCTACAAGAAATGTATTTTATGTACAAATAGCATTGTGTATATTTGTAATTTAACTCACAATAGTGTTGTGAAACAATGTAACTCTCGTTTACACATTTGATTGCCTTATTGTGTTTGTTTACTTCTAGAATATTCTGACAATAGTAACCTTGTAAATTTTGACGCGTCGTGATTCACAACATGCCCGTGCATGGCGCACCGCACATGTGAATGAAATTGTGTTTTATTTGAAATAATGTTTGTAAATTATTTCATGCTGTAAAATGGATTCGGGGTAAAGAAAAGTGAGCAGAGAATTTGTGTAAATTTTATAAAAATATTATTTATCACTTGAAACAGTAGCGACCCCTGTACACTAAGTAAAATCATCCCGCCGTAATTTTAATGAGAAGTACCGTTAGATTGGGTTTATAAGCCGTTGCAGAGCTCCGTGAAAGCAGAGCGGGCTTCGCCCGTTCCAAAGAGCCGTCCAGGCTAGGATTCTGATTAGGTCGAGAAGTCTAATAGCGTTTTCCGCTTACCAAAATTTAGTGCGCACTGGAACACAAGTGCAATGTATGACGCCATGCACTGTTCTGGTTTTGTGAACGGTGCGCACCTATCCAGTGACAAGTGGAAAATACGTTCCTATTTCAGTTCACATTTGTTTGTGCAAAAGTTGAGGTTAAGTTTGGGGTTTGAAAGTTTAATTGACAATAAATATAAAATATGACGACGGTGTCATTTATAATCTCTTTTAATTCTGAAGGATTCTTGTAACTTAATAAAATTTAAGTTTTTTATTTGTGCAAAACAATATATATAATTATTACCTGTTTGTCAGAATATTTATATACTACACTAGATATGAAATTAATTATTTTGGGTTGGTCTGGTTTATTTAATTTTAAAACCGTTTCGGTTATATCATCAGATGACGAAGATGAAGATAAAAGTCCTTCAATAGTAGATACCACTACGGCATTTTTGAAATCTTCCTCCGCCATATTTGCACACAAATTGTCGCACTTGCTATAGTAGTCGGTGCAACAAAATACGCACTGAGTGCGAGTTGATGTTGCCCTGAGTGCGATTTCATAGTAAGTGGAAAATAAAAATCCGTAACAGTGCGCACTGAAAAGGTAAGTGGAAAACGCCACTCACAATCAGTGCAGCTAAATTTGCACTCAGTGCGCACTGAATGTGTAAGCGGAAAACGCTATAAGGGTGAGATATCCGCCGTGTTTTGTCCGCTGAAAAATAGTTATCATTGCTGGACTTAGAAAATTTCAATACGCGTACTTACCGTGGTAACTCTGGCCACAGTTCTGCAAAGAAGGCTGATGTATTTATTTATTCGTAAATTGTGTGTCTTTGTTGTACAAGTATTCGTATGTTAAAATATATTTATTTAAGGAGGTTCGAGCGAAACTAATGAGTCAAAATAATATTTATATTTTTTTGTTCTTTTAATTTCTAAAATAGTTGTAAAAATTTATAATTTTAATTAATATACGTGTATTGAGCCTCTAAGCACATAATTATTTTGTATTTAACAAAAAAAAGTACTGAAATGACTTCAGTATTTTGAACATATGTGATGGAAGAAAGTTATGTGGCAACAGCGCGTCTTGTAAAATTATTATATTAAATTTATCTAACAATTTCAGTAATCACAAATTTTAAAAAGAATAAAACTAAATAGCTTTATTATATTCGAAAAAAAGTTATCCGTAATATAGATACAAGTTAAACTTCAATCTTTTTCCTTTATATCAGCTGGGACGTGCAACGTTGCCATGTCATTCTTCATCTATTCTGCAACTATCGATGTAAAATGAAAACATAATGTTCAACATTAATTTTCAAATTAATTTGAACGGTAAAAAGGAATTATAAACTTCTCATAATATACTACAAGTCTTCAGTTTTATTGTACTTTTTTTTTGTTCATCAAAATTGGAAAGATCAATATAAAACAAATAAAAAAAGTATCTACGGAAATGATTCTGCCGTAAGAGCTTATGTATTAGAACATTGAAAACGTCAACTTTATAAGCGTATTTATAAGAAACTAGACGGTGGAATGTTTTATATTTTTTAGAATAGTTGGATAAGATATCATTCGTGATAATTACAAAATTTGAAACCATAAAGTTGAAAATTAATTTTTACACGAGAATCGCTCGAACCTCCTTAAACTACACGTCTTTTTCTGTTGATATCAACCAACCCTGCGCCCTCACCTCCACTACACTACCCGAAGGCAAGCTCCTTTGTACCGTTGTAAAAATGGCGCCCGAGCAAACCGTTCATACCCAGGAATTAAAGGAGCACAATAGTGACGTCACCAACCATGTGCCGTCACAAAGTTAATTTTACAAATCCTAAGGGTACCTATGTTTTAAATTTTCATTATTTAAGAAACCTTCACGTTAATAGGGCAATTCTGAACAAATCTGTAAGTCTTACAGATCTGTAGAAACCTGTCAAAAACGCATCTCTTTTTGTTTATTAATATAAAATTATACATTAGGCTGGCAAGTTTCGTTGCAATTTTGTTCATTTATTTACAGATCTGTAAGACTTACAGATTTGTTCAGAATTGACCCATAACCCATCATATTCTGTATAATTTTGATGTTTTCAATATTGTCAGTAATCGTGGTCAGTATATTGAATATTAAACATTGGAACTATATCTAAATGTATTTTTCATTAAAATAAAACAAATAAGCACGAAAATACATAATAATTTGCGCAACAACATAAATGACATTGGAGCGGTAATCGCGGACGAAAAGTGAGCCTCACTATGGCCATACCTCGTATTATAGTATGACAATATAACATACTTTGAACTAAAATGCAAAACTTGGATTTAGTAGCTTATGTAAATTTATAATAGGGCTGTTGCAATAATTTTTATATGACTTCTAAGTACTAAATTTTAAAAGACATTGTTCTCTAAAGAACCTTAAATTTGAAAATATCACCAAATATCTTTTAGATATTTTACAATTAATTTTTGAAATTTGAATAAAATTTTAAATAAGTCACGTGATCTGAAACAAAATGTGACGTCAGAGTACATACATTTTCAGCGGTTCTAAGGTGTCAAGTGTATTGTCAAAGTTGTCAAACAAGTGTCAAATTTTTAGATTGGTTCAAGTTGTATAATATGTAGGTAATAAAAAGTTCAAAACAAAATGAGTAATTTACGATATTGTATTGTGCCTTCTTACAAAAATACTGTTAGCAACAAACCTACTATAGAGTTTATAAATTTTACAAAAGATGCGAAGAAAAGAAAATTGTGGCTAGAAGCAGTAGGTCGAAGAGCTGATAATTTGTCAGAAAAATCGTGTTTTCATGTTTGTGAAGATCATTTCAACTTTTATCCACCTTCACGATAACAGTGTATTTTTGTAGCTTCACTTTATGTTCAGGGCAATCTTTACATCTGACTATACAGATATTTTTTTCTCGACATAGATCTACGTGATTCAATGTAAGAACTTTAGAGTAAAATATATTATCAATTTATATAGTAAATTCAGTTTTTATATTTTATTTTACCTCAACTCTTTAACACCCTTATTTCGGTAGCAGTAAAACAATCGTTCTGATATAAATTCAGCCATCATCCAGCTATCGACCTACGGCAAATTGTCCGATTTAGCTTGAGTGTAATATGAATTAGCCATTATTACTTTATTATTCATTTACAATGAGCAATGTCAGCGTCAAATGTCAAATTAAAAGATTTTTTTATTAACATGTGACAAACTTTAGCCTACGTTTATTTATATAAATAATATGAATAAACGTAGGTGATGGAAAAACTATTTTCCTATTGGCTATTAATGATGTAATGTATATGCTTCTACGTCATAGGAGTGGGGGGTAGTTTTTCAGGACGCCAATCTTTTTATTTAATTATTTCCACAAATAACAACAAATTATTAAAATAAAAATTATTACTAAGACAATCATTGCATAAACTTTCATTTTAAATAGTTTTTGAAAAATGTGAAACAGGCTCATTATTATAGACATACAGGCGGTCGTTTTTAAATTCCTGGACTAGGCATGAAAAGAACAGTTAGAACAGCAACAAAAATTTATTTTTCAATAAAATCCATTATAAAAATATTCCTTTGGTTTGTCCGCAAAATGCTTTTTAACAGCCGCTGTAAATTGATTATCGCCCCTAAATTTTACTCCCCTTACTGTTCTTTTGAGATTTGGAAACAAAAATAGTCACAGGAGGTTAGATCTGAAATATAAGGCGGATGGTCAATTTCTACGAAGCCACATTCAGCAACAGCAGCTTCTGAAAGTCTTGACTTGTGGGCTGGTGCATTATCGTGGAGTATCAGGACTCCTTGCGCGACATCACAAACTGAGAGATATTTGAACTAATATTGCTACATTTGTTTTGTGAATGAAGCGCTAAAAGGAATAACACTAACAGAATGGCAAATAGGTATCATAACACCAATATTTAAAAAAGGAGATAGCAGAGAGTGCCAGAACTATAGAGGAATTACCCTAATAAGCACAGTGGCCAAAATATATGCAAGAATCTTGGAGAGTAGACTAAGAACAGAGCTGGAAGAATCGTTAGAGGAAACGCAATTTGGTTTTAGACCAAATAGAGGAGTAAATGATGCGATATTCATACTAAGACAAATAGGGGAAAAGGCAATAAAAGAAGGGAGAAACGTACATGTTTGCTTCATTGATCTAGAGAAAGCGTTTGATAGAATCAATAGAGAAGACATATGGAAAACGCTAAGAAAAAGGGGAATATCAAATACGTTAATAACAGGAATTCAGAGCCTATATTCAAAGACTAAGAGCTATGTAAGAGTGAAACAAGAGACCTCCAATACATTTGAAACTACAGCCGGAGTAAGACAAGGATGCATTTTGAGCCCGCTTCTGTTTACGCTAATTCTTGACGAAGGAATAAAAGAGACAAAGAAAGAAGTAAAGAAATACTACATAGGACATTGGAAATTGAGAAGAGTGGAAATAGCAGAACTATGCTATGCAGATGACATGGTCATCATAGCAGAAGACGAAAAAACCTTAACAAGGAATATAGAAATATATGACAAAGCGCTACAAAAATTAAACATGAAGATCAATAAAGAAAAAACGAAAACCATGATACTAGGAAGAAATGAACAACACCACACGATACAACTAAAAAATGAAAATCTACAGCAAGTCCAAAAATTTAAATACCTGGGGTCAATGATCTCAGAAGATGGAAGATTTGATGAAGAAATAAAAGAAAGAAGAACAACAGGAGGCAAAATATTCAATAGCATCAAACACAGCTTCTTAGGAAAGAAAGAAATACCGAAAGAGACCAGAGTACAAATATTGAAACATGGACATTAACGCAAAGACAAAAAGAAAAAATTACGGCTATCGAAATGAGGTTCTTGAGAAAAATAGAGGGGAAAACAAGACTGGACAGAATTGAAAACACAACCCACAGACAAAACTTAAAAGTAAAAGCAATAGAAGATAAGATAGCAGAAGGACAGATGAGATGGTATGGGCATGTAGAAAGGATGGGAGAGGAGAGAATAGTTAAAAAAGTGTTTGAAGCAAAAATTGGAAGAAAGAAACCACGAGGACGACCAAGAAGAACGTGGCTGGAAGAAGTAAAGGAGGCAGCGCAAAGAAGAGGTTTAACTTGGGAAGAAACGAAGACAGCAACACAAGATAGAGCAGAGTGGAAAGAAATATGGAGAAGACCAACGAACCAGAACTCAACCCCCTCCCCCGCAAGCCGGGGGAACGCCTTACACCCGTGAGGGTAGAAAGGTGCAGGATTAAGTAAGTAAGTTGTTTTGTAAATTGTAAATTTATATTCTGTTTCGGATAAAAACAGAGTAATGCGGTATACGTCTATTTGGAAATAATTCTCTGTACCGTCTTATAGCAGCACGACTATTTTGTAATGTCTCGCCATAAACCATATGCTTGTCTGCGTACTCTTGGTTGGTGAAGGTAAATGGCATTTTGAGAATATCAAAATATCAGAATATAAATTGTACGTCTATGCATAAAAACATTTAATGTCAGATTGACAATCAAATTTTTTCCAGAGAACACATTGATTTTTACTTTTTTATAAAGTTTTGAAGTATGACGTGATTGGTCAGTTTTAAAGGCCTCTAGTTCTTGTAGAAAGTATGTTAAACAATAATTATTGCCAGATTTACTATCTTTGGGGTCAGTTCTACCATTGGTTAAGCGTTGATCACTTACTTACATAACATCCTGTATATGAAAGGAGAACATAATGATTAAATATTAAATACATAATGCAATAAGAAAAAACAAAGAACAAAGAAAGTTACAATAAAATGGAGTTAATTTTGTTTTTTGAATTCATTCAAATTCATAGAGAATTCTAATATTGTACAATTGTTATTATAAAGTCGACACATATTGTTAAATGGTGAATTGTAAATATATTGAGTTTTGCACATATATTTATAATTATATCCGTGGTTTTACAACCACGGAAGATCCAATTCTAACCACATCATTTGTGCACTATTTCTATTTGAAAACATGCCAAATACAACTGTACGTGATCCTATTACTCCTGAAGTTCCTAGAAAATAGAATTAGGTGCAGTAAAATATTTTGACATGCTAATTAAATTTGGGTTAGAGTTGTACACTTACTTACATAAACGTAAACAATATCTTGTCATTTTGTAAAAATTTAGGTTACATTCTTTTCTGAATTTGTTTACTTTTACTGGGTGGTATTAATAAAAATAAGTAAATACTTATAAGTACGTACTTATAAGTACTAGCATTTACTTATCAGTATCAGCAAGAATTATAAGTAAATACTTATTTTCGTATTAATAACTACTTGCTGATACTTAAAGTAAATACTTAGGTACTTATAAGTATGTGCTTACATATGAAATACAATAGTAAGCCGTGTTATTGTAAAAAATTAAATTTTGACATTTATTGACAGTTGACAGCAACGATCTATAATTTTGGACAGAATTCTGACTAGATATTTATGGACAGAATATATACCACAGTGCACGTAATTTTCTACAAAATTCTGGCTATAAATATATAGATGTTCTTGATAATATTATATGAGCATTGTTACTTGCTCATGAGTCCAAGACCAAATTAAAAACTGTAAACAGTAATCAACGACCACAATATTTATCAAAAATTCCACTACTAATTTTATGGACAGAAAAAAGCCCTGATAAAAAATTCTGAATACGACCGTCTATAAAATTCTGTTTATAATTATGTCCATAATTCTGTGTAGAATTATAGATCGTGGCATACGGGCTTAAAGTTGTAGAAAGTTAACAAACTAATCTGAAATTCAGTTCTATATACCTACATAAGTTTTTGAAATTTTTCAAATTTTTCAAATATTTAGTTTTGAAAACAGCTTCAAAGGCAAAAATATTAATTAAAAAAAAAAATGTGCTAACCAACACAAATTTGGTTTTTGGCTTTTTTTAATGTTTTCCCTAAGAATTTTATAATCTTTACGATCTCGCACGGCCTAGAATATGTTTTTTAAATGAATATAATTTTTGAAATTTTAGTTCAGTCTCCCATAAGCATGATAAATAAGTAAATACTTAATTCTATAAGAATCAAATCCATTTTATTAATACAGTTTTAAGTAATTACTTATTTTGATTATAAGTATGAGTAAGTACTTTTGCCAAATAAGTATTTTCTTATAGCATCAGCTTTTACTGAAACTTTATTAATACGGATATAAGTACTTACTTATAAAACTGTCAGTATAAGCATTTACTTATTTTTATTAGTACTACCCACTGTTTATTGATTATACTTACAGCATTACATTGATGTATCAAAAAATGTATATTTTATGTTTAATATTCCTCTATAATGGGGTCCTATACCATTTTTCTTTTATTTTTTTTTTCCTGTAAGAACAGGATAAAATAAGAACTTCAGTGCAAACGCGACTTAAAAATTTTACGTAATAAGCGAGATATGAATTTTTAAAGTTTAAGAATTTGTGCGTGACGTAGCGGGTACTAACGAGTGATCGACAAACAATGGGACAAACTGTTAGTTATACTGGAAACAATTTTTTTCATGTTTGCATAGCTGAAATGTTTTTATATAAAAACTTATACGTTATATTCACGAAGAAATTATTATTAAGTATAAATAACATAAATAATAAGCATTTAACAAGGGTTTCTTCCTAATAAATTACAGAACATTGAAACAGTTTGACAATATTATTACACAAAGTATGACGACGGATGGCGCTAATGTTTGCCTGTTTTGCAGTTTCAATATTAATTTAATTAATATTATTATTAATTTAATTCATATTACAAATTGATTTAATTATAAATACATGATTATTGTTAATATTACTAGATGTTATAATTAAACATATGCATCAAACACAAACTTGTTAAATGTTTTGTTAGGTTATGGAACAACATGACATTTCATATTCTTTCAAAGGTGACCGGGGTGACCGCTACAGGCGCGCGATTCTCCTTTTTAAAATCAGGCGACCAATCAAATTCTTAGTACCTAACGCGTCATACCCAATTAGTAATCAACTTCAATCGCTTGTAGTTTCTGACCTAGTCAATATTTAAAGAAAATTTTTTCACTAATACTCATTAATTTATGTATATTTTCGTCTTCTTATTTAAGATAGTTAAAATATGACTATGGTATAGGACCCTATTGGGATTTTTATTCTGTTGAGGTAATAAATAAATAAAAATAAATAAATAAATAACATCCTGTATTTACCTATAAATAACATAATGATCAGACAAAATTCACAAAACACAACACAATACACAAACTGTCAAAAAATGAAATTTCAATTATTAGCGAGAAGCACTACCAACATAACTGACCAAAAACACCAAGTCATATTCTTGACAAGTAGCATTTTTTAAAACAATCTCATTGTAAAATTACCTTAATAGAAAAACATGTTTTTCGTGCTCACTGCCTAGAAACTAATGTTTCCCGCAGCCAACTCACAATCCGAAAGGCCATATTCCCGCTCTATTGTTTTACTTCCCGCACTAGTGTCTCAATGGAAACTACTTTGATCGAGTAGCTTAAAAGTGCTATTTTATTTTTAATATTTTTGTACATTACAACAAATTTAATATAAGAACATAATAATTTAGGAAAATTAGTTGAAAGAATAAAAATTATTTAAATAAAGTCAGATTTATTGCTACTTTTGACATTTTAATACTACTAACGCCATCTATTAGAAACTAATGTAATGAGAATCGAGAATGATGAACATGGCGGCCATACTGTATATTGCACACAATATTAAAGATAATATTAGTAGGTATTAATATACAATAAAAACAACATTATTATTATTAATAGGTATAAGAATATATTTTATTTAAAGATAATTTAATATGTATTCATACTTTTATTTGTTTTAGGTAGTGATATGTTCCTAAATTATAACCAAACTACTATACATATGTACTATCAAAATAAAATAAGATCTTAAATTTAATACATTGTATTTGAATCGATTATATACAGTTTGGTATAGCAATAATTATTATATATTTATATTTTGTATCTGACAATTAGTTAGTGAAATTGATGGCTCTATTTGATGCGACGACATGTTCTGCGTAACATCTGTCGAAGGTAGAACAGTTTTACAATTAATTCGTTCGTTACAAAAAATCTTGTACAATACTTATGCGGAAATACCTTCCGTGCATTCGCCTAAATGAAATACTCGCTCGCGTTGCTCGCTCGTACTTCAAACAAAAGCTCATGCACGGAAGTTCTTGTTTCCGCATTTGTATTGTAAATAACTATTATCAGGCTTGTTAGTGCACTCGTGCTTTGTAAAACTCGCCTCATGGTCGTTTTTCAAATTTAGACTCGTGACTCGTTTGTTAACGATACTTGTTTTTTAATGTACTAATATTTTCATTCAAAATTAAAATTATTAAGAAACTGATTATTCGACATCGGTAACGGTAATATCTATACCAGTGTATCGTCTATCAAGTAATAAATTGAATCGTTTAGTATTTTAGTTACTAAGGGCCGGTATTTCAGATACAATTTAAGCTATAGATTAACGTTAAACTTCGCTTAAGCAAAATAAGGTGTATTTCAGTATCAGTTTAATTGTTAAACTATAGTTTATGTTAATCCCAGGACGAGGTATCGTTTATTGATATAAGTGTCGATTATCTTGAAACTGTCAATTCAATTTAAATAATTAATTTATCAAGATAAAAAAAATTGCAATTTTTTCGTAAGATCGTAAGTATAATAATATAAGTTATATTTAAATATTACTGACATAGTATAAAGTACTTATTTTATTAGAAATACGCTGAAATGGACGAAGATATGTTGGAGCTAGAGTCTTCTAGAAACGAAGAGGAAGTAATTAATTTTATAATAAGATTGGGACGATATCGAATTTTATATTAGATTTCGACTGTCAAAACGTGTTACAAATATAGTTTTAGATTTAATCAGCAACGAACATCTGTATTACTATTTATTTGTGTTATCTATAAAAATATGTATAGACGTAATTTCAAAAATTATATAAAACTTTTAAAAAGTACACACGTCCAATGGTTTTGCTGGTAAAAGTTTTTCAGATATGGGCATCTTTAATAACTCTTGAGTGTAATCACTCCAGATAAACCATGAACTGTTTACTTCTACCGTCGCCGTCGTACCGTTTTGTTCTAATCTCGGTTCTGATAATTCATCTGAAAATGGAAACATAATTTTTCTTTCAATATTCAATTGTATTTAATAAAATTCATAACTATACATTCAATTACATCACAATCAAACTCGGACGTATTTCCGGTAACTTGAATATTTAATAAATCTAAAATTTCATTTTCTATGCCAGATACCGGAACAGATATTGGAGGACCACCACCTGTGCCCTTCATGTAATGCTTTTTGTTTAATATTTTTTATAACATTCTACTACTTCCTCTGTACAATGTCAGCAATCCTTGCCTGTTGCAGATTTGGATTTGATAATTAATTAAATTTATCTGCAATTTTTGTCCAGCATTCTCTCTTCTGCTTCCAAGTACACCTGTCCGATTTTTTATTTTCGACCAATATTTCATTACTAGTTCCTTTATTAATCTTGTTTGTTCGTCCGTAAAATTTCCGGATCTCTTTTTATTCTAAATTAATAATATTTCATAATTACAATCGATATTTTATAAAATAATATGTATTTCATGTAAAATTTACTTACCTTGTCCATTTTAATTAAATGTCAAAAAATAAATAATATTCGGTGACACATTACCAACTTAACACAAATATTGACAAAACTATAGCTTAATAAATCTACGGATTAGATTCTACTGAAATACGCTCATGTATCTAAACGACGTTTAAATTTTAACTATCGCTTGAGTAATCTATAGATTAAACGTATAACTGAAATATCGGCCCTAAACAATACAAATATTTATACATTAATCATATATTTATAATCGATATCCTTTATTTATGTATATTTATTACACTTGATCAACACATCGATAAGAATAATATAAATATCTATAGGCAGGAACACATCCTGTACCAAGCACATTTTTGTGTACAGTTACGTTGCATACATTACTTCCATCACATCTGAAAATTAAAATGTAGAAAAAAACATGTTAAAAGTAGGGTACTATATAACTTACACTCTTTCTAAAGTTGACCTGCTACTTGTTGGTGAACAATCCATGTATTTCTTTCCACTGGTACAAATTTTAGTTGATAATGCATAAAATCCTTCCATTATTTCTATCACTTGACCATTCTTACACCTATCCATTTCAAAGACATCATATTCGCATTGTATTTTCCACCAATATTCTTAAAATAAAATTAATCATAAAAAAAGGAATTAATACACTTGAAAAAAAAAAAATCGAAATTATTACCAAAAATAATGCACAGGTATATACAGTGTGTCCCATTTAGAGGTGCCACCATTGGGATCTCGAGAACTATAAGAGATACGATGTCGGTTAAATGGAACTTTTTGTGCGCCTTTGGGAGGCCATCTCAGATGTGCTTTTGTTTTTCCAAAAATTCTCATAGGGCACTAGATAATGACGAAAAACTGAATATTGTTGATTTTTTCTTTTTCAAATAACTTCTAAACTATTAGTAATTGAGAAAAACGTTTCAAATATAAAAGATAGATATTTTTATTTACTACCCAGTGGCGTACGAAATAAATTTTTATATCCGTAAATTTTCAAGATATAACCCAAACTTATATTTTTTTAAATAGAACCCATATCTGATTTTAGTCTCAAAAATATCATTATTTTTTTCTCTTTTCAACGATGTAAGGGTTATTATGTTTTGTATTTGTTTTGCCTTCAAAATTGTTATTTTTTCCTTATTTCGTATTAAATTTATAATTATTTTGAAAATATTGGTAGATTTCTATTTAGAAATACTACTTGTATTTAAATAATTTATTTCGTTAGAAAAATTTGCTCGAAACTCGTATCAAACTAATTTTTATAATATTTTGTATCTGGTTGCCCTTGGCACATTATAGTGTAATTTGTAATTATGAGTCTAGAATAAAAATATTAAGTAATAAAGGCATAAAACAAATTATTTTGATCAAATACAATATAATTAATAAAAATAATAATGTTTTTTTGGGAAATAATAAGAAAGTTCAGTAAAATAAAGAGAAAAAATAAATTTTAGGAGCAAAACAAATATAAAACATAATAACCCTTGCATCATTGAAAAGAGAAAAAAATAATGATTTACGGATATAAAAATTTATTTCGTACGCCAGTGGTTAGTTAATAAAAATATATATCTTTTGTATTTGCAACGTTTTTCTCAATTACTGATAGTTTAGAAGTTATTTGAAAAAGAAAAAATCAACAATATTCAGTTTTTCGTCATTGTCTAGTGCCCTATGAGAATTTTTGGAAAAACAAAAGCACATTTGAGATTTCCTCCTAAAGGCGAACAAAAAGTTCCATTTAACCGACATCGTATCTCTTATAGTTCTCGAGATCCCAATGGTGGCACCTCTAAATGGGACATACTGCATTTACAAATTCACGAAAAAAGTTTTTAAACATTAAATACAAGCACAATTTTTTACCCTAATGACATTTCATTTTATTACAAAAAACTCAATAAGTATTTTATTCTTATTTTATACTATTACAATTGATTAAATAATGTATATAAAGTGTGTCCCATTTAGAAGTGCCACCATTGGGATCTCGAGAACTATAAGAGATACGATGACGGTTAAATGGAACTTTTTGTTCGCGTTTGGGAGGCCATCTCAGATGCGCTTTTGTTTTTCCAAAAATTCTCATAGGACACTAGATAATAACGAAAAAGTGAATATTGTTGATTTTTCCTTTTTCAAATAACTTCTAAACTATTAGTAATTGTGAAAAACGTTTCAAATATAAAAGATAGATATTTTTATTAACTAATCAGTGACGTACGAAATATATTTTTATATCCGTAAATTTTCGAGATATAACACAAACTTATATTTTTTTAAATGGAACCCATATCTGATTTTAGTCTCAAAAAAATAATAATTTTTTTCTCTTTTTAATGATGTAGGGGTTAATATGTTTTATATTTGTTTTGCTCCTAAAATTTAATTTTTTTCTTTAATTTTGGGAATTTTCTTATTATTTCTCAAAAAAATTATTATTTTTATTATATTTGATCGATATAATTTATTTTATGCCTTTATTACTTAATATTTTTATTCTAGACTTATAATTACAAATTACACTATAATGTGCTTAGGGCGACCTGACACAAAATATTATAAAAATTTATTTGATACGTGTTTTGAGCAAATTTTTCTAACGAAACAAATTATTTAAATACAAGAAGTATTTCTAAATAGAAATCTACCAATATTTTCAAAATAATTGTAAATTTAATACAAAATAAGGAAAAAATAATAATTTTGAAGGCAAAACAAATATAAAACATAATAACCCTTACAACATTGAAAAGAGAAAAAAATAGTTATTTTTTGAGACTAAAATCAGATATGGGTTGCATTTAAAAAAATATAAGTTTGTGTTATATTTCGAAAATTTAAGGATACAAAAATTTGTTTCGTACGCCACTGGTTAGTTAATAAAAATATCTATCTTTTATATTTGAAACGTTTTTCTCAATTACCAATAGTTTAGAAGTTATTTGAAAAAGAAAAAATCAACAATAATCAGTTTTTCGTCATTATCTAGCGCCCTATGAGAATTTTTGGAAAAACAAAAGCACATCTGAGATGGCCTCCCAAAGGCGCATAAACAGTTCCATTTAACCGACATCGTATCTCTTATAGTTCTCGAGATCCCAATGGTGGCACTTCTAAATGGGACACACTGTAGATTGGCAACCTTACGGGCATTTGCGTAGCACACTATACAGCGACGTATTATGCTGCCACCTTTAATAATTTTATTATTTGGCCGTACTAATATTCGATAAGACTGGCGGTAATTATGCTCGGATGTATTCGTGTGAAGTCGCTTGGCGTCGGAGACACGAAATTGTTAATAAAAAATCTGTTGTGGCCAGCACAAGACCTCTCGCCATTTCCATATTAGGCTATATATGTATTGTATTGCACTTCGCATACGAACCGTCGTTTTATAACAAAATATTACAGAACTTTACCCAAGTATTGTTTTTTATTGTATTTAACATGTCTTCTGCACACATATAATTCTAATTATACCTATTTTATATCATTTTCATGTCAGAGATTGTTCCAATTCATTAACCAGATTGGCGGTATTTCTGATGGATATATGCATTTTACCACAATTTTACCTATAATTTCAAATATTTAATTAATAAAACAATAAGAAAAATTAAATATACTTCCCAGAAAAAGCTATCAGAATGTCACTAAAAATGTTGATATTTGACAATGACATGTGTCATGTTATAAACATTGGAATTTGTCAACTGGTTTCCTTAGTGCCTTGGCCTCTGCGATTAGTGTACTCTATAAATTATAGTGTCTTTATCTCTAAATGTATAGAAGATATAATAAAAATTTTATGTGTATTAGATGGAGAATTTTATGTTCTTCAATATTTAATAAAAAAAACTGCCCAAAAATTATATTTAGAATTTTTTTTTTAAGAAAGTACTACTTCCGGTTGTTCAATTGTTATTAAAACATTTTCAGCTCTTCCCAGGAATGTCAGATTGAAGAAACTGCAGTTAAATATTTTTTAAGTCTTATAGTTTTTGAGGAATCGTCCCTCCAACATCCATACATACACACACACACACACACACACACACACACACACACACATACACACATCCACACACACACACAGACATCATCGTAAAAATGTTATAATCGGGTTCTAGGGACCTTAAATCGTGCTTATTCACAAAAATCTGGATATGCGAATTTTAGCATGATTCCAATACCTCTCTTAGCGAGAGGTAAAAATAATTAGATATTTAATAATCACGTAATAGTTTTTGAATAACAAATAAATTAATTCTTTATTATTTTTACGGACACTAAAAATGAACTTCAAGAATTTTGTGAATTATGAAAAAAATATTTTTGACTAAGAATTAACTTCAAAATGTATATAGGTATTCTCACTTTTTTACCCTTTTATAATGTACTATAGGTATATATGCATGAAATAAATTAAGCTATTTTATCAAATATAGTTATTTTCGTAACAAGTTATGAAAAATACCAAATATCATGCGAGTGTAAATTTACGCACGACGCGTAGCGGAGTGCAAGTCAATACACACGAGTTATGAACATTATTTTTTAGACGAGCTTAAATAAATTTTACTTTTTCTACAAAACTGAAATTTAGGTTCAAACGTACTGACAGCTGACAAATGAATAATGTATACATATAGCCAGAAAATAATGACATAGTAACCTAGCAACCGTGTCAACTATTACGATATGAAATATATCGTAACACTAATATCATAAGTTCAACTTTCAGTGTTAGGATACTACGTTGATATGTCATACTTATCACAATGGTCGTCTAAAAAATACATATCAAAATATCTCAAGAATGAACTCCCTTGAACCGACAAAGAAAAACATGTATTGCCTCTAAAATTCATTTTAAAATAGTGTAATTGATAATTGAAGACCAATTTCATCATGGTAATGATTAAACTTGATGACAATAATGATAATTCTTTGATTATAACAATGATAAAATTTGATTACAACAATATTAACTACGTTAACAGTGAGAATGAGTAACCAGGGATGGACAAACTACAGTGAAATGATGGAACAAGGTCTGAGAAGCAAGAACTCTTGTCTCTCAAAGTTTAGATGTGTAATGTTTTATTTGTTTGAATTTATTTCTTTTTCTCCATATCCCTGATACCCTTAATCGGGTGTGTATTTATTTAAAATTTTTGTTTGACAAAAAATATGTACGGTTTGTAAGAATGAATATTATTTTTGCCCCATTGGCAAATTATCTGGCGCCATATATAATAATAAATAATAATTAAATACGTAATATTACATGTTTGTATTCTATCAAAATATTATGTAATTGACATTTTTTCCGATTTATTGCATTGATTCATATGTTTCTGTCAGATATAATACTTATCCGGTAGAAAAGTTCCGGATAAATTATCTGTCGGATAGGCAATATTTATCTGACGGATAACCTTATCCGAACGTGAAAAGACACATTTTTGATTTATCCACCAGTTAACTTTATCCGGAACTTTATCCGAAGGTGGAAAGACCGGCCCTTAGTCATGAGCGTGCTCGGGGTTCTGGGTTCGAATCTCACTAAGGCATGGATGTTTGTGTATGTGAACCCACTCAGTAATTGGGATTTAATCCTGTTGAGTTTTTTTTTTTTTAAATCAACTGTGGATTTACAGATAGGTACATAATGTAAAATTTTATAATTCTTACAATTTTATGTTTTCAAGTAAAAAAGAAATAAAATAAAAAAAAGTATCATAAGGCATTCTCGTCCTTTGCCAAAGTCGCCCCGTGGTTCGTTTTGTAAACTTGGACCCGTACGTGACCAGGTCTTATGAAACATATCTTTTATATATTTTTTACCTCTCGCTAAGAGAGGTATTGGATTCATGCTAAAATTCGCATATCCAGATTTTATTGAATAAGCACGATTTAAGGTCCCTAGAATACATTTTTAAAATGATGTCTGTGTGTGTGTGTGTGTGTGTGTGTGGATGTGTGTGTATGTATGTATGTATGTATGTATGTCTGGATGTTGTACTCACGATTCCTCAAAAACTATAAGATTTAAAAAATATTTAACTGCAGTTTCCTTAATCTGACATTCCTGGGAAGAGCTGAAAAGGTTTTGGTAACAATTGAACAACCGGAAGTAGTAGTTTCTTAGAAAAAATTTTCTGAATACAATTTTTTGGGAGGTTTTTTTATTAAATATTGAAGAACATAAAATTCTCCATCTAATACACTTAAAATTTTTATTATATCTTGTATAGATTTAGAGATAAAGACACTATAATTTATAGAGTGAACTAATCGCAGAGGCCGAGGCACTAAGGAAACCAGTTGACAAATTCCAATGTTTATAACATGACACATGTCATTGTCAAATATCAACATTTCTAGTGACATTGTGAAAGCTTTTTCTGGGAAGTATATTTAATTTTTCTTATTGTTTTATTAATAAAATATTTGCAATTATAGGTAAAATTGTGGTAAAATATCCATCAGAAATACCGCCAATCTGGTTAATGAATTGGAACAATCTCTGACATGAAAATGATATATAATAGATATAATTAGAATTATATGTGTGCAGAAGACATGTTAAATACAATAAAAAACAATATTTGGGTAAAGTTCTGTAATATTTTGTTATAAAACGACGGTTCGAAAGCGAAGTTCAATACAATACATATATAGCCTAATATGGAAATAGCGAGAGGTCTTGTGCTGGCCACAACAGATTTTTCTTATTGTTTTATTAATTAAATATTTGAAATGATTGGTAAAATTGTGGTAAAATGCATATATCCATCAGAAATACCGCCAATCTGGTTAATAAATCTCTGACATGAAAATGATATAAAATAGATATAATTAGAATTATATGTGTGCAGAAGACATGTTAAATACAATAAAAAACAATATTTGGGTAAAGTTCTGTAAGAAGTGCAATACAATACATATATAGCCTAATATGGAAATGGCGAGAGGTCTTGTGCTGGCCACAACAGATTTTTTTCTATTGAGGTAATTTTATGCAATGTGATTTAAAAAAAATCTGATGTGGCCAGCACAAGACCTTCCGTCAGTTCGATGTATTTTGTACAAATCCCATACCAAAAGGTCCTTGGAACAAATTCTATATAATATCATGTAAAATCGAACAGGATCACATACTTTTTTTTACAAATTCCATACTAAAAGTTCATTTGAAAAGGTTCTTTAAATGCAATAAAATTATAACAAACTACACTAAGTAATGTCCTTCCATCTTCTCTTTGGCCTTTCTCTGCATGTCACTTGCGAGTAACAATATGACATACCAATTTTAGATCCTATACTTTTCATATTTGGTTTTGCACTTGCAACTGACATCTGTCAATTAATTTTTTTTGAATAATTATGTCAGCTGTTTCCATAATAAATTGCAAAGCAGACTAATTTTTGAAAATTAATTTCTTTATAATGCTTTTAATTTACATCTATTGAATATGAAGGAAAATGTATAATTAAACCGTATAGAGAAGAGTATTTTCTTTAATATATATAATAACAATATGTCAAAAAGTAATATTTAACTGCGTTTTTTTAAGAAAAACTGTTAAAAACTTCAAAAAAGGGTACTTCCGGTGGATCGATTATAACCAAAATCTAATCAACTCTTCATATGGATGTACAGAAGAGGAATACGAAAGAATTATAATTTTTAGAATTGTAGTATTGGAGTTATCGTCGGAGAAAAATTTGTCACACACGGACATACATACACACACACGGACACACACACACACGGACACACACACACGCACACACACACATACAGACATCATCTCAAAAATAGTAAATTCGTATTGTAGGGACCCTAAAACGTGCTTATTCATTAAAAACTCACCACCGAATTTTTTGACCAAAGACAATACCTTCCTTACCTAAAGGTGACGGAAGGTAAAAATGCGATATCAAAAATATGATTTGGTGCATTTTTGTCGGTTATATTGGTAGCGCTTCCTGCTAATAATTGAAATTTCACATTGTGACAGTTTCTGTATTTTGTGTTGAGAATTTTGTCTGATTGTTTATGTTAATTCATACATTGTATCAATCAATGTGCTTATTCGCTAGTGAAATAGAGCAATATGATAGTAAGTCCTAGCCGAAGTAGTGGCGAACGATCGTTTCTGTCACTTATTTAACAAATAAATCACGAGTGGATTGAAATTTGTAGGCTATACTTCATTTTACGTAAGAAAATAGTAGATTACTCTTAAGAGCCGACCGTTTTTATATGCATTGAATAAATAATTTAAATTTGTGAAACCAAGCCTTGTCAATAATAAATATATTTATCTGTAAAAATGTCAAAATCTAAAATTGCAACAAAATATGGTTAAACATCACTTAATTCTGTAGATTTTATTTGACAACTGACAGGCGATATTTGTTTCGTTTCTGTGAAATAGGTTTATATTCTGACCAATCAAAGGGTAGAATTTATATATCCCTAACTATATCAACGCTACTCTTACGAGAAATAAAGTATAATAACAAAATCTAAAACTTCAACACGTTTTAGTTGCGTTTAATAATATATACGTCATTAGCACGCAGAAATCCAGAAATAATTAATTTCCATAATTTCCCGAAAACAAGAACCTAAATAGGGCTGTTGCAAGAATTTTTATATGACTTCTAAGTATTAAATTTTAAAAGATATTGATCTTTAAAGAGCCCCAAATTTGAAAATATCACGAAATATCCTTTAGATATTTTACAATTAATTTTTGAAATTTGGATAAAATTTTGAATAAGTCACGTGATCTGAAACAGAATGTGACGTCAGAGTACATACATCTCCAGCGGTTCTAAGGTGTCAAGTGTATTGTCAAAGTTGTCAAACAAATGTCAATTTTTTAGATTGGTTCAAGTTGTATAATATGTAGGTAATACAAAGTTCAAAATAAAATGAGTAATTTACGATATTGTATTGTGCCTTTTTACAAAAATACTGATAGGAACAAACCTACTATAGAGTTTATAAATTTGTCAAAAGATGCGATGAAAAGAAAATTGTGGCTAGAAGCAGTAGGTCGAAGAGCTGATAATGTCAGAAAAATTGTTATTTTATCTCGACATAGATCTACATATCCTATAGCAGATTCAATGTAAGAATCATGACCAGAACCTTGAAGTAAAATATATTATCAATTTATATAGTAAATTCAGTTTTTATATTTTATTTTGTCTCAAATCTTTAACACCCCTTATTTCGGTAGCAGTAAAACAATCGTTCTCTGATATAAATTCAGCTATCATCCAGCTATCGACCTTCGGTAAATTGTCCGACTTATTTTGAGTGTAATTATTATTCATTTACAATGAGCAATGTCAGCGTCAAATGTCAAATTAAAAGATTTTTTATTAACATGTGACAAACTATAAGCCTACGTTCATTTATATAAATAATATGAATAAACGTAGAACGTAGGTGATGGAAATGTATGTACTTCTACGTCACAGGAGTGGGGGGTAGTTTTTCAGGACGCCAATCTTTTTATTTAATTATTTCCACAAATAACAAGAAATTATTAAAATAAAAATTATTACTAAGAAAATAATTGCAAAGACTTCCATTTAGAATAGTTTTTGAAAAATGTGAAACAGGCTCATTCTATAGAAAAATGTATTAGAGACATTTGCCAATTTGAAATAGTTGGTAGACGAAAGTTATGCATTCATCTTTTAAAAATGGGAAAGAAACCGAGTAAAAATAATGCTTGCTCCTTGCATTTTGTAAAGCAAGATTATATTTTGCCGGGTATAACTACAAAATAATAATTACTTAGTGTCATTATTAAAATTCTTCGTAATGAAATCTAAACTTGTAGACCTGCCTGCACAAAGATGAGAATAAAATAATAATACTTATCTCTCCATTAATCTACCAAAGTTCGCAAAATTCAAAATGTTATTCATACTAGAAACATTATTTTTATTTAATATTAACTATAATATTAATATTACTTTGTATTTCAAACGCCGCAGTGTATAAGAATACAGTTGCGGGAAACGAAGCATCTACCTTAAACCGGCCATATTGTTACGTCACGCGCTAAGCTCCTCCTCTTCTTCACTCGCGAATAGATCTTCTTAATGACGTATTAACAGTGCTTTTATAGGCTTAAAGTACACCGAAATAGAAATAAAATATATAAAATTACAATGTACTTTGTATTTGTATTGTTTATAAAGAAGAGACCTATTTATTTTTATTAACAAATAGATTTCACTATGATTGTCTGGAAAATCATTTTTCAATCATTAGAAATTGAGGCGGATACAATCCAAATCCAACTGCAAAATAATTTAGGCAAACATTGCAAAGAACTAAGAACATAAGAATTTTAAAACTAGTTGGAAGGGGCAAATGTGAAATAGATGAAGATGAAATTATTGATACAGAACTATCAGAATACATTACACCGCCTCAAGAAAATTTATTTGAAACAACTGAAATTGTTGAAGACAGTAAAAATAATGACAATAAATCTCAAATTCAATAGCCAAATAATTTATATGAGAAATGTGCTGTGGTGTACTTTACTGGATATTTGGTTTTTCGTTGTAATGAATAATATAATGGGGTCCTATACCATTTTTCTTTTATTTATTTTTTTTTTTTTCTGTAAGAACAGGATAAAATAAGAATTTTAGTGCAAACGCGACTTAAAAATTTTACGTAATAAGCGAGATATGAATTTTTAAAGTTTAAGAATTTGTGCGTGACGTAGCAGGTACTAACAAGTGATCGACAAACAATGGGACAAACTGTTAGTTATAGAGGGAACAATTTTTTTCATGTTTGCATAGCTGAAATGTTTGTAAATAAAAACTTATACGTTATATGTTACTTAATAAAAACTTAATAAAAAGATTAAAATTAATGTCTGATGTAAATACAGCAAAAACCTTTTATTATTCTAAATTTTATCCCATATTAAGTTATGGTATTGTTTTCTGGGGATACTCACCTGCAGGCTGCAGCTTGTAGAGTTTTTAAACTTCAGAAAACTGCAGTTAGAAATATTTTTTTTCTGCCTCCTAGAGGCTCTTGCAAAGACGTTTTTATAAAAGAGAATATCTTAAATTTAACTTGTCTCTATATTTACAATGTATATATTAGAGCAAATGAACATAATTTTCTAATACAGAAAGACATTCACAAATACGATACTCGCGGAAAAACGAATTTTAATCTCCCTATTATAAAACTTAATAAATGCGAGAATAACCTTAACTATATAGGATTAAAGTTTTACAATAAACTTCCACATTATTTAAAAGAAATTAAATCTGAAAATTGTTTTAAAACTTCATTAAAAAATTTTCTTCTTCAAAAAAATTATTATCATTATAATGACTTTCTTTGTGATAAGTCCTAACTTTATTGCAAGCTGTAATTATTAAACTAATGATTATTTACTATTTTATTCCATTTTTATGTATACATTTGACGCTTCTTATATCAATATTGTATTGATCAAAAAGAATTGAATAAATATTATTATTATTATTATTATTATTATTATTATTATTATTATTATATTCATGAAGAAATTATTATTATGTATAAATAACGTAAATAATAACCTTTTTTCCTAATAAATTATAGAACATTGAAACAGTTTGACAATATTATTACACAAAGCATGACGACGGATGGCGCCAGTGTTGGCCTGTTTTGAAGTTTCAATATTAATTTTACTAATATTATTATTAATTTAATTAATATTACAAATTGATTTAATTATAAATATATTATTATTGTTAGTATTACTGGATGTTATAATTAAACAAATTCATCAAACACAAACTTGTTAAATATTTTGTTATGTTATGGAACAACATGACATTTCGTATTCTTTTATAGGTGACCGCTAAAGACGCGCGAATCTCCTTTTTAAAATCTATCGACCAATCAAATTCTTAGTACCTAACGCGTCATACCCAATTAGTAATCATCTTCAATCGCTTATAGTTTGTGACCTAGACAATATTTAAAGAAAATTTTTTCACTAATACTCATTAATTTATGTATATTTTCGTCTTCTTATTTAAGATAGTTAAAATATGACTATGGTATAGGACCCCATTGCGAAAATTGTAATAAAATTTTAAAGAAAAATTACCTTTTTCTTGGTGAAAAGGAAATTTATTTAGTTCTAAAAGATGATGACAAAGTGAATGATATACAATATCTTTGCAGACCGAAAGAAGAGATGGTAAAGATTGTGTCAGAATTATTAAAATTTTATAGGGAATTTACAAAGCAACATTTTCATTCAAACAATATAACCAGGAAATTATTAAAAAATTGTGTACGGTGTATAAATTCACATTCCAGTAACTGGTTAAATAAAAGTGATGGATGCTTCGAGCATAAAATTTTTCAATAACGCTTGGTAAGCACTTTATTTGAAAAAGAGTAGCTATTTATCATATATGTATTTATGTTAAAAGTAACATTTTAATTTGGTGAAGCAGTGTGGTCCAAACCTTCAAATGCATATATGGATATAACCGCTGTAATTCATATTAAATTGTTTTTTGATTCTAACAAATGAATTTTTATTAGAAATATTAAAAATGTTATGGAATATGTAATGTGTATGTATTAAAAATAAATGTATAATTAAATTAAATTTCTCTGAAGAAATGACGAAACAAATTAATTGGCTCCGCCTGAGGCCCCGCCCGCCGACGTGTTCTATCATGCTGCTATCTAGTAGCAAATTAAACACATGTATAATAGACAACTGCCACACAGATGGCTCTCATTCTTACAGAATAAAAATGTGTTACGCGGTTTGACTATAGCATTGCCAATCTATATATACTATTTAATCAATGGTACAACGTTATAAAGTCAGAATTTTTCAATTCTTCAATTATTGTGAATTAGAAATAAATATATTTTAAAATGAACTTACCGAATTGTTCTGTACTCGCAATCAGACACAATAGAAGTATTAAGACGTAGCGCCCCATGTTTGTTTGCTGTGTAACTACACCTATAATGATGCTAACGAAGAAACCTGCGTGCCTAAATAAAAATCTGACCTAATAACAAAGTTCAACTGATTAACAAATGTTTCTAATTTATAAACGGAGTTAAAAAACAAATGTTATAAATCATTGAAAAAATGCAAATGTGATTGATTTTGATTGCATTATTTATGTAAACGTTTTGTTTACACACATAAATTTGTTATTTAGAAAAGTTGTTTTGCATTGCATTTGAAACTCAAATTCGATATATTTTGCAGATAGTCAATTGCTTATTTTTTATTTATTACTGCAACAAAAGAATTATTTAGACTTTTAATATTAAAGTTGAAACGTAATAAAAATTACATTACAAAATGAAAATTTCTACAATAAAATTTCAACTTCTTTTTTTTTTTTTTTTATTTGCAAAAAATAGATACATCAACATCACAGGTTATTAGTATCATAGAGTTGTAATTTTATATTCTGTGGTACATATTAATTTGTCTTAAATATTTTATTACATTTTGAGTACTGGTTACATTATTGTTTAGGTTTTCTGATAATTGGTTGGATATATTATGTTGGCCTCTTTCAGTTTGGTATTTGGGGCATTTACTGATTAGGTGTTCGACTGTCAGTTGGGTGTTGCATACATTACATAATTCCGGGTCTGTTCTTTTAAATGTGTTCGTGGGTTAGTTTCGTGTGTCCTATTCTTAATCTTGTAATTGTTATTTGTTCTTTTCTTGTGCCTACGGGTTTCCATGGTTCAGTGTTGCTTTTAATTCTTCTGAGTTTGTTGTTTGACTCTTGTGTCCATTTTTCTTGCCATTTATCTTTCAGTTTTTTCTTGACGAGGGCTTTAAAGTCGTAAGATTGAATGCAATGTTTGAGTTCTTCAAAGTTTTCATTGTCTTTGGCTGCTGTGTCTGCAATTTCGTTTCCATGGATTCCTACATGGGCAGGGGTCCATATGAACATTATACTTGTATATATTGTATATATTTAGTCTATCAATCCTGGTTATTTCTTCTTTGATGCTTTTTATTATTACGTTCCTCGGGAAAATGGTGTTTACGTTTTGTAGTACGCTAAGTGAATCAGTACATATCGCTATTTTGGAGTCTGGGGTTTGGGTGTTCTGTAGACAGTGAAGTATTGCAATGAGGTCATGCACGACTTTTTTTTTATAATTTTAATCGATAGAT
Organism: Ophonus ardosiacus; assembly: GCA_943142095.1. Taxonomy (NCBI): domain Eukaryota; kingdom Metazoa; phylum Arthropoda; class Insecta; order Coleoptera; family Carabidae; genus Ophonus; species Ophonus ardosiacus. The sequence continues at coordinate 12,997,990 of OW964840.1, forward strand.
TAGTGAAAAATAATAGACCCGTATTTTTTATTTTTCCTCAAATCGATCTTTAATCATGAAAAAATTGTAATTGAAAATGACATTCTTTAAAATGCGGCTGAAGACCCCCGCTTCGTCCCTTGTCCAATGACGTCACAGAGTGAGAAGCACGACCATTTTGATTTTCACATTGTCTTAAACGTCAAAGTGACATTTAAAGATAACCTAAAATTTATGAAAGTAAACATGTCGATGGAACGTTGTTTCGTGCCAAAATAAAGAATAAAATAATATTCTGGAATATATTCAATGTCTCATATGCGTTTATAACCTCCTACCATCTAATTCAAAGATTCAAAAGTGAAAGAAACATCTGATGTAACGTAGATAATTTCACTCTAAATGAAAATTATATTTATAAAAATAAATAGAACGATATTATATTAATATAATATAGCATATTTAGATATGTAATCCTCAATTTATAGTTTATATATATTTTTCTTTTAGAAATTATGTGTCCATATAAAATGTCTGTTTGAAATGAGTCTGAACTTCGTTCGTAACGTTGTGACGACAACACATGGCTGGTTTTTGCAACTTTTTAAAAATACCATACTTTAAAACGATTTTATACAACAAAAAATATAAATAAAAAATAATTTAATCATACTGATCGATGAATTAGACTATCCTTTTTCGATTTAAACAGAAAAAAGGTACAATTATTTTTTTTTGCATGACCTCATTGCTTCTGCAGTAAAGATGCTGTCTTCGTTTGGTAGCTCTGTTTTGGATCCGTCTGTGTATATGAATGTATGGTCTTCATACTGGCTACGAATATTGTTGAACGATGATTTGTAGATGGTAGCGTTTGTCTCGTTTTTGTTATATTGTGTCAATTCTAGGTTAATATCTATTTTGGGATGTGTCCAAGGAGCATGGTTATAAAAGTAATTATTTTCTAGTTTGGGAAGGGATAGTTCTAATTCATTTAAGATTTGGGTTACGTAGTTGTGGAATGGGGTTATTTGTTTTAGTCTTAATTCGGAATTGTTGTTCTGGAATAGTGTTGGATAGTTTGGATGTGTAGGGTTGCTTGCGACATTGATAATGTATAACATGATAAGTTGTTTTCGTCTGTTTTCTAGTGGCATTTCTCCTGACTCTATTAGCAGACTTCTGACTGGACTAGTTCTGTATGCTCCTGTTATAATCCGTATTGCTGTGTTTTGTATTGTGTTTAGTATGTTTAGGATTGTGTTTTTTGCTTGTGAGTAAACAATACAGCCATAGTCCAATTTAGATCTAATAAGAGCCTTATATGTGTGTATTAGTACGTCTCTATCTGCTCCCCATTCATGATTGGAAAGGATTTTTAATATGTTTAGCCTCTGGTAGGTTTCTTTCTTCAGGTTGTTAAGGTGTTCCTTCCAATTTAGTTTATTGTCCAATCTCATTCCCAAGAATTTTATGGCTCTGCTGTACTTAATGTTTTCTCCTTTAATTTTTAGTCTAGGTGATGGTGTACTACGGTGTGTTTTGGAGAAGTGTATTGCTTGGGTTTTTCCTGTTGTTTTGTATTTAATACAGTATTTTTTTATGTGTTTTCTTCTATAATTTTGTTGATTAAATCATCATTTTCATTGACAGCGTGAAAATGAAAATTTTTACGAGTGTTTATGAATACGGGCATTAATTTTTAATTATATGTCAAAAACTGTTCGTTACTTAGCAACTTAGTGACATAAGTGATAATATTGTCTTAGGATAATTATCAGCTATAATATCCCGAGGACATTGATAATTACGAAATAATTGTATGACAGTTACCGAAAGCGCGTTGCTTGGTAACAGCCCGACGCCGAAGGCGGAGGTGGTGTTACCTAAAAGCAACGTGCTTGAGGAAGTGTGATAAAATTATAAGTATTTATCAATGATCGAGGGGTATTCGGTCAGAAATTTTTTTGCAGTTTTAACATTAAATTTGCCTAAAATTTGTATTTGACAGAATTTTTGTGTCTAACATAACCCAGTAGATGTCACTAGTAGCTATGAACGTAAATGTAGCTATGAATATTTTCAGTGTGAAGTGTGCAATGAGAATGAGACCTCTTTGAGTGAGACCAAAGAGAAGATAAGACATACAAAAGTCCATAAATATTCTCCATATTTAGTTTTTTATTTAATACAGTATTTTTTAATGTGTTTTCTTCTATAATTTTGTTGATTAAATCATCATTTTTATTGACAGCGTGAAAATGACATTTTTAAATTAAAACAATTAATCTTTAATTATATGTCAAAAAGTATTTGTTACTTAGCTATTTAGTGACATAAGTGATAATTGTCTTAGGATAATTATCAGCTATAATATCCCAAGGACATTGATAATTACGAAATAATTTTATGACAGTTACCGAAAGCGCGTTGCTTGGTAACAGCTCGACGCCGAAGGCGGAGGTGGTGTTACCTAAAAGCAACGTGCTTGAGGAAGTGTGATAAAATTATAAGTATTTGTCAATGATCGAGGGGTATTCGGTGAGAAAATTTTTTGCAGTTTTAACATTAAATTTGTCTAAAATTTGTATTTGACAGAATTTTTGTGTCTAGCATAGCCCAGTAGATGTCACTAGTAGCTATGAACGTGAATATGGCTATGAATAAGTTCAGTGTGAAGTGTGCAATGAGAATGAGACCTCTTTGAGTGAGACCAAAGAGAAGAAGATACGACATACAAAAGTCCATAAATATTCTCCACATTTAGTTTTTTATTTAATACAGTATTTTGTGATGTGTTTTCTTCTATAATTTTGTTGAATAAATCATCATTTTCATTGACAGCGTAAAATGACATTTTTAAATTAAAACAATTAATCTTTAATTATATGTCAAAAACTGTTTGTTACTTAGCAACTTAGTGACATAAGTGATAATTGTCTTAGGATAATTATCAGTGTAAGTTTGTTTTGATTGGTTACTTTCGTACACGTGGTCAGCAATAAAAGGATTCAATTGGATAATTTTTTAACCAAAAAATTTTCAGTGTAAGTTTATTTTGATTGGTTACTTTCGCACACGTGGTCAGCAATAAAGGGATTCAATTGGATAATTTTTTAACCAAAAAATTTTCGCTGTAATTTATAGTTTATAAAAGGACAAGTGTCAAGAACTTTAAAACATGATGCCGTACCAACAATTTTTTATTCGACTCCACCCCCTAAATAATCATGATATTCAATTGCTAAATTTAATTTTAGATATTTATTTCAAAATTAGGACTCATCATGAAACCAAAATTAATTTAGAAAAAAGTACAAGTAGAATAAGAAGCATGTACACAAAAACAATATTATTTAAAAATCAATAGAATAAAATAAATAATTACCCATATAAAATTATTTTTATCCTTTCCTTATGCATTTTATAATTTGTTTTCGTTAATTGTAATTCAAATGTTTCAAATATAGTACAATACATGTTTACAGAACAAGCAGTGACATCTAGCGGTTACTTCAGAAGGCGACTTTGTATATCTCTATCTTTAGCTGTCTCTTTCTGTCCAGCCGAAAACAAAACAAATGCTATGAAGTTTTGTCTATTTGTATTTTTGGTCGTTGGGTGGGTCAGAGTTTTTGCAGGGTGGGTCAGGACCACCCTAGCCCACCCCTGGCTACGTCCCTGGAGAGATAAAACAACGCTAATCAAATGCAAATGCGACAGTTTAATAAAATATCACTACTAATAAGGTATTATTTCCTTTATTGTACTAAAATAACTAATATGCATTAACAACTGTTTATAACAAAATTATTTGTTACTATATTCTATATTGGAATTAAAAATTACCATATTTAGGCAGTGTTTTCAGGATATGTATACATTTCAACGTACATTTATTTTGAAATTATATAGGTATAACAATTTCGGGAAAAACATTAAAATTATTGTCGTGCCCTAAATATATAACATTTGTTTATAACTGGTACATTATACTTTTATTTAATACCACAAATAGGTGTCATAAAATCAAATTTATATGCATATTTTATCTATAATCAATAGAGACATAAATATATTTCGATTAGGTTAAATTTCTAAAAAAATATAAATAAAATACCTATTTGTAGTACTAACCATAATTAATTTTCACATATTAACAAATAAATATTTATTTTTATTGACAAATAATGTATACACAATCGACCGCTTATTGTCAAAAAAGTTTTAAGTATATTTCCGTAAATTTACAGTCCTTTGTTGTAATAAACTATTTTCGGTGGGACGCTCATTTTATTAATTTGATTCTGAAACAGAAAATTGCATTACAATTTTATTTATACTGCGACAATATGACTGAAACAAATATCTCATTAAATACAATTTATAGATTCAGCTGTGAAACATTATTGACAACTGTAGAGAATCGATATGACATCTGGTGACTGAATTTTGAACTAGTGCATGACGGTAGGTGCGAGCAAATACAACATAATGTTAGCATACATTTTTTAAAAGTATTTCTTTTATACGAAAATGAATGTTGTAAAACACGGTAAAAGCAATATGTGTTGTGTATATGGTTGTCATTCGCTTATGAGTAGGGAAATTCATTTAAGTTTCCACATTTTTCCAAAAATAGGTAAAAACAAAGTGAGTATAACCACAAATGCAGGTATTCAACAAACATTGGAGCTTGTAAGCATGTTTTACGTTCTGGAAAACAAATTTCCAAGTATATGAGAGTATGTTCGAGACATTTCAAAGACAGTGACTTTGACTTTATTCTTCCAGGTAATATTATTAATAATTATATTTGAAACATATTTATAATTATTTAAATTTTTAGGAATTCCTTCTCAACAGAGAAATTAAAAAAAAGTGCTGTACCATCTTTGTGACGACAGAGCACTTTTTTGAAGACAGAGTGATGTTACATTTATAATTTCTCGATAACTATTGGTAATTCCACATAATATAATGTGATTCGCATTTAGAACTTCTTCGCCTGTTTACAAGATGAATATTTTAAATAAAGTAGTAAATATTATATACAATCATACCTTCAACAATAATCCAAGAATGATGAGTAGCATTTAGAAAGTCAAATATCTGAACAATACTTAGCTTCATTTTCAAGAAACACAAGCAAAATTGTATCATATGACAGTGACCAGTGACAGATTGTTCACCTACCTACATGCATCCGCCATATTGGAAGTTCTTGCAGCGCCTCTTTCGGTCATTTCAGTTGAGAATAACAATAATAATTAAAGAAGGATAGCAGGGCGGTGGTAATATAGGTTCCGGGCACTCACGTGACGAAAAGAATTGGCAACTGACTTGAAGCTCGCAGCGCCAAAGCGGAATTTACTTGAACTCACGGAGTTGAGATAACCATATGATAACTATAATCTTTGTAGGAGTGTTTTTGTGTTTTCTTCGTGTTTTTTAAACTAATAAAGCTTCGGCAGCAACAAACTCTGCTTAAGAATGCAATACATTTTCAACATGATAAATATTAGTTTTATTTTTTCTATAATTTCTTGCAAATAAGCGAGAATTTCGACTACTGCTAGTGGAAGGTTTGTCTTCATGCTTTAAAGTGGGCAAATTTTTGGAAGGTACAGCAGCTTTTTTTTTTAAACATTTTCGTTTATTTGTATTAACATTTAAAAAAGAACATATACTTATTGCAAATAAAACTTTTTCTCTTGCAGTATACATACCTCTGGTAAAATAATCACTATCAGCCAAATGTAAAAATCTTCATAAATTTAGAAACTGGTTTCCCTATTTTTAATTTTATTATCCAGGTTTTTCGCCGGTCAATTTTCTCTTTATCTCCAAATTTGTTCTCGATGATAACATAATCTTTATTTTTTTGAGAGAAAGAATGGTTACTTACATATTCTGTTTTTTAAATAACGACTTGCATTGGGGTACAGAACAATAAATATTACTCATTTTAATATAAAAAACAATTATTCAAAAATTAACGAAACTTCGAAAACAAACTTATTTTAAAGGTTAGAATGCAATTATTTGTATATAACAATTTATACAATAAGTTCATTATTATACATACAATACACTATCTGCAAAACAGATCTACGATGGCAAATTTCACAAATTATTATAATAGAAAGCAAGAAATAATTAAATAATATTAATTTTTTCAGATACGACAATGTTTTATATACAGAGCGCGCCAAATCTATCTCAACTCCTAGAGTTCGAATTTTCGCCACTAGTTAGCGTATCGCTTAAAGTCAGTTGCCAATTAGCCAATCAAAAACTAGGGAGAAACTGTCAGATCGAAGGACAGAGAGCTGGTCTGCGTTTCAAAATCAGGACTACCGAATATTGGAGTAGGAGTTAGAGTATTATGACGTAATTTAAAAGTGTAGTGTGTTTTGGAACGAATAAGTTTTCTTGGAATAAAAAATTGAAACTTACATTAAAAATAATTTAAAAAAAAAATAACAAAACTACTTATAATTACAACATTAATGTCAAGCCCGTATCACAAGCGCTTGTTTATAATAGGGCACCTGTACCTACGTCACAACATGGCGGATGATCAGCTGATCTCGGACAACCAAGCTTCAGTTTAACATTGCGTCTTATGCAGCGAATGTATTTTCTGTACAAAAAATTCAGTTTTTCCTAAATTTATACATGCTATTTTAAAATGTAACTAGCCATAATTAAAGATAAGTGTATGAATTATTTACTAGTAAAACAAAGCAGTCCTATTTATAAATATATTTTTAAAAATATTAAATTGAAATAAGTAGCTTGTAGCATCAGGTTTTATTACATTCATTTGAGTTTGTATAAGTTTTTTTTATGTGTGTATTGTTAAATGAAAATACTATTTAAGTCATATAGTGTTTCAGAAACCGTGGTTCCAACATACACACACAAACGCGCGCGCGCGTGCCCATCATCGTGAAAATGTTATAATCGGATTATATGGATCTTAAAACGTGCTTATCCACTAAAATCTGGACATGCGATTTTTAGCATGATTCCAATACGTCTCTTAGCGAGAGGTAAAAATATACAGAACCATACCCAAATATTGCTTTATTTATTTAATATGAGTTTTGAATGAAAGTTTCTTTCAATTTTTATTTTAGGCTTTTTTTCAATATTAAGGGATTGTGTATTGCATAATTTTTCATATTTCTGTTTATAATGTACTTTTCGTTTGTTTTAAGCTACCTCATCTCAGACATAAATAATATATGTTAAATTTCAGTCTCATCCTACACCAGTATAAAATACATATATGTGTAAAGAAACAAAATTTATTTTTAACAAAACTTACATACATACATACATACATACATACATACATACATACATAAAATCACGCGTTTCCCACTTAGTGGGTTAGCAAAAACCCGAAAACAATAAGAAAAGGGATGAAAGTAAGAGCTCCACTGAATCACTTAACTCTTTAAAAACATTCTTCTTTCGCCTTGTCCAAAATCATCATAACATTCATACAAAGAACATATTAATGTGACCGATTTTCGGTAGCGAATAACCGCATCCGGACAACAATAATAGTAACGCAACAATTATCCTTCGCCACACATTCCTATCCATGCACATTTCTTTCATCTCAGCCACATTCATAAACATATTCATACATAATAACATATTAAAGTGACCGATTTTCGGTAGCGAATAACCGCATCCGGACCACAATAATAGTTACACAAAAATCATCTTTCGCTACACATTCCTGTACAAACATACTCCGTTCTTCTCGTCCACATAAAAGTTCAACTGTCTCTCCATTCTCATAAAACATTCTTACTAACCATACATCTTCACACCACAATAATTACGAAACAATCATCCTTCGCCACAAATTCCTATCCAGGCAAACTTCTTTCGCCTCAGCCACATTCATAATCGTATTCATACATGCTCTTCTTCTCTTTCCATTCGGAAACTTACGCTCCTTCAAAACACTACCAATCACATCCATCCACTTACACACTGGACGGCCACGCAATCGAACACCCTCAACTTTACCAACATATATGCGTTTTACAAGTCGTTCACTCATCATTCTCTCCACATGACCAAACCATCTCAACTGACTCACTCTAACTCTCTTAACTACATTCTTCCTAACCATACATTCTTCATACACCAAATTATTCCTCACGCGATCCCGTCTTGTATACCCACAAACACCACGTAAATACCTCATTTCCACAGCAGTCATTTTCCTTTTATGCTTTCTCGTCCATGCCCAACATTCACTTCCATACATCAAAGCAAACAAAACTTATGTATCGGAATGTATTTCTCGCGCGTACTATCTATCTCTTTCCCCCACGAATACTTTCTCTCTCTGCGCACGACACCAGCGGGGACTGTCACGTAAGAATAGACGAACTGTACTATCTTGTGTTTGGATTCTTCTTTTAAATAATGCGTTTTTGTTATGTTCTTATAGTTTACCAAAGGATGAAAGAAGAAAAGAATAATAAAATTTAACTCCAAATATAAAACAAGTATTTGCTTGTACAAGTCATTTTCAGAAAAATGAATTTTTAGTTATACAACTGATAAAAATTATAATAATTAACTTTGTTTCATGTGAATTTGACTTTACAATTGTACTTTTACGTAATAAAAAATTGTAACTGTCATTGAAGTCATTTAAAATTATCGGCGGCTACAGTTTATAGCTATGCTGCTGCCATCTACGTTAGCTGTGCCCGCCTGCACACATTCAAGATGGCCGCTCATACCATCTTTTATTACAACATTTTCTTACATTTTCATTCGCCAAATCATTCATACGCACACCATTTGCACAATTATATATTCTAAGTATGTTTTAACTATTTTATTTTCAAATTACATACCCGTAACTCCGGTTCCAACTTGCTAACTTCTATTTCAGCCTTTTGTTTGAAGAAAGCACAACACATTGGCGTGGCAAAGGTAAGACATACAGCTATCAGGCCGCATTGAAGAGGTACCGGCAGCCATGGGTACCGAATGAAGGTTCCTTTGCGTTCGAAGTGGTTCATAACGAAGGGGGTTAACGCTGGAAAAAGGTACGAATGAGATATTAATATATTAATAACTAGTGTTAGTTACAAAGGAAAAGTGACTTCGTATTCCGTTGTTAATACAGACCGCGGCTGTTTAATGTACTGGTTACAAAGAAATCTGCAGAGTGGCGCGACAATCAGGCCTCCCATGTATTAGATCTAAACTACATTGAATTGTATATTAAAGTCAGTGTCAATTTGATTTTCTGAGAGAATATCTATATTATTTAGTTAGAAAAATGGTGAACAGTAAGTGCTGTGTCCCGAACTGTATCTCAGGTTACAAATCTTGTAAGGGGAAAGTCTTCATGTTTCGCTAAAATTTTATTTTATTTCGCGCAAATATAATACAAATAATACCTAACGTAATTGTCGGTGTTTTTTTTTTAATATTTAGATATTTTGTGGTTCTTTTGCTACATAGCAAGACATATTTTCTGAAATATTATATTGTTTTAATGTAAAACGAAATAATTCATAGCTTTACTAGCAATACGAGAAAAACAAAGTTTGAAAATAAATGACGTCATTTGTTTGTCAGAGTTTAGAAAAAAAAAAAAATTACCGCAATTTTTAAGAATAATCGGCGAATTTTACAATCTTGATAAATAATAGAAATTTACTAATAAATTTGAGTTATTTTTATACTGTTAAATATTCATGTTTAGCTAGAAATAAAGTTACGTTATAATGTTATAAATGAAAAATAAAAACTTGCTCCATTATTGTTGAAATCGACAATGTCCATTTGCTCGAAACACACACAAGATTTTTTCTACAGTCACCACAATGGGGTCGTCCACCATAACAAAAAATAATAAAATGTACACTTTATATTTACAGTACTACTCAATAAATAACGATTATATTTTTTAATTTTAATTTATCGTTATTTTCCATTCTTCTTGACCTATTGCTATAATCTAATTTTAGTAAATGAATGCCCTATTTTATTTTTATATTCCTTTACACAGCCGTACGCCATTTCGCTTGGTTATGTAATATACCGACAAAGCAGTCCTGACTAAACGTGGCCATTACGAATGTAGACAAGTGACATTTCTTAACAGCTTTTAACTCTCCCAGACATTAGTTTTGAAACATTCCAAAAGAAGATTTGTTAGAAGAATTTGACAGCTTTGGCAGTTTCTAAGTCACCAGAAATCAATTTGACAGTTTTGTACAGCTATTAAGTCTCCCGGAAATTAGTTTTAAAATATTCCAAAAGAATATTTTGTTGGGAGAATTTGACAGCTTTGGCAGTTTTTAAGACATGAGAAATCAATTTGACAGTTTAAACAGCTTTTAAGTCTCCCAGTAATTAGTTGGAAAACATTCCAAAAGAAGATTTGTTGGGAGATTTTGACAGCTTTGGCAGTTTTTAAGTCACCAGAAGTCAATTTGATAGTTTTCAACGCTATAAAGTCTCCGAGAAATTAGTTTTAAAATATTCCAAAAGAAGAATTTGTTGGGAGAATTTGACAGCTTTGGCAGTTTTTATGTCACCAGAAATCATTTTGACAGTTTTAAACAGCTTTTAAGTCTCCCAGTAATTAGTTTTAAAACATTCCAAAAGATGATTTGTTGGGAGATTTTGACAGCTTTGGCAGTTTTTAAGTCATTAGAAGTCAATTTGACAATTTTGAACAGCTATTAACTCTCTTAGAAATTAGTTTTAAAATATTCCAAAAGAAGAATTTGTTGGGAGAATTTGACAGCTTTGGCAGTTTTAAGTCACCAGAAATCAGTTTGACAGTTTTAAACAGCTTTTCAGCTGTCCGGCATTTTGTTTGGTTATGAAATATACCGACAGAGCAATTATAAGTCAGATTGTCTTGTGGAGATGCATTTTATAGTTGAAATTCCGACAGCGACCGTTTTTTCTACTTTGTCGCGCATGAGCGGCAAAGTGACATTTCGTGTTGACAAAAACGAGCGCAAATGCCTACTTTGTATATAGAGAGTAGAAAAATTATTTTTAAGTCTGCTATAAAGATGTGGTAACGCCACTCACTTTTCGTATTTCGCGGTCAAACACAATACACTTAGTTCGCAGTGGCGCTAGTGTAGATAGACAGATAGACACTCCGACACTCGTGTCAGTCTTGTCTAGCACGTCACGTACATATATTTGAGAGTTTAACGTTGTGCGTCGTTATTAATTGTGCTGATGATTGTTTTTATTTGTTAATGCATACACAATTTGGTATATGTGTGTAGTTAGTATACTATAGACACAATACGCATTTACGTAAATTCTACCGGTGAACTATTACCAGTATATATTAGTAAACTTAAACAGTTGTTCATCAGGTTACAGCTACCGAGATAGATATTTTAAGAACGCAAGTGGTAAACTGGGTAGATTTATAACCTATGAAAAGCAGTTGAAATATGAAATTTGACGTAGTTAACGTTATCTCGTCTCATCTTCTGTATTATCATAATTAACTTCTGAAACCTACTCCCGATTCCAACTTCGCTTGGCATGTCTACCTTTTTTTGAAGTTAGATTCTTCATTTACCGCATTATCGGCTGAATCCCTCGATCCACAAATCATGGATCCGGTAGATATGGTTCAATTTTTGAACAGGGTAACTATTAACCACTTGTGTTTTCGAACGCAGTCGGTAGATGCGGTATCTACCGGTAGAATTTGCGTAAATGCCTAATATGACAAGATACTTAATAAAAACATATCCATTAGTTTGTTTTTGTCCTGACTCAAATTTGAGGTAAGAACAAAGTAGAATGAGTATTTTTTATGCATAAGCTGGATTTATAGTTTATATAACATAACGTAACAAAAGAATTTTTTTTAGATTTTATAGTACGAGACAAAAGTATAAGACAGCACGAGAAGAAGAAGAATTGTTCTGAAAAATATTCATAGTGTAGTATTATTACTATTCATTACTGTTTTGACATTTCATTTTGTCATTCTTTGTACACGTTAAATTTTAGAACTTTTCGCGAAAACGTGATTTGTTTAGATAAAAATGGATGATGACGATGCTATGATAGTAGCAGTTGCAGTATCTTGTACATTATTATTATTATTAACTCTGCACAATAATTTAATTATTTATTTAACGTAAATATCTCATCAGAAATAAAAACTAACCTCACAATTTGTTTTTAAACAACAAGCAGATGCGACGCTCCAAGATTTCGCTGCTCTTCCAATAGAGCCGAATTAAGCCGAATATTCCCGAATACCATAACATAACATAACGAAATAAAATATGGTCATTTCTTATGTTATGCTATGTTATAAAACTATAAAATCCGGCTTAACTCATTATCTGAGTACCTAATTTTAATTTAACATTAGTTTGTTATATTTGTGTTACAGAATCTCACGTTAACCCAATTGACCTGCAAAATGGTAAGCTTTAAAAAGCATTATTCACTCGTATACATAAATATAAAAATCTGTGACTATTGGTGGGTTTATGCTCGCAAAATTTAAGAATAAAAATAAGAATAAGAATAGTGATAAAGTTAAAACAGTTATAACATACGACTCGGTTTATGCTGCAGAAATAAGAATAAGGAATAAGAAATAAGAATAAGGAATAAGCCAAAGTTCGTTTACTTTTAACTTTACGCCTTATTCTTATTCCTGTAAGCGAAGAGCGCATGCGTGTCAACTGTCAAATATTTCAAACAAAAAAATTGGTCATTCACATTGACGTATTATAACTAACGTTAGTTATAATACGTCAATGGTCATTCATTATTCATTTATAATAATCGGTGTTGGCGAAACATAATTATGTCAAATTTAGTGATGGATTCTCTTCTTTCCCAATTAATTGAATTAGTGCAAACAAAATAATATTTTGATTGTACTTCATTTTAACAAATTAAAAAATAATAATAATAAAATTATAAATCTTATAAATGTCAAATCAACGCTGCTACCACTATGAGAATAATAAATGTAACTACTTTTCACTAACCTAAAAACTTTAATATCACTACTCTTATTCTTACGCTTATTCTTATAACTGGCAGCATAAACACCACTTATCGTTATGTTTAAAATTATTCTTAACACTATTCTTATTTTTATTCCTATTCTTAAATTTTTCAGCATAAACCCACCTTATATCATTCATTAAGTTAGGGCGAGTTTCTTTATTCAACAACTATTCATGCGCTGAATTCCATCAGAAATTGAAAATTACGTCACGATGAATAGGTGATGGATCAGATGGATAGCCGCTGCGACCGAATAAAGAAACGGGTTGCTGAAAAGTGTGATGAATCTCCTAACCTTAAATACCAATTGACAGTTAACCATCAATTAACAGATATGGAAAATTTTATAGTTAAAAGAACCGTCGCTCTATTGCAATCATCAGATTCTTCATCAAACAATGAAGAACCTGTAAATATCATCTACATCTATAACCATCTCCTTGCCGTTGTGAACGAGATATAATGTTTTCTTATTTGAATCATGCATTTGATTTCTTTGCATAATCTTACATCCGCAAGCATGAAACAAACGCAAATGTCAAAAATATAACCTAAAAGCATTTCGTTAGACCCCCTACTACCGATGCATGCGATGAATTTTCGGTGGATAGTGCGCGGTAGTTAGAAACGGTATGATGAATTTCATCTGCAATTCAGCAGTGAATAAAGAAACGGTGTGATGAATTTACGATTCATGCGCATTAGTGCGCACTAGTCATTGGTGAATAAAGAAACTCGCCCTTATAACCCAATAGGCATGCCTGATTTACCTTAGTTACCACGTATTACATCGGTTATTATTAAGTAACTATGGTGATGCGAATGGAAATAGCTTCGAGCATACAGGGAATTTATTTTAACATGCAACATATGGTCATTCACTTCCATGGTTACTCACTATTGTCAAAAAATGACAGCAATGTAATATTTGTCCATTTTAAAAAGTAACATACAAAATGTGTAGTTTTTTATTATCAAAACTAATTTCCAATAAATTAGCCTGCATACGATTAACAAAAAAATCAAAACATGAATGTAGCACATGTTAACAAACTTTAGCTTAAAAAAATTCATAACTTTCATGTAATAGATATTAAAAATACTCCCATTCACACTGTGGCAATATTCTAGTCGATCGTAATAAGAATTGACACCATTTGTGATGTGTTCTGGAGGTATCTCCTGTGCTGCAATACAATTTATAATGTTGGACAAATATTACATTGCTGTCATTTTTTGACAATAGTGAGTAACCATGGAAGTGATTGACCATATGTTGCATTTTAAAATAAATTCTCTGTATACTGACTAGAGAAGTAATGGGCTACTTGCGTACCTTTTTACCTCCCGCTACCCTTGGTAAGGGAGGTATAGGGATCGTGCTAAAAATTACATATCGAGATTTTAGTAAATGACCACGTTTTAAGGTCCCTAGAATCCAATTCTAACATTTTCACGATGATGTGTGTATGTGTGTATGTATGTGTAGGGATTTTGTCTTCACTCTAACTCAGATACTATCATTCAGAAAATTCTGAAACCTTGTATTTCCATCCCATTCTAATATGAAAAGTAGCCATTAGATTTTGGTGTAAATCGGATAACCGGAAATGGCACTTTACCTGAAGCTCATAATGGTTTTTCTTCAAAAAATACCATTAAATGCCATTTTTTCGCAGTTTATGTCTTATGAAAATTAAAGATTATTGAATTTTCTACTGGAATACATTAATACTTTTTCTATATATTTTACAGATAAATTTAAAAATAATTTTTTTTATTAGTCGCGAAGCCTAAGATAAACACAATAATTCCTTTGTTCATATTTCAAATGAATGTAACTGACAGTAAATGTCACTGTCAAAAAACTTCAAACTTCAAATTAATAATAGTGACATTTTAAAAATAAAATAGTAAATAAAGCAATAGTTTTCTGCAATGGAATAGTTTGCAGCGTTAGTAAATACGTAAGTATGTATTTAAATTAATAAAAATTTAATAGCGGGAGGTTTTGTGTTGGCCACATCAGATTTTTTTTATTTAATATTTTTGAAGAAAAGGTAAAAACTTGCTACCCATATTTTTTCTTTTGACGAAATTTTTATTAATTAGCCAGAAAAAAATAATGAAATTTGATTATTTGAATTACCGCCATGTATAACGTAGAATTACGCCGCACCAATGAATGACCGTAAAGGTTTGTGCGGGTAATGTAGATCTCCTGTTTGACGTTTCAACAATAGTTTGGAGGTTAGTATTTTAGTTTGTCTTTTTGGTATCGATATTTTTAATTACATATAAGTATCTATGTGTTTATTTGTAAAGTAATTAATGTATTTGAGAGACCAGAAAGAGAGAAAAATGAACTAATGTCAAATTCAAATTAAAACTTTCTCGCACGCTATGCCATCTATACGTTACATTCTTAAACATAGTTCCCTTCTTCAGTTCAATATAATGACGTCTAGAAAATTTTCTTTCTTAATTTACTAAAATACAAATAATTTTTTTGAATTAAAATCAGGGATTTGTTAACTACTGGATGGAGCGAGTGAATCTTTACCATGTACCCGGTCAGATCGACAGAGATAGTCATACATAATTCCGATTTGTTGTCTTTATTTCCGTTACTTGTCAAATATTTTGTTTGACAGGTTTGACAGATTTTAGGTTATTCTCAGGGGCGGATTGTCCTATCGGGCGATCGGGCAAATCCCGAAGGGCCGAATGGACCAAAGGGCCGGTGGGCCACCTTCAATTAAATAATGTAGTCATAGAATATATTTTTTAATAATTTAAAAAATGTACATTTTGAACAATTACTAATACTAACATTTTAAAAACATGTTTTTAGTGGAACTACGATAATTCGAAATTAATTATGCTATAAAAAAGTTCGAGTTATCAAAACTTAACGAAGTTCTATTTCTGGTGGATTCCAGTTTTCACATCGAGATATCAAGGAATTCGATTAACTTTAACTTCGAGTTCTCAAATAAAAATTATAAGTATGCATTTTTTATATCTGGCGGTATTGCCAATACATTTTGTTCCAAATATTAAATATTTGGAGTTTTTTATAGGCCTAGGCCGGTAACAAAGAAAAATGTTTTATGTTTCTGGACAGTTTTGAAATACATTATATACAATTACTTATATCGGATGGGGACACAAAAATATGTAAACAGTAGGATCATTTTTATAAATAAAATTTAGTATACATATACGAGTACGTATTCTTTTCACTCTGAAAAGGGCCGGATTAAGGATAATCGCCCGGGCCGATTTACTTCTCCAATCCGTCCCTGGTTATTCTTGATATCATTATTGAAATATAATTATTTTAATATATGAGAATGGTCCGAAGGTGTTGTGTTGAAAATTGTGTATCAAAATATGTGATGAACGGTGCTGTGTCGTTTCATTAGTAAGTTATGATTAAAATTATGATTTCTTCAAAACAATAATTTGACAAATAAACGACTTATATTCTTATAGGTATTCTAATTTAGCGTTGCATTAGATGTATTCGTATTTATTTCACGTTTCATGATCAAATATACTTAAACACAATTAATTTTTGACGTGAATTTGACAGATGTGAATATGACAGATATCAATATCAAATTCACTTGTCTAAAGTGGAATTATTTATAGTTTTCTCACTCACAAGAAATACATAATATCGAATATACACTTGTTCCATCCAGTAGTTAACAAATCCCTGATTAAAATTTATATTTTTATATGTTATCAACATAACATTACGTATATAGTGATGAAAATCGGATTTTCAGTACCGCGCAAGTAGCCCATTCCCTATACCAATGCATAGGATGTTGTGATCAGGGGGTCTATTCTAATTCATAGCCACATGTGCTATCCGCTATCCGCTATATAAGTTCCACTACTAGACAACAGATGGGGGTCCCCATCCCGCTATCTGACTTGAATCCATCTGTTGGCTAGTAGTGGAACTTATTAATATTGCCAGATGTCAAGTTGACAAATAGTTCGGCTTTTCAATTTTGTGATCAAATACTTGTGTTCGTGTGTTATATCAATAATATTTGATTAATATCTATATATTGTAAGTGCCTATTTAAATTATAATAATTATTTATAATTATAACGAATAGCACATGTGGCTATCCGACTTAAATCCATCTGTTGGCTAGTAGTGGAACTTATACAGCGGATAGCGGATAGCACATGTGGCTATCCGACTTGAATCCATCTATTGGCTGGTAGTGGAACTTATATAGCGGATAGCGGATAGCACATGTGGCTATGAATTTAGAATAGACCTCCAGAAGATATGTAGGCGGGGGGCTGGAAGTCATGGTGTATTGTGGGCAGTGTTTTGTTGTGTTATATGTCACTATGCTATTCAGAAACACTTAACAACTTTTTTACAGAATTGGGGGATTGTTGAAATACAAAAATGTCAAGTAAAAATTCTGCGACGCATGCGTATGAGGCTTTGCGTAAGGGAGGCTTAAGTGACAGATGATCTACCGCTTATTTTAAGGGTAGCTATTTGCAATCTAAGGAGCCCTTAATAATTAGTGCAACGTAATTTTTATTTTTAAGGTGTACTTAACATTTAAGTAGAACTGGTGCAAACGGCCATAATGGAGTACCTATCTGTAGCTACTATTAATAACTTACCCATTCCCGGCGTGGCCATGAAAATTCTGCTTACGACCACAGCGGATATGGCTTTTTGGGCAGCAATTTTAGAACGACCCAGTGGTACCCCATGTTCGTCTTCTACTGCTAAACCTTCTCTCAACTCCCTGAAAAATATTTAAATACAATAGGGTCCTATACCATAATTATATTTTAACTATCATAAATAAGAAGACGAAAATATACGTAAATTAATGAATATTAGTGAAAAAATTTTCTTTAAATATTGACTAGGTCACAAACTACAAGCAATTGAAGCTGAGTACTAATTGGACATGACGTGTTAGGTACTAAGAATTTGATTGGTCGCCTGATTTTAAAAAGGAGATTCGCGCGTCTTTAGCGGTCACCTTTAAAAGAATATGAAATGTTATGTTGTTCTATAACATAACAAAACATTTAACAATTTTGTGTTTGATGAATTTGTTTAATTATAACATCTAGTAATATTAACAATAATCATGTATTTATAATTAAATCAATTTGTAATATTAATTAAATTAATAATAATATTAATTAAATTAATATTGAAACTTCAAAACAGGCAAACATTAGCGCCATCCGTCGTCATACTTTGTGTATTAATATTGTCAAACTGTTGTTCTGTAATTTATTAGGAAGAAATCCTTGTTAAATGCTTATTATTTATGTTATTTATACTTAATAATTTTTTCGTGAATATAACGTATAAGTTTTTATATAAAAACATTTCAGCTATGCAAACATGAAAAAAAATGTTTCCAGTATAACTAACAGTTTGTCCCATTGTTTGTCGATCACTCGTTAGTACCTGCTACGTCAAGCACATCTTCTTAAACTTTAAAAATTCATATCTCGCTTATTACGTAAAATTTTTAAGTCGCGTTTGCACTGAAGTTCTTATTTTATCCTGTTCTTACAGGAAAAAAAAAATAAAAGAAAAATGGTATAGGACCCCATTCAATTCGTAGATGGCCTTGATCGGACTTCTTTCAAAAATTGTACTGTACTCAGTTCATTAATGAGCATTCATTGTTAAAGCAAGTGTTTCATCTCGAGAATTATTAAATTTTGAAAAAATCGTTATTCTACGTAAAAAAACCGTATAAAAATTATCTAAACATTTTTGCTTTGTCTTCTATAATAAAGGCTGGTTTACGTAAGCTGTAAACTTATGCATTTACCTTAGCATTAGCATTATGACTGCACTAAACTTCACATTACGGTGTCCGGTTCATGTACTTCTTAGGGCAAACCCATAAGAGCAGGTCGGTAATGTAAATTTTTGTAAAATCGATACGTCATTTTTATCATAAATATATCTACATTGTTCAATTAACTGTATTAGTTGGACATCTTTTTCAATGACACTCATTTTTAGTCAAGATAATGTGACAGAAATATTCAAAAATAACAAAATGATGACAGATGTCGATTGACTCGTAAATATCGCCAGAATCAAGCTGTCGTCTACGAACATATACTCTTCTGATTGGTTGGCATTAGCATTATGACTTGAAAATTAGAAATAGGCTATTCCACGATATTTTTTTTTTTTATTTTTTTATCTTGAACTACATAAGTATATAAGAAAATATGTGAAAATCCGAGTTTAAAATTCCTCCAAATAAGCGAGATATTAAGTTATGAATTTTAAATTTCATTTGTGACATAGGTAATGTGGGTATACCAGAAGTAAACAAACAGCGGTTCACAGACTTACGAAAAAATATTGAGCAAATTACAAAATAATGTATATTTGAATTGTAATATTATATTTTATTATTAGGGAAAGAAAATATATTATTGCAATTAATTTATTTTACTTTTTTTCTTATTTTACAAAAACATTTTGACATTCTCGAAGTTGGTAGCGCACAGCGCATGGTTGATGACTCATCTATTTTAAACAAATTTCAAAGGAGTGCAGCAGATAGATCAACAAACATGCAAAGACAAGAAAATCATCCGAACATATCCGATACACCCGAATAATTATACAGGGTGGCCTCCTCGTTCACCCGATTTAACTCCACTCGATTTTTTTGTTTGGGGCTACATTAAAAACGTCGTCTATCAAAAACCTTTAACTACTAAAGAAGATTGCCAACATAGGGTACGAACAGCATTTAACAACATGTCTCCTCGGATGATAAAAAATGCTACACAAGAAGAAGTATTGAAGAGAGTAACGATGTGCTTACATATGAATGCAGCACAGTTTGAATATGTATTAAATTAATCATAGTTTTGTATTTAGACTTTATTTGTTTTTTCCATGGCTTACTTATCCGTATTAATAAAATAATTATACCCAGATTACATGTTTTTCTAATTTACTGAAATTCTATCAACTTTCAACATACGACATGTTACATAAAGTACCCTTATTTTTTGCCGTAGAACACATTTATGTAATAAAAAAGGGGGGGTTCCATTTAAAAAAATTGCCTTTTTTGAAGTTTGTCAACTGAAATTTTGGTGTAACGTACCCGTCACATTTTTATAAATAATCGAGGATTCTTCTATGATAATGTAGCTTAAAGTCTCCTTTATAAAAGGCTTTTTTCAGATTATAAAAATTCGATCTCGTTCCCGATATACAGAGTTTTGAAAATGTGCCGGATTTCAGACAAAAAATCAAAAAAAGTTGAATAACGCCGGAAGTAGTTGATCATGAGTAAAATGTTTTTATTGCTTCATATGTAAAATTTTCCGCTGCATTCAATGGTAAAATAAAATATAGCGTATTCCATTTAAAATAAGAAAGTTGAGGTCAATTTCCGGTCAAACCGGAAGTGCTACTGCTTTGAAAATATTTTAGTTGAAACGGGCATGTAGGCTAACCCCTAGATACCAAATTTCGTTAAATTATATTAAATAGTATTTAAAATAGATAGCGTAAGCTCGTCCTGAGACACCCTGTATTCTTAGTTGAAGCGAAGTGAGAACGGAGCTCCTTACAGTCGGTGTTCAAACTTAAATCCTACTTGCTTAAACAGACACCCGTGCACATGTCTTACGTCATCAAAAGTAAAACTCCCCGTATTTTTTAAAGGGAATAATTAAAAAAAATAGTTGGTATTTTTCTTATCGTTTAACTGTTATCTATGGAATGCCGTTTTAGCATTTATTCCCACATTTTAAAACAGTCATACAAATTAATATATCGAAAAAATAAACTCTCATTAAAAAGAAAGATTTAAACTGATTGTTGAATTAAAATGTTTGTTGATAATATAATTACAAATTTTTCAAACAAACATTTTAAATCAATAGTCAACACACAACCTTCATTTTAACATTAGTTTAATTTTATGTTTATTCAATTTATATGATTGTTGTTAGTCCCTAAACAAACGTAAAAATTCAAGTATCATGGAAATGAAATAACATTTATATGAATGAATTAAATTGACTCTGTATTTTCACGACACATGAATTAAAACGATTGTTTATTTCTGTGATACTTGAATTAAATTGTTTTTCATTCTACGATACGTGATTTAATATGATTGTTGATAATTTTATAACAATCAATTTAAAAGGCGCTGTCATATAAATTCATGTATCATAAAAAAACTCTTATTAAAATGAAAGATGTAAATTAATTGTTGTATTAAAATGTTTGTTGATAATACAATAACAATTTTTTCTAACAAATTCTAGGTAATTTTGTAATTATATTATCAACAAACATTTTAATACAACATTCAATTTACATCTTTCATTTTAATAAGAGTTTATTTTTATGATACATGAATTTATATGACAGTGCCTTTTAAATTGATTGTTATAAAAATATCAACAATCATATTAAATCACGTATCGTAGAATGAAAAACAATTTAATTCAAGTATCACAGAAATAAACAATCGTTTTAATTCATGTGTCGTGAAAATACAGAGTCAATTTAATTCATTCATATAAATGTTACTTCATTTCTATGATACTTGAATTTTTACGTTTGTTTAGGGACTAACAACAATCATATAAATTGAATAAACATAAAATTAAACTAATGTTAAAATGAAGGTTGTGTGTTGACTATTGATTTAAAATGTTTGAAAAATTTGTAATTATATTATCAACAAATATTTTAATTCAACAATCAGTTTAAATCTTTCTTTTTAATGAGAGTTTATTTTTTCGATACATTAATTTGTATGACTGTTTTAAAATGTGGGAATAAATGATAAAACGGCATTCCATAGTTTTCAATTTGGAAATCGGAAAACTCGTCAATTTAACGATGTACTAAAAATGAATGATCAACCCTTTGCTTTCTACTTTAATCGTAAGATAATCTGACAATAAAATCGAAAATAAAATTGGCCTACAAAAATATTGGGCCATTTGCCGAGGCCTACACCCCCAACATGTCAAAATAACGAGGGTATGAAAATTTATCAACAACCAGCTGATTTTCTCGCAATGGGCTACTTGCGTATCTTTTTTTTATTTAATATTTTTGAAGAGGAGTTAAAAACTTACTACCCATATTTTTTCTTTTGACAAAATTTTTATTAATTAGCCAGAAAAAAAATAATGAAATTTGATTATTTGAATTCCCGCCATGTATGACGTAGAATTACGCCGCACCAATGAATAGTCGTAAAGTTACAGCGTGGTGCCGTCCCATAGTAATGGTATGTTTGTGCGGGTAATGTAGATCACCTGTTTGACGTTTCAATAATAGTTTGGAGGTTAGTATTTTAGTTTATCTTTTTGGTATCGATATTTTAAGTTACAAGTAACTACCTATGTGTTTATTTATTAAGTAATTAATGTATTTGAGAGACCAGGGAGAGAGAAAAATGAACTAATGTCAAATTCAAATTAAAACTTTCTCGCACGCCATGCCATCTATTGATAACATTCTTAAACATGCTTCCCCTCCCCCAGTTCAATATAATGACGTCACAGAAAATTTTCTTTCTTAATTTAGTAAAAAACAAATAATTATTTTAAAATAAAACTTATATTTTTATATATGTTTTCAATATAACATTACGTATATAGTGATAGAAATCCGATTTTCAGTAACACGCAAGTAGCCCATTGTTTAATAAATATTAATATTATCAGATGGTCATACTGGCCTACAATTTTCATGGGCAGTTTTTTCAGACCTACGGCCTAAACTTGTCAATTTTACGATGACCCTTTTACTGATTAACACTTGTAGGCCACGAAGCACACATGATAGGTGAGATATTTTGTAATTAAGTAATGTAGTGGCTTACAGAAATATTGGGTCGTATCGCTTAACCTACAAAAAAAGACAAAAATTACATTTTTATGTTCCGTATATAAAAAAATGATCGTTATTAATTACTGCGTATTAATATTTCTAATGTGAGAAAATAGAACACTTGTTTTTTGATTAAAATTTTATGCAAAATTCAAAAATGTCATAAAGAAATGATTATGGGTATCATTTTAATGATTTTTTTAATGCGGAATGGAATACCTAAAACTCGATTCTGTTTGAGAGGCGATCCTTAGATATTGATACTTAGGTATCGATTCTTATGCATCTATTTAAAAGTTCGTAAGGATTTGACGTAATAAAAACTATATACCGGGTGTAACAGAAATAAGTACATTCCATTTACCTAATGATAAAACTCATTGAAAGCAACAATATTTCATAGTAACTTTTCTTTGTAAACCTTTTAGATATTGCGTTAAAAATCTTCAAAGTTTGTCACAAATTTCATTACCTGTCTAAAAATACTAAAAGAAATTGATAATTTTTAAAAGATTACTAAGAAATATTGTTGCACTCGACGAGTTCTGTCAATGTCACTAATTCTGTTTCCCCTATCTAAATATGTCACGAAAGTGGAATATTTGTTTCCAAAAAATAAATTGCGATTTCAAAAAAAAAGTTACTAAGAAATATTGTTGCTCTCGCCGAGTTCTGTCACTGGTTAAATTTAATGTATTTATTTTTGTTACAAACTGTATATTCCAAGAACATTACGCGGAAAAATTTAAATTCTTTTAGTTTTTTTTTTATTTATTTATTTCTTATATGGCCCATTTATATTGTAGGCCACATATTTCAGCGTGTTCTACGCTTCATTTCAAAAGAAAGAAAAAGAAGAAGAAATGGTTATTAATCAGTAAAAGGGTTATCGTAAAATTGACATTAGGGCGTAGGTCTGAAAAAACTGCCCATGAAAATTGTAGGCCAGTATGACCATTTGATTGTACTGATATTTATTAAACAATTGCGTGAAAATCAGCTGATTGTTGATAAATTCTCATACCCTCGTTATTTTGACATGTTGGGGGTGTAGGTCTCGACAAATGGCCTAATATTTTTGTAGGCCAATTTTATTTTCGATTTTATTATCAAATTATCTTACGATTAAAGTAGAAAGCAAAGAGTTGATCATACATTTTTAGTACAACGTTAAATTGACGTGTTTTCCGATTTCCATTGGCATTGACATAATGCTAAGGTTAAGGTTATAGCTACACCAGTGACCTCTATAAACAAAATGGACCGGCGGCTTGAATAACTTGCGTGTATCCACCGAGAATACCACCCGCCTGACTAGTGGGGTGTCTATCTCTCTCTAACTTTCGTGTATAGTTGGACCAAGCAGATATGCGAAAATGTATTTAAGCTTTCTTCTTCATGTTCATCGTTAATTCGTCGTACTGGTACTAGCTGACGCATGCGTACTTCTCACTGTTAGAAAGAGATAGCCACCCCACCATGACAGTTGAGTGGATACAGCTCGCGCCGTTGTAAAGAGATACGAGTCGCCGGTCCATTTTGTATATAGAGGTCACTGAGCTACATGTACCGCAGCACGCATTTGTCTATACTTGAATTATTAATGCAAAGTCATAATGCTAATGCTAAGGTAAATTCTTAAGTTGACAGCTTACATAAACCAGCCTTTACTTTAGTGCCGATTTCTGAGCTTCTAATGGCCATGTTTATGCATTTTAGTGACGATTTCAAATAAATTTATTGATTTTCATTTTGATTATTTTGAAATACGTACTGGGCTCTCATAAATGGAATGTTGACCATGTTAGCTGCGGCTATTGCACAAAATGGAACCAATCTTGCAACTACTGGAGGTGCCCTCTAAAAATAAAAAAATAAAATTATTTATTTATCGACTAAATAGAAAAAATGTATAATTTATTTTATGCACGGACGTATCATAATTTGACAATTATACACGAATTTCTTTGACATAAACGTCATTTTATAGCCCGCGGGTCTCATTATAGCCCGCCGGGCTATAATGAAACGTCAAACCAAATTATAACCTACAATATAAACAATTTAAACAGGCAACATGAAAAGTTTTTATTACAAATCGAAAATTTTTATATTCTTTAATAAAAAATGAAATTTAATTTTGTGATATTTATATGGAAAGCACGGAGATACACAAAATAAAACTCAAATGACATAACTAATAAACAAACAATAAACTGTTGTTCTCCGCTTTCATAGCAACACTAGATACTGGATGTACGAGGACAAATTCTTTTCGATACAATTTTTTTAACGCTCATAATTTGAAAATTTTCGTCCGTGCATAAAGTTTTGTATGTACCACGAGCGTAACTTGCTTTTATGGCCTTTGACGTGTTTTTATCCCTCGGGCTCAAAATCCCGCCGCAGGCCATAAAAGCCTCCTTACGCTCTTAATACATAAATAACTAATATGTTCTTACTGTGGCGGCATGATTTAGTCCTAAAGCTGTTGCTACTGAACATGTAGTTGCACATGCATACGATTGCATTAATTGCCTGAAAAAAATATAGTATAGTGTAATTGATGAAAGATGCCAAATTCACAAGAATCGTTTTCTTATTTTTGTGAGGATACATCATATACCTATTAACTAATATATTGCGGATCCTTTGCTTTTCTTGAAGGAAACACTGTGAAATGGAAATATCATTTCTGCATAAGTCTATCTCACACAAACACCCAACCGCGAATTATGCGCATGCTTGGAAATCTTGACTACTATTGGCTAACAACGAAATCACGATCACTTTTTGCGAATCACAAAGTTCTGTTTATCAACGACTAGCGCGAGAAATTTTAAATTTAAATTTGAGAAATTAAACAATGTACCTACACTATTTATTTTCTATGTAAATTCTTGAATATAAATATTAGTAATAATAAAAAACATTGACATATTCTAGTGCTAAATTTGAATTAAATAATTTACTTTGTTGTACTGTAAAAATAATAGGAATACAATCTGGTCAGGATTAATTTATGTAGGTGACAATAAATTACTGTATGAAACACAAAGCAAATGCTTTCGAAGTGCAACTACAAACAGAAATGAAATTAAACGTGAAAGTCAAACCATGTGCTCACTGCATCACCAGGGCAGCGTTCCAAAACCAAGAATACCGAGTTTTGGCGTAGAGTATGATGTGTTGTGTTTTGGAACGAATGAGAGTTTTGTTGAAGTAAAAAATTGAAACTAAATTAAAAATAATTTTATAAAACTAACAAAACTACTTATAATTACAACATTAATGTCAAGCCCGTAATAAAAGCGCTTTTATGGAGCACTCTCGTCAATATAATGTGAAAGTACGCTCCATAAAAGCGCTTTTATTATAAAAGTATGCTCGTAATACACGCCAACGTATTTACTTATGTTTATTTTCAACCAAAAGCATGTTTTCTTCCTCAAGAAGGCAAATTACTTTCATATGTTGAGAATCGTGAGCATCTACGTTTGAAAATATTGTGGAGTAATTTCTATACCCTCCTCGTTAGTATAGTAAGTAGAACATCACTTTGGAGTAAACTCTGGCTGTTTTGGAACAGGTTGAGTAAACTCTGAGAGTAAGGTTATTAGTTTTGAAACGACTTTGAATAATTTCGTACTCGAAGAGTAGGATTTTGGAACGCAGCCCAGCCAGCGACGCTGTCAGCGTTAGCCAATAGTAGTCAAGATTTCCGAGCATGCGCATAATTGCCTGTTGGGTGTTTGTGAGAGATAGACTTATGCAGAAATGATATTTCCATTTCACTGTGTTTCCTTCACCTACTCTTATGGGAAAGATTCGAGCATTAGCAATATATTAGTTAATAGGTATATGGGATACATAAGGTATGGGCTATCCAGCGAATCAAGCGGTTTACGTCATCGCTTAGGAATTTTTGAAATTTTCTTTATTTTTTTAAAATATATTTTATTAACGGTATTTTACTGTTTTTATTATTATTATTATTATTATTATTATTATTATGTATTTGATACCTTTAATAGAAATAATTATATTTGGATATATTATTATTAAGTAAAATTTTGTAAATTTTTGCAAAATGACGTTTGATTAAATTTATTTAATATTGGTAATTCTGAACATGTATATTACTAAATATTATACGTCTATATTTTTGGTTTTGTTGTTCATTGAGAAAATGTCAAATGCTCTGTCATGTCAAATTCAAGAGCTTGTAGTTAATTTATTGACTTATTTTCAAAATGAAAAATAGATTGGTGGGCCCTTTCACTGAATTGTAATATTGAGGTAATATTTCGTTCTATTTGTTAGTAATAATATGAAAATTAAATCTATATGGACAACGTGTGGCAAACGTTATACGCAATGTACAGAAACAGTGAGAAATTGTATGTTATGCAGTATTCTGTATTTTTTTAAGGATCTCACATAATACTAGATAGTTTGTTGCATATACTGCAAGAATGAAGTATTTATAACGGCGTAAGCAGTATCGTTCAGAATATTAAAAAAAAAATGATACCCAGAGACGTGTTACCTTTTTAGGATTTAGATTTGAATTTATGAAGGCAACCCACAGATCATATTTTAATCCGTTTTACATGCTCATGTAAACTTTTTAACATATGACGTCATTGTTTCTAGTGATATTGTATTTATGACGTAAACCGCTTGATTCGCTGGATGGCCCATATTATTCTTCATTTCACGTAAGAAAATAGCAGATGGCGTTTTTACATGCATTAAATAAATAATTAAAATTCGTGAAATTAAACTTTGTCAATAATAACAATTTGTCCCCCTATTTTAGAGACATCTGTATTTTATTGATATTTTAATCGAAGTACAAACCCGTTATTGCGCCCGTTAAGGTTTAATTTTGTACTGATTTTACTAGCGGTAACTACAATATTGTCATCAATGTTATATGAAAACCGACTGTCCTCTTCATGTCATGCGACTGTAGAACAAACAACAAGTTTTACTTTTACCTTTATTTACATTCATTTTTACTATAGGAGTTCTAATGTTAAATCAATCATGCACGTATTCACCAACATCAAATAAATATTCGAATAGCTTATTCATTGAATAAGAGAAAAATATCGCATCAAAATAGGGCACCTGCACGTGACGTTTCAACATGGCGGCCACCAGCTGATCTTGGTCAACCAAACCTTCAGTTTACATTGTGTCTTACGGAGAAATATCGTGCCGTAAGCTTTTATTGTGTTTTTACGGCAGTTATTGTTTTATTTGGGAAAAATTGATTAGTGTGTGTAAAAGTGAGTATATGAGGAGTGTTTTCCGTAAAAAATAAATCAGGACATTCTTATTATTTAATGAGTTTCAGGTTATTAAATTAAACTAACCCAATCCTATTTTTTTGTGTATACTTTTATTGCATATAAAATAATTTAAACATAATCGGATAGGAATTTAATAATATATATAAAAAACATGAAAAAATATTTTTTAAATGACAGAATTACAAATTTTGAATGAAGTTTTTTTTAGTAACAGAAAAAATATATATATTTGTGTCTGTTACTCACAAAGGTTTAAAAATTAGATAGGTTATCATTGATTTCGTATTGATTTTTAAAAGGCATTTATAATCCTCGTCAAAAAAATGTCAATGTATAAGGATCCACATTACGTATCCACTTAAATTTATCGATTTAACGTACTTTGGCTTCCAAAGATAAATTTTTAACGTATAAACTCAATAAGCTCATTTATATACAATAAAAATACACAATATGACAATAAGAAAAATAAACTCGAAGAAAAATATATATATATATCTCAAATTTAATTTTCTTTATAAATTAAAAAAATCTAATAATTCAATTTATTTTAATTTCAATATTCATGTTTTCATTTAAAAATACATACACATAAAAAAAAACTTATACAAACTCAAATGAATGTAATACAACCTGATGCTACAAGCTACTTATTTAAATTTAATATTTTTTAAAATATATTTATAAATAGGACTGCTTTGTTTTACTAGTAAATAATTCATACACTTATCTTTAATTATGGCTAATTACATTTTAAAATAGCATGTATAAATTTAGGAAAAAGTGAATTTCTTGTACAGAAAACACATTCGCTGCATAAGGCGCAATGTTAAACTGAAACTTGGTTGCCCGAGATCAGCTGATCATCCGCCATGTTGTGACGTAGGTGCAGGTGCCCTATATGACAGCTAGAATAAATACCTTCATTTGTGTATTGGTATCAATGCGATATTGTTCTCTTATTCAATGAATAAGCTATTCGAAGATTTATTTGATGTTGGTGAATACGGGCATCAGAGTACTAAACCAAACAGTTACAAACTATGCCGCCAGATGTCACGGCGCTTGATATCAGTTGTCAATAGGTTTCGGACACTCACTTGACGAAGCGAATTAGCCAATCAAAAACTGGGCAGTAACTATCAGATCGAAGGACAAAGAGCTGGGCTGCATTCCAAAATAAAGAATACCGAATATTGGAGTAGGAGTTAGAGTATGATGACGTAATTTAAAAGTGTAGTGTGTTTTGGAACGAATAAGTTTTGTTGGAGTAAAAAATTGAAACGAAATTAAAAATAACTTTAAAAAATTAACAAAACTATTATAATTACAACATTAATGTCAAGCCCGTATTACAAGCGCTTGTTTACAATAAAAGCGCTTTTATAGAGCATTCTCCTTATAATGTGAAAGTACGCTCCATAAAAGCGCTTTTATTATAAAAGTGTGCTCGTAATACACGCCAACGTGTTTACTTATGTTTATTTTCAACCAAAAGCATGTTTTCATCATCAAAAGGGCAAATTACTTTCATATGTTGAGAATCGTGAGCATCTACGTTTGAAAATATTGTGGAGTAATTTCTATACCCTCCTCGTTAGTAGAGTAAGTAGAACATCACTTTGGAGTAAACTCTGGCTGTTTTGGAACAGGTTGAGTAAACTCTGAGAGTAAGGTTATTAGTTTTCAAACGACTTTGAATAATTTCGTACTCTGAGAGTAGGATTTTGGAACGCAGCCCTAAAGTTTATTTTGGTTTTATAGCGTGGTTTAGAGGTTATGCATTTTGTTTTCATAGTTTGGCAGTTTTCATATTGAAGTTTTTAGTGCGTATTGAGTTATTTTATATTTTTTTCGTTCTCCCTGCTTATAAACTGATGTTTCACGCAGCCAACTCACAATCTATTGTTTTACTTCCCGCACTAGTGTTTCAATGGAAACTACTTTGATCGAGTGGCTTAAAAGTGTTATTTTATTTATAATTTTTTTGTATATTATAACAAATTTAATATAAGAACATGATAATTTAGGAAAATTAGTTAAAAGAATAAAAAATATTTAAATAAAATGAGAATCATTGCTAATTTTGACATTTTAACACTACTAACGCCATCTATTAAAAACTAATGTAATGAGAATGATGAACATGGCGGCTATACTGTATGCTGATGCTGCACACAATATTAAAAATAATACCGGGAGTTTATTTTATCAGTAAACATAGGGTATATCATTGCCATAGTTACGGTATGAATGTTTGACAGCAATGTATTGAAGCGTTTATTTTATGAGTAAACATAGGCGTTTAACATGGGAAGCAGTTTTTGGTAAATACAAAGGTTTGGCAAAAATCAAGCCATGCTATTGAACATGATAATAGTACATTACATCTTGTACATTATTTAATATTAATTACTATTGCAAAAATTGCAATAAATTACAAAAATTGTCAAATACATAATTGTTTCATTCTTAGTATGCAATATGAAAAAATTTCCGAATGTCTCCGTGGCGCAGTGGTCATAACACTAGCGTCTAAAATTTTTGGTGGGGGTTCAATTCCCCATTGGGGTAATTATTTTATTTTTTTTTTACATAAAAATTGTTTAATTTTTAAAAATCAGTTTATATTTCCATATTTCAATTGTAATAAATTTAAGAGAAAATGATTGAGAATACTTGATTACAATAATCAAAATATTGATGTAATAACAATGCATTGTATTTTATTTGATAAATACAGTAAAGACATAATGGCCGGTAGTGCGAGCTCGGTTTTAACTAAAACACTGTTTTTAGAAATGTCAAATTCAAATTTCAATATTTCATTTTACCCTTATGTTTAAAGAACGATTTTTTAAAAAATATTTGTTTTAATACAAACTATGTTCGGCTTAAAAATAATATTTTGCTGAATTTGATATTATTTATTTTTATTATTAAATAATGAAATTTGACATTTCTTAAAACAGCGTTTTAGTTAAAACCGAGCTCGCACTACCAGCCAATATTTCTACAAATTTATTATATTTCAGTTATTTTTATTAATATCAAAGAAAATACAATGCATTGTTATTGCATTAATATTTTGATTATTGTAATCAATTATTCTCAATTATTTTCTCTTTATTTATTACAATGTTATTATTATTTTTAAATGATTGTAATATGGAAATATAAACTGATTTTTAAAAGTTCAACAATTTTTATGTAAAAAAAATAAAATAATTACCACAATGGGGAATCGAACCCCAACCAAAAGTTTTAGACGCTAGTGTTATGACCACTACGCCACGGAGACATTTCGTAATCTTTTCATATTGCACAATAAAGAATTGAAACAATTATTTATTTGACAATTTTTGTAATTTATTGCAATTTTTGAAATATTATTAAAGTAATTAATATTAAATAATGTACAAGATGTAATGTACTATTATCATGTAC
Organism: Ophonus ardosiacus; assembly: GCA_943142095.1. Classification (NCBI taxonomy): domain Eukaryota; kingdom Metazoa; phylum Arthropoda; class Insecta; order Coleoptera; family Carabidae; genus Ophonus; species Ophonus ardosiacus. Next base: position 13,029,742 of record OW964840.1, read on the forward strand.
AATAGCATGGTTAGATATTTAGCCAGACACTTTGTATTTACAAAAAACTGGTTCCCATGTTAAACGCCTATGTTTACTCATAAAATAAACGCTTCAATACATTGCTGTCAAACATTCATACCGTAACTATGGCATTGATATACCCTATGTTTACTGATAAAATAAACTCCCGGTATATTACTAGTAGGTATAATTATACAATGAAAACAACATTATTATTATTAATAGGTATAAGAATATACAGAATGTCTCACAACTCGTGCCCCAGAGCGAATGAGGAAACACGAGACTGCACTCAGATGTGTAATTTCGAAGAAAAAAAAATCTAGGTTAAAAGATATTAGAGAAAAAATGTCTTAAAATTGACCAATCAGAAACCTACACCTTTAACGTTTGTTTGTCGTAATTTTACGTTACTATGGTTTTATACAAATCAAATCTTTAAAATGTGTGAGCGACTGTAATTTTCGAAAAATGTCAGTGTCAAATTAAATTTGACAAGGTGAATAAAAAAAGGCAAAATTCTTACCATATATTTAGCCGCTGATTACTTAGAAATGATTATAATTTTCAGAGAATGTGGACGTAACGCCAGAGAGGCAGTACGAGTCTATTCAGAACGTTTTCCGGATAGAAATCTTGTGATGATCTCGGATAACACCTTCGCTAACCTAAATTTGTTGACAGTGAAAAGTCAACTAAAGTGTCAAAATTACAGTAAGTCAAACAAATTTTGTAACTCACTAGTAGTATTTTTAAAACCTAGCAACCAGTTTTATTTTCTAATAATATCATCACAACTCAAGATATCCTTCCGGGATTGGTGGATTAAAAAGTCTTGTAACTCCGTCATGCAAGCAGCCGCAAATTATTTTCTTCTATTTGTTGGCAACCTATTGTCGTCGGCAAGTGTCAGTTTCGTCTGGGACGCGAGTTGTGGTTGTGAGACAACCTGTATTTTATTTAAATATAATTTAATATGTATTCATACTTTTATTTGCTTTAGGTAGTGATATGTTCCTAAATTTATAACCATACTACTATAGATATGTACTCTCAAAATAAAATAAGATCTTAAATTTAAGAAATTGTATTTGAATCGATTATATAGTTTTAAGAATGCTCCTTGGTATTGCAATAATTATTATATATATTTATATTTTGTATTTGATAATTAGTTAGTGAAATTGATGGCTCTATTTGATGCGACGACATATTCTGCGTAACATCTATCGAAGGTAGAACAGTTTTATAATTAATTCGTTCGTTACAAAACATCTTGTACAATATTTATGCGTAAATACCTTCCGTGTATTTACCTAAATGAAATGAATACAAACAAAACGCATAATACGCCATAAACCAAAACAAACTTCAGCTCTCTGTCCTTCAATCTGACAGTTTCTCCTCAGTTTTTGATTGGCTAATTCGCTTCGTCACGTGAGTGTCCGGAACCTGAACCTATAGCACAGAATAGACATTCATACAGAAGCGACAGTCAGAGAGAGAAACAAAAATTAAAGAGAGAAATAGTATACCAACAAATTTAAAGGGCTAATAGGATAAAATCGGATTATTTCGACATATCTTCGTATCTTACGATTCTTTGTTATTTTCATTATCTCGACGAGAAAATTTTCTGTTAGGGGTCAATAATAAAAGTATATTGAGAAATACAAATTGATTTCTAATGCGAACAAACTTGTTATTTTTTCAACAAACGATAGGAAAAATCGTTATCATTAAGAAAATCATTATATTTCACATATTCTGGAGGAGCGGTTGTCTCAGCTTGTCACGCCCATGTATTTTAGAGTTATGGCTAATTCAAGCAAACCAAACACGCCTTCTCACTTTTGACACATGTCATTTTGTAAACTTTGTGAATTTTAGAAGTGGTGTTAATTTCTAATAAAATGAAAAAAAAAACGAAGAAGGTAGAATAGAGAGGACTTGTTTGTTCATATAAAAATTGTATAAGTAAATTTAAAAAATGGAGATAGTGAAGTGTAAGTTTTTTTCGTTTCCGAAAGATACAAAAATGTAAGTAATGCAAAACGACTTCCATATCATGCAAAATGTATATTCATTTAACAAATATAGGTGTAAAATGTGGCTCAAGGCCTGAGGAAGAGAAGATTTGATGGAGAAGAATATTTGGGACATAAACATCGAGTCTGACGTTTGTGTTTCCCACATCAAAGATATAGAAAATTCTGCATTGTATTGAATTTGTAAAATTCACGTATTTGTTTAATAAAAATATAATTATGTGTTTATCTGATTTCTTTTTAATTCATTAATAAAATTAAAATTTTAGTACTTTTGTGTTCTAATTTTTCTTTTACCATTTAAAACAATTTAAATTTCGAGCGTAAATTTGCCAACAAATTTAAAGTTCAAGGTCATAAACATCAAATCGCAACAACAATGGTGCCAACAGGGAGTGTCGCTTCTGTATGAATGTCTATTCTGTGCCTATAGAGTGTATGCATCCGAAGTTATAAAAAACCTGTATACTTACGCATTAGAAATTTCACTAGCTCCACTTCTGTTCGTATAGTTAACCAAAGCGTTGAAACTTTGATTCAACCACTGCCAAAAAATGGTGTTGAAAGTTCCTTTATAGAAAATCATCAAACCTCCAGTAATGAGCGTGTTCATTGGTACTTGAGCTGACATTCGACCAATCAGAGTCATTTTCTCTCCAGTATCTGGATGGAAGGCCGAATCGTATATTTGTTTCGCTCTCCATAATTCGTCTACTGTTATACAATCTGGAAGTCTCTCCCGATTTCTGGAAAGAAAATATTTTTCTACAGTCTATACATATACATGCGCGACAAAGTAGAAAAAACTATAAAATGTTGAGAAATGTCACTTGTCTACGTTCTTAATGGGAACGTTGAGTCCACAAGTCAATCTGACATATGACTGCTGTCGGTATATTACATAACCTAACAAAATGCCGTAATTCTGTGTAAAGGAATACATAAATAAAATAGAGCATTCATTTACAAAAACGAAAGTAACAAATGATGAGATTAGATTGAAGCAATAGCTCAAGAAGAATGGAAAACAACGATAAATTAAAATTTAAAAAATATAATCGTTATTTATTAAGTAGTACTGTAAGTACAAAGTGTACATTTTATTATTTTTTGGTTATTGTGGAGGACCCCATTTGGCGACTGTAGAAAAAATCTTGTACAGTGTGGTCAAAAAAAAAAAATCCTAATTCACAGTAGGCTATGAATAGAAAAACGTATGTCAATTTGAAAGTATTTAATTAAATGCCAATTTGACACGAGATATTGTCAAAAATGTTATCTAAAGAGATCTTGAATTCTTAACTTAGTAATAGAAATAAATTAGAAAACGGTGAATGGCAATATTCTGTATTCATCTTTATTATCTTTTCTCCTTAAATTACATTTCACGATCAATTTTGACAACTTGACTTTTGAATTCAATAATAATCAGACATACGTTTCTGTTTTCGTAGCCTACTCCAAGTTAGGTTTTTTTCTGAACACAATGTATGTGTTTCGAAAGCAAATGGACATTGTCGATTTCGACAATATCTCATTTTGCGCTCTTAGAACCGTTTTCATAATCAGGCTTACTTTAAGACTTTAATTAAATATACTTTAAGACTTTATCTTTAATTTAAAGTTGTCGGTTTTCATAATCGACATCCATAGTTACTTTAACAAAAGTAAAATTTTAGATTTTTTTAAGTGTGTTGGTATCCTGAACGAATAAAAATTCAAAGTTTGACATTTGACATGTGAACTTTTCGAGTTTCTTGTCTTCAATAATGTGTACAAAAGACAAAATTACAGCTGCAAATTTCACAAAATTAGAGAAATATTAAAAATTAGTATAATTTTCAAAATAAATATATAATACAATCAAATACTTGTTATTCTATTTTACCACATGAGCGGGTAAGTTATTTAAATCATTGGAATATGCCAAAATATATTTACGTTTCGTTTAAAGGAAAAAGCATGGACACCATGAAAGAATTAAACAATACAAACCCACAACATTGTAACAAATATAGAGAAAATTCTATATCCTGATCTTAGTGAAAAAAGGCGCGAAAATATATTAATGCCAATTGCGAAAATTTGAAGAAAACACTATAAATAAATGGCAGAGAATTTTTCGCATATTAACAGAATAATTCAGAAATATATCTACATAATCATTCCGATGAAAACTATTCTTGGTACTTCATTTCATTATTTCAAACCAACAATGACAAGAATTGATTACAATAATCAAACATTGATACAATAAAAATTCATTATATTTTCTTTTTCTTTTCTTTTTTTTGTGGGGTCCCGTGGCCGCGTGCCTGAGTGGCTGGTCGCGAACCGGGTTCGATCCCGACAGACGCCAAATATTTCCAATTTTAAAATGGCACAAAAGTGACCCCTGTGGTGCACTCTCCACACCAGCTATGAGTGCCGTGAAGTGACGCCTGGTAAGCGCCCACACGGTAAAATATATCGTCATCATTACCGATGTCTACATGTGTTGTAGATACTGGCACACTCAGAAATGGGTAATATGCCGTGATGATATATTTATTTATTTTATTTATTTCTTTTAATTTTAATAAAAAAAATTTAAACTACCATTGTGATAAGTATGACATATCAACGTAGTATCCTAACACTGAAAGTTGAACTTATGACATTAGTGTTACGATATATTTCATATCGTAATAGTTGACACGGTTGCTAGGTTACTATGTCATTATTTTCTGGCTATATGTATACATTATTCATTTGTCAGCTGTCAGTACGTTTGAACCTAAATTTTAGTTTTGTAGAAAAAGTAAAATTTATTTGAGCTCGTCTAAAAAATAATGTTCATAACTTGTATGAAATACAAATATCTTAGCTCGTCTGTATTGACTTGCACTCCGCTACGCGTCGTGCGTCAATTTACACACGCATGTTATTTGGTATTTTTCATAACTTGTTACGAAAATAACTATACTGATATAATAAGTATGTGTATGTATTGTAATTTTAGTATATAGAAAGTTTAGTAGATAGTATAGGTTAAGTTCTTGCTTTTGTGTGATAACTGAGTACTTCCATTGAAAATAATTTATCTAGAAATCATGATCGGAATTTCTATGTAATATAACTAATTCATTCATATTATGATCTTATAATCTACAACGTATTTAATAAAATTCTTGATTAATCCATGTACCTATCAAAATTAGTAACAAAATTTTCATGAATTATTGATTTTCTTAAAATAAAATATTCACTTTTGGAAGAAGAGAAAAGTAAATTTATTTCGAAATTCAGATATAAGATAAAAGTAAACTAACCTAACAAAGAAGAGTTAAAGTCTTAAAGTACATCTAAATTGAAGAATGATTTCACTTTATCTTAAAGTATTGTTAAAATGCTAAAGTTGTATTATGAAAACGAACACAGCTATAATTTAATTTAAAGTGTTAAAGTGAAGATAAAGTTTATTATGAAAACGGCCCTTAATACACAAATAGCTATTAATTCGGATCCACATTGAAACAACATTGTTAGCTAACATGATTTTTATAAACGACTGTAGAAATTTTATTATTATTGTTGGAGTAACGATGATCGACTGGAATTTGATGTAGGAAAAAAGAAAATAATCTAAACTATGATCCTCTTCAAGTCAGAAATATGATGAAATACTTGTAACAAACGTTAACAAACATCGATGATTTATATGTAAAATACACAACGTTATAATAATGATGAAAAAAACTTTTTTTAAATATAATATAAACGGAACAGAATGAATGGACAAATTTTATAAAACTCAGTTTTATGAAGAGGATCATAGTTATGATCGAAACGTTGGTTTGAAATCAATAAAATCGCAGTTCCGAATATTTTCTTTTTACCTCTCGCTAAGAGAGGTATTGGATTCATGCTAAAATTCACATATCCAGATTTTATTGAATAAGCACGATTTAAGGTCCCTACAATCCGATTATAACATTTTTAAAATGTCTGTGTGTGTGGGTGTGATTATGTGTGTGTGTGTGTGTGTGTGTGTGTATGTATGTATGTATGTATGTATGTATGGATGTTGGAGGGACGATTCCTCAAAAACTATAAGACTTAAAAAATATTTAACTGCAGTTAAATTTTTTATTATATCTTATACAGATTTAGAGATAAAGACACTATAATTTATAGAGTAAACTAATCGCAGAGGCCAAGGCACTAAGGAAACCAGTTAACAAATTCCAATGTTTATAACATGACACATGTCATTGTCAAATATCAACAGTTTTAGTGACATTCTGATAGCTTTTTCTGGGAAGTATATATTTAACTTTTCTTATTGTTTTATTAATTAAATATTTGAAATTATAGGTAAAATTGTGGTAAAATGCATATATCTATCAGAAATACCGCCAATCTGGTTAATGAATTGGAAGAATCTCTGACATTTAGAAACTTCCTCATACAATGAAAAATAGATATAATTAGAATTATATGTGTGCAGAAGACATGTTAAATACAATAAAAAACAATAATTGAGTAAAGTTCTGTAATTTTTTGTTATAAAACGACGGTTCGAAAGTGAAGTGCAATACAATACTTATATAGCCTAATATGGAAATGGCGAGAGATCTTGTGCTGGCCCCAACAGATTTTTTAAATATTTATATTGTTAGCTAACATTTCACAGTTACCTTCCTTACCTAAAGGTGACGGAAGGTAAAAAAGAAAAATCAGTACCGGAAGAGGCGTTTAATCGTTTTATGAAAATCTTTGAGTTGGATCCATAAAAATAAACTGTACTTACCTATATTTTCTGACTATGCAAGCACATCGTTCTAACTCCTTATTAGATTTAAGTACGTTCAAAGGGTTGGTAGTAATAAAAAAATGTATTGCTCGTCCGCCGTACGTACTTTGGTCATATCTTGGTTTTTCAATATCAACTTCAAAATTTCTTACTGGCTCTATTTCTGAAGGATGATATTCTCTCTTTCGGCATTCTGAAAAATAAAGGAGTTAATTATAAGATAGAAATAGTTAGAATGGGGATTCCATATTTTTTGATTTTTTTTATATATTATAGTATTTTTAAATTCAGAAATTCCCTAATATTTCTTTTTTCGAAACTTGGATAATCCTATTCGCGAGTGAAGAAGAGGAGGGAGCTTAGCGCGTGACGTAACAATATGGCCGGTTTAAGGTAGATGCTTCGTTTGGTAGATTAAAAACCGCGTCATCATATCTTTAACAAGATCAGAGTGGTGGATGAAAAACTAAAAAATTGCAGGAAAACGTTAACAATTTTTATAAAACAGTTATCGATAACTTACTTCTTTCGATGCCACGTCGAATGTAAACTGTTGTAAATAGTGAAACCTATTAGACTAAGTATCAAGTACGTAATATTGTTTGTTTTTTTTTTTGAGTAATTTAAATATTTTCATAATTGTTTTAAGCAAATGGCCATACACCTGAATACGCCGCCATTTGTCCAAATTGGCGGGAGGTTCCCATGCTCCGATTTCGGTAAAATATTGATATGTTATTCAGCGCACTTTTCTGGAACTGGATTCCGTTAAAAAGCTTTTGTTGTAATTACTTTAAGGTAAAATCATAAATTTGCTGGACTAAAAAAATCTTTAAAATTAAAAAAAACTATAAACAATAATTAATATTTATATATATATATTAGTTAAATAATAATAATTAATGATTGTCAAAAAGTAATTTGTAAAAAAACGTAAAAAAATATAATAAAATATGATTTAAATGAAGCATTCATGTAATTTTCAAGAAATTTGCTCTGTTTGAAGCACTGTAGCTCGCTATCTATTAATTATAGAAACAAAAGTTTTAGATAAAAGTTGTAGAGAATTTTATAGTCAACAAATTAAATACTAACTATTTTTGCCTAATGCAAATAAGTGAAGAGATATTTAGAAAAAACCGCTTTTTTGTGCCTTTTTTCTCAAGTTGGCGGTGCTTCCCGAAGGCCCCCGAGGGGGAAAACTTGCATTTTTTGTTGAGACCTCTAAATACATAACATATCCAAAAATCAAAAATACCCGACCTTTTGCAGGGTAAACCTACCTAATGACTGGACTACCAGAGGTTCTAAACCATTTTTCAATGTTGTGCGGCTAAGGTTATATCGCTTTATATTTGAAAATTTCATTTTGTTCTTATTTTCTTTTCTTTTACTTATCTTAAATTAAGTACAAGGTGTGGCAATTAAATAACGAAATTTATTTTTTTCCGGCTTCCCTGTAAATTTGGCAACATTGCAGGCTATGTCATATTAATTTGTCATCTTCCCTCCATCCACTTTTAAAATTTCAAGATAATTAGGCCAACCGTTCGGCAGTAGCCTTTGATTGAAGTTAACTACTTAATGTCCTCTGCCGGAATTATGTTAGTGTCTATATGAAATTCTGTGTGAAACTTAAAAAATCCGCTACAGAAATGTACGAATTGTTGAAGAATGTTTTTGGTGATGAGGATCTATCTAGTACTCAAGTTTTCGAGCAGTTTAGAAGATTTAAAGAAGGAAGAAAAGAGATTGGAGACAATTAGCGCCTCGGCCGTGCACTGATATTGTTTTTTAAGAAATGCGAGTGATTGTTCACATGGATTGGGTGCCTGAGGGGCATTTTGTTAACCAAGCATATTACAAAAAGGTTTTGATAACCCTTCATGCACGGGTGAGAAGAAAAAGGGCTGATATGTCTCCATGAAGACAACGCGCCGGAATAAAATGCCCTGTCCGGCAAGACATTTTTGACGAAATACAAAATCGCCGAAGTGATACATCAACCGTACTCACTTGATCTAGTGCCATGTGACTTGCTTTTATTCCCAAATTGTAATGGGGTCATACCAAAAAAAATATATATTGACTTTTTTTTTAATAATTAAAAAAAAATACATAATTTTATACATATATACATGAAAAATATTTAATATTCTTATACTTTTCATTCATGATTTTGTTTCTAAACATTTTGTGACGTCATGGGTTTGTACACACATACAATGATAGTCACGCACACATGTACTCGTGCACGTACTGTACATGAATGTCAGCGCAGAGTTGTCACATTTTTCGAACATAACCAACATTTTCAAAGTAAATATCTTTGCAACAAGTTGTTTTTGTTTAAATGTAAGTATAAATAACGAAATGTTCTAATAAATATAAATAAATACAAATTATGTGTGATTTAGATATTATCATGGTTGTATAATATTGTTCTGTGCCGTCTTGCGAGAACATCTCGTTGAGAAGCAAAAATAAAGTTTTTGTTCGTAGTCCTAAACCTCGAGATATAAGGGAAAGATGGTATAATGCAATAAATACTCCAAAAATTTTGAAGGGTAGTCTTGCTTATGTTTGTGAAGATCATTTCAACGTAAGTAGAACTTAATAAAAAAACAATTTTCGTTGATATACATTTGTTTATTTTATTCAATAGCTTAAAGAAGATGTCGAAAATCAATTTTCTGCAAATTATTTGAATTCGCTTCTTCAAAATTAATTTCCATAATCAAATTATTTAATATACAATAAAAACAAAAGCACGAGTACAAAATAACTTGCTGTCACGTTTGCTTTCAAGTCAAATAACAAACATCAAACGTAGTTCCATTTTTATTCGATAGGAGGGACTACGGTCACGGTCGCAAACCCGTGACGTCATTTGAAATTTAATATAAACTTTAAAAAATTATTTCTGTAAAACTAGAAATTTATGTGACATAAAATATATATTTTTATTCAATTTTGACGTTTTAAACTGTCATTATTAACTCCACAGCAACAATTATAAGTAACACTTTTTTCACATGTGAATTAAAAATTTTTTTAAATCACTCACAAAATTTTAACTCACTCTGCAACAAATAATGAATTTAAAATAACATCATGTACGAAAATAGCACTCACTCATTTTCATTATTTTTCACGGCACAAATGACAGACAATAAAGCATTTTAAATACATGACTTGACGTCTATCAGCGACGATTGTCATTCTCAGCCTACTAACTGATCAGTTTTTTATTTTGTCAAAATTAAATATTCTAATGGTTTTTATTAGTATTTCATCAAAATTGAATAAAATATTGTACAAACCACGTGAGCTAAGAAGGTTTATTCACTCGAAGAAATTAACTCACTCGCCCTTACGGGCTCTTGAGCTAAAGTTTCTTCTCATGAATAAACATTACCTTAGCTCACTTGGTGTGTAAATATCTATTATAAGTGGTTTTAAGTATATTTTCAGAAAAATAAAAAAAAAAATTGGAAAATGTGGTATGACCCCATTCTGCGTTAAAAGGCACCAAATTTGGGGTCGAGATGTAGTTATAGAAAAGCCTGCCGCTTTTGAACAACCTAACAAAAAAGGTTTGCAGGACATTACTTCCCACAATGGAATATTCGCATCGGACGGTGTAGGGTTCAGGGAGGAGAGTACACTGAAGGTGGCAATGTTTGTTTTGTGTAATTTTATACATTGTCAATGTTCTAAGATCAATCTTGTTATTTAATTGCCACACCTCGTATATTGTAGTTATAGTTTATTAGTATGTATTTGTAAAAATAATAGCGTGTAGCCGCATAACCACCATAACCAAATACTCCAATGGAACAGTCTGGTAGTCACTGGTTTGATGATGGGAACGCCTACTTACAGTGTCGGCCAATAAAAGAGAGCCGGGTTCGGTAGCGTCATCAAGCCCAGAAAAATCCGCGCGTTTTGAAAGTGTGTAATATATTTTAGCATTTATAAAAAAGTGATAAAACATATAGAAAAGAAATTTGCGTCAATAACACAGTTATATGGGAAGAAATAATTATGTATACAGTGTGTCCCATTTAGAGGTGCCACCATTGGGATCTCAAGAACTGTAAGAGATACGATGTCGGTTAAATGGAACTTTTTGTGCACCTTTGGGAGGACATCTCAGATGTGCTTTTGTTTTTCCAAAAATTATCATAGGGCACTAGATAATGACGAAAAACTGGATATTGTTGATTTTTTCTTTTTCAAATAACTTCTAAACTATTAGTAATTGAGAAAAACGTTTCAAACATAAAAGATAGATATTTTTATTAACTAACCAGTGGCGTATGAAATAAATTTTTATATCCGTAAATTTTCGAGATATAACACAAACTTATATTTTTTTAAATGCAACCCATATCTGATTTTAGTCTCAAAAAAATCATTATTTTTTTTCTCTTTTCAACGATGTAAGGGTTATTATGTTTTATATTTGTTTTGTCTTCAAAATTATTATTTTTTCCTTATTTTGTATTAAATTTATAATTATTTTGAAAATATTTGTAGATTTCTATTTAGAAATACTCCTTGTATTTAATTAATTTATACCGTTAGAAAATTTTGCTCAAAACTCATATCAAACTAATTTTTATAATGTTTTGTATCTGGTCGGCCTTGGCACATTATAGTGTAATTTGTAATTATGAGTCTAGAATGAAAATATTAAGTAATAAAGGCATAAAACAAATTATTTCGATCAAATACAATATAATTTATAAAAATAATAATGTTTTTTTGGGAAATAATAAGAAAGTTCAGGAAAATTAGGAGAAAAATTAAATTTTAGGAGCAAAGCAAATATAAAACATAATAACCCTTACATCATTGAAAAGAGAAAAAAATAATGATTTTTTTGAGACTGAAATCAGATATGGGTTCCATTTAAAAAAATATAAGTTTGTGTTATATCTCGAAAATTTACGGATATACAAATTTATTTCATACGCCACTGGTTAGCTAATAAAAATATCTATCTTTTATATTTGAAACGTTTTTCTCAATTACTAATAGTTTAGAAGTTATTTGAAAAAGAAAAAATCAACAATACTCAGTTTTTCGTCATTATCTAGTGCCCTATAAGAATTTCTGGAAAAACCAAAGCACATCTGAGATGGCCTCCCAAAGGCGCACAAAAAGTTCCATTTAACCGACATCGTATCTCTTATAGTTCTCGAGAACCCAATGGTGGCACCTCTAAATGGGACACACTGTACATATAATTTATATAAAAATTCGAAATTAATGGAATCCCCTAATACTGGCGGGTGTCTACTTGAAATTAAATTATTTTCTTATTCTTAACCTTTCGGAGGTGATCCAGTAGTCTGACAGACCCAATTGAGTTTATAACATACTGAGAATTTTTTGTTGGATTATATTTTGAGAGTTAAATTCATATTTGTTTTATTTTTTATACAAAATGTTAGTTTTCGTAGAAAATAGGTTCATTTCGTCAACTCATTTTGTAGCAAAAGTACCTCGGTAGGTAGTGTTTTTATTTTACATGGGTCTTTCCGGATCTGTCAGACTCGGCATCAGTTCCCGTGTCAAAGAAAATGGCGTCAGTTCCAAGGTTAATAATTCTAGCGTAGTCCTCGTATTATGTAATATTTAATATGAAAATAATAATAGTTTCTTGAATATAAATATCATAATTACTATTCTTAAAACTCAAAACTATTATACATAATTATTATAATTCTATAAATAATTACAAAGTATAATTTTGTATATAGTTCATGAAACCAGGATGTTTTGAATTAAATTTATGTAGAATTAATGTACCACAACATACTTAAAATAAAATAATCAAATATTAAAAATTTTAGCTCTCCATAAGGGATTTTTGGGACTTTTTTGATGCATTACACGATGAAGTTTTGCTTTTCAAATGACTTGAAAAGTTTTCTCTCTTGCACAATGACATGAGTGCAAGAGCGACAAATGAATAGACTTTTCATGAAAAACTTTTAAAGAAAAACTGGAACATGAGCTACTTTTCCCCCTATTTTTGATATATTGAAGTAGTGTTATAAGTGATTGATATTAAACTGAAAAATGGCAAAATGGGGTAGAGAAGTAATTGAAACCTTAATACCTAGCTATGCACGTCATCACTTAGTGTAAAAACATTAATGCATTAAAATCACTAATAGTGAAAAATGAAATAAAATTTCAACCATTTTTAATCGTCAAAAAGTGTATGGCCTTATATAATTATTATTAAGATGAATAGTAGAGCTCATTACTTATCGTATATGACATGAATAATATATAAATAATGTACATCAACGTCATATTATTTGTTTAATTGTTGCTATAGTTGGCAACATTGATAATTTGTATGTTCATACTGTCAAAGTTATTATTTGAAAAATATTTGTATCGTGTTTGAAACATTTTTGTGCATTGTAAAGGCCTATTTATAATAAAATAATGTTAAACGCAACGCAACGACGCAACGTGACCGTTAACGCAAACACTAAATCTGTGAATCTGCCAAAAGTAGCACTTTTAATCAATCAGAAGAATTCGGTATATTTTTTGGAAATTTGGCTCACTTTTATTTATTGTCTTTATATGGCATACATAAGTATAAATAAGGTTAGTATTATAAAATATATAGTATACCCAAATCATTCAAGCAGCCAATGCACGTCATTAATAAAAATTGAATAAAAGTAACTAGATGTGTGACGTCATGTACTGATACGTTTGCAGAGGTTTTAGAATCTTTATGAAAGGAGTTATACAGACTGCAATCTGTATTATCGACATGGTCATGAACTGTCACATCTACAAAATAAATACTATAATTATTTTATAATACTAACCTTATTTATACTTATGTATGCCATATAAAGGCAATAAATAAAATTGAGACGAATTTCAAAGAAATATACCGAATTCTTCTGATTGATTAGAAGTGCTACCTTTGGCAGATTCACAGATTTTGTGTTTGCCTTAACGGTCACGTTGCGTCGTTTCTTTGCGTTTAAAATTACTTTATTATAAATAGGACTTTACAACGCACAAAAATGTTTCAAACACGATACAAATATTTTTCGAATAATAACTTTGACAGTATGAACATACAAATTATCAATGTTGCCAACTATAGCAACAATTAAACGAATAATATGACGTTGATGTACATTATTTATATATTATTCATGTCATATACGATAAGTAATGAACTCTACTACTCATCTTAATAATAATTATATAAGGCTATACACTTTTTGACGATTAAAAATGATTGAAATTTTATTTCATTTTTCACTAATAGTGATTTTAATGCATTAAGGTTTTCCACTAAGTGATGACGTGCATTGACTGCTTGAATGATTTGGGTATACTTGTAAGGTCACTTATAAAGTCACTTGAAAATAAAAACTTCATCGTGTAATCCACTCTTAGGGGCTTTAAAAAAATATTCCCGTGGGAACTTTAACTGCAGCTAACAATTAGTTTGGAAGTCAACTGTTTGAGAACAAAACCCTATATATCGAAGTCAGAAAAAATTAAAAGAAAAAAAAATTCGGCTTAACGAATAATAAAGATTTGACTTTCAGTTTAAATAAAGTTTCATATTTTTTTTTTTACTTGGGAATATACACGTTGAAATTCATAAAATGCATGAACTAGTAAATGCAAGTGTTTGCTATTGTATGTAGAACATTAATCCAGTAATAATTTATTTCTAAATTCCCTTTTTTACTTGAGCTTGAGAGTAATTGAATGTTTTTACCAATTACAGTATTTATATTTTAAATGCACTAACCAACGCGAAACTGATTTTAAATATGAAAAACTATAAAAAAATAAATATAATAAAAAATGTAATACATACTTCCATCCGTGCTAACTTCTGACATGTTGTCCACTCTAATTTTGACACGTCCGTCAAAGCGTCAACTCTCTCCGGCGCTAGAACACAAAATAAAATAGTAATCGTTCCTATTCAATGTAAGTCGATTTCAATGTCACACAGCACTGTTAATTTGAATACATTAACATGTATAGAAATAGATTTTAGACTTTAAAATTTGATTTTCTTATAAACTCCGTTGACATGTGCTACATGTAGTAAAAAAATATTGATATGATTAGGATTTGTTTGTTTTTTGACAAACACATAGGCGTCCACAAAATTATTTCTGTAAATATGAGAGGGATTTAGAATGTAATTTATCTATACCTTTTTAACTTCAAATTGAGACTAAACAACTTCAAATTGAAACTAAACAACTTCAAACAAATTCAAATTGAGAATAAATAATTTAAAATAGAGAATTTAAATGCCCAATATTTTAATCGGTGAAGACCACGATTTAAAATATATTGGTTGTGCCACTCTGCACAAAACGAGGGCACAGAATAGACATTCATACAGAAGCGACAGTCAGAGAGAGAAACGAAAATTAGAGAAAGAAAGAGTATGCCAACAAATTTAAAGGGCTAATAGGATAAAATCGGATTATTTCGGCATATCTTCGTATCTTACGATTCTTTGTTCTTTTCATTATCTCGACGTGAACATTTTCCGTCAGGGGTCAATAATAAAAGTATATTGAGACACACAAATTGATTTCTAATAAGAACAAATATGTTACATTTTCAAAAAAACGATAGGAAAAATTGTTATCATAAGGAAAATCATTATATTTCACATATTCTGGAGGAACTGTTGTCTCAGCTTGTCATGCCCATGTATTTTAGGGTTATGGCTAATTCAAGCAACCAAACACGTCTTTTCACTTTTGACATATGTCATTTTGTGAACCGTTTGTGAATTTTAGAAGTGGTGTTAGTTTCTAATAAAATGGAAAAAACGAAGAAGGTAGAATCGGGAGGACTTGTTTGTTCATATAAAAACTGTATAAGGAGATTTAAAAAATGGAGAAAGCGAAATGTAAGTTTTTTTCGTTTCCGAAAGATCCATAAATGTAAGTAATGCAAAACGACTTCTATATCATGCAAAATATATATTCACTTAATAAATATAGGTATAAAATGTGGCTCAAGGCCTGAGGAAGAGAAGATTTGATGGAGAAGGATATTTGGGACATATTCATTGAATCTGACGTTTGTGTTTCCCACGTCAAAGATATAGAAAATTCTGCATTGTTGTAAAATTCACGTATTTGTTCAATAAAAACATAATTATGTGTTTATTTTATGATTTCTTCTTAATTCGTTAATAAAATTAAAATTTAGTACTTTTGTGTTCTAATTTTTCTTTTGCCATATAAAACAATTTCGCGCGTAAATTTGCCAACAAATTTAAAGTTCAAGATCATATACATCAAATCGCAACAACAATGGTGTAAACAAGGAGTGTCGCTTCTGTATATGTCTATTCTGTGACGAGAGTCCAAAGCAATACGTGTTTCCTCGTTTTTTCCGCTAGAGGCGCAA
The DNA here is from genome assembly GCA_943142095.1 of Ophonus ardosiacus. NCBI lineage: Eukaryota > Metazoa > Arthropoda > Insecta > Coleoptera > Carabidae > Ophonus > Ophonus ardosiacus. The sequence goes on from OW964840.1 coordinate 13,046,044, forward strand.
CGTGAGAACGACCCAACTGACACCTGTCATTTGCATGTCATTTTGAAAATATTACATGTTATATCTTATAGAAAGGTAAATAAAACAGGTTTTGAAGTACATATTCGTATTATATGTAATGTAATATAAATATTTTGTTGAAAGATATTGCAATTAATACAAAATGAAAAGAAAATTAAATAGAGAATGTTTCATTCCTGGTTGTGAAACAGGTTATAAGAAATCCACTGAAAAAGAATCTCTGTTTGTTGCTCCACTCGATATATCACTTTTTAAGAAATGGCAATATGCAATTAGTAGAGATGATCGCGAATTAAGATTGAATGATGTTTGTCGGAAACATTTTCGGGAAGAAGATATTATTACCGAATGAAAATCTGGAAGTGTACGGTTCTATCAATTTATTTAGTTTTTCCAATTTTAAATTCTAACAATGTATTGATTCAGGTTTCCATTAAATATATAAATTTATATTAAAAATAAATTCATTATGCATTTCATTTTTTATATTTTATGTAAAAATAGGTTGCTGTGGTAGCGTCGTTCTCACGTAGCGCATCTAGCGGATTATTCAAGGAAACACGTAGGTATCAAGCGGACCATCAGAAACAATGAAAAACATGACAAGTAGCATAACCAGTATATTTTAAATCGTGGTGAAGACCGAGCAAATATTAGCCAAACAGAATATCGTTTGCAAAGGCTGGAAAATATTATACGGGAGAATATTAGTAATATTAAAGTTAAGTTATACGCGATATGTTTGCTCATATTCAAAGATTTATTCCTGTTGCATTGAATGAAATTGGTCTTACTTTTTAATGCATAAATAAATGTAAAGTAATTAAAGTTCTTCAAATAAATATTTATTAACAAATTTTAATCATAAATAAAATAAATAAATATATCATCACGGCATTTGACCCATTTCTGAGTGTGCCAATCTGCGTTGTACACAGATTTCGGTAACGAAGACATATTTGTACCGTGCGGGCGTTTACCAAGCGTCACCTCACGGACACTCATTGCTGGCGCGGAGAGTGCACCACAGGGGCCATTTCTGTGCCATTTAAAATTCGAAATATTTGGCGTCGGTCGGGATCGAACCTGGTTCCCCAGATTCGCGACTAGGCACTCAGGCACGCGGCTACGGGACACCATATTATTATAATATGTAATAGATAGTTCTAATTTAGATATTTGTGATGAAATCATTTATTCTTAAGTAAAGGAAAAAAACTTTGAGAACTATTCTTTTTACAAAAACAATATTTATTGGGTTCATAGTTGTGTTTTATCACAACAACAACAACAACCATTGTGATAAGTATGACATATCAACGTAGTATCCTAACACTGAAAGTTGAACTTATCACATTAGTGTTACGATATATTTCATATCGTAATAGTTGACACGGTTGCTAGGTTACTATGTCATTATTTTCTAGCTATATGTATACATTATTCATTTGTCAGCTGTCTGCGTGTTTCAACCTAAATTTCTGTTTTGAAAAAAAAGTAAAATTTATTTATGCTCGTCTTAAAAAAATGTTCATAACTTGAATGAAATTCAAATACCTTAGCTCGTGTGTCTGTGTATTGACTTGCACACCGCTACGCGTCGTGCGTCAATTGACACTCGCATGATATTTGGTATTTTTACCTCCCGCTACCCTTGGTAAGGGAGGTATAGGGATCGTGTTAAAAATCACAGATCGAGATTTTAGTAAATGACCACGTTTTAAGGTCCCTAGAATCCAATTTTAATATTTTCACGATGATGTCTGTATGTATGTATGTGTGTGTGTGTGTGTGTGTGTGTGTATGTATGTGTGTGTGTGTGTATGTATGTATGTATGTATGTGTGTATGTGTAGGGATTTTGTCTTCGCTCTAACTCAAATACTATCATTCAGAAAATTTTGAAACCTTGTATTTATACCCTATTCTACTATGAAAAGAAGCCATTAGATTTTGGTGTAAATCGGATAACCGGAAATGGCACTTTATCTGAAACTCATAATGGTTTTTCTTCAAAAAATACCATTAAATGCCATTTTTTCGCATTTTGTCGTTATGAAAATTAAAGATTATTGAATTTTCTACAGGAATAAATTAATATTTTTTCTATATATTTTACAGATAAATTTCAAAATAATTTTTTTTTACAAGTCCCGAAGCCTAAGAAAAACACAATTCCTTTGTTACATAGTTCTAATTTCAAATTAATGAAACTGACAGTAAATGTCACTGTCAAAAAACTACTTACTTACTTAAAATAGTAAATAAAGCAATATTTTTATGCAATGGAACAGTTTGCAGCGTTAGTAAATCCGTAGGTATGTATTTAAATTAATAGAAATTAAGTAGAGGGAGGTTTTGTGTTGGCCACATCAGATTTTTCATAACTTGTTACGAAAATAACTATATCACACGCTGCGATAACTGAGCGAACTAACCCAAAAATTTGTATTTAAAAATTTGACAGTTGCAAATAATTTGCTGAATTTACACGGATTAAGAAGGTTGGACCCTGATTTATCAGATTTTAACATAATTTTTAGTGAATTCTGATAGCAATGATGTTTACATAATCTGTTTTAATATTTTTATGTAAATTTATATTGTTTTATTTTTTGTGGTCGTCGAAAAAATATCGTGTACAACACGTGCTGAAAGGGTATTTCACACTCATGTGATTAAACCACTCGCCTTCGGCTCGTGGCTCCAACTTCGCACTCGTGTGAAATATCCAACTTTCAGCACTAGTTATACAATATACTATATCAGTCATAAACAACGTCTATTATTACAAATAAATTTTCGCTAGAAGAAGAACTCTAATGAAGGTAAGTAAAATCAAATTTGGAAATTGACAACCCCAGTATTTTAAACTAACCCTTTTCAGAAGTACAACCTATCTCATTAAAAAAAGTGATTTTCATTATCGTCGCCCAAAAAGTTTGATACAATTCTCGTACTACTTTACACATTTGTTCCATAAATAACTATTGTGTGTGGATCATGCAAAAAGCGTAATAAGCACTTACGGCCCTTAACACTTAAATAACTATTTTTACCTGTATTGCGTGAAGAAACTAAAAAGAAACTAACTTATTTAAAATACACAAATATGTATAAATATGTTTTCGAAGAAAATCAAGAGTTTTAAAAAGTTTTAAAAAGAGATAAATATGTCAAAAATATCGTAAAATGTTATATTTTACTACAAAATTTACTCGTTAGCGATAAAAAAACTATATTTCATTTTCCTCAAATTGAGTATATTTATTAAGTAACAATTTAAAGAGAAAATATATAACGTTATCTAAAAATAGAATCTTTATATAATAATTGTTATGAATAATACATATTACAAATTATCATTAATATGATAATTATTGCATATATAAGTACATATTTATGATAATAATAATTTAAAAATAATTTACCTTCACTAAGATTTATATTATGGGAAATATTATAATGTAAACACAAATTATTCCATTCGCATAATTAATATTTATACTATGTTCAAATAAAGGACATGCTTACACACCAATTTTTCACACTTGACCGTTACGTCATAGTTTGATGTTCGTATATTAGATATACGTATCGTATGTTTATCTCTGTCTTACTTATGGTTTCCTACATTCTGTCTTCGATACGTATATCTAATATACGAACATCAAACTATGACGTAACGGACAAGTGTGAAAAATCGGTGTGTAACTCTATGTATGTATGTAGCATTAGTATTAAACTTTAAATTACGCTGTCCGGTTCATGTACAGGTGTCTCATTTTCGATGTTTTTTTAGAGTATCTCGGGAAATATTACTAATAGAGCAAGATCATTTGCACATTCCAGGGTCAACTTTTTGAGAAAAGTTTAATAGTCAGCACAGGAATTTTCGATCTCCTTTTGTTTCTGAGCTACAAACAAAAACTTGTTTTTCGCTCATTTCGAAAATATCTTATAACTTATTTATTACGGTAGTTAGAGAAAAATTGTTTTAACAAATTTTGTACCATTTTTTAGGGAAAATAAAATAGCGAAATTAAATTTTTTGAAAACTTTATAATTTTTGAGATATAACACAAATTTATGATTTTTTAAATGGCAACCTGTGTTGAAAATAGTCTCATCTTTTTGCTTATTTTATAAGTTTTTCAATGATATATAACAGGTTTACATTCTTTTGTTTTACACATGAATAAAAGATGAATTATTAATTTTTTGGGGCGAGAAAATTTAAAATTATTAAAAAACAAATGAAAAACTATAATAGTTCATCATTTGTGTCACTGTGACGTCACACTATTGCTATCTCTTTCTCGCAGCCTACTATAGAGTCTGGTGCGGAAGAGAAAAAGACAGGAGTGTTGCCGTGACGTCATGTTGATTTTAGAAATCAAATACAGTTAAACTAAAGACAATTAAGACTTTTTAATATTACGAATTGCTTCAAAATTAAACAAATTTTAATTTAAAATAAAAAAAATCTGATGTGGCCAGCACATGACCTCCCGCCAATTCCATGTTTAAAATAGCAGTGAGCTTTAAGTAAAGTATCACTTCCGGTTGATCGTTTATAAATAAAATCTAATTTGTTATCCAATAAATAGAAAAGTCTGTAATATGAAATTTTGGATTATGTTTTATTGTTTTTCCTCAAAAATCTGTTATAGCTCGAAATTTAAGTACTACATCCCATTTATCATATATGGTTAAAATCTAATATGTTGTTTCAAATTATATATGAGTTTTAAATACCAAATTTGAGAAGTTTTGGATCATATTTTAATAGGCTTTAAGGAAAAATCGTCACACACACATTCTTATAAAAATCAGCATCAACTTCTTGGTGCTCTAAAACACAATCTTTGTAAATTCTTCGCCGTACATGATCCATTTCATAAATGTGTAGTTGTAAATTAATATTAATTTATAGTGCTGCGAAAATAGCAAATTTAAATCAGATCATCCTGTACATCTAACATTAATGTATGACGGAAAATATATTATTTTTACAAACCTTAATTTCATTAGAATGGGGGATTACACCATTTTTTTATAATTTCATCTGAAAATATTAGGAAAACTAAGACTATTGATGAAAATCCGGTGAAAAAATTCCTATTAATAAGCGAGTTATGGTCTCCCGAATTTTGAAAAGATTGACGTGACGTCACATTTATATGTTTTTATATCAAACTGTTTTCATCATGGACCTAAATGTTCTTGAAATATATGCTATTTTAAGTTATATTTAAATAAAAATAAATGAATATTATAACACTGTATAAGTATACATAGGTACTTTATAATTACAGGTGTATTTAAATTATTAAGTTTAATGCAAGAAATTTATGTTAAAATAAAAACTGTTTGGAAACTGTAGTACAGGAATGTTAGCCCCTCCTTTCGAATTTGAATTTCTTAACTTCCATTGGTAGTAATCCCACCTCCTAACACGCTATTTGTAATGCATGTATAGGCGGTTTCTCGGTCGCCAATCAAAATATTTTCATATTAGTGTCGAAGCGTTATAACAAAAAACCCTTTATTTCCGAAATATCTCAATTATACCATTTCATTTTTTTATTAATATTCGTTACTCAGCATATACATTCGTATTTTTTTACTATTTTCCTTTAATTCGATTGAGCCGTAATCCCCCATTTTATATTCTCCTTAACACGGTTTCATTATTTTAATGTAATTGCTTCCTGTCAGTGACATTTGTTTAAATATGTCAAAATTGTTATTAAAATATTGTTTTTGTTTGACGCATAGGCAAGATGATATTTGAAAATAAATTATATATTCATATTTAAAGTTATGTAGAGTTATTTAGTAAGTGGTAATATCGTAGAATTGAAGATTGTACCATTATATTCAATTTTAATTAGTAAAAGTTGCGAAAAATTATAGGTATTCAATGAATTTTTTTTACAAGAAAAACTGTTAAAAACTTGTATAAATGATACTTCCGGTTATCCGATATACACTAAAAACTAATGAGCTCTTCCCACATTACTATAGAATGGGTATACAAAATTTCAAATTTTTCTGATTGATAGTATTTGAGTAATCGTGTCCAGAAGATCCAAATACACACACAGACACACACACACACACACATACATACCTACAGACATCGTTGCAAAAATGTTAAAATCGGATTCTGGGGACATCAAAACGTGCTTATTCACTAAAATCTCTATATGCGATTTTTAGCACGATCCCTATACCTCCCTTACCTAAGGTAGCGGGAGGTAAAAATAGAGTGGAGGACCGCATTTTGATTTTGCGGGTTACAAAATAAAAATAAATCTATGCAGTGATTTAGATGTAAATTTAGAAACTTAGGTGTAGGATACAATGGGGTCATGCCACATTTTTTGTTTTTTCCTGGAAGTCTACCGGTCACAGTATACGTAAATAATATTTTCACGCCATTTGTGTGCATTGTTTTGCAGATATAATTTTTTTAAAATAGGGGTCCATTTCAAATCTCAATGAGGTCACGTGAGCGCATACGTCATGTATCTGAACGATTCCAGTTCACCCTGGCGGACAAAATGTAAATTAAGATTGTTTATAAATAGTTTTTTGGGTTTTTTATTAAATTGTTTCCACAAGTTGGAACTGCACAGTTCTTCTTCACCATGTTCTATCATTATTATCATTATAAATATACAATTATTGTATTTTTATGTATTAAATTATATATCAAGCACACAAACCTGCAATTAAAAATAATATTTTTCTAATGAAATAATTAAATCTTTATGAAACAAAAAAGATTGAATAGAGCGCACTTTTCCACTGACAGCTTTATAAATATTTGGTTAGTTTACTCTGATCTTACCTTCGTGTTTGAAGTTTGACATTGTGACTTTCATGTACGTGTGACTAGTGTCGTTGTGTGAGTAGCCGATTCATGACGTCACAGAAAATCGTAGCGCGAATATCTTTTAAGTAAATTATGAATGAAAAGTATTATATTTTGGGATGTTTTATGTTGCAGTATGGATAATAAGTGTCATAGATTCTATTTTTATAAAAATATTAGCAAATTTTTTTTTTGCATGACCCCATTATCTGTAATTTTTATTTGAAATTCGAATTTCTTACAGTTCAAACGATATGCATTTCTTTATAATTTTATTCAATTTCATGGTATCACTATAAATGAGCAATATTTATAAAATTTTTAATTGTTTTTTAAAGGTTACTAAACATGCAAAAGTAAATCTGATCAGTGATTTAGGTGTAGAATTTAATGGGCTACTTGCGTACCTTTTTTTTATTTAATATTTTTGAAGAGCAGGTACAAACTTGCTACCCATATGTTTTCTTTTGGCAAAATATTTATTAATTAACCAGAAAAAAAATAATGAAATTTGATTATTTGAATTCCCGCCATGTATGACGTAGAATTACGCCGCACCAATGAATGGTCGTAAAGCCATAGCGTTTGTTTGTACGGATAATGTAGATCTCCTGTTTAACGTTTCAACAATAGTTTAGAGGTTAGTATTTTAGTTTGTCTTTTTAGTATCGATATTTTAAATTACATGTAACTAACTACCTATGTGTTTATTTGTGAAATAATTAATATATTTGAGAGCCCAGAGAGAGAAAAAAATTAACTGTCAAATTCAAATTTTCTCGCACGCATGCCATCTATACGCCACATTTTTAAACATATGGTTTCCTTTTCCATTTTAATATGACGTCACAGAAAATTTTCTTTCTTAATTTACTAAAAAACAAATAATTTTTTAAAAATAAAATTTATATTTTTACATATGTTTTCAACATAACATTACGTATATAGTGATAGAAATCGGATTTTCAGTACCATGCAAGTAGCCCATTCTCTGCAACATTTATTTGAAAAAATTTTATTTAAAATTAAATAGGAAGTTTTGCGTAATGAAAAACTGATTTCCCGTATTAAACGCCTATGGCCCGCTTTTTAAATAACACCCTGTATAACACCCCTCCACAAAAAATATATGTACGCCTATGTTCAGTCCATATACTCACATATGTAAAAAAAAAAAACTTATCTTAATCACCATGAACAAATACTGATAAACTCTGATATTAAAACACTTTAATTTTGTCTAAAACGCAGAAAAATATTAATTTTTTCATATGTTTAACACTAGTTATGTAGATCACAGAAATATTTGAACTGCCGAATTATCTAAATTTACTTTTCCTGATAATTTTTCCAATATTTGTTATCAAATTGTGTGGTTAACTCCAGCATCGAAACCCGATCAATAATTGCACGCAGTGCTGCCAACTGTACATTCAACGCGAAAATATTCTATATTTAGATTGTGTATGAATTATAATTCATTAACAAATCATATGATTATGTGTTTAGACTTTTTAATCGGTTACTGTGAAACAATTAATATTTATTAGTTTATATTATGGTTGTTGTATTATATTATCCGGTTTATATTGTAACATAGGATGCGAATACAATGCTATACCGGGAGATTATTTTATCAGTAAACATAGGGTATATCATTGCCATAGTTACCACATGAATGTTTGACAGCAATGTATTGAAGCGTTTATTTTATGAGTAAACATAGGCATTCAACATGGGAAGTTGTATTTTGTAAATACAAAGTGTCCGCCTAATAATCAAACCATGTTATTGAACATGATAATAGTACATTACATTTTGTACATTATTTAATATGAACTGCTTTAATAATATTACAGTAAAGTACAGAAATTGTCAAATAAATAATTGTTTCAATTTTTTATTATGTAATATGAAAAGCTCTACAAATGTCTGCGGTAGCGCAGTGGTTATAACAGTGGCGTTTATATTTTTTGGTTGGGGTTCGATTCCCCGTTGGGCTAATTATTTTAATTTTTTTTTTACATAAAAATTGTTGAACTTTTAAAAATCAATTTCCATATTATAATCATTTAAAAATAATAATTACATTGTAATAAATAAAGAGAAAATAATTGAGAATAATTGATTACAATAATCAAAATATTGATACAATAACAATGCATTGTATTTTCTTTTGATATTAATAAAAATAACTGAAATATAATAAATTTGAGTACTTATTATGATTTTACTGTATTTATCAAAAGAAAATACAATGCATTGTTATTGTATCAATATTTTGATTATTGTAATCAATTATTGTCAACTATTTTCTCTTTATTTATTAAAATGTTATTATTATTTTTAAATGATTGTAATATGAAAATATGAACTGATTTTTAAAAGTTCAACAATTTTTATGTAAAAAAAAAAATAATTATCCCAACGGGGAATCGAACCCCAACCAAAAATTCTAGACGCCAATGTTATAACCACTGCGCCACCGGAGACATTTGTAAATCTTTTCATATTACATAATAAAAATTGAAACAATTATTTATTTGACAGTTTCTGTAATTTATTGTAATTTTTGCAATATTATTAAAGTAATTAATATTAAATAATGTACAAGATGTAATGTACTATTATCATGTTCAATAGCATAGCTTGATTTATTGCCAGACCTTTGTATTTATCAAAAACTGGTTCCCATGTTATACGCCTATGTTTACTCATAAAATAAACGCTTCAATACATTGCTGTCAAACATTCAAACCGTAACTATGGCAATGATATAACCCTATGTTTACTGATAAAATAAACTCCCGGTATAAATAACAAATGTTATACTTGCCGTCAAATAAATATGGACTGGAGATTTCTACACTGTTGCTATTTCTGCTGGTCATGTTGAAAATTACGTTACGAAGGAGCGACAACACCGCTGGGCAAAGACAGGGTGGCGAGAAGGAAAAAGGGTGGGGAAGGGAAAAAGTTGAGCGTCAGTCCGTATTTATTTGACGGCAAGTATATATACAGGTGTCTCATAAATAGAGGGACATGGCTTAACCACAGATTCCTGAGGCTAAAATAAGACGATTTAACTAAACTTGCTTCTAACGGAAATTGTACCATTTGGACAGAATTCTGCTTCAAAGTTCTTCGAAAAAAAAAAAAAAATTAATTTTGCTTATAATAACAGAACGCTTTATACGATTTGGATAAAATTTAGTATGACAGTTCATATGGTTATGTCATCTTTTAAGGTGATACTTGTTATTATAAGTGAACCATTAGTGTATGAAACTTAGTTGTCCCAACATTGATTAGATCTTAACTTTTTAATGGCCACGCCGATAACATAATTTTTTTTTTTTTTTCAATAGTAAACTTTTCTGTCTCTCTGTTTAATTTGTGATATCTGTTACGGTTCAGACAGAAAAAAATAAAGCATGAGTGACTGCTAATTTCTAATGACAGTAACAATTGTTTATGGGTTGTCAAAAAATTCCCTCGCAATATTCAGAAACTAGTAACATCCGTTTATTCGGGCTAATAGTATTTTACAACAATTATTGTAAATAATGCCCAGTTTTATAAAAGATGGATAAGTAAATTACTAGCAAAGTAAAATTTATTCTCGAAGTAAAACAGTTTATTCCAGAGATTTTCGTTTTATAAACAAGAATAAAAATACTAGCTAAGTAAATGTATGGAATAAATTACTCCATTGATTTTCGAGGAAGTAAATTTTATTCTGTAGAATAAATAACAAATGTTACACTGTTGCCATTTCTGCTGGTTATGTTGAAAATGCTAAGTTATGAAGAAGCGGTAACACCGCTGGGCAAAAGACAGGATGGGGAGAAGGGAAAAGGGTGGGGAAGGGAAAAAGTTGAGCATCAGTCCGTATTTATTTGACGGCAAGTATACAGAGTGGTTGATTTTTCTTTGTCCAGCTTATATATTCTGAAATATTAAAGATACAAGAAAATGTTATATAGAAAAGTTATTTGATACAACCTGGTCTATAATTTAGCATAAACAATTTTTTTCCAAGGCCTACCAATTTTCCAGAAAAATATTTAACTTTTATTTTTTAAATGGAACATCCTGTATATTTTTACGTAATAAAATTCTAAATAAATTTCTCTTTACAATGATGTGTAACAAGTTAGGGTTTACCTTTAAATTATGTCTAATAAAGCAATAGAAATACGATAAAAGTAGGCTGTGATATTCTATTGTTTATACTAGTAACATTATGTCACAGGTTGCTACTTGATATTTAAATAAAAGTATTAATAATTTTGTAAATCATCAATGTTAGTAATTCTATTACTTGCTTTATTAGACAGATATAATTTTATTCAAAGGAAAACCCCTACGTAGCCAATGTTCATGTGTGACAGAGTTATAGGTATAAACAATAGAATATCATAGCCTACTTTTATCATATTTCTATTTGCTTTATAGGATATAATTTAAAGGTAAATCCTTACTTGTTACACATCATTGTAAAGAGAAATTTATTAAGAATCTTATTCTGTTATACAGGTGTTCCATTTAAAAAATTATAGTTAAACATTTTTCAAAAAATTGGTAGGCCTAAAAAAAATGTTTATGCTAAATTATAGATCAAGTTGTATTAAACAACTTTTGTATATAACTTTTTTTTGTATCTTTAATATTTCAGAAGGTATAAGCTGGACAATAAAAAATCAACCAGCCTGTATATACAGGTGTCTCTTAAATAGGGGGACATGGCTTAACCACAGATTCCTAAGGCTAAAACAAGACGATTTAACTAAACTTGCTTCTAACGGAAAGTGTACCATTTGGCCAGAATTCTGCTTCAAAGTTCTTCGAAAAAAAAAAATTAATTTTGCTTATAATAACAGAACGCTTTATACGATTTGGATGAAATTTGGTATGACAGTTCATATGGTTATAAGTCATCTTTTAAGGTGATACTTGTTGTTATAAGTGAACCACTAGTGTATGAAACTTAATTGTCCCAACATTGATTAGACCGTAACTTTTTAATGGCCACGCCGATAACATAAAATTATTTTTTTTTCAAAAAGATACATTCAATAGTAAACTTTTCTCTCTCTGTGTTTAATTTGTGATATCTGCTACGGTTCAGACAGAAAAAAATAAAACATGAGTGACTGCATCGTGAATTTTTTAAAATAAATTTAATCTAGCAGTCTATCCAAATGTCAAACAACTGATTTCTAATGACAGTAACAATTGTTTATGGGTTGTCAAAAAATTCCCTCGCAATATTCAGAAACTAGTAACATCCGTTTATTCGGGCTAATAGTATTTTACTACCATTATTATAAATAACACAAATAAATATGTTACCTTGCTCATAAACAAGTTGAGAAGATTGACAATTTGTTACTGTCATTAAAAATTAGATGTTAAGCATTGGGACAGACTGCTAGATAAAATTTATTTTAAAAATTTCATAGTGCAGACACTAACGGGCTGATTCACAAAAAAGTTTAAGCTAATCCTCATTTTTTAACCAAACCGTATAGAGAAGAGCATTTTCTTTAATATTTATAATAACATAAAATGTCAAAAAATAATATTTTCGCGTTTTAAAAAAGACTGTTAAAAACTTCAAATAAGGGTACTTCCGGTCGATCAATTATAACCAAAATCTAATCAGCTCGTCATATGGATGTAAAGAAGAGGAATACGAAAGAATTATAATTTTTAGTATTGTAGTATTGCAGTTATCGTCGGAGAAAAATTTGTCACACACGGACACATACAGACATCATCTTAAAAATAGTAAATTCGTATAGTCGGGCCCCTAAAACGTGCTTACCACAGAATTTTTACCTAAAGGTGACGGAAGGTATTGTCTTTGGTCAAAAAATTCGGTGCTGAGTTTTTAATGAATAAGCATGTTTTAGGGTCCCTACAATACGAATTTACTATTTTTAAGATGATGTTTGTATGTGTGTGTGTGTGTGTGTGTGTGTGTGTGTGTGTGTGTGTGTGTGTGTGTGTGTGTGTGTGTGTGTGTGTCCGTGTGTGACAAATTTTTCTCCGACGATAACTCCAATACTACAATTCTAAAAATTATAATTCTTTCGTATTCCTGTTCTTTACATCCATATGAAGAGCTGATTAGATTTTGGTTATAATTGATCTACCGGAAGTACCCTTATTTGAAGTTTTTAACAGTTTTTCTTGAAAAAACAAAGTTAAATATCATTTTTCGACATTTTGTGATTATCAATATGAAAGAATATATTATTCTCTATACGGGTTGATTATACATTTTCCTTCATATTCAATAGATATAGAGACATTAACAGAGATTAACTTTCAAAAATTAGTCAGCTTTGCTAAAATTATGGAAACAGCAGATATATTAAAAAAAAATAATTGACAGATGTCAGTGTCAAATGCAAAACCAAAGTTGAAAGTATAGGGTCAGAAAGATATATGTGAATGTGATAGAGTGTCCCTCGCAAGTAACTTGCAGTTGCAGACTCGCCTCAAGATTGTAATTTTCAATGCCGGAAGTACAAGAAAGGCCAAAGAGAAGATGGAAGGACTATGTAGATTTGAGAGAGGAAGAATTCTAAGAAGAAGATGCGTTGGACAGGAATGAGTAAAAGAGAAGAGTAACAAACAGCGACCCCTAATAAAATAGGGAAAGGAACTTTCGGTATGGAATTTGTAAAAAATAGTGTGTTCGTGTTACAATTTTACAGGATATACATAATCTTTTTCAAGGAACTTTTGGTATGGGATATGTACAAAATACATCGAATTGACGGAAGGTTTTGTGCTGGCCACAACAGATTTTTACCTCCCGCTACCCTTGTTAGGGAGGTATAGGGATCGTGCTAAAAATCACATATCGAGATTTTAGTAAATGACCACGTTTTAAGGTCCCTAGAATCCAATTTTAACATTTTCACGATGATGTCTGTGTGTGTGTGTGTATGTATGTGTGTATGTGTAGGGATTTTGTCTTAGCTCTAACTCAAATACTATTATTCAGAAAATTTTGAAACCTTGTATTTATACCCTATTCTAATATGAAAAGAAGCCATTAGATTTTGGTGTAAATCGGATAACCGGAAATGGCACTTTACCTGAAGCTCATAATGGTTTTTCTTCAAAAAATGCTATTAAATGCCATTTTTTCGCATTTTGTCGTTATGAAAATTAAAGATTATTGAATTTTCTACAGGAAGACATTAATACTTTTTCTATACAGGGTGTCCCATTTAAGGTACGAATGCATTGGTATCTCGAGAACCGTAAGAGCTACGAGGTTGGTTAAATTAGACAAAAGTTGCCCCATTAGGAGGCTATTTTAATGGTGTTTTGTTATTTGCGAAAAAATGCATAAGTCACTAGATACAGGTGAAAATGTAAATTTAGCGATTTTCTTTTTTTTGCTTATAACTTTGTTATATGAAATAATACGAGATTCTGGTTTGCACTTTCTTAAGGCACTTTTGTATGGTGAATTTGCAGAAGTACTCAAATTTTTTTTATATCTAACCATTTACGAGTTACTGATAGCAACTTTTATTTTTCATATGGAGGTCATATTAAGCTATGGCATTTTTAAATAGAGATTTTTTTTAGCTTTACAATGATATAAAACAATAATAATTTATTTTTATAATTAACAGAAAAATTAACAAAAATTGTTATTTATAGTAAAATTAAATTGAAAAAAGTAAATCGAAGACTGCTATGGAAACAACGAACAACGAAAAAGTGCAATAATTGAATTTCTGAATTTTACTTGACAATAGTAGGTTATTACGAGTAATAAACGAACTTTGACAACGAATGTAACAACTCAACATATCATATTTTTCCCAACGAGAAAAAATCATTTTTATTACTCGTAATAATCTACTATTGTCAAGTAAAATTGAGAAATTCAATTGTTGCACTTTTTTGTTGTTTGTTGTTTCCATAGCAGTCTTCGATTTACTTTTTTCAATTTAATTTTAGTGTAAATAACAATTTTTATTAATTTTTCTGTTAATTATAAAAATAAATTATTATTGTTTTATATCATTGTAAAGCTAAAAAAAATCTCTATCTAAAAATGCCACAGCTTAATATGACCTCCATATGAAAAATAAAAGTTGCTATCAGTAACTCGTAAATGGTTAGATATAAAAAATTTTTGAGTACTTCTGCAAATTCACCATACAAAAGTGCATTAAGAAAGTGCAAACCAGAATCTCGTATTATTTCATATAACAAAGTTATAAGCAAAAAAAGAAAATCGCTAAATTTACATTTTCACCTGTATCTAGTGACCTATGCATTTTTTCGCAAATAACAAAACACCATTAAAATAGCCTCCTAATGGGGCAACTTTTGTCTAATTTAACCAACCTCGTAGCTCTTACGGTTCTCGAGATACCAATGCATTCGTACCTTAAATGGGACACCCTGTATATTTTACAGATAAATTTAAAAATTTTTTTTTTTTTACAAGTCCCGAAGCCTAAGAAAAACCCAATTCCTTTGTTACACAGTTCATATTTCAAATGAATGTAACTGACAGTAAATGTCACTGTCAAAAAACTAATCATTTCAAATTAATAATAGTGACATTTTAAAAAGAAAATAGTAAATAAATCAATAGTTTTATGCAATGGAACAGTTTGCAGCGTTAGTAAATACGTAAGTATGTATTTAAATTAATAAAAATGGATAGGAATGTGTGGCGGAGGATGATTGTTGCGTAACTATTATTGCGGTCCGGATGCGGTTATTCGCTACCGAAAATCGGTCATTTTAATATGTTCTTATGTATGAATGCTATGATGATTGTGGACAAGGCGAAAGAAGAATGTTGTTAAAGAGTGAAATGAGTCAGTTGAGCTCTTACTCTTATCCCTTTTCTTATTGTTACTATTGTTTCCGGGTTTTTGCTAACCCACTAAGTGGGAAACGCGTGATTTTATGTATGTATGTATGTATGTATGTAAAAATTAAATAGCGGGAGGTTTTGTGTTGGCCACATTAGATTTTTTTTTAGTGAAGAAACAAAAACGTAATAAAAAAATTATATGTAACTTTTAAATTCCGAACAACTTTGCACTTGCAACTTTTGTCGTAAAATGAAATGTTGATGTTTCACATTTTGGTGAAATCAATCATACGTCGATAAGAATACCATGCACCTAAAGCAAAACACTTTTGAATAAAATGACTTAATAATTAATGGAATTAGTGATATTACTAATTACCAATAACAAATCTATTTTAATTATTACAGAATGAAAACAAAAACTCGGATCGTATGTATATAATATTTATTACAATAATTTATTATAGTACATTATATTACATTTGTTCAGGAACTTTAAAGTTACAATATTTGTATATAAATACAAATACAAAATATAAAAATCTAATTACGAAAGATGTATAAAAGACTTATACTTAGATATAATATTAAAGATGGTAATATTGTTGTACTGGAGTTGTTGAACAATTTAAAGAACTTCTTTTTTGAACCTGTAAAAATAAAAATGTAATATAGAGTCATAGACAAAATAGAAACAACTTCTAATAAACTATCTTAGACGTATTTAATAGATAAATTATGGGGATTCCACGATTTTTTGATTTTTTTTATGTTACAGTATTTTTAAATTCAGAAATTCCGTAATTTTTCTTTTTTTAAAATTCTTCTTATGCCCAGTTTTATAAACATCGAATAACTTGCTGAGTTACCGACAGAGACATCGTTTATTATTATTCAAACGTCAAAATAAAGTGTCATTAAGTGTCAGTTTTCATTAAAAATGGAAAAAAAAGAGAATGGCGAAAGAATTATACTGAAATAGATAAAGCGAACATGTTAGAGATAAAAAAAATATATTTTTATTATTGAAAACAAGCAGACAGACGTAGCAAGCGTCAAAAGCAAAAATAGTGCATGGGATGAGATTTGTAAAGAATTTAATGCAGTTTCACAAATAGGTCCCCGGAATAGTGTTCAAATGAAACTGTTATATATGACACATTGTATTTATGTTGGCTTGGAATAGTTGGGTTTTGTACAGGTGTTAATAAGTAATTTTTACAAGGGTATCCACTATCCCCTAACAAGTAGTAATTACCAAATTCTCCGTTTTCAAGCCTAGCTTCATAATGAATTGTTAAATATGTTGCTGTCGTGTGCGGAACCAGGCCATCTAGCAACTACATCCGTTATTTTTAGATTTGCTGAACATACCATTTGGCATTTCACAGAAAACCATCCTTTTCGGTTTCTATCAATTTCTGCGTTCTCTATAAAATAATTAATTTTGACATGTGTCAAATTTATTCTACAGAATAAAATTTACTTCCTCGAAAATCAGTGGAGTAATTTATTCCATAGATTTACTTAGCTAGTATTTTTATTCTTGCTTTATAAAACGAAAATCTCCGGAATAAACTATTTTACTTCGAGAATAAATTTTACTTTGCTAGTAATTTACTTATCTATCTTTTATAAAACTGGGCATTATGGAAGAAAAAAAAAAATTAAAAATATTTGGTATCCAGCGTTTCCCGCCTTACGACGTAAGCGAACCCAATGGTGGAGAGCAATGGCATTATATCGTGTTTTCCCTCTCACCACTTGCTGCCTTGGCCTTGGCTGCTGTTACCAGAGGTTCTAAACCATTTGTCAATGTTGTACGGCTAACGTTATATCAATTTACATTTGAAAATTTTATTCTGTTCTTATTTTCTTTTCTTTCACTTATCTTAAATTAAGTATATTGTAGTTATAGTTTATTAGTATTTAGGTATTTGTAAAAATAATAGCATGTAGCCGCATAACCACCATAACAAAATACTCCAGTGGAACAGTCTGGTACTCACTGGTTTGATGATGGGAACGCCTACCTACAGTGTTGGCCAATAAAAGAGAGCCGGGTTCGATAGCGTCATTAATTCCGGAAAAAATCCGCGCGTTTTGAAAGTGTGTATAGTAAAAATTTTTAGACAGAGTAGTCACGTCATCATTTCATTACAAAATGAAAAAACACTGTAGTATTGTATATGTTTAGGAAAACGAAGAAAATAAATACTATTTTTTGTATACTATAAGTAAAGTACATTTTAATTAAATTTACAATTATTTTAAATGTAAATAAAGGAATTTCTGGATATCAGCCACTAAAATTTATTCAGTCTCGACCGTTTCGACCCCACATGGGTCTTCTTCAGGAGATGAACTTTGTAAACCAGTAGCAATACATGTAGTGTGTAATGTAGTTTAAAAAATAAATAAATAAATTAATAAATAACATGGAAATTCAATTTATTAATTTATTTATTTATTTTTTAAACTACATTACACACTACATGTATTGCTACTGGTTTACAAAGTTCATCTCCTGAAGAAGACCCATGTGGGGTCGAAACGGTGGAGACTGAATAAATTTTAGTGGCTGATATCCAGAAATTCCTTTATTTACATCACCATTTCCAGCCAAGAAATAAACCCTTTCTCAATTATTTTAAAGTCAAACATAATGGGTGAGATTCAGTGGGTTGTATTAGCGTGTTTTAAGCTAAAACACTCCTTTGTCAAAAATATTTTGGCAACTTTGTAATACCTGTCAGAAAAAAGTGAGAGATCAAAGGATCAAATAAAGAAAAAAATATTATTAACAGAAGTAAGAAAAAAAGGACAAATGTCAAAACTGATCAAAACGGGGGTTGAGATATTTTAAAATTCATTAAGATTCAGGTATGAAATATTTGACACATAAAATTTGACATATTTCTAACCTAATTTTGCAATAATGAGTTTCCTTTTACACGTTCCATTTACAATAATACTTCCTCATTTGACTAAAGGATATCTGTATTACTTTTCCCTGTGGTAAAATTTCTAAATCACAATTGAATCTCATTGATACATGTGGAAAATATTACAATGTTGCCATATACTTAATACAAGATTTAATACAGACCTTAATACAACCCACTGAATTCCACCCATTGTTTTCAATGAGTTTTGATTTATTTAAAATAATTGTAGTTCATTTTTTCACCACTTGTTGGTACTACTGGATTTCAATATTGAAACGTTTACATGACATGTTTCTCCCGGAATTGTCAAGCGTCTGCTGTCATTAGTACGTTACTTTTTCGTTTGATTAACATTTGTGTACGTTGTTTGTTGTGTTTTCTTTAGAATTCCATTACTGTTGCCTTGTTACGTATCTTGATCTTGAGTTTTTCTGTTTTTAGTATGTGTTAATTTCAATAATTGTAAATCGTATTATTGGAGTATTTTTAATCAAATATAATATATTTTTTAAATGTTATTTTAATTATATTTTCAATAAATCGAATTTATAGTGCTACTCTTTACTTTTCTATAACACTACAGAAATGTAAATCTAAATAAAATCGAATCAATTTTTAAAAAAATATATTCAATGTCATTTAACATTAATTTTTTATTCCTTCTGAAACCCGACTCGGTGTGCTTTACACCGAATTTTTAATACCATAAATTGGAAATATATTACATTTTACAATAATATTCAATTATTATTCGACTATTAAATAACTTGCCACAACTCAACTCGCCTTACACCCGTGAGGGTAGAAAGGTGCAGGATTAAGTAAGTAAATAACTTGATCACATAAATTAGCATCGCAGGTAAATACAATTATTTTCTAAAATGAAATTAGTGTACCATGTAAACCTACTAATTTCGTGACGTCATTATCTAGTTACAAACTTTGATGACGTGACTACTCTGCCTAAAAATTTTTACTATAATATATATTTTCACTACTAGCCTAGGAACCCACTATTATTTACCTTTATTTCACATGAGAAATTGTTTTTACTACCGCATGCTTGTAACCATGGTAACATAGGTCAATAATAATTTATTATTAACCTAGTTTTTAAGTCATCGGAAATCAATTTGACAATTTTAAACAGCGTTTAAGTCTCCCAGATATTAGTTTTAAAACATTCCCAAAGAACATTTGTTGAATTTGACACCTTTGGCAGTTTTTAATCACCAGAAAACAATTTGACAGTTTCAAACAGCTTTTAAGTCTCCCAGAAATTAGTTTTAAAACATTCCAAAATAAGATTTGTTGAGAGAATTTGACAGCTTTGGCAGTTTTAAACAGCTTTTGAGTCTCCCATAAATTAGTTTTAAAACATTCCAAAAGAACATTTGTTGAATATGGCTTTGGCAATTTTTAAGTCACCAGAAACAATTTGATAGTTTTAAACAGCTTTTGAGTCTCCCATAAATTAGTTTTAAAACATTCCAAAAGAACATTTGTTGAATATGACAGCTTTGGCAGTTTTTAAGTCACCAGAAAACAATTTAATAGTTTCAAACAGCTTTTAAGTTTCCCAGAAATTAGTTTTAAAACATTCCAAAATAAGATTTGTTGAGAAAATTTGACAGCTCTGGCAGTTTTTAAGTCACCAGAAATAAATTTTCCAGTTCTAAATAGCGTTTCAATCTCCCAGAAATTAGTTTTAAAACATTTCAAAAGAACATTTGTTGAATATAACAGCTTTGGCAGTTTTTAAGTCACCAGAAAACAATTTGCCAGTTGTAAACAGCGTTTAAGTCTCCCAGAAATTAGTTTTAAAACATTCCAAAAGAACATTTGTTGAATATGGCTTTGGCAGTTTTTAAGTCACCAGAAACAATTTGATAGTTTTAAACAGTTCTTAAGTTTCCCAGAAATTAGTTTTAAAACATTCCAAAATAAGATTGGTTGAGAGAATTTGAAAGCTTTGGCAGCTTTAAACAGCTTTTGAGTCTACCATAAATTAGTTTTAAAACATTCCAAAAGAACATTTGTTGAATATGACAGCTTTGGCAGTTTTTAAGTCACCAGAAAACAATTTGACAGTTTTAAACAGCTTTTAAGTTTCTCAGAAATTAGTTTTAAAACATTCCAAAATAAGATTTGTTGAGAAAATTTGACAGCTTTGGCAGTTTTTAAGTCACCAGAAATCAATTTTCCACTTCTAAACAGCGTTTAAGTCTCCCAGAAATTAGTTTTAAAACATTCCAAAAGAACAATTGTTGAATATGGCTTTGGCAGTTTTTAAGTCACCAGAAACAATTTGATAGTTTTAAACAGCTTTTACGTCTCCCATAAATTAGTTTTAAAACATCCCAAAAGAAAATTTGTTGAATTTGATAGTTTTGGCAATTTTTAAGTCACCAGAAAACAATTTGATAGTTTCAAACAGCTTTTAAGCTTCTCAGAAATTAGTTTTAGAACATTCCAAAATAAGATTTGAGAGAATTTGACAGCTTTGGCAGTTTTTAAGTCACCAGAAATCAATTTTCCAATTCTAAACAGCGTTTAAGTCTCCCAGAAATTAGTTTTAATACATTCCAAAAGAACATTTGTTGAATATGATAGCTTTGGCAGTTTTTAAGTCACCAGAAAACAATTTGATAGTTTCAAACAGCTTTTAAGCTTCTCAGAAATTAGTTTTAGAACATTCCAAAATAAGATTTGTTGAAAGAATGACAGCTTTGGCAGTTTTTAAGTCACCAGAAATCAATTAGCCAGTTCTAAACAGCGTTTAAGTCTCCCAGAAATTAGTTTTAAAACATTCCAAAAGAACATTTGTTGAATATGACAGCTTTGGCAGTTTTTAAGTCACCAGAAAACAATTTGATAGTTTCAAACAGCTTTTAAGTTTCTCAGAAATTAGTTTTAAAACATTCCAAAATAAGATTTGTTGAGAGAATTTGACAGCTTTGGCAGTTTTTAAGTCACCAGAAATCAATTTTCCAGTTCTAAACAGCGTTTAAGTCTCCCAGAAATTGGTTTTAAAACATTCCAAAAGAACATTTGTTGAATATGACAGCTTTGGCAGTTTTTAAGTCACCAGAAAACAATTTGATAGTTTCAAACAGCTTTTAAGTCTCCCAGAAATTAGTTTTAAAACATTCCAAAATAAGATTTGTTGAGAGAATTTGAAAACTCTGGCAGTTTTAAACAGCTTTTGTCTCCCATAAATTAGTTTTAAAACATTCCAAAAGAACATTTGTTGAATATGACAGCTTTGGCAGTTTTTAAGTCATCAGAAAACAATTTGATAGTTTCAAACTGCTTTTAAGTTTCTCAGAAATTAGTTTTAAAACATTCCAAAATAAGATTTGTTGAGAAAATTTGACAGGTTTGGCAGTTTTTACAATTTGCTAGTTTCAAACTGCTTTTAAGTTTCTCAGAAATTAGTTTTAAAACATCCCAAAATAAGATTTGTTGAGAAAATTTGACAGCTTTGGCAGTTTTTAAGTCACCAGAAATCAATTATCCAGTTCTAAACAGCGTTTAAGTCTCCCAGAAATTAGTTTTAAAACATTCCAAAAGAACATTTGTTGAATATGACAACTTTGGCAGTTTTTAAGTTACCAGAAAACAATTTGATAGTTTCAAACATCTTTTAAGTCTCCCAGAAATTAGTTTTAAAACATTCTAAAAGAATATGTATTGGGATAATTTGACAGCTTTGACAGTTTTTATGTCACCAGAAATCAATTTGTCAGTTCTAAACAGCGTTTAAGTCTCCCAGAAATTAGTTTTAAAACATTCCAAAAGAACATTTGTTGAATATGACAGCTTTGGCAGTTTTTAAGTCACCAGAAAACAATTTGATAGTTTCAAACAGCTTTTAAAGGAGGATTTATGCAGCCATTTTCATTTACATTTAATTTAATTTTCATTTAAAAGATAAATGTATGTAAACCAATGTAGCCATGCATACACCATTTTCATTTATCTCTCATTCTCATTTATTTTGAAAGATGGCCAACTTTTATCTAATAAATGAAAATTATAAATGGCGCATGCGTGTACGTCATGACAACGACGAGAATTTGAGATGATCAGCTGGTTGTCATTATGTATCTCCGTTATCGTTTTTTTTACGGTTTTTTTATTGCAATTAACACGTTTAAAACTAAACTCATAACTTCTTCGCTGTCACTATTGTTGAACATTTTTATTAATAAATTTTATTCCAATGAAAGTGGGGTTATGTCGTTCATCATCTGTCAGCGTATTTTTATATGTGCCCATGCGTTCATTTTCATTTATTTTTATCGTATATTTTTTGTATGAATAGGTATATTTAAAAATTATAAATGAGAATTAAATGAAAATTAAATTAAAAAGTAAATGAAAATGGCTGCATAAATCCGCCTTAAGTCTCCCAGAAATTAGTTTTAAAACATTCCCAAAGAACATTTGTTGAATTTGACACCTTTGGCAGTTTTTAATCACCAGAAAACAATTTGACAGTTTCAAACAGCTTTTAAGTCTTCCATAAATTAATTTTAAAACATTCCAAAATAAGATTTGTTGAGAGAATTTGACAGCTTTGGCAGTTTTAAACAGCTTTTAAGTCTCCCATAAATTAGTTTTAAAACATTCCAAATGAAAATTTGTTGAATTTGATAGCTTCGGCAATTTTTAAGTCACCAGAAAACAATTTGACAGTTTTAAAAAGCTTTTAAGTTTTCCAGAAATTAGTTTTAAAACATTCCAAAATAAGATTTGTTGAGATAATTTGACAGCTCTGGCAGTTTTAAACAGCTTTTGAGTCTTCCAGAAATTAATTTTAAAACATTCCAAAAGAAAATTTGTTGAATTTGATAGCTTCGGCAATTTTTAAGTCACAAGAAAACAATTTGACAGGTTTAAAAAGCTTTTAAGTTTCCCAGAAATTAGTTTTAAATCATTCCAAAATAAGATTTGTTGGGAGAATTTGACAGCTCTGGTAGTTTTAAACAGCTTTTGAGTCTCCCAGAAATTAGTTTTAAAACATTCCAAAAGAATATTTGTTGAATTTGACAGCTTTGGCAATTTTTAAGTCACCAGAAAACAATTTGACAGTTTCAAATAGCTTTTAAGTTTCCCAGAAATAGGTTTTAAAACATTCTAAAATAAGATTTGTTAGGAGAATTTGACAGCTTTGGCAGTTTTTATGTCACCAGAAATCAATTTGACAGTTTTAAAAAGCTTTTAAGTTTTCCAGAAATTAGTTTTAAAACATTCCAAAATAAGATTTGTTGAGATAATTTGACAGCTCTGGCAGTTTTAAACAGCTTTTGAGTCTTCCAGAAATTAATTTTAAAACATTCCAAAAGAAAATTTGTTGAATTTGATAGCTTCGGCAATTTTTAAGTCACAAGAAAACAATTTGACAGTTTTAAAAAGCTTTTAAGTTTCCCAGAAATTAGTTTTAAAACATTCCGAACTAAGATTTGTTGGGAGAATTTGACAGCTCTGGCAGTTTTACACAGCTTTTGAATCTCCCAGAAATTAGTTTTAAAACATTCCAAAAGAACATTTGTTGAATTTGACAGCTTTGGCAATTTTTAAGTCACCAGAAAACAATTTGACAGTTTCAAATAGCTTTTAAGTTTCCCAGAAATTAGTTTTAAAACATTCCAAAAGAACATTTGTTGAATATGGCTTTGGCAGTTTTTAAGTCACCAGAAACAATTTGACAGTTTCAAACAGCTTTTAAGCAGTACGGCATTTTGTTTGGTTATGTAATATACCGACAGAGCAATCATAAGTCAGATTGACTTGTGGAGATTCATTTTATAGTTGAAATTCGGACAGCGAGTGTTTTTCTACTTTGTCGCGCACGAGCGGCAAAGTGACATTTTGCGATGTCAAAAGCGAGCGCAAATGCCTACTTTGTATATAGACTGTAGAAAAATAATTATTGCTTACTTTTTTCGTTTGGGTCCCTTGTTCCGCACTGTTTATAAGATATAGTAGCTTTCCTCTTTTGATCTATAAATCCTGGGATATACAAAGAAGGTGACTCTAATTTTCCAGTTGATAGTAATTTGCTGAAATCTTTTTCTAATATATTGGCTATGGGTCCCTATAAAAAATATAAATATTATAATACATAAACTCAAAATAAAATGAATTGCAATATACTTTAAAATGCAATAAGAATTGAACGCAGGCACCATGATGTAGAGTTTTTATTTTTCTTGAATCAACGGATAACATCCATTCAGGAATACCCATTACATGCTGAACATCTTCGATAAATTGTGCCCTAAAACCAGAATATTTGTTTTCATACACAGGTACCAGTGTCTGTGCGTCTGTATACAGAATGTCTCAATAAGCTTGCTCACTATTGTTAACTTTTTTATTTAAAGAGATACGAGGTTGGTTAAATGAGCAAAATTGTGCCATTTTATATTAGAAAATTGGTCATGTAGACAAAATAAAAATTGTATTTGCGGTTCCCAAAATTTGGGACAAAATATACAGGATGTCCCATTTAAGGTACGAATGCATTGGTATCTCGAGAACCGTAAGAGCTACGAGGTTGGTTAAGTTAGGCAAAAGTTGCCCCATTAGGAGGATATTTTAATGGTGTTTTGTTATTTGCGAAAAAATGCATAGGTCACTAGATACAGGTGAAAATGTAAATTTAGCGATTTTCTTTTTTTTGCTTATAACTTTGTTATATGAAATAATACAAGATTCTGGTTTGCACTTTCTTAAGGCACTTTTGTATGGTGAATTTCCAGAAGTTCTCAATTTTTTTTTATATCTAACCATTTACGAGTTACTGATAGCAACTTTTATTTTTCATATGGAGGTCATATTAAGCTATGGCATTTTTAAATATAGATTTTTTTTTAGCTTTACAATGATATAAAACAATAATAATTTATTTTTATAATTAACAGAAAAATTAACAAAAATTGTTATTTATACTAAAATTAAATTGAAAAAAGTAAATCGAAGACTGCTATGGAAACAACGAACAACGAAAAAGTGCAACAATTGAATTTCTGAATTTTACTTACCAATAGTAGATTATTACGAGTAATAAACGAACTTTGACAACGAATGTAACAACTCAACATATCATATTTTTCCCAACGAGAAAAATTCATTTTTATTACTCGTAATAATCTACTATTGTTAAGTAAAATTCAGAAATTCAATTGTTGCACTTTTTTGTTGTTTGTTGTTTTCATAGCAGTCTTCGATTTACTTTTTTCAATTTAATTTTAGTATAAATAACAATTTTTATTAATTTTTCTGTTAATTATAAAAATAAATTATTATTGTTTTATATCATTGTAAAGCTAAAAAAAAATCTCTATTTAAAAATGCCATTAGCTTAATATGACCTCCATATGAAAAATAAAAGTTGCTATCAGTAACTCGTAAATGGTTAGATATAAAAAAAATTTGAGTACTTCTGCAAATTCACCATACAAAAGTGCCTTAAGAAAGTGCAAACCAGAATCTTGTATTATTTCATATAACAAAGTTATAAAGCAAAAAAAAATCGCTAAATTTACATTTTCACCTGTATCTAGTGACCTATGCATTTTTTCGCAAATAACAAAACACCATTAAAATAGCCTCCTAATGGGGCAACTTTTGTCTAATTTAACCAACCTCGTAGCTCTTACGGTTCTCGAGATACCAATGCATTCGTACCTTAAATGGGACACCCTGTATATTTTTTAAATGGAACCATACATTTTTTATCTTATTGGAAAGAGTATTTTTTTCTCTTTCCAATAAGGTAGTGGTATTTGTGTACAATATTTTCAAATAAACGAGTTAATTACGGTTAAAAAATTTTTTTTTGTTTGTTTGACGTTTAATAATTTCTCCCGTAAAGTTCTCTGTGTTGAATAATGTTTAATAACTTCACAAATGAAGAAAAGTTAGATATGATTTTGCTATATGGAAAGTTATATCTAGACACCAGTTACGTAGAACGGTCGGCTCTTTTTCCAAAAGAGCTGAAATGTGCGAAAGAAATAATGGCTTTCAATTTGAATATTTTCTTTAATTGTTTTGTTATTAGTGTAAAATAAGGTAATAAAATAATCCATACTAATATAATAAATGCGAAAGTAACTCTGTCTGTCTGTTACGTTTTCACGCCTAAACCGCTGAACCAATTTTGATAAATTTTGGTATAGAGATAGATTGGACTTTGAAGATGGATATAGGCTACTTTTTATCGCGTAAATAAAACTTAAAGGGGTGAAATAGGGATGAAAGTTTGTACCGATCTATTAGTACAGTTGCACAAGTGAATAATGAATTGAACGTCACTGACGCATGATGAGTAATTCTTTGGTTAATTGGACAATGAAATTTTTGTCATTGGCGTGTAGCGCAAGATAAAACTTTCGTGAAAAAAATTGAATTATCAAAATTTAATAATCAAAATGAATCGAAAGCATAAGCAAGGTTCTACAATAAATATTTCACAAAGTACAGTAAAAAGGATTCTAGCTGAAAACAAAAAGAAATTTAAATAATCTAGAATCAAAATTAAATTCTCCGGGAAAGAACAAAATTGAAAATTTTGATTTCCAGGTATTTCTCATATTCTTTCTCACATCTATTACTTTTACAGTTTATTACAGTGTAGTTTTATTTGATTAGAACAAATAAACGTTCAAATTCTAAAGATTAAATTTGATTACAACAATGAAAAGTTTTACAGTTAATAACAATGTAGTTTTATTTTATTACAACAATTTTCACCTACAGTAGACTAAATCTGATTGCAATAATAAAAATTACTATCACACAAATTATTGTCATCATTGTTTACTATATTGATTATTGTAATAAAAAAAAATTAATTGTGATTTTGATTTTTTTTTATTTAATTGTTAATATTAAATCCATACTAATATAATAAATGCGAAAGTAACTCTGTCTGTCTGTTACGTTTTCACACCTGAACCGTTTAACCAATTTTGATGAATTTTGGTATAGAGATAGGTTGGACCTAGGAGAAGTACATAGGCTACCTTTTGTCGCGAAAATAAAACTTGAAGGGGGTGAAATAGGGGACGAAAGTTTGTATGGAGAACCCATCATTTCTCAAGTTAGGAATATAAAAATTCTTATTTATGCTTTTGGTAAGAAATAAAGTGTTTTAGCGTTTTTAAAAAATCATCCATCAAGGCGGTACGATAGGGGATGATTTCAATTATTTTTTTATTTATAGTAAAGTTTTAACCGTTAGCAGATTTTCGATATTTGTCGGAGAGATAGCTTGCATCATATGTACATAAATAAAAGTACCCGAGACATGTTTAGAAAAGGCGTTTTTAGGTGCGGTGCGGGGATCGGGCGGAGCCTGTTACATGTACGATGCGAGGCAGGTTGCCGGCTCCCTACGCAGCGCATGTCTCCGAAGTAAATGTGAAAAATTACTGGTACACATGTAGCTAATCGTTATTTTAGCTTTACCCGTGCGAAGCCGGGGCGGGTCAGCTAGTAATTTTATAAAAGACAAATGTTTCCATAGTTTACTTGACTAAATAAACAAATAAAAGATAATTTTTATCTTTAAACGTAAATAACTCGTTTATTTGAGGTATTTACGTGGTGTTTGTGGGTATACAAGACGGTATCGCGTGAGGAATAATTTGGTGTATGAAGAATGTATGGTTAGGAAGAATGTTGTTAAGAGACTTGGAGAGAGCCAGTTGAGATGGTTTGGTTATGTGGAGAGAATGATGAGTGAACGACTTGTAAAACGCATATATGTTGGTAAAGTTGAGGGTGTTCGATTGCGTGGCCGTCCAGTGTGTAAGTGGATGGATGTGATTGGTAGTGTTTTGAAGGAGCGTAAGTTTCCGAGTGGAAAGAGAAGAGCATGCATGAATATGATTATGAATGTGGCTGAGGCGAAAGAAGTGTGCCTAGATAGGAATGTGTGGCGAAGGATGATTGTTTTGTAAATGATGTGATGTGAAGATGTATGGTTAGTAAGAATGTTTTATGAGAATGGAGAGACAGCTGAAGTTTTATGTGGACGTTGTGAACGAAGTATGTTTGTACAGGAATGTGTGGCAAAAGATGATTTTTGGGTAACTATTATTGTGGTCCGGATGCGGTTATTCGCTACCGAAAATCGGTCACTTTAATATGTTCTTATGTAGGAATGCTATGATGATTGTGGATAAGGCGAAAGAAGAATGTTGTTTAAGAGTGAAGTGAGTCAGCTGAGCTCTTACTCTCATCCCTTTTCTTATTGTTACTATTGTTTCCGGGTTTTTGCTAACCCACTAAGTGGGAAACGCGTGATTTTATGTATGTATGTATTTAAAAAAATTGGAAAGAGAAAAAAAAATACTCTTTCCAAAAATATAATAAAAAATATATAGTTCCATTTAAAAAATATATAATCTGTCCCAAATTTTGGCAACCGCTGACATAATTTTTATTTTGTCAATATGGCCAATTTTCTAATATCAAATGGCACAATTTTGCTCATTTAACCAACTTCGTATCTCTTCAGATAAAAAAGTTACCAATAGTGAGCAAGCTTATTGAGATTGAGACACCCTATACATACAGGGTGGAACAAATTCGAGTTCCTTATATGAAAAACATTGTTTTTATGCACGCGACAGAAAATGGGCTACTTGCGCACCTTTTTTTATTTCATATTTTTGAAGAGCAGGTAAAAACTTGCTACCCCTATTTTTTCTTTTAACAAAATTTTTATTAATTAGCCAGAAAATAAATAATGAAATTTGTTTATTTGAATTACCGCCATGTATGACGTAGAAATACGCCGCACCAATGAGTGATCGTAAAGCCATAGCGTTTATTTGTACGGGTAATGTAGATTTCCTGTTTGACGTTTCAACAATAGTTTGAAGGTTAGTATTTTAGTTTGTTTTTTTCGTATCGATATTTTAAATTACATGGAACTACCTATGTGTTTATTTGTGAAGTAATTAATATATTTGAGAGCCCAGAGAGAGCAAAATGTCAAATTCAAATTAAAACTTTCTCGCACGCAATGCCATCTATAAGTTACATTCTTAAACATGGTTCTCTTCCTCGGTTCAATATAATGACGTCACAGAAAATTTTCTTTCTTAATATACTAAAAAACAAATAACTTTTTTAAAATAAAATTTATATTTTTATATATGTTTTCAATATAATATTACGTATATAGTGATAGAAATCGGATTTTCAGTACCATGCAAGTAGCCCATTGTTTTAAAAACATCTAATTACACCACGTTATTCTACGTAAAAAATAGTACAAAAATTATCTAAACGTTTTTTCTTTATTTTTTTATAATAAGCGAGATATGAGGTATTTTCAAAATAAGCGAATATCAAGTTTTAGCCTGCAGCTAATAAACAAAAGACGATCGAAAATTCCTTTGGTGCCTATTAAATTTGCCTCAAAGAGTTGGCCCATAAAGACCTACATCAATTTTCTGTAGCGTGCTTAATAAGAAAGTTTTTCATATAAGGAACTCGAATTTAGCTCGTTTAACACTTACATTACAAATCGTGGAGGTTTTTCTATATTCGCATATTTAATAATATCATAATCAGGTTCTATATTAGCACAGGCATATCTTTGTGAATCTTTATTGGGTCCAAAAATTACGACAGATCTTCCAATAGCAGTTACAACACCTTCTAAAGGTAAGTTACTATCGGAAAACACTTTTCGTTTTAGACCTATATCTATAGGGCCTAATCTAGACGATAGATCTCCTACGTAACATCTTAGAGGGTTATCTGGGCTGCATTCTTGACGATATAAATCTTGCTATAAGAAAAATAATATTTAATATTCTAGAAGAATTTCGAAGATTCTAGAATGGGGTCATGTAAAAAAATTGCTGATTTTTTTTATAAAATCATGAAATCCATCTCATTAAATAAATATAGTAATAGAAAATAATTTGAAATATGCGACTTTTCATTCATAAATTTGGTAATAAACTTTTGCGCTTTTAAACACGGACTAAATTTGTGACGTCACAGTTTCATACTCACACAAAGACAATAGGGTAGTTGTGAAAAAAATAAATGTTACTTTTTCGTATTAATTATGAAATATAAACTAATTCTAAACATGAATGCAAAATTTATTAGAAAATATAAAACTTTGCATTCATAATTTCCATAAATAAAGTTCGCGGTGGAATTCTTGTGACGTAGACTATTAATGATTATATAGACCAAGTCTGTATGGCTCGTACAAGCTTGCTGTAATACTACGACAAAGCGAAGAAGTTGAATTATGTCTTAATTGTATACCGTGAGTATTTTTTAACGTAAAACATTGGGTTTGTCATATCCATGGTGACGACTTATATTTGATTGACAGCAATGTATTTGCCCGTTCCATTTAAAATGAAACATAGGGAACGAATCTGACAGAAGTATTATATTTAAATATTGTAAGAAATTTAGCGGACTCAGAAAAACTCTCGAGAGCACTAAACATATTTCGGGCACAAGTACACACAGTATTTTTTCTACATCTAAATTTAATTTTTAGAAAACAGGTATAATTATTTCAACAAAATTGAACCTCTAATGACATCTTGTCAATATGACAGATAACCGCTGAATTTTCCTATAAGTTATGATTTGTCATTTGATTGACAGCAATGTATTTGTCTGTCTCATTTAAAATTACACATGGGGAATGAATCTGACAGAAGCATTATATTTAAATATTGTAAGAAATTTAGAAAAGTCAGAAAATCACTGGGGTACAAGGTGCACACTATATTTTTTCTACAACTAATTTTAATTTAGAATGCAGGTATAATTATTTAAATAAAATTAACCTTTATTGGCGTCTTATCAAATGTCAAATTTGTTCCCTATGTTTCATTTTAAATGGAACGGGCAAATACATTGCTGTCAATCAAATGTCAAGTCGTAACCATGGATATGACAAACCTAATGTTTCACGTTAAAAAATACTCACGGTATACAAATATTTACAGTATAATTCTAAAAGTAAAATAACATATACAAATGTATTATTTAACAGTACGTATATTTTATAATCATTTACTTGAATACCAGATATTTTCAAGATATTTAATTCTTATATACAAAACTTCATAATTTTGCCACCAGGTGGCTACACACTTCAGGGGCATGTACGTGTCATTTTTAGTGACATTTAACCTATGTTTTACGTGTGGAACGACTAATTCGTGTTAAAATCATATTTTATTTTTCTTTTTTATATCAGCAATTTTAAGTCAAAGTAATGAAACTAATGAATTTGTGTAAAAATGAATAATTTCTTTTGAAATAGTGCTTCACTTAAAAATATAAATCTTTTCCAATAAAAATAGTAGTATTGTGTGCAGAGTGTACTACCGAGAGTGTATCGCTAGGGCAAGAAAGACTGGGATTGGTATTAATAGTACACGTCACACACTGGAAAATTTGAAATAAGAATTTATTTAAAAAAAATTATATTTTGAAAAATATACAGTTGCCAGATGCAAAACATGTATTAGAGTGAATAACTTGACCAATTCTTTCAGAAAAAATATAAATTGAAAAATGCGCAACTACCCTATTCTCTCTCTCACACACACATACACATTTACGCTTCACAACATGAAACAGTAATCTAACCTAAAATTGTGTCATCTGACAGCACAATATACAAGAGAGAAGATTATTATTACTTTCTATTTCTTTAAAAGTACTAGTGCAGTATAAGGTATGTAAATAACTATTTATTTTTTAAATAAATATCAAATCAAACAATCATAGTTCCAAATTAAACCGGTAGAGCTCGACTGTCGTATCCGTGAAACTTTGTCGTCAGCCGTTGAAATATTTTAAATTAAACGCAACTTTTAAAAAATCATATCTCTGATTCTAAAGACTTGTAAGGTGTAAAACATACACCTACATATTTAATCTGATCAATTTTTTCAAGAAAAAAATTAATTAGAAAATGTGAAATGACCCCATTAAGACTGGTGCTTACATTTAGTGGATCAGCTAACTGGGTATAATAAGGGTTCCACATATACCCGCCAGCAACACAACGGGTTGCTTGGGGTTTTACTGCTGCGTCCACACCTACAGGGTTTACGTATATGGCCCAATTATGGTCCCTCGTCTGAAATATAATAAATTTTTATACAGAATGTTAAGGGAAAGGGAAGAATATTTGAGGGTTCATTTTAAATGGGCCACCTATAAAACCTAGAAAGAAGATTAAATATAAATATATCATAACGACATGTTTCCCATTACTGGGTGTACCAGTATCTACAACACATGTAGACATCGGTAATGATGTCGATATATTTTACCGTGTGGGTGCTTAACAACTTGATCAATATATTGGCAACACTTGTTTTCTTAACAAACCTGAAGTATGTGTCAAATAGTTGACATGGTTCTAGTTAACACCGGTGTTAGAACCACGCTTGTGCTACCAGCCAATGATTATAACAATTAACATCAATAACACTAAAATGAACAGTCAGAATGAGATTTTGTTCTATATCTTTTATTTCCATGGCTATCAGATTTTTGACGAAAATGTCATATTTTATTTTCTAAATATCTAGTGCTACAGATATTCTATTGCATTAAATGAAGACTTTTTGAAAGTAAAAATTAATTCTAAACATCTATTTATTCTTGTATTTTTGCCCTAAAATGTACAGGAGAGCCAATATTCGCAAATTTTTAAAATCCTATCTTACACTACTATGTTCCGCGTTTCGTTGCACATCTGTATATATATATATACAGTATGTCCCATTTAGAAGTGCCACCATTGGGATCTCAAGAACTATAAGAGATACGATGTCGGTTAAATGGAACTTTTTGTGCGCGTTTGGGAGGCCATCTGAGATGTGCTTTTGTTTTTCCAAAAATTCTCATAGGGCACTAGATAATGACGAAAAACTGATTTTTGTTGATTTTTTCTTTTTCAAATAACTCCTAAACTATTAGTAACTGAGAAAAACGTTTCAAATATAAAAGATAGATATTTTTATTAACTAATCAGTGGCATACGAAATAAATCTTTATATCCGTAAATTTTCGAGATATAACACAAACTTATATTTTTTTAAATGGAACCCATATCTGATTTTAGTCTCAAAAACATTATTATTTTTTACTCTTTTTAACGATGTAAGGGTTATTATATTTTATATTTGTTTTGCCTTCAAAATTATTATTTTTTCCTTATTTGTATTAAATTTACAATTATTTTGACAATATTGGTAGGTTTCTATTTAGAAATACTCCTTGTATTTGTATAATTTATTTCGTCAGAAAATTTTGCTCAAAACTTGTATCAAATTAATTTTTATAGCAGGTCGCCCTTGGCACATTAGAGTGTAATTTGTAATTATGAGTCTGGAATAAAAATATTAAGTAATCAAGGCATAAAACAAATTATTTCGATCAAATACAATATAATTAATAAAACTAATAATGTTTTTTGGGAAATAATGAGAAAATTCAGGAAAATAAAGAGAAAAAAATAAATTTTAGGAACAAAACAAATATAAAATATAATAACCCTTACATCATTGAAAAGACTAAAATCAGATACAGGTTCCATTTAAAAAAATATAAGTTTGTGTTATATCTCGAAAATTTACGAATATAAAAATTTATTTTGTACACCACTGGTTAGTTAATAAAAATACCTATCTTTTATATTTGAAACGTTTTTCTGAATTACTAATAGTTTAGAAGTTATTTGAAAAAGAAAAAATCAACAATATTCAGTTTTTCATTATTATCCAGTGCCCTATGAGAATTTTTGGAAAAACAAAAGCATGTCTGAGATGGCCTCTTAAAGGCGCACAAAATGTTCCATTTAACCGACATCGTATCTCTTATAGTTCTCGAGATCCCAATGGTGGCATCTCTAAACGGGACACACTGTATATGAAAATTAAATTAATTTTTTTTTTGTTCATGGCATTAATCTTGTAAAACAGAAATTGTTTATTCCTTTAACCTTCTTTGAAGCATTTATAGTTTTCGAGATAAAAATGGTGGCCAATTTGAAATGAACACACTGTACAGGGTGTCTCAGGACGAGCTTACGCTATCTATATTTTAAATACTATTTAATATAATTTAACGAAATTTGGTATCTAGGGGTTATCCAACATGCCCGTTTTAACTAAAATATTTTCAAAGCAGTAGCACTTCCGGTTTGACCGGAAATTGACCTCAACTTTCTTATTTTAAATGGAATACGCTATATTTTATTTTTCCATTGAATGCAGCGGAAAATTTTACGTATGAAGCAATAAAAACATTTTACTCATGATCAACTACTTCCGGCGTTATTCAACTTGTTTTGATTTTTTGTCTGATATCCGGCACATTTTCAAAACTCTGTATCTCGGGAACGAGATCGAATTTTTATAATCTGAAAAAAGCTTTTTATAAAGAAGACTTTAAGCTACATTATCCATTGAAGAATCCTCGATTATTTATAAAAATGTGACGGGTACGTTACACCAAAATTACAGTTGACAAACTTCGAAAAAGACAAATAAGGGTACTTTATGTAACATGTCCTATGTTGAAAGTTGATAGAATTTCAGTAAATTAGAAAAAATGTAATCTGGGTATAATTATTTTATTAATACGGATAAGTAAACCATGGAAAAACAATGTTTTTACAAACTCATCTACTTGATTTCTTAGATAATTTACCGTTGGATCAAAGGAATTTAATATGGTACCAGCATGATGGCGCTCCACCCCACAATAGCCATAGAATAAATACTTTTATAATTATACCCAGATTACATGTTTTTCTAATTTACTGAAATTCTATCAACTTTCAACAAAGGACATGTTACATAAAGTACCCTTATTTTTTGCCGTAGAACACATTTATGTAATAAAAAAGGGGGGGTTCCATTTAAAAAAAATTGTCTTTTTCGAAGTTTGTCAACTGTAATTTTGGTGTAACGTACCCGTCACATTTTTATAAATAATCGAGGATTCTTCAATGGATAATGTAGCTTAAAGTCTTCTTTATAAAAAGCTTTTTTCAGATTATAAAAATTCGATCTCGTTCCCGAGATACAGAGTTTTGAAAATGTGCCGGATTTCAGACAAAAAATCAAAACAAGTTGAATAACGCCGGAAGTAGTTGATCATGAGTAAAATGTTTTTATTGCTTCATACGTAAAATTTTCCGCTGCATTCAATGGTAAAATAAAATATAGCGTATTCCATTTAAAATAACAAAGTTGAGGTCAATTTCCGGTCAAACCGGAAGTGCTACTGCTTTGAAAATATTTTAGTTGAAACAGGCATGTTGGATAACCCCTAGATACCAAATTTCGTTAAATTATATTAAATAGTATTTAAAATATAGATAGCGTAAGCTCGTCCTGAGACACCCTGTATACATGTAGCATAGGTGCAGCAATAACAGCAATAAATATACCTGGTTCCGATCGTTTTTTCCTGGATGCCTTAATTTTACTTCTATGATTGTGTCACTTTGGCTGCCATCATTTGCTATTAACTGTGTCTAAAATAAAATATAAATATTGTCAGTAGTAATATAACAAGATAGTGAGAATAAATTGAAAATAATTTTACAGATTTTTCGAAAACTTGTTGCCAGGCAATAGTCACGAAAGCCCGTAGGCAGAAGGTGGGGAAAAAATGATTTTAACATATGTTGTTTGGGTCGAGACAAGGATGAAAAATTCAAATTTGTGACCTTGGGGAGGCTCGGCGCGAGCCGCCATCTTGGTCAAAGGTGCAAAAGTTGAGTTTTTCGCTATTATCTCGAAAACTGTGGCCCGTATAAAATTTTTACAAGAATACAAATTTAAAGCTCGTTACATTTTGTACAAAATGTGACATTTTTTTTACCTAGAATGAACTCTCAAACAGTTATGTTCAAAAATAGGTAACCAGAACAACAATTTATGAAAGAAGATTTAATTGAATTGAAGAAAAAATGAACAGTAAGCTGATTTGCAGATGTTTAAAATTTTAGTGAAATTTCATATAAATTTAAATTGTTAATAATTCGTTAACCGCTCATCGGAGCAAAAATCGTTTAACATGACATGAAGGAGAATTCCAAAGTGAATTAAAATTTTTAAACAGCGGTACCGTATCTTTAACCGGTCAGAGTGGTTGATGAATTTGCGAAAAAGCGCTGACAAAAATTATTTAAAAATCATCGATAATTTACTTCTTTTGATGCCACGACAAATGTAAACTGTTACAAATAACAAAATCTATTAGACTAAGTATTAAAAAATTAATATTGTGTATATTTTGAGTGATTAAATCTTCTTTCATAAATTGTTGTTCTGGTTACCTATTTTTGAACATAACTCTTTGAAAGTCCATCCTAGGTAAAAAATGCAAGAACCCTTTTTGTACAAAAAGTAACGAGATTTAAATTTGTATTCTTATAAAATTTTGATACGGGCCACTGTTTTCGAGATAATAGCGAAAATCTCATTTTTGCACTTTTGATCCAAGATGGCGGCTCAAAATAGTTTTTTCCCCAGCTTTTGTAGGGTAAAAACCTCTATTGACTGGACTAGAAAGAAACTGGAGAATTATTTTCTAATTTCTCGAACTCTCGAATTATGTTTAATTCGATTATTTTTTATCTACAAATTTGTTTCAAACAGTAAGCCACTGTCTTGCTATTGTGTCGCCAGCTATATACCGATTTTTCATACTTGACCGTTGCGTCATTAATTGCTGAACAGCAAAATAACAAGTAATTGTATGTTTATCTCTGTCTTACTTACGGTTTCTTACATTCTGTCTTTGATACGAACATCAAACTATGACATAACAGTCAAGTGTGAAAAATCGGTGTTTACTTTGTTATTAACTAGCTTCATTCATTTACATAGTGCAGTTGGCAAGTCTGTTTTGACAACTACATTACTTCTGACAGGACATAATAAATATAAATAATCGTCTTCAAACCGAGTGATTATTAATTCTAGTGTTTCCAGAAGTGGTTTCTATAATTGTTTGATTTATTTCATGATCAGAAACATCACTAAATCGGTGTTTTTCGTTCGTTTATTTATACGAGGTGCTATCCAAAATTTTCGGGACTGGTGCTGCCATTTGCAAAGTAGGAGTAGTTGATCTTTGCACCGCTAGGTGGCGAGAGCTGCATATCTGATGAGTCAGTGTGCGGCTGGGCCTGCGCACTCAGTGGGTAATTACTGACTTTCGATTTAGTTATCTGTGCACTCACTTTGGCGCTAGTATCAACACAATTTGAATTGTTTCCCCCGTCATTTCTTAAAAATTTGAAGATTCAAATCGTGCGAATGTCAAACCGGTGTGTCAAACGAAAAGTGCAATATTGAAAATTAATACTTTAGTATCATTGATTGTGTTAACATTGTTTTATTGTGTTTTACGTTATTCTTAGGATTATTGGTGTTCATTTTTATTCTATAATTCTTTTGTACTAATATCCGTGTTATACTCCAGTAATGAAAGTAAAAAAATTAACCATGCTTCCTAAAAATCGATGCTGTATTCCGTTTTGTCATAAACTGGATCCAATTATTCATAGATTTTCAGTTTATTACGAAGAACTATTTAATACTTGGATAGAACGTATTTCTTCGAAGAAATTGCAAGATATGGACCCGAAGAATATTTATAATATGTCATACTATGTATGTGATAAATATTTTACCGAAGAATGTGAAATACCAGGGACTAAGATATTAAAAGTTTACTCAGTTCGCACTCTGTTTTTAACAGGTATGTTATTTTTCTTTCATGTGAATTTCGTTATTATTAGTTTCATATTTTATGTTTAAGGTGGTCCATATAAGCATTGTTTTCTTTTTCCGAATACTAATGTAGAACGTACTAATACAGCGACTGCAGGTAAATTAATAATCCAAAATTTATTTTCTTAGGAAGGTTAATCTTTAATTATTTGCAGAAGTATCCACGCAAAATGTTTGTATTGTCAGCAGCGAACTCAGTAATATTGAGTATGAGGAAAACTCTAAAGGTATTGTTTATATTTATATATATTTTTGCATCAATTATTATCACTTTGTATAATTAGTTATTTTCATTGTTGTAATCAAATTTTCTTTGCTGTAATTAAGCATTTTCATTGTTGCAATCAAGTTATTGTATGACAAATTTAAGTGAAAATTCAAGTTGTTTAATATGTTTTTAGTGTATCTATTTATGAGAAATAGCAATATAGATTCCATCGAAATAGTTATAAGATTTATCTTACAATATTGCAGATTTGAATAATTGCACGGCTACTTCTTCAGAGTTTGCGTTTCTCAATAAAGAAGAGACTAATTCATCAAGTGAGTTTTTCGACTTTATGCTAATACTCATCCATACATACAGGGTGTCTCAATAAGCTTGCTCACTATTGGTAACTTTTTTATTTGAAGAGGTACGAGGTTGGTTAAATGAGCAAAATTGTGCTATTTTATATTAGAAAATTGGTCATGTAGACAAAATAAAATTTGTGTCAGCGGTTCTCAAAATTTGGGACAATATATATATTTTTTAAATGGAACCATATATTTTTTATTCTCTTATTGGAAAGAGTATTTTTTTCTCTTTCCAATAAGGTAATGTTGTTTATGTACAATTTTTTCAAATAAACGAGTTATTTACGTTTAAAAATTTAAATTTTGTAAACTATTTTATTAGTTTTTTAGTCAAGTAAGCCATGGAAACAATTGATTCTTTGTTTTTTTGACGTTTAATAATTTCTCCCGTAAAGTTCTCTGTGTTTAATAATGTTTAATAACTTTACAAATGAAGAAAAGTTAGATATGATCGTGCTATATGGAAAGTTATATCTAGACACTAGTTACGTAGAACGGTCGGCTCTCTTTCCAAAAAGTTTAAATGTGCGAAAGAAATAATGGCTTTCAATTTGAATATTTTCTTTGTTTTGTTATTACTGTAAAATAAATTAATAAAACAATAATTTTATAAAAGGCAATTGTTTCCATAGTTTACTTGACCAAAACTAATAGAAGATAATATTTATCTTTAAACGTAAATAACTCGTTTATTTGAAAAAATTGTACATAAACAACATTACCTTATTGGAAAGAGAAAAAATTACTCTTTCTAATACGATAATAAAAAATATATAGTTCCATTTAAAAAATATATATTCTGTCCCAAATTTTGGGAACCGCTGACACAATTTTTATTTTGTTTACATGACCAATTTTCTAATATAAAATGGCACAATTTTGCTAATTTAACCAACCTCGTATCTCTTCAAATAAAAAAGTTACCAATAGTGAGCAAGCTTATTGAGACACCCTGTATATAACAAAAGCTCCGTAAATATACATAATTGTTATATTTTTTCAATAAATTGTATTTTTCCGCAGAATTACTTTCTATGTAAGTTATAAACTAAATACAATTTTCGATTTAAATTTCATATATTTGTTTTTTTATTAATATTCCTAAATAATATTATTTGTTTATGAAATATGTATGAATTATGACTATTTACATATACATACTTTAGTAAATTTGGAGTAATTTACGCAAATGGTCAGTATTCATACATACTTTATAAATTTATGTAGTAGTATTTAATACAAACAAAAATTTCAAATATCCCGCCTACTGTGCCGCCTTCAAAATTTTAGTTCCTTGTGCAACCACCGAGCGCTTACATCGCTGAGTTTATAAAGTCCCATGACAACGATAGAGTTCCCAATCTATATACGTAGTATATGTATCTATTGTCTATGGTGTGCGGAGTGGCATTCAGCTGGGAGGACGTGTTGCGTGTCCACAGTGATTTCCGTAATACTCTGTGTTTGGTGTGTGGCGGTTTTACGATGGATCCAACCTTCTTGTCACGGGTTATCACCGGCGACGAGAGCTGGATTTACGGTTATGACCCAGAGACAAAGCAATAATCGTCCCAGTGGAAGAGCCCGGCCTCTCCAAGACCCAAAAAAGCGAGACAGGTGAAGAGCATGATCATTGTTTTCTTTGATACCAAGGGAATTGTGCACAAAGAATTCGTCCCACCCAACCAAACAGTGAATTCCGCGTACTACAAC
Organism: Ophonus ardosiacus; assembly: GCA_943142095.1. Taxonomy (NCBI): domain Eukaryota; kingdom Metazoa; phylum Arthropoda; class Insecta; order Coleoptera; family Carabidae; genus Ophonus; species Ophonus ardosiacus. Next base: position 13,086,897 of record OW964840.1, read on the forward strand.
GGCCCGAACTTTGGCGTCAAGGGAACTGTCTGCTGCATCACGACAACGCGCCCTGTCCTTGCTTACCAGGACCTTTTTGGCAAAAAACAACATGGCGGTTCTACCCCACCCACCATACTCGCCAGATTTGGCACCTTGCGACTTCGCGCTAACTGAAACTAAAGTTGAAAGGCCGTCGGTTCAACACTCTAGAGAGGATTCAAGAAGCATCGCTGGCGGTGATAAACACCCTCAAAGAACAGGACTTCCAGAAAACGTTTGACCAGTGGCAGAAGCGCTGGGACCGGCGTGTACATGCGGATGGGAACTACTTCGAGGGTGATGGTGACCATTAGTCCAAAGGTAAGGTTTTTAACAGATCGGATCCATCGTAAAATCGCCACACACTAAACACAGAGTATTACGGAAATCACTGTGGACACGCAACACGTCCTCCCAGCTGAATGCCACTCCGCACACTGACTCATCAGATATGCAGCTCTCGCCGCCTAGCGGTGCAAAGATGAACTACTCCTACTTTACAAATGGCAGCACCAGTCCCGAAAATTTTGGATAGCACCTCGTATATGTTGATAACTATTTGACAATATCAAAGCTACAGAGACTATTCCCGGGAATAATCTGTAGAACTTTATTCTCACTATAATAATAGTAGAATTGGCTAAAACGCTGACACGTAACAGGTTATGAAACATTTCATTTGTTTTAAGAAATGTCAAAAAATAATCAATACAAATTTTTAGGGAAGACATTTTGTCGATTTATTATTTTCACGGACGGCCATTTTACGGGGCAGCCATTGGGCGGGACAGTAATTTTTTCAGAACATTTATTTTTTAAATTTAAAATGAATTAGAAGAAAATTAAAAGTTTAATGCCCGGTTTCACCATTGACGAATAAATAGTTTATTCATCAGTTAAGCTATCCGTCGAATAAAATAGCATGTTTTTGTTCCACCAACGTCAGTTAGCAGTTATTCGACGAATAAATCGTCAGTTAAATTATCTGGAGATTTTTGCCCAGTTAAATATTTATTCAACGAATAGTTTGACATTTGACATTTTTATTGTGCGTGTTATAATATAATTGTTCAGTGGCGATCAGAAGAATATTTACAAAAGGTATCAATCTAAAACGGATAATAGATAAATATGAAAAATGAAGTTATCTTTAGTTATTATTTATATTTCCGTCAATATTAGAATCTCATTTTCATCATTGTTGACATCTTCTGATGAAGAAATTGTTATTCAGGCGAAAAAGGAATGATCCCTATAATCACATGATTATAATTTATAATCAATTTGACGAAGTAGATTTTCGCATGCGATTCTGATTATCAAAACAATGCGTTTAAGAAATTCTAAATATGATTCAGCATCATCTGGAGCCAATAAATGAAAGAAATATGCCATTTCTTCTATGAAGGATATTTTTTTTGTGCAAAAATATTCCATTCTTTAATTTTTTTCTTGTGACAACACATCGTTAATTTTCTTATTTTCTATAATATACAAATATTCTTCCACTACAATTTTTAAACATTTTTTTTTTTTTTTCATGAAGGAATTTTTTGCTTCTTTCCCTCTTCTTATTTATATTTTCACTCATTTTCATTTGATTTCAATGGTCGCGTTCAGCCGCACCTAGCTGCTAGCTCGCTAACCTAGCGAACGTCGTTGAACGGTCCGCTGACCGACCGCTAGTTTCTAGCTGCTAGTCTAGCGGGCTAGCGAAAACAAAATGTGCTAGATGACTTAGCGTACTGCTATAACTGTCAAAAAATAGGAAATATGGCGCTAGTAAATTCAAATTCAAATTAAATAATACAATAAGAATATGAAAATATGTCATATTTGGTAAATGAAAGCAGAGAAATTCACCAACATATTCAATCTGGTAAACTTTTACATACTATATAATATAAAATTTTATTATGAGGTGAGAATAAATTTTATTTTTAGATGGACCGGTCGAATTACCACGACCGCTGTTAGCTAGCAGCTAGATAGCTGCTAGATGCGGCTGAACGCGACCATTGACACAAATCTGTTGTCTGTGACACAAAACAAAAAATTATTTTCGTTGACAGCGAACATGACAGTTTCGTCAGGGAGTTGAACTTGTTAGCTGTATTGCTGTATACTCAATGCAAAATAATGGAAAGAAAAATAAGATTCCGTGAATAACTATCTATTCAACGATTTTGGTTGGTGAAACGAAACTTTGACTAACCGATGAATAAAATTTATTCGTCAGATAACTATTTGTAAATTTATTCGGCAATGGTGAAACCGGGCATAATTGTTGAAATAAATAATTAAAAATAGATCTTTGTATAACGTAGATGCTTTAGACTTACCATTCTAATATAGCCAAAAGCAAATCCAGCAGGATGGTGGAAAGAAGCTATTGCTCTTAGTTCTCTAGCCTCAGAAGGACTGTAACCTCTTTCAATTGTTGAACACGCCCATCTTCTATTATTTTTCTAAAAAAAAAAAAACAATATATTTACAAAATAATAGATACGAGGGCAGTTTATAAAGAAATCTACCTAGCTATGAAACAAAAGACGAACAATAACAATATTTTGTTTGATTTGTGCGACATTTTTAAGTTTATACAGTAAGTTGCATTCAAATATTATTATTTATTATAGTTTAGCGTAGAATTTTAGATTAAAAAATCTGATGTAGCCAGTACTTGACCTCCCGCCAATTCCATGTTTAAAATAGCAATGAGCTTTAAGTAAAGTATCACTTCCGATTGATCGTTTGTAAACAAAATCTACTTTGTTATTCCAATAAATAGAAAAGTTTGTAACACGAAATTTTGGATTATATTTTACGATATTATGTTTTTCCTGAAAAATCTGGGAGCAAATACTAACTTTGCGAAGTTTTGGATCATTAATATATTTTAAGGAAAAATCGTCACACACATTATTGTCAAAATCATCACCAACTTTCTTATGCTCTAAAACGCTATCTGTGTAAATTCTTCGCCGTACATGATCCATTTCGTAAATGTGTAGTTGCAAACTATTATTTGACACTTTGAAATCACGTTCTTATTGAGAGCTATTTGATATACAGGGTATTATGTAAGTGATCAACGCTTAACCAGTGGTAGAACTGACCCCAAAGACAGTAAATCTGGCAATAATTTTTGTTTAACATACTTTCTACAAGAACTAGAGGCCTTCAAAACTGACCAATCACGTCATAGTTCAAAACTTTATAAAAAAGTAAAAATCAATGTGTTCTCTGGAAAAAATGTGATACCTGTCACAAATGACATAAAATCATTGACGTCTATTTGGAAATAACTGTACCGTCTTATAGCAGCACGACTATTTTGTAATGTCTCGCCATAAACCATATGCTTGTCTGCATACTCTTGGTTGGTGAAGGTAAATGGCATTTTGAGAATATCAAAAAAAACAGAATATAAATTGTACGTCTATGCAAAAAAAAACATTTAACGTCAGATTGACAATCAATATTTTTTCCAGAGAACACATTGATTTTTACTTTTCTATAAAGTTTTGAACTATGAAGTGATTGGTCAGTTTTAAAGGCCTCTAGTTCTTGTAGAAAGTATGTTAAACAAAAATTATTGCCAGATTTACTATCTTTAGGGTCAGTTCTGCCATGGGTTAAGCATTGATCAATTACTTACATAACACCCTGTATACTGCTGCAAACATCAAACTTTAATCGAATTATCCTGTATATCTAATATTTATGTATGATGGAAAATATATTATTTTTACAAACCTTAATTTCATTAGAATCATATTTAAACTACTAAATTCTTCTTAACACGGTTTCATTATTAATTTTAATGAAAATTGCTTCGTGACAGTGACATTTGTTTAAATATGTCAAATTTGTTATTAAAGTATTGTTTTTGTTTGACGCAGAGGCAAAGTGATGTACAAAAATAAATTATTTTATAATATAATATAAAGTTATTTCAAGTTATTTACTAAATGCTATTATCGTAGAATTGAAGATTGTGCCATTATATTCAATTTGTATTGGTAAAAGTTGCTAAAAAATTATATTCAATGAATTTTTTACAAGAAAAACTGTTAAAAGATTGTATAAATGATACTTCCGGTTATCTGATATACACTAAAAACTAATGAGCTCTTCCCACGTTAGTATAGAATGAGTATACAAAATTTCAAAATTTTCTGATTGATAGTATTTGAGTAATCGTGTCCACATGATACACACACACACACACACACACACACACACACACACACATACATACATACATACATACCTACAGACATCATTGTAAAAATGTTAAAATCGGATTCTCGGGACATCAAAACGTGCTTATTCACTAAAATCTCTATAACCGATTTTTAGCACGATCCCTATACCTCCCTTACCTAGGGTAGCGGGAGGTAATAATTTTCTGTGCTACCAGAATTTTTCCTAACATCAACGGTAATATGAAGTTTTACCCACCATCGTCTTGTATTTTTTTGTCCTCTCTTTTGCATCAGCCGTCGTAGTTTTATTATTTGAAGCCATATTGCAATTAAATTAAAATAAATTGGAAGAGATATAGTATCCATAACCTCATTTAAAAGTGTCAGTTCGCTATGACAACTTCCGACTCTTGCGACTATTGTAGAAAGCAATGTCGGGTGCTGCTAACGTCAAACAACTTACGACAACCGACAAACGACTCAGTTGTAGAACAGGCCTTACTGTCCCTATACAATCTTTCTGCACTACAAGCTCTATGTAAATGAATGACAGTTGAAGAAACATTGGGAAAAGTGTGTTAGTATTGAAGGAAATTATGTTGAAAAATAAAGAATTGTTCAAGTTCAATGTGTCTTCTTTCATAACTAGATTTCTTTATAAACTGCCCCCATATTATGAACATTGAGATATTGCTTCTCTCTGTTAAAATTAAAATCTAAATTATAATTAATTAATAATATTCTTACCTTTTTGTGAATGACAATACTACGTCCTAAAATAGTTCTAGGGCCAAATAAAGGCAGCATAGTGTCATTATAGTGATGTTTGTAAACAGTCAAATTGTCCAAAGTTCCAAATTTTCCACTAAGATCGCCCATCTCGTATTGATCAGGGGTTCCTAAAGGAATAAATTATGGTCAATTAATAAATCATTAGGTACTGCAGTAAATACAAAATTGATTGTAGTACCTAAATAAGTTCTCGGTGATGATGCCGGATCAACATTTAATGGATTCCAGTGATCATAAAGTGTCGTTCCTTCACATGGAAACTGTAAATGAGCTTCTACCGGAGTCTGAAATAAAAATAGTGTATTATGTATCAAATCCGGAAATGCTATTATCGGATGAAGTAGACCTCCAAGACCACTGAAATGATGGGAAAATATTGTAGCAGGAATTCATTTAATCGTTTAATTAAAAAGTTTGAAAGGTGACCTTCACTACCTACTTATTAAGGACGAAATGTTTTAATCTTCGAGCATATTGACAACTGTAGAGAATCGATATGACATCTGGTGATTAAATTTTGAACTAGTGCATGACGGTAGGTGCGAGCAGATACAACATATGTTAGCATACATTTTTTAAAAGTATTTCTTTTATACGAAAATGAATGTTGTAAAACACGGTAAAAGCAATATTATGTGTTGTGTATACGGGTGTCATTCGCTTATGAGTAGGGAAACTCATTTAAGTTTCCACATTTTGCCAAAAATAGGTAAAAATAAAGTGAGTATAACCACAAATGCAGGTATTCAACAAACATTGGAGCTTGTAAGTATGTTTTACGTTCTGGAAAACAAATTTCCAAGTATATGAGAGTATGTTCGAGACATTTCAAAGACAGTGACTTTATTCTTCATAACATAACATATTTATGATTATTTTAATTTTTAGAAATTCCTTCTCAACGGAGAAATTAAAAAAAAAGTGCTGTACCATCTTTGTGACGACAGAGCACTTTTTTGAAGACAGAGTGATGTTACATTTATAATTTCTCGATAACTATCGGTAATTCTACATAATATAATGTGATTCGCATTCAGAACTTCTATGCCTGTTTACAAGATTAATATTTGAAATAAAGTAGTAAATGAATATGCCTTCAACAATAATCCTAGAATGATGAGTAGCATTTAGAAAGTCAAATATCTGAACAATACGTAGCTTCATTTTGAAGAAACACAAGGAAAATTGTATCATATGACAGTGACAGACTGTACACCTACCGTCATGCATCCGCCATATTTAAAGTACTTGCAGCGCCTCTATCGGTCATTTCAGTTGAGAGTAGGTTAGAGTAAGAATAGTCACTGTCACTAGAGAAGTTACGGAGGATTTTTTATTGGGAAAATTACTAAATGGGGTATTCTAATGATCTTTTTTTATTTTTTTTTCTGAAACTTTCACGTATATGTATTACAAATCAAAAATTTTGAGTTATTTTTTATTTAATTTGAGCGAGATATGATTTTTTTAATATTCTTTGAAAATTTGAATTTTACCGGATGATACCTGTTCAGCGGTAAAATAAAATACAAGAAAACTCATGTTAGGAAAAAAAAAATTGATTTTTTTTTCATTATTTGGTCATTTTAAAGCATAATTCACAATATTATAACATTTTTTACCTTAAATTTTACTACATTAGAATACCCCATTGTTCCGATTCGGATTCATTTTCCAATGAAGAAAATTCTACTGATTCGAGTAGTGACAATTTAGAAACTCTATTAATAATTAAAAAGAAATAAATAAAAGCAACATTATGAGGTAATGACAATGGAATCATTTGTACAACATTTATAATTCACGACTTTTCTTCAATGACTACCGGCTAAAACGTCAACAAACTTGTGAACATAACCTGAAAACTACACCCCTACTACTAATTCATTAGGAATTATTAAATTCATCGACACTCAAACCTAATGAATCTGATAAATTTCTGTTTAACTTATTGGTGAAAATAGGAACGTTACATTTAAATTCATTTCTTTTAAAGCCCTGAATAAAAAGACCCATTGGTGAATTTCTGCTTAACTCGCACGACCCATCGGTGAATAAAAAAACAAGCCTATTCTCCTGAAAAATATTATCTTTACTTCACTTACTATATGAACGTGATATCCGCTATTTTCGATAAGCCCTTCCATATCGACTTCAACATTTGTTATATCATATTCTGTTTGTTGGAAAAATTCTAATTTTCCTTTTACAGACAAGTCATCGCCATTGGGAAACCAATCCTTTACTACTGCTTTTCGTCTATATATTCCTCCAATTCTTAAAAAAAAAAATCATAAATGTATGGTTACAAATTTGTAATTCACTAAAAAATAATGTTGCAATGAATGACAACTATGTACATTATTTGATTTATCAATCACTTCTGGACAAAATTAACGCATCACTTTTAATTTTTCGCTTATTTCACAAAGTTAGCTTATTTTTGGCATGTTTTATGGTTTTTAAATTAGTCCTTCACAGGTTATTAAAAATTTGTAGAAAATAACGCAACATAATATACCTTTGAATTAAAAACCACAATATTATACAAAGCTTATTATACAGGGTGTAACACGTACACCGACCACTGCCATTATTACCTTTATTATTATAGTTACAAAAAAATACTATAGAACAAAGTTGTAGGGGACCAAGGGGGACATTCTTTCAGAGAAGAAAATATTTTTTTAAACCAGTGGTTCTCAAGTTACAACACAAAGTTATATTTTTTCAAATGGGATTCTACATATTTTTTATGCCTATTCGATAGCATATTTTTTTCTGAATTCAACCATGTATTAGTTTTATATCCTTACATAATAAAAATATTGAAAAAAATGCGATTGAAATTTTAATAAATTTTTATTTTTAATATTATTGTACAGTAGGCTATGGATGAAAAACAATAACAAAAGAACAAAATATAGCTGCTGTCAAATAATAATTGGCGTACTAATTGTTGTAAATTGTTATTCTTTGTGTTTTGAGATTATTTTGTGACAATATGGCTGATGTTTATACAAATGAAGTTTTGTATCGTTTATTATTAATTTATGGTGAGTGCAATGAAAATGCCATACAAGCGTGCAATATTTATGCCACGAGATATCCAAACAAACCGCGTCCAGGGAGGTCAGTAATCAGGCGATTAGCACGAAATTTGAAAAACTATGGATCATTTTCACAAAAACGTGAAAGGCAACATCCCGAGAGAAACAATGAAGAAATAGAAATCGCAGTTTTAGCTTCTATTGCGCGTAATCCCAATTCATCCACACGCGAAATTGCTCAAGAACATTTTATTTCTAATATGTCCGTATGGCGCATTTTGAAAAAGCATAATTTAAAATCATATTCATACAAACTATTACATGCTATACATAATAATGACAATGAACGCAGAATAGTGTTTTGCGAATGGTTTTAGGTGCAGTATCAGGACGATAATAATATTCTTAGAAAAATTCTGTGGACAGATGAATCTAAATTTTCAAATAATGGATTATTTAATAGAAATAATGAGCACATTTGGGCTGAAGAACATCCTCGTGAATTTAGAGAAAAAAATAATCAACACAGATGGAGCTTTAATGTATGGCTTGGAATGTTTGGGAATAAAATTATTGGACCACATTTTCATGAAGACAATTTAAACGCTGCACATTATTTATGTTTCTTGGAAAATGAATTATTAAATTATTTAGAAGATTTAAACTTGAATGAAAGACAAAATATGTGGTTCCAACAAGATGCAGCGCCGGCTCACAATACTCGTCGAATGTACGAACGGCTCGACGAAATGTTTCAAGGTCGGTGGATAGCAACAAATGGGCCATACAAATGGCCCGCTCGTTCCCCGGACTTGACGCCCCTTGATTTTTTTTTATGGGGATATCTTAAAGATAGAGTATATTCAAAACCAGTGACAATGAAACAAAATTTGATGGACAGAGTTAGAGAAGCTTGCGCTGCTTTGACACCAGAAACTGTAATAAAAGCTACTTCTTCTGTTTTAAATAGAATAGAATTATGCTTATAAAATAATGGAAATCAAATAGAACATTATTTATAAGGAGTAATTAACAATTATTAATTTTCAATTTAAATTTATTACACTTGTTTCTCATCCATGGCCTACTGTACAATAATATTAAAAATAAAAATTTATTAAAATTTCAATCGCATTTTTTTCAATATTTTTATTATGTAAGGATATAAAACTAATACATGGTTGAATTCAGAAAAAAATATGCTATCAAATAGGCATAAAAAATATGTAGAATCCCATTTGAAAAAATATAACTTTGTGTTGTAACTTGAGAACCACTGATTTAAAAAAATGTTTTCTTCTCTGAAAGGATGTCCCATTTGGTCCCCTACAATTTTGTTCTATAGTATTTTTTTGTAAATATAATAATAAAGGTAATAATGGCGGTGGTCGGTGTACGTGTTACAGTCTGTATACCTATTTTACTTACTTAGAACAAGCCAATCGTTCACCTCTAGCTTTTGGACCAAAATCACCATAGATAACTAAACTCTTTCCCAAAATACCATGAGGTCCTGTCAAAGGTAGCAAAGAATCTGTGAATATTTTCCTAGATATATGAGCGCTCTGGAATCTGGAACCAGCTATAGCGAAGAGTCCGTGTCGTCCGCTTAAATCTCCAGATCTACATTGCCCCAAAGTAGATACCGAGCAGTCCTCCGGACGAGTTGTATTCAAGAAATCGACCTAGAAAGAAATAAAAATATTTGGATTACCTTAAAATTGGAATAGGGGATTCCATTCATATCGAAATTTTATATAAATGATACGAGGTGTGGCTACAAAATAACAAGATTGATCTTAGAACATTGACAATGTATAAAATTACACAAAACAAATATTGCCACCTTCAATGTACTCTCCTCCCCGAAGCCTATACCGCCCGATGCGAATATTCCATTGTTGGAAGCAATGCTTGCAGACCTTTTTTGTTAGGTTGTTCATAAGCTCTGACACTTTTTCTATAACTACATCTCGGCCCCGAATTTGGTGCCTTTGAACGCAGAATTACAATTTGTAAATAAGCAAGTCACATGGCACTAGATCAAGTGAGTACGGTTAATGTACCAACACGGTGATTTTGTATTTTGTTAAAAATGTTTTGCCGGACAGGGCGTTTTGTTCCGGAGCGTTGTCTCACATTTCAGCCCTTTTCCTTCTCACCCGTGTATGAAGGGTTACCAAAACCTTCTTGTAATATACTTGGTTAACGAAATGCCCCTCAGGCACCCAATCCATGTGAACAATCACTCGCATTTCGAAAAAAACAATGTCAGTGCACGGCCGAGACGCTAATCGTCTCCGATCTCTTTTCTTCCTTCTTTAAATCTGCTAAACTGCTCGAAAACTTGAATACTAGATAGACCCTCATCACCATAAACATTCCTTAACAATTCGTACATTTCTGTAGCGGATTTTTTAAGTTTCACACAGAATTTCATATTGACACTAACATGATTCCGGCGGAGTACGAGAAAGTCGTTTACTTCAATCAAAGGCTATTGCCGAACGGTTGGCCTAATTATCTTGAAATTTTAATAGTGGATGGAGGAAAGATGACAAATTAATATGACATAGCCTGCAATGTTGCCAAATTTACAGGGACGCCGGAAAAAATAAATCTCGTTATTTAATTGCCACACCTCGTACGAATAGCTTAGCATTATGATAACACAGGATGGTAAAATAGACCTAGAAATACCGAACAGGACTAAGAAAACAGGCAATATATATTACACAATAAATAAGGCGATTCTAGGGAAAGCTGAATTAGATATGAAAATAAAAATAAAAGTATACGAAACAATAGTATTACCGACAATCACATATGGAAGTAAATCGTGGAATTTATAGAAGAAACACGAGGGAAAGCTAATAGCGATATATAGGGTGTTAATACCAAGTCTTTACACCCGAAAATGGTAGTTAGAACTCGTTAAAACAAACAACTTTTCTTAGTTCCAATTTTCCATTGCCCCGGTTCGTAGTTATCGGAGTTCTTTTGTTTTTTGAAAAATCGTCATAACTCCCTTATTTTAAAGACTATTGGATTTTTTTATCAAAATTACCTTATGACTCTCTAAACATTTGGCATTTACAGTTATTTTTTATTTTTGCAAATGACAAAATGGCGATCCATCAAAAATTTCAAACCAAGGTTTTTTGATAACCACTCAATCGATTTTCGAAAGTAGAACATTTATAAAATCCTTAAACTATCTATTACAATATTTGTCGTAAACATTTTTTGAATCTATCAAAAAAAAATATGTATTCATTTACTTGACTTACACAAGGACTATAATCGGTAGTATTTACTCAAAATTTTAGTCACCGTAACTAACTAATTACCATGGCTACCATTTAGAAATACATTGGAATGATTAAAAAACAAATGAATTTGTTATTTTAGTCATAGATTAATCACCCTTAATTAAGAGTAAATACTACCGGTTAGTATGTTTAGAATAAAACCTAATTCGGAGTAGGTTATAAACACAGAAACGTATGTCTGATTATTATTCAATTCAAAAGTCAAGTTGTTACAATAGACTCTTACAGAATTGACGTCATATGCAAGAGAGAGATAGAAGATGCTTCCAAACAAACCTTCCCTCGTTGTCTTACGTCCCGCTCCGTGATTCTATCTGTCATTATGTTTGCATCTGTTATTCAGTGTTAACCTAATTCTTTGCGATTTGTTCGTTGTGTTCAATAAAAATGCGTGGGGCAACTTTTTTGTTTGATAATATTGAAGATCACTCGATTATTCAACAAAAACGATCGCTGGAGTGTAGAATTCTATGGCTGATGACAGGTCTTTGTTTGGACGTGGTAACCATAGCAATCTTTAGTTCTATGCTTTCCCGCTAGATGCGCTCTTGCAAATTACAATTGTGTAAGTGTCTATTGATCGTGAAATGTAATTTTAAGGAGAAAAGATAATAAATAAGGATACTATTACCATTCACCGTTATTTCTTTTTCTAAAACAAGGATTCAAGAATATTTTTTTAGATAGCATATAATAAGAAGAAGAATGATTACCTTAAGCAGTCATGAAAATAAAATGCACTATAACCGACTAAATACTAAATCAACTATAACTTACTTTAAATGTGTTGTGTATTTCTCCAGCACTAAGACACCTATTTTGCCAATCATAAAAATCTTTCCCAGGACTGAATTCGTGTACTGCCCATCTATGTTCTGCAGTGTTGTTTATGCTGTTGCCATCTGCGTGGATAAGATAGTCAACTAAAACAGTCGTATCTGACCATGGCTCGTCTCTGAGCTGCCGAAATAGTATACGACCTACTAAAGGATACCTGAATAGGACCTCGGCCGTAAAAACAGATCTAGAAGAAAATATTTTTAAGAAAATTTAATATAATATAGCAATTTTATTTATATCTACCTGGCATGCATAAATGAGTTATCGTAGAGGGCTACAGATCCACATACCCATGGCTCTGAAATTATGTGAGTTGAATATTGCGTATTTCTGAAAAATAATATACAACAATTATAAATTATTTTGATTAATATGGGCTTAGCGTAAGTAACAAGAGTTTTATTGCTAAATAAAGTCTGAACTAGTTGTCACTAAACTAAGACTAAAAAAATATTTAACTGAAGTTTCCTCAATCTGACATTCCTGGGAAGAGTTGATTAGATTTTGGTAACAATTAGACAACCGGAAGTAATAGTTTCTTTAAAAAAATCTTCTAATTTGGTAACAATTAGACAACCGGAAGTAATAGTTTCTTTAAACAAATCTTCTAAGTATAATTATTTGAAAATTTTTGTTATTACAAATATTGAAGAACATAAAATTCTCTATCTAATACACTTAATTTTTTATTATATCTTGTATAGTTTTAGAGATAAAGACACTATAATATGTAGAATAATCTAATGTTATATATCGCAGAGGATAAGGCACTAAGAAAACCAGTTGACAAATTCAAATGTTTATAACATAGTTGTAAATGACAGATGTCAGCGTCAAAAATCAACAGTTTTAGTGACTTTCGGAAGCTTTTGCTGGGAAGTACATTTAATTTTTCTTATTGTTTTATTAACTAAATACTACTACAATAAAATATATATATATATATATATATATATATATATATATATATATATATATATATATATATATATATATATCATTAGAATTGTATGTGTGCAGAAGACATGTTAAATACAATAAAAAACAATATTTGGGTAAAGTTCTGTAATGTTTTTGTTATAAAACGTCGGTTCGATAGCGAAGTGCAATACAATATTTATATAACATAAAATGGAAATGGCGAGAGGTACTGTGCTGGCCACAACAGATTTTTAAAAATATAAATGCGCATGTCTCAAACTAAAAATTTCTAGCAGAGTTAGAAATTATTTTGACCGCTGCCGACCAGTCCTTAACAAGTCAGAAAACTTCTGTGAACAGCCAATTAGTAGTCAGAGAATGAAATTTGTGACTCTGTGAACACTTTTACGAAACTGCGCGTGCCTCTGATGGTTTTAAACCGTTCTATGAACAAAGCTATTTTATGTGTACAAATGTTTTAAATATTACTTACTTATATATGACTAAAGACCTATGTATGATAGAAAATTCGCCTTTTAACGGTAGATATACATCCCAATAAGGCCCTTTTAGTTCAACACTGCCTGGTATTAAATCGCTTATATTATTTCGTCCAAAAAGTTTACCAGTAAGATCTCCTAACGCATATTGTTCTTGAGTTCCCAATCCTAAAAAATAGTTATTTACATATAGAGGGTCGAAAGAAAAAAAGATGAAACTATTTTCAATACACGTTCTCATTTAAAAATTATTATGTTTGTTATATCTCGAGAATTATTAAGTTTTAAAAAAATCTAATTATATCACGTTAATCTACGTAAAAAAAAGCATAAAAATTATCTAAACATTTTTCTTTATCTATTAAAATAAATGAGTTATGAGATATTTTCAAAATAAAATTCCTGTGGTGCCTATTAAAGTTGTTTGAAAAAGTTGGTCCAAAAGGATCTATATCAATTTTCTGTAGCATGCTTAATAAGAAAGTTTTGATATAAGGAACTAGAAATTGTTTCACCCTTTAGAACGTTTTACGCACTACTGCAATCAAATTAAATGTTTTTAAATTATTTTTTCTACTCCCATGGTGAAGTGAGTACTTCACGTATCAATTTTTATGTGTGATTTTTTGCACACAGTGTGCGTGAAGTAGCACTTCACGCACCGTTCATTATTTTAAATGTTATAATCTAAATTGTATTTTAATAAAACAAAGCTGTTAAACACCCGTAACGTTGGTAACCATGGTTACACAAGTCGATAATACAGAGGCTTTAAGTTACAAGAATGACAATGTGAAGAAAACATATATTTTATTGCAAGGTCGTAGAAAAAGTATAGTGTATAACACGTGTGTGAAGGCTATTTTACATTCGGGTGTGTCGCAATCTCCACCCTCATGTAAAAATTTCAGCTTCACACACTTGCCACAGGATATACTATTTTCAATACATTCAAAGCTTCTTGTTATGTAATAGTTATTTACATATAGAGGGTCGAAAGAAAAGGTTTACGCCTGCGGACGAAATTTGAAGCCCGACGCGTAGCGGAGGGCTTTTATTCGTCCAAGGGTGAAAACTTCTTTCGGCCCGAGGTATGTACAACGTTTTACGCACAACTGCAATCAAATGAACTGTTTTTAAATTATTTTTTAAATACATTTAAAGCTTGTTGCTATATAAAAACATTACGTGGCCAGGTGGCCATGTCACATAACAATAAGGCGATGCGTTGCATTGCTAACTATTTGGTTATATGAATATTTTTTTAAATGTCAAGCTTGGAGATTTGAGACAATTTCCTTAGGCAATTCTAATCAAATCTAGTGAAAATTTAGCGGAACTAATATCATTTTTTTAAAAATAAGAGTCTTGATTACATTTCCAATTGTATTTTTGATGTTTTGTTTACCAGTAAGTGGGCTCTTTCTGTATTTTACCGCCCGCATATGCTACTTTACCGCCCGCAGGGTGTAATCTTTCAGTTTCGCCATGGTAACCAACATGTAAACAAAAAATTTTAAAGCAGATGTGCGTAAAAATTATATGTGGCCAGGTGACCATGCCACAAAATAATAATGCGGTGCGATACTGGTACTAATTATTTAGTTATGTGATTTTTTTCTAAATGACAACATTGAGTAAAACATCAATCAAAATGACAAGCCTTTCATTTGTTTTTACTGATTACAATTTTTAGCAATGTTGTTAAAATTTGCCAACTAAATTTATAGAATTAGAGCGATTATTAGAATAGGCGTATTTTATTAATTAGCGTTCGAAGTTAAAAAATACTTACCATTTGGAGGGACGAAGTTCATATCTTTTTTCAAAGGATTATAAACATATTTTGTACTCAAACAAATATTTTCTGTTTGTTCTATTGTTTTTGCCGGCATGACCGGCAGTTCATGAATCCTATATCCGGAAACGGATGATTTGTAAACTAGTTTAGTTTCCAAGTCACCACGAGCAGTGGTTAAATTGAAATTTAAAAATGTTGGTTCAAATCTGGTATTTTGGGTTAATGTAATATTTCCTTTTATGCCGCCAGACTGGATTATAACTCTGAGGAGAAGAAAAAAAAATAATAGTATATTATATATTATATCGTGTGTCTGCTTGAAACCCGTAATATAGGGAATACAATGTTATTTTTTCATTTTGCTGTAGTTTCTGACCTATTAATTTTAGAGAAAAGTTGTAAATAGTTCAGAATTAAAAACTACACAATATGGGACTAAAATTAATCACAATTTCTTTTTTCTACAGTCACTATAGAAAGTAGCCATTTGCGCTCTCTTTTGTCAACGCAAAATGTCACTTTGTCGCTCATGCGCGACAAAGTAGAAAAAACGCTCGCTGTCCAAATTTCTAAGTATACAATGTCGAGAAATGTCACTTGTCTACATTCTTAATGAAAATGTTTAGTTAGGAACTAATGGCACTGTAATTACACATTTATCACGTTCACAAGTCAATTTGACATATGTTCTGTCGGTATTTAACATAACCTAACAATATGCCACACTGCTGTGAAAATGAAATAGGGCATTCATTTACAAAAACGAAAGTATAAAATGCTTAGATTAGATTGAATAAAAACTCAAGAAGAATGGAAAATAACGATAAAATAAAATTAAATATAAAATAAATTGTGTGAACAGTTATGTTTAGTAATAGGAATGATTGTACAAAGATGGCGGTAGGATAGTTGCGAGTCGTACTGACATCTGATCTCTAGTTAACTATTTATTTTGATTACAATAAAGTTATTAGTTATTTCGTTACTTAAATAATTGCGAGAAGTCAGTCAATGCACATACATGTCTATATAATCACAAATTCCTTGAAATATTTGTTAATTTTTTGAGTGTGAGAGGCGTGACAACTAACCACACATTTTGCTACAAAAACTCATCAAATCATCACAAATCCTTGCTTCCACGCTCTAATTTTGTTTTTTTTTTATGGAATAGATGTCTAATGTAACGATATAATCATTTAAAAGCCTTTTTAAGTTTAAACCGTATCTTTTGTATTAGCCAATCGTTATTTATTGAGCAGTACTGTAAGTATAAAGTATACATTTTATTATTTTTTGTTATGGTGGAGGACCCCATTGTGGCGACTGTAGAAAAAATCTTGTGTGTGTTTCGAGCGCAAATGGACATTGGCGATTGAGAGGTTGTTGCCGCGCTCCTTCGTCGCGCGGCATTCTCTAATACTCAAATAGCTATTTATTTTACGAAAAAACGCAAATTAAAATTCATAATTTACAGCAACTTTCATAGTGCCATTGAATTACTGATATTTAATTTTTTTTTATTCAATTTTGACTTTTCAAATTGTCATTATTAATTCAATAGCAACAACTACAAGTAACATTTTATTCACAAGTGAATTAAAAAATGTTAAATCAATCTCACAAAATTTTAACTCACTCTGCAACAAAAAATGCATTTAAAAATAACATCAAGAACGAAAATAACACTCACCACATTATTTATCAGACATTATCAGCCCTTTTCATTATTTTTTACGACATAAATGACAGATAATAAAGCATTTTAAATAGATGACTTGACGTCTATCAGCGACGATTGTCATGCTCAGCCTACTAACTGGTCAGTTTTTTATTTTGTCAAAATTAAATATTATAATGGTTTTATTATTATTATTTCGTTAAAATTGAATAAAATATTGTACAAACCACGTGAGCTAAGAATGTTTAATCATGAGAAGAAATTAACTCTGTTTCACATTTTTCAAAAACCATTTTAAATGAAAGTTTATGCAATGATTTTCTTAGTAATAATTTTTATTTTAATAATTTGTTGTTATTTGTGGAAATAATTAAATAAAAAGATTGGCGTCCTGAAAAACTACCCCTCACTCCTGTGACGTAAAAGCACATACATTACATCATTAATAACCAATAGGAAAATAGGTTTTCCATCACCTACGTTTATTCATATTATTTATATAAATAAACGTAGGCTATAGTTTGTCACATGTTAATAAAAAAATCTTTTAATTTGACATTTGACGCTGACATTGCTCATTGTAAATGAATAATAAAATAATAATGGCAAATTCAAATTACACTCAAGCTAAGTCGAACAATTTACCGAAGGTCGATAGCTCTATGATGGCTGAATTTATATCAGAACGATTGTTTTACTGCTACTGAAATAAGGGGTGTTAAAGAGTTGAGGTAAAATAAAATATAAAAACTGAATTTACTATATAAATTGATAATATATTTAACTTTAAAGTTCTAGTCGTGATTCTTACATTGAATCTGCTATAGGACATGTAGATCTATGTCGAGAAAAAAATATTTGTATAGTCAGATATAAAGTGAAGCAACAAAAATATACTGTTATCGTGAAGGTGGATGAAAGTTGAAATGATCTTCACAAACATGAAGGCACGATTTTTCTGACAATTATCAGCTTTTCGACCTCCTGCTTCTAGCCATAATTTTCTTTTCCTCGCGTCTTTTGTAAAATTTATAAATTCTATAGTAGGTTGTTCCTAACAGTATTTTTGTAAGAAGGCACAATACAATATCGTAAATTACTCATTCTATTTTGAACTTTTTATTACCTACATATTATACAACTTGAACCAATCTAAAAATTTGACACTTGTTTGACAACTTTGACAATACACTTGACACCTTAGAACCGCTGAAGATGTATGTACTCTGACGTCACATTCTGTTTCAGATCACGTGACAATCAAAATTTTATCCAAATTTCAAAAATTAATTGTAAAATATCTAAAAGATATTTCGCGATATTTTCAAATTTGAGGCTCTTTAAAGAACAATATCTTTTAAAATTTAATACTTAGAAGTCATATAAAAATTCTTGCAACAGCCCTATTGAATGGCACTCTGAAATATGCTGTAAATTGCGAATTTTAATTTGCGTTTTTTCGTAAAATAAAAAGAAATTGTGATTAATTTTAGCTCCATATTGTGTAGTTTTTAATTCTGAACAACTTTTTTATTTATAACTTTTGTCTAAATTTAATAAGTCAGTAACTGGAGCAAAATGAAAAAAAAAATAACATTGTATTTCCTATATTACGGATTTCAAGAAGACACACGATAAAGCAAGACATATATCGCGGGTCTAGAATAATAAATTGTAACTGCAAATTTTTGATAAAATTTTTTGTATGGCTAGGTACTATCTCTTTCTAATATTAGTTTATAGATATTGCTGTCCATTTCCGAGGTAGTACAGAAACATTTGTTTGTATGGCAACATTTAGAATAACAAAAATAAATTATACATTTCGATTTAATTTTATGCTTCAGATTAATTATTAATATTATAATTCATAAAATAGAAGCTAAGAAATTGACGTTTTGCACAAATTATAGTAACGAACATGATTTGATTAATTATTAATCTGACATTCCTGGGAAAAGCTAAAAAGGTTTTGGTAACAATGGGCTACTTGCGTGGTACTGAAAATCCGATTTCTGTCACTATATACTTAATGTTATATTGAAAACATATATAAAAATATAAATTTTATTTTAAAATAATTATTTGTTTTTTACTGTCTTAAGAAAGACAATTTTCTGTGACGTCTTTATATTTAACTGGGGGAGTGGAAGCATGTATAAGAATGTTATCAATAGATGGCATGGCGTGCGAGAAAGTTTTAATTTGAATTTGACATTAGTTCATTTTTCTCTCTCTCTGGTCTCTCAAATACATTAATTACTTTATGTCTTACTAGTATGTTATTGTTTTATAACAACCTCAACATTA
This sequence comes from Ophonus ardosiacus, assembly GCA_943142095.1. Taxonomy (NCBI): domain Eukaryota; kingdom Metazoa; phylum Arthropoda; class Insecta; order Coleoptera; family Carabidae; genus Ophonus; species Ophonus ardosiacus. Next base: position 13,106,356 of record OW964840.1, read on the forward strand.
GGTCTGTTATTGAGTAAATAACACCCTAGGGCGTATTAAGTTGCTATGGTAATGTTGACAACAAACTGAGGTTAATAATACTGATACTAACATAAAGTGCAGTTAAGGTTAAAAAGCATTGTGAATTGTAGTAGTTTATAATCATATTTGTTTCATCACAAATACAAACCAGCATACTTCTTATTCTTAGCAATAACATTGCTCGTCCATATTGACAGAAAAATACCACAAGAAACATATTTTTTGTTTGAAAAAATGCTTTGTTTACATAAACAAAATATTACCTAGAAATCGCATTCACAGGCTACTTTGTAAGTTGTATTAAAATTTTGTGATTTATTATTTTTGTTTGATAAATTCTAGTCAGACAAAATGTTTATTAAGAATTTCTAGTAAGACATAAAACGTTGAAGGCACCACGGGTGTTAAACGACAATAATGCCTTCGGTCAACGTACTCGCCTCGGGCCATAGGCCCTCGACAGTACACTGTTGACCTCAGGCATTATTGTCCTTATAACAACCCTTGGTACCTTAATTACTATAATAAATAAACACATAGGTAGTTACTTGTAATTTAAAATATCGATACCAAAAAGATAAACTAAAATACTAACCTCCAAACTATTATTGAAACGTCAAACAGGTGATCTACGTTACCCGCACAAACATACCATTACTATGGGACGGCACCACGCTGTGGCTTTACGACTATTCATTGGTGCGGCGTGATTCTACGTCATACATGGCGGGAATTCAAATAATCAAATTTCATTATTTTTTTTCTGGCTAATTAATAAAAATTTTGTCAAAAGAAAAAATATGGGTAGCAAGTTTTTACCTTCTCTTCAAAAATATTAAATAAAAAAAAGGTACGCAAGTAGCCCATTGGACAACCGGAAGTAGTAGTATCTTAAAAAAAATCTTCTAAATATTATATTTTGAAAATTTTTGTTACTATTAATATTGAAGAACATAAAATTCTCCATCTAATACACTTAAAATTTTTATTATATTTTGTATAGATTTAGAGATAAAGACACTATAATATATAGAATATTCTAATCGCAGAGGCTAAGGCACTAAGGAAACCACTTGACAAATTCAAATGTCTATAACATAGTTTGTAAATGACAGATATCAATGTCAATGTCAAAAATCAACAGTTTTAGTGATATTCTGATAGCTTTTTCTGGGAATTACATTTAATCTTTCTTATTGTTTTATTAATTAAATATTTGAAATTATAGGTAAAATGCATATATCCATCAGAAATACCGCTAATCTGGTAAATGAATTGGATGAATCTCTCACATTTAGGAACTTTCTCATACGATGAAAAATAGATATAATTAGAATTATATGTGTGCAGAAGATATGTTAAATATAATAAAAAATAATATTTGGGTAAAGTTCTGTAATTTTTTGTTATAAAACGACGGTTCGATAGCGAAGTGCAATACAATACTTATACAGTGTGTCCCATTTAGAGGTGCCACCATTGGGATCTCGAGAACTATAAGAGATACGATGTCGGTTAAATGGAACTTTTTGTGCGCCTTTGGGAGGCCATCTCAGATGTGCTTTTGTTTTTCCAAAAATTCTCATAGGGCACTAGATAATGACGAAAAACTGAATATTGTTGATTTTTTCTTTTTCAAATAACTTCTAAACTATTAGTAATTGAGAAAAACGTTTCAAACATAAAAGATAGATATTTTTATTGACTAATCAGTGGCGTTCGAAATAAATTTTTATATTCGCAAATTTTCGAGATATAACACAAACTTATATTTTTTTAAATGGAACCCATATATGATTTTAATCTCAAAAAAATCATTATTATTTTCTCTTTTCAATGATATAAGGGTTATTATGTTTTATATTTGTTTTGCCTTCAAAGTTATTATTTTTTCCTTATTTTGTATTAAATTTACAATTATTTTGAAAATATTGCTAGATTTATATTTAGAAATAATCCTTGTATTTAAATAATTTATTTTGTCACAAAATTTTGCTCAAAACTCGTATTAAGTTAATTTTTATAATATTGTATCAAGTCGCCCTTGGCACATTATAATGTAATTTGTAATTATAAGTCTAGAATGAAAATATTAAATAATAAAGGCATAAAATAAATTATATCGATCAAATACAATATAATTAATCAAAATAATAATGTTTTTTTTGGGATATAATAAGAAAATTCAGGAAAATAAAGAGAAAAATTAAATGTTATGAGCAAAACAAATATAAAACATAATAACCCTTATATCACTGAAAAGAGAAAAAAATAATTATTTTTTTCAGACTAAAATCAGATATGTTTCATTTAAAAAAATATAAGTTTGTGTTATATCTCGAAAATTTACGAATATAAAAATTTATTTTGTACGCCACTGCTTAGATAATAAAAATATCTATCTTTTATATTTGAAATGTTTTTCTCAATTACTAATATTTTAGAAGTTATTTGAAAAAGAAAAAATCAACAATATTCAGTTTTTCGTCATTATCTAGTGCCCTATGAAGATTTTTAGAAAAACAAAAGCACACCTGAAATGGCCTCCCAAAGGCGCACAAAAAGTTCCATTTAACCCACATCGTATCTCTTTCTCGAGATCCCAATGGTGGCACTTGTAAATGGGACACACTGTATAGCCTAATATGGAAATGGCGAGAGGTCTTGTGCTGGCCACAACAGATTTTATTATTTTAAAGTGTTGCCATACAAACTAATGGATGGATGTCATTAGTTTGCCATTCGGAGTTGTATTTATGTGAAGAAAACCTAAATCCTAAAATTTAAATGTTAAAATGTGACATTGGACACAGCCTTAGACAAATTGCGTAAATCACGCCTCAGTGAAATTTTAATTTGTTTTTCAAATGATCTTGCATTCAGGATTGTAGCAGTTTTCTAAAAGTAATACTTACTTAGCCTTTATTGGATGGTCATATCGTATTTTAGCACAAGCTAAAAAGCTATCCGGATGTTTTCTTTCAAAAACGACTAAAAATAGTCTACGTTGCGGTCCTGTCAAGTCGCTGGGTAAAAGAATTAATTCGTGATCTCTATACAATTTTCTGAATTTGTATTTAATATAATCCGTACTAATTTTAATTTTGCCCAAACGAGAATCAGTATCACCCATTGCTTGATTATTTCCTTTATTCGTCGGATCGAAGACTAATTGCAATATATTACAGTTATCAGAACTATCGTTATCAGAATCCAAAATGTCTGTGACGAAAATCTTCCAAGAATGCTCCGTATATTCACTTGTTTTATTGAAATCTTCAACATTTCTGACATGGTATAAATCTGAAGTTATCAACATGTCACTCTGATTGTTTTTTGTTAAAATCCATCTGAAATAAACGTTGCCAGCTACCGGGGAGTTGAATTTGGCAACAGCGCTCTTTTCAACTGTTTTGTCAACAATTACTAAGGTTGCGCATGTTTGTCTATTGTTTTCAACGTTTTTCAGTAATAAGGATTTTCCGTATAATCCATTATTGCCGGTCATTTTTAAATCTGTTGTTGTTATGTCAATTGTTTTGTTGTCCGGGAGGATTAGATAACCTGAAACAAAAGAAAATTGTTAAAAATAAACCAGAAAAGAAATAACAAAACAATTTAAAAATTTATTAATCCATACTAATATAATAAATGCGAAAGTAACTCTGTCTGTCTGTCTGTCTGTTACGTTTTCACGCCTAAACCGCTGAACCAATTTTGATGAATTTTGGTATAGAGATAGATTGGACTTTGGAGACGGACATAGGCTACTTTTTATCGCGAAAATAAAACTTAAAGGGGTGAAATAGGGATGAAAGTTTGTACCGCTCTATTAGTACAGTTGCACAAGTGAATAATGAATTGAACGTCACTGACGCATGATGAGTATTTCTTTGGTTAATTGGACAATGAAATTTTTGTCATTGGCGTGTAGCGCAAGATAAAACTTTCGTGAAAAAATTGAATTATCAAAATTTTATAATCAAAATGAATCGAAAGCATAAGCAAGGTTCTACAATAAATATTTCACAAAGTACAGTAAAAAGGATTCTAGCTGAAAAAAAAAGAAATTTAAATAATCGAGAATCAATTTTGATTTCCAGGTATTTCTCATATTCTTTCTCACATCTATTACTTTTGCAGTTTATTACAGTGTAGTTTTATTTGATTAGAACAAATAAACGTTCAAATACAAAAGATTAAATTTGATTACAACAATGAAAAGTTTTTTAGTTAATAACAAAGTAGTTTTAATTGATTACAACAATTTTCACCTACAGTAGACTAAATCTGATTGCAATAACAAAAATAACTATCACACAAATTATTGTCATCATTGTTAACTATATTGATTATTGTAATAAAAAAAAAATTAATTGTGATTTTGATTTTTTCTTTACTTAATTGTTAATATTAAATCCATACTAATATAATAAATGCGAAAGTAACTCTGTCTGTCTGTCTGTTACGTTTTCACGCCTGAACCGTTGAACCAATTTTGATGAATTTTGGTATAGAAATAGATTGGACCTAGAAGAAGGACATAGGCTACCTTTTGTCGCGAAAATAAAACTTGAAGGATGTGAAATAGGGGACGAAAGTTTGTATGGAGAACCCATCATTTCTCAAGTTAGGGATATAAAAATTCTTATTTATGCTTTTGGTAAGAAATAAAGTGTTTTAGCGTTTTTAAAAAATCATCCATCAAGGCGGTACGATAGGGGATGATTTCAATTATTTTTTTATCTATAGTAAAGTTTTAACCGTTAGCAGATTTTTGATATTTGTCGGAGAGATAGCTTGCATCATATATACATAAGTAAAAGTACCCGAGACATGTTTGGAAAAGGCGCTTTTAGGTGCGGTGCGGGGATCGGGCGGAGCCTGTTACATGTACGATGCGAGGCAGGTTGCCGGCTCCTTACGCAGCGCATGTCTCCGAAGTAAATGTGAAAAATTACTGGTACACGTGTAGCTAATCGTTATTTTAGCTTTACCCGTGCGACGCCGGGGCGGGTCATCTAGTTTGAAATAAATTCAGGTGTCTCTAAAATAAGGGGACATGGCATGGCTTAACCACAGATTCCTGAGGCTAAAATAAGACGACTAAACTTACCATTACCGGAAAGTTACCATTTAGCCAGTATTCTGTTTCAAAGTTCTTCAAAAAAAAAAAAAAATTTAATTTTGCTTATAATAACAGAACGTTTTATTCAATTTGGATGAAATTTGGTATGACAATTCATATGGTCATAAGTCATCTTTTAAGATGATACTTGTTATTATTAGTGAACCACTAGTGCATGAAACTTGGGTGTCCCGACAATTATTAGGCAGGAACTTTTTAATGGCCACGCCGATTAGTCCAGTCAATAGAGGTTTTTACCCTACAAAAGGTGGGGAAAAACGATTTTAACATATGTTGTTTGGCTCAACACAGTAATGAAAAATTCAATTTGTGACCTTGGGGAGGCTCAGCGTAAGCCGCCATTTTGGATCAAAGGTGCGAAAAATGAGTTTTTCGCTATTATCTCGCAAACAGTCGCCCGTATCAAAATTTTACAAGAATACAAAATTAAAGCTCGTTACTTTTTGTACAAAAAGGGTTCTTGCATTTTTTACCTAGGATGAACTTTCAAAGAGTTATGTTCAAAAATAGGCAACCAGAACAACAATTTATGAAAGAAAATTTAATCGCTAAAAATATCCACAATATTAATTTTTTCATACTTTAATAGATTTTGTTATTTGTAACAGTTTACATTTGTCGTGGCATCAAAAAGAGTAAATTATCGATGATTTTTAAATATTTTTTTCAGCCATTTCCCACAAATTCATCAACCACTCTGACCCGGTTAAAGATTCGGTACCGCGGTTTAAAAATTTTAATTCAGTTTGGAATTCTCCTTCATGTTATGGTAAACGATTTTTGCTCCGATGAGCGGTTGACGAATTATTAACAATTTAAACTTATATGAAATTTCACTAAAATTTGAAACATTTGCAAGTCGGCTTAGTTTTCAATTTTTCTTCTGAAATTTCGACACATTAAATGCACAATAATGCTTATCTTTAATTTTTTTTTTTTTAGAAAGATATTCAATAGTAAACTTTTCTCTCTCTCTCTCTCTCTCTCTCTGTTTAATTTGTGATATACCCAAATCATTCAAGCAGCCAATGCACGTCATTAATAAAAATTGAATAAAAGTAACTAGACGTGTGACGTCATGTACTGGTACGTTTGCAGAGGTTTTAGAATCTTTATGAAAAGAGTTATACAGATTGCAATCTGTATTATCGACATGGTCATCAAATGTTACATCTACAAAATAAATACTATATTTTCGTCACTGTCCATTTCTATTTGAATTATTTTATAATACTAACCTTATTTACACTTTGTATGTCATACACCTTTGGCAGATTCACAGATTTTGTGTTTGCGTTAACGCTCACGTTGTGTCGTTGCGTTGCGTTTAACATTACTTTATTATAAATAGGCTTTAGAACGCACAAAAATGTTTCAAACACGATACAAATATTTTTCAAATAATAACTTTGACAGTATGAACATACAAATTATCATTGTTGCCAACTATAGCAACAATTAAACGAATAATATGACGTTGTTGTACATTATTTATATGTTATTCATGTCATATACGATAAGTAATGAACTCTACTATTCATCTTAATAATAATTATATAAGGCTATACACTTTTTGACGGTTAAAAATGATTAAAATTTTATTTCATTTTTCACTATTAGTGATTTTAATGCATTAAGGTTTTTACACTAAATGATGACGTGCATTGGCTGCTTGAATGATTTGGGTATACATGTTACGGCTCACACAGAAAAATATAAAACTTAAGTGACTGCACAGGCCGCCGACTATGATTCTTATCTTTTCACTTTTGTCTCGACTTTTGTTTTTAGTCCTATTATATCATAGTAACAGTATGGTATTACTATAGTGACTGTATATACATAGTGTGGCCAATCGCCGCCATATTTAGGCAAAATGCGCGGGAAATTTGAATTAATATGATGTGATAACTAAACAAAATTCGATAAACATTATTAATGAAAGAGCATATTAAATGGAAACAAAATATTTATTTTTACAAAAATACAGCACTGAATTACAAATAGAGGTATTATATGATATTCTTGTATAATTCATCTCTAATTATACAAATATTTACATACAAATAATAAATATGTACATACGCCCCCCATAATATTAATTTGAAAATTAACACACGCTTTAAAATTTAAACTATACTTTTGATTCTTCGAAAAATGCTAGTTTTAAAATATTGATGAAATTTCCTTTGTTAGATTCATTCTTGTAATCAGCATTATTTGGTTATAATCAACATCCTTTGTTGTAATCAACAATTTTACAATTTTAATTTGCAAAATAACAATGCCAGAAAATTATCCGTTTCGCAGGATATTTCTTTTACTTTTTTATACTAAATTTTATTAGTAAATAAGAGATATTCAATATCGGCAGAACAGAAAAATAAAAAGATCTTACCGTCACAATCATTATTTCAATATAACGAGAATAAAAAAATATCCGTTTTTACTTACATCTACTATATATTAACTGTGTTGTGTTGTTTAGTATAGAGAAACATATTAATACAAATCGTGTTAATAACAACTTTGTATTGACACACTTAACCTAACCAAACACTTTTGAGTTACAAATACACATATAATTTAATTATTTACACTATTGGAATTATAAATATAGTATAATTACTTTAAATTTAGATATAATTCACAAACAATATCTTAAATTTCACTTTTCTGAACTTAATGCATGTAAACATTTGAGCTTAGCATAATATCCGCCATATTTAGGCAAATTCGCGCCGACCAATCAAAATCGATCCCCCTATTGGCCACACCGGCCACACTATGTATATACAGTCACTATAGGTATTACGAAATAGTTATTAACGTCATTAGGCCGATATGAGGCAAATAACGGACGCGACTGAGGTTTATAATCAGTCGAGTTCGTTATTTGTATATCGGCCGTGTGGCGTTCAAGATTTTTCCTAATAACAAAATTTAAACATTTAGCAATAATAAAGTTCTTCTATATCTGTCATATTGAACAACTTTTTTGATTAATTTATAAATTCTCCTAGACAACCCCCCCCCCCCCTAAATGGTTTATAAGTAAGATCAAAATTAAATTATTATCAAAATCATTAAATATTATGACAAAAATTTCGAATTCTCTACAGTTATTTTGATGCGAATATCTTTCTCCAGTCCTAAGATGACGGTAGATGCTAGGGCTAGAGAAAATATGTACAAGGTGTAAATCGAAAAGCGAAATAAAGGATTTAGCATGGGACATCAGTTTTTCTTTGCGCAAACGTTATCTAATTATTTTATGCAAAAATACTTCAAATAAAATTTATAGAGATTAAAATTCTACATCTAAATCATGTGATACAATTATTCAAGCTCTTCATATAAACGTAAAAATAATTTTTATGAGCTATTAGTCTAGGCAGCCATGGATTTATGACAAAAAATAAATAAATGCGTTATTTCTATCTAATTGACAGTTAAAAACAATGCGTTTGTTTATTTTTTGTCATAAATCAATGGCTGCCTAGACTAAAAGATCATAAAAATTGTAACTTTATAATTAATTTTTACCTTTGTATGTAGAGCTAGAATAATTGTATCACATGATTTAGATGCAGAATTTATATATCTATAACTTTTACTTGAAGTACTTTTGCATAAAATAATTAGGTAACGTTTGCGCAAAAAAAAACTGATTTCCTATGTTAAACGCCTATGTCCCACTTTTCGATTAACACCCTGTAAATGTACAGGTATAGGCTCGTAGTATGATCACGGTTTTAACTAAAACGCTGTTTTAAGAAATGTCAAATTTCACTATTTAATAACAATAATAAATAATATCAAATTTATCAAAATATGTTTCTAAAGCAGAACATAGTTTGTATTCAAACAAATATTTTTTAAAAAATCGTTGTTTAAACATACGGGTGAAATTAAATATTTAAATTTGAATTTGACATTTCTAAAGATAGTGTTTTATTTAAAACCGTGATCATACTACGAGCCATAATGTTTAAATATACCGTATGTCCACGGATCGAGTTCCAAAGAGGAAAAACTTTTTTATTTTTTATTTTACAAAAAATGTATTCTTGATAAAAGTTTTTGGATGTACCGAAACGACCAATTCAGTTTTAACATTTTCAAATTTTCTTTTAGTTTCAGATAAAAATTGAAAATTGGTCGTTTTAGTTGAAAATTATTGTCCCAAAAAATAAGTTTGCGTTGTCATGGTAATTGCCGTTATTTATTTATTTTCATTAACTGTCAGTTATAAAAATCAACCATAATCGTTGTTAAATTCTTCGACAACTCGACGGATCACTTTATTACCTTTGCCATAGCATTGAATTAGGTAAATTCGTTCGTCTTTTGACAACATTTTCACATTGAATTAGGTAAATTCGTTCGTCTTTTGACAACATTTTCAATAATTTTATTCTCATTCCTCTTATTTATCAAATAGACGTGTTTTCGTACAACTTTTGGGTCATAAATCATCCACATTCATAGCCACTTCCGGTGTGCCACAGGGGTCAAACCTGGGTCCCCTATTATTTTTAATTTTTATAAACGATATCGTTGAAATAATCAAATGTGAAAAACTTCTATTTGCCGATGATTTAAAGATATTTTGTCCGATAAATTCAATTGATGACAGCCAACTACTTCAATATGATCTTGACAGTTTACACAAGTGGTGTTTGTCCAATAATTTATTTTGTAATATTAACAAATGTAAGTGTATGTCTTACACTAGGAGACATAAATTTTCAAAATATGATTACACCATAGATAAACAGCTTCTTACTCGTTGCCAAACCATTAAAGATCTAGGAGTAACTTTTGACGAGAAGCTATCATTTACGCAACACATTGTAAACATATGTAATAATGCCTCTAGAGCCTTAGGCTTTGTTATACGTAATTCACGTCAATTCGATAAAATTAGCACTATTTTCACACTCTATTATTCATTCGTTCGATCTAAATTAGAATACTGTTCCCTTATTTGGAATCCGGTACATGAAGTCCACCAGAATCGTATAGAAATTATTCAGAAAAAATTTCTAAGATACATACATTTTAAAATTCATAATATATACCCTGATATAAATATTTCGTACCACTCCCTCTTGCAGTCTCACAACTTAAAGTCTTTTTGAGCGCAGAGAGATTAATTCTGTATTTTATTTATCAAAACTGTTACACAATGAAGTTGATGATCCTAAATGCCTAAGTTATCTAAATATTCACTCTCCTGTTCTTTGTACCCGCTCTAACTTAAGCTTTTATCTCCCATCAGCCAGTACTTCTATATTGTTCTCCTCTCCCATACACCGTATGTGTTTAATTTACAACAAAAAAATTGCACATGTTGATGTTTTTCAATACAAACCTCATCAATTCTGTAAAAACATTTTGTGATCTATTTGTAAAAAATGTAAACATTACGTCGTATTTTATATATTTTAACATGTTTGTATTTTTATATTTTATGTAGATATTTATTTTCTCATGCTTTGAGCTTTGCAGTCCTGTTATTGGGCTTAGCCTGTAGGATGTTGTCTTAAATAAATAAAATAAATAAATAAATAAATAATTTTCAACTAAAATGACCAATTTTCGATTTTTATCTGAAACTAAAAGAAAATTTGAAAATGTTAAAACTGAATTGGCCGTTCCGGGACATCCAAAAACTTTTATCAAAAATACATTTTTTTGTAAAATAAAAAATAAAAAAGTTTTTCCTCTTTGGAACTCGATCCGTGGACATACGGTATGTATTAAAATTTATATCTCAAATTTTTGTTGGGCCCCCCCCTAAATTTTATTTCTAGATCCGCCACTGTTGCTAGGCAGCCTCTACATAAATATTTCCAACCTAAGAGATGGAAGTGAAATTTGTTATTTCCAACCCAATAGATTGTCATTAAAGTTAGGAATGACATATTTCCCAAGCTCCAAATGGTTAGGAATCGTTATATTACCATAATCATTGTGAATAAAAAAATAATCTTTATTGTAATGGTAGATTTCTCATTAGTATACTTACCGAATAAATCATCTAGTTTAACTAGTTCTTTTCCTGTTTCTTGGCAGCGTATATGGTCTTCTATCTTCGAATAGTCCACAGGAAATTCGGAAATAGACCACGACCATACTGAATTTGGATATTCTAAAGTTGGCTGTATACTACTGCTAATTTGGATTGATCTCTCTTTGTTGTTTAACTGGGTAAAAGTTATTACTCCGTGTAGTCCATAAGAAGATATGTAGGCTCTCAGTTGTAGACAAGATACGGATGTCACTAAAAAAAAAAAATTAATTCACTTTATGGCCGGTTGCACCAACGTAACTTAGATATTAAACTTGGCATAAGGCTCTTCGCTTGTTTTCTATTAGTTACAGAGGGGCGCAAACGTGCAGTGGCGAGTAGTAATAATCTACCCTCACTCCAAGTAATCCTTAAGATGGTGGTAAATTAAAAATTCCTGGACCGTATTTATCATATACCTATTAACTAATATATTGCGGATCCTTTGCTTTTCTTGAAGGAAACACTGTGAAATGAAAATATCATTTCTGCATAAGTCTATCTCACACAAACACCCAACCGCGAATTATGCGCATGCTTGGAAACCGCGACTACTATTGGCTAACGAGGAAATCATCATCAGTTTTTGCGAATCACAGACTTCTGTTTATTAACGACTAGCGCGAGAAATTTTTAATTTAAATTTAAGAAATAAAACAATGTACCTACTATTTATTTTGTATGTAAATTCTTGAATATAAACATTAGTAATAATAAAAAACATTGACATATTCTAGTGCTAAATTTGAATTAAATAATTTACTTTATTGTACTGTAAAATTAATAGGAATACAATCTGGTCAGGATTAATTTATTTAGGTGACAATAAATTACTGTATGAGACACAAAGCAAATGCTTTCGAAGTGCAACTACAAACAGAAATGAAATCAAACGTCAAAGTCAAACCATGTGCTCGCTGCATCACCAGGGCAGCGTTCCAAAACCAAGAATACCGAGTTTTGGCGTAGAGTATGATGTGTTGTGTTTTGGAACGAATGAGAGTTTTGTTGAAGTAAAAAATTGAAACTAAATTAAAAATAATTTTATAAAACTAACAAAACTACTTATAATTACAACATTAATGCCAAGCCCGTAATAAAAACGCTTTTATGGAGCACTCTCCTCAATATAATGTGAAAGTACGCTCCATAAAAGCGCTTTTATTATAAAAGTATGCTCGTAATACACGCCAACGTATTTGTTTATGTTTATTTTCAACCAAAAGCATGTTTTCTTCCTCAAAAAGGCAAATTACTTTCATATGTTGAGAATCGTGAGCATCTACGTTTGAAAATATTGTGGAGTAATTTCTATACCCTCCTCGTTAGTAGAGTAAGTAGAACATCACTTTGGAGTAAACTCTGGCTGTTTTGGAACAGATTGAGTAAACTCTGAGAGTAAGGTTATTAGTTTTGAAACGACTTTGAATAATTTCGTACTCTAAGAGTAGGATTTTGGAACGCAGCCCAGCCAGCGACGCTATCAGCGTTAGCCAATAGTAGCCAAGATTTCCGAGCATGCGCATAATTGCCGATTGGGTGTTTGTGAGAGATAGACTTATGCAGAAATGATATTACCATTTCACAGTGTTTCCTTCACCTACTCTTATGGGAAAGATACGAGCATTAGCAATATATTAGTTAATAGGTATATGGTATTTATACAATTTCCACTATTTTATAATCAAGAAAAAACTAAGAACAAGTGTAGCTACAACAATATGATTTAAAAAATATTTATTCCTAAATTAGGATTAGGAAATAAAAAAATATTTTAATTGACAATAAAGGTGCTTCTTTTTCCGTCGCTTTTTACCTCTCGCTAAGAGAGGTATTGGAATCGCATATCCAGATTTTAGTGGATAAGCACGTTTTAAGGTCCCTATAATCCGATTATAACATTTTTACGATGATGTCCGTATGTGTGTGTGTGGATGTATGTGTGGATTTTGGAACCACGGTTTCTCAATTACTATAAGATTTAAAAAATATTTAACTGCATTTTCCTCAATCTGACAATCCTGGAAAGAGCTGATTAGATTTTGGTAAAAATTGGACAACCAGAAGTAATAGTTTCTTTAAAAAAATCTTCTAAGTATATTTTTTTGTAAATTTTTGTTATTACAAATATTGAAGAACATAAAATTCAACATCTAATACACTTAAAAATTTGATTATATCTCGTATGGATTTAGAGATAAAGGCACTGTAATATATAGAATAATCTAATGTAATATATCGCAGAGGCTAACGCACTAAGGAAACCAGTTGACAAATTCAAATGTTTATAACATAGTTTGTAAATGACAGATGTCAGTGTCAAAAATCAATAGTTTTAGTGACATTCTGATAGATTTTTCTGGGAAGTACATTTAATCTTTCTTATTTTTAGCTTTCGTTAAGAGAGGTATTGGATTCATGCTAAAAATCACATATGAAAATTTAAGTGAATAAGCACGATTTAAGGTCCGTATAAACCGATTTTAACATTTTTACGGTGATGTGTGTGTATATGTATGTGTGTGTGGGTGTTGGAGGGACGATTACTCAAAAACTATAAGCCATAAAACCAGTTTAACTATGAATTCCTCAATCTGACATTCATGGGAAGAGCTGTAAAGGTTTTGGCAACAATCGAACAACCGGAAGTAGTAGTTTTAAAAAAAATCTCCTAAATATTATTTTTGAAAATTTTTGATATTACTAATTTTGAAGAACAAAATTCTACATCTGATACATTTAAATTTTTTTTTTTATATTTTCTATAAATTTAGAAATAAAGACGCTATAATATATAGAATATCGGGATGTAGTAAGTCGAGTAGGCTAAAATACACTAAGGAAATCAGTTAACAAATTTAAATGTTTATAACATAATGTGTAAATGACAAATGTCAGTGTCAAAAATCAAAAGTTTTAGTTACATTCTGAAAGCTTTTTCTGGGAAGTACATTTAATCTTTCTTATTGTTTTATTACTTAAATATTTAAAATTGTAGGTAACATTTGAGGAAATGCTCAACTTCATTGATATCATGAATGGAAAAAATTAAAATTTTAATGTCAATTTTTTCTCAGCTGAATTTGGATCAGCACTCAAAACTGCACATTTAATCGACCTTAGCTCTTATAGTTTTCGAGTTGATAAATGGTAACCTACTTAGGCACTTAATTTGGGACACTGAATACTTATTGGTACCCAAATTAGATGTCAGGATAAATTAGAGAGTAAAGAAAAAGAAGTAAAAATAGTGAAATGCACGATATCTATTATTTTTATAAGATAAGTAAATTAATATGGATTATAAGAGTGAATTTCAAAGTCAAATAACTGTAAAGAAAGCAAATATAAAAACAAACAGAAAAAAGAAAAGTAATTAAATTCTTTACAATTAGTAGAGCGTAATATTCAACATAGAGAGAATTTATCTCGTAAAAATTTTATTTTATTTTTATTCAACACTTTTACTATTTTTACTTTTTAATTAATTAATAATTCATTGCGTTTAATTTTAACAAAATTCTTTACTGAATTTTTTCATCAAATTTTGTCAGTTGATAAAAGTAGGAACTGATAAATTGTAAAAAAGTGATAAATCTACACTGCTCAACATTTGAACTGGTAGAGTTCCCGTCAGCTAAGAAAAAGCTATGTACGTCATCAGCGCAGAAACGAATTTTTGTCATTGCCCGTGGTTGTCATAGCAACGGCTTAGCTTGTTGATGGATACCCCAGTGTCGTTCGTGTTATGTTCTGACATTTAGTTCTAATGAAAATGTATCATTTGAAGGCTTTGCAGATTAATTTCTAACAAACAATTTACCCAGATGTTGTACCCGAAAAAGTTTAAAGTTATTACCAGAAGAGGTCAAAGATTTAATTCAACTGAAATTATTACACCGATTAGGATTACTTATGTTATTGCACTCTTATCCATTAGGTATAAAAGATTAACTGAATGTAATTGTCGTACGTAGTTGTGTACCGCGCAATGATGTTCCATAAGTTTTCAAACAGAAAAATTAAAGATTTGAGTAGAGAAGGGATAAGTATTCGGTATAAATAGTACAACAATTTGTTAATTTAATTATATTTCAATTTACTTCTGCCTTATCGAGTGTTTATGAAATATTTTTGTCAAGTCGTTTGTTTGTTTTTTTGGTTTTTTTTTTGTGTACGTGACAATTCCACAGTTGAATCAATTTCATTACTGGTATTGTTAGTACAGTGGGGCCGATATTTCAATCTTTGAACAAAAGTTGCTTATAAAGTTCCCTGAAATAAACGAAAAAAAGGGGTTGAAAATTTTTTAAACTGCAGTTTTCAATGCTATATTTTTTATTTGTTACAATCACCCTAATGGGGGATTACGCCATTTTTTTTTTATAATTTCATCTGAAAATATTAGGAAAACTAAGACTATTGATGAAAATCCGGTGAAAAAATTCCTATTAATAAGCGAGTTATGGTCTCCCGAATTTTGAAAAGATTGACGTGACGTCACTTTTATGTGTTTTTATATCAAACTGTTTTCATCATGGACCTAAATGTTTTTGAAATATATGCTATTTTAAGTTATATTTACATAAAAATAAATGAATATTATAACACTGTATAAGTCTACATACTTTATAATTACAGGTGTATTTAAATTATTAAGTTTAATGCAAGAAATTTATGTTAAAATAAAAACTGTTTGGAAACTGTAGTACAGGAATGTTAGCCCCTCCTTTCGAATTTGAATTTCTTAACTTCCATTGGTAGTAACCCCCACCTCCTAACACGCTATTTGTAATGCATTTATAGGCGGTTTCTCGATCGCCAATCAAAATATTTTCATATTAGTGTCGAAGCGTTATAACAAAAAACCCTTTATTTCCAATATATCTCAATTATACCATTTCATTTTTTTATTAATATTCGTTACTCAGCATATACATTCGTATCTTTTTACTATTTTCCTTTAATTCGATTGAGCCGTAATCCCCCATTCTATAACATAGTTGCTAACTCTAAGCACCATTGCTGTAGCAAATAGCCAATAGCAATGTTGCTCAGATTTAGCAACTTTCTTACAGAATAGGGGTAATTAAGTTTTTAATTATCAACTTAGTTGAGAGACCGAAATATCGGCTCGCACTAAAATAATATAAAATTCCGTCGTGTGATGGGCTAATGCGCTTCCTAAATGAAAATCAAAGCAGACGCAGTGAATAGGTATTTAAAAATGTCTCTTTAGCAAATTTACATGTCATTTATCAATAATTTGTGATAATCAACTAAAATAAATAGAAAAAATAACAACTGAAGTGCGCTTTCACTATTTGGCAAGAGAATAGGATGGCACGCCACTGCCTACAAAATCTATGAGCCTACGTCATTACTACGTCATTGCTTCGCGCATCTATAGATGACGCAAATGGCTTTTTCTTAGCTGACTAGCACTACACTTACAAGAACATATATAAATAACAATTTACTACTTTTTGAGCAACACCTTCTTGCTTAATTGATAGTATATGATTCTAGAAACACTTTTAGGGCGAATAATTAAAAGAATAAAACTTAAATATCGAATTTCAAATGTTTTAATAGGAAAATAACAAAATCTTCATTTTAGCTTGGCTCATCTCTTCAATACTTAAACGCCTTAATGGCATCTTTAAAATGCAGTCAACTACTCTGAATTAAAACTTACTCGAGAAATTAGCAAAAATTCTCTTAAAACTTGATAAAGTATAAGCGTCCGCGAGCTTCAGGCCCGGGAAACGCAAATGGGAGATACCGGGATAGCATTTTTAGTTTTGCTTCCATACACTAGATATGGCGACACCAGTATCATTAGTGTGTCATTTTTTTTCATTTTTTCTTTTGTGCGAATTTTGACATTTGTCATTTTCATTTCAAACAATTCTGACTGTCATTGTGAATATATTTTTTGTATTATAAGTAGTTATTTGTGCGAAAAAACTTGTAAATATTTAAGAAGACAAGAATAAAGTGTTGTGTACCAAATTGTACTGCTACCGGAAAGTGAAAATATATTTTTATATAATTGTATTATTTTATACCAGTAAAACATATTACAAAATCGTATTCTAAGGATAACAAACTATATATTTCGGCAGTCTCGAACTTATCGGGATTTATTTGTCAAGTGGTTGGAAGTTTTAAACATGGATGAATGCCATTAAGTATTGTATCTTTCCTAAATGAAATTACAGTGTTTTCAAAAATGCATTATTTTTTACTCATTTTATGTAATCTTTGTAAGACTGATTTGTAGTTGAAGTAGATTTTTCATAAAATACTACGCAATGATAGTATTTTGTGAAAAAAATGCTTCAACTACAAATTAAGGGTAATTAATAAACCGAATATATCAATATTAATTGTAGGTAATGATAATACCGTCCGAGTTTTATATTTACTTTTGCTTCCATACACCAGATGGCGACATTGATGTGGTATCGATGCTTAACATGTACGTTTCCAATCTAAAATAGTGTATATGGTCTGTGGCGAGCTGCACTTATGACAGATAAACAACAATTGAATTGCAAATGTTATTCGATAGGCATTTGTTTGCATTCCGAAACACAGCCCCGATCATGTAGGAAGTAATGCTGTGAAGATCCAACAAAACATGGATCCGAGTACCCGGATTTTAAAATATCCGGTTCCTTGGATATCCGATGTTCGGATATTGAAGCGGATATCCGTAAATTTAATTCGGATTTGGATCCGGATCCTGGTTTGGGTCCATATCCCATTCGGATCCGAATTCGATGTGTTGTTTACGGATCCGGATCCGAATTTTAATTCTGGATCCGTTTTATCATTTTGAATATAAAGGCAAACATTTGAATGTAGACGGTTGTAAAGACAGCGGTTTGTAATCAGCAATAAATTTTATAATACCCCTCTAAAATAAACAGGTAGTTGCAGGGGCGGATTGGAGAAATAAGTCGGCCCGGGCGATTATTCTTAGTCCGGCCCTGTCCAAAGTGAAAAGGATATAATACTTGCTAGTATACCGTGAGTATTTTTTAACGTGAAACATTGGGTTTGTATATCCATGGTTACGGCTTGATATTTGATTGACAGCAATGTATTTGACCGTTCCATTTAAAATGAAACATAGGGAATGAATCTGACAGAAGTATTATATTTAAATATTGTAAGAAATTTAGCGGAGTTAGAAAACCACTCGAGAGCACTAAACATATTTCGGTTCGGACACAAGGTGCACACAGTATTTTTTCTACATCTAAATTTAATTTTTAGAAAACAGGTATAATTATTTAAATAAAATTAACCTCTAATGACATCTTGTCAATATGACAGATAACCGTTGAATTTTCCTATAAGTTACGATTTGACATTTGATTGACAGCAATTTATTTGTCTGTCTCATTTAAAATGACACATGGGGAATGAATTTGACAGAAGTATTATATTTAAATATTGTAAGAAATTTAGCGGAGTCAGAAAACCACTCGGGCACAAGGTGCACACTATATTTTTTGTACAACTAATTTTAATTTAGAATGCAGGTATAATTATTTAAATAAAATTAACCTCTATTGACGTCTTATCAAATGTCAAATTCGTTCCCTATGTTTCATTTTAAATGGAACGGGCAAATACATTGCTGTCAATCAAATGTCAAGTCGTAACTATGGATATGACAAACCCAATGTTTCACCTTAAAAAATACTCACGGTATGTATAATAATATTTATTTATGAAAATTATCACAT
The DNA here is from genome assembly GCA_943142095.1 of Ophonus ardosiacus. Classification (NCBI taxonomy): domain Eukaryota; kingdom Metazoa; phylum Arthropoda; class Insecta; order Coleoptera; family Carabidae; genus Ophonus; species Ophonus ardosiacus. The sequence goes on from OW964840.1 coordinate 13,125,365, forward strand.
TGTTATATCTATATGTACATATTTTTTATATCTCCATCCGGTGTATAAGTAAATGTATATAATGTACCTATTACAAAATTGTCCAGAAACATATTACCGGCCTAAGCATATAGACCAATAGGATGTCTTAATTGGCTTTGAAGTTCAAATTTCCTGATGATACTAACGTAAAAAACCCTAATATTTCATATTTGGAATGAAATGCATTGGCAATATCACCTGGGGTAAAAAATGCAAATAATTTTTATTTGATAACTCGACCTTAAAATTACTCTAAATTCTTGGTAACAAACCGAAATCTGGAATCCATCAGAAAAAGAACTTCGTTAAGTCGAATATTTTCGGACAACTCCTAGTTCTTTATTTAGTTTAAATTGTGTTTTGAAACTGGACGAAAAATTTATATGTGCAAGAAGAAAAATTCTTTTATTCCAACAGATATCCATTTTATAAAATACCCCCTACATATTTAAGTGCATATACCTACTCATATACTATGTATCTTTCTTATTTATTATATTGGAGTATTAAATTTAATGAGTCGAAGTTTTGATAACGCGAACTTTTTTGTGGCACATTCAATTTCGAGTTATCGAAGTTCCACTAAAAAATAACGATAAGTTTTCCAAATATTAGTATTAATTCTTCAAAATTTATATTTTTAAATTATAAAAATATATATCTTATGACTACATTATTTAATTGAAGGCGGCCAACCGGCCCTTTGGACCACTCGGCCCTTCGGGATTTGCCCGATCGCCCGATAGGGCAATCCGCCCCTGGGTAGTTGGTGCAAATACAAGAAGGATATTTCTTAGAATATTGAAAATTCTGTAGATAGTTCTAAAATTTTAACAATTAATACAACAAATATTTCAAAGAAATCGAAATTAAGATTAAATTTGAGAAATAATAGTTACAGGTTCATTGTAGGTGTCGAAATACCTATTTATTTATGTATATCGTGCACGTGTTTCACATAAAGGGGATTGTTTTTGTTACCTACTTATAGTTCTGTGGAATCGAGGAATTTCCTTCTTAGCGGATGCTAAAAGTTTGACATCGAAAATATACCGACTATTAACTACATCAAACAAAAATGTATAGTGGATTATTTCATAATCAAATTTATTTGGTTTTGTAACTCCATGATAATATACATTCAATTATTATCATCTGGTTCAATACTGAGAATAGGTACTCGAATCCGAGAACCGATGCGCATACTGAAATTCCATATCTAAAATCCGATACTCATACTCATATTCGGATCCAAAATCCAATACACAGATTCGGATCCAAAACCCGATACTCAGATCCGGATCCAAAATCCGATACTCAGATCCGGATCCAAAATCCGATACTGAGATTTGGATCCGAGATCCGGATATTTCAACATTCAATTATCTGGATATCCGGATATTTTTGGATCCGAAACTATCCGGATCCGGATCCCACCACTAGTAGGAAGTCATGCCAAACGCCTAAGAAGGGTTATTTACTTTTACTGCGTGTTATATAAGTGTACCAGTTCAAATGTTGAGCAGTGTATGTTTATTGTTCGACTGAGATTTTCTTTACTCAAATTTTTGTTTTTAGAAACGCCAAAAATGAGATAACTACTTTAGACATAAAAACACAAATTTAAAAGTATGCAAGTATTATAAATACAAAGAACAGTTTTCATTGTAAATATAAACTACGAGAAAAAATTGTAATCATGGACAATTATTATTGTTTAAGCTTTGTCCTTATTCTCATTTTACACAATGAAAATTATGCAAATTTTTGTGTCAATAACAACTGTTGCATTGTAGGTGCAGTGTTATACTCTGTCTCATCGAAACCCAAAGGATCGCCATAAACCTTTAGAACGTCTCCCACTTAAGTTAATAAAAAAAAAAATCTGTTGTGGCCAGCACAATACCTCTCGCCATTTCCATTTTAGGTTACACAAGTATTGTGTTGCACTTCACTATCGAATCGTAGTTTTCTAACAAAAAAATAACAGAACTTTACCCAAATATTGTTACCTCCCACTACCCTTGGTAAGGGAGGTATAGGGATCGTGCTAAAAATCTCATGTCAAGATTTTAGTAAATGACCACGTTTTAAGGTCCTTAGAATCCAATTTTAACATTTTCACGATGATGTCTGTATGTGTATATGTGTGTGTGTGTGTGTGTGTATGTATGTATGTGTGTGTGTGTGTGTATGTGTAGAGATTTTGTCTGCTCTAACTCAAATACTATCATTCAGAAAATTCTGAAACCTTGTATTTCTATCCTATTCTAACATGAAAAGAAGCCATTAGATTTTGGTGTAAATCGGATAACCGGAAATGGAACTTTGCCTGAAGCTCATAATGGTTTTTCTTTAAAAAATACCATTAAATGCCATTTTTTCACATTTTATGTCTTATGAAAATTTAAAATTATTGAATTTTCTACAGGAATACATTAATACTTTTTCTATATATTTTACAGATAAATTTAAAAAGATAAACACAATTCCTTTGTTACACAATTCATATTTCAAATGAATGTAACTGACAGTAAATGTCACTGTCAAAAAAAGAATCACTTCAAATTATTAATAGTGACATTTTAAAAAGAAAATAGTAAATAAAGCAATAGTTTTATGCAATGGAACAGTTTACAGCACGTAGGTATGTATTTAAATTAATAAAAATTAAATAGCGGGAGGTTTTGTGTTGGCCACATCAGATATTTTTATTATATTTAACATGTCTTCTGCCCACATACAATTCTAATTATATCTATTTTTCATTGTATGAGGAAGTTCCTAAATTGGTGTTATTTCTGAAGGATATATGCATTTTACCTACAATTTTAAATATTTAATTAATAAAACAATAAGAAAGATTAAATGCACTTCCCAGAATGTCACTAAAACTATTGATTTTTGACATGACATCTATCATTTTAGAAACTGTGTTATAAACATTTGAATTTGTCAACTGGTTTCCTTAGTGCCGTAGCCTCTGCGATTAGATTACTCTATATATTACAGTGCCTTTATATCTAAATCTACAGTGTGTCCCATTTAGAGGTGCCACCATTGGGATCTCGAGAACTATAAGAGATACGATGTCGGTTAAATGGAATTTTTTGTGCGCCTTTGGGAGACCATCTCAGATGTGCTTTTGTTTTCCCGAAAATTCTCATAGGTCACTATATAATGACGAAAAACTGAATATTGTTGATTTTTCCGTTTTCAAATAACTTCTAAACTATTAGTAATTCAGAAAAACGTTGCAAATACAAAAGATAGATATTTTTATAAACTAGCCAGTGACGTACGAAATAAATTTTTATATCCGTAAATTTTCGAGATATAACACAAACTTATATTTTTTTAAATAGAACCCATATCTGATTTTAGTCTCAAAAAATCATTATTTTTTTCTCTTTTCAACGATGTAAGTGTTATTATGTTTTATATTTGTTTTGGCTGCAAATTTATTATTTTTTCTTTATTTTGTATTAAATTTATAATTATTTTGAAAATATTGGTAGATTTCTATTTAGAAATACTCCTTGTATTTAAATAACTTATTTCGTTAGAAAATTTTGCTAAAAACTCGTATCAAACTAATTTTTATAATATTTTGTATCTGGTCGCCCTTGGCACATTAGTGTAATTTTTAATTATGAATCTAGAATGAAAATATTAATAATTAATAAAAATAATAATGTTTTTTTGGGAAATAATAAGAAAGTTCAGGAAAATAAAGAAAAAAATTTAATTTTAGGAGCAAAACAAATATAAAATATAAAACCCTTACATCATTGTCAAGAGAAAAAATAATGATTTTTTTGAGACTGGAATCAGATATGGGTTCCATTTAAAAAAATATAAGTTTGTGTTATATCTCGAAAATTTACGGATATAAAAATTTATTTCATACGCCACTGGTTAGCTAATAAAAATATCTATCTTTTATATTTGAAACGTTTTTCTTAATTACTAATAGTTTAGACGTTATTTGAAAAAGAAAAAATCAACAATATTCAGTTTTTCGTCATTATCTAGTGCCCTATGAGAATTTTTTGAAAAACAAAAGCACATCTGAGATGGCCTCCCAAAGGCGCACAAAAAGTTCCATTTAACCGACATCGTATCTCTTATAGTTCTCGAGATCCCAATGGTGGCACCTCTAATTGGGACACACTGTATACAAGATATAATAAATTTTTTAAATGTATCCGATGTAGAATTTTATGTTCTTCAATAATAGTAATAAAAGAAATTTGCAAAAAATAATATTTAGAAGATTTTTTTTAAAGAAACTATTACTTCCGGTTGTCCAATTGTTACCAAAATCTAATCAGCTCTTCCCAGGAATGTCGGATTGTGGAAACTGCAGTTAATTCTTTTTTAAGTCTTATAGTATTTGAGAAACCGTGGTTCCAACATCCTCTCTTAGCGAGAGGTAAAAAATTGAAATTTCCACCTCTCATAAATAAGACTGTGAATGCTGTTACTGCTATACACAGAGTTGGACTCTTACAACAAAAATATTATGAAACTACGCACTTATTATAAATACTGAACACAACCTACTGTGCATTTTCTTGTAAATTTTATTCAAATTAATTTCATCGACTTCATTGTGATGTCCCACTTCAGTCATATCTTATTTTGGTTCAGTTTCAAACATTGAATTTTATCACAAAAACGTCCAGTTCATTAACATTATCATTTGCTTCAGCTACGTCACCATCATTTGAAACCCACGGTTGCCACGTGGGTTTTTTTTTTTTTTTAAATAATGTGAACTTAAGTATTAGAAAAGTTGTTTATTAAAACTTATTTTCTTATAATGTATTTTATATAGGGTATGAAATGGAAGGGGAGAATTTAATCCGGCTTAGTTGCTAATTCAGTATGGAAACTATCAGTTTCATATACGAGTACATATACAGGGTGTCTCTTAAATAGGGGGACATGGCTTAACCACAGATTCCTGAGGCTAAAATAAAACGATTTAACCAAACTTGCTTCTACCGGAAAATGTACCATTTAGCCAGAATTCTGCTTCAAAGTTCTTCGAAAAAAAAAATTTGCTTATAATAACCGGCCGCTTTATTCGATTTGGATGAAATTTGGTATGACAGTTTATATGGTTATAAGTCATCTTTTAAGGTGATACTTGTTATTATTAGTGAACCACTATGTATGAAACTTTGGTGTCCCAACATTAATTAAACCGTAACTTTTTAATGGCAATGCCGAAAACGTGAAATTATTTTTCTTCAGAAAGATACATTCAATAGTAAACTTTTCTTTCTCTGTGTAATTTGTGATATCCGTTACGGTTCACACAGAAAAAAATGAAATCTGAATGTCTGCACTGCTAAATTTTTAAAATAAATTTAATCTAGTAGTCTATCCAAATGTCAAACAAGTAATTTTTAATGACAGTAACGAGTTGTCAATCTTCACAACTTGTTTAGGAGTTGAGATATGTAATCGTCTTATTTATAATAATGGTAGTAAAATACTATTAGGCCGAACAAACGGATGTTACTAATTTTAAGTTTCCAAAGGTTGCTTGAGACGCTCATTAATTTTTATTAATTTAAATACATACCTCCGTATTTACTAACGCTGCAAACTGTTCCATTGCAGAAAACTATTGCTTTATTTACTATTTTCTTTTTAAAATGTCACTATTATTAATTTGAAGTGATAAGTTTTCTGACAGTGACATTTACTGTCAGTTACATTCATTTGAAAAATGAACTGTGTAACAAAGGAATAGTTTTTATTTTAGGCTTCGCGACTAATAAAAAAAAATATTTTTAAATTTATCTGTAAAATATATAGAAAAAGTATTAATGTATTCCTGTAGAAAATTCAATAATCTTTAATTTTCATAAGACATAAAATTCGAAAAAATGGCATTTAATGGTATTTTTTGAAGAAAAACCACTATGAGCTTCAGGTAAAGTGCCATTTCTGATTATCCGATTTACACCAAAATCTAATGGCTTCTTTTCATATTAGAATAGGGAAGAAATACAAGGTTACAGAAGTTTCTGAATGATAGTATTTGAGTTAGAGGCGAAGACAAAATCCATACACATACAAACATACAGACATCATCGTGAAAATGTTAAAAATGGATTCTAGGGACCTTAAAACGTGGTCATTTACTAAAATCTCGATATGAGATTTTTAGCACGATCCTTATACCTCCCTTACCAAGGGAATCGGGGGGTAAAAATGACAATGTTTTGTTCTTTTGTTACTGTCAATTTCATGGCTAATATTTTTTCTTAATTGCTTAAGGTGTTTGGTATTACAAAATTTGTTATTTTTTTCTTTATAGTAGGCACCAATTATTTTTTCAATAAATTAATATAGAAACTTTTGGCGTCTAAAAAACTGTTTTTCTATGTTATAGCCCTATGACCCGTTTTAAAATGTACACCCTGTATATATATGTCGTTAGTATAATTGATATTGAAAACTGGCTACGTTAATGCAGGATAATTTACTTAACTTCGAACCATAGTAATACACCAATAACCAATTCTTATTTTGGAATAAGTATCGTTGCGTCTTTGGATAGAATTATGGATTAAAGATTACCGAAGTGTATTGTCTCATAAGATATTTAATTTTTCCTTTAATCCAGCTCTGAGAATTGCAAGAATTGTGACATACCTAAGGCAATTTGCGGTACCCCGCACTAAACTGTCCCTTTGAATTTTTATTCTATACGGGTGTATAAGCTGTTTATGGTGATGCTTTGGGTTTCAATGAGACATAGTATAAATAAAACATTCTTTAACAGCAAGGTTGGATAAATTACTTTAATTTGAATTAAAATTAAATATATTATAAATTTTGCCGGTATGTGTTAATAACAAATTCAATTGTGTAATTAACGCTATCAGAAAAATCTATTTTTGCAATAACACCCGAAATTATATTAAATTTTAAAATTTTACTTAAATATTTATATAGTTTATAATTCATATTTTGTAAAATGTTTTGTAGAAAAAAAATAGAACTTTATACACAACGATAAAATTAAATTATCGACTTGCGCAAAATATTTTTGCACGATAAATTATATTTTATCGTCTTGTATAAAAAAACAAAAAAAAAACTGTAAACTGCTAATGCTTATTGTAGCCTTATTTTTACCTCCCGCTACCCTTGGTAAGGGAGGTATAGGGATCGTGCTAAAAATCACGTATCGAGATTTTAGTAAATGACCACGTTTTAAGGTCCCTGGAATCCAATTTTAACATTTTCACGATGATGTCTGTATGTGTGTCTGTATGCATGTGTGTGTGTGTGTGTGTGTGTGTGTGTGTGTGTGTGTGTATGTGTAGGGATTTTGTCTTCGCTCTAACTCAAATATAATCATTCAGAAAATTTTGTAACCTTGTATTTGTACCCTATTCTAATATGAGAAGAAGCCATTAGATTTTGGTGTAAATCGGATAACCGGAAATGGCACTTTACCTGAAGCTCATAATGGTTTTTCTTCAAAAAATACCATTAAATGCCATTTTTTCGCATTTTGTCGTTATGAAAATTAAAGATTATTGAATTTTCTACAGGAATACATTAATACTTTTTCTATATATTTTACAGATAAATTTAAAAATAATTTTATATTACAAGTCCCGAAGCCTAAGAAAAACACAATGGGGTATTCCACTCAATTTTTTTTATTATTTTAAATAAAACTTCATTCAGTTTTGAAGCAATTCATGGTATTAAAAAATCTTAATTGTTCCTAGTTTCAGAGTATTTTATTTTCGAGAAATCAGTGTAACGTCACATTTCCTCTATACTTGTCTTTCTCACACACACTGCTCTGAGTACGCTGTGAGAGAAGGATAACAATTGTATGACGTCAATTTTCTCTTTTAGCAAATGTGAAATATCTCGTAAAGTAATTATTTAAAAAATGTTTTCATTGTTTTAACTATTATTTATTGAGCCATACTTTATGTTAAATTGAAATTTTCTTAATTTTGTTGTTATGGTGGAATACCCCATTCCTTTGTTACACAGTTCATATTTCAAATTACTGACAGTAAATGTCACTGTCAAAAAATTAATCACTTCAAATTAATAATAGTGAAATTTAAAAAGAAAATAGTACATAAAGCAATAGTTTTATGCAATGGAACAGTTTGCAGCGTTAGTAAATTCGTAGGTATGTATTTAAATTAATAAAAATTAAATAGCGGGAGGTTTTGTGATGATAAAAATGACATATCCAGATTTTAGTGAATAAGCACGTTTTATGTTCCCAACAATCAGATTTTAACATTTTTACGATGATATATATTGTGTGTGTGTGTGTGTGTGTGTGTGTGTGTGTGTGTGTGTGTGTGTGTGTGTGTGTGTGTGTGTGTGTGTGTGTGTGTGTGTGTGTGTGTGTGTGTGTGTGTATGTATGTGTATGTGAGTGTTGATGGACAATTCCTCAAAACTCAAAAACTATAAGACTTAAGACCTGTTTAACTATGAATTCCTCAATCTAACATTCTTGAGAAGAGCTGAAAAGGTTTTGGTAACAATTGGACAACCGGAAGTAGTAGTTTCTTAAAAAAATCTTCTAAATATTATTTTTTGGTAATTTATGTTATTACAATTATTAAAGAATATAAAATTCTCTATCCAGTACATTGGACATTTTTATTATATATTCTATAGATTTAGAGAATTATAAATATATAAAATAATCCATTATATAATGAATCAAACAGCCTATGGAAACCAGTTGAAAAATTAAAATGTTTGTAATTGACATAAATGTCAGTGTCAAAAATCCAGAGACATTAATGAAGGCTTTTTCTGGTATGTACATTTAATATTTCTTATTTTATCATTAATTAAATATTTAAAATTATAGATATAGCTGCCGCACGTTCCTTGAATGCGGAAAACCTAAAATTGATATGCTATTGTTATGAGGAAAAGACACCGTTGACATCTAAAATTGATATAAAAAGAAAGGGGATTCATTTATAAGCCAAAGTATACAGGGTGCTTGATTTTTCATTGTCCAGCTTATATCTTCTGAAATATTAAAAATACAAAAAAAAGTAATATACAAAAGTTGTTTAATACAATCTGATCTATAATTTAGCATAAACAATTTTTTTCCAAGGTCTACCACTTTTTTGGAAAAATATTTAACTTTAATTTTTTAAATGGAACACCTGTATATTTTGACAGAATAAGATTCGCAATAAATTTCTCTTTACAATGATGTGTAACAAGTAAGGATTTACCTTTAAATTATGTCCTATAAAACAAATAGAAATATAATAAAAGTAGGCTATGATATTCTATTGTTTCTACCTGTAACTTCTGTCACACATGAACATTGGCTACGTAGGGGTTTTTCCTTTGAATAAAATTATGTCTAATAAAGCAAGTAATAGAATTACTAGCATTGATGATTTACAAAATTATTAATACTTTTATTTAAATATCAAGTATCAAAATTTAATACAACATATTATTATAAATTTTGATACAGGATAGCACCCTGACTTTTCTCACTATTATAATCAGTATTATTAAATCTGTGACAGATGTTACTGGTATAAACAATAGAATATCACACCCTACTTTTATCGTATTTCTATTTGCTTTATTAGACAGAATTTAAAGGTAAACCCTTACTTGTTGTACATCATTGTAAAGAGAAATTTATTTAGAATTTTATTCCGTAAAAATATACAGGGTATTCCATTTAAAAAATCAAAGTTAAATATTTTTCTGAGAAATTGGTAGGCATTGAAAAAAAATTGTTTATGCTAAATTATAGACCAGGTTGTATCAAATAACTTTTCTATTTCACTTTTTCTTGTATCTTTAATATTTCAGAAGATATCAGCTGGACAATGAAAAATTAACCACCCTGTATACAGTATCCAGTATCAGTGTCAACTAAACACGCGCTTACTATACATATATTTCATCATATACCCTTCAGAAATACCGCCAATCTCGTCAATGAATTGGAAGAATCTCGAACATTTAGAAGAGTAGGAGGAAACTTTTTCATAGAATGAATTGAAAAATAAAGAATACATGTAATTATAATTTAAGTTTTGGCTTGGTTTGGATTGCATATCTATAGATAGTCATTTTGGGAAGTTACGACATGAGGAAAATAAATCGAAATGCTTATATTCCAGATTATTTTAGGAAATTTTATTAGTTTTAAGATTAAAATATGATCTTGTGTTTTGTGGTTTTACGAATGACATTGATATTTATGAAAGTTTGATATTTGTAACACGTATAAGCCATATAACTTCAAAAATAGATCATTTAATAGTTGACAACATATTTTATACAATAAATTGTAAAACATATGTATTTATATTTTTAAATATTATCCGTAGACACTATTTAATATATTTTAACATTACTTAAACACTAAAAATTATAAACTAGTTATAGAAAAACAAATTGTTTAAACAAATTATAAACAAAATCAACATACCACAAATAACAAGAAATCCAATGGTCGCTAGATTAAACATTGTCACAAAAGTTTTAACTATTTCACTATTATTTCACATAGTACATCTACACATCTTAGTATTTGAAATCATACTAACTTCTTACATCCATATGGGATACTCCGTTCCACAAAACGAAAATAACTATTGGTATACTTGAGAAAAGAAAGTGACTCAAAATAACAACTATATACCAAAACTTATTTCTAAGTTACAGGTAAGAAATTTCAATGAACGTATAGACCAGGTAGAAAAACATGGGCGCACAACAAGAATTTAAAAAGGGTGTAGTTTCTGCAGAACTCTAAGATTATGGCTGTAGTCAGCAAAAAATATAAATATCGTAATTATAACAAGGAGTTATAAGTCGCGCCAACTTTTAATACTATTGACTTAATTTACTAATCGATGGGTTATTCTCTTCGCAGCAAGAGATTTTGCTACTTATTGGAAAGGGCCAGATTTAGGTACTACAAATTACTCTCTTTATTCTAAATCTACCATGAGATTTAATGTTATTTCTTTGGAACGAGGATTGAGAGTATACAGTATGTCCCCCGACTGAGTTTACAAGAGGAAAAAATTTTTATTTTTGATTTTACGAAAAAATGCCAAGGGAAGAAAAATTTTTGCTTGAATTAAAGCGCATGTTTCAGTTATTAAAACAATTAATGTAAGGTTTTTTTATTATAACGTTTTTTCGTATTTTGTCCTCCTAATAATACAGTTATTACATTGAATCTAACAGGTTTTTAGTTAGCTTTGAAATATTGACAAATGATTATTAATTCTAATTTCAGATAAAAAATCTGTTGTGGCCAGCAAAAGACCTCTCGCCATTTCCATATTAGGCTATATAAGTATTGTATTGTACTTCGCTTTCGAACCGTCGTTTTATAACAAAATCTTACAGAACATTACCCAAATATTGTTTTTTATTATATTTAACATGTCTTCTGCACACATATAATTCTAATTATATCTATTTTTCATTGTATGAGGAAGTTTCTATATGTCAAAGATTGTTCCAATTCATTAACCAGATTGGCGGTATTTCTGATGGTTTTATGCATTTTACCACAATTTTACTTATACTTTCAAATATTTAATTAATAAAACAATAAGAAAAGTTAAATATACTTCCCAGAGAAAGCTATCAGAATGTCACTAAAACTGTTGATATTTGACAATGACATATGTCATGTTATAAACATTGGAATTAGTCAACTGGTTTCCTTAGTGCCTTGGCCTCTGCGATTAGTTTACTCTATAAATTATAGAGTCTTTATCTCTAAATCTATACAAGATATAATAAATTTTTTAAGTGCATTAGATGGAGAATTGTATGTTCTTCAATATTTAATAAAAAAAACTCCCAAAAAATTATATTTAGAAGATTTTTTCTAAAAAACTACTACTTCCGGTTGTTCAATTGTTACCAAAACCTTTGCAGCTCTTCCCAGGAATGTCAGATTGACGAAACTGCAGTTACATATTTTTTAAGTCTTATAGTTTTTGAGGAATCGTGTCTACAACATCCAGACATATGTACATACATACACACACACACACACACACACACACACACACACACACACACACACACACACACACACACACACACACACACACACACACACACACACAGACATCATTTTAAAAATGTTATAATCGGATTGTAGGGACCTTAAATCGTGCTTATTCAATAAAATTTGGATATGTCAATTTTAGCATGAATCCAATACCTCTCTTAGCGAGAGGTAAAAAGAGTTAATTGAATAAACTACAAGTATTTTGATTTTCGCCCTTTTTTTCTGAAATTAGAATTAATAATCATTTGTCAATATTTCAAAGCTAACTAAAATCATGTTAGATTCAGTTAGATTCGTTTTAATTCAAGCAAAAATTTTTCTTCCCTTGGCATTTTTTCGTAAAATCAAAAATAAAAATTTTTTTTCCTCTTGTAAACTCAATCCGGGGACATACTGTATAATAGGTAAAGTTTTAATTCAAAAACTAGTTTTGTTTATGGCGATCCTTTGGGTTTTGTGTGTGTGTGTGTATGCGTATGTGTGTGTGGTGTGTGTGTGTGTGGTGTGTGCGTGTGTGTGTGGTGTGTGTGTGGTGTGTGTTTGGTGTGTGTGGTGTGTGTGTGTGTGTGTGTGTGTGGTGTGTGTGCGTCAATTTTTTCTGCGACAATTCTAAAAATAATTCTTTCGTGTTCTTCTTCTTTACATCCATTTGAAGAGCTGATTAGATTTTGGTTATAATTGGTTCAGCGGAAGTACCCTTATTTGACGTTTTTAACAGTTTTTCTTAAAAACACGCAGTTAAATATTATTTTTTGACATTTTGTTATTATACATATTAAAGAAAATACTCTTCTCTATACGGTTTGATTATACATTTTCCTTCATATTCAATAGATGTAGATTTAAAGCGTTATACAGAAATTAATTTTCAAAAATTAGTCAGTCAGCTTTGCTATTTATCATGGAAACAGTTGATATATTCAAAAAAATTTAATTGACAGATGTCAGTTGCAAGTGCAAAACCAAATATTGAAAATATAAGATCTGAAATTGGTATGTCATAGTGTTCCTCGCAAGTGACATGCAGAAAAAGGCCAAAGAGAAGATGGAAGGACTGTATCGCAGAAGACTTGAGAAAGAAAGGACTGTGTAAAGAAGATGCGTTGGACAGGAATGAGTGGAAGAGAAGAGGAAACAGCAACCCCTAATAAAATAGGGTATAGCTGAAGAAGAAATGAAGGAAGTGTCAAGTGCATTTTACTTAGTGTGTGTTTATTTGATAATTTTATTGGATTTATAGAACCTTTTCAAATGAACTTTTGGTATGGAATTTGTAAAAAATAGTATGTGTTCGTGTTAGATTTTACATGATATTATATAGAATCTGTTCCAAGGACCTTTTGGTATGGGATTTGTACAAAATACATCGAATTGACGGAAGGTCTTGTGTATTAAAGAAAATGCCCTTCTCTGTACAGTTTGATTATACATTTTCCTTCATATTCAAAAGATATACAGTTATTAAGAGATTAACTTTCAAAAATCAGTCTGCTTAGCTATTTATCATGGAAACAGCTTAAAATTCTAATTGACAGATGTCAGTGTCAAGTGCAAAACTAAAAGTGATGGAAAGTATAGGGTCAGAAAGTGGTATGTTATAGTATACCTCGCAAGTTACACGCACTTGCAGCCTCGCCTCAGGATTGGAACTTTCAATGCCGGGAATATGAAGAAGGCCAAAGAGAAGATGGAAGGACTGTATCGCAGAAGACTTGAGAGAGAAACAACTTTGTGAAGAAAATGCGTTGGACAGAAATGAATGGAAGAGAAGAGTAAGAAACAGCGAAACCTAATAAAATAGGAAAAGCTGAAGAACAAAGAAAGAAGTGTCAAGTGCAATTTATAAAGTATATATGTTCTATAATTTTATTGGATTTATAGAATCTTTTTCAAGGAACTTTTGGTATGGGATAGGATTTGTACATAATAAGTACATCGAATGGGGTCATTTACCATATTTTTACCTCCCGCTACTCTTGGTAAGGGACGTATAGGGATCGTGTTAAAAATCACATATCGAGAAGGTCCCTAGAATCCAATTTTAACATTTTGACGATGATGTCTGTATGTGTGTGTGTATGTATGTGTATGTGTGTGTGTGTATGTGTAGGAATTTTGTCTTCACTCTAACTCAAGTACTATCATTCAGAAAATTTTGTAACCTTGTATTTGTACCCTATTCTAATATGAGAAGAAGCCATTAGATTTTGGTGTTAATCGGATAACCGGAAATGGCACTTTCACTTTACCTGAAGCTTATAATGGTTTTTCTTCAAAAAATATCATTAAATGCCATTTTTTCGCATTTTATGTCTAATGAAAATTAAAGATTATTTAATTTTCTACAGGAATACATTACTACTTTTTCTATATATTTTACAGATAAATTTAAAAACAATTTTTTATTACAAGTCCCGAAGCCTAAGGAAAACACAATTCCTTTGTTACGCATAGTTCATATTTCAAATGAATGTAACTGACAGTAAATGTCACTGTCAAAAAACTAATCACTTCAAATTAATAATAGTGATATTTTAAAAAGAAAATAGTAAATAAAGCAATAGTTTTATGCAATAGAACAGTTTGCAGCGTTAGTAAATCCGTAGGTATGTATTTAACTTAACAAAAAATAAATAGCGGGAGGTTTTGTATTGGCCACATCAGATTTTTTTTATTTTTTCTTCTGAAAGATATAGTATTTGGTCGTTGTCCGATTTAAAAATTATTTGTAATAACAGAAAAATTAATTTTTAAAGTTGTATCTGTTACTTGAATTCCTTTCTGATGACGTAGAATACACGGAATGACATTAATCAACCACATCTTATCATGTTTGCTTGAAATCGTGTCGAAATGGATCCTTAGACTTATTAAAACAACCAAGTACAAAACAATTACATATTGCAGACCTTATAAAACACTGGCGAGAAGAGCACAGTTCTATTTCTTCAAAATAAATAAACTAACCTCTCTTTTACAGCAGAGTTACTGAACACCTGTCTCCCAAACGTCAAAACTAATCATGCTATCTCTCTCTTCTGTCTCTTTCTAATGTCCGTGATTGTGACGTCACAGCTTTCAAGGACATTGTATAGAGGGCAAAAATAACAGTTTTCAGAAATTAAATATATTAAGAAATTTATTTGAATGGATTTCTAGTATTTTCTATCATTATTTAAATGCGAACTAATGAATTTTATTAAAACAAACACTATAGCTATTTGTGTATTAAGAGCGCAAAATGCGACATTGTCGATTGAGAGGTCTCTCGAAATCGACAATGTCCATTTGCGCTCAAAACACACACAAGATTTTTTCTACAGTCGCCACAATGGGGTCCTCCACCATAAAAAATAATAAAATGTACACTTTATACTTACAGCACTGCTCAATAAATAACGATTGGTTAATACAAAAGATACGGTTTAAACTTAAAAAGGCTTTTAAATGATTATATCGTTACATTAGCCATCTATTCCATAAAAAAACCAAAATTAGAGCGTGGAAGCAAGGATTTGTGATGATTTGATGAGTTTTTGTAGCAAAATGTGTGGTTAGTTGTCATGCCTGTCACACTGAAAAAATTAACAAATATTTCAAGGAATTTGTGATTATATAGACATGTATGTGCATTGACTGACTTCTCGCAATTATTTAAGTAACGAAATAACTAATAACTTTATTGTAATCAAAATAAACTAGAGATCAGATGTCAGTACGACTCGCAACTATCCTACCGTCATCTATGTACAATCATTCCTATTACTAAACATAACTGTTCACACAATTTATTTTATATTTAATTTTATTTTATCGTTATTTTCCATTCTTCTTGAGTTTTTATTCAATCTAATCTAAGCATTTTATACTTTTGTTTTTGTAAATGAATGCCCTATTTCATTTTCACAGCATTGTGGCATTTTGTTAGGTTGTGTTAAATACCGACAGAACATATGTCAAATTGACTTGTGAACGTGATAAATGTGTAATTAGAGTGCCATTAGTTCCTAACTTAACATTTTCATTAAGAATATAGACAAGTGACATTTCTCAACATTGTATACTTAGAAATTTGGACAGCGAGCGTTTTTTCTACTTTGTCGCGCATGAGCGGCAAAGTGACATTTTGCGTTGACAAAAGAGAGCGCAAATGGCTACTTTCTATAGTGACTGTAGAAAAAAATTATTTATGGTAAATGCTCCCATTGATGGAAGGTCTTGTGCTGGCAGCAACAGATTTTTTTACATTTAGATCCCTAAGAATTTACTTAAATACGTTTATTTTTTCTAAATATCTGATATTCTTTCCCACGTCTATGCCCTAATTTCATCGTTTTCGGCTCTTTTCAAGTTCTTTTCGCCCCACAAATACTTTCTATAATAATACGGTAAGAACTCTGAAATAACTGTCAATATGTAGGAACGCGTATTATAGGAGGAATGAATGCATTCGCCCTAAAGCTAAACCATAATAGAACGGTTTCTACCACCCAAGATTCCAACCGTTGAAGTAGTGGTTGACTGGGTGCAATTCCAAACAAAGAACCAGTAGTTCCAAAACAATTTCAGAAAAAGTAACTTCAAGTTTAGAAAAAGTAAACTCACTTTTAGAAAAAGTAACTTCAGTTTCAGAAAAAGAAAATTTAATTTCAGAAAATAGTTATTACCTGCATAAGCACGATTTAAGGTCCCTACAATCCGAAAGCATAAAAGGAAAGTGACTGCTGTGGAAATGAGGTATTTACGTGGTGTTTGTGGGTATACAAGACGGGATCGCGTGAGGAATAATTTGGTGTATGAAGAATGTATGGTTAGGAAGAATGTAGTTAAGAGAGTTGGAGTGAGTTGATGTTGGTAAAGTTGAGGGTGTTCGATTGCGTGGCCGTCCAGTGTGTAAATGGATGGATGTGATTGGTAGTGTTTTGAAGGAGCGTAAGTTTCCAAGTGGAAAGAGAAGAAGAGCATGTATGAATACGATTATGAATGTGGCTGAGGCGAAAGAAGTTTGCCTGGATAGGAATGTGTGTTGAAGGATGATTGTTTTGTAATTATTGTGGTGTGAAGATGTATGGTTAGTAAGAATGTTTTATGAGAATGGAGAGACAGCTGAATTTTTATGTGGACGAGAAGAACGAAGTATGTTTGTACAGGAATGTGTAGCGAAAGATGATTTTTGTGTAACTATTATTGTGGTCCGGATGCGGTTATTCGCTACCGAAAATCGGTCACTTTAATATGTTATTATGTATGAATACGTTTATGAATGTGGCTGAGGTGAAAGAACTGTGCATGGATAGGAATGTGTGGCGAATGATGATTGTTGCGTAACTATTATTGTGGTCCGGATGCGGTTATTCGCTACCGAAAATCAGTCACATTAATATGTTCTTTGTATGAATGTTATGATGATTTTGGACAAGGCGAAAGAAGAATGTTTTTAAAGAGTTAAGTGATTCAGTGGAGCTCTTACTTTCATCCCTTTTCTTATTGTTTTCGGGTTTTTGCTAACCCACTAAGTGGGAAACGCGTGATTTTATGTATGTATGTGTGTGTGCGCGCGCGCGCTTGTGCGTGTGCGCGTGTGCGTGTGTATGTATGGCTGGATTTTGGAGGGACGATTCCTCAAAAACTATAAGACTTAAGACCTGTTTAACTATGAATTTCTCAATCTGACATTCCTAGGAAGAGCTGAAAAGGTTTTGGTAACAATCGGACAACTGGAAGTAGTATTTTCTAAAAAAAATTCTTCTAAATATTATTTTTTGAAAATTTTTGATACTACTAATATTGAAGAACATAAAATTTTACATCTGATACAGTTAACATTTTTATTATATCTTCAATAAATTTAAACATAAAGGCACTATAATATATAGATTAATCTAATCGCAGAGGCAAAGGCACTAAGGAAACCACATGACAAATTCATATGTTTATAACATAGTTTGTAAATGATAGATGTCAGTATCAAAAATCAACAGTTTTAGTGACATTCTGATAGCTTTTTCTGGAAAGTACATTTAATCTTTCTATTGTTTTATTAATTAAATATTTGAAATTATAGATAATATGCATATATCCATCAGAAATACCGCCAATCTGGTTAAGAATTGGAAGAATCTCTGACATTTAGCAACTTCCTCATGTAATGAAAAATAGATATAATTAGAATTATATGTGTGGAGAAGACATGTTAAATACAATAAAAAGCAATATTTGTTCTGTATTTTTTTTTTTTTTTTTGTTATAAAAGACGGTTCGATAGCGAAGAGCAATACAATACTTATATAGTCTAATACGGAAATGGCGAGAGGTCTTGTGCTGGCCACATCAGATTTTTTGTTTAAGCCTTGTTGGTGCAACTGGCCATTAGTGAGGTAAAAATGAAGCGAAAAAATTTTTAAAATGTTGAAAACTTCTGATTCGCTCAAGAATTCGGAGGGTAGGTAGAAAAGTGAACAGTAATTTGAACTTGAAGAATTTTTTTTTTGAATGAATGAAATCTGGTAGTCTTTTGTGTACCAATAGGTATCCCTATTCATGTTATCGTGTTTATATACCTATACATGCATAGGTATATATTAGGATTTATCGTATAAGCACAATATTGTTATAAAATTGTGTTGTAATATACATAGAATATAGAATGTCTCGAAAGCGACGTCAGGGTTTAGGATTTGATTCACAAACACACAAATAAAAAAAATTTGATTTATATTGATAATCACATAAAATGTCAAAAAATGATATTTAACTTCGTTTTTTCAAGAGAAACTGTTAAGAACTTTATCCATCAAAAATTAAATTTGAAAGTTAAATTTGGATATGTTTAAACATGACACCTGTAAACCTGTACGAATACAATATAATTTTTTTCACTACTAGCTTAGGAACCCACTATTATTTACCTTTATTTGACATGAGAAATTGTTTTTCACTACCGCTTTCTTGTAACCATGGTAACCTAGGTCAATAATAATTTATTATTAACCTAGGTCTATAATGCAAACTGTCACTTTTCAATCAATCTCAAGCCTCCAAATCCAAATATTATTTAACTCATTAAACTTAAGAAAAGTATATAATTTAAATTTGCCGCCATAATTTTAAATTGACCTACGCTGCCGCCTCGTCTCTCCTCGCCTAGCCGCTGTACTGTTTTGGTGAAGGTGTGAAACATGTGTAGATGTAGGAATGAATTAATCACTATTTTTTGTATTTGTACATGCATTTCAATAGAATTATTTAAAAATAATAATAAACTAATTACGCTGCTGACTGTAACAGCACAAAGTGTTTTTATTAAATAATTAAATCAAAAACAAATCAAGGCTCATAAGTGAGGTTAACAAACCAGCCACAAACCAGCGAAATGAGCGAAACGTCAGATATAAAAACAAATGCAGCCAATTTTCATGTCGAAGTGATTGTTATTATCAATAAAAAAAAATCAAGTAGAATTTATGTGCTACAATCTTGGCGCTGGGTCAATAATGATTATCTTCTCAACCTCAATAAAATTAATGTTTATACAACCAAACTACACAATCAGCAATAGTTCCTAAAATAACACCAAATAACATATTTCTTAAAGTCAGTTACCAATATAATGGAATAAATTTCGTAATTAATTTTTATAATTAGGTATGAGCTAGTAATGAAAAAAATAATATATACACCACAGTTATGAAGAGCATTATTGTTCTCGCGAATTATAATCCCTCGGGATTATAATCTTTCGCTCGGTCAATAATGATACTCTTCTTAACCTTGATGTATAATATATATGTATACAGTGTGTCCCATTTAGAGGTGCCACCATTGGGATCTCGAGAACTATAAGAGATACGATGTCGGTTAAATGGAACTTTTTGTGCGCCTTTGGGAGGCCATCTCAGATGTAATTTTGTTTTTTCAAAAATTCTCATAGGGCACTAGATAATGAGGAAAAACTGAATATTGATGATTTTTTCTTTTTCAAATAACTTCTAAACTATTATTAATTGAGAAAAACGTTTCAAATACAATAGATAGATATTTTTATTAACTAACCAGTGGTGTACGAAATAAATTTTTATATCCGTAAATTTTCGAGATATAACACAAACTTATATTTTTTTAAATAGAACCCATATATGATTTTAGTCTCAAAAAAATCATGATTTTTTTCTCTTTTCAGTGATGTAAGGGTTATTATGTTTTATATTTGTTTTGCCCCTAAATTTTAATTTTTCTCTTTATTTTCCTGAATTTTCTTATTATATCCCAAAAAAACATTATTATTTTAATTAATTATAGTGTATTTGATCGACATAATTTATTTTATGCCTTTATTACTTAATATTTTTATTCTAGACTCATAATTACAAATTACACTATAATGTGCCAAGGGCGACCTGATACAAAATATTATAAAAATTAATTTAATAGTTTTGAGCAAAATTTTATAACGAAATAAATTATTTAAATACAAGGAGTATTTCTAAATATAAATCTACCAATATTTTCAAAATAATTGTAAATTTACTACAAAATAAGGAAAAAATAATAATTTTGACGACAAAACAAACATAAAACATAATAACCCTTATATCATTGAAAAGAGAAAAAAATAATGATTTTTTTGAGACTAAAATCATATATGGGTTCCATTTAAAAAAATATAAGTTTGTGTTATATCTCGAAAATTTACGGATATAAAAATTTATTTCGTACGCCACTGGTTAGCTAATAAAAATATCTACCTTTTATATTTGAACCTTTTTTCTCAATTACTAAAAGTTTTGAAGTTATTTGAAAAAGAAAAAATCAACAATATTCAGTTTTTCGTCATTATCTAGTGCCCTATAAGAATTTTTGGAAAAACAAAAGCACATCTGAGATGGCCTCCCAAAGGCGCACAAAAAGTTCCATTTAACCGACATCATATCTCTTATAGTTCTCGAGATCCCAATGGTGGCACCTCTAAATGGGACACACTGTATAGTTTCTAACAGTGAGTATGGACATTGTAATATAAAATATAATGGGTGCGATTCAGTGGGTTGTATTAGGCTGTTTTAAGATCTGTATTAAAAGTTGTATTAATAAACCTGATTCAGTGGCTTGTATGAGACTGTTTTAGAGTGTTTATTTTAATACATGTGTATTAGTTGCCTAGGAAATTAAAACACTTCTTAAAATGGATTATATCTGTTTTAGGTATTGTATTAACCTTAATTCATAATGTCAAATATGAAATATTAAAGTAAAATTATATATTTGACTCTTCATAATGTACTAAAGCAAATATTGAACTTAAAATGAAATAATAAAACAGAAAATGAATAATTTAAAAAATTGAGGTTAATATGAATAAATTCAGGCAAGTTACAATAATTATTTATATGTTGTCTATTTTCTAAGTTTGTTTAAGTAAAATAGGTGACACAATACGTGCTATTGAAAGAGTTGAGCATGTTTGGCGTGTTGTTGATTGTAGAAGACGAAGAAGGATATACAGAAGACGAAAAACTATGACAATACTCTCTCCGAAAGTGATACCGATTATCAAAAAATGTATTTCAGAATGTAATAAATTTGATTCGAATTGACATATCTGGGTTTGGCGGTGATGTACCTCCTCCAGTTTTAGTTTTTCTTTTAAATAATGTGCAATTTCACTCTTTGAATTGCATTTCAATCAGTGCCGGATTACCCATTAGGCAGAATAGGTAATTGCCTATGGGCCCCTCACATTTTAGGGGCCCCGCTACATTGAATTAAAATAATATTGATTTGATTTTGATTTTTTTTATTACAAACAAAGAAATCCTTAAAGAAATTTTGATTACAACAAAGAAATGCTTATTTACAATAATGGAAACTTGATTACAATAATAAAGAATATCAATCAGCACAAACATCACTTTTATTTCTTTGGACATTCCAATTTACTACTTCAAAATGATGCAGCTTTTTTATTTTTCATTATTTTAATGTCATTTCCCTTATTTTCAATAATACCGTTCCGTTTAGTAATTGCCTCTTATTAAAATAATCTTTTCTTCATTAAACCAATCGGTTCTGTAATTCTTTTTCCTGACATTTTAATATGCTAAAATTTAAAATATAGGTCATAAAGTAGTGTAATATAACCTAAAACAATACATATACAAAATATTGACGTTTGAAATGTCGCCAATTTCGCACTTTGACAGTTATTACAGTGTTGCCAAGTGTAATTTTGTGTTTTAACTAAAACAGCTTAATACAGACCACTGAATCACCTTTGTTTTAAAATGTGTTTTAAGCTAATACAGTGTTTTAGTTAATACAAGTGTTAGTACAGACTTTAATGTAACCCACTGAATCGCACCCAATGATTTTAAATCACAGTAACAGTGGCGTGCGGTGCGTTTCTGTGTTGGGTGTGCAAATTTTTTTAAAAAAAGTATTGTGTAGGTAGAATCTTAGGTTAACAATTCAGAATTATCTTATTTTTTTATACTATGTCCCTTCTAGGAAATGGTTTCTTCAGTAAATCCGCAATTAGTAATTCACTTGCAATTTCCGTTCTATAAATTTTCATAAATACAAATCTAAGTTAAATAAATAATATATAAATTATATACCAAATATCTAAAATTAATAATTAATTGTTTGTCTGAACTTGTTTATGCTTGTGAATACTACCAAAAGTAATTTTACGGCGATACGTGCACAAAATATACTGCACGCTGGAGAGTGAGATGGGGCGATACGTATTTCTAATATTTTATCCTTGTCTGCGCAAATAGACTATTCCTATACCCTCCCTGTGTAAAAACATGCGCACCGAGTGCAGTGCGGAGACCTGCACTTGCCCGGCAATTCACATATTCGCTGATAGGCAACCAAACACGCTACTGTTCGTTATTGTCCCATAATTGTTTTAATATTTTTGTATTTTGTATATCATATATTAAGATCAAATCAATTAAATAATTTACATTTTAATGCAATAAATTTTAAAATTATTCGCAGGATGTGCAGTGCACACCTTGCACATATGGACTACACGCCACTGGTAGGTAATATTAGAAATATTTTGAATTTATAAACCACTAGCTGATCCGCCTTGGCTTCGCACGGGTAAAGCTAGAATAACGATTAGCTACGCGTGTACCAGTAATTTTTCACATTTACTTCGGAGACATGCGCTGCGTAGGGAGCCGGCAACCTGCCTCGCATCGCACATGTAACAGGGTTCGCCTACTGCCCTCCCGATCCCCGCACCGCACCTAACAGCGCCCTTTTCTAAACATGTCTCGGGTACTTTTACTTATGTACATATGATGCAAGCTATCTCTCTGACAAATATTGAAAATCTGTTAACGGTTAAAACTTAACTATAGATTCAAAGATAAAAAATAATTGAAATCATCTCCTACTGTACCGCCTTGATGGACGATTTTTCAAAAACGCTAAAACACTCTTTATTTCTTACCGAAAGCATAAACAAGAATTTTTATATCCCCAACTTGAGAAATGATGGGTTTTCCATACAAACTTTCATCCCGTATTTCACCCCTTCAAGTTTTATTTTCGCGTCAAAAGGTAGCCTATGTCTTTCTCCAACGTCCAATTTATCTCTATACCAAAATTCATGAAAATTGGTTCTGCGTTTTAGGCGTGAAAACATAACAGACAGACAGACAGATAGACAAAGTTACTTTCGCATTTATTATATTAGTATGGATTTTTGTATGTCATTACGTCCCTAGAGCAGCGATTGTTCCTATAAGGATAGCGGAAGATAAAAATGAGTAATTATAATATTATTTTTACCTTCCGTCACCTTTAGGTAAGGAAGGTATTGTCTTTGGTCAAAAAATTCGTTGGTGAGTTTTTAATGAATAAGCACGTTTTAGGGTCCCTAGAATACGAATTTGCTATTTTTAAGATGATGTCTGTATGTGTGTGTGTGTGTGTGTGTGTGTGTGTGTGTGTGTGTGTGTGTGTGTGTGTGTGTGTGTGACAAATTTTTCTCCGACGATAACTCTAATACTACAATTCTAAAAATTATAATTCTTTCGTATTCCTCTTCTTTACATCCATATGAAGAGCTGATTAGATTTTGGTTATAATTGATCCACCGGAAGTACCCCTATTTGAAGTTTTTAACAGTTTTTCTTGAAAAAACGCAGTTAAATATCATTTTTCGACATTTTGTGATTATCATTATGAAAGAATATCTTATTCTCTATACGGTTTGATTATACATTTTCCTTCATATTCAATAGTTATAGAGACATTAAGAGATATTAACTTTCAAAAATTAGTCAGCTTTGCTAAAATTATGGAAACAGCAGATATTCAAAAAAATTTAATTGACAGATGTCAGTATCAAATGCAAAACCAAAGTTATATTTGAATGTGATAGAGTGTCTCTCGCAAGTGACTTGCAGTTGCGCCTCGCCTCAAAATTTGAATTTTCAATGCCGGAAGTACGAGAAAGGCCAAAGAGAAGATGGAAGGACTGTGTAGCAGAAGATTTGAGAGGAAGAATTGCGTGAAGAAGATGTGCTGGACAGGAATGAGTTAAAGAGAAGAGTAAGAAACAGCGACCCCTAATAAAATAGGGAAAGGAACTTTCGGTACAAAATTTGTAAAATATAGTGTGTTCGGGTTACAATTTTAAAGGATATACAGAATCTTTTTCAAGGAACTTTAGGTATGGGATATATACAAAATACATCGAATTGACGGAAGGTTTTGTGCTGGCCACAACAGATTTTTTATTTTATCTTCTTGTGTACATGATATTATTAATCCAGTTTAAATAATAGTTTACTTCGGAGTATATTCCAGGGTATTTGGCATTAGCACATCCTATTGCTGTAGATACGATACCGGTCAGTAGACCATTACAAAATAGTGGGCCACCAGAATCGCCCTAAAATAAATAATTAGGAACATACTAGATTTTGTGTAAATAACTGTTTAGATGTATTTCAACAGTGAATTTCTGTAACTTAGTTAAATGAACATGTGTTAAATGTGCAAATATTGTATAAATATTATAAATAACGAAGACATATTTGTAATTTGTGGGTTCAGATCCCAGTGAGATTCATGAATTTTTCACAAATCTGACCCTTCACAGATGTGAACTAAGCTACAGAAATTCACTATTGAAATCATTTACCTATTAACTAATATATTGCGGATCCTTTACTTTTCTTGAAGGAAACACTGTGAAATGGAAATATCATTTCTGCATAAGTCTATCTCACACAAACACCCAACCGCGAATTATGCGCATGCTTGGAAACCGCGACTACTATTGGCTAACGACGAAATCATGATCACTTTTTGCGAATCACAGAGTTGTGTTTATTAACGACCAGCGCGAGAAATTTTAAATTTAAATTTAAGAAATTAAACAATGTACCTACTATTTATTTTGTATGTAAATTCTTGAATATAAATATTAGTAATAATGAAAAACTTTGACATATTCTAGTGCTAAATTTGAATTAAATAATTTACTTTGTTGTACTGTAAAAATAATAGGAATACAATCTGGTCAGGATTAATTTATTTAGGTGACAATAAATTAATGTATGAAACACAAAGCAAATGCTTTCGAAGTGCAACTACGAACAGAAATAAAATCAAACGTCAAAGTCAAACCACGTGCTCGCTGCATCACCCGGGCAGCGTTCCAAAACCAAGAATACCAAGTTTTGGCGTAGAGTATGATGTGTTGTGTTTTGGAACGAATGAGAGTTTTGTTGAAGTAAAAAATTGAAACTAAATTACAAATAATTTTATAAAACTAACAAAACTACTTATAATTACAACATTAATGTTAAGCCCGTAATAAAAGCGCTTTTATGGAGCACTCTCCTCAATATAATGTGAAAGTACGCTCCATAAAAGCGCTTTTATTATAAAAGTATGCTCGTAATACACGCTAACGTATTTACTTATGTTTATTTTCAACCAAAAGCATGTTTTCTTCCTCAAGAAGGCAAATTACTTTCATATGTTGAGAATCGTGAGCATCTACGTTTGAAAATATTGTGGAGTAATTTCTATATCCTCCTTGTTAGTAGAGTAGTAGAGAACATCACTTTGGAGTAAACTCTGGCTGTTTTGGAGCAGGTTGAGTAAACTCTGAGAGTAAGGTTATTAGTTTTGAAACGACTTTGAATAATTTCGTACTCTAACAGTAGGATTTTGGAACGCAGCCTAGCCAGCGACGCTGTCAGCGTTAGCCAATAGTAGTCAAGATTTTCAAGCATGCGCATAATTGCCTGTTGGGTGTTTGTGAGAGATAGACTTATGCAGAAATGATATTTCCATTTCACAGTGTTTCCTTCACCTACTCTTATGGGAAAGATACGAGCATTAGCAATATATTAGTTAATAGGTATATGAATGGGAGACATTCTCGTCTACAACGATGTTTGCGACGTGTGAAAAATTCAAGAATTTTATGGGAGTCCCATAGCTCAGTTGGTAGTGTCCGACTCGACTATCGGAAGGCCCTGGGTTCAAATCCCAGTGAGATTCATGAATTTTTCACAAATCGGTCTTCATTATTTATAATAAATAAATACTAGATTTTATTTCCTTATAATGAAAATGATAGAAGTATACCTGGCAAGCATCCTTAGATCCGTCTTTTAACCCGGCACATAACATTCCTGGTTGCAGAGTGACATCAGCTTTCGAATATAATTCTTGACATAAGTTGAAGTCAATAATTTCTATTTCGGCTGCTAACAAATTTTCAACTGGTTCTTGGTGTCCCTAAAAATTGTTTTTATATTTTGCCTTCATAATGAAATCATTTCGAAACCCAATTGTGTATAGAAAGACCCTTCACTTCGACATGCAATTTTTCGTTTTAGGAGGTTGCATGGAGGTTGGTACTAGATGATTTTTAATTAAATTTTCAAACGTCATAAATCAGAATTCACATGAACTTTCAAATAATTGAATAAATGTCAATTCAATGTTACTAAATACAACATTGTATATACAAATTTTCCTAAATTAGCTTTCGGTTTTTTTGAAAATATTTTATTTGAAATCGTCATTAAAATGCACAAAAATAGTCATTTAAAGTTCAAGTCTGTTCGCTCCTATATACATATTTCTATTGGGGTAATAAAATATCGGCTTGTTTCAGCTAGGAGCGAACAGACTTTAACTGGTTATATTTTCGGAACGCGATTACTGAAAGCTGGTAACTTTTCTGTAACCACGTTAACCGCGCTAGATCGGCGGTTGTGGTATGCTTACATTTTGGCGCAGGGCAGATGAGCAGTAGTAGTTTCAACAACTATTTAAAATTTGTCAAGTTGAGGTTAACTGTTAGCTGGTCCATTTCTCCAGTGCGGTGTCGAACCGCCCCAGTAAACAATTTTTGATCGTGTCAATGTGACATAGATGTTGAAATCACACCTGCGATGTCTGTTTTCTTGTACTATAGACATCTATGTGTAATCTCAGGGCTTGCTAATGTCCGCCCTATGTTACCAAATAATATAACATTGCATAGACATAATTAAACAAGGTTCGTGCCATGTTTTCTTTTCGACGTTATATAGTTGTTAAATGTTACTGAAAATATTTATCTGTGCTTTGTTTCATAAATATCGCGTAGATGTAACTCAACAATATTATTCCCTCTCCCCTTCGGGGCTACTTTTACGACTTCTGGTTAAAGTGGCGGTTTACTTGATCGTCGGTTTTCATAAAAATATCGCATCAAAAATTTGTCATTTGTTGTCGAAATTATTTGTGCGTAAAGTTTTCGATGCAATATTTTTATGAAAGTCGGCGTACAAGTTGAACCGACACTATGACCAGAGTTCGTGAAAATGGCCCTTTATAGTTTACTTTGTATTAGGCCTTGGATTAAAAAAAAAATACAAAATTTGAAAGCATCTGCTTTTTATTGACAATATAAAAAAACTTACATTATGATAAATAATAAATATATTCCGTCATGGACAAATTGGTTTTTACCAGTGATCAAAAATTAAAAAAAAAACTACATAATTAAACAAGAAAATTATGAACAACTCAAGAAAAAATATATTCCTACCTTGTATACGAATAAATTTTTACAGATGCCTCAGCTGAATGTAAGGGTTAAAACCAATTTTGTCCACCGAATTACAGAATGTGAACATATTAAAAAAATCTACATTATTATTATATCATAGACTTTCTCCGGACCCTTTGATTTGAAGGCCGAAACCAAATTTTTACAAATTCTTCAAATTCGGATTCTTTAACTGACGGGAAGTTAGCTTTTATGCTGTCTGAAAATAAATATCACATATTAATTCTTCTTTTAACTAAAACGTATTACGCACTACTTTAAAGAATGCATTAATTGACTGTGTCAAATTTAAGTACCTCATTCTGATGCTTGCCTGGCTTTCCTGGATTCATGGCTTAATACTTCAACTTCAACTGTACTCATTTCCACACTCAAAAAATGAATCAATTACGGTTTATGTAATACTAATACTAGTCCAACGTGTTTACGCTGTACGGAGACGATGTGCGCGTTAGTTTTCTGCGCAGTATAGCTAAACCAATGAGAGACCTATATTGTGATCATGTGACCGTAACTGCTTATTTTAGTGATAGTACTGACATCGCCCATACGTTGCATCGCGATGTGGCTGAGAGGATTTAAAACTAATGTCACATAGATATCTCATTAAAATGATCGCTAATCGTATATCACTTAAATGTTTGAATTGCGATGTTCATTGTGTCAACATACGCACAATGTCTATATAACAAATTAATGCAATATCGCAAAAGGAACTTGTATGAGACAAATATGGATATCTCATGAATGTAACATGTTTAGTGGGGCGGTTAAACCGTAACCATGTTCAGTAGTTACCGTGGTTTAATTTCGGAATACACTATAAAGTAATCCATTATACGACGGTTTCAAGCAAATACAATATTGCCAACCTTATAATAATTATTGTATTTATGACATAATTTGGTTAGGTGTAGGATATATAATAGTATTTTTGTACATAAAATGACAAAAATATTCCTTTTATTTTCACAAATATTCGATTTTAAATAAAATTTAATATGCAACTCGGCACTGAAGTCCCATTTTATTACTCATAGGTATGGGTTATTTTCCTCGGCCTTACGGCCTTGGCAACTAAATTCCATACTCGTGATAAAAAGTGGAACTTCAGTATCTTGATATCTTGATACATAAATAACTATTAGTTCGTAAATAAAAATAGTATGTATAAACGATTCATTTTACAAGACTTTCTTTCGAAATTGTCATTTAAAAAACTCGCCGAGGCTTGTTTTCTAAATTTTGACGCTTGCGAAAAACATGTATTATAAAACTCGTTCTTTAATATACTATTTCAATAGTCTATTATATATATATATATATATATATATATATATATATATATATATATATATATATATATATATATATAGTTATTTTCGTAACAAGTTATGAAATATACCAAATATCATGCGAGTGTAAATTGACGCACGACGCTACGATATTTGTATTTCA
This sequence comes from Ophonus ardosiacus, assembly GCA_943142095.1. NCBI lineage: Eukaryota > Metazoa > Arthropoda > Insecta > Coleoptera > Carabidae > Ophonus > Ophonus ardosiacus. The sequence goes on from OW964840.1 coordinate 13,155,057, forward strand.
TACAAGTTATGAACATTATTTTTTAGAAGAGCATAAATAAATTTAACTTTTTTTTCAAAACTGATATTTAGGTTCAAACGTACTGACAGCTGACAAATGAATAATGTATACATATAGCCAGAAATAATGACATAGTAACCTAGCAACCGTGTCAACTATTACGATATGAAATATATCGTAACACTAATGTGATAAGTTCAACTTTCAGTGTTAGGATACTACGTTGATATGTCATACTTATTACAATGGTCGTCTAAAAAATATATTACAATACATTCATGAAAACACTAACTAAATGTTTAAATATGTTTCCATTTTTTTTTTAATGCATGAAAACATTTTACTACGTTTGAAACGCTGCCAAATTTGTGACATAAAGGCCCGGAACGGTTTTACAGTTTAATAGTAATAGATGGCAGCACATTCAAATTGTAACATTAGATTTAAAAGTATTTGAGGTGAATAGTTATTTTAAACTAATTAAAATTGTAAATACAATTATTATTGTTTACCTTATCGTATATTAGTGAAGCATTTTCTATATTTTATAGACTTTTGTATCTCGTCCATCTATTGAGCGTTAGCAGAAAATCGGCGGGAGCGTACGCAATCATTGTGGCGGTAAAAATTAGCCGTTTAAACGAGATATGAAAAATACCGTTTTTACTAATATGGAAATGGCGAGAGGTCTTGTGCTGGCCACAACAGATTTTTTACCTCTCGCTAAGAGAGGTATTGGATTCATGCTAAAATTCGCATGTCCAGATTTTATTGAATAAGCACGATTTAAGGTCCCTAGAATCCGATTATAACATTTTTAAAATGATGTCTGTGTGTGTGTGTGTGTGTATGTATGTATGGATGTTGGAGGGACGATTCCTCAAAAACTATAAAATTTAAAAAATATTTAACTGCAGTTTCCCCAATCTGACATTCTTGGGAAGAGCTGAAAAGGTTTTGGTAACAATTGAACAACCGGAAGTATTAATTTCTTGGAAAAAAATTACTAAATATAATTTTTTGGGAGTTTTTTTTTATTAAATTTTGAAGAACATAAAATTCTCCATCTAATACACTTAAAAATTGTATTACATCTTATATAGATTTAGCGACAAAGACTCTATAATTTATAGAGTAAACTAATCGCAGAGGCTAAGGCACTACGGAAACCAGTTGACAAATTCCAATGTTTATAACATAGTTTGTAAATGACACATGTCAGTGGCAAAAATCAACAGTTTTAGTGACATTCTGATAGCTTTTTCTGGGAAGTATATTTAATCTTTCTTATTGTTTTATTAATTAAATATTTGAAATTATAGGTAAAATTGTGGTAAAATACATACCAATCTGGTTAATGAATTGGAAGACATGTAGGAACTTCCTCATACAATGAAAAATAGATATAATTAGAATTATATGTGTGCAGAAGACATGTTAAATACAATAAAAAACTATATTTGGGTAAAGTTCTGTAATATTTTGTTATAAAACGACGGTTCGAAAGCGAAGTGCAATACAATACTTATATAGCCTAATATGGAAATGACGAGAGGTCTTGTGCTGGCCACAACAGATTTTTTTTTTTTTTTATTGTAATATATACATAACTTTTCATGAAGAATAACATATAAAAAAATTGAAAATTAGTGGAAACCCCTATTGTGTGTATTAAGTTGTAAAGCTTGTATTAGACTTACAAATTCTGTGACACCCCATCCAGTTACTGTGCATTTCGTTCCAGTTTTAACTCTGTTACTCCGTAAAGCTGCTATAGCTAATTGATCAGAATCAAATGGTAGAGGTCTGTCTAACTAAAATAAAGTTTTATAGTTAATATTTATAAATAATAATAATAATAATCATTGTTAAATGACTGATGCCCGGTTTCACCATTGACGAATAAACATGTTATTCACCAGTTAAACTATTCGTCAAATAAAATAGTATGTTTTTGTTTCACCATCGACAGTTATACCCAAATCATTCAAGCAGCCAATGCACGTCGTCACTTAGTGGAAAAACCTTAATACATTAAAATCACTAATAGTGAAAAATGAAATAAAATTTTAATCATTTTTAACCGTCAAAAAGTGTATAGCCTTATATAATTATTATTAAGATGAATAGTACAGTTCATTACTTATCGTATATGACATGAATAATATATACATAATGTACATCAACGTCATATTATTCGTTTAATTGTTGCTGTAGTTGGCAACATGGATAATTTGTATGTTCATACTGTCAAAGTTATTATTTGAAAAATATTTGTATTGTAAAAAAAAATTAAACAATATTTGGGTTTAGTTCTGTAGATATTTTATTAAATTAACGTTTCGACAGCAAGGTACTGTCTTCTTCAGGTTTTAATAATAATAACATAAATAAATAAATAAATATGTAGTCAAGACTACAAGTATATAAAATCAAAGATACATTGATAAATGGTTAATATAAAACATACAAATGAAAAAGAAAATTATAAACGAATAACAGGGTACCATGATTTATTTAGTTCATAGCATGTGTTAAGATTGATATTATTAGGAGACTTCTGAATTTCTATAGCTTCTCTTATTAATCTTCTAATTCAGTGATTTTCCTTTGCTATAATTTTCGTATTTTCAAAATCAACTCCGTGAAGTTCTTCTATGGCATATTTCAAAATATTTGTATTGTGTTTGAAACATTTTTGTGCGTTGTAAAGTCCTATTTATAATAAAGTAATGTTAAACGAAACGCAACGACGCAACGTGACTGTTAAACGCAAACACAAAATCTGTGAATCTGCCAAAAGTAGCACTTCTAATCAATCAGAAGAATTCGGTATATTTCTTTGAAATTCGGCTCACTTTCATTTATTGTCTTTATATGGCATACATAGGTATGAATAAGGTTAGTATTATAAAATAATTTAAATAGAAATGGACAGTGACGAAAATATAGTATTTAATTTGTAGATGTAACATTTCATGACCATGTCGATAATACAGATTGCAATCTGTATAACTCTTTTCATAAAGATTCTAAAACCTCTGCAAACGTACCAGTACATGACGTCATACATCTAGTTACTTTTATTCAATTTTTATTAATGACGTGCATTGGTTGCTTGAATGATTTGGGTATAACATTAGTTATAAAACTAAAATGGAGTCTTAAGGTAAAGTTATATCTAAAGAAAAAACCCCTTAACCTTAACAATAAATTTAAAAACTAGTTACTTTTATTCAATTTTTAGTTTTTAAATTTATTGTTAAGGTTAAGGGGTTTTTTCTTTAGACCAGGAATAGAGGGGAGACAAGGCATATTCACGCGTATATTTCCAAATCATCTCTGCGATTTTGATCCTTATTGAATCAACTGGAATCGCTAGTCGACCAGTTAAATATTGTTATGTTACAGTTGACCAAATCTAAATAAACACTTGATTATCCATAACATAAATAAAACAATTTAAAACTAAGAAAACTATGAATCAAACTAAAGACGTATGTATTCAAAGAACGTCAGAAGTCAAAATAATCATTGATAACGTTGGGTGACGCTTGTTGATTTTGAAAACTTGTTCGTTCGACTGCACACGTATGTAACACATCTCGGTCGATTGGGCGATTGCAGCTGACTTTGACATTTCAATAAGGTTGAAAGTCGCTATGATGATTTGAAAAGTCTTCTTACGGCGAAATACATAGCATGCCCTGTCTCCCCTCTATTCCTGGTCTAAGGGTATAACACTGTTCGACGAATAAATCGTTGGTTAAATTATCTGGAGATTTTTTGCCCGTTAAATATTTATTGAATCAATAGTTTCACATTTGACATCTTTATTGAGCGTGTTATAATAATTTTATAATTGTTATAACTTACTTCTATGATAGCGACGTCATCCTTTTTTAATTCATTATCGAATTCTTCGTGTACATATATTTTAGTAGCATTGCGATAAATACTATTATCATTCATTGTTAACTCATTTTGACCCCCCACGATGCTTACGAGCATTGGCGGGAGACTACCGCCCCAAACATAAAACATACAATGAGCTGCGGTTAGTATATGTTTTGGGCTTATAATAGTTCCACCGCAGAAATGTTTATCGTTGAATGAGCGTCTTATAGATACCTAGAAGAAATAAATAATTAAATAAATACAAATCATCACTACTTATTGTTGAATGTGGCAATCTGCTTTTATTCTATTTTATTCAATTTTGACGTTTTAAACTGTCATTATTAACTCCATAGCAACAACTATAAGTAACACTTTTTTCACATGTGAATTAAATTTTTTTTTAAATCACTCTCACAAAATTTTAACTCACTCTGCAACAAATAATGCATTTAAAATAACATCAGGTACGAAACTAACACCATAATATTTATCAGACTTTATCAGCCATTTTCATTATTTTTCACGACACAAATCACAGACAATAAATCATTTTAAATAGATGACTTGACGTCTATCATCGACGATTGTCATGCTCAGCCAGTAGCGTAACTAAGGGGGGGTTAGGTGGGTGCGCTCACCCCCCTGTGAAGATTTTCAAGATATAAGCGCCTTTTTCAATAATGTAATTAAAATCATTAATATTTTTTTAAAATTTTAATTTATAAATAAAAAAAATTATTAATACAATCTGAAATCCTTTTCATCCTAATATTTTTAATATTTTAATATACCTATTAATTTTAACATAAATAATTAAATAATAAGTTTAATTAGTTTTATTAGTTGAATTCTATTTTCTTTTTCACATCGCCACATCAACAAGACACAAGTTGCAAATGCAGGTGTCTAGCGTGTTTTCTATGCTACTGTCTACTGTGTATTATCTTCTATGCTGTTTTATTAAGTTCAAAATATCATTTTAATAATGAGTTCAATTAAGAAAAAGATGTCCGGATGGCAGAGAAAAAAAGAAAATGCATTAAAAGAGAGTACAGAAGGTGTTCTTAAAATAAATACTGTTTTTACTAGTAATAATTCAGACAATTCGAAAGTTTGTAAAAAGAGTAACGAGTAACTCGTAGGTTAAACTTTTAATTATATTATACCATAAAAAAATATATTTTCATTACTAATGTTATAAAACTGATGTTAATTTTTTTATATTTTACTTTAAATAAATTGCGAATTTATTATGGCGCCTTTTTACTGAGAAAAAACCCGCTTGTGGATTTTCCTAGTTACGCCACTGTGCTCAGCCTACTAACTGATCAGTTTTTTATTTTGTCAAAGTTAAATATTATAATGGTTTTTATTATTATTTCGTCAAAATTGAATAAAATATTGTACAAACCACGTGAGCTAAGAATGTTTATTCACTCGAAGAAATTAACTCACTCGCCCTTACGAGCTCGTGAGCTGAACTTTCTTCTCATGAATAAACATTACTTTAGCTCACTTGGTGTGTAAATATATATTATTCAATTTTGACGTTTTAAACTGTCATTATTAACTCCATAGCAACAACTGTAAGTACCACTTTTTTCACAAGTGAATTAAAATTTTTTTTAAATCACTCTCACAAAATTTTAACTCACTCTGCAACAAAAAATGCATTTAAATAACATCAAGGGCGAAAATAACACTCACCATATAATTTATCAGACATTATCAGCCCTTTTCATTATTTTTTACGACATAAATGACAGACAATGAAGCTTTTTAAATATATGACTTGACGTCTATCAGCGACGATTGTCATGCTCAACCTACTAACTGATCAGTTTTTTATTTTGTCAAAATTAAATATTATAATAATTTTTATTATTATTTCGTCAAAATTGAGTAAAATATTGTACAAACCACGTGAGCTAAGAATGTTTATTCACTCAAAGAAATTAACTCACTCGCCCTTCGGACTTGTGAGCTAAACTTTCTTCTCATGGATAAACATTACCTTAGCTCACTTGGTGTGTAAATATCTAGTATTAGACTCAGTTTATTTTCGATTGTGGATAATTCGAAAAATTAAAACAATAGTACGAAGTTCAAGTTTAATAAAACTTACTTGATAAGGAAATTCATTGTTTTCTGCTGGTCTGCCACCAACAATACGATCGTCGTCGATACCGAAAACACCTAGGAAAAAAATGTTTTTATTAAAATTCCTTGTCCAAAATCCGACTACTACTTTTGCCATAATTAATAATAATTTGAAATTTGGCTTTATTGGGGAAAAACAATGTTATTTTTTGAATCAGAATATTTTTTGTACTCACTAATTTATTTGTGGTGAAAAAATTGAAAATTATTAAGAAAAAATCTGTTGTGGCCAGCACAAGACCTTCCGTCAATTCCATGTATTTTGTACAAATCCCATACCAAAAGGTCCTTGGAACAGATTCTATATAATATCATGTAAAATCGAACAGGAACACATACTATTTTTTACAAATTCCATACCAAAAGTTCATTTGAAAAGGTTCTATAAATCCAATAAAATTATAACATAAGGTACACAATGTCCTTCCATCTTCTCTTTGGCCTTTCTCTGCGTGTCACTTGCGAGCAACACTATGCCATACCAATTTTAGATCCTATATACTTTTTTTCCATATTTGGTTTTGCACTTGCAACTGACATCTGTCAATTAAATTTTTTTGAATAATTATGTCAGCTGTTTCCATGATAAATAACAAAGCTGACTAATTTTTGAAAATTAATTTCTTTATAATGCTTTAACTCTACATCTATTGAATATGAAGGAAAATGAATAATCAAACCATATAGAGAAGAGTATTTTCTTTAATAAATATAATAACAAAATGTCAAAAAATAATATTTAACTGCGTTTTTTTAAGAAAAACTGTTAAAAACTTCAAATAAGGGTACTTCCGGTGGATCAATTATAACCAAAATCTAATCAACTCTTCATATGGATGTACAGAAGAGGAATACGAAAGAATTATAATTTTTAGAATTGTAGTATTGGAGTTATCGTCGGAGAAAAATTTGTCACACACGGACACACATACACACACACACGGACACACATACACACACGGACACACACACACACACATACATACAGACATCATCTTAAAAATAGTAAATTTGTATTGTATGAACCCTAAAACGTGCTTATTCATTAAAAATTCACCACCGAATTTTTTGACCAAAGACAATACCTTCCTTACGTAAAGGTGACGGAAGGTAAAAATCTGTTGTACAAGACCTCCAGCCATTTCCATATTAGGCTGTATTATACATATTTGACATTTCTGTTACACACAAAAACATATAAAATATAAAATTCTCCATCTAATACACTTTTTATTATATCTTGTGTAGATTTAGAGATAAAGGCACTGTAAATATAGAATAATCTAATGTTATACATCGCAGAGGCTAAGGCACTAAGGAAACCACTTGACAAATTGAAATGTTTATAACATAGTTAGTAAAGGACAGATGTCAGTGTCAAAAATCAACAGTTTTAGTGACAGCTTTTTCTGGGAAGTACATCTTTCTTATTGTTTTATTAATTAAATATTTAAAATTGTAGGTAAAATGCATATATCCCTCAGAAGTACCGCCATTCTTGTTAATGAATTGGAAGAATCTCTGACATTAAGGAACTTCCTCATATATGAATATTTGGGTAAAGTTCTGTAATTTTGTTATAAAACGACGGTTCGATAGCGAAGTGCAATACAATACTTGTATAACAAAATGGAAATGGCGAGACGTCTTGTGCCGGTCATAACAGATTTTTACCTTCCGTCACCTTTAGGTAAGGGAGGTATTGTCTTTGGTCAAAAAATTCGGTGGTGAGTTTTTAATGAATAAGCACGTTTTAAGATCCCTACAATACGATTTTACTGGTTTTACGATGATGTCTGTATGTGTGTGTGTGTGTGTGTGTGTGTGTGTGTGTGTGTGTGTGTGTGTGTGTGTGTGTGTGTGTGTGTGTGTGTGTGTGTGTGTGTCTGTGTGTGTGTCTGTGTGTGTGTGTGTGTCTTTGTGTGTGTGTGTGTGTGTGTGTGTGTGTGTGTGTGTGTGTGTGTGTGTGATTGTGTGTGTGTGTGTGTGTATGACAAATTTTTCTCCGACGATAACTCCAAAACTACAATTCTAAAAATTATGATTCTTTCGTATTCCTCTTCCTTACAACCCTATGAAGAGCTGATTAGATTTTGGTTATAATTGGTCAACCGGAAGTACCCTTATTTGAAGTTTTTAACAGTTTTTCTTGAAAAATCGCAGTTAAATATCATTTTCGACATTTTATGTGATTATCAATAGAAAGAATATCTTATTCTCTATACGGTTCGATTATACATTTTTCTTCATAATCAATAGATATAGAGTTATAGAGAGTTGAGAGATTAACTTTCGAAAATCAGTCAGCTTTGCAAAAATTATGAAAACAACAGATATATTCAAAAAAATCTAATTGACAGATGTCAGTGGCAAGTGCAAAACCAAAGTGGAAAGTATATGATCTGAAAGTCATATAAGTGACAGAGTGTCCCTTGCCAGTTACTTGCATTTCCGGCCTCGCCTCAAGATAGGAACTTATAATGCCAGAAGTACGAGAAAGGCAAAAGAGTAGATGGAAGGACTGTATAGCAGAAGATTTGAGAGAGGAAGAACTGTGTCACGAAGGTGCTTTGGACAGGAATGAGTAGAAGAGAAGAGTAAGAAACAGCGACTTCTAATAAAATAGGGAAAAGTTGAAGCAGGAGGAAGTGTTAAGTGCAATACATAATGTACGTTCGTATTCGTATTAAAATTTTATTAGATTTTAGAATCTTTTCAAAGGAACTTTCAGTATGGATATGTAAAAAATAGTGTGTTCTTGTTACAATTATACAGGATATATAGAATCTTTTTCAAGGAACTTTTGGTATAGGATATGTACAAAATACTTCGAATTGACGGAAGGTTTTGTGCTGGCCACAACAGATTTTTTTATTGTAAATTGAAACTGTAATACTTTTATACATTTTATTTCATGAAAGCTTACAATCTTACGGTTTAAATTCGTTTAATTTTTTTCAGTGTTTCCTGAATAGTAATATTTAGTATTATTTCATTTTTACAAAAAAAAATAACAATAAAATATTGCTATGTATATCATTAAAACGACAAAATGTTGTAATATTAATAAAAATTGCCGATAATTTATGTTAGTTATTATTTGTATAAAATACGAGCTGTGGCAATTAAATAACAAGATTGCTGTTAGAACATTGATAATGTATAAAATTACACAAAACAAATATTGCCACCTTTAATGTACTCCCTCCACGAATCCTACACCGCCCGATGCGAATATTCCATTGTTGGAAGCAATGCCTGCCGGCTTTTTGTTAGGTTGTTCATAAGCTCTGCCGCTTTTTCTATAACTACATCTCGGCCCTGAATTCGGTGCCTTTTAACGCAGAATTACAATTTGGGAATAAAAGCAAGTCACATGGTAATGGTACTAGGTCAAGTGAGCACGGTTAATGTACCATGATTTTGTATTTCGTCAAAAATGTCTTGCCGGACAGGGCGTTTTGTTTCGGCGTGTTGTCTTCATGGAGAATCCATGAGCCGTTCTCTCACACCATATACCTATTAACTAATATATTGCTAATGCTCGTATCTTTCCCATAAGAGTAGGTGAAGAAAACACTGTGAAATGGAAATATCATTTCTGCATAAGTCTATCTCTCACAAACACCCAACCGGCAATTATGCGCATGCTCGGAAATCTTGACTACTATTGGCTAACGCTGACAGCGTCGCTGGCTGGGCTGCGTTCCAAAATCCTACTCTTAGAGTACGAAATTATTCAAAGTTGTTTCAAAACTAATAACCTTACTCTCAGAGTTTACTCAACCTGTTCCAAAACAGCCAGAGTTTACTCCAAAGTGATGTTTTATTTATTCTACTAACGAGGAGGGTATAGAAATTACTCCACAATATTTTCAAACGTAGATGCTCACGATTCTCAACATATGAAAGTAATTTGCCTTCTTGAGGAAGAAAACATGCTTTTGGTTGAAAATAAACATAAGTAAATACGTTGGCGTGTATTACGAGCATACTTTTATAATAAAAGCGCTTTTATGTAGCGTACTTTCACATTATATTGAGGAGAGTGCTCCATAAAAGCGCTTTTATTACGGGCTTGACATTAATGTTGTAGTTATAAGTAGTTTTGTTAGTTTTATAAAATTATTTTTAATTTAGTTTCAGTTTTGTATTTCAACAAAACTCTCATTCATTCCATAACACAACACATCATACACTACGCTAAAATTCGGTATTCTAGGTTTTGGAACGCTGCCCTGGTGATGCAGCGAGCATCTGGTTTGACTTTGACGTTTGATATCATTTCTGTTTGTAGTTGCACTTCGAAAGCATTTGCTTTGTGTTTCATACAGTAATTTATTGTCACCTACATAAATTAATCCTATTATTTTTACAGTACAACAAAGTAAATTATTTAATTCAAATTTAGCACTAGAATATGTCAATGTTTTTTATTATTACTAATATTTAAATTCAAGAATTTACATACAAAATAAATAGTAGGTAACATTGTTTAATTTCTCAAATTTAAATTTCTCGCGCTAGTCGTTAATAAACAGAACTCTGTGATTCGCAAAAAGTGATCATGATTTCCTCGTTAGCCAATAGTAGTCGCGGTTTCCAAGCATGCGCATAATTCGCGGTTGGGTGTTTGTGTGAGATAGACTTATGCAGAAATGATATTTCCATTTCACAGTGTTTCCTTCAAGAAAAGCAAAGGATCCGCAATATATTAGTTAATAGGTATATGGGGCGGACTGATTTGTAACGAGGTTCGTAATCATAAATGTTACAAATAAAAATTACTTACCAATCACTGCAAAAGTAACTGAAAACAACAGTAAGTTAAAATTACCAATCATTTTGAATATTGGGCTATACTCGCGGAAATATTTCATTTCTATTCTTTAAGATCTTTATATACTTACCTTACTTATTATATTGGGAGATAACTACTATCAACAGAATTTCCATTGATAAGATTATCGATCTATATATCTTATAATCTAGTATAATAACAGGAAATATCTAAAAATCAATTGAATATGCATATCTGTTTTAATATTTTATTAATTTATTTGTATTTACCAATATTATAGATAAAGTATAAAATTTCTTAAAATCGTATATCGGTTATGATGAAATATCCAAAGTGTAATAATTGTAGAATTTCGCAAATATTTGCTAAGTATTGAGTAATTTTATTATATTTATATTGATTACTAGAGCAATTATATTTTATTGATTTATTTTTTAACAAAACTAATCGGAAAGTAATAAAAAGTAATAAAGAGAACAAAAAAAATAGCTATTTGTTTATTAAGAGCGCAAAATGAGATATTGTGCGGCATTTTCTCGAATTCGACAATGTCCATTTACGCACGAAACACACAAAAATAATAAAATGTACATTTTGTTCTTACAGTACTACTCAATAAATAACGATTATATTTTTTAATTTTAATTTATCGTTCTTTTTACCTCCCGCTACTCTAGGTAAGGGAGGTATAGGGATCGTGCTAAAAATCACATATAGAGATGTTAGTGAATAAGCACGTTTTGATGTCCCCAGAATCCGATTTTATCATTTTTACATTGATGTCTGTAGGTATGTATGTGTGTGTGTGTGTGTGTGTGTGTGTGTGTGTGTGTGTGTGTGTGTGGGTGTGTGTGTATGTGGATCGTGTGAACACGATTACTCAAATACTTTCAATCAGAAAATTTTGAAATTTTGTATACTCATTCTATACTAATGTGGGAAGAGCTCATTAGTTTTTAGTGTATATTGGATAACCGGAAGTATCATTTATACAAGCTTTTAACAGTTTTTCTTGTAAAAAATTCATTGAATATAATTTTTTAGCAACTTTTACCAATACAAATTAAATATAATGGCACAATCTTCAATTCTACGATAATAGCATTTAGTAAATAACTTGAAGTAACTTTATATTATATTATAAAATAATTTATTTTTGTACATCACTTTGACTCTGCGTCAAACAAAAACAATACTTTAATAACAAATTTGACATATTTAAACAAATGTCACTGTCACGAAGCAATTTTCATTAAAATTAATAATGAAACCGTGTTAAGAAGAATTTAGTAGTTTAAATATGATTCTAATGAAATTAAGGTTTGTAAAAATAATATATTTTCCATCATACATAAATATTAGATATACAAGATAATTCAATTAAGTTTGATGTTTGCAGCATTATATATCAAACAGCTCTCAATAAGAACGTGATTTCAAAGTGTCAAATAATAGTTTGTAATTACACATTTACGAAATGGATAAGGTACGGCGAAGAATTTACACAGATTGCGTTTTAGAGCATAAGGAAATTGGCGAAAAAATGGCATTTAATGTTATTTTTTGATGAAAAACCATTATGAGCTTCAAGTAAAGTGCCATTTCCGTTTGTCCAATTTACACCAAAATCTAATGGCTTCTTTTTATATTAGAATAGGATAGAAATACAAGGTTTCAAAATTTTCTGATTGATAGTATTTGAGTTAGAGCGAAGACAAAATCCATACACATACACACATACAGACATCATCGTGAAAATGTTGAAATTGGATTCTAGGGACCTTAAAACGTGGTCATTTACTAAAATCTCGATAAGTGATTTTTAGCACGATCCCTATATCTTCCTTACCAAGGGTAGCGGGAGGTAAAAATATCGTGGAATAGCCTATTATCATTTGTCATTATGTTGCTAAGTAACAAACACTTTTTGACAGACAATTAAAGATTAATTGCTTTAATGTGAAAATATCATTTTGACGGTATGGCAGTGAAAATGACGATTCAATTACCAAATAATTCACTCTATATTATAAATTTAAAATTAGAAAATATTCTATTATTATTACTATTAAACGTTTATATACTAAAACTTAATGTCTCGTACCACGATCACGGTTCTAACACCGGTGTTAGCTAAAACTGTGCTAACGATTTGATACATACTTCAGGGTTATAAAGAAAATCAGTCTTGCCCCTATACTGATTAAACCGAAAATGTACTGACAGGCATATTTAATACATTTGGCTTCATTATTTTAAATTGTTTAATATGATTTGTCTCTGGACTTGTTTTTAAGATAAATTATTTAGAATATTCAAGCCAAATGTATTGAATATGCCTGTCAGTACATTTTCGGTTTAATCAGTATAGTGGCATCACTGATTTTTGTTTATAACCCTGACGTATGTGTCAAGTCGTCGTCAAGGTTTTAACTAATACACCCAAACACCGCCATTTAAAACCGTGATCGTGGTACGGGTCAATGTGTCTTGCCTTTTCGTTGTGTCAATGTCAATCTTATTATCGTTACTCATTTCACGCTGAACTGACATCTATTGGGTAGTTTTATAACTATAAAAATTCTGCTAAATACAAATTATTCGTAAATCTAATTAAAATTGCAAAAAAAATTCTCACTGAATACCCCTCAACCATTGATAAGTACTTATAATTTTATCACAACTTCCTCAAGCACGTTGCTTTTAGGTAACAACCCTCCTCCTTCGGCGTCGAGCGGTTACCAAGCAACGCGCTTTTGGTAACTGTCAAAATTATTTCGTAATTATCAATGTCCTCGAGATATTATAGCTGACATGTTCATTTAACATTGCATTTTATCTGAGGCTGTGCGATGTCTCATTTTGATATTTAGTATTTAGGTCTTTATCGCATAAATACAACTCCGAATGGTACACTAGTGATATCTATAGTGACTATATATACATATTGTGGCCAATAGGGGGATCGATTTTGATTGATCGCCGTGAATTTGCCTAAATATGGCTGATATTATGCCGACAAAGTGACATTTTCAGATTTGTTACGTGAATTGAAGGTAATTATATTATATTTATATTTTAGATAGTGCAAATAATTAAATTACACGTGTATTTGTATATTTATAACAAAGTAATATATACATATTTTTTAACATCATGTCTTTTTTAGGTTAACTGTCAAAATTACTAAAAATGTCTAATATTAATGTATATATTTTAGATGCCTGGTTGCGTGGCGGTTGGTTGTGAAAACAGTTCTTCAAAAGGATTTAAAATGAAAATAAATATTTTTTTCCATTTAATATGCTCTTTCATTAATTGTTTATCGAATTTTGTTTAGTTATCACATCATATGAATTCAAATTTCCCGCGCATTTTGCCTAAATATGGCGGCGGTTGGCCACACTATGTATATACAGTCACTATAGTGATATCCATTGGTTTGTATGGCAACACTTTAGAACAACAAAAATGAATTATACAATTCGATTCAATTTGATGCTTAATAGTAAATGTTATTATATTTCATAAAATAGAAGCTTAGAAGTTATTCGTTGACAGTAAATTTAACGTTTTACACAAATTATAGCAACGAACATGAACATGATTTGTTTAATTCAAGGCATAGTATGCTCCGGCAAAACCCTAAAATGTAATTCCTAGTATCCTAAATAATCACTAGATTTAGGGTACATAAATTTAGGATTTAGATATTAGCATATACTTATTAACTAATATATTGCTAATGCTCGTATCTTTCCCATAAGAGTAGGTGAAGGAAACACTGTGAAATGGAAATATCATTTCTGCATAAGTCTATCTCTCACAAACACCCAACCGGCAATTATGCGCATGCTCCGAAATCTTGACTACTATTGGCTAACGCTGACAGCGTCGCTGGCTGGGCTGCGTTCCAAAATCCTACTCTTTTGCCCGTATTGACCAACATCAAATAAATCTTTGAATAGCTTATTCATTGAATAAGAGAAAAATATCGCATCAAAATATGACAGCTAGAATAAATACCTTCATTTGTGTTATGGTATCGATGCGATATTTTTCTCTTATTCAATGAATAAGCTATTCGAAGATTTATTTGATGTTGGTGAATACGGGCATTAGAGTACGAAATTATTCAAAGTCGTTTCAAAACTAATAACCTTACTCTCAGAGTTTACTCCACCTGTTCCAAAACAGCCAGAGTTTACTCCAAAGTGATGTTCTACTTACTCTACTAACGAGGAGGGTATAGAAATTACTCCACAATATTTTCAAACGTAGATGCTCACGATTCTCAACATATGAAAGTAATTTACCTTCTTGAGGAAGAAAACTTGCTTTTGGTTGAAAATAAATATAAGTTGGCGTGTATTACTAGCATATTTTTATAATAAAAGCGCTTTTATGAAGCGCATTTTCACATTATATTGAAGAGAGTGCTCCATAAAAGCGCTTTTATTACGGGCTTGACATTAATGTTGTAATTATAAGTAGTTTTGTTAGTTTTATAAAATAATTTTTAATTTAGTTTCAATTTTTTACTTCAACAAAACTCTCATTCGTTCCAAAACACAACACATCATACTCTACGTCAAAACTCGGTACTCTTGGTTTTGGAACGCTGCCCTGGTGATGCAGCGAGCAGCGAGCACATGGTTTGACTTTGACGTTTGATTTTATTTCTGTTTGTAGTTGCACTTCGAAAGCATTTTTTTTGTGTTTCATACAGTAATTTATTGTCACCTAAATAAATTAATCCTGACCAGATTGTATTCCTATTATTCTTACAGTACAACAACGTAAATTATTTAATTCAAATTTAGCACTAGAATATGTCAATGTTTTTTATTATTACTAATATTTATATTCAAGAATTTACATACAAAATAAATAATGTAGGTACATTGTTTAATTTCTCAATTTAAAATTTAAAATTTCTCGCGCTAGTCGTTAATAAACAGAACTCTGTGATTCGCAAAAAGTGATCATGATTTTCTCGTTAGCCAATAGTAGTCGCGGTTTCCAAGCATGCGCATCATTCGCGGTTGGGTGTTTGTGTGAGATAGACTTATGCAGAAATCTTTGAATATATACATCTGGAAGTAGCTACCAACAAAAATCGTGTACCAAAGAAGATTGACAAGGATGGAGATACAATTGAGACCAATCCTTTTTCCCCTTAGAAAAATAACCTTCTCACTCTTTTACAGGAGCGCTCGTGTGGTGCTCGTGGTTTTCCGTTCCGCCTCGTTGAAAAGGGGAGTATCAAATAGCAGGATATCTTTGTCCAACTAATGCTTATACATAATTCTATCCTTCTCAATCTACTTTGAGCCAACAAAGTCTTAAGGAACATATAGTATATTCAAAGGCAGAAATGATATTTCCATTTCACAGTGTTTCCTTCAAGAAAAGCAAAGGATCCGCAATATATTAGTTAATAGGTATATGGATATTAGGGTGATAGAAGTGCAACATCGGACATAGAAACGATACAGTATGTGCAACTGGTATCCATAGTAATACATTAATGACAGAATAGTAAATATTGCATCTCAGCTGAAACTTCCGGTACATTAATTTATTATGTATATTTACAAAATTATATAATTAATATTGTACATATGTCATACTTTTGTATTTTCAATAACATTTCCATTTGATTCTACAATTCCATTTGGTTTTTCTGTTCTTTCTTCCGATTGGTCAAATCCTTTGTTCTCTTGTCCCTGATTGGTTGGATTTTCAGCCGGTTCGAATTCATTCCAGGGTTGCATTTCGCCAGAACCAAATATGCAAAATATAATTCCACTTGCTATGTAAACTATAGCACCTATGGTAAATACGATTTGCCATTCGTGAAGCCCATTCTGAAATAAAAAATAAATTAAAAAAAATATCGACAGTATAATGTATACTCTGTTTCATGGAAACTCAAAGGGTCGCAATAAACAGTTAAACACCCGTTCACTATAAAAATACAAAGGAACAGTTTAGTGCAGTGTACCGCAAATTGCCGCAGGTTTATTATTTCTATATTGCTATGGTTTAAATTTAATTAAATTAGCCTGGATTAACGTAATTAATTTTAGTGTCAATTGTACATATAATTTCAATATATTTAAGAAACTGGAAAAGATTCCAAACTAAATTAGCAATTTACCCGGGTCAATGAACTAGACGTTTCCGTAAGAAAATTCAATGTTAGAAACTGAACCAAAAGAAGATAAATCATAATGAAGTCGATGAAATTAATTTGAATGAAATTTATGTACACAAACACGCACAGCAGATAGTGTTAAATATTTATAATAAGTGCTTAGTTTCATAATATTTTTGTTATGAGAGTCCAACTCTGTGCATAGCAGTGACGGAATTCACAGTCTTATTTATCAAGGACGGAAATTTGGGATTCTTTGTCAACTTAAATGAGAGGCGTTCCAAATTTTTATGGCGATCCTTTAGGTTTTGATGAAACAGTATAACGGTATAACACCTCGTCGGCCGACTATAGGGCACCTGCACCTACGTCACAACATGGCGGATGATCAGCTGATCTCGGTCAACCAAGCTTCAGTTTAACATTGCGTCTTATGCAGCGAATGTGTTTTCTGTACAAGAAATTCAGTTTTTCCTAAATTTCTACATGCTATTTTAAAATGTAATTAGCCATAATTAAAGATAAGTGTATGAATTATTTACTAGTAAAACAAAGCAGTCGTATTTATAAATATATTTTTAAAAATATTAAATTGAAATAAGTAGCATGTAGCATCAGGTTGTATTACATTCATTTGAGTTTGTATAAGTTTTTTTTATGTGTATTGTTGAATGAAAACATGAATATTGAAATTAAAATAAATTGAATTATTAATTTTTTTTTAATTTATAAAGAAAATTAAATTTGAAATATATATATATTTATCTTCGAGTTCATTTTTCTTATTGTCATATTCTGTATTTTAATTGTATATAAATGAGTTTATTGAGTTTATACGTCAAAAATTAATCTTTGGAAGCCAAAGTACGTTAAATCGATAAAATTAAGTGGATACATAATGTGGATCCTTATACATTGACATTTTTATTTATTATCTAATTTTTAAACCTTTGTGAGAAACAGACACAAATATATATATTTTTTCTGTTACTAAAAAAAACTTCATTAAAAATTTGTAATTCTGTCATTAAAAAAATATTTTTTCATGTTTTTTATATATATATATATATATATATATATATATATATATATATATATATATATTATTAAAGAAAATTACATATATTTAAACATTCATACAATATGTTCCTATCCGATTATGTTTAAATTATTTTATATGCAATAAAAGTATACACAAAAAAATAGGATTGGGTTAGTTTTAATTTAATAACCTGGAACTCATTAATTAGTAAGAATGTCCTGACTTATTTTTTACGGAAAACACTCCTCATATACTCACTTTTACACACTCTAATCAGTTTTTCCCAAATAAAACAATAAGTGGCGTAAACACAATAAAAGCTTACGGCACGATATTTCTCCGTAAGACACAATGCAAACTGAAGGTTTGGTTGACCAAGATCATCTGGTGGCCGCCATGTTGAAACGTCACGGGCAGGTGCCCTATTGGATTGTACCATCTCCACAAATATTGCTTTCGACAAAAACTGCTTCAAACATTTAAAATTTTATTGTAAAGAATTGATAATTAATACACATGTTGAATTTTTTTTGTTTGTATAGTGTTATATTCCTTGATTTAGTATGAAATTTGTTAAATTATAATTTTTAAATATATTCGAAATATAAAAGGACCTAATTGGACATGGTTCCATGTCCAGAAGCACGTGACAGAAACATAAAATATTACAAACCTTCTTCCCCCCCTCCCCATGATTAGTGTTTCACAAGACAAGATTTCTTGTCTTGCAAAACAAGACATGAAATTTAAATAACTCTTGTCTTGTGTTACTCTTGCAAGCAAAAATCTTGCCTTGCTTGCAAGACTCTTGCATATTTCTTGTCTTGCAATTTCATATCAATAGGAACAACATATTTAAATCGGAAGTGATATTTTACTTGAAGCTGTGAAGAGATTTTCGTGAAAAAATGTATTATGCTATAATTGAAAACTTTTCAACTCTTGTATTTAACACTTTTATATTAATGAGACCGACATATTAGATTCTTGTTAATATTAGTAAACCTAAAGTGGTACTTTACTTGAAGCTCTGAACTGATTTCCTTGAAAAAATATATTAAAATATGATAAAAAAAAACTTCTCAAATTTGGAATACTACCTTTTTTTAATTTAAGTTCTGTATTTATTATTTAAACCCAACGTTTCGGCACCATAAACTAGTGCCTTCTTCAGGGGATACATTGACATAAATTTGGTTTTAAAACTCGTAAATGATTGAAAACAACATTAGATTTTGAGTATATATGATAAGTCGGATGTGGTTCTTAACTAAGAGCTCTTAGCAGATTTTCAAAAAAAAAAAAAACTTGATAAAATATAATACAAAATTTCTTATTAAAGACTTTTCTATTTATTGGAACAACAAATTAATTTTGTTTACAAACGATAAAGTGATATTTAACTCCAAGCTCATTGCAATTTTAAACATCGAATTAGCGGGAGGTCATGTGCTGGCCATATCAGATTTTTTATCTCTAAATCTATAGAAGATATAATAAGAAAATTTAAATCAGATTGAGTACTTAATGCTATTTATTATTTTTTGTATTATAAATTTTCAAAATATAATATTTAGAAATTGTTTTAAGAATCTACTACTTTCGGTTGTCAATTGTTACCAAAACCTTTTTAGCTTTTCTGATTAATGTCAGCTTAGCTAGAGGTAAAACCTATAATAAAATGTTGATATATTGAATTATAATATAATATTGCAAGAGTGCAAGAATGCAAGAAATTACTAAAAAATCTTGCTATTCTTGCACTTTTCTTGCAGGGCAGATTCTTGTCTTGTCTTGCAACGCACTATATAACTCTTGTCTTGTTCTTGTCTTGCATTTTATGCAAGAACAAGACAAGAACAAGAAAAATGCAAGACTCTTGTGAAACACTAACACTACCCATGATCTTCAAGCAAGTTTAAGTAATATATTTTTATTCCCAAAACTTATGTAACAGGTGTTATAAAAGTTTTAAGGGTTTCTTTACTTACATTTTCTTGGGTTATGTAGCCAGCAAGCATTGGAGTAATAAATCCAGTAGCAGAACCAGCGCAATTGATTATACCATAAATGGTACCAGCAAAATTCGGTGCCAGATCTTGGGCGTTTTGTATATTAGTCAAAGTACAAGCTCCATTAAATCCAAGAGAGAAAATTATTAACAAAACTGCTAGGGTCACGTTGCAACCCATTGTTGGCTGAATTAAAATAAGAACACCAGGTATAAAATGTGCTGAAAAAGAAAACATTGTTATTTGTCTTGACATAGATGTTACTCTCATCTATTGACAACTGACACGTGCGTTTCATTTAGTATTCTTTAACTGTCATTGGTATTACTTCTCCTGGCATGTTGTGAAATTTGGAAATATAACACATTTGCGTAAAATGGGGTCATTTCAAAAAAAATAATTGTCGATTTTTTTTATAAAATCATGAAATCCATCTCATTTAATAAATATAGTAATAGAAAATAATTTGAAATATGCTACTTTTCATTCATAAATTTGCTAATAAACTTTCGCGGTTTTAAACACGGACTAAATTTGTGATGACACAAATTCATACTCACACAAAAACAATTCACTCTCACACACACGTTTCACAACATGAAACAGTAACCTAACCTAAAAGTGTGACAGCTGACAGCAAAATATACAAGAGAGAAGATTATTATTACTTTCTATTTCTTTAAAAGTACTAGTGCAGTATAAATTATGTAAATAAACCATTTATTTAAATAAATACCAAACCAAATAGTCATAGTTCCAAATTAAACCGGTAGAGCTCGACTGTCGTATCCGTGAATATGTGTCGTCAGCCGTTGAAATATTTGAAATTAAACGCAACTTTTAAAAAATAATATAATAAAGACTTATAAGATGAAAAACATACACATACATGTTTAATTTGACCTATTTTTTCAAGAAAAAAATAAATCAGAAAATGTGAAATGACCCCATTATAATACAAAGAATCTGTTGTTGCCAGCACAATACCTCTCGCCATTTCCATTTTATGTTATATAAGTATTGTATTGCACTTCGCTATCGAACCATTGGTTTTATAACAAAAAAATTACAGAACTTTACCCAAATATTGTTTTTATTGTATTTAACATGTCTTCTGCACACATACAATTCAAATAGGGTCCTCCACCGTAGTAACAAATTAGAACAAGGGTCAGTTATTTCAAAACTAGACCTTAAAACTGTAACAAAGGTCGCATACACACCTCACAACACATATATATACAGTGTGTCCCAATTAGAGGTGCCACCATTGGGATCTCGAGAACTATAAGAGATACGATGTAGGTTAAATGGAACTTTTTGTGCGTCTTTGGGAGGCCATCTCAGATGTGCTTTTATTTTTCCAAAAATTCTCATAGGGCACTAGATAATGACGAAAACCTGAATATTGTTTATTTTTTCTTTTTCAAATAACTTCTAAACTATTAGTAATTGAGACAAACGTTTCAAATACAAAAGATAGATATTTTTATTAAGTAACCAGTGGCGTACGAAATAAATTTTTATATCCGTAAATTTTCGAGATATAACATTAACTTATATTTTTTTAAATGGAACCCATATCTGATTTTAGTCTCAAAAAAATAATTATTTTTTTCTCTTTTCAATAATGTAAGGGTTATTATGTTTTATTTTTGTTTTGCTCCTAAAATTTAATTTTTCTCTTTATTTTCCTGAACTTTCTTATTATTTCCCAAAAAAACATTATTATTTTTATTAATTATATTGTATTTGATCGATATAATTTATTTTATGCCTTTATTACTTAATATTTTCATTCTAGACTCATAATTACAAATTACACTATAATGTGCCAAGGGCGACCAGATACAAAATATAAAAATTAGTTTGATACGAGTTTTGAGCAAAATTTTCTAACGAAATAAATTATTTAAATACAAGGAGTATTTCTAAATAGTAATCTACCAATATTTTCAAAATAATTATAAATTTAATACAAAATAAGGAAAAAATAATAATTTTGAAGGCAAAACAAATATAAAACATAATAACCCTTACTTCGTTGAAAAGAGAAAAAAATAATGATTTTTTTGAGGCTAAAATCAGATATGGGTTCCATTTAAAAAAATATAAGTTTGTGTTATATCTCGAAAATTTACGTATATAAAAATTTATTTCATACGCCACTGGTTAGTTAATAAAAATATCTATCTTTTGTATTTGAAAAGTTTTTCTCAATTACTAATAGTTTAGAAGTTATTTGAAAAAGAAAAAATCAACAATATTCAGGTTTTCGTCATTATCTAGTGCCCTATGAGAATTTTTGGAAAAACAAAAGCACATCTGAGATGGCCTCCCAAAGGCGCACAAAAAGTTCCATTTAACCGACATCGTATCTCTTATAGTTCTCGAGATCCCAATGGTGGCACCTCTAAATGGGACACACTGTATATATTGACAGAAATAATTGTAAATGTTCTCCAAAATAATAAATAATACACGAACAGTCACGAAACGTCAAATGTAGATTTTTGACAACTATTTAGTGATAGAGAGCGATGTATAGAGGTTTACATATGGCTGAAAAAGATGTACAATGAGTACGAACGTATGCGCAGTATACTTTAACTGAGAACTTCCGTACTGGTGAAGAACAGAATATATATTTCTATCCTTTTATGTTGGAGCATTATTCTAACAATAAAAGAATAGGAGACACTTGGTCTATTAGTTTAAAGGTCGATGAGCTATAACCTTAAACCTTAGTATATGCAGTGCCGGATTAGATTTGAACGCGCCCCTAGGCAAAAATTATCTTGCGCCCCCCCCCCCCCCCCCCCCCTGACGGGTATACGATTTTACCAGAATGTCACTAAAAATGTTGATTTTTAACACTGACATATGTCATTTACAAACTATGTTATAAACATTTAAATTTGTCAAGTCGTTTCCTTAGTGTCTTAACCTCTGCGTTTAGAATATTTTATATATTATAGTGTCTTTATCTCTAAATCTATACAAGATATAATAAAAATTTTAAGTGTATTAGATGGAGAATTTTGTTCTTCAATATTTGTAATAACAAAAATTTCCAAAAAATTATATTTAGAAGAATTTTTCTAAGAAACTACTACTTCCGGTTTCCAATTGTTACCAAAACCTTTTCAGCTCTTCCCAGGAATATCAGATTGAGGAAACTGCAGTTAAATATTTTTTAAGTCTTATAGTTTTTGAGGAATCGTCCCTTCAACATCCAGACACACACACACACACACGCAGACATTTTAAAAATGTTATAATCGGATTCTAGGATTCTTAAATCGTGCTTATTCAATAAAATTTGGATATGCGAATTTTAACATGAATCCAATACCTCTCTCACCGAGAGGTAAAAACCAATAGGTAGAATTCAGTGGGTTGTATTAAGGTCTGTATTAAAACTTGTATTAAGTAAATGGCAACATTGTAATATTTTCCACATCTGTCCATGAGATTCAATTGTGATTTAGAAATTTTACCACAGGGAAAAGTAATACAGGTATCCTTTAGTCAAATGAGGAAGTATTATTGTAAATGAAAGGTGTAAAAGGAAACTCTTTATTGCAAAATTAGGTTAGAAATATGTCAAATTTTATGTGTCAAATATTTCATACCTGAACGTTAATGAATTTTAAAATATCTCAACCCCCGTTTTGATCAGTTTTGACATTTGTCACACACCTTTTTTTTCTTACTTCTGTTAATAATATTTTTTTCTTTATTTGATCCTTTGGTCTCTTATTTTTTTCTGACAGGTATTACAAAGTTGCCAAAATATTTTTGACAAAGGACTGTTTTAGCTTAAAACACGCTAATACAACCCACTGAATCTCACCCATTATCTTTAAATTAAATTCTTTTTCTTGATTTTTACCTTCCGTCACCTTTAGGTAAGGAAGGTATTGTCTTTGGTCAAAAAATTCGGTGGTGAGTTTTTAATGAATAAGCACGTTTTAGGGTCCCTACAATACGAATATACCATTTTTAAGATGATGTCTGTATGTGTGTGTGTGTGTGTGTCCGTGTGTGTGTGTGTGTGTCCGTGTGTGAGTGTGTGTGTGTGTGTCCGTGTGTGTGTGTGTCCGTGTGTGACAAATTTTTCTCCGACGATAACTCCAATACTACAATTCTAAAAATTATAATTCTTTCGTATTCCTCTTCTGTACGACCATATGAAGAGTTGATTAGATTTTGGTTATAATTACTCCACCGGAAGTACCCTTATTTGAAGATTTTAACAGTTTTTCCTAAAAAAACGCAGTTAAATATTATTTTTTGACATTTTGTTATTATACATATTAAAGAAAATACTCTTCTCTATATGGTTTTATTATACATTTTCCTTCATAATCAATAGATGTAGATTTAAAGCGTTATAAAGAAATTAATTTTGAAAAATTAGTCTGCTTTGCAATTTATCATGGAAACAGATGATATATTAAAAAATCTGTTGTGGCCAGCACAAAACCTTCCGTCAATACAATGTATATCCCATACCAAAAGTTCCGTGAAAAAGATTCTGTATATCTTATAAAATTGTAACACGAACACACTATTTTGTACAAATTCTATACCGAAAGTTCCTTTCCCTATTTTATTAGGGGTCGCTGTTTCTTACTCTTCTCTTTTAATCATTCCTGTCCAACGCATCTTCTTCACACAATTCTTCCTCTCTCAAATCTTCTGCTACACAGTCCTTCCATCTTCTTCTCTTTGGAGGGACACTCTATCACATTCACACATAACTTTCTGACACTGTACTTTCAACTTTGGTTTTGCATTTGACACTGACATCTGTCAATTAAATTTTTCTGAATTTATCTGTTGTTTCCATAATTTTAACATAGCTGACTAATTTTTGAAAGTTAATCTCTCTTAATGTCTCTATAACTCTATATCTATTGAATATGAACGAAACTTTATAATCAAACCGTATAGAGAATAAGATATTCGTTCATATTGATAATCACAAAATGTCGAAAAATAATATTAAACTGCGTTTTTTCAAGAAAAAACTGTTAAAAACTTCAAATAAGGGTACTTCCGGTGGATCAATTATAACCAAAATCTAATCAGCTCTTCATATGGATGTAAAGAAGAGGAATACGAAAGAATTATAATTTTTAGAATTGTAGTATTGGAGTTATCGTCGGAGAAAAATTTGTCACACACGGACACACACACGGACACACACACGGACACACACACATACAGACATCATCTTAAAAATAGTAAATTCGTATTCTAGGGGCCCTAAAACGTGCTTATTCATTAAAAACTCACCAACGAATTTTTTGACCAAAGACAATACCTTCCTTTTACGGAAGGTAAAAATTCTAATTGACAGATGTCAGTTGGAAGTGCAAATCCAAATATGGAGCGTATAGGATCTAAAATTGATATGGCATAGTGTTCCTCGCAAGTGACATGCAGAGAAAGGCCAAAGAGAAGACGGAAGGACTGTATCGCAAAAGACTTGAGAAA
Source organism: Ophonus ardosiacus (assembly GCA_943142095.1). Lineage (NCBI taxonomy): Eukaryota > Metazoa > Arthropoda > Insecta > Coleoptera > Carabidae > Ophonus > Ophonus ardosiacus. The sequence continues at coordinate 13,180,637 of OW964840.1, forward strand.
GAAAGGACTGTGTGATGCGTTGGACAAGAATGAGTGGAAGAGAAGAGGAAACAGCGACCCCTAATAAAATAGGGGAAAGAAGAAATGAAGGAAGTGTCTAGTGCATTTTACCTAGTGTATATTTATGTTAAAATTTTATTGGATTTATAGAACCTTTTCGAATCAACTTTTGGTATAGAATTTTTAAAAAATAGTATGTGTTCGTGATCGATTTTACATGATATTATATAGAATCTGTTCCAAGGACTTTCTGGTATGGGATTTGTACAAAATACATCGAATTGACGGAAGGTCTTGTGCTGGCCACAACAGATTTTTTGCTTTTGAATTTGGCAATTATATTATCGAAAGTCTGAGCGTTGGTTATTGGACTGTTTATAGACAGAACTGCCAAATTCGTAAGTCATTCCTGACTAATAGAATTTCGTAAATATGTCTTCGTCCTCTTTAATGTAGAGAATGACCTCTCACCACTCGCGCTTGCTCATGGTTTGGGTTTGGCTGCTCGGGGAGTCAGGATGGGAAAGATATCTGTCGTAACATCCCGTCCAACTCGATTAGACTTTGCAAATTTCAGAAATAGTCCAAAATACAACAGCTATTAGTAACAATATGATAACATTAAAGTTTGAATGAAATTTTGTAATGTTTCGAAAATTTTGAAGCGCCCCCTCACGTCATAGCGCCCCTAGGCAGTAGCCTAGTTTGCCTAGTGGATAATCCGGCCCTGAGTATATGACAATTTCTAAATTTTAAGTCATAATGTTAATGCCGACCAATCAGAAGAGTGTTATGTTCGTGGACGTCAGCTTGATTCTAGCGATATTTACAACAGTCAATTGACATCTGTCATCATTTAGTTATTTTTGAATATTTCTGTCACACTGTCTTGACTAAAAATGAGTGTAATTGAAAAAGATGTCCAACTACAGTTAATTGAACAATATAGATATATTTATAATAAAAAAGACGTGTCGATTTTACAAAAAGTGACATTACCGGCCTGCTCTTATTGGTTTGCCCTAAGATGTACATGAATTGGACAGAGTAATGTAAAGTTTAATGCAAAGTCATAATGCTAATGCTAAGGTAAATGCATAAGTTTACAGCTTCCATAAACCAGCCTTTAAAATATGAAAATGGCGAGAAGTATTGTGCTGGCCACAAAAGATTACTGTAGGTGTTCTAATGATAAATCAGTCAGAGTACTAAACTAAACAGTTACAAACTATGCCGTCTAGAGATGCACTCAATTTCGAGTCGATCATCGAGCCGGGCCGAAGATATTTTTTATCGGGCTAATCATTTTCAAAAATCGAGGCGAGCCGGACTTTTGATTTTGGCCCGGCCCGAAAATTCGAGCTTTTCGGGCCGGCCCGAAAAATCTTATAGTTCAATCAAATGCACAGTTTCCTTAATATTTTAATGAAAACGGATGAAGTTAAAAAGGATCAAAATGATTTAATAACAACACACTACACATATTGATAAATAAAAAATGTATTATTTTACTTCAAGAATTCAAGGTTATTCATTAAAGCATAATAATTATATTGTGATGATGCTATTAATATTGTTATTACTCGTATACTTAAATAAAAGTGATTTTTGTTCCTACCATAATGATTTCTTGTCCTATTTTTGAGCAGAAACAAAGTTAGATAAAAAATCCTTATGTAAATTATAATTATATTTTTACCTCTCGCTAAGAGAGGTATTGGATTCATGCTAAAATTCGCATATCCAGATTTTATTGAATAAGCACGATTTAAGGTCCCTAGAATCCGATTATAACATTTTTAAAATGATGTCTGTGTGTGTGTGGATGTGTGTGTGTGTGTGTGTGTGTGTGTGTATGTATGTTTGTATGTCTGGATGTTGTAGTCACGATTCCTCAAAAACTATAAGACTTAAAAAATATTTAACTGCAGTTTCCTCAATCTGACATACCTGGGAAGAGCTGAAAAGGTTTTGGTAACAATTGAACAACCGGAAGTAGTAGTTTCTTAGAAAAATTCTTCTAAATATAATTTTTTGGGAGGTTTTTTTATTAAATATTGAAGAACATAAAATTCTCCATCTAATACACTTAAAAATTTTATTATATCTTGTATAGATTTAGAGATAAAGACATTATAATTTATAGAGTGAACTAATCGCAGAGGCTACGGCACTAAGGAAACCAGTTGACAAATTCCAATGTTTATAACCCTGGTTTATAACATAATTTATAAATGACACATGTCAGTGTCAAAAATCAACAGTTTTAGTGACTTTCTGATAGCTTTTACTGGGAAGTATATTTAATATTTCTTATTGTTTTAATAATTAAATATTTGAAATTATAGGTAAAATTGTGGTAAAATGCATATATCTGGTTAATGAAATGGAACAATCTCTGACATTTAGAAACTTCCTCATACAATTAAAAATAGATATAATTAGAATTATATGTGTGCAGAAGACATGTTAAATATAATAAAAAACAATATTTGGGTAAAGTTCTGTAATATTTTGTTATAAAACGACGGTTCGAAAGCGAAGTGCAATACAATACTTATATAGCCTAATATGGAATTGGCGAGAGGTCTTGTGCTGGCCACAACAGATTTTTTTATATAAGATTTGTGAAAAAGTTGTTTAATTAAATACTCGTAGGTCTGTAATTTTTATAACAAACTTACACTAGAAGGGTCGCTTTCTCAACTAGGTACTTATGTTAACTAACGTTGAAAGTTATAAGAATGTAGAGGTTTTTATGTTTGACACGAAAAAAGTTAAACATTTCGCCTTAACATAAAATTCAACTTTAGGAATGCCGGATGCACCCAATTTAGAGCTTTGGCCCGGCCCGGCCCGATTTCGAGTCAATTTTCGAGCCGGGCTAGCTAATTTTTTTGTCGAGTCGGGCCGGTAATTTTTATTTTCGGGCCGAGTCGATCCAAACTTCAAAACCCGACCCGGCCCGACCCGAATGCATCTCTAATGCCGTCAAATGTCATGGCGCTTGATATCAGTTGTCAATTCTATTCTAATTTATCTATGAAGAGAACCCCACTCATCGTTTACTACTTACAAAATATCACGAACCATTTCCTAATGGCAGTGACAGTCATCAGTTCTTTTTCCCTAATTTTGTCTCCAATGGCACCAAATACAAATGCCATAATTACTCGAGCCAGATATGGTAGAGCTGCTATGCTTCCAGCTCCTTTAAGATTAAACCCTAAAACTTCTGATAGGTACTTTGGGCCATTTGTTAGGATTAGAGATAGACCCCAGCAGTTCCCAAAATGTAGCAGAAGAAGGGCCCAAAATGGCGGGGAACTTAAAATTTTTCTATAAGGTGGGAGTTGCTGAAAAAGAATGTTAACAATTATTTTTTTGTGAAGATCACGAAAGATTCTCATACTTTTCTTTTTGCATTGCTTCTCCCTACTCTTTCTTCAATATACCCCTTCTCCTCTTCTGAAATCCTCGGATGCTGATTGGGTGTGTCATATACCCACATAAACCAAGCAGCCAATGAAATCAGTACTAGACCCCCGGGTAAATAAAAGGCAGAGGGCCATCCAAATCTTGGGACCATTGTCGCTAATAAAGGCCATGTTGCAACGGGGCCTAAGCTACCCCCTAGAAGGGCCCCAGTCCATTTACCCCTCTCGCAAGCGGGGGCCCATTGGGAGATGAGCCATTGCAGCGAAGGGTATAGGACCCCCTGAGAAATAAATAATTATTTTATTTTCTATTTCTCTCGATCGTACTGGTTGAAAATATTTGCATTGATATAGGTTTTCTTAAGCCCGTATCGCACTAGTGGTGGTTTTTGCAATTATATAGGGCACCTGCACCTACGTCACAACATGGCGGATGATCAGCTGATCTCGGACAACCAAGCTTCAGTTTAACATTGCGTCTTATGCAGCGAATGTGTTTTCTGTACAAGAAATTCAGTTTTTCCTAAATTTATACATGCTATTTTAAAATGTAATTAGCCATAATTCAAGATAAGTGTATGAATTATTTACTAGTAAAACAAAGTAGTCGTATTTATAAATATATTTTTAAAAATATTAAATTGAAATAAGTAGCATGTAGCATCAGGTTGTATTACATTCATTTGAGTTTGTATAAGTTTTTTTTATGTGTATTGTTAAATAAAAACATGAATATTGAAATTAAAATAAATTGAATTATTAGATTTTTTTAATTTATAAAGAAAATTAAATTTGAAATATATGTATTTATCTTCGAGTTCATTTTTCTTATTGTCATATTGTGTATTTTTATTGTATATAAATGAGCTTATTGAGTTTATACGTCAAAAATTTATCTTTGGAAGCCAAAGTACGTTAAATCGATAAATTTAAGTGGATACATAATGTGGATCCTTATACATTGACATTTTTTTGAGGAGGATTATAAATGCCTTTTAAAAATCAATATGAAATCAATAATTGATTACGTATCTAATTTTTAAACCTTTGTGAGAAACAGACATAAATATATATTTTTTCTGTTACTAAAAAATACTTCATTCAAAATTTGTAATTCTGTCATTTAAAAAATATTTTTTCATGTTTTTTATAAATATTATTAAAGAAAATTACATATATTTAAACATTCATACAATATGTTCCTATCCGATTATGTTTAAATTATTTCATATGCAATAAAAGTATACACAAAAAATAGGATTGGGTTAGTTTTAATTTAATAACTTGAAACTCATTAAATAATAAAAATGTCCTGACTTATCTTTTACGGAAAACACTCCTCATATACTCACTTTTACACACTCTAATCATTTTTTTCCAAATAAAACAATAAGTGCCGTAAAAACAATAAAAGCTTACGGCACCATATTTCTCCGTAAGATACAATGCAAACTGAAGGTTTGGTTGTCCACATATACCTATTAACTAATATATTGCTAATGCTCGTATCTTTCCCATAAGAGTAGGTGAAGGAAACACTGTGAAATGGAAATATTATTTCTGCATAAGTCTATCTCTCACAAACACCCAACAGGCAATTATGCGCATGCTCGGATATCTTGACTACCACTGGCTAACGCTGACAGCGTCGCTGGCTGGGCTGCGTTCCAAAACCCTACTCTTAGAGTACGAAATTATTCAAAGTGGTTTCAAAACTAATAACCTTACTCTCAGAGTTTACTCAACCAGTTACAAAACAGCCAGAGTTTACTCCAAAGTAATGTTCTACTTACTCTACTAACGAGGAGGGTATAGAAATTACTCCACAATATTTTCAAACGTAGATGCTCACGATTCTCAACATATGGAAGTAATGTGCCTTCTTGAGGGAGAAAACATGCTTTTGGTTGAAAATAAACATAAGTAAATACGTTGGCGTGTATTACGAGCATACTTTTATAATAAAAGCGCTTTTATGGAGCGTACTTTCACATTATATTGAGGAGAGTGCTCCATAAAAGCGCTTTTATTACGGGCTTGAAATTAATGTTGTAGTTATAAGTAGTGTTGTTAGTTTTTTAAAATAATTTTTAATTTAGTTTCAATTTTTTACTTCAACAAAACTCTCATTCGTTCCAAAACACAACACATCATACTCTACGCCAAAACTTGGTATTCTTGGTTTTGGAACGCTGCCCTGGTGATGCAGCGAGCACATGGTTTGACTTTGACGTTGATTTCATTTCTGTTTGTAGTTGCACTTCGAAAGCATTTGCTTTGTGTTTCATACAGTAATTTATTGTCACCTAAATAAATTAATCCTGACCAGATTGTATTCCTATTATTTTTACAGTACAACAAAGTAAATTGTTTAATTCAAATTTAGCACTAGAATATGTCAATGTTTTTTATTATTACTAATATTTATATTCAAGAATTTACATACAAAATAAATAGTAGGTACATTGTTTAATTTCTTAAATTTAAATTTAAAATTTCTCGCGCTGGTCGTTAATAAACAGAACTCTGTGATTCGCAAAAAGTGGTCATGATTTCGTCGTTAGCCAATAGTAGTCGCGGTTTCCAAGCATGCATAATTCGCGGTTGGGTGTTTGTGTGAGATAGACTTATGCAGAAATGATATTTCCATTTCACAGTGTTTCCTTCAAGAAAAGCAAAGGATCCGCAATATATTAGTTAATAGGTATATGGTTGTCCAAGATCAGCTGGTGGCCGCCATGTTGAAACGTCACGTGCAGGTGCCCTATTGTGTGGTGCGGTTGCCGTCCCCGCTCTGTCACACTGCCACTGTTTGTTCATCTTGACATTTTATCGAAGGCGAGAACAGTTCAAAACGGTGGTGAACTCGTGAAAAAACAATGAATAAGTTAAGAGTTTTGCGAAGACAGAGGAGATACAAATTAGCAGTGTTCCATAATATGGGCCGCCTCTCTGTTAAATCTAGGACTAAAAATTCCTTTTTTAAAGCTGCTAGCCGCCAGCCTCCTATTGGTCGAGGAGTCACCCGCACCCGCCAGCCGCTTCAAAACCCGTTATACTCGCCGTCAAATGATTATGGACTGATGTTCAACTTTTATCCTTTTCCGCACCCTGTCCCTTGCCCAGCGGTGTTGCCGCTTATAACTTGCCATGACCAGGAATAAACGCAAATGTCATATAATACATTTAAAACTAATTAAAATTTTTAATATATCGTAAATGAAGAAAATATTATAACAAATAAGTAAGGTAAGACAATAATACGTAATATAAAAATTGTCTCTGTGCAATATTTATATTTATATTATGACCAAAGTTTTCACACATCATCGAGCTAAGGTTGTGTTTGCGTTAAAATACGATAACCGATGAAATCTAAATAAAAGGTAAAAATAATTGATTATTAGGTGAACAGTATCTGCCAACACAACATGCTTCTGCAGTCAAATCCAAAGTTTTCTTGTTATTTAATAAATTATAAATTTTTTCATGATGTAACGACAATTTTAAAAAAATCTGATGTGGCCAACACAAAACCTCCCGCTATTTAATTTTTATTAATTTAAATACATACGTACCTACGTATTGACTAACGCTGCAAACTGTTCCATTGCAGAAAACTATTGCTTTATTTACTATTTTCTTTTTAAAATGTCACTATTATTAATTTGAAGTGATAAGTTTTCTGACAGTGACATTTACTGTCAGTTACATTCATTTAAAAAATGAACTGTGTAACAAAGAAATAGTTTTTCTTAGGCTTCGCGACTAATAAAAAAAAAATATTTTTAAATTTATCTGTAAAATATATAGAAAAAGTATTAATGTATTCCTGTAGAAAATTCAATAATCTTTAATTTTCATAAGACATAAAATTCGAAAAAATGACATTTAATGGTATTTTTTGAAGAAAAACCATTATGAGCTTCAAGTAAAGTACGATTTCCGTTTATCCGATTTACACCAAAATCTAATGGCTTCTATTCCCATTAGAATAAATTCGTACACATACACACATACACACATACACACACACACACACACATACACACATACAGACATCATCGTGAAAATGTTAAAAATGGATTCTAAGGACCTTAAAACGTGGTCATTTACTAAAATCTCGATATGAGATTTTTAGCACGATCCCTATACCTCCCTTACCAAGGGTAGCGGGAGGTAAAAAATTGCGTACAGTAAAATTTTTGAAAGAAGTCCGATCAAGGCCATCTACGAATTGTATCTATTAATTAAGATTTTGTGCTGTCAAATTTAGTAGTTTTTTACTCAGTTTTTATGAGGGTACATAATATCTTGTGTACCTCATAAAAACTATGTAAACGACACTACTAAATTTGACAGCACAAAATCTTAATTCATAGATGCAATTCGTAGATGGCCTTGATCGGACTTCTATCAAAAATTTTACTGTACATAGCAATAATTGTTTTTGCCTGCCCATTTAAATCTTGTTTTCCTAAACGTTTTTTTTATAAGAATCAAGACTATTTAATTCATGAGTTTCATTCATTTTCTTTTCAAAAGTCTAAATATAATGCAATTTATAGGATTGGGAATAAAAAGCGCACGCAAGTACTAATAAAAATGTCAAAATATAAAATGACATTGACAGATTACAGATAATTGTACAAGTAGACACTTAAAAAAATTTGGCATCAGTGTAGAAATCTCCAGTCCATAATTATTTGACGGCAAGTATAGTGTGATATGGGCATTACATTCAGTTCCATAAGGCTATAAGATCTTCGAGGAAACATGAGAAATCCGCTGCATAAACTTACGATTTGTTGAAAAAAGTTTATGGTGATGAGTGTCTATCTAGTACTCAAGTTTTCGAGTAGATTAAAAGTTAAAAAGAGGGAAAAAAAATCGGAGATGATTAGCGTGTCAGCCGTGCACGGTCAACGTTTTATACCTTCCACTACCCTAGGTAAGGGAAGTATAGGGATCGTGATAAAAATCGCATATAGAGATTTTAGTGAATAAGCACGTTTTGATGTCCCTAGAATCCACTTGTAACATTTTTACCATGATGTCTGTGGATATATGTGTGTGTGTGTGTGTGTGTGTGTGTGTGTGTGTGTGTGTGTGTATCCCGTGGACACGATTACTCAAATACTATCAATCATAAAATTTTGAAAATTTGTATATAGTAATGTGGGAAGAGCTCATTAGATAATCGGAAGTGTCACTTATACAAGCTTTTTACAGTTTTTCTTGAAAAAAAATACATTGAATATAATTTTTCAGCAACTTTTACTAATAAAAATTGAATATAATGGTACAATCTTCAATTCTACAATAATAGCATTTAGTAAATAACTTTAAATATAAATTAATAATAGTTATTTATGATATAAGTGTTAAAAGTGACATTTTATAAGTGGGGAAGTTTGTGACACGAGGCGAAGCCGAGTAAAACAAACCCCACGAACGAAATAAAATCACTTTTAACACGAATATCATACACTATTTATCCTGCGACCCTAGTTATGTATTAGTAAAAAGTAAAAATTATAGAATGACATTTATGACAGGTCATGATGTATTTGCTATGAACAACTGAAAATTGTTTATTCTAACCTCTACTTCCAACAATACTGTTTTAAATTCCAATTCTTCAAGCGCCTTGCAAGGAATTACTATAAACAATTGTAATAATTGTACTATAACAATAAACGTTTCAAAATAATGTGTACTTCTAATAAAATACCTATATAAATAATTTCAGTACAAAAATAAATATAAAATGAAACTTTACTTTACTTATGAACACTAAATGTAACTAGATTTAGTTATATTTTTAACACTAAATGTAACTAGATTTAGTTCCTTTTTAACACTAGTGTTAAAAGTAAATTTGTTTTTTACTTTTAATCCGTTGCCAATAACAACTATTTAAAAGTATTCACTGTGTTATAAACTGTTATTGTTAACTCGCTAAGCAACCGTTAAAAAGACTACTTTTAACAGTGGTCGTAGGAAAAATATATTATCAATTTATACATAAAATTCAGTTTTTATATTTTATTTTACCTCAAGTCTTTAACACCCCTTATTAGCAGTAAAACAATCGTTCTGATATAAATTCAGCCATCATCCAGCTATCGACCTTCGGTAAATTGTCCGACTTAGCTTGAGTGTAATTTGAATTAGCCATTATTACTTTATTATTCATTTACAATGAGCAATGTCAGTGTCAAATGTCAAATTAAAAGATTTTTTATTAACATGTGACAAACTATAGCCTACGTTTATTTATATAAATAATATGAATAAATAGGTGATGGAAAAACTATTTTCCTATTGGCTATTAATGACGTAATGTATGTACTTCTACGTCACAGGAGTGGGGGGTAGTTTTTCATGACCCCAATCTTTTTAATTAATTATTTCCACAAATAACAACAAATTATTAAAATAAAAATTATTATTAAGATAATCTTTGCATAAACTTTAATTTAAAATAGTTTTTGAAAAATGTGAAACAGGCTCATTCAAAACTTACATTTGCAAGTCCTATAACAAATCGTATAGCAGTAACAACGCTAAAATGAAGAGAGGCAGCCATTGGTGTAATTATTGTCAAAATAGCTGATATTAATCCCACCAGACCAATCAGATTCCTCGCTCCGAATTTTTCAGCCAATAGACCACCAGGTATTTGTGTAAATATGTATCCCCAGAAATAGGCTCCTAAAATTAGGCCTTGTGTTGTTTGGTCCCAGTCGTATCTTATTCCGTACTTGAAAAAAAGGAAAGAAGAATAAATAAGTAAACATATAAATAAATATACCGTGAGTATTTTTTAACGTGAAACATTGGGGGGTGTCATATCCATGGTGACGACATTTGATTGACAGCAATGTATTTGCGTGTCCCATTTAATATGAAACATAGGGAACGAATTTGACAGAAGTATTATATTTAAATATTGTAAGAAATTTAGCCGAGTCAGAAAACCACTCGAGAGCACTAAACATATTTCAGGCACAAGGTGCAAACAGTATTTTTTCTACATTTTTAGAAAACAGGTATAATTATTTAAACAAAATTAACCTCAAATAACATCTTGTCAATGTGACATTTGATTGACAGCAATGTATTTGCCTGTCTCATTTAAAATAAAACATAAGGAATGAATTTGGCAGAAGTATGATATTTAAATATTGTAAGAAATTTAGCCAAGTCAGAAAATCACTAGTGCACAAGATGCACACAATATTTTTTCTATAACTAAATTTAATTTGGAAAGCAGGTTCAATTATTTAAACAAAATTAATCTCTAATGACGTCTTTTCAAATGTCAAATTTGTTCCCTATGTTTCATTATAAATGGGACAAGCAAATACATTGCTGTCAATCAAATGTCAAGTTGTACCCATGGATACGACAAACCCAATGTTTCACGTTAAAAAATACTCACGGTAAAACTTTAAATATAAAATAATTTATTTTTATACATCACCTTGCCTATGCGTCGACCAAAAACATAATACTTTAATAACAATTTTTAGTCCAGTCATTAGGTAGATTTACCCTGCAAAAGGTCGGGTATTTTTGATTTTTGGATATGTTATATATTTAGAGGTCTCAACAAAAAATGCAAGTTTTCCCCCTCGGGGGACTTCGGGAAGCACCGCCAACTTGAGAAAAAAGGCGCAAAAAAGCGGTTTTTTCTAAATATCTCTTCACTTATTTGCATTAAGCAAAGATAGTTATTATCTAATTTGTTGATTATAAAATTCTCTACAACTTTTATCTAAAACATTTTTTTCTATAATTAATAGATAGCGAGCTACAGTGCTTCAAACAGAGCAAATTTTTTGAAAATTACATGAATGCTTCATTAAAATCATATTTTATTATATTTTTTTACGTGTTTTTACAAATTACTTTTTGACAATCATTAATTATTATTATTTAACTAATATATATAAATATTAATTCTTGTTTATAGTTTTTTTTTTCATTCTAAAGTTTTTTATAGTCCAGCAAATTTATGATTTTACCTTAAAATAAACAAAAGCTTTTTAACGGAATCCAGTCCCAGAAAAGTGCGCTGAATAACATATCAATATTTTCCCGAAATCGGAGCATGGGAACCTCCCGCCAATTTGGACAAATGGCGGCATATTCAGGTTTATGGCCATTTGCTTAAAACAATTATGAAAATATTTAAATTATTCAAAAAAACAAACAATATTACGTACTTGATACTTAGTCTAATAGGTTTCACTATTTACAACAGTTTACATTCGACGTTGCATCGAAAGAAGTAAGTTATCGATAACTGTTTTATAAAAATTGTTAAGGTTTTCCTACAATTTTTTAGTTTTTCATCCACCACTCTGATCTTGTTAAAGATATGATGACGCGGTTTTAAAATTTGAATGCAGCATGAAATTCTCTTTAATATCATGTATTACACGATTATTGCCGATGAACAATTGGCGAGTTACTAACAACTAAAACTCACATGAAATTTCTCTAAAATTTTAAACATCTGAAAATCGGCTCTTTTCACAATTTTTCATCAACCACTTTGACACCTATTAAATACTTAATATTGGTTATCTGAAAAAAGAAGCCGATTTTCAGATGTTTAAAATTTTAGAGGGATTTCATATGAGTTTTAGTTGGCAGTAACTCGCCAATCGTTCATTGGCAAAAATAGTGTAATACACGATACGAAAGAAAATTTTATGCTGAATTCAAATTTTAAAACCGCATCATCGTATCTTTAACAAGATCAGAGTGGTGGATGAAAAACTAAAAAATTGCAGGAAAACGTTAACAATTTTTATAAAACAGTTATCGATAACTTACTTCTTTCGATGCCACGTCGAATGTAAACTGTTGTAAATAGTGAAACCTATTAGACTAAGTATCAAGTATTTTCATAATTGTTTTAAGCAAATGGCCATAAACCTGAATATGCCGCCATTTGTCCAAATTGGCGGGAGGTTCCCATGCTCCGATTTCTGGAAAATATTGATATGTTATTCAGCGCACTTTTCTGGGACTGGATTCCGTTAAAAAGCTTTTGTTGTAATTACTTTAAGGTAAAATCATAAATTTGCTGGACTATAAAATATCTTTAGAATGAAAAAAAAACTATAAACAATAATTAATATTTATATATATTAGGTTAAATAATAATAATTAATGATTGTCAAAAAGTAATTTGTAAAAAAACGTAAAAAAAATATAATAAAATATCATTGATTAAATACTATATATAGATTGGCAATGCTATAGTCAAACCGCGTAACACATTTTTATTCTGTGAGAAAGAGAGCCATCTGTGTGGCGGTTGTCTACTATGCATATGTTTACTTCGCTACAAGATAGCAGCATGATAGTTCTTGTCGGCGGGCGGTGCCTCAGGCGTGGCCAATTAATTTTATAATTAGAATTTGTTAAATTTATTTCGTCATTTCTTCAGAGAAATTTAATTTAATTATACATTTATTTTTAATACATACACATTACATATTCCATAACTTTTTTAATATTTCTAATAAAAATTTATTTATCATTGAATCGAGAAACAATTTAATATGAATTTACAGCGGTTGTACCCATATATGCATTTGAGAGTTTTGAGCACACTGCTTCACCAAATTAAAATGTCACTTTTAACATAAATATGTGATAAATAGCTATTCTTTTTTAAATAAAGGCCTTACCAAGAGTCATTGAAACAGGTTGAATTAGAATGGAACCCAGGTGGTTAAAATCGCACCCGATCACTTGACACACATAAAGTTATTAATGTTTAAATTTCGGGAAGTTTATTTTAATAATAATTGTCATTATTTTCACTGTCTTCAACAGTTTCTGGTCGTATAATTTCACCATTATCGGTTATTTCACATAAATTTTGTTACGGCGGTATAATGTATTCTGATATTTCTGTATCAATAATTTCATCTTCATCTATTTTACAGTTGCCCCTTTCAACTGGTTTTAAAATTCTAATGTTCTTTGCCTAAATTATTTTGCAGTTGGATTTGGATTGTATCCGCCTCTATTTCTAGTGATTGAAAAATGGTTTTTCAGACTATCTTGTTGCAATCTATTTTTTAATAAAAATAAATAGTTCTCTTCTTTATAAACAATGCAAATACAAGGTATATAGTATTTGATGGAAATGGATCCATGTCACTACCAATTTTATATATTTTTTTCTATTTCGGTGTTCTTTAAGCCTATAAAAGCACTGTTAATATGTCGTTAAGAAGATCTATAAGCGCATTGTTTATTACAATGTATGTATTAACGTAAACAATCAGACAAAATTCACAACACAAAATTCACAAACTGTCAAAATGTGAAATTTCAATTGTTAGCGGGAAGCGCTACCAATATATCCGACAAAAATGTACCAAGTCATATTTTTGTTGTCGCATTTTTTTTTTTAAATCACATTGTATAAAATTACCTCAATAGAAAAAAATTATAAACGATATATTTCATAAGGCCTGGTCACGTACTAGTCAAGTTTAGAAAAAACGAACCACGAACCACGAGGCGAGTTTGACAAAGGAAGAGATTGTCTTATTATACTTTTTTTTTTGATTTTATTTCTTTTTTACTTGAAAACAAAAAAATTGTAAGAATTACAAAGTTTTACTTTATTTGTATATGTACCTATGTGTAAATCTATAAAAAAAACATATATACATAGTACAGTTGGAATTTGAAATTTTTCCAAAAATGTAATTTGTCCAAAAATAAAATACCTTAATTTATTTCATGCATACCGTGAGTATTTTTTAGCGTGAAACATTAGGTTTGTCATATCCATGGTTACGACTTGATATTTGATGGACAGGAATGTATTTGCCCTCTCCATTTAAAATGAAACATAGGGAACGAATCTGACAGAAGTACTATATTTAAATATTGTAAGATATTTAGCCGAGTCAGAAAACTACTCGGGCACAAGGTGCACACTATATTTTTTCTACAACTAATTTTAATTTAGAATGCAGGTAAAATTATTTTAAAAAAATTAACCTCTATTGACGTCTTATCAAATGTCAAATTCGTTCCCTATGTTTCATTTTAAATGGAACGGGCAAATACATTGCTGTCAATCAAATATCAAGTCGTAACCATGGATATGACAAACCCAATGATTCGCGTTAAAAAATACTCACGGTATGGTACATTATAAAAGGGTAAAAAATTGAGAATTCCCATACACATTTCGATAAGTTAATTCTTAGTCAAAAATATTTTTTTCATAATTCACAAAATTCTTGAAGTTCATTTTTAGTGTCCGTAAAAATAATAATGAATTAATTTATTTGTTATTCAAAAACAGTTACGTGATTATTAAATATCTAATTATTTTTTATTAATAATTTCGTGTCTCCGACTCCAAGCGACTTCACACGAATACATCCGAACATAATTACCGCCAGTCTTATCGAATGTTAGTACGGACAAATAATAAAATTATTAAAGGTGGCAGCATAATACGTCGCTGTACAGTGTGCTACGTAAATGCCCATAAGGTTGCCAATCTATATACATTATTTAATCAATGAAAATATGATTTAAATGAAGCATTCATGTAATTTTCAAAAAATTTGCTCTGTTTGAAGCACTGTAGCTCGCTATCTATTAATTATAGAAAAAAATGTTTTAGATAAAAGTTGTAGAGAATTTTATAGTTAACAAATTAGGTAATAACTATTTTTGCCTAATGCAAATAAGTGAAGAGATATTTAGAAAAAACCGCTTTTTTGCGCCTTTTTTCTCAAGTTGGCGGTGCTTCCCGAAGGCCCCCGAGGGGGAAAACTTGCATTTTTTATTAGGACCCCTAAATATACAATATATCCAAAAATCAAAAATACCCGACCTTTTGTGGAATAAACCCTTATTTTTCTACCAAATGACTGGACTATTTGACATATTTAAACAAATGTTACTGTCAGGAAGCAATTACAATAAAATTAATAATGGATTCGTGTTAAGGAGAATATAGTAGTCATAAATATATTTGATTCTAATGAAACTAAGGTTTGTAAAAATAACATATTTTCCATCATACATAAATATTATGTGTACTATTGATTTGCTTCATTTTATTCCAGGGTAGGGCTCTGAAAAATCTTTGTGTAAAGATGCGAGTAGCTACCATTTTGATTTTTCTTGTTTTTATATTAGTTTAACAATATTTGTGAAATTTATTTTGTGTATGATATATTTGTTAAATATGAAATAAAGATTTTTATGAGTGAATGTAAAAATATTTGAACATAACTGCGTGATTAAATACTCAGCGGGAAATTATGGGCAGCCACATCAGGTTTTTGATCATAGCAATGGGGTCCTATACCATTTTTCTTTTATTTTTTTTCCTGTAAGAACAGAATAAAAAAAGAACTTCAGTGCAAACGCGACTTAAAAATTTTACGTAATAAGCGAGATATGAATTTTTAAAGTTTAAGAATTTGTGCGTGACGTAGCGGGTACTAACAAGTGATCGACAAACAATGGGACAAACTGTTAGTTATACTGGAAACAATTTTTTTCATGTTTGCATAGCTGAAATATTTTTATATAAAAACTTATACGTTATATTCACGAAGAAATTATTATTAAGTATAAATAACATAAATAATAAGCATTTAACAAGGGTTTCTTCATAATAAATTACAGAACATTGAAACAGTTTGACAATATTATTACACAAAGAATGACGACGGATGGCGCTAATGTTTGCCTGTTTTGCAGTTTCAATATTAATTTAATTAATATTATTATTAATTTAATTCATATTACAAATTGATTTAATTATAAATACATGATTATTGTTAATATTACTAGATGTTATAATTAAACAAATGCATCAAACACAAACTTGTTAAATGTTTTGTTAGGTTATGGCACAACATGACATTTCATATTCTTTCAAAGGTGACCGCTACAGGCGCGCGATTCTCCTTTTTAAAATCAGGCGACCAATCAAATTCTTAGTACCTAACGTGTCATACCCAATTAGTAATCAACTTCAATCGCTTGTAGTTTCTGACCTAGTCAATATTTAAAGAAAATTTTTTCACTAATACTCATTAATTTATGTATATTTTCGTCTTCTTATTTAAGATAGTTAAAATATGACTATGGTATAGGACCCTATTGCCTCGTTGCTATAGGATTGTCTTTATCCTAAAACGAATTTATCGGTTCTGAAATTGAATTTACTTTTTCTGAAATTGAAGGTGTAAAGGTATAGAACTATTTTTACCATATATTATACTTACATCAGGTACACTAATATTCATATTTTCATTTACAGTTTTATTGGTACTTAAACTACATTCTGGTATATGAATTTTATTACTATTTAAGTCTCTACTAGGTTGAACCATAGCTATAATATTCACTGATATATTAACTCGTAACATGTAGCTGAAAAAACATGCTACAAAGATCATAACGGCAACCATAAGTCGTGATGGTATTCGATCTGAAAGAGAAAAATAATATAGGTATCATTAATTAGAACTAAAGTACGTAGATACGCATTGTGTTTGAGTAGAGAGAAAAATATAAATGAGCGCCAAAATAATTTTTTGTTCCTCAGCCCGAGATATAATTTTAGGTACAGATATCCAAATCATGATCCAAATCGTCTAGAAATACTTTGTTACAGGCTTAGACTGGTAAAAAAGGGATTTTATGGTTATAAGTTGGCATTACTGTTCTGGCACTGATCTCTATTGGGCTTCCAAATTATCAAGAGATGGCGCTGACGTCAAACTTCAAACGAATGGTACATTTTTCGCTGGCTTCCATAAGAGTACGATTGGTTTGAGACTAATTTTCGTAGTTTTTAATTTAATTTCGGATTTAGTATAGTTTTTTTTTTTTTTTTTGTTAATTTCGGTACAATTGAGTTTGATCTTTCTTGTAGTAACAATTTAGTGATAGTTTTAATAATATTTTAGTTAATAGGGTTAATTTTAGTAAGTATTTGTATGTTAAGAGTATTTTAGTCATATTTTAATTAACAGTACCGTGAGTATTTTTTAACGTGAAACATTGGGTTTGTCATATCCATGGTTACGACTTCACATTTGATTGACAGCAATGTATTTGCCCGTTCCATTTAAAATGAAACATAGGGAACGAATTTGACATTTGATAAGACGTCAATAGAGGTTAATTTGGTTTAAATAGTTATACCTGTATTCTAAATTAAAATTAGTTGTAGAAAATATATAGTGTGCACCTTGTGCCTGAGTGGTTTTCTGACTCGGCTAAATTTCTTACAATATTTAAATATAATACTTCTGTCAAATTTATTCCCCATGTGTCATTTCAATGTCAAATCATAACTTATAGGAAAATTCAACGGTTAGCTGTCATATTGACAAGATGCCATTAGAGGTTAATTTCGTTTAAATAATTATACCTATTTTCTAAAAATTAAATATGATGTAGAAAAAATACTGTGTGCACCTTGTGCCCGAAATATGTTTAGTGCTCTCGAGTTGTTTTCTGACTCCGTTAAATTTCTTACAATATTTTAATATAATACTTATGTCAATAAAATATCAAGTCGTAACCATGGATATGACAAACCCAATGTTTCACATTAAAAAATACTCGCGGTATTAGTTTTTTAATAAAAAAACATTTGATTTCCTTTATTTAGATTGTATTTCATTGCCGTAGTTGTACATATATTAATTTCTATCTACATAGCTTTATTTTTATTTAATTGTTTTTCTTTCATAATGAACAATTTTCTTTGCTTAGATTTAGATACTATTTGTAGATTTGTAGTGTATCATCTAGAAATATGGTGGAAGGCCAGCAAGTAATAAATAGTGGCCACATAATATTATGTGGTAAATATTTTCGGAGAAAACTCCATCGTAACTTTAACCTATAAATTGCATATCTCCTAATTTGTTCATTAATTTTTTAAAAATCGAAAACTTACCTGTTATATTAGCAGTAATTCAGATCCTACTAAGAATAAAACAATAATATCCGAAGATAAAAGCGTATTAAAATTCGTATACAAGTAAATACAATCCCTGTATAAAACAACCTCCTTTGTACATGTACACTTCATTCAGTTCAGAAATCTGCCACCAGTGGCGCATTGTAATTTTGGAAGCCCAATACATAACTGGATAGCGGACGCAATGTTAAACCTTGGTTACTAATTGAACGCCACCATGTTGGAGGATTTTGGCACAATTTTAGTTGGAGAAGAAACCTTCCTAGTTACTTTAAAGTTAAAAGTTACGTGATCTTATAGGAAATTTTCTAACAAATTTGATGGTGTTATTCGGAATGTTCTATCTCATTGCGAACATTTGAAAATTCACATTTCTCGAAAAAATCATCTCAATTAAATGTCTTCACAATTTTTAATTTAAACTGCTTATGTCTTTGTAGTTATTGAAGATATCGCTCTGATTTTTACCTCCCGCTACCCTTGGTAAGGGAGGTATAGGGATCGTGCTAAAAAACACATATCGAGATTTTAGTAAATGACCACGTTTTAAGGTCTCTAGAATCCAATTTTAACATTTTCACGATGTTATCTGTATGTGTGTATGTGTGTGTGTGTATGTATGTGTGTGTATGTGTAGGGATTTTGTCTTCGCTCTAACTCAAATACTATCATTCAGAAAATTCTGAAACCTTGTATTTCTATGTTATTCTAATATGAAAAGAAGTCATTAGATTTTGGTGTAAATCGGATAACCGGAAATGGCACTTTACCTGAAGCTCATAATGGTTTTTCTTCAAAAAATACCATTAAATGCCATTTTTTCGCATTTTATGTCTTATGAAAATTAAAGATTATTGAATTTTCTGCAGGAATCATTAATACTTTTTCTATATATTTTGCAGATAAATTTAAAAATAATTTTTTTTATTAGTCCCGATGCCTAAGATAAACACAATTCCTTTGTTACACAGTTCATATTTCAAATGAATGTAACTGACAGTAAATGTCACTGTCAAAAACTAATCACTTCAAATTAATAATAGTGACATTTTAAAATGAAAATAGTAAATAAATCAATAGTTTTATGCAGTGGAACAGTTTGCAGTGTTAGTAAATACGTAAGTATGTATTTAAATTAATAAAAATGGATAGAAATGTGGGGCGAAGGATGATTATTGCGTAACTATTATTTTGGTCCGGATGCGGTTATTCGCTACCGAAAATCGGTCACTTTAATATGTTCTTTGTTCTTATGTATGAATGCTATGATGATTGTGGACAAAGCGAAAGAAGAATGTTGTTAGAGAGTGAAGTGAGTCAGCTGAGCTCTTACTCTTATCCCTTTTCTTATTGTTTACTATTGTTTCCGGGTTTTTGCTAACCCACTAAGTGGGAAACGCGTGATTTTATGTACCTATGTATGTATGTATGTAAAAATTAAATAGCGGGAGGTTTTGTGTTGGCTACATCAGATTTATTTCAGATTATATTTTGAGAATGTGCTTATGTAATAAAAATATCATATTTGTTTCGAAAATGATAAGAAAAATAATAAAAACTAGCATTCAAACATGTTTGTTTTGGATTTTGCAGCACAAGAAACACTAAGCAAGAAACTTTTCGTCCTTACGAGATAGACCCTAATATACAACGACAAAGTTATTTGTTATTTGAATTTTTTTTCCAAAATTTTCACCGGTTTCGAAAAAAACGAACACAAAAAGTTATTACATCGTAATGCGCGAACCAGGCGGTAACTCCACACATGTTACTCAATTTCCATTGCCAAAGTTGCATGCATTACGATGTACTTACTTTTTGTGTTTCTTTTATTCGAAACCAGTAAAGATTTTGGAAAAAAAATATTAAAATATAAAACTTCTTTAATTCATTTACTACAACTTTGTTGCTGTATGTTAGGGTCAGGGACTATCTCGAAAAGTTTCTCGCTTAGTGTTTCTTGTGCTGCAAAATTCAAAACAAACGTGTTCGAATGTTAGTTTTTATTATTACCTTCCGTCACCTTTGGGTAAGGAAGGTATTGTCTTTGGTCAAAAAATTCGGTGGTGAGTTTTTAATGAATAAGCACGTTTTAGGCCCCCTAGAATACGAATTTACTATTTTTAAGATGATGTCTGTATGTGTGTATGTATGTATGTATGTATGTATGTATGTATGTATGTATGTATGTACCGTAAGTATTTTTTAACGTGAAACATTGGGTTTGTCATGTCCATGGTTACGATTTGACATTTAATTGACAGCAATGTATTTGCATGTCCCATTTAAAATGAAACATAGGGAACGAATTTGATGTATTATATTATGTTAGAAATTTAGCCAAGTCAGAAAACCACTCGAGAGCACTAAACATATTTCGGGCACAAGATGCACACAATATTTTTTCTGCAACTAAATTTAATTTTTAGAAAACAGGTATAATTATTTAAACAAAATTAACCTCTAATGAAGTCTTGTCAATATGACAGATAACCGCTGAATTTTCCTGTAAGTTACGACTTGACATTTTATTGACATTAATGTATTTGCCAGTCTCATTTAAAACAAAGGGAATGAATTTGAGAGAGTATTATCTTTAAATATTGTAAGAAATTTGGCCAAGTCAGAAAATCACTCGGGCACAAGGTACACTAAATTTAATTTAGAAAGCAGGTATAATTATTTAAACAAAATTAACCTCTACTGACGTCTTATCAAATGTCAAATTCGTTCCCTATGTTTCATTTTAAATGGGACACGCAAATACATTGCTGTCAATCAAATGTCGAATCGTAACCATAGATATGACAAACCCAATGTTTCACGTTAAAAAATACTCACGGTATGTATGTATGTATGTATGTATGTATGTATGTATGTGTGTGTGTGTGTGTGTGTGTATGTGTGTCCGTGTGTGACAAATTTTTCTTCGACGAAAACTCCAATACTACAATTCTAAAAATTATAATTCTTTCGTATTCCTCTTCTGTACATCCATATGAAGAGTTGATTAGATTTTGGTTATAATTGATCCACCGGAAGTACCCTTATTTGAAGTTTTTAACAGTTTTTCTTAAAAAAACGCAGTTAAATATTGTTTTTTGACATTTTGTTATTATACATATTAAAGAAAATATTCTTCTCTATACAGTTTGATTATACATTTTCCTTCATATTGAATAGATGTAGATTTAAAGCGTTATAAAGAAATTAAGTTTCAAAAATTAGTCAGCTTTGCTATTTATCATGGAAACAGCTGATGCTGGATCACAAAATTGGTATGTCATAGTGCTCCTCGCAAGTGACACGCAGAGAAAAGCCAAAGAGAAGATGGAAGGACTGTATCGCAGAAGACTGAAAGGAATGCCTGTGTTAAGAAGATGTGTTGGACAGGAATGAGTGGAAGAAAAGAGGAAACAGCTACCTGTAATAAAATAGGGGAAGCTGAAGAATAAGAAGAAGTGTCAAGTGCATTTTACTTAGTGTATGTTTATGTTATCATTTTATTGGATTTATAGAATAGAAATAGTATGTGTTCGTGTTTGATTTTACATGATATTATACTATAGAATCTGTTCCAAGGACCTTTTGGTATGGGATTTGTACAAAATACATCGAATTGACGGAAGGTTTTGTGCTGGCCACAACAGATTTTTTTTCTTATCATTTTAGAAACAAATATAATGTTTTTATTACATAAGCGCATTCTCAAAACATAAATAAATAATAATATGCAAAAAACAGATGATTCTTTCGCGAAATATGAATTTTCAAATGTTCGCAATGAGATAGAACGCCAAATTGTAACTCTATTTCGCTCTCTCGCGTGTTTTGTTCTCTGTGCTGTGAAAGGGTTGCTCGGGCGCCAATCACTCGGTCAGTAACATAGCACAAGAGAAGTAGTACATCCTGTAAAGGGCGCTCTCATAGCGTAAAAGGTGGATTGAACGCAAAACAGGGAACGAGTAACTTAGTGGAGACAGAGTACGGCTTTTGACAATGATATTACTTGCAATACTTTATCAACACAAGAATTAGAAAAATGTTTAAAATTTTAGGGCCGTTTAAAACATTTCAAGCTAACTGTAAGTACTTATAATTAAATATTTTAAGTATTGGTTGAATAAATGAATTAACAAATTTGTAGTAAGTAACCTTCAGACGAAAATTAATAATAATTAAACTAAACATATCATTACTATATATTATATATTATTACTGTTGAATACATTGTAGTGCATTGTTATCAAAAAAATTAGAATTTTTCTCATATACTTGTGCAATTATTATTATTTATATAATAAATCATATAATTGAGAAATTTTCAATAACAACAAACTTGCCATAAAACATAATAAATTACAAATATTTTGTAAATAATTTTTTAACTCATTCCAAAACGATTTAATAATAATTTCCCTATTTCACAATTATACAAAAACAATTTTGCGATACTGTTGCAGTTAAAAAATTATAAATTAAAAAATAAAACTGTTTTTGGGATTTTTTATTAGTTGGTAATTTATTCTAAGTGTCAAACACAGATCTATCTGAAATGAAAATGCAATGATGATAGAGTATGCAGCCTATACAGGGTGTAACACGTACACCGACCACTGCCATCATTACCTTTATTATTATAGTTACAAAAAAATACTATAGAACAAAGTTGTAGGGGACCAAGGGAGACATTCTTTCAGAGAAGAAAATATTTTTTTAAACCAGTGGTTCTCAAGTTACAACACAAAGTTATATTTTTTCAAATGGGATTCTACATATTTTTTATGCGTATTCGATAGCATATTTTTTTCTGAATTCAACCATGTATTAGTTTTATATCCTTACATAATAAAAATATTGAAAAAAAATGCGATTGAAATTTTAATAAATTTTTATTTTTAATATTATTGTACAGTAGGCTATGGATGAAAAACAATAACAAAAGAACAAAATATAGCTGCTGTCAAATAATAATTGGCGTACTAATTGTTGTAAATTGTTATTCTTTGTGTTTTGAGATTATTTTGTGACAATATGGCTGATGTTTATACAAATGAAGATTTGTATTGTTTATTATTAATTTACGGTGAGTGTAATGAAAATGCCATACAAGCGTGCAATATTTATGCCACGAGATATCCAAACAAACCGCGTCCAGGAAGGTCAGTAATCAGGCGATTAGCACGAAATTTGAAAAACTATGGATCATTTTCACAAAAACATGAAAGGCAACATCCCGTGAGAAACAATGAAGAAGTAGAAATCGCAGTTTTAGCTTCTATTGCGCGTAATCCCAATTCATCCACACGCGAAATTGCTCAAGAACATTTTATTTCTAATATGTCCATATGGCGCATTTTGAAAAAGCATAATTTAAAATCATATTCATACAAACTATTACATGCTATACATAATAATGACAATGAACGCAGAATAGTGTTTTGCGCATCGACCTTTAAACTAATAGACGCAGCGTACGAGCAAAACGCTTGTCCCGCCATAACGGTGCAGACACAGAATCTCTATCCTTCAACATTATGGAAGTTAAGAAAACGCGGTAAAATGAAAAATTTGATTTGTCCCTAACTTGTTATACTTGGTGCATAATCGCTAAGACTATAGATTTAATTTCTTTGTGCATAATTAGTTTTGTTATATATTTGTTATATACAATATATTATATACATATTATATTATAGGGGACAAGGAATAATTAATAAGAACTTACATATGAAATGACAAAACTGAACCGCGTACGTACCTACTGCACGAAATACACCGTTTCCCCATTATTTTGTCGCATACGCACCTCACAACACAAATACGTATGTATTGACAGAAATAATTGTAAATGTTCTCCAAAAAAGTAAATAATGCACAAACAGTCACGAAACGTCAAATGTAGATTTTGACAACTATTTAGTGATAGAGAGCGATGTATAGAGGTTTATATATGGCTGAAAAAGATGTACAATGAGTACGAACGTATGCGCAATATACTTTAACTGAGAACTTCCGTACTGTTGAAGGACAGAATATATATTTCTATCCTTTTATGTTGGAGCATTATTCTAACAATAAAAGAATAGGAGACACTTGGTCCATTAGTTCAAAGGTCGATGGTTTTGCGAATGGTTTTTGGTGCAGTATCAGGACGATAATAATATTCTTAGAAAAATTCTGTGGACAGATGAATCTAAATTTTCAAATAATGGATTATTTAATAGAAATAATGAGCACATTTGGGCTGAAGAACATCCTCGTTAATTTAGAGAAAAAAATAATCAACCCAGATGGAGCTTTAATGTATGGCTTGGAATGTTTGGGAATAAAATTATTGGACCACATTTTTATGAAGACAATTTAAACGCTGCACATTATTTATGTTTCTTGGAAAATGAATTATTAAATTATTTAGAAGATTTAAACTTGAATGAAAAACAAAATATGTGGTTCCAACAAGATGGAGCGCCGGCTCACAATACTCGTCGAGTGTACGACCGGCTCGACGAAATGTTTCAAGGTCGGTGGATAGCAACAAATGGGCCATACAAATAGCCCGCTCGTTCCTCGGACTTGACACCCCTTGATTTTTTTTTATGGGGATATCTTAAAGATAGAGTATATTCAAAACCAGTGACAACGAAACAAAATTTGATGGACAGAGTTAGAGAAGCTTGCGCTGCTTTGACACCAGAAACTGTAATAAAAGCTACTTCTTCTGTTTTAAATAGAATATATATATAAAAAAAATACTTACTGCCACATGATGTTATTGTGTGCTGCACCATTTTTATTTTATTTTCAAAATAATTTTTTGTATCTAATAATTTTTGTCACGTACTCTTCATTATATCTGTAAAAAATAAATTACAATTATTATTACATAATTTAAAACCTAAAACTAAATGCTCGTATATAATTATGCATGTATGTGTTAAATGAATAAATAAAGTGTTATATTTTATGTACTTTTTTAATACACAATAATTAGTAACACCATATAGAGAATATAAATAAAATAAAGTATAAAATAAACTTAGAAAGTTATTACGAAATGTCGCTTTAAATTGCATATATGCGATAAGTTCCTACTGTAATGTGCACCTAAGATATAAAATATATTTCTTATTATTTTCTAAGATTTGTACTTGAATAAAACTCTTATATCAATACCTAAATACTTAAATTACACAGTCCTGCCATAAATACTGTCACATAGTTTATAGGCTGCTAAAAATTTGTAAAAATAATAATACATTTTGTGTTTCACGTAATTTATTGAATCGAGTTTCACGGAATATACAATATACAAATGTCTCTTAAATAGGGGGACAGGGCTTAACCACAGATTTCTGAGGCTAAAATAAGACGATTTAACTAAACTTGTTTCTACCGGAAAGTGTACCATTTAGCCAGAATTCTGCTTCAAAGTTCTTCGAAAAAAAAATAATTATAAACAATTTCTGTCATTAGAAATTAGGTGTTTGACATTTGAATAGACTGCAAGATTAAATTTATTTTAAAAAAATTCACGATGCAGTCACTCAGGTTTTATTTTTTTGTGTCTGAACCGTAACAGATATCACAAATTAAACAGAGAGAGAAAAGTTTACTATTGAATGTATCTTTCTTGGGACACCTAAGTTTAATACACTAGTGGTTCACTAATAATAACAAGTATCACCAAATCGTATTAAGCGTTCAGTTATTATAAGCAAAATTAATTTTTTTTTCGAAGAACTTTGAAGCAGAATTCTGGCTAAATGGTACACTTTCCGGTAGGAACAAGTTTAGTTAAATCGTCTTATTTTAGCCTCAGGAATCTGTGGTTAAGCCATGTCCCCCTATTTAAGAGACAGCCTATATATATATACAGTGTGTCCCATTTAAAGGTGCCACCATTGGGATCTCGAGAACTATAAGAGATACGATGTCGGTTAAATGGAACTTTTTGTGCGCCTTTGGGAGGCCATGTCAGATGTGCTTTTGTTTTTCCAAAAATTCTCATAGGACATTAGATAATGACGAAAAACTGAATATTGTTGATTTTTTCTTTCTGAAATAACTTCTAAACTATTAGTAATTGAGAAAAACGTTTCAAACATGAAAGATAGATAATTTTATTAACTAACCAGTGGCGTACGAAATAAATTTTTATATCCGCAAATTTTCGAGATATAACACAAACTTATATTTTTTTAAATGGACCCCATATCTGATTTTAGTGTCAAAAAAATCAATATTTTTTTCTCTTTTCAATGATGTAAGGGTTATTAGGTTTTATATTTGTTTTGCTCCTAAAATTTAATTTTTCTCTTTATTTTCCTGAATTTTCTTATTATTTCCCAAAAAAACATTATTATTTTTATTAATTACTTATATTGTATTTGATCAAAATAATTTGTTTTATTCCCAATATTACTTAATATTTTCATTCTAGACTCATAATTACAAATTACACTATGATGTACCAATGGCGACCTGATACAAAATATTATAAAAATTAATTTGACACGAATTTTGAACAAAATTTTTTAACGAAATAAATTATTTAAATACAAGGAGTATTTCCAAATAGAAATCTATCAATATTATCAAAATAATTGTAAATTTAATACAAAATAAGGAAAAAATAATAATTTTGAAGGCAAAACAAACATAAAATATAATAACCCTTACATCATTGAAAAGAGAAAAAAATACTTATTTTTCTAAGACTAAAATCAGATATGGGTTCCATTTAAAAAAATATAAGTTTGTGTTATATCTCAAAAATTTACCGATATAAAAAATTTATTTCGTACGCCACTGGTTAGTTAATAAAAATATGTATCTTTTGTATTTGAAACTTTTTTCTCAATTATTAATAGTTTAGAAGTTATTTGAAAAAGAAAAAAATCAACAATATTCAGTTTTTCGTCATTATCTAGTGCCTTATGAGAATTTTTGGAAAAATAAAAGCATATCTGAGATGGCCTCCCAAAGGCGCATAAAAAGTTCCATTTAACCGACATCGTATCTCTTATAGTTCTCGAGATCCCAATGGTGGCACTCTAAATGGGACACACTGTATATATACAGGCTGGTTGATTTTTCATTGTCCAGCTTATATCTTCTGAAATATTAAAGATACAAAAAAAGTTAAATACAAAAGTTGTTTAATACAACCTGTTCTATAATTTAGCATAAACATTTTTTTCCCCAGGCCTACCAATTTTTTGGAAAAATGTTTAACTTTAATTTTTTAAATAGAACACCAGTATATTTTGACAGAATAAGATTCTTAATAAATTTCTCTTTACAATGATGTGCAACAAGTAAGGATTTACCTTTAAATTATGTCCTATAAAGCAAATAGAAATATGATAAAAGTAGGCTATGATATTCTATTGTTTATACCTGTAACTTCTGTCACACATGAACATTGGCTACGTAGGGGTTTTCCTTTGAATAAAATTATGTCTAATAAAGCAAGTAATTGAATTACTAGCATTGATGATTTACAAAATTATTAATACTTTTATTTAAATATCAAGTAGCAATCTGTGACATATGTTACTGGTATAAACAATAGAATATCACAGCCTACTTTTGTCCTATTTCTATTTGCTTTATTAGACATAATTTAAAGGTAAACCCTTACTTGTTACACATCATTGTAAAGAGAAATTTATTTAGAATTTTATGCCGTAAAAATATACAGGTGTTCCATTTAAAAAATCAACGTTAAATATTTTTCTGGGAAATTGGTAGGCCTTGGAAACAAATTGTTTATGCTAAATTATAGACCAGGTTGTATCAAATAACTTTTATATATAACTTTTTCTTGTATCTTTAATATTTCAGAAGATATAAGCTGGACAATGAAACATCAACCACCATTCTTATCGCAAAACTCTTAAATTAATAACAATAACAATAACACAAATATAAGAGAAATTACGCAAATATATTACAAAGTAAATTGACAGATCTGAATACTCTCCAAACAAGTTCACTAGCGGCGCTGACGTCTAAACTTGCATCGCGAATAGGCGTTTAACATGGGAAACAGTTTTTCCTTGCTCAAAAGTTGCTTATTAATTTTAGACAAAAATGCTTCAAACAAATGTTGTAGAGAACTAAATTCTGCATCTAAATCAATAGTCATATTTTCTTTCGCTTGTTTCGTAACCGCAGAAATTGAATTTAAAATTTTATAAAAGTTGCTTCTTATAAGTGTTAGCCATTTCAAACAAATTTTATGACATTTTACTTGTCAGAAACTATAAAATATGGATTTCATCGAAAAACGAAATGAATTATTAAATATTACTGTCAAAATTTCGATTTGTACTTTTTTTTGTTAACCTGTAGTTAAGACTTTAACTATTAACTGGTTATTATAATCCAATAACATTATACCACGAATATACATTGTGTAAATTGCATTTGACACTATCTGTCACTTAGAATTATTTGAATATATCAACTGTTTCTATGATTATAGCAAAGCTGATTGATTTTTGCAAATTAATCTCTTTATAATTCTTTAACTCTACAGGGTGTCTCAATAAGCTTGCTCACTATTGGTAACTTTTTTATTGGAAGAGATACGAGGTTGGTTAAATGAGCAAAATTGTGCCATTTTATATTGGAAAATTGGTCATGTAGACAAAATAAAATTTGTGTCAGCGGTTCTCAAAATTTGGGACAATATATATATATATATATATATATATATATATATATATATATATATATACATACATATATATACAGAGTGTCCCATTTAAGGTACGAATGCATTGGTATCTCGAGAACCGTAAGAGCTACGAGGTTGGTTAAATTAGACAAAAGTTGCCCCATTAGGACGCTATTTTAATGGTGTTTTGTTATTTGCGAAAAAATGCATAGGTCACTAGATACAGGTGAAAATGTAAATTTCGCGATTTTCTTTTTTTGCTTATAACTTTGTTATATGAAATAATACGAGATTCTGGTTTGCACTTTCTTAAGGCACTTTTGTATGGTGAATTTGCAGAAGTACTAAAATTTTTTTTATATCTAACCATTTACGAGTTACTGATAGCAACTTTTATTTTTCATATTGAGGTCATATTAAGCTATGGCATTTTTAAATAGAGATTTATTTTAGCTTTACAATGATATAAAACAATAATAATTTATTTTTATAATTAACAGAAAAATTAACAAAAATTGTTATTTATACTAAAATTAAATTGAAAAAAGTAAATCGAAGGCTGCTATGGAAACAACGAACAACGAAAAAGTGCAACAATTGAATTTCTGAATTTTACTTGACAATAGTAGATTATTACGAATAATAAAAATGAATTTTTCTCGTTGGGAAAAATATGATATGTTGAGTTGTTACATTCGTTGTCAAAGTTAGTTTTTTACTGTTGTTTATGTACAATTTTTTCAAATAAACGAGTTATTTACGTTTAAAGATAAAAATTATCTTTTATTAGTTTTGGTCAAGTAAACTATGGAAACAATTGTCTTTTATAAAATTATTATTTTATCAATTTATTTTACAGTAATAACAAAACAAAGAAAATATTCAAATTGAAAGCCATTATTTCTTTCGCAGAAGAGGAATACGAAAGAATTATAATTTTTAGAATCGTCACACACACACAATCATACACACACATACATGCAGACGTCACCGTAAAACTTATATAATCGTCAGTGGCGGCTTAAGGCGTGAGCCACTTAGGCACTGGCTTAGGGCGCCTGGCTTTTTGGGGCGCCAAAAAAATATGAAAACTAAAGATAAATATATAAATAAACAAAAAAAAATTAATATATGGAATATACAGTGTGTCCCATTTAGAAGTGCCACCATTGGGATCTCGAAAACTATAAGAGATACAATGTCGGTTAAATGGAACTTTTTGTGCGCCTTTGGAAGGCCATCTCAGATGTGCTTTTGTTTTTCCAAAAATTCTCATAGGGCACTAGATAATGACGAAAAACTGAATATTGTTGATTTTTTCTTTCTCAAATAACTTCTAAACTATTAGTAATTGAGAAAAACGTTTCAAATATAAAAGATAGATATTTTTATTAACTAACCAGTGGCGTACGAAATAAATTTTTATGTCCGTTAATTTTCGAGATATAACACAAACTTATATTTTTTTAAATGGAACCCATATCTGATTTTAGTCTCAAAAAAATCAATAATTTTTTCTCTTTTCAATGATGTAAGGGTTATTATGTTTTATATTTGTTTTGCTCCTAAAATTTAATTTTTCTCCTTATTTTCCTGAATTTTCTTATTATTTTCCAAAAAAACATTATTATTTTTATTAATTATATTTTATTTGATCAAATTAATTTATTTTATGCCTTTATTACTTAATATTTTCATTCTAGATTCATAATTACAAATTACACTATGATGAGCCAAGGGCGACCTGATACAAAATATTGTAAAAATTAATTTGATACGAATTTTGAGCAAAATTTTCTAACGAAATAAATTATTTAAATACAAGGAGAATTTCCAAATAGAAATCTACCAATATTTTCAAAATAATTGTAAATTTAATACAAAATAAGGAAAAAATAATAATTTTGAAGGCAAAACAAATATAAAACATAATAACCCTTACATCGTTGAAAAGAGAAAAAAATATTTATTTTTTTGAGACTAAAATCAGATATGGGTTCCATTTAAAAAAATATAAGTTTGTGTTATATCTCAAAACTTTACGGATATAAAAAATTATTCCGTACGCCACTGGTTAGTTAATAAAAATATCTATCTTTTATATTTGAAACGTTTTTCTCAATTACTAATAGTTTAGAAGTTATTTGAAAAAGAAAAAATCAACAATATTCAGTTTTTCGTCATTATCTAAGGCCCTATGAGAATTTTTGGAAAAATAAAAGCACATCTGAGATGGCCTCCCAAAAGCGCATAAAAAGTTCCATTTAACCGACATCGTATCTCTTATAGTTCTCGAGATCCCAATGGTGGCACCTCTAAATGGGACACACTGTATACCTGTCCTGTATTATTAAATTTTGAAGCACCTCAAAGTTAGTTTTGTGTAAATAAATTGTGTAATTTATTGAACATGTCATCGCGAAATAATCAGGAAAAAAGTCAGGAAGAAAAGATAGTAATCATTCTTGCATTCTCGTTAGTTTTAAATTCTGATAGGTATTTTTACCTTCCGTCACCTTTAGGTAAGGTATTGTTATTCAAATACTCTAAAAATGCGTACACTTACGTAACATTCTCTTTACAATCAAATAATATTACTACCAAGTTTATATCTCTACCAATTTTTGAATTATTTTCCCAAAAGGCAATATACCCCACATTTACATAAAAACTTAAAAATTTTCAAAAATCTAATTTCTATGTATCTAGATACTTCTCATTGCGCTGATTCCAAATTTTGAAACCGCAGGTCGATATCTCGTTTCGTTCTCGATAGATCTCAGCTTCTATTAATAATTGAAAATTGATATTTGGCATACTGATTCAGAATGTACTTTTTATATAAAATATTAATAAATTTTTATTTGAAATTCATTAGTTTAATTTTAATATTTTTACCTCTCGCTAAGAGAGGTATTGGAATCATGCTAAAAATCACATATCCAGATTTTAATGAATAAGCACGTTTCAAGGTCACTAGAATCCGATTTTAACATTTTTACAATGATGTCTGTGTGTGTGTGTGTGTGGATGTGTGTATGTGTGTGTGTGTGTGTGTGTATGTATGGATGTTGGAGGGACGATTCCTCAAAAACTATAAGACTTAAAAAATATTTAACTGCAGTTTCCTCAATCTGACATTCCTGGGAAGAGCTGAAAAGGTTTTGGTAACAATTGAACAACCGGAAGTAGTAGTTTTTAAAAGAATTTCTTCCAAATATTAATTTTTGATAATTTTTGATATTACTAATTTTGAAGAACAAAATTCTACACCTGATACATTTAAATTTTTTATTATATCTTCTATAAATTTAGAGATAAAGACGCTATAATATATAGAATATCGGGATATAACAAGTCGAGTAGGCGAAACTACACTAAGGAAACCAGTTGACAAATTCAAATGTTTATAAAATAATTTGTAAATGACAGATTTCAGTGTCAAAATTCATCAGTTTTAGTGACATTTTGATAGCTTTTTCTGGGAAGTACATTTAATCTTTCTTATTGTTTTATTATTTAAATATTTGTAATATGCATATATCCATCAGAAATACCGCCAATCTGGTTAATGAATTGGAAGATTCTGTGACATTTAGAAACTTCCTCATACAATGAAAAATAGTTATAATTAGAATTATATGTGTGCAGAAGACATGTTAAATACAATAAAAGACGATATTTGGGTAAAGTTCTGTAATCTTTTGTTACAAAACGACGGTTCGATAGCAAAGTGCAATACAATACTTATATAGCCTAATATGGAAATGGCGAGAGGTCTTGTGCTGGCCACAACAGATTTTTTTTACTGTTTTTGCGCGTGAATGCATGTTACACTTTTATAATAAAACGATAATAAAAATTAAATTAATTAATTTCAAATTAATAGAAATGGATAGTAGGTGCTTTAATTGTAAAATAATGATTGAAATAAGTAAGATTATCAAAGAAAAATAATTGTAGGTAATTGTAACGAAGATAATACAGTTTACTTGGAAATATGGAAACTAAAATAATTTCAGTTCTCAAAAGTACGTTTCTTTACTTCTTTTCGTGTCCGGAAAGATCTTATTACAAACTACATTTTAATTATTATAATTGTTGTCTAATAATGATCTCCAATTGTTAAAGAAACTAATTATTTGTATATTGAACTCAGAAATTGTAACTCATGTCTGTTTTGCAAGTGGCGGTTTAAACTAGATATTTGGAAGTTCACGTTCAGGATTTGTATTGTTTTTCAGTTTGATTTTTTACCTTCCGTCACCTTTAGGTAAGGAAGATATTGTCTTGGTCAAAATTAAATGGTGAGTTTTTAATGAATAAGCACGTGGTACCTAAAATTAAAATACGATTATCAGGACCGGCTCAAGATATACAGTGTGTCCCATTTAGAAGTGCCACCATTGGGATCTCGAGAACTATAAGAGATACGATGTCGGTTAAATGGAACTTTTTGTGTGCCTTTGGGAGGCCATCTCAGATGTGCTTTTGTTTTTCCAAAAATTCTCAAAGGGGCCTAGATAATGACGAAAAACTGAATGTTGTTGATTTTTTCTTTTACAAATAACTTCTAAACTATTAATAATTGAGAAAAACGTTTCAAATACAAAAGGTAGATATTTTTATTAACTAACCAGTGGCCTACGAAATAAATTTTTATATCCGTAAATTTTTGAGATATAACACAAACTTATATTTTTTTAAATGGAACCCATATCTGATTTTAGCCTCAAAAAAATAATTATTTTTTTCTCTTTTCGACGATGTAAGGGTTATTATGCTTTATATTTGTTTTGCCTTCAAAATTATTATTTTTTCCTTATTTTTTATTAAATTTATAATTATTTTGAAAATATTGGTAGATTTCTATTTAGAAATACTCCTTCTATTTAAATAATTTATTTCGTTAGAAAATTTTGCTCAAAACTCGTATCAAACAAATTTTTATATTTTGTATCTGGTCGCCTTTGGCACATTATAGTGTAATTTGTAATTATGAGTCTAGAATCAAAATATTAAGTAATAAAGGCATAAAACAAATTATTTCGATCAAATACAATATAATTAATAAAAATAATAATGTTTTTTGGGAAATAATAAGAAAGTTCAGGAAAATAAAGAGAAAAATTAAATTTTAGGAGCAAAACAAATATAAAACATAATAACCCTTACATCATTGAAAAGAGAAAAAAATAATGATTTTTTTGAGACTGAAATCAGATATGGGTTCCATTTAAAAAAATATAAGTTTGTGTTATATCTCGAAAATTTACGGATATAAAAATTTATTTCGTACGTCACTGGTTAGCTAGTAAAAATATCTATCTTTTATATTTGAAATGTTTTTCTCAATTATTACTAATAGTTTAGAAGTTATTTGAAAAAGAAAAAATCAACAATATTCAGTTTTTCGTCTTTATCTAGTGCCCTATGAGAATTTTTGGAAAAACAAAAGCACACCTGAGATGGCCTCCCAAAGGTGCACAAAAAGTTCCATTTAACCGACATCGTATCTCTTACAGTTCTCGAGATCCCAATAGTGGCACCTCTAAATGGGACACACTGTATAGGCGCCCTGAGCCAAATTAGATTAGAGCGCCACCACCCGTTATAAAAATTATTTCTGATTTTTTTGGACTTAAAAGAAAAAGACAAATTTTAAATTTAAAGTTGATAATATATAAATTATAATTATTAGCAATAAAAACACTATGAAATTTACAAAATCAACATAAAAAAATCTGATGTGGCCAACACAAAACCTCCCGCTATTGAATTTTTATTAATTTAAATACATACTTACGTATTTACTACCGCTGCAAACTGTTCCATTGCAGAAAACTATTGCTTTATTTACTATTTTCTTTTTAAAATGTCACTATTATTAATTTGAAGTGATTAGTTTTTTGACAGTGACATTAACTGTCAGTTACATTCATTTGAAATATGAACTGTGTAACAAACGAATTATTGTGTCTTAGGCTTCGCGACTAATAAAAAAAATTATTTATAAATTTATGTGTAAATTATATAGAAAAAGTATTAATGTATTCCAGTAGAAAATTCAATAATCTTTAATTTTCATAAGACATAAAATGCGAAAAAATGGCATTTAATGGTATTTTTTGAAGAAAAACCATTATGAGCTTCAGGTAAAGTGTCATTTCCGGTTATCCGATTTACACCAAAATCTAATGGCTTCTATTCATATTAGAATGGGATGGAAATACAAGGTTTCAGAATTTTCTGAATGATAGTATTTGAGTTAGAGTGAAGACAAAATCCCTACACATACATACACACATACACACACACATACACACATACACACATACAGACATCATCGTGAAAATGTTAAAAATGGATTCTAGGGACCTTAAAACGTGGTCATTTACTAAAATCTCGATATGAGATTTTTAGCACGATCCCTATACCTCCCTTACCAAGGGTAGCGGGAGGTAAAAATCTGTTGTGGCCAGGCACAAGACCTTCCGTTAATTTGATGTATTTTATACAAATCCCATAGCAAAAGTTCCTTGGAAAATATTCTATAAATCCATTAAAATTATCACATTATGTATACTCATATATAAATACTCTAAAATTGCGTAATGCGTACACTTACGTAACATTTTCTTTACAATCAAATAATATTACTACCAAGTTTGTATCTCTATTCATTTTTGAATTATTGCCCCAAAAGTCAATATACCCCACATTTAGATAAAAACTTAAAAATTTTCAAAAATCAAATTTTCTCAATGCGCTGATTCCAAATTTTGAAACCGCAGGTCGATATCTCTTTTCGTTCTCGAGATATTTAGATTTAAAATTTTGCTCAAAACTGCCCATTTTTGGGTAATAACCCAGTCGAGATGTGAATTTGGCGACATTACATAAGTACACCAATTTTCAGAACACCGCATACAGTCTCTAAAACAAAATAACTGAAAATGGCCAAAAATCGCAAAAATCTTATGATTTTTTCAGATTTTTTTTCAGAAAACTTTACATCTAAATATCTCTAACACTTTTCATTTTACCTCCCGCTACCCTTGGTAAGGGAGGTATAGGGGTCGTGCTAAAAATCTCATATCGAGATTTTAGTAAATGACCACGTTTTAAGATCCCTAGAATCCATTTTGAACATTTTCACGATGATGTCTGTATGTGTGTGTATGTGTAGGGATTTTGACTTCGCTCTAACTCAAATACTATCATTCACAAAATTATGAAACCTTGTATTTCTATCCTATTCTAATATGAAAAGAAGCCATTAGATTTTGGTGTAAATCGGATAACCGGAAATGAAGCTCATAATGGTTTTTCTTCAAAAAATATCATTAAATACCATTTTTTCGCATTTTATGTCTTATAAAAATTAAAGATTATTGAATTTTCTACAGGAATACATTAATACTTTTTCTATATATTTTGCAGATAAATTTAAAAATATTTTTTTTTATTAGTCCCGAAGCCTAAGATAAACACAATTCCTTTGTTACACAGTTCATATTTCAAATGAATGTAACTGACAGTAAATGTCACTGTCAAAAAACGAATCACTTCAAATTAATAATAGTGACATTTTAAAAAGAAAATAGTAAATAAAACAATAGTTTTATGCAATGGAACAGTTTGCAGCGGAAGTAAATACGTAAGTATGTATTTAAATTAATAAAAATAGGCTAGGAATGTGTGGCGAAGGCTGATTGTTGCGTAACTATTATTGTGGTCCGAATGCGGTTATTCGCTTCCGAAAAACGGTCACTTTAATATGTTCTTATGTATGAATGCTATGATGATTGTGGACAAGGCGAAAGAAGAATGTTAAAGAGTGAAGTGAGTCAGCTGAGCTCTTACTCTTATCCCTTTTCTTATTGTTTCCGGGTTTTTGCTAACCCACTAAGTGGGAAACGCGTGATTTTACGTATGTATGTAAAAATTAAATAGCGGGAGGTTTTGTGTTGGCCACATCAGATTTTTTTAATTGTTATAAAGAAAATATAAATAAATTGACAATAAATTAACATTCAAAAAGACTATGGTTACGACATTAATATTTAATTTTCTTCAAACGTCATAAAAATGCCATCTTTTGTGACTTGATTCACAAGATAGATATGAAATAAATAAATATCCATAGCAACTATTTAAAATGAGCGAATAAGAAGTAACTTGTAAAATAGAAACCTGTCATATCGCCCCAAGTTAACCAAGATATCATGCAAATTGAAATATAAACAGTTTATATTTAACGAAATGACATATTATAAAATAGCAGACTTACATATTGGTAATGACGGTAAGAACAATTAGAATTAAAGTGATAAGAAAAGTTCATATTGTTTCATATCCTTCAACAATATTGTTGAAATTCCATCCAATTGAACAATAACTTCAAGGGCCGTACAAGGCAATACTTCAAATTCTGATAAAATTGCACATAAGGAGAATGTAAAATTGCATAGTTTTTATTTAAACGTCAAAACGTGAAAATTTTCACTTGAATGTTTATAACAAAAAGTGAACAAATACGAATGTATCCATAGCAACAGGGCAATTGAAATCAGCAAACGTCCTTCACGTAAAATATTTTTTCTACTCCCGTGCGTGAAGTGAGTACTTCACGTATCAATTTTTATGTGTGAAGTTTGATTTTTTGCACACAGTGTGTGAAGTAACATTTCACGCACCGTTCATTATTTTAAATATTACAAACTGAATTGTATTTTAATAAAACAAAGCTTTTAAACACCCGTGACGTTGGTAACCATGGTTACGCAAGTCGATAATACAGAGGCTTAACGTTAAAAAAATGACAATGTGAAGAAAAAATATATTTTGTTGCAAGGTCGTAGAAAAAGTATAGTATGTAACACGTGTGTGAAGCCTATTTTACATTCGGGTGGTTTGCAACACTCGCCTTTGGCTCGTGTCGCAATCTCCACCCTCATGTAAAAATTTCAGCTTCACACACTTGCCACATAATATACTATATAATGAGCCTGTTTCACATTTTTCAAAAACTATTTTAAATGAAAGTTTATGGAATGATTTTCTTAATAATAATTTTTATTTTAATAATTTGTTGTTATTTGTGGAAATAATTAAATAAAAAGATTGGCGTCCTGAAAAACTACCCCCCACTCCTGTGACGTAGAAGCACATACATTACATCATTAATAGCCAATAGGAAAATAGTTTTTCCATCACCTACGTTTATTCAAATTATTTATATAAATAAACGTAGGCTATAGTTTGTCACATGTTAATAACAAAATCTTTTAATTTGACGCTGACATTGCTCATTGTAAATGAATCATAAAGTAATAATGGCTAATTCAAATTACACTCAAGCTAAATCGGACAATTAACCGAAGATCGATAGCTGGATGATGGCTGAATTTATATCAGAACGATTGTTTTACTGCTTCCGAAATAAGGGGTGTTAAAGAGTTGAGGTAAAATAAAATATAAAAACTGAATTTATTATATAAATTGATAATATATTTTACTTTAAAGTTCTGGTCGTGATTCTTATTTGACACTTGTTTGACAACTTTGACAATACACTTGACACCTTAGAACCGCTGAAGATGTATGCACTCTGACGTCACATTCTTTTTCAGATCACGTGACTTATTCAAAATTTTATCCAAATTTCAAAAATTAATTGTAAAATATCTAAAGGATATTTCGCGATATTTTCAAATTTGAGGCTCTTTAAAGAACAATATCTTTTCAAATTTATTACTTAGAAGTCATATAAAAATTTTTGCAACAGCCCTATTATTGTAACGTCAAGTTGTAATTATTTTATTTAAATATGTATGTTTGAAGAAAAAATATATTGTGTCATTCGGAGTAAAAGTGTCATTGTGTGCCTCGCATGTAATTGTCCGACTCGCTACGCTCGCCGTGCAAACTTACATGCTCGCCACACAAAGAATCACTTTTACTCCTAATAACTCAATATATGGGCCATCCAGCCGTTATAAATACTTCATTCTTGCAGTATATGCAACAAACTATCTAGTATTATGTGAGATCCTTAAAAAAATACATAATACTGCATACCATACAATTTCTCACTGTTTCTGAACATTGCGTATAGCGTTTGCCACACGCTGTCCATATAGATTTAATTTTCATATTATTACTAACAAATAGAACGAAATATTACCTCAATATTACAATTCAGTGAAAGTAAGAGCCCACCAATCTATTTTTCATTTTGAAAATAAGTCAATAAATTAACTACAAGCTCTTGAATTTGACATGACAGAGCATTTGACATTTTCTCAATGAACAACGAAACCAAAAACAAAATGAAATCACAATACAGGTTGAAAAGTATAATATAGACATATAATATTTAGTAATATACATGTTCAGAATTACCAATAATGAAAAAATATAATCAAACGTCATTTTGTAAAAATTAAAATTTTTCTTAATAATAATATTTCCGTATATAATTATTTCTATTAAAGGTTTCAAATAATAATAATAATAATAATAATAATAATAATAACAATAACAATAATAATAATAATAATAAAACCAATAAAATACCGTTAATAAAATATATTTAAAAAAAAATAAAGAAAATTACAAAAATCCCGACGATGACGTAAACCGCTTGATTCGCTGGATAGCCCATACTA
This sequence comes from Ophonus ardosiacus, assembly GCA_943142095.1. NCBI lineage: Eukaryota > Metazoa > Arthropoda > Insecta > Coleoptera > Carabidae > Ophonus > Ophonus ardosiacus. The sequence goes on from OW964840.1 coordinate 13,220,450, forward strand.
TACCCAAATCATTCAAGCAGCCAATGCACGTCATCAGTTAGTGTAAAAACTTTAATGCATTAAAATCACTAATAGTGAAAAATGAAATAAAATTTCAATCATTTTTAACCGTCAAAAAGTGTATAGCCTTATATAATTATTATTAAGATGAATAGTAGAGTTCATTACTTATCGTATATGACATGAATAATATATAAATAATGTACATTAACGTCATATTATTCGTTTAATTGTTGCTATAGTTGGCAACATTGATAATTTGCATGTTTATACTGTCAAAGTTATTATTTGACAATTTGAAAAATATTTGTATCGTGTTTGAAACATTTTTGTGCGTTGTAAAGGTCTATTTATAATAAAGTAATGTTAAACGCAATGCAACGACACAACGTGACCGTTAACACAAACACAAAATCTGTGAATCTGCCAAAGATAGCACTTCTAATCAATCAGAAGAATTTGGTATATTTCTTTGAAATTCGGTTCACTTTTATTTATTGCCTTTATATGGCATTCATAAGTATAAATAAGGTTAGTATTACAAAATAATTTAAATAGAAATGGACAGTGACGAAAATATAGTATTTATTTTGTAGATGTGACAGTTCATGAACATGTCGATAATATAGATTACAATCTGTATAACTCTTTTCATAAAGATTCTAAAACCTCTGCAAACGTAGCAGTACATGACGTCACACATCTAGTTACTAAAATTCAATTTTTATTAATGACGTGCATTGGCTGCTTGAATGATTTGGGTATATAGTGACTGTATATACATAGTGTGGCCAACCGCCGCCATATTTAGGCAAAATGCGCGGGAAATTTGAATTCATATGATGTGATAACTAAACAAAATTCGATAAACAATTAATGAAAGAGCATATTGAATGGAAACAAAATATTTATTTTCATTTTAAATCCTTTCGAAGAACTGTTTTCACAACCAACCGCCACGCAACCAGGCATCTAAAATATTAGACATTTTTAGTAATTTTGACAGTTAACCTAAAAAAGATGTGATGTTAAAAAATATGTATATATTACTTTGAGTTATAAATATACAAATACACGTGTAATTTAATTATTTGCACTATCTAAAATATAAATATAATATAATTACCTTCAATTCACGTATAATTCACGTAACAAATCTCAAAATGTCACTTTTTCGCCATAATATCCGCCATATTTAGGCAAATTCGCGCCGACCAATCAAAATCGATCCCCTTATTGGCCACACTATGTATACCGTGAGTATTTTTTAACGTGAAACATTGGGTTTGTCATATTCATGGTTACGACTTGACATTTGATTGACAGCAGTGTATTTGCCTGTTCCATTTAAAATGAAACATAGGAAACGAAATTGACATTTGATAAGACGTCAACAGAGGTTAATTTTGTTTAAATAATTAGACCTGCATTCTAAATTAAAATTAGTTTTAGAAAATATATAATGTGCACCTTGTGCCCGAGTGGTTTTCTGACTCGGCTAAATTTCTTACAATATTTAAATATAATACTTCTGCCAAATTCATTCCCCATGTGTCATTTTAAAAGAGACAGACCAATACATTGCTGCCAATCAAATGTCAAATCATAATTTATAGGAAACTTCAACAGCTATCTGTCATATTGACAAGATGTCATTAGAGGTTAATTTTGTTTAAATAATTATACCTGTTTTCTAAAAATTAAATTTAGATGCCGATAGTATGGGCTATAGTGACTGTATACCGTGAGTATTTTTTAACGTGAAACATTGGTTTTATCTTATCCATGGTTACGACTTGATATTTGATTGACAGCAATGTATTTGCCCGTTCCATTTAAAATGAAACATAGGGAATGAATCTGACAGAAGTATTCTATTTAAATATTGTAAGAAATTTAGTGGAGACAGAAAACCATTCGAGAGCACTAAACATATTTCGGGCACAAGGTACATACAGTATTTTTTCTACATCTAAATTTAATTTTTAGAAAACAGGTATAATTATTTCATCGACCTTTAAACTAATAGACGTATGAGCAAAACGCTTGTCCCGCCATAACGGTGCAGACACAGTATCTCTATCCTTTAACAGTACGGAAGTTAAGAAAACGCAGCAAAATAATTTTGTACATAATTAAATTCATTATATATATTTTTAATACAATATATTACATACATATATTATAGGAGACAAGTAATAATTAATAAGAACTTACATATGAAATGACACAGCTGAACCGCGTACGTACTGCTGACTGCACGAAATACACCGTTTCCCCATTATTTTGTTGCATACACACCTCACAACACATATACGTATTGACAGAAATAATTGTAAATGTTCTCCAAAAAAGTAAATAATACACAGTCACGAAACGTCAAATGTAGATTTTGACAACTATTTAGTGATAGAGAGCGATGTATAGAGGTTTACATGTGGCTGAAAAAGATGAGCAATGAGTACGAACGCATGCGCAGTATACTTTAACTGAGAACTTCCGTACTGTTGAAGGACAGAATATATATTTCTATCCTTTTATGTTGGAGCATTATTCTAACAATAAAAGAATAGGAGACACTTGGTCCATTAGTTTAAAGGTCGATGAATTATTTAAACAAAATTAACCTCTAATGACATCTTGTCAATATAACAGATAACCGTTGAATTTTCCTATAAGTTATGATTGGACATTTGATTGACAGCAATGTATTTGTCTGTCTCATTTAAAATGACACATGGGGAATGAATTTGACAGAAGTATTATATTTAAATATTGTAAGAAATTTAGCCGAGTCAGAAAACCACTCGGACACAAGGTGCACACTATATTTTTTCTACAACTAATTTTAATTTAGAATGCAGGTATAATTATTTAAACCAAATTAACCGCTATTGACGTCTTATCAAATGTCAAATTCGTTCCCTATGTTTCATTTTAAATGGAACGGGCAAATACATTGCTGTCAATCAAATGTCAAGTCGTAACCATGGATATGATAAACCCAATGTTTCACGTTAAAAAATACTCACGGTATAATACTTCTTTCAGATTCGTACCCTATGTTTCATTTTAAATGGAACGGGCAAATACATTACTGTCAATCAAATATCAAGTCGTGACCATGGATATGACAAACCCAATGTTTCACGTTAAAAAATATTCACGGTATACAGTCACTATAGCCCATACTATTGTTTTAACTATTGAAGATCATTATTAGACAACAATTATAATAATTAAAATGTAGTTTGTAATAAGATCTTTCCGGACACGAAAAGAAGTAAAGAAACGTACTTTTGAGAACTGAAATTATTTTAGTTTCCATATTTCCAAGTAAACTGTATTATCATTGTTACAATTACCTACAATTATTTTTCTTTGATAATCTTACTTATTTCAATCATTATTTTACAATTAAAGTATCTAGTCGTGCCTCGTGTCGTAATTGAAAAATATTCCTATTATTTTCTTGCAATTCTTATATTTAATTGTAAAACAGATATTTAATTAATTTTTGCACAATATTTTATTATTCTAATCAAGTTTATATTCTTGAGCTAAATAGCGTTAGAAACGCGTGACAACCTTGTATACATTGTACAATATTGACTATATATACTACTATACTCAGTTGAAATAAATAATCAAGGTTTGATTTTGACCTAATAGATTTCTTATTTGCAATATAGTCAGTAACCGTATTTACCGAATGTTTAGATTAATGGTACATATTTTTGGAACCAATTTGAATCGTTCAAAAAAATCTATTGCGGCTAGCACAATACCTCCCGCCATTTCCATATTAGGCTATATAAATATACATATTGTACTTAACATTTCTGTTACACACACACAAATTCTAATTACGTCTATTATTAATATATTTTTCTATTTTTACCTTCCGTCACCTTTAGGTAAGGAAGGTATTGTCTTTGGTCAAAAAAATCGGTGGTGAGTTTTTAATGAATAAGCACGTTTTAGGGTCCCTACAATACGAATTTACTATTTTTAAGATGATGTCTGTGTGTGTGTGTGTGTGTGTGTGTCTGTCTGTCTGTGTGTGTGTGTGTGTGTGTGTCTGTGTGTGTGTGTGTGTGTGTGTGTGTGTGTGTGTCCGTGTGTGTGTATGTATGTCCGTGTGTGACAAATTTTTCTTCGACGATAACTCCAATACTACAATTCTAAAAATTATAATTCTTTCGCATTCCTCTTCTGTACATCCATATGAAGAGTTGATTAGATTTTGGTTATAATTGGTCCACCGGAAGTACCCTTATTTGAAGTTTTTAACAGTTTTTCTTAAAAAAACGCAGTTAAATATTGTTTTTTGACATTTTGTTATTATACATATTAAAGAAAATATTCTTCTCTATACAGTTTGATTATACATTTTCCTTCATATTCAATAGATGTAGATTTAAAGCATTATAAAGAAATTAATTTTCAAAAATTAGTCAGATTTGCTATTAATCATGGAAACAGCTGATGCTGATATATTAAAAAAATTCTAATTGACAGATGTCAGTTGCAAGTGCAAAACCAAGTATGGAAAGTGTAGGATCACAAAATTGGTATGTCATAGTGCTCCTCGCAAGTGACACGCGGAGAAAGTCCAAAGAGAAGATGGAAGGACTGTATCGCAAAAGACTGAAAGGAATGCCTGTGTCAAGAAGATGTGTTGGACAGGAATGAGTGGAAGAAAAGAGGGAACAGCTACCTCTAATAAAATAGGGGAAGCTGAAGAATAAGAAGAAGTGTCAAGTGTATTTTACTTAGTGTATGTTATAATTTTATTGGATTTATAGAACAGAAATAGTATGTGTTCGTGTTTGATTTTATATGATATTATATAGTATCTGTTCCAAGGACCTTTTGGTATGGGATTTGTACAAAATACATCGAATTGACGGAAGGTTTTGTGCTGGCCACAACAGATTTTTTATTCTATAAATAAGTTTCCTCCAACTCTTCTAAATGTTCGAGATTCTTCAAATTCATTGACGTGATTGATTGGCAGTATTTCTGATGCGTATATGTTATATATGTATCAACCAGCCAGGTTCACAAAAAAGTTTAAGCTAATCCTCATTTTTGGATTAGTGAATTCCATGATATTATCAAAAAAGGTAGATACTAGGAATTCGCGAGTGAAGAAGAGGAGGAGCTTAGCGCGTGACGTAACAATATGGCCGGTTTAAGGTAGATGCTTCGTTTCCCGCAACTGTATTCTTATACACTGCGGCGTTTGAAATACAAAGTAATATTAAATAAAAATAATGTTTCTAGTATGAATAACATTTTGAATTTTGCGAACTAGTCCGTTTCTTATAAAAATTATGTTCAGCATTCTCTCGAATTTTGAATTTACATGATTCCAGTCTTTGTTTTCTTGAATCTACATAGTACTGCATTATTACAGTCTTTGGTAGATTAATGGAGAGATAAGTATTATTATTTTATTGTCATCTTTGTGCAGGCAGGTCTACAAGTTTAGATTTCATTACGAAGTATTTTAATAAAGACACTAAGTAATTATTATCTTGTAGTTATACCCGGCAAAATATAATCTTGCTTTACAAAATGCAAGGAGCAAGCATTATTTTTTACTCGGTTCCTTTCCCATTTTTAAAAGATGAATGCATAACTTTCGTCTACCAACTATTTCAAATTGGCAAATTTCTCTAATAAATTTTTCTATAGAATTTAGGTTCTTGTTTTCGGGAAATTATGGAAATTAATTATTTCTGGATTTCTGCATGCTAATGACGTAGACAGATTAAACGCAACAAAAACGTGTTGAAGTTTTAGATTTTGTTATTATACTTTATTTCACGTAAGAATAGCGTTGGTTTAGTTAGGGATATATAAATTCTACCCTTTGATTGGTCAGAATATAAATCTATTTCACAGAAACGAAACAAATATTGCCTGTCAGTTGTCAAATAAAATCTACAGAATTAAGTGATGTTTAACCATATTTTGTTGCAATTTTAGATTTTGACATTTTTACAGATAAATATATTTATTATTGACAAAGCTTGGTTTCACAAATTTAAATTATTTATTCGATGCATGTAAAAACGGTCGGCTCTTAAGAGTAATCTACTATTTTCTTATGTAAAATGAAGTATAGCCTACAAATTTCAATCCACTCGTGATTTATTTGTTAAATAAGTGACAGAAACGATGCGTACGCCGCTACCTCGGCTAGGACTTACTACCATGTACTAGTTCATATTTTCGCCACTAGACGTCATATTGCTCTATTTCACTAGCGAATAGATTAGACTTTATTTTAAGTTATAAACTGTCAAAATTAGAGTAGAATTCGCTAATCCAAAAATGAGGATTAGCTTAAACTTTTTTGTGAATCGGACTGTATAATTTTAAATATTGAATTATTAATAAAATAAGAAATATTAAATGTACTTCCCAGAAAAAGCCTTCAGAGATGTATTTGGATTTTTGACACTGACATTTTTCTGTCAGTTACAAACATTTTAATTTTTCAACTCGTTTTCATGGAGTTATTTGAGTTGTGGAATTCATTACAGCGGATTATTTTACATATTTATAATTCTCTATGTATCTCTAAATCTACAGAAGAAGTAATAAAAATGTTCAAAGTATTGGATAGAGAATTTTATATTCTTTAATATTTGTAATAACATAAAATTCCAAAAAATAATATTTAGAAGATTTAAGAAAAACTACTACTTCCGGTTGTCCAATTGTTACCAAAACCTTTTCAGCTCTTCCCATTAATGTCAGATTAAGGACTACGTAGTTAAATTGGCCTTCTCCATACACACATCCACACACACACCCACACACACATCCACACACATATACACACACATACGCACACTCATACACACATATCATTGTACACTGTAAAAAATTACATTGTTATTCCAGACAAAATATAGTTAGCTGTATTTTTTTTGTTATTTCAACAATAACTTTTTGCCGTGTATACGAAGAACTTTGTATTTTAAGTTTCCAAAACTAAACAATTTTTGTTGTATATAACAAGTATTATTTGCTGCAAAATATTAGTCATGGTAGCAATTATTATTAGTAGTACTAAGCAGCCATTTTGTTACTTTGTTCCGATTACAAAATTATTTTGCAATTATTAAAAATATTTCATCTGTTACTGGGACAAATTTTTTTTTTTTTCCTGTGACATATTATATTTTGTAAAGATTACAAATTATTTCTTTTCCCGCCATATACTTTATAAAGGCAACTAAAACTTTTGTGTAGACAAGGTATTCCCTGGTATACAGCATAATTCACTGTTCGTGTTATCCCTGATCACATAACTAACTAACTAGTTAGTTATGTGATCAAGGGTGTTATACACTACGTCGTGTCGCATTTGTTTGCCCAGTTAAGTTTAGCCTGTCGAAAATTGTATTTTAAAAGGGCTTGTTTCTTGTGCCCGTCAATAAAAATGGATGATTTTGTAAAAGATATTTTAAAACAATGGCAATTAGAGTGTCTTATTGAGAAATTTGAAGGTATGCATCAATTACTGATAAATCTATATAATTTAAGTTACTATTGTGTCATATGTTATTATTTATATAATATTTGTTACATGTATATAGATTATAATTATAAATAAATAAAATGAATATAATACGCATGTATTTAATTTTAACCTTACTACTTCATTAATGCATTTGTATATCTAACAAAATTAATTAGTTTCTAAAATAAATTTACAGTTATTAATGGTAACGTATTTTATTTGTTCGCATAACAAATTTATATTTCTTAATGGTAACTTAATTTATTTGTTCGCATAACTTATTTATACTTCTTAATGGTAACTTATTTTATTTGTTCGCATAACAAATGTCTTTTTTTATATATAACAAAACTGTATATGTTGCCACAACAATTTTTAACCAGCAAATTTACCTTGGTAACTGTAACAAATATATTTGCTGGTCCTATATTGACAAAAAAAATTGCTACTGGGACTTATTTTTGGTAATCACAACAAAGTTTTTATTTACCCTGTAAAAATGTTATTATCAGATTCTAGTGACCTTAAAACGTGCTTATTCATTATAATCTGGATATGCGATTTTCAGCATGAAACCAATAACTCTCTTGGCGAGAGGTAAAAAAATTCTAACTCGGAGCAAAAAAACGTACAGTAAAATTTTTGAAAGAAGTCCGATCAAGGCCATCTACGAATTGTATCTATTAATTAAGATTTTGTGCTGTCAAATTTAGTAGTGTCTTTTACTTAGTTTTTATGAGGGTACATAATATCTTGTGTACATCGTAAAAACTATGTAAACGACACTACTAAATTTGACAGCATAAAATCTTAATTCATAGATGCAATTCGTAGATGGCCTTGATCGGACTTCTTTCAAAAATTTTACTGTATTTCAATTTAGGATGTGGCCGATGTCGCATTTTGGCATTTAGATTATAGGATTTAGGTCTTCTTCACATAAATACAACTTCGAATGGCACACTAGTGATATCCATTGCAGATCAACAAAACTGGATTATACAAATCTATTCAATAGGGTCCTCCACTCTAATTTTTTTATTATTTTAAATGAAAGTTTGTTTAATTTTGAAGCAATTTGTAGTATTCAAAAGTCATAATTGTTTTTAGTTCAACTGCATTTAATTTTTAAAGAAACCTATAGCTATCTTTCTCGCACCAGTTTCTGTAGTAGACTGGGTGAGAAAGATAGCAATCGTTGTGACGTAGATGTATAGATGCTTAAAATCACTAATATTTCAAAAACTAACAATTTTTAAAAAACTTTTTTGCCCTCCTGAAGTGTAATGGGAACTTTACAATTGTATACACAGCAAGTGTAACCTACATTTTACGCTTACTGTGTTGTAACTTGTCTAACTATGCGGTAAAATAATCAAAATACATTGGACGTTAATGGGCATTTAGAAAATAAATAAGTTATTTTTTTACTTTAACATTTCCTATATTTAAAATTAATTTATATAAACCAAAATCACGGCAGCGACATCTGTCATTATTGTAAAAATCCACCGTTACCGACATAGTCACCGATCGATACACCTGTCAAATACGCGAGCATTGCTGAAATGTCAAATATCGACACCTACCTATTATTTATTACGAAGAAAACATGAGCAAATAAATATATTATCAGTCATAAACAACGTCTATTATTACAGATAAATTTTTGCTAGAAGAAGTACTCTAATGAAGGTAAGTAAAATCAAATTTGGAAATTGACTTAACCCGAGTATTTTAAACTAACCCTTTTCAGAAGTACAACCTATCTCATTAAAAAAATCTGTTGTGGCCAGCACAAGACCTCTCGCCATTTCCATATTAGGCTATATAAGTATTTATTGCACATCCCTTTCAAACCGTCGTTTTATAACAAAAAAATACAGAACTTTATCCAAATATTGTTTTTTATTGTATTTAACATGTCTTCTGCACACATATAATTCTAATTATATCTATTTTTCATTGTATGAGGAAGTTTCGAAATGTCAGAGATTCTTCCAAATCATTAACCAGATTGGCGGTATTTCTGATGCATATATATGCAATTGAACCTATAATTTCAAATATTTAATTAATAAAACAATAAGAAAGATACTTCCCAGAAAAAGCTGTCAGAATGTCATTAAAACTGTTGATATTTGACACTAACGTGTGTCATTTGAAAACTATGTTATAAACATTGGAATTTGTCAACTGGTTTCCTTAGTGCCTTGGCCTCTGCGATTAAATTACTCTATATATTATAGTGTCTTTATCTCTAAATCTATACTAGATATAATAAAAATTTTAAATGTATTAGATGGAGAATTTTATGTTCTTCAATATTTAATAACAAAACTTTCCAAAAAATTATATTTAGAAGAATTTTTCTCAGAAACTTCTACTTCCGGTTGTTCATTTGTTACCAAAACCTTTTCAGCTCTTCCCAGGAATGTCAGATTGAGGAATCCATAGTTAAACAATTTTTAAGTCTTATGGTTTTTGAGGAATCGTGTCTACAACATCCAGACATACACACATACACACATCCACACACACACACACACACACACACACACACACACACACACACACACACACACACACACACACACAGACAGACATCATTTTAAAAATTCTAGGGACCTTTAATCGTGCTTATTCACTGAAATCTGGATATGCGAATTTTAGCATGAATCCAATTCCTCTCTTAGCGAGAGGTAAAAAGTGATTTTCATTATCGTCGGCCAAAAAATTTGATACAATTCTCGTGCGTGAAGTATTTTACACGCACTCGAATGTAAATAACTATTCCGATCCCTTATAGACAACTTTCCGAGCTAGCTCAGCAAAGGACTTTCCGATCAGAAAGAGCTCATTTTCTGGGCGATCGCGAAACAAATAAAATAGCAAAACATTTACTACGCCCTTGTCCTTTCCCCGTCATAAATCAAGCTTAAATCCCGAACAGTAGACCTGCTGACAGGGTCATAACGCTAGATTTCTGTACAAACTATACAGATTCCCTATTGCTAAACCTTGTGTAATTTGTGTACTCAGTCTGATGATGTTCGCAAGGCCGAAACGGCCATCACCCAATAAATATGGCGCACAAGATTTTTAGAAAGTGATCTTGATATTATTATATTACTTTCTTTTAAGTCGTTGATATGTTATTGACATCCAAAGTTTAAATATAATTTAGTGAAATTAGTTTGCAAATTTTTATGCAAATTTTTAGTGCTGAAAACAGTTACGATTAACTGTATATCTTAACCAAAACGTTCCGATATATCGTTACAAATTTGAATATCATGTTTTTTTAATATTAAAAATGTAACAGTAGTTTTATCGTCGGACTTATGTTTATGTATCAGTATGTGTGTGTATGGTTAAAAATAACTGTCAAGAATTTACGAAAAAGTATTTGTAGATTTAATTTTAGGCTGTGCCCGATGTCGCATTTTGACATTTAGTTTTTGGGATGTAGGTCTTCTTCACATAAATACAAGTCCGAATGGCACACTAGTGATATCCATTGGTTTGTATGGCACCACTTTAGAACAACAAAAGTACATACATACATTACATACATACATACATACATACATACATACATACATACATACATACATACATACATACATACATAAAATCACGCGTTTCCCACTTAGTGGGTTAGCAAAAACCCGAAAACAATAAGAAAAGGGATGAAAGTAAGAGCTCCACTGAATCAATTAACTCTTTAAAAACATTCTTCTTTCGCCTTGTCCAAAATCATCATAACATTCATACAAAGAATATATTAATGTGACCGATTTTCGGTAGCGAATAACCGCATCCGGACCACAATAATAGTTACGCAACAATCATCCTTCACCACACATTCCTATCCATGCACACTTCTTTCACCTCAGCCACATTCATAAACGTATTCATACATAATAACATATTAAAGTGACCGATTTTCGGTAGCGAATAACCGCATCCGGACCACAATAATAGTTACACAAAAATCGTCTTTCGCTATACATTCCTGTACAAACATACTTCGTTCTTCTCGTCCACATAAAAGTTCAGCTGTCTCTCCATTTTCATAAAACATTCTTACTAACCATATATCTTCACACCACAATAATTACGAAACAATCATCCTTCGCCACACATTCCTATCCAGGCAAACTTCTTTCGCCTCAGCCACATTCATAATCGTATTCATAAATGCTCTTCTTCTCTTTCCACTTGGAAACTTACTTACAAAAATGAATTATACAATTCGATTCAATTTGATGCTTGAGAGTAAATGTTAATATTATATTTCATAAAAGAAGCTAAGAAGCTAGTCTTTGTCAATAAATTTGATGTTTTGTACAAATTATAGCAACGAATATGGTTTGTTTAATTAGTGCGCGTCAACTTCAAGGCACAGTGTGCTCCTGCAAAACCCTAAAATCTAATTCCTAAAATCCTAAATAATCACCAGATTTAGGGCATATGAATTTAGGATTTACATAGATATTAGGGTGATAAAAGTGCTACATCGGACATCGGACACAGACTAAATAACGTCAAAATTTAAGATTTTAGGAATTAGATTTTAGGGTTTTGCAGGAACACTCTACGGTTGTGTCCGATGTCACATTTTGGCATTTAGTTTTTAGGATTTAGGTCTTCTTCGGAAAAATACAACTCCGAATGGCAAACTAATGACATCCGTTGGTTTGAATGGCAACACTTTAGAACAGGGCTTCTTAAACTTTTTTCATTCACGACCCCATTTATGATCGCGAGTTTCTTGGCGACCCCATATAAATATAAAAGAAAGATAAATTAATATTTATTGATCATGTATTTATTAAGTAACAATTTACATATACATATGAAAATATATAGTTTTAGAAATCGTTTTGAAACACACAAAAATCTAAAATTAAAAATTGTAAAATTGTATTTATTACAGTTACAAACATTATATGCCTTATTTTATATCTAAATTGCCTTTTTTGCAATAACATAAATGAAAAGGGATTCTGATCGTCTTTGTTCGCTCGAATATATTCGAACGCAGTCTTTGAGTGGTTTGTATTAAATTAAAATTAAAGTAAATTCACATATAGATGTTATAAAATCGTGTATTTGAATATTTTAGATTAAATCTCTCGCGACCCCAGAATTTTGCTACGCGACCCCAAATGGAGTCGCGACCCATAGTTTAAGAAGGCCTGCTTTAGAACAAAAAAAATGAATTATACAATTCGATTCAATTTGATGCTTGAGAGTAAATATTAATATTATATTTCATAAAATAGAAGCTAAGAAGCTATTCTTTGATAGTAAATTTGACGTTTTGTATAAATTATAGCAACGAACACAATTTTTTACCTCTCGCTATGAGAGGTATTGGATTCAAAATTCAAAATCGCATATTTAGATTTTTAGTGAATAAGTACGATTTAAGGTCCTTAGAATCCGATTATAACATTTTTTCGATGATGTCTCTTTGTGTGTGTGTGTGTGTGTGTGTGTGTATGTGTGTGTGTGTGTGTATGTGTGCGTGTATGTGTGGATGTTGGAAGGACGATTCCTATAAAACTATAAGACTTAAGACCTATTTAATTATGAATTCCTCAATCTGACATTCCTGGGAAGAGCTGAAAAGGTTTTTCGTAACAATTGGACAACCGGAAATAGTAGTTTCTTAGAAAATTCTTCTAAATATAATTTTTTGGAAATTTTTGTTATTACAAATATTGAAGAACATAAAATTTTCCATCTAATACACTAAAAAAAATTATTATATCTTGCATAGATTTATAGAGATAAAGACAATATAATATATAGAATAATCGGATGTAATACATCGCAGAGGCTAAACTACACTAAGGAAACCAGTTGACAAATTCAAATGTTTATAACTTAGTAAGGTTTATAAAGTTTGTAAATGACAGATGTCAGTGTCAAAAATCAACAGTTTTAGTAATATTCTGAAAGCTTTTTCTGTTAAGTACAGTTAATCCATCTTATTGTTTTATTAATTAAATATTTGAAATTATACGTAAAATGCATATATCCATCAGAAATACCGTCAATCTTGTAAATGAATTGGAAGAATCTCTGACATTTAGGAACTTCCTCATATAATGAAAAATAGATATAATTAGAATTCTATGTGAGCAGAAGACATGTTAAATACAATAAAAAACAATATTTAGGTAATTTTTACCTTCCGTCACCTTTAGGTAAGGAAGGTATTGTCTTTGGTAAAAAAATTCGGTGGTGAGTTTTTAATGAATAAGCACGTTTTAGGGTCCCTACAATACGAATTTACTATTTTTAAGATGATGTCTGTATGTATGTATGTATGTATGTATGTATGTATGTATGTATGTATGTATGTGTGTGTGTGTGTGTGTGTGTTTGTCCGTGTGTGTGTGTGTGTATGTGTGTCCGTGTGTGACAAATTTTTCTCCGACGATAACTTCAATACTACAATTCTAAAAATTATAATTGTTTCGTATTCCTCTTCTGTACATCCCTATGAAGAGTTGATTAGATTTTGGTTATAATTGATCCATCGGAAGTACCCTTATTTGAAGTTTTTAGCAGTTTTTCTTAAAAAAAAAGTTAAATATTATTTTTTGACATTTTGTTATTATATTTATTAAAGAAAATACTCTTCTCTATATAGTCTGATTATACATTTTCCTTCATATTCAATAGATGTTGAGTTAAAGCATTATAAAGAAATTAATTTTCAAAAATTAGTCAGCTTTGCTATTTATCATTCAGCTGCTCATTCAAAAAATTCTAATTGACAGATGTCTGTTGCAAGTGCAAAACCAAATATGGAAAGTATGGTATGTCATAGTGTTCCTCGCAAGTGACATGCAGTGAAAGGCTAAAGAGAAGATGGAAGGACTGTATCGCAGAAGACTTGAGAAAGGAAGGACTGTGTGAAGAAGATGCGTTGGACAGGAATGAGTAGAAGGGAAGAGGAAACAGCGACCCCTAATAAAATAGGGGAAAGCTGAAGCAGAAAGAAATGTGTCAAGTGCATTTTACGTAGTGTTTGTTTATGTCATAATTTTATTGGATTTATAGAACCTTTTCAAATAAACTTTTGGTATAGAATTTGTAAAAAATAGTATGTGTTCGTGTTCGATTTTACATGATATTATATAGAAACTGTTCCACGGTCCTTTTGGTATGGGATTTGTACAAAATACATCGAATAGACGGAAGGTCTTGTGCTGGCCACAACAGATTTTTTACAGCATATTATTCTTGTATAATTATTTTTAATTTTTTCTTGATTTTAAGATAACAGAAATTGTATAGGGTGTTAAAAAATAAGTGTCACAAATTATGAGGGCATATAGTATTGGCCAAAATTTTTTTTTTTTTTTTTTTTTTTTTTTTTTTTTTTTTTTTTTTTTTTTTTTTTTTTTTTTTTTTTTTTTTTTTTTTTTTTTTTTTTTTTTATTGTATTGTTTTTTTGTTTTGGCATATCATAAATTTGTTAGTGCAGTTTTACAGTGATTTTTGCGTAAAATATTTATATATAATTATTTTTACTTATTTATATCATAAAACATCAAGAAATTCCAGTCGATTTCATGAAAAATGAAAAAAAGATGATGAAGAGAATGACACTGACATCTGTCAATATTTATTGTATCCCAAGCCCAGACAAATTTGGGAGGGTTGACGTCAGGAAGGGCATCCGGTCGTAAAAAACCGCCAAAACCATGAATGTAAAGGAAAAAGGATTACGGCTAGGACGTCCCCCATAAACGAAGCGCAGTTTTGTCGCCCGATGGATGTGAGAAGTGGACGTGGGATACTGGACCAAGGATGAATTCTGTTTGGGTAGTTAATGGAGCGCTTGGCGGTGGAGGGAAAGAGGAAGAGTGAACGGCCCAAGCTCAGGTGGAGTGACAAGGTGGCGGAGAACTTGTGGGAGAGAGTGTGAAATCCGGGGGACGCTATAGTCCGAAAGGAATGGAGAAGAATGCTGGGAGGGTGGAATGCCGACCCTGTGTAACACGGGAAAAGGCAAAGAGAAAGAAGATAGTATTGGCCAAAATGAGTAAAAAAAAAGCTTAATCAACATGAGTCCGATCTTCAATAGTTTCCGAGATAAAAAGCAATGAAAAATAAGTTTTTTCGGTGTTTACCTCTGCTATCTCGAAAACTGTAAGAGATACGACTTTGATTAAATGAGACATTTTGTTTACCTTTAAAACGTCATCTTAGATGTATTTTTGTTTTTTAAAAAAAATCGAATAATGGGCTACTTGCGTTGTACTGAAAATCCGATTTGTCACTGTATACGTAATGTTATATTGAAAACGTATATAAAAATATAAATTTTATTTTAAAATAATTATTTGTTTTTTACTAAATTAAGAAAGAAAATTTTCTGTGACGTCTTTATATTGAACTGGGGGAGGGGAAGCATGTTTAAGAATGTTATCAATAGATGGCATGGCGTGCGAGAAAGTTTTAATTTGAATTTGACCTTAGTTCATTTTTCTCTCTCTCTGGTCTCTAAAATACATTAATTACTTAATAAATAAACACATAGGTAGTTACTTGTAATTTAAAATATCGATACCAAAAAGATAAACTAAAATACTAACCTCCAAACTATTATTGAAACGTCAGGTGATCTACATTACCCGCACAAACATACCATTACTATGGGACGGCATCACGCTGTGACTTTACGATTATTCATTGGTGCGGCGTAATTCTACGTCATACATGGCGGGAATTCAAATAATCAAATTTCATTATTTTTTTCTGGCTAATTAATAAATATTTTGTCAAAAGAAAAAATATGGGTAGCAAGTTTTTACCTTGTCTTCAAAAATATTAAATAAAAATAAGGTACGCAAGTGTAGCCCATTGTACTAAGACAAAAGTTGTGGCTACGTTTGCCAATATTTAGTTTTCTAATAACTTTGTAACTATTAGAAAGCGAAAAAAATGTTTCATATAAAATGTTATTGTTTTTTTATAGATTGTTTACTGGCATAGACAAAATTTTGTTCGACCACTATCTTAGTCAGTTTTTCTTGGATTCTAATACAAAATGGCCTCTTTCTCAAAAACAGTTGAAGATCGTACCCATGTTGATAAAACTTTTTTTATTCATTTTGGTCAGTACTACATGCCCTAATAATTTGTGACACTTATTTTTTAACATCCTGTATACGGTTCAGGAATTTTTAATTTACGACCATCTTAAGGACTACCTGTAGCGAGGGTTTTCTGGAGTCAATAGTACTAAAAGTTGGCACGACCTATACAATGGAGAATTCCAGCTCAATCGAATTAAAGGAAAATAGTAAAAAAATACGAATGTATATGCTGAATAACGAATATTAATAAAAAATGAAATGGTATAATTGAGATATTTCTGAAATAAGGGGTTTTTTGTTATAGCGCTTCGAAACTAATATAAAATCTATATATATATATATATATATATATATATATATATATATATACAGGGTGTAAATTTTAAAACGGGTCATGGGGCTATAATATAGAAAAACAGTTTTTTAGACGCCAAAAGTTTCTATATTAATTTATTGAAAAAAGAATTAGTGCTTATTACAAAGAAAAAAATTACGAATTTTTTGATATCAAACACATTACATTTCTGTTTCATATAAAGCCAGTAAATAAATTTAAAAATTTGCACAATTAAGGAAAAATATCATTAGCCATGAAACTGACAGAAACAAAACAAAACAATTGTTGACTTAAGACATTATTTGTGAAATTATTATTATTTTCGTTTTATGAAGCAAAATTAGAAATCATTAAATGGTTTTAATTGTTCCCTTGTAGTTTGCAGTTTTTTTTTTATTTATTATTACATGCAGATCATCTTTATTTGTAATTACCTATTACAATAAATAAATGTTTCTTAAATAAATATCCTAGTGTTTTCTTTATTTTGTGTTATTTTATATTAGTTTATAAATTAATAACTTTAATCTTTAATTGTCCCCGATCAGGTTAATAAAAAATGACAATGTTTTGTTATTGTCAGTTTCATGGCTAATAATATTTCTCCGTATTTGTACAAATTTTTAAATTTATTTTCTGGCTTTACATGAAACAGAAATGTAATGTGTTTGGCATTAAAAAATTAGTAATTTTTTTCTTTGTAATAAGAACCAATTATATTTTTAATAAATTAATATAGAAACTTATGGCGCATAAAAAACTGTTTTTCTATGTTATAGCCCTATGACCCGTTTTTAAATTTACACGCTGTATATATATATATATATATATACAGGGTATCCCATTTAAGGTACGAATGCATTGGTATCTCGAGAACCGTAAGAGCTACGAGGTTGGTTAAATTAGACAAAAGTTGCCCCATTAGGAGGCTATTTTAATGGTGTTTTGTTATTTGCGAAAAAATGCATAGGTCACTAGATACAGGTGAAAATGTAAATTTCGCGATTTTCTTTTTTTGCTTATAACCTTGTTATATGAAATAATACGAGATTCTGATTTACACTTTCTTAAGGCACTTTTGTATGGTGAATATGCAGAAGTACTCAAATTTTTTCTATATCTAACCATTTACGAGTTACTGATAGCAACTTTTATTTTTCATATGGAGGTCATATTAAGCTGTGGCATTTTTAAATAGAGATTTTTTTTAGCTTTACAATGATATAAAACAATAATAATTTATTTTTATAATTAACAGAAAAATGAACAAAAATTGTTATTTATACTAAAATTGAATTGAAAAAAGTAAATCCAAGGCTGCTATGGAAACAACGAACAACAAAAAAGTGCAACAATTGAATTTCTGAATTTTACTTGACAATAGTAGATTATTACGAGTAATAAACGAACTTTGACAACGAATGTAACAACTCAACATATCATATTTTTCCCAACGAGAAAATTTCATTTTTATTACTCGTAATAATCTACTATTGTCAAGTAAAATTCAGAAATTCAATTGTTGCACTTTTTTGTTGTTTGTTGTTTCCATAGCAGTCTTCGATTTACTTTTTTCAATTTAATTTTACTATAAATAACAATTTTTATTAATTTTTCTGTTAATTATAAAAATAAATTATTATTGTTTTATATCATTGTAAAGCTAAAAAAAATCTCTATTTAAAAATGCCATAGCTTAATATGACCTCCATATGAAAAATGAAAGTTGCTATCAGTAACTCGTAAATGGTTAGATATAAAAAAAATTTGAGTACTTCTGAAAATTCACCATACAAAAGTGCCTTAAGAAAGTGTAAACCAGAATCTCGTATTATTTCATATAACAAAGTTATAAGCAAAAAAAGAAAATCGCGAAATTTACATTTTCACCTGTATCTAGTGACCTATGCATTTTTTCGCAAATAACAAAACACCATTAAAATAGCCTCCTAATGGGGCAACTTTTGTCTAATTTAACCAACCTCGTAGCTCTTACGGTTCTCGAGATACCAATGCATTCGTACCTTAAATGGGACACCCTGTATATATATATATATATATATACCGTGAGTATTTTTTAACGTGAAACATTGGGTTTGTCATATCCATAGTTACGATTCGACTTTTGTTTGACAGCAATGTATTTGCGTGTCCCACTTAAAATGAAACATAGGGAACGAATTTGACAGATGTATTATAATTTAAATATTGTAAGAAATTTACCCAAGTCAGAAAACCACTCAAGAGCACTAAGCACAAGGTGCACACAATATTTTTTCTACAACTAAATTTAATTTAGAAAGCAGGTAAAATTATTTAAACAAAACCTCCACTGACGTCTTGTCAAATGTCAAATTCGTTCCCTATGTTTCATTTTAAATGGGACAGGCAAATACATTGCTGTCAATCAAATGTCAAGTAGTAACCATGGATGATAAATCCAATGTTTCACGTTAAAAAATACTCACGGTAGATAATATTTGGATTGGCGACCGATAGACCGCATATACATGCATTCCAAATAGCGTGTTAGGAGGTCGGGATTACTACAAATGGAAGCTAAGAAATTCAAATTCGAAAGGAGGGGCTAACATTCCTGTACTGTAGTTTCCAAACAGTTTTTATTTTAACATAAATTTCTTGCATTAAACTTAATAATTTAAAACATCTGTAATTATAAAGTATGTAGACTTATACAGTGTTATAATATCCATTTATTTTTATGTAAATATAACTTAAAATAGCATATATTTTAAGAACATTTAGGTCCATGATGATAACAGTTTGATATAAAAACACATAAATGTAACGCCACGTCAATCTTTTCAAAATTCGGGAGACCATAACTCGCTTATTAATAGGTATTTTTCACCGGATTTTCATCAATAGTCTTAGTTTTCCTAATATTTTCAAATGAAATTACAAAAAAAAAATCTGATGTGGCCAACACAAAACCTCCCGCTATTTAATTTTTATTAATTTAAATACATACCTACGTATTTAGAAATGCTTCAAACTATATTATGTTCTATTGCATATAACTATTGCTTTATTTACGATTTTCTTTATTATTTAATATGTCACTATTATTAATTTGAAGTGATTACTATTTTGACAATGACGTTTACCTGTCAGTTACATTCATTTGAAAAATAAACTGTGTAACAAAGGAATTGTGTCTATCTTAGGCTTCTGGATTAAAAAAAGAAAAATGATTTTTAAATTTATCTGTAAAATATATTGTTAAAGTATTAATGTATACCTGTACAAAATTCAATAATCTATAATTTTCCAAGTAAAGTACCATTTCCGTTTATCCGATTTACACCAAAATCTAATGGCTTCTATTCCTATTAGAATAGGGTAGAAATACAAGGTTTCAGAATTTTCTGAATGATAGTATTTGAGTTAGAGTGCAAACAAAATTCGTACACATACACACACACACACACACACACACACACACACACACACATATATATACAGACATCATCGTGAAAATGTTAAAATTGGATTATAGGGACCTTAAAACGTGGTCATTTACTAAAATCTCGATATGTGATTTTTAGCACGATCGCTATACCTCCCTTACCTAGGGTAGCGGGAGGTAAAAATATGGTGGAATCCCCTATTCTAATCATTTCTAACAATATATAAATGTTAGTTTCCATTCAAATTCGAAACATACAAAAAACTACATCTATAAAATAATTTAATGAACGTCAACTTTCATTCAATAGTCGTACATACCTTCCTTACCAATGCTATAGGAGCGACGAAAAGTAAAAATGTAAAAATAATTTTGTATGCAACTTTTAATTCTGAACAACTTTGCACTCTACAGTTTTTGCCGTAAAATGAACAGGAGAGCATGAAATTGCATAAAACTAGTATTACATATTAAATCCCTATGTTCATCTTTAACTACCACCACCTGGTGTTAAAATATTTATTGAAAATATATGTATACATACTTACATTTAAAATATTATGCTCGATATTATGTATATAAAAGAAAATACTGTTATATATCAATTTTAGAACAAGAATTTACCGTTCCAACACATAGAATAATTTAAAATACATACACAATGTATAAATATGAACGTGCACATACACTAACACACATTCTTTTCGTTTGACTGATGTAAGTCAACTGTAGTCAATCGCTTCGCGTTCTAGAGGTAATATAAGTATACTTAAATACTGGAAATAACTTTCGCTTTTCTAACATGCGTTGCTGTTTGGAATTATAAACTTAACGATCTGATTAGAATTGCTTCACATACTTACCTTCCAACATATGTATAACTGTAATTTGCAGCGCGCAAAATACATTTTCCGGTTAAATTTTCCGTCTCATCGAAACCCAAATAGACGCCAAATATTTCCAATTTTAATTGGCACAAAAGTGACCCCTGTGGTGCACTCTCCACACCAGCTGTGAGTGCCCGAGAGGTGACGCCTGGTAAGCGCCCACACGGTAAAATATATCGTCATCATTACCGATGTCTACATGTGTTGTAGATACTGGCACACCCAGAAATGGGTAATATGCCGTGATGATATATTTATTTATTTATTTATTTATTTATTTATCGAAACCCAAATGATCGCTTTAGTGACGAGATATGGCGAGAAACAATCCACTCCTCGTCTCGTCATATATTTCCTTACTTTCTTTCGATCTCGACTCGAGAGTCTCGAATTTCTCGAATTTGTAATTAGAAATAGTAAATAAATTAACATTATAAGCAACATGAAAAATAAACGGGTACTACTGATTAAAACATTATTTTACTAAGTCTGGTGTTTGAATGGTAGGTAAAAAATCTGTTGTGGCCAGCACAATACCTCCCGCCATGTCCATTTTATGTTATATAAGTAGTGTATTGCATTTTGCTATCGAACCGTCATTTATAACAAAAAAAAAATACAGAACTTTACCCAAATATTGTTTTTTATTATATTTAACATGTCTTCTGCACACAAACAATTCTAATTATATCTATTTTTCATTGTATGAGGAAGTTTATAAATGTCAGAGATTCTTCCAATTCATTAACCAGATTGGCGGTATATCTTATGGATATATGCATTTTACCTATAATTTCAAATATTTAATTAATAAAACAATAAGAAAGATTAAATATACTTCCCAGAAAAAGCTGTCAGAATGTCACTAAAACTGTTGATTTTTGACACTGACATATGTCATTTAAAAACTATGTTTTAAACATTGGAATTTGTCAACTGGTTTCCTTAGTGCCTTGGCCTTTGCGATTAAATTACTCTATATATTATAGTGTCTTTATCTCTAAATCTATACAAGATATAATAAAATTTTAAGTGTATTAGATGGAGAATTTTATATTCTTCAATATTTAAGAACAAAAATTTATATTTAGAAGAATTTTTCTAAGAAACTACTACTTCCGGTTGTTCAATTGTTACCAAAACCTTTTCAGCTTTTCCCAGGAATATCAGATTGAGGAATCCATAGTTAAACAGTTCTTAGGTCTTATAGTTTTTGAGGAATCGTCCCTACAACATCCAGACATACACACACACACACATACACACATACACATATCCACACACGCACACACACACATACACATACACACACAGAGAGAGAGACATTATTTTAAAAATGTTATAATCGGATTCTAGAGACCTTAAATCGTGCTTATTCTCTAAAATCTGGATATGCGAATTTTACCATGAATCCAATACCTCTCTTAGCGAGAGGTAAAAATCTGTTGTGGCCAGCACAATACTTCTCGCCATTTCCATTTTATGTTATATAAGTATTGTATTGCACTTCGCTATCGAACCGTCGTTTTATAACAAAAAAATACAGAACTTTACCAAAATATTGTTTTTATTGTATTTAACATGTCTTCTGCACACATAGAATTCTAATTATATCTATTTTTCATTGTGTGAGGAAGTTTCTAAATGTCAGAGATTCTTCCAATTCATTAATCAGATTGACGGTATTTCTGATGGATATATGTATGCATTTTCCCTGCAATTTTAAATATTTAATTAATAAAACAATAAAAAAGATTAAATGTTTCCCAGAAAAAGCTTTCAGAATGTCACTAAAACTGTTGATCTTTGACACTGATATCTGTCATTCACAAACTATGTTATAAACATTTGAATTTTACAGTGCAGTGTGTGGATGTTGGAGCTAAGGTTTCTCAAAGACTTAAAGAATATTTAACTGCAGTTTTCTCAATCCGACATTCCTGGGAAGAGCTGATTAGATTTTGGTAACAATTGGACAACCGGAAGTAATAGTTTCTTTAAAAAAATCTTCTAAATATATTTTTTTGGAAATTTTTGTTATTACAAATATTGAAGAACATAAAATTCTCCATCAAATACACTTAAAATAGGGTTTACACTAGGTTCGTAACTGTCTTACAACTTACTGGTACAAGCAACTAACCCTATTACTATACCAGTGTAAACCTGGCTTATAATAATAATAATAATAATAATAATAATAATATATTTATTTCACTTGACAAAGGTACATGTGTTGAAAAAGTCATAAAAAAGAACAGATAGATACATACATATATATATATATATATATATATATATATATATATATATATATATATATATATATATTACAAATTTTAAATATTATTAACAAATCTCATTATTAAAATTATTATATTCTGATACAGAGTAAAAGCAATTATTAACTAAAAATATTTTAAGAGTTTCCTTGAATGTTCGCAAG
The DNA here is from genome assembly GCA_943142095.1 of Ophonus ardosiacus. NCBI lineage: Eukaryota > Metazoa > Arthropoda > Insecta > Coleoptera > Carabidae > Ophonus > Ophonus ardosiacus. The sequence continues at coordinate 13,244,221 of OW964840.1, forward strand.
TTGCTACAGTTTTTAATCTCAGATGGTAATCTATTAAAAACATCTAGACCTAAATATTGTGGAGATTTTCTTCCTACATTTAATTTGTTAAAAGGCATTCTAAATTCATGTTTATTTCTTGTATTATAATTGTGTAAATCCATGTTTGTTAAAAAATTGTGCTTATTTTTGTATACATAATTGCACAATTCCTGTAATAATAAACAAGTTAATGGTAAAATAATTGAATTTTTTGAATAAATTTCTGCATGAAGTTGACTGTGGGACACCAGCAATACATCTAAGTATTCTTTTCTGGCAAATGAATACGTCAGATGCCATTGAAGAGGAGCCCCAAAAACAAACACCGTAATTTAAAGCAGACCCAACATGCGCATGATATAACATTATCAATGGGGTCCTATACCATAGTCATATTTTAACTCTCTTAAATAAGAAGACGAAAATATACATAAATTAATGAGTATTAGTGAAAAAATTTCTTTAAATATTAACTAGGTCACAAACTATAAGCGATTGAAGCTGATTACTAATTGGGTATGACACGTTAGGTACTAAGAATTTGATTGGTCGCTTGATTTTAAAAAGAAGATTCGCGCGTCTTCAGCGGTCACCTTTGAAGAATATGAAATGTCATGTTGTTCTATAACCTTACAAAACATTTAACAATTTTGTGTTTGATGAATTTGTTTAATTATAACATCTAGTAATATTAACAATAATCATTTATTTATAATTACATCAATTTGTAATATGAATTAAATTAATAATAATATTAATTAAATTAATATTGAAACTTCAAAACAGGCAAACATTAGCGCCATCCGTCGTCATACTTTGTGTAATAATATTGTGAAACTGTTTCAATGTTCTGTAATTTATTAGGAAAAAATCCTTGTTAAATGCTTATTATTTATGTTATTTATACTTAATAATAATTTCTTCGTGAATATAATGTATAAGTTTTTATATAAAAACATTTCAGCTATGCAAACATGAAAAAAATTGTTTCCAGTATAACTAAGAGTTTGTCCCATTGTTTGTCGATCACTTGTTAGTACCTGCTACGTCACGCACAAATTCTTAAACTTTAAAAATTTATATCTCGCTTATTACGTAAATTTTTTTAGTCGCGTTTGCACTGAAGTTCTTATTTTATCCTGTTCTTACAGGAAAAAAAAATAAAAGAAAAATGGTATAGGATGCCATTGGTCTATATTTAATATATTTTTATCATTTTTTATTAAATACCATGTGGAATTTAATTTTTTAATAATGTCGTGGCAATGGTCGTTCCACAAACAATGTTCATTCATATGCAAACCTAAGGACCTTATAGGACAGTACTTGTGCCAGTACCTACTTGCACAAATAATCAGGACAGGTAGTTGGATAACCTCCCAGGCTATCTACTTTCCACTTGCAAAGCCACCATCCTTCCCCCACCAGCGTATGTGACACTAGCCTATCGGCTTGTATGTCTAATATACCAATCATAGAAAAGAGAGTATATATTGAGTCCAATGTAAACATTTGCTCGCTAGTGTACAGATGCCTACAAAAGAATCATCGGGTTTTAAAAAGATATATTTCACAAAGTTTTACATATATAATATTAAATGACACACGAAACTAAAGGAACAATGTTCAAGTTTAAAACGCGCGCTAACAAACTTCGCTTTAAAGGTCCAGATGGCAGCACGAACTCAGTATGCAAAATGGCGACTATGCAGCAAAAAGCGTTTTGGTATGGACCTATTAAATTAAAAGAGAGAGATATTAATAAAAGTGAGATGTGCATAGTGCGCAGTTGAATTTTAGCGCAGGTGGGTGACAAAGTGTAAAACATTTGAATTTAAAAAATGGCAGCAAATACATGTACAATAAATTTAATAAAACTGACTCAATTTAGGTATAGTACTTGCGATGAATACTTCAAAAAGAGAGGAAGAACAAATGGAAATCAGAAAAGAAGATATAAGCTAAAGAAGGTTATATACACGATATCAAAATATTAGAAGAAAGCGATACAGTTGTGTGCGTTAAAGCCAACTGTTATCGTAGTCAAAAGAAATGTGCAAAACCACATAAGATATTTATAAAGTTTTTTTCAATAATTCTGTATCAATTTTCAATTCGTTACCCCAATGCTTTGTCTTATTCAGATCCTTAGAGAATATGTGGTACGCCAACAATTGTGATGATGTATGTATTACATACTGTACAATATTTACGAAATTATTTTCTTGTTCTTATATGTTCCTGCATATCTGTACCTCAAACTTGAGAACTTATTATGCTTTGCTTTTTATGATAAAAATTGTTTTGTTCCGTATACCAGAACAATCGAAAAGTGACAGTAAATAGCATAGTTGTCAAATGATTTTTTTAAAAGAACTGATATTATAATCTCTAATTAAACATACATTTTACATAACATATATATTTTTTTTATTAGATATATTTCTGTTTGTAACACATATATTTTTTGTCATTTTCTTCATAATTTTTAACAAGTATAAATTTATTTGATTTATCTTTCGTTATTTGGCAACATGGTGTCACCTACCTAGCGATTCAGAAAAAAATCGCTAGATGGCACATCTAAAATGACGTCACAGAGTCATAAAAATTTAATAGGTCCATTGTTCAGCTGGCCTCCCAGGTCACCCGATCTTACGGTTTGCGATTTTTACCTTCCGTCACCTTTAGATAAGGAAGGTATTGTCTCTGGTCAAAAAATTCGGTGGTGAGTTTTTAATGAATAAGCACGTTTTATGGTCCCTACCAGGGTTGGCTTGATTTAAATAATTTGATTTAAATCATGATTTAAATCAACTGATTTTTTTAAAAAAATCACTGATTTTATCACAGATGAAAAAAAGATTCAAATTGTAATAAAAATGAATTTATTTACTACAAAATTATAAATAACAACAAAAATATGGACTGTATTCGAATTCTAACAGATTACTGATTACATGTTTTGATCTATTTTATTTAGGTATGCATTGTTGAAAAAGACGCTCGCGCATGGGTACGTTATATACTAAATTTATGCAAAAATTCAAATGCATCTTTTGGGGTTTATTACAGATTTCGTTTTCGTTTATGAAATAAAGTATTTATATTGCTTTTAATACAATTAAAAAAGTACAATAACACCACTAAATCTTTAAAAACAAAAAAATAAAAAAATCATGATTTATTTGATTTTTTTAAAAAAATCAATGATTTTTGATTTTTTTAAATAAATCATGATTTTTTCCAACCCTGGTCCCTACAATACGAATTTACTATTTTTAAGATGATGTCTGTATGTGTGTGTGTGTGTCCGTGTGTGTGTGTATGTATGCCGTGTGTGACAAATTTTTCTCCGGCGATAACTCTAATACTACAATAGGCTATTCCACAGTAATCAAAAATAGTAAAAGTTTATTGAAAATAAGAATGATAATAGTTAAAGGTTAAGGAAAACCATATTTCTTTTATTATAAATTATCTTCTAGAAGACACGGGGAGTTTTGCTTTTGATGATGCAGGACATGTGCACGTGTGTTTGAGCAAATAGGATCCAAGTATGACCTCCGATTTTGAGAAGCCCCGCCCTAACTAAGAATATACTTCTTCGGGTGTGTCGGATCTGTTCGGTTGCTGTTCGGGCGACGTTCTAATTTCTTTATTTTTATAAAATGAGAGAAAAAGTGAAATAAATTAAGTGAAATAATTTATTTTATGTCTCTAATAATGAATTATAATATTACAATTTAAATATTCATTATTTTGTAATTTGTTTAACAATTTTTCGTGGTTTGTGAACCACTGTTTGTTTACTTCTGGTATATCCACATTACCTACGTCACAAAGCAGATTTAAAATTCGGACCTTAATATCTCACTTATTTGGAGGAATTTTTAACTCGGACTTTCACATGTGGTCTTATATATTTTTATGTATTTCAAGAAAAAAAAATTAAAAAATCTGATGTGGCCAACACATGACCTCCCGCCAATTCCATGTTTAAAATAGCAGTGAGTTTTAAGTAAAGTATCATTACCGGTTAATCGTTTGTAAATAAAATCTAATTTGTTGTCCAATAAATAGAAAAGTCTGTAATACGAAATTTTGGATTGTTTTATTGTTTTTTCTCAAAAATTTGTTAGAGCTCCAAATTAAGTACTACATCCGATTTATCATATATGGTTAAAATCTAATATGTTGTTTCAAATTATATATGAGTTTTAAATACCAAATTTGAGAAGTTTTGGATCATATTTTAATAGGCTTTAAGGAAAAATCGTCACACATGTACATTCTTATAAAAATCAGCATCATCTTCTAGGTGCTCTAAAACGCAATCTTTGTAAATTCTTCGCCGTACATAATCCATTTCGTAAATGTGTAGTTGTAAATTAATATTAATTTATAGTGCTGCAAAAATAGCAATTAGCAAATTTAAATCAGATCATCCTGTTCATCTAACATTTATGTATGATGGAAAATATATTATTTTTACAAACCTTAATAAAATATTTTACTATTATATTCTCATTAACACGGTTTTATTATTAATTTTAATATAATTACTGCCTGTCAGTGACATTTGTTTAAATATGTCAAACCTGTCATTAAAATTATGATTTTGTTTGACGCACAGGCTAGCTGATATATGGAAATAAATTATATTATATATTCATATTTAAAGTTATTTAGAGTTATTTACTAAATGTTATTATCGTAGAATTGAAGATTAAACCATTATATTCCATTTTAATTAGTAAAAATTGCTAAAAAATTATATTCAATGAATTTTTTACAAGAAAAACTGTTAAAAGCTTGTATAAATGATACTTCCGGTTATCCGATATACACTAAAAACTAATGAGCTCTTCCCATATTAGTATAGAATGAGTATACAAAATTTCAAATTTTTCTGATTGATAGTATTTGAGTAATCGTGTCCACATGATCCACACACACACACAGACACACACACAGACACACACACATACATACCTACAGACATCATTGTAAAAATGTTAAAATCGGATTCTGGGGACATCAAAACGTGCTTATTATATAAAATCTCTGTATGCTATTTTTAGCACGATCCCTATACCTCCCTTACCTAGGGTAGCGGGAGGTAAAAAATGTCGTGGAATAGCCTATTCTAAAAATTATAATTCTTTCATATTCCTCTTCTGTACATCCATATGAAAAGTTGATTAGATTTTGGTTATAATTGATCCACCGGAAGTACCCTTATTTGAAGTTTTTAACAGTTTTTCTTAAAAAAACGTAGTTATATATTGTTTTTTGACATTTTGTTATTATACATATTAAAGAAAATATTCTTCTCTATACAGTTTGATTATACATTTTCCTTCATATTCTATAGATGTAGATTTAAAGCATTATAAAGAAATTAATTTTCAAAAATTATTCAGCTTTGCTATTTATCATGGAAACAACTGATGCTGATATATTAAAAAAATTCTAATTGACAGATGTCAGTTGCAAGTGCAAAACCAAATATGGAAAGTGTATGATCACAAAATTGTTATGTCATTGTTCTCCTCGCAAGTGACACTCAGAGAAAGACCAAAGAGAAGATGGAAGGACTGTATCGCAGAAGACTGAAAGGAATGCCTGTGTCAAGAAGATGTGTTGGACAGGAATGAGTGGAAGAAAAGAGGAAACAGCTACCTCTAATAAAATAGGGGAAGCTGAAGAATAAGAAGAAGTGTCAAGTGCATTTTACTTAGTGTATGTTTATGTTATAATTTTATTGGATTTATAGAATAGAAATAGTGTGTTCGTGTTTGATTTTACATGATATTATATAGAAACTGGTCCAAGGACCTTTTGGTATGGGATTTGTACAAAATACATCGAATTGACGGAAGGTCTTGTGCTGGCCACAACAGATTTTTTCTTTAGGGGTACATTAAAGATATGGTCTAGGTGCCACCAATGCCAACACCATTGGGTGAACTGCGGGAACGCATTACTGCTGCTGTGTACAGCATCGATGGGGGCACATTGCATCGTGTGTGGGCCGAACTGGACTACCGTTTAGACGTGTGTCGTGTGACGCGAGGAGCCCACATCGAACATTTGTGTATAATTTAAAACTTGGACATTTTCCCTTCATTTTCATGTGTCATTTAATATTATATATGTAAAACTTTGTGAAATATATCTTTTTAAAACCCGATGATTATTTTGTAGGCACCCTGTATTTGTAAGCTAGTGTCAGTAAATTTCTGTTTTGTACAGAGTTGAAGTGTGTATAGTTGCCGGTGTTTTTGATTAAGAGATTTAAAAAAAAAAACAATTAAGTTTGTGGAAGTTTATCGCAATTTCCTGACCCACACTCTTTTTAAATGACATTTTTTTTTTACTTACTTAATCCTGCACCTTTCTACCCTCACGGGTATAAGGCGTTCCCCCGGCTTGCGGGGGAGGGGGTTGAGTTCTGGTTCGTTGGTCTTCTCCATATTTCTTTCCACTCTGCTCTATCTTGTGTTGCTGTCTTCGTTTCTTCCCAAGTTAGACCTCTTCTTTGCGCTGCATCCTTTACTTCTTCCAGCCACGTTCTTCTTGGTCGTCCTCGTGGTTTCTTTCTTCCAATTTTTGCTTCAAACACTTTTTTAACTATTCTCTCCTCTCCCATCCTTTCTACATGACCATACCATCTCATCTGTCCTTCTGCTATCTTATCTTCTATTGCTTTTACTTTTAAGTTTTGTCTGTAGGTTGTGTTTTCAATTCTGTCCAGTCTTGTTTTCCCCTCTATTTTTCTCAAGAATCTCATTTCGGTAGCCCTAATTTTTTCTTTTTGTCTTTGCGTTAATGTCCATGTTTCAGCTCCGTGTATGAGTATAGGTGTCACTACTTTCTTAAATATTTGTACCCTGGTCTCTTTCGGTATTTCTTTCTTTCCTAAGAAGCTGTGTTTGATGCTATTGAATATTTTGCCTCCTGTTGTTCTTCTTTCTTTTATTTCTTCATCAAATCTTCCATCTTCTGAGATCATTGCCCCCAGGTATTTAAATTTTTGGACTTGCTGTAGATTTTCATTTTTTAGTTGTATCGTGTGGTGTTGTTCATTTCTTCCTAGTATAATGGTTTTCGTTTTTTCTTTATTGATCTTCATGTTTAATTTTTGTAGCGCTTTATCATATATTTCTATATTCCTTATTAAGGTTTTTTCGTCTTCTGCTATGATGACCATGTCATCTGCATAGCATAATTCTGCTATTTCCACTCTTCTCAATTTCCAATGTCCTATGTAATATTTCTTTACTTCTTTCTTTGTCTCTTTTATTCCTTCGTCAAGAATTAGCGTAAACAGAAGCGGGCTCAAAATGCATCCTTGCCTTACTCCGGCTGTAGTTTCAAATGTATTGGAGGTCTCTTGTTTCACTCTTACATAGCTCTTAGTGTTTGAATATAGGCTCTGAATTCCTGTTATTAACGTATTTGATATTCCCCTTTTTCTTAGCGTTTTCCATATGTCTTCTCTATTGATTCTATCAAACGCTTTCTCTAGATCAATGAAGCACACATGTACGTTTCTCCCTTCTTTTATTGCCTTTTCCCCTATTTGTCTTAGTATGAATATCGCATCATTTACTCCTCTATTTTATTTATTTTTTTAATCTCTCTAATAAGTTCTTCATTCACAATTTGTGTAATTTGCAAAAATATTTCTTTGAACTTTTTATTTCTAGTATGACGAGAAATTGTATTACTAATTGACAGTGTAGTGTTCGGGTAGGAGAGTACATTGAAGGTGGCAATATTTGTTTTGTGTAATTTTATACACTGTCAATGTTCTAAGATCAATCTTGTTATTTTGTAGCTACACCTCGTATATAAATATATCACGGCATATTACCCATTACACTGGGTGTGCTAATCTACTTTGTACACAGATGTAGATAATGACAGAAGGAATAAGTCACTCCAAAATGGCGAGTTTGGAACTAGAGTTTCTTTTTGGCAGATATTGTGATGTTTCCAGACCTTCAGGCCTATTCTACTAAAAAAATATGTATCGTTATGAATCGTTACATATCGTTGTTTCATATCGTTTAATAACGACAAGTTCACATGCATCGCTGAAGTCGTAAAGTTAGACAGATTTTGAGAACAAAAGTAAAAATGGCCGAAGAAGATATTTTGTTAATTGTAGCTGAGAAAGAGATTCTGCAAAGATGAGTATTTATTCACATCTGTACACTAATTATATATATTATACTTTTTAGTATTAGACATTTTATTTATATTTCAGAAATATATTTAAAAATTTAGATTTAGATAATATTTAGTGGACGAAGGACTCCAGGCTGTTCTGCATGTTGATAAGGGTAGGAAAAAGAAAAATCCAAGGTTTTTCCGTTGCATAATGTAAATAATAAATAAATAATTTTCAAATACATTCTGCAACGAAAAAACTTTTTTTTTCTACCCTTAGATAATATTATTTAATATATTGATATATAATATAATATAGAACATAGATGCACTATCTATGTATTTAAAAATTATATATTTGTATAGGGATGTCGGATTATATAATCGTACACTGCGTGATACATCAGATCCTTTTACCCGTTCCCACAGAATTTAAATGACTTGTAAGTCTTCTCCATATTTCTTCCAATTCTTCAGTGAACAATTTATTAATTCTTAATGAACTGTTATTTTCCAGTTCTTCAACATATATTTCATACTGTCTTTGAGTTGTCCTCGAAGCCCTTTTCTTTATATCCATTGTGAAATTTAATTAAATAAACAATGAATCGATATGTCAAATTTAAATTGAGAAACATATAAAAATTTATTCTGTCAAAATATACATGAAGTTAGATATTATCGTTATAATCCTGATAACGATAATTTATAACGATATGATTAATAGAATAGGTTTTTGGTATTTGTCGTTATTAAAGTCGTTTAACCAAATGCTTAGCGACAGTCGTTCAGTAACGATATCGTTATACATTTTTTTAGTAGAATAGGCCTGCTTGTATTCATAACGTAACGTAAGCTATGATCCGAATTAACGTGACGTCACATTCGGCTCTCGCTGAGTTTGCCCGAATGACCGTGACGGATCATTTTGGTGCACGGCCCAAGAAAAAGTGTTCAAGGTGCGCCTAAAGAAGTTTTCACTTCAAAAAGAAAAAAGAAAGGATAAAAGGATATAATAAATAAAAGTCGAATAAAAAACAGAGAAAGATGTATTAGCCTCTGATACATATCCTTAACCTAGGAGTGGTGTTCTTGTTGTGGTTGTTGTATACATAACGTTTGTGATGGTGTAATGAGTGGTTTAGGCAGCTTCGCCACCTTCTTCTTCGTCTCCAGCGCCTCCTGTCAACAGGCCGATAAGATGTGCGGTGTCAATGCCTCCTTTGTCGTCAATGATGAGGTTGTCGTACGCGTCGTCCACTTCTTTAGCGGAGAACTTGTCGCCCCAGGTCATCAGGGCGTGTCTCAACCTGCAACGAACAAAAATAAGTCAGTAAAGATTCTCAGGGGATTGTTTTCTTCTCTTGGTTAAGAGGTTGGTAGCAATGAATGCGACATTTTTCGAAATAACGTTTTAAAACAAGGCGTGTGGTACCATACCAACAAGCATTATACAGTGTGTCCCATTTAGAGGTGCCACCATTGGGATCTCGAGAACTATAAGAGATACGATGTCGGTTATATGGAACTTTTTGTGCGCATTTGGGAGGTCATCTCAGATGTGCTTTTGTTTTTCCAAAAATTCTCATAGGACACTAGATAATGACGAAAAACTGAATATTGTTGATTTTTTCTTTTTCAAATAACTTCTAAACTACTAGTAATTGAAAAAAACGTTTCAAATACAAAAGATAGATATTTTTATTAACTAACCAGTGGCGTACGACATAAATTTTTATATCCGTAAATTTTTGAGATATAACACAAACTTATGTTTTTTTAAATGGAACCCATATCTGATTTTAGTCTCAAAAAAATCATTATTTATTTCTCTTTTCAACGATGTAAGGGTTATTATGTTTTATATTTGTTTTGCTCCTAAAATTTATTTTTTCTCTTTATTTTCCTGAACTTTCTTATTATTTTCCAAAAAAACATTATTATTTTTATTAATTATATTGTATTTGATCGAATTAATTTGTTTTATGCCTTTATTACTTAATATTTTCATTCTAAACTCATAATTACAAATTACACTATAATGTGCCAAGGGCGACCAGATACAAAATATTATAAAAATTAGTTTGATACGAGTTTTGAGCAAAATTTTCTAACGAAATAAATTATTTAAAAACAAGGAGTATTTTTAAATAGAAATCTACCAATATTTTCAAAATAATTATAAATTTAATACAAAATAAGGAAAAAATAATAATTTTGAAGGCAAAACAAATATAAAACATAATAACCCTTACATCGTTGAAAAGAAAAACAAATAATGATTTTTTGAGACTAAAATCAGATATGGGTTCCATTTAAAAAAATAAAAGTTTGTTTTATATCTCGAAAATTTACAGATATAAAAATTTATTTCGTACGCCGCTGGTTAGTTAATAAAAATATCTATCTTTGATATTTGAAAAGTTTTTCTCAATTACTAATGGTTTAGAAGTTATTTGAAATAGCAAAAATCAACAATATTCAGTTTTTCGTCATTATCTAGTGTCCTATGAGAATTTTTGGAAAAACAAAAGCACATCTGAGATGGCCTCCCAAAGGCGCACAAAAAGTTCCATTTAACCGTCATCGTATCTCTTATAGTTCTCGAGATCCCAATGGTGGCACCTCTAAATGGGACACACTGTATACCGTATTCGCCAGATATGGCCCCGTATGACTTCTTCTTATTCCCCAAACTCAAATAACCATTTCGTGGAAGACTGAAGGCATAAAAAAATTTGTTGTGACCAGCATAATACCTCTCGGCATTTCTATTTTATATATTAAATATTGTATTGCTCTTCGCTGTCGAAACGTCGTTTTATATTAATAGATATTTACACACCAAGTGAGCTAAGGTAATGTTTATCCATGAGAAGAAAGTTTAGCTCACGAGTCCGAAGGGCGAGTGAGTTAAATTCTTCGAGTGAATAAACATTCTTAGCTCACGTGGTTTGTACAATATTTTATTCAATTTTGACGAAATAATAATAAAACCATTATAATATTTAATTTTGACAAAATAAAAAATTGATCAGTTAGTAGGCTAAGCATGACAATCGTCGCTGATAGACGTCAAGTCACATATTTAAAAAGCTTCATTGTCTGTCATTTATGTCGTAAAAAATAATGAAAAGGGCTGATAATATCTGATAAATTATGTGGTAAGTGTTATTTTCGTTCTTGATGTTATTTTTAAATGTATTTTTTGTTGCAGAATGCCAGAGTGAGTTAAAATTTTGTGAGAGTGATTTAAAAATTTTTTTAATTCATATGTGAAAAAAGTGTTACTTATAGTTGTTGCTATGGAGTTAATAATGACAGTTTAAAACGTCAAAATTGAATAAAAAAAATTATAGAACTTTACCCAAATATTGTGCAAACATAAAATTCTAATCATCGACCTTTAAACTAATGGACCAAGTGTCTCCTATTCCTTTATAGTTAGAATATTGTTCCAACATAGAAAGATAGAAATATATATTCTGTCCTTCATCAGTACGGAAGTTCTCAGTTAAAGTATACTGCGCATGCGTTCGTACTCATTGTACATCTTTTTCAGTAATATGTAAACCTCTATACATCGCTCTCTATCACTAAATAATTGTCAAAATTTACATTTGACGTTTCGTAACTGTTTGTGTATTATTTGCTTCTTTGGAGAACATTTACAATTATTTCTGTCAATATATACGTGTGTGTTGTGAGGTGTGTATGTGAGAAAATAATGGGGAAACGGTGTATTTCGTGCAGTCAACAGTACGTACGCGGTCCAGCTGTGTCATTTTATATGTAAGTTCTTATTAATTATTACTTGTCCCCTATAATATAATATTTATGTAATACAGTCGAACTTCAGTAAGTCGAACTTCGATAACTCGTATTTTTGATAACTCGAATCAAACTGATTGGCAATAGCGCCAAGAATGAGAATTATGGGTAATTTTTACTTGATAACTCGAACTTCGATTACTCGAATATCTTTATAATTCGAACAGAATATTTGGCTCTAGCTTCAATAAGTCGAATTCTGGGGGGAATCCACTAAATACGTGATTTTGTAACATAACAAGTTGACGGAGGCAGTTTGGTTTCTGCACTACTGAAGTTCAAACATATGCTTTGTTATTATTAATTGAAAAAAAAATATTGTGCCTACTTGATTTATCACGTTTAAGACATTTTCATTCCTGATGATATATCATTGAAACGTACTTTAAAAACTTTATCTATTAATGAACATTGAAGCTTTTTTTATTGAAAATCAAAATAATAAAAATCTCTCGTCAGTCACAAATAACTGACTTTTTTACACTAAAATAATGTTTATAACTTTGATCTGTATATATCAATCTGTATATGTAAATCATAAGTTAAGTGATTTTTACTCGAATAAATACATAAATAATATTTATACATATGCATTTTATTTAATAACCCGAAGTCTTGATAACTCGAACTTTTTTTGTGGCAAGTCATGGTTTGAGTTATCGAAGTTCGACTGTATATTGTATTAAAAATATATAATGAATCGAATTATGCACAAAATTAAATCTATACTCTTAGCGATTATGCACCAAGTACAACAAGTTAGGGATAAATCAAATTTTTTATTTTGCTGCGTTTTCTTAACTTCCGTAATATTGAAGGATAGAGATACTATGTCTGCACCGTTGTTTTGCTTGTACGCTGCGTCTATTAGTTTAAAGGTCGATGATTCTAATAATATCTATTTTTTCATTGTATGAGGAAGTTTCTAAATGTCAGAGATTCTTCCAATTCATTAAAAAGATTGGCGATACTTCTTATGGTTATATGCATTTACCTATTATTTTAAATATTTAATTAATAAAACAATAAGAAAGATTAAATGTACTTCGCAAAAAAAGCTTTCAGAATGTCACTAAAACTGCTAAATTTTGACACTGACATTTATGTGTCATAAATTGTGTTACAAGCATTTGAATTTGTCAACTGGTTTCGGAGGGATAGCTTGACTCATATGTATTAATAGGAATTAACATACCCGTTCTAAATAATTTAGAAGTTTTCAAATATGACAGAAATGTCATATTCTTCTTTAGTTGTTTTGGCAGAATGTTTGCATTTTAAATATAATTGGCAACACATTATTAAAAGAATAAAACGTTGACATATAAGGTTACGTTAAGTTCATATATGCATAATGAAGTTAGCTATTGTCAAATAATCTGGTTCATTCACAAGTATTATTTTGTAAAGATTGTCAATAATACCGACGTAGGTTCTGAATTGATAAATTCATAAAGATTGTTACAAATGTCTTTATGATAACAATCTTTATATCCGTAACAACCTTTATGACTGTGTTTCTCTGAATAGGCCACTTAAATTTCCTCATAACCAAGTGTTTGATTTGTATCCTCCCATTGCCCCATACTCACTTCTCGCTATCAATGGCTCCATTGTTGTCGAAGGTCTTGAAGGCATTGATGACAACATCATCGTCATCAGAGCCACCGGAGTTGGCCATGCGGTTGCCGAAGAGAGACAACAGCTGGGTGAAGTTGATGGGGCCAGGGGCTTCGTTGATCATCTCGTCCATTTCCTTCTCGTTGGCGAGTTTGCCGACAGAGTCGAAAGTGGCGCGCAAGTCGCTCTTCGTGATGATGCCGTCTTTGTCGTGGTCCATCAGCTGGAAGCCTTCTTTGAATTCGGCTACCTGGAACAAGAAATTGATTTCTTCAAAATTGTGTAATTTCTTGTAATGCAGTTAAAATGTTTCTAACTTCGTTAAGATTTAATCTACGATGCCAGAAGGAGATGATGTTAAACACCAGGGTGTTATGTAAGTAAGTGTACAACGCTTAACCCATAGTAGAACTGATCCCATAGATAGTCAATCTGGCAATAATTTTTGTGTAACATGCTTTCTACAAGAACTAGAGGCCTTTAAAACTGACCAATCACGTCATAGTTCAAAATTGTGACATATAAGATCATTGGATACGTCTATTTGAAAATAACTCTTTGTACCGTCTTGCCGCAGCACGACTATTTTGTAATGTGTCGCCATAAACCATTTGCATGTCTGCATATTCTTGAATGGTGAAGGTAAATGGCATTTTGAGAATATATAAAAAATTGATGTGGCCAGCACATGACCTCCCGTCGATTCCATGTTTAAAATAGCAATGAGCTTTACGTATCACTTTCGGTTGATCGTTTGTAAATAAAATATAATTTGTTGTTCAAATAAATAGAAAAGTCTGTAATACGAAATTTTTAATCATATTTTATTATGCTTTTCCTCGAAAATCTATTGAGTTCCAAATTAAGTTTATCATCTATAGTCAAAATCTAATATGTTGTTTCAAATTATATACGTGTTTTAAATATCATAATTGAAAAAATACTGTTTAGAGCTTCAAATAAACTATCATTTTCGGTTTATCAATTTTAGCAAAAATCTAATATGTCATTCTCATTAATATAAAAGTCTTAAATACCAAATTTGAAAAGTTTTGGATTATATCATAATTTGTTTTTCCCGTGGCCGCGTGCCTAAGTGCCTGGTCGCGAACCTTAAGGTACCAGGTTCGATCCCGACAGACGCCAAATATTTCCAATTTTTAATGGCACAAAAGTGACCCCGTGGTGCACTCTCCACACCAGCTATGAGTGCCCGTGAGGTGACGCCTGGTAAGCGCCCACATGGTAAAATATATCGTCATCGTTACCGATGTCTACATGTGTTGTAGATACTGGCACACCCAGAAATGGGTAATATGGCGTGATGATATATTTATTTTATTTATTTATTTGTTTTTCACAATAATCTGTTCAGAGCTTCAAGTAAAGTATCACTTCCGGGGTATCAATTTTAGGAAAAATCTAATGTTATTCCTCTTGGTATAGAAGTCGTAAATACTAAAATTGAAAAGTTTTGGATTAAATTTTAATACAGTTTTTCATTAAAAACTGTTATGGGTAAAGTACTCCTTCCGGTTGTCCAATTTTACCCAAAATCTAATCAACTTTTATAAGAATGCAGAAAGATTAAATACGGAATATATAGATTTTTGGAAGTTTGATATAGGAGTTATCGTAGACTAAAAAAATCGTCACACACACACACACACACACACACTATTGTAAAAATAGTAAAAACGTGTTGTGGAGACCCTAATTCGTGCTTATTGACTGAAAACTCACTATCGAATTTTTGGACCGAAAACATTACCCCCCTTACCAAAGCGGGAGCTAAAAATAGTAATTTACGTAACAAGACCTGAAAGTGATACTTTACTGGGTGAGCAAGCTTGTGAGCCCAGTATAGACACTTTCAGGTCATGTTGGGTACAATATTTTTTTTGCGATCCTGAAAAAAGAATAAAAAAGTATTTTTTTATTTTTTACTGCGAGCAAAAATAATAAATAAATAAACAATTGATCTCCATGGAAACATTTAGCTTTACCGGTCCCGGGATCGGTAAAGTACTTTCCGATCCCTTATAGACAACTTTCCGAGCTAGCTCAGCAAAGAAGGACTTTCCGGTCTAAATAGTGATCAGAAAGAGCTCATTTTCTGGGCGATCGCGAAAAAAAGAATATAAATTGTATGTTTGTGCAAAATAAACGTTTAATGTCAGTTTAACAATCAATTTTTTTCTAGAGAACACATTGATTTTTACTTTTTTACAAAATTTTGAACTATGACGTGATTGGTCAGTTTCAGGTGGTTAGTTCTTGTAGAAAGCATGTTAAACAAAAATTATTGCTAGATTTGCTATCTATGGGGTCAGTTCTACCGTGGGTTAAGCATTGTACACTTGCTTACATAACACCCTGTGTAGAAGCATTGGGACTTGGTACTATAGGAACCAAAAGAGGGTAACGCTCATACTTACCATCCCACTAGACCAGGATACTGTTACGGAATGTTGGCGTGGTCTATTTGGACATGGAAAAGGCATTGGCTCTTTGGAATCCTGTGTGTTATTCAAGTACATGCTGAATGTTATAGGATGTACCTACAGAATCTACTTTGTGTAGTTGTCATTTGTTTGGACCATGATCAAGAATTAGAAATTATAGTGATTGTATGAATTAGACAGGTTATATTTAGGAAGTTATGAAGTATATAGCCCGAGGATTGTTCAATAGACGCTGAAGATTTATTGGTTGTTTAAGCAGATGCTAATGACGCGCCAGTCAAAAATATTTGCGCTTTATTCTAAACGTTGTAATTAAGTTGGAAAATCCGTCCAAATATAATTTGTGTGCCCAGTTATTCAATTTTTGGCCGCTGAAGGGCGTCAGCCAATAGGAATTTATACCAAAATGAAAGTTGTATTTTAAAAAAGAAAAACTTCTCAACAGGATTAAATCCCAATTACTGAGTAGGTTAACATACACAAATATTAATGCCTTAATGGGATTCAAACCCAGAACCCCGAGCTCCTGACTAAGAGTCATTGCTCTAACTATAACCATTGAGCCACCGGAGCCGACATTATTCGAGTAGATATTTTCATACGGCAATGGTTCAACGGTGCAATAAATTTAGATAAGGAAGAGTTGTCCCAATGAAACAAAGGGCAGCGGTTCAATTTGGTAGCTAAGGTAGAGTTTAGTGTATGATAATAGACCAGAAAAGTAAGGTTAGAATTTGCCTTTGACGCGAGTTCATAGTTTGAATTTCCTAGTATAGCTTTCATATGGGAGATTGATTTTACAGACAAATAAGTTATTCTGTAATAGCTATTTATGTAATAAGTTGACAACACGTCAAGTGCCCAAAACACTCATTTCGCAATGTATTACATACAAGATTTTTTAGAATAGCGTTTTAAAACAGATAATTTATTCTCAAATATCAACATTTTGAATTTTCAAAATTAAAAAGCAGACAGACGTCAGGTTCATCTATTCGTTGCTAAATGAAATGCTTTTAACCACTAGTGATTAAAAGTAACATTTTACGCATTAAACTGTCACGTTTATGCATTAAACTGTCATTTTTAAGTACTAGTGCTTAAAAGTATTTCATTTAGCAACAAAAATGACAATCAAAAAGTTGTTATAATACGCTAGTATAAAAAAACAAATTATGCAGCTCTTGTTAAGAATTCCAGTTTGTTTATTCAAAAATAGAAATAGCCGATATAACGTATGTCTTTGATAGCCAGTAATAGACACTTACAAAATTGACGTCACTGCAAGAGAGATATAGAAGGTCATGCATCCAAACAAACCTCCCCTCGTTGTCTTGCGTCCCGTTCCCTGTTCCTATCTGTCATTGTATTCGCATCTGTTATTCAGTGTTAAACCTAATTCTTTATTGCGATGTGTACGTTGTGTTTAATAAAAATGAGTTTAAAACCAGAAGATGTGTCTGGGGCAACTTTTTTGTTTGATAATATTGAAGATCATTCAATTATTCAACTAAAACGATGGCTAGAGTGTAAAGTTTACGGCTGATGACAGGTCTTTATTTGTACGGGGTAACCATAGCAACCTTGATTTCTATGCTTCGCCGTTAGAGGCGCTCGTGCAAATTGCAATTTTGTAAGTGTCTATTAGATCAGCGCAACAAAAGATGAAGCATGAACCGAAGTTGTAGGATCAAATTTGCGACATACGTTCATTGAATTTAACTTTATATGACCTCTGCACAGCTCATATGAATATTATTGTACGAATCTGGAAATAAAGTATCGGTCTAGGTGCTACATAAGAAGCCTTTAAAGCTGAGCAAACATTTCTCCGTTAATAAATACACGGGGATCAAAATTATGTTCTCAGCGGTATAAACTGAGTTTGAATTTGGCGCCTATGAACTTTGCCAGCAAGTAATCTATATAGATTAGTGCACCAGTCGGACTCATGCCTTAATGATAATGGAAATGTCTTTTAAATTCGCTGAATAAATATTGTTTTTCTACAGTCACTATAAAAAGTAGCCATTTGCGCTCTCTTTTGTCAACGCAAAATGTCACTTTGCCGCTCATGCGCGACAAAGAAAAAACGCTCGCTGTCCAAATTTCTAAGTATACAATGTTGAGAAATGTCACTTGTCTACATTCTTAATGAAAATGTTTAGTTAGGAACTAATGGCACTGTAATTACACATTTACCACGTTCACAAGTCAATTTGACATATGTTCTGTCGGTATTTAACATAACCTAACAAAATGCCGCACTGCTGTGAAAATGAAATAGGGCATTCATTTACAAAAACAAAAGTATGAAATGCTTAGATTAGATTGAATAAAAACTCAAGAAGAATGGAAAATAACGATAAAATAAAATTAAATATAAAATAAATTGTGTGAACAATTATGTTTAGTAATAGGAATGATTGTACACAGATGGCGGTAGGATAGTTGCGAGTCGTACTGACATTTGATCTCTAGTTAACTATTTATTTTGATTACAATAAAGTTATTAGTTATTTCGTTACACTTAAATAATTGCGAGAAGTCAGTCAATGCACATAATACATGTCTATATAATCACAAATTCCTTGAAATATTTGTTAATTTTTTCAGTGTGACAGGCGTGACAACTAACCACACATTTTGCTACAAAAACTCATCAAATCATCACAAATCCTTGCTTCCACGCTCTAATTTTGTTTTTTTTTATGGAATAGATGGCTAATGTAACGATATAATCATTTAAAAGCCTTTTTAAGTTTAAACCGTATCTTTTGTATTAGCCAATCGTTATTTATTGAGCAGTACTGTAAGTATAAAGTGTGCATTTTATTATTTTTTGTTATGGTGGGGACCCGCTTATGGCGACTGTAGAAAAAATCTTGTGTGTGTTTCGAGCGCAAATGGACATTGTCGATTTCGAGAGAATGCCGCGCTCCTTCGTCGCGCGCCAACAACCTCTCAATCGACAATGTCGCATTTTGCGCTCTTAATACACAAATAGCTATTTACAGCGTCTAAACTTGTTTCATTTGAACAATACTTGTATATATGAATAGAAGAAAGAAAAATTAATCTGTAAGATTTGGTGCTTGGATTTGGAGGACTATTATTCTACTAGTAGGGATCAGGCAATGTGCATAATATAGTGTTGGTGTTGGTAGTGTTTGTTTCTGCTGTACCTGTGACTGAGAGAACATGGAAAAGACGTTGGATCCAGAGCGCTTGACTTGGCGCTTGGAGGACGAACGGCTGCTCTGGCGGTTAGCGTCGGCGGCGGGGGCTTCCTCTGCAGGTGCATCTTCTTTCGCCTTCTTCTTCTTGACCTTCTTCTCTTTATCCGCCTATATTAACACACAAACAATGGACATTGTAATATTCTGAATAGAAAATTATGAGATAATCATACATTCATTTATTGTTTGGTTCTTTAATTCACTCAACATTCAATCGATAATATTATACAGGGTGTCTCAATAAACTTGCTCACTATTGGTAACTTTTTTATTTGAAGAGGTACGAGGTTGGTTAAATGAGCAAAATTGTACCATTTTATATTAGAAAATTGGTCATATAGACAAAATAAAATTTGTGTCAGCGGTTCTCAAAATTTGGGACAATATATATATTTTTTAAATGGAACCATATATTTTTTATTATCTTATTGGAAAGAGTATTTTTTTCTCTTTCTAATAAGGTAATGTTGTTTATGTACAATTTTTTCAAATAAACGAGTTATTTACGGTTAAAAATTTAAATTTTGTAAACTATTTTATTAGTTTTTTAGTCAAGTAAGCCATGGAAACAATTGATTTTTTGTTTGTTTGACGTTTAATAATTTCTCCCGTAAAGTTATCTGTGTTTAATAATGTTTAATAACTTTACAAATGAAGAAAAGCTAGATATGATCGTGCTATATGGAAAGTTATATCTAGACACCAGTTACGTAGAACGGTCGGCTCTCTTTCCAAAAGAGTTTAATTGTGCGAAAGAAATAATGGCTTTCAATTTGAATATTTTCTTTGTTTTGTTATTACTGTAAAATAAATTAATAAAGTAATAATTTTATAAAAGACAATTGTTTCCATAGTTTATTTGACCTAAACTAATAAAAGATAATTTTTATCTTTAAACGTAAATAACTCGTTTATTTGAAAAAATTGTACATAAACAACATTACCTTATTGGAAAGAGAAAAAAATGCTCTTTCCAATAAGATAATAAAAAATATATAATTCCATTTAAAAAATATATTCTGTCTCAAATTTTGGGAACCGCTGACACAATTTTTATTTTGTCTACATGACCAATTTTCTATTATAAAATGGCACAATTTTGCTAATTTAACCAACCTCGTATCTCTTCAAATAAAAAAGTTACCAATAGTGAGCAAGCTTATTGAGACACCCTGTATACCTAATCGACACTATTGATCAGAAATCATTGCAGTAAAGAAATAAGTAGACAGCAAAGGCTGTGCCCGATGTCGTATTTTGGCATTTAGTATTTAGGATTTAGGTCTTCTTCACATAAATACAACTCCGAATGGCACACTAGTGACATCCACTGGTTTGTATAGCAACACTTTAGGACATCAAAAATGAATTATACAATTCGATTTAATTTGATGCTTCAAATTAAATTTTAATATTATATTTCATAAAATAGAAGCTACGAAGCTACTCTTTGACGGTAAATTTGACGTTTTGTACGTATAAATTATAGCAACGAACATAATTTGTTTAATTAGAGCGCTTTAACTTCAAGGCATAATGTGCTCCTGCAAAATCCTAAAATCTAATTCCTAAAATCCTAAATAATCACTAGATTTACACAGCCAAAATACATAGGTACTGGTTGTCACACGAAAAGCGGGCCATAGGCTTTTAACATGGGAAAACAATTTTTCTTTGTGAAAAACTTCCCAATTAATTTTGGACAATAATATTTCAAATGAATGTTGTAGAGAATTAAATTCTGCACCCAATGGGGTCCTCCACTCTTATTGTAGGAAGGTATTGTCTTTGGTCAAAAAATTCGGTGGTGAGTTTTTAATGAATAAGTACGTTTTAGGGTCCCTACAATACGAATTTACTATTTTTAAGATGGTTTGATTATACATTTTCCTTCATAATCGATAGATGTAGATTTAAAGCGTTATAAAGAAATTAATTTTGAAAAATTAGTCAGCTTTGCTATTTATCATGGTAACAGATGATATATTCAAAAAATTCTAATTGACAGATGTCAGTTGGAAGTGCAAAACCAAATATGGAAGGTATAGGATCTAAAATTGATATGTCATAGTGTTCCTCGCAAGTGACACGCAGAGAAAGGCCAAAGAGAAAATGGACGGACTGTATCGCAAAAACTTGAGAAAGGAAGGACTGTGTGATGCGTTGGACAGGAATGAGTGGAAGAGAAGAGGAAACAGCGACCCCTAATAAAATAGGGGATAGCTGAAGAAGAAATGAAGGAAGTGTCTAGTGCATTTTAGTTAGTGTATATTTATGTTATAATTTTATTGGATTTATAGAACTTTTTCGAATGAACTGGGTGAGATAAAGCGCGAGGCTGTTATGTACACTATTTTATTCACAATCAGTTTCATTTTAAATCAATAATTTTGAAAATAAATCAATGAGTTACAACCTTCAATTTTTTTAATATTTTTGACAGTTTTCTTAAAATTTGTTTTAGCCTACTTTATTATAAGGATCTATGACAATGTTGCTAGGCAACCTCTACATAAACATTTCCAACCCAAGAGATGGAAGTGAAATCTGTTATTTCCAACCCAAGAGATTGTCACTAAAGTTAGGAATGACGCATTTTCCAACCTCCAAAAGGGGGGAATCGTTATATTACTATAATGATTGTGAATAAAAACTATTTTTAACCCGTTTTTCGTATTACACCCAGTGTGTAGTGACTGCATTGTTCATTTATACGAAATATTAAATTCAGTCTTAAGATATTGCCCAAAATTCAGTTTTAGAATCACGCAAGATATTTTAAAATGTAAATTTACAGTTAAAATATATTGCTAGCTATAGGCGTAATTTCAAATTATAATTATTATCAGCTATAATATCCCGAGGACATTGATAATTACGAAATAATTTTATGACAGTTACCGAAAGCGCGTTGCTTGGTAACAGCCCGACGCCGAAGGCGGAGGTGGTGTTACCTAAAAGCAACGTGCTTGAGGAAGTGTGATAAAATTATAAGTATTTATCAAGGATCGAGGGGTATTCGGTGAGAAAATTTTTTGCAGTTTTAACATTAAATTTGCCTAAAATTTGTATTTGACAGAATTTTTGTGCCCAGTAGATGTCACTAGTAGTCATGAACGTGAACGTAGCTATGAATATGTTCAGTGTGAAGTGTGCAATGAGAATGAGACCTCTTTGAGTGAGACCAAAGAGAAGATAAGACATACAAAAGTCCATAAATATTCTCCATATTTAGTTTTTATTTAATACAGTATTTTTTAATGTATTTTCTTCTATAATTTTGTTGATTAAATCATCATTTTTATTGACAACGTGTAATGACATTTTTAAATTAAAACAATTAATCTTTAATTATATGTCAAAATGTATTTGTTACTTAGCAACTTAGTTACATAAGTGATAATTGTCTTAGGATAATTATCAGTGTAAGTTTGTTTTGATTGGTTATTTTCGCACACGTGGTCAGCAATAAAGGGATTCAGTTGGATATTTTTTTAACAACCAAAAAATTTTTAAAATAAGAAATTAAAATTAATTTCCATCTCGATTTGATGTTTTTCCAAAGTGAAAAAATTGCTAACAATTTAAAATTACATAACACCGCCACATTCTTTTGACTTTTGGCACACCACCAATATTCCAAAAATGTAGGACATGTACACTATTAGTAGTTACTTGATACCTCGAAATAAAAATAGACTTTGGCGAGCCACCAAATATAGACCGAGCGAACAGGCAACGAAAATAAAAATAGACTCCTTCAAAACATAAACTGAATTTAAGTATGTATTACCTAAATATTTAGATAAGGAGTATTAATTTCAAAAAACTCATAGCAAATTTATATTAATTAGGTTTAATTTCTTTTAATGCACATTATTATTTATTTCTTTTGAAAAAGTTTGAAACATTAAAGTATTTTCCACAATTCATATTGTTTCAGTAGTTTTTAATTTAATTTGCAATATTCTTACTTCGTAATAATTTGTAATTCAGTAGTAAAGTATAGCTCCAAAACTATTTTCAGTAAATTTTTGAAAAACTTTTAAATCAGTGAAATATTTTTCAGAATATGTTGCTTCAGTTCTCTTTCATTTGAATCTTAATACTATTCATTTATAAATACGAGCCCTAATCCATATTAGTTGGCTTAGTCGCTAAAGTTTTATTTTATTTAGCTCATATACATATAATAATTAACGTAATTATAAGTATTTTTTTAATATTACATACATTTTGTGGTTTTTTTGCTCCGTAGCAAGATATATTTTCTGAAATATTTTGTTTTAATGTTAAACGAAATAATTCATAGCTTTATTAACAATACAAGAAAAACAAAGAAAGTTTAAAAAGAATTGACGTCATTTGTTTGAGTATAGAAACAAGACACCATAAAAAATTACGGCAATTTTAAATAATAATTGGCGAATTATCCATTCTTGATAAATAATAGAAATATACTAATAAATTTGAGTGATTATTATACTGTTATATATTTATGTTTAGCTAGAATTATAATTTAATGTTTCGTTATAATAGGTAAATATCTTTCCTTTAAATAAAAAATAAAAACTTCCTCCATTATTATTTGAAATAATACTATTGTAAGGCACCACAAATTAACAAATAGGCCAACTAATATGGATTAGGGCCTTATATTAATAATTAAACATTATGGAGTCTTACTAATAAAAAATTGAAAATAAAAATTGTTTCAGATTGTTTTCAATTATAATTTGAACAGTATTTAAAGTGTTATACTTTAAAAAATTAAATCTTGCAATTTGAAAGGAATTAATTTATTATCAATTTTTTGAATTCAAGAAGTGAATATATTTTTTTTAAGTCCAACATATCCAGTAGGATATTATTCTTTACTTTAATTTTTGTGCAAAAACTGAAAATTTTTAGTACAAATGCGATTAAAAAGAAATCTTGTGGCCAGCACAATACCTCTCGACATTTCCGTTTTGTTACATAAGTATCACATTTATCATTTCTTGTACACACAAATAATTCTAATTATATCTATTCTTTCATTCTATAAGGAATCTTGTCCTACTCTTCTAAAATGTTCAAAATGGTTCCAATTCATTGACGCGTATTTGGATATATACAGTGTGTCCCATTTAGAGGTGCCACCATTGGGATCTCGAGAACTATAAGAGATACGATGTCGGTTAAATGGAACTTTTTGTGCGCCTTTGGGAGGCCATCTCAGATGTGCTTCTATTTTTCCAAAAATTCTCATAGGGCACTAGATAATGACGAAAAACTGAATATTGTTGATTTTTTCTTTTTCAAATAACTTCTAAACTATTAATAATTGAGAAAAAAGTTTCAAATATAAAAGATAGATATTTTTATTAACTAACCAGTGGCGTACGGAATAAATTTTTATATCCGTAAAGTTTTGAGATACAACACAAACTTATATTTTTTTAAATGGAATCCATATCTGATTTTAGTCTCAAAAAAATAAATATTTTTTTCTCTTTTCAACGATGTAAGGGTTATTATGTTTTATATTTGTTTTGCCTTCATAATTATTATTTTTTCCTTATTTTGTATTAAATTTGCAATTATTTTAAAAATATTGGTAGATTTCTATTTGGAAATACTCCTTGTATTTAAATAATTTATTTCGTTAGAAAATCTTGCTCAAAATTCGTATCAAATTAATTTTTATAATATTTTGTATCAGGTCGCCTTGGCTCATCATAGTGTAATTTGTAATTATGAGTCTAGAATGAAAATATTAAGTAATAAAGGCATAAAACAAATTATTTTGATCAAATACAATATAATTAATAAAAATAATAATGTTTTTTTGGAAAATAATAAGAAAATTCAGGAAAATAAGGAGAAAAATTAAATTTTAGGAGCAAAACAAATATAAAACATAATAACCCTTACATCATTGAAAAGAGAAAAAATTATTGATTTTTTTGAGACTAAAATCAGATATGGGTTCCATTTAAAAAAATATAAGTTTGTGTTATATGTCGAAAATTTACGGATATAAAAATTTATTTCGTACGCCACTGGTTAGTTAATAAAAATATCTATCTTTTATATTTGAAACGTTTTTCTCAATTACTAATAGTTTAGAAGTTATTTGAGAAAGAAAAAAATCAACAATATTCAGATTTTCGTCATTATCTAGTGCCCTATAGAATTTTTGGAAAAACAAAAGCACATCTGAGATGGCCTTCCAAAGGCGCACAAAAAGTTCCATTTAACCGACATTGTATCTCTTATAGTTCTCGAAATCCCAATGGTGGCACTTCTAAATGGGACACACTGTATATATTTTAAATATTTAATTAATAATTCAATAAGAAATATTAAATGTACTTCTCAGGAAAAACTTTTAGCAATGTCAGTAAAACTATTTATATGACAATAAAATTACGAACATTTGAATTTAACAACTGGTTTGGTTGTTGTAGTTTGGATTGTGCGATTTATTACAACAGATTTTTTTTATATTATATTTGCTTTATTTTTGAATCTATAGAAAATATAATAATTTTTTTTAAGTGTATTAGATGGAGAAATTTATGTTCAATATTTGTAGTAACAAAAATTTTCAATAAGTAATATTTAGCAGATTTTTTTTAAGAAACTACTACTTCCGGTTATCCAATTGTTATCAAAACCTTTTCAGCTTTTCCCATTAATGACAGATTGAGAAATACGTAGATAATCATGTCTTAAGTATTATAGTTTTTGAGGAATCGTCCGTCCCACATTCATACACACAAGCACACACACACACAGACATTATTGTAAAAATGTTAAAATCGGATTCTAGTAATCTTAAAACGTGCTTATTCACTAATATCTGTATATACCTCTCTTAGCGAGAGGTAAACAATATAATAGCTTACCGAATAATTAAAACCCGTTCAATTTTCTTTAAGCATTAATAATTTGTAGATTCTGATTGATCTATTTATTTGCATTCTAACAAATAATTTTGAATTAGTATAAATAGTTCATCAAATAATTTCAAATAGATATATTTCTTCCAGTAATTCTGTCAAAGTCAATAATTATTATTTAGATCCGATTCCAATCTGCATATTTTCAATATTTCAGTGTTCTCTCATACATTTCATAATATTTATCCAATTATCCATATCGCCTCAACAGTAAGTCCCATATTACTATCCACCATTTCTTTCACTTTCACAATGCACCACAAATATAACGTACAATAAATCACAGCATCACTTGCACTAACTTACCATTGTTCCTGATGTCTATAACGCTACCACAGAACAACTGCGAGTGATGGCGAAAGTCCCGCTTAAATAAAGTGAACAGACGCCTGACGTACGGCGTCCCCACTTATCCACCGACGCCTTATATAGTCCTAGACAAGAATAGAATACAGAGCGAACAGTAAAAGAATAAGGGTTATTTCCGTAGTGGGATGATGGGGTTAGGTGAAACAATCTTTGTTGGAGGTAGAAAAAAATTTATGTAATTATAATTGTGGAATGAAGAGGTAAGAATGACACATATCGAGCTGCCATTTTGTTTTATATTTAGAAACATGTTTCATCGGGTAATCAACGCGCTTTTCTTCTTCTTTCAAGTATTTCAAGACTTTTTCATGCTCTTGGGGGGTCAAAAAATTCGCTGATTAAAGAGAAGTGTGAATGAGCCTGTTTAACATTTTTACCTTCCGTCACCTTTAGGTAAGGTATTGCCTTTGGTCAAAAAATTCGGTGGTGAGTTTTTAATGAATAAGCACGCTTTAGGGTCCCTACAATACGAATTTACTATTTTTAAGATGATGTCTGTATGTATGTATGTATGTATGTATGTATGTATGTATGTATGTATGTATGTATGTATGTATGTGTGTGTGTGTGTGTGTCCGAGTGTGTGTGCGTGTGTGTGTATGTGTGTCCGTGTGTGACAAATTTTTCTCCGACGATAATTCCAATACTACAATTCTAAAAATTTTAATTCTTTCGTATTCCTCTTCTTTACGTCCATATGAAGAGCTGATTAGATTTTGGTTATGATCCACCGGAAATACCCTTATTTGAAGTTTTTAATAGTTTTTTTTTAAAAAACGCAGTTAAATATTATTTTTCGACATTTTGTGATTATCAATATGAAAGAATATCTTGTTCTCTATACGGTTTGATTATAAAGTTTCGTTCATATTCAATAGATATAGAGTTATAGAGACATTAAGAGAGATTAACTTTCAAAAATTAGTCAGCTTTGTTAAAATTATGGAAACAACAGATATATTCAGAAAAATTTAATTGACAGATGTCAGTGTTAAATGCAAAACCAAAGTTGAAAGTATAGGGTCAGAAAGTTATGTGTGAATGTGATAGAGTGTCCCTCCAAAGAGAAGAAGATGGAAGGACTGGACAGGAATGAGTAAAAGAGAAAAGTAAGAAACAGCGACCTCTAATAAAATAGGAAAAGGAACTTTCGGTATGGAATTTGTAAAAAATAGTGTGTTCGTGTTACAATTTTACAGGATATACAAAATCTTTTTCAAGGGACTTTTGGTATAGGATATGTACAAAATACATCGAATTGACGGAAGGTTTTGTGCTGGCCACAACAGATTTTTTAAAAACTATTTTAAATGAAAGTTTATGGACTGATTTTCTTAGTAATAATTTTTATTTTAATAATTTGTTGTTATTTGTGGAAATAATTAAATAAAAAGATTGGCGTCCTGAAAAACTACCTCCCACTCCTGTGACGTAGAAGCACATACATTACATCATTAATAGCCAATAGGAAAACAGTTTTTCCATCACCTACGTTTATTCATATTATTTATATAAATAAACGTAGGCTAAAGTTTGTCACATGTTAATAACAAAATCTTTTTATTTGACATTTGACGCAGACATTGCTCATTGTAAATGAATAATAAAGTAATAATGGCTAATACAAATTACAATCAAGCTAAATCGGACAATTAACCGAAGGTCGATAGCTGGATGATGGCTGAATTTATATCAGAACGATTGTTTTACTGCTACCGAAATAAGGGGTGTTAAAGAGTTGAGGTAAAATAAAATATAAAAACTGAATTTATTATATAAATTGATAATATATTTTACTTTAAAGTTCTGGTCGTGATTCTTATTTGACACTTGTTTGACAACTTTGACAATACACTTGACACCTTAGAACCGCTGAAGATGTATGTACTCTGACGTCACATTCTGTTTCAGATCACGTGACTTATTCAAAATTTTATCCAAATTTCAAAAATTAAATGTAAAATATCTAAAGGATATTTCGTGATATTTTTAAATTTGAGGCTCTTTAAAGAACAATATCTTTTCAAATTTAATACTTAGAAGTCATATAAAAATTCTTGCAACAGCCCTATTTAACACGGTATTACTTACTACCATATTAAATTTTCTAGTTTTGCTACCCAGGGTTGCTACGTGGAACACTATAAAAATTGCTATGTTTTAGAAAAAATCTGTTGTGGCCAGCACAAAACCTTCCGTCAATTCTATGTATTTTGTACAAATCCCATACCAAAAGGACCTTGGAACAATTTCTATATAATATCATATAAAATCGAACACGAACATATACTATTTTTTATAAATTCCACACCAAAAGTTCACTTGAAAAGGTTCTATAAATCCAATAAAATTATAACATAAACATACACTAAGTAAAATGCACTTGACACTTTCTTCTTTCTGCTTCAGCTTTCCCCTATTTTATTAGGGTTCGCTCTTTCCTCTTTTCTTCCACTCATTCCTGTCCAACGCATCTTCTTCACACAGTCCTTCCTTTCTCAAGTCTTCTGCGATACAATCCTTCCATCTTCTCTTTGGCCTTTCACTGCATGTCACTTGCGAGGAACACTATGACATACCAATTTTTGATCCTATACTTTCCATATTTGGTTTTGCACTTGCAACAGACATCTGCCAATTAGAATTTTTTGAATGTATCAGCTGTTTCTATGATAAATAGCAAAGCTGACTAATTTTTGAAAATTAATTTCTTTATAATGCTTTAACTCTACTACATCTATTGAATATGAAGGAAAATGTATAATCAAACCGTATAGAGAAGAGTATTTTCTTTAATATAATAACAAAATGCCAAAAAATAATATTTAACTGCGTTTTTTTTAAGAAAAACTGTTAAAAACTTCAAATAAGGGTACTTCCGGTGGATCAATTATAACCAAAATCTAATCAAATATTCATATGGATGTACAGAAGAGGAATACGAAAGAATTATAATTTTTAGAATTGTAGTATTGGAGTTATCGTCGGAGAAAAATTTGTCACACACGGACACACATACACACACACGCGCACACACACATACATACATACAGACATCATCTTAAAAAAAGTAAATTCGTATTGTAGGGACCCTAAAACGTGCTTATTCATTAAAAACTCACCACCGAATTTTTTGACCAAAGACAATACCTTCCTTACCTAAAGGTGACGGAAGTTAAAAATCTGTTGTGGCCAGCACAAAACTTTCCGTCAATTCTATGTATTTTGTACAAATCTCATACCAAAATTTCCTTTGAAAAGATTCCATAAATTCAATAAAATTATAGCATGAACACACACTATGTAAATTGCATTTGACACTTCTTTCTTCATTAGTTTATCCCTATTTTATTAGGGGTCGCTGTTTCTTATTCTTCTCTTCCACTCATTTCTGTCCAACGCATTTTTTTCACACAGTTCTTCCTCTATCAAATCTTCTGCGATGCATCTTTTCTTTGGCCTTCCTCTGCATGTCACTTGCGAGGAACACTATGACGCTTTTTGACCCTATATTTTCCATCTTTAGTTTTGCACTTGACACTGACATCTGTCAATTAGAATTTTTTGAATATATCAGCTGTTTCCCTGACTGGTTTTTGAAAGTCATTCTCTTTATAAATGTTTAACTCTATATCTGTTGAATATAAAGGCAAATGTATAATCAAATCTTATAGAGAAAAGCATTTTCTCTAATATTTATAACAACAAACATAATATTTAACTGCGTTTTTTTAAGAAAAACTGTTAAAAACTTCAAATAAGGGTACTTCCAGTGGATCAATTATAACCAAAATCTAATCAACTCTTCATATGGATGTACAGAAGAGGAATACGAAAGAATTATAATTTTTAGAATTGTCGGAGAAAAATTTTTCACACACGGACACACACACACACATACATAAGGACATCTTAAAAATAGTAAATTCGTATAGTAGGGAACCTAAAACGTGCTTATTCATTAAAAAATGACCACCGAATTTTTTGACCAAAGACAATACCTTCCTTACCTAAAGGTGACGGAAGGTAAAAAGTTACTCAACGCATTAAAAAGCTATTACGTGAATAAGTTTCAAATAAAATAAATTAATTATCTATTATCTTAACACATAACATTTAAATGAAATAGTATATTAAAAAAATCTGATGTGGCCAGCACATTACCTTCCGTCAATTCTATGTATTTTGTACAAATCCCATACCAAAAGTTCCTTGGAAAAGATTCTATACAGGAATACGGGTGTCTCTTAAATAGGGGGACATGGCTTAACAACAGATTCCTGAGGATAAAATAAGACGATTTAACTAAACTTGCTTTTGGCGGAAAGTGTACCATTTAGCCAGTATTCTGCTTCAAAGTTCTTTGAAAAAAAAAATTTTTGCTTATAATACCAGAACGCTTTATTCGATTTGGATGAAATTTGATATAACAGTTCATATGGTTATGCCATCTTTTAAGATGATACTTGTTATTATTAGTGAACCACTAGTGTATGAAACTTAGGTGTCCCAACATTGATTAGACCGTAACTTTTAATGGTCACGCGGATAACGTGAAATTATTTTATTTTTCATAAAGATACATTCAATAGTAAACTTTTCTCTCTCTGTGTAATGTGTGATATCTGTTCCGGTTCACACAGAAAACAATAAAATCTGAGTATCTGCACCGTGAAATTTTTAAAATAAATTTTATCTAGTCCAAATTCCAAATATCTAATTTTTAATGACAGTAAAGAGTTGTCAATCTTCTCTGTAAATTAAACTGAAACAAATAATATTATAAATAAACAAATGATGAACTATAATAGATTTTTTTCATTTGTTTTTCAATATTTTTTAATTTTTTCGCCCCAAAAAATTAGTAATTCACGTTTTATTCATGTGTAAAAACAAAAGAATGTAGACTTGTTACATATCATTGAAAGCTTATAAAATAAGCAAAACATATTTTTAACACAGGTTGCCATTTAGAAAAATCTGTTGTGGCCAGCACATGACCTCCGCCAATTCCATATTTAAAATAGCAGTGAGCTTTAAGTAAAATATCTCCGGTTGATCGTTTGTAAATAAAATCTAATTTGTTGTCCAATAAATAGAAAAGTCTGTAATACGAAATTTTGGATTGTTTTTCCTGGTCCCGGGGCTGCATGCCTGAGTGTCTGGTCGTGAACCCGGGGGAACCGGGTTCAATCCCGATAGATGTCAAATATTTCCAATTTTAAATGGCATAAAAGTGACCCCTGCGGTGCACTCTCCACACCAGCTAAGAGTGCCCGTGAGGTGACGCCTGGTAAGCGCCCACACGGTAAAATATATCGTCATTATTACCGATGTCTACATGTGTTATAGGTACTGGCACATCCAAAAATGGGTAATGCCGTGATGATTTATTTATTTATTTATGTTTTTTCTCAAAAATCTGTTAGAGCTCCAAATTAAATACTACATCCGATTTATCATATATGGTTAAAATCGAATATGATGTTTCAAATTATATATGAGTTTTAAATACCACATTTGAGAAGTTTTGGATCATATTTTAATAGACTTTAAAACTACTAAAAATCGTCACACACACATTCTTATAAAAATCAGCATCAACTTTGTAAATTCTTCGCCGTACATGATCCATTTCGTAAATGTGTAGTTGTAAATTAATATTAATTTATAGTGCTGCGAAAATAGCAAATTTAAATCAGATCATCCTGTACATCTAATATTTATGTATGATAGAAAATATATTCATTAATTTTAATGTAATTGCTTCCTGACAGTGACATTTGTTTAAATATGTCAAAAATGTTATTAAAATTATGTTTTTGTTTGACGCATAGGCAAAATGATATATGAAAATAAATTATATTATATATTCATATTTAAGGTTATTTAGAGTTATTTACTAAATGTTATTATGCAGATTGGACCATTATATTCAATTTGAATGGGGGATTACACCATTTTTACCTCCCGCTACCCTTGGTAAGGGAGGTATAGGGATCGTGCTAAAAATCACGTATCGAGATTTTAGTAAATGACCACGTTTTAAGGTCCCTAGAATCCAATTTTCACATTTTCACGATGATGTCTGTATGTGTGTATGTGTGTGTATGTATGTATGTATGTGTGTGTGTATGTGTAGGGATTTTGTCTTCACTCTAACTCAAATACTATCATTCAGAAAATTCTGAAACCTTGTATTTCTATCCTATTCTAATATGAAAAGAAGCCATTAGATTTTGGTGTAAATCGGATAACCGGAAATGACACTTTACCTGAAGCTCATAATGGTTTTTCTTCAAAAAATATCATTAAATGCCATTTTTTCGCATTTTATGTCTTATGAAAATTAAAGATTATTGAATTTTGTACAGGAATATATTAATACTTTTTCTATATATCTTGCAGATAAATTTAAAACTAATTTTTTTTATTAGTCCCGAAGCCTAAGAAAAACAAAATTCCTTTGTTCATATTTCAAATGAATGTAACTTACAGTAAATGTCACTGTCAAAAACAGTCAATGGAACAGTTTGCAGCGTTAGTAAATATGTAAGTATGTATTTAAATGAATAAAAATGGATAGGAAAGTGTGGCGAAGGAAGATTGTTGCGTAATTATTATTGTGGTCCGGATGGGGTTATTCGCTACCGAAAATCGGTCACTTTAATATGTTCTTATGTATGAATGCTATGATGATTGTGGACAAGGCGAAAGAAGAATGTTGTTAAAGAGTGAAGTGAGTCAGCTGAGCTCTTACTCTTATCCCTTTTCTTATTGTTACTATTGTTTCCGGGTATTTGCTAACGCCCTAAGTGGGAATCGCGAGATTTTATGTACGTATGAAAGTATGTTAAAATTAAATAGCGGGAGGTTTTGTGTTGGCCACATCAGATTTTTTTTTATAATTTCATCTGAAAATATTAAGAAAACTAAGACTACTGATGAAAATCCGGTGAAAAAATTCCTATTAATAAGCGAGTTATGGTCTCCCGAATTTTGAAAAGATTGACGTGACGTCACATTTATGTGTTTTTATATCAAACTGTTTTCATCATGGACCTAAATGTTCTTGAAATATATGCTATTTTAAGTTATATTTACATAAAAATAAATGAATATTATAACACTGTATAAGTCTACATACTTTATTTTTGTAATTAGATATGAATTAGTCAATATAAGCAGAATATTTGTTTATTAATATAATACATTGACATATACCTACATTAAATACAACTCAAAATTAAAAAACTTAACATCTGAACATCAAACTACTTTTATAATATAATTTATTTATTATATTCGATCGAAGTGAGTGTCTTGTGAATATATATTACAACATTTATAATTACAGGTGTATTTAAATTATTAGGTTTAACGCAAGAAATTTATGTTAAAATAAAAACTGTTTGAAAACTGCTGTACAGGAATGTTAGCCCGTCCTTTCGAATTTGAATTTCTTAACTTCCATTGGTAGTAACCCCCACCTCCTAACACGCTATTTGTAATGCATGTATAGGTGGTCTCTCGGTCGCCAATCAGAATATTTTCATATTAGTGTCGAAGCGCTATAACCAAAAACCCTTTATTTCCGAAATATCTCAATTATACCATTTCATTTTTTTTATTAATATTCGTTATTCAGCAATAAGTTATATTTACATAAAAATAAATGAATATTATAACACTGTATAAGTCTACATACTTTATTTTTGTAATTAGATATGAATTAGTCAATATAAGCAGAATATTTGTTTATTAATA
The DNA here is from genome assembly GCA_943142095.1 of Ophonus ardosiacus. Lineage (NCBI taxonomy): Eukaryota > Metazoa > Arthropoda > Insecta > Coleoptera > Carabidae > Ophonus > Ophonus ardosiacus. Next base: position 13,278,661 of record OW964840.1, read on the forward strand.
TAATACATTGACATATACCTACATTAAATACAACTCAAAATTAAAAAACTTAACATCTGAACATCAAACTACTTTTATAATATAATTTATTTATTATATTCGATCGAAGTGAGTGTCTTGTGAATATATATTACAACATTTATAATTACAGGTGTATTTAAATTATTAGGTTTAACGCAAGAAATTTATGTTAAAATAAAAACTGTTTGAAAACTGCTGTACAGGAATGTTAGCCCGTCCTTTCGAATTTGAATTTCTTAACTTCCATTGGTAGTAACCCCCACCTCCTAACACGCTATTTGTAATGCATGTATAGGTGGTCTCTCGGTCGCCAATCAGAATATTTTCATATTAGTGTCGAAGCGCTATAACCAAAAACCCTTTATTTCCGAAATATCTCAATTATACCATTTCATTTTTTTTATTAATATTCGTTATTCAGCATATACATTCGTATTTTTTTACATTTTCCTTTAATTCGATTGAGCCGTAATCCCCCATTAGTAAAAGTTGCTAAAAAATTATATTCAATGATTTTTTTACAAGAAAAAGTGTTAAAAGCTTGTATAAATGATACTTCCGGACTGAAAACTAATGAGCTCTTTCCACATTAGTATAGTATGGGTATACAAAATATCAAAATTTTCTGATTGATAGTATTTGAGTAATCGTGTCCACACGATCCACACACTCACACATACATACCTACAGACATCGTTGTAAAAAAAATGTTAAAATCGGATTCTGGGGACATCAAAACGTGCTTATTCACTAAAATCTCTATATGTGATTTTTAGCTCGATCCCTATACCTCCCTTACCTAGGGTAGGTAGGGTAGTTTGTATTATATCTCGAGAATTATTAAAATTTTAATAAATCTAGTTACGCTATTTATTCTATCTAATAAACGGTTCAAAATTTGTTAAAACATTTTTCTCAACTACTATAATGAATAAGATATGAGATATTTTCGAAATGAGTGAAAAACAAGTTTTATCTGTAACTCTAAAACAAAAGAAGATCGAAAATTCCTGTGGTGACTATTAAACTTTTCTCAAAAAGTTGACCCTGGAATATATAAACGATTTTGCTCTATTATTAATATTTTCCGATATACCTTTAAAAACATAGAAAATGAGACATGTTCAAAATTTTGGAATTTACGTTCTATATTTTCTTGAGTTTGATAACACAATAGTTTTGAGGTTAAAGTACAAGTTACAGTAACGGAAGAATATTTGGCTATTTATTTTAAAAGAAATGAAAATAAACATTGGCAACACATATTGCCAAGTTTTAGGTATTAAGTAATTTTATTTATCCCATATATATTTTAGCAAACGATGTCCCACAGCCAATAAAAAGTAATTAGGGAAAAGTACTAGACTACTACGCAAATTAAGTTGGATTTTCTTTCGTTTACATTTATTTTGCCAAAAAGTTAATGGAACGAAATTAATTACATTAAATTGACATTTCATATTTCGGGTGTCCCAAATATGCTTGACATAGGCGTTTAATATGGTAAACATTTTTTTTTTTGTAAATTAAAAGTGTCCTCTAGAAAATTAAATTATGATATTGAATATTACAATAATATATCAACCCCTGTACGTTATCTAATATTAATTTATTTATTATTATTTCATAAATTGGAACAATTTATAAAAAATTTCAAATAAATAATTATTTTACTTTTTACTATGTAATATAAAAAGTTTTTCAAATTTATCTTCTATTTCTATTACAATCATTTAGAAATAATAATAACTTTGTAATAAATAAAGTGAAAATAATTGACAATAATTGCTATTTAATTTTTATTAATTTAAATACATACCTACGTATTTACTAATGCTGCAAACTGTTCCATTGCAGAAAACTATTGCTTTATTTACTATATTCTTTTTAAAATGTCACTATTATTAATTTGAAGTGATTAGTTTTTTGATAGTGACATTTACTGTCAGTTACATTCATTTGAAATATGAACTGTGTAACAAAGGAATTGTTTTTATCTTAGGCTTCGCGACTAATAAAAAAATAATTTTTAAATTTATCTGTAAAATATGTAGAAAAAGTATTAATGTATTCCTGTAGAAAATTCAATAATCTTTAATTTTCATAATGATAAAATGCGAAAAAATGGCATTTACTGTTATTTTTTGAATAAAAACCATTATGAGCTTCAAGTAAAGTACTATTTCCGTTTATGCGATTTACACCAAAATCTAATGGCTTCTATTCCTATTAGAATAGGGTAAAAATACAAGGTTTCAGAATTTTCTGAATGATAGCATTTGAGTGCGAGTGCAAACAAAATTCGTACACATACACACACACACACACACACACACACACACACACACACACACACACACACACACACACACACACATACAGACATCATCGTGAAAATGTTAAAAATGGATTCATTTACTAAAATCTCGATATGAGATTTTTAGCATGATCCCTATACCTCCCTTACCAAGGGTAGCGGGAGGTAAAAATCTGATGTGGCCAACACAAAACCTCCCGCTATTTAATTTTTATTAATTTAAATACATACCTACGTATTTACTAACGCTGCAAACTGTTCCATTGCATAAAACTATTGATTTATTTACTATTTTCTTTTTACAATGTCACTATTATTAATTTGAAGTGATTAGTTTTTTGATAGTGACATTTACTGTCAGTTACATTCATTTGAAATATGAACTGTGTAACAAAGGAATTGTTTTTATCTTAGGCTTCGCGACTAATAAAAAAATAATTTTTAAATTTATCTGTAAAATATGTAGAAAAAGTATTAATGTATTCCTGTAGAAAATTCAATAATCTTTAATTTTCATAATGATAAAATGCGAAAAAATGGCATTTACTGGTATTTTTTGAAGAAAAACCATTATGAGCTCCAAGTTAAGTGCCATTTCCGGTTATCCGATTTAGACCAAAATCTAACGGCTTCTTTTCATATTAGAATAGGGAAGAAATACAAGGTTTCAGAATTTTCTAAATGATAGTATTTGAGTTAGAGCGAAAACAAAATCCTACACATACACACACACACACACACACACACACACACACACACAGACATCATCGTAAAAATGTTAAAATTGAATTCTAGGGACCTTAAAACGTGGTCATTTACTAAAATCTCGATATGTCATTTTTACCCTTGCCAAGAGTAGCGGGAGATAAAAACACAGGAGTTGATGTACTATTATCATGTCTAATATGGAATTTGTTTTCTTTTTTCCTGGTTTTGACTTATGGAAAAGATATAAATTAAATAATGAATGTTCCAATGACAAACGTCTGTATCTTGTAAAGGAATATGATGGAAATAGTTACAAAAGAATACTAAATTTATTTTTCTTAAGTTAAATTGACGTTTGACGTATATAAATAACTTATGAAAACTAGAAAAAAAAGTTGTATGGCTATTACTACTGATAAACTGATTCTTTTTAATTTCTTTTTAAAATTTAAAAACATAAAAAATGTAAAAATAGTTTTATATGCAAGTTTTAATTATGAACAACTTTGCACTCTACAGTTTTTTCATAAAATGAAAAATTAAATCTCATCTTAAAGCCTTATGTTCACCCTTAATCGCCACCACCCTGTATATTAAATATTTATTGAAGTAGAAATTGCGTTTTGGAAGGGTTAAGCAAAGTCACAGATTTAGGTTTACAATAAAAAAGCAAAGTTGTAAAATATTCTTTATTTTAACAAATTTACATACATAACATAACAAAATTATTGTCCAATATTGGAATATCTTGGATACTTCTTCTTCTTATTGTACCTTCGGTGCTCTGGCTCCAAAAATAGATGTTCCAATTCTTACCATAGTACTGCCGAGTTCAATCTTAAAATAATAAAACGGGTTACTTTAAATATAGCCTATTAAAGTTAAAAATTGAAATAGATATTACGTCAACTGACGACCGTATACCGGGTGTTCCAAGCAAACCTTGACATAGGCGTTTAACATGGGAAAAAAGTTTTTTTGTAAATAAAAAGTGTCCGGTAGAAAATTAAGCCATGATATTGTACATTATGTACTATTAATTTCTTTATCATTATTCCATATATTTTAATAATTTATCAAAATTTGGAAATAATTATTTCACATTTTTACTCCCCGCTACCCTTGGTAAGGGAGGTATAGGGATCGTGCTAAAAATCACGTATCGAGATTTTAGTAAATGACCACGTTTTAAGGTCCCTAGAATCCAATTTTAACATTTTCACGATGATGTCTGCATGTGTGTATGTGTGTGTGTATGTATGTGTGTGTGTGTGTGTGTGTGTGTGTATGTGTAGGAATTTTGTCTTCGCTCTAATTCAAATACTATCATTCAGAAAATTCTGAAACCTTGTATTTCTATCCTATTCTAATATGAAAAAAAGCCATTAGATTTTGGTGTAAATCGGATAACCGAAAATGGCACTTTACCTAAAGCTCATATTGGTTTTTCTTCAAAAAATATTATTAAATGCCATTTTTTCGCATTTTATGTCTTATGAAAATTAAAGATCATTGAATTTTCTACAGGAATACATTAATACTTTTTCTATATATTTTGCAGATAAATTTAAAAATATTTTTTTTTATTAGTCCCGAAGCCTAAGATAAATACAATTCTTTTGTTACACAGTTCATATTTCAAATGAATGTAACTGACAGTAAATGTCACTGTCAAAAAACTAATCACTTCAAATTAATAATAGTGACATTTTAAAAAGAAAATAGTAAATAAATCAATAGTTTTATGCAATGGAACAGTTTGCAGCGTTAGTAAATACGCAAGTATGTATTTAAATTAATAAAAATGGATAGGAATGTGTGGCGGAGGATGATTGTTGCGTAACTATTATTGTGGTCCAGATGCGATTATTCGCTACCGAAAATCGGTCACTTTAATGTGTTCTTATGTATGAATGCTATGATGATTGTGGACAAGGCGAAAGAAGAATGTTGTTAAGTGAGTCAGCTGAGCTCTTCCTCTTATCCCTTTTCTTATTGTTACTATTGTTTCCGGGTTTTTGCTAACCCACTCAGTGGGAAACGCGTGATTTTATGTATGTATGTAAAAATTAAATAGCGGGAGGTTTTGTGTTGGCCACATCGGATTTTTATTATTTATAGCCGGTTTTATAAATGACAGATAAATTTACTTCCAAAGTAAATAAAAGTTATTGCGTCAAATGATAGTCGAATTTTTGACAGTGATGTTATATATGCCATAAAAAGAATCAAAGGTTTGTTTTGATTCTCTAGCCGGATATTTTTTTTACAAAAAATTGTGGAACTTTTATAAATCTTTCTTCTATTTCCTATTATAATGATTTAGAAATAATAATATACAGAAAATAATTGATTACAACAATCAAACAGTGATATAATAAAAATGCATTATATTTCCTTTTTAATAATTAATGAATAATTTTATTTTTATAAATACAGTAAAAACACAATACGTAACACATATTCATTATAACTCAGTTATTTTTTTATTAATATAAAAAAGATATAATGCACTTTCATTATATAAATGTTTTTATTATTGCAATCAATTATTTTCAATTATTTTCTCTTTATTTATTACAGTTATTAGTATTTCTTATTGATTTTAATAGTAGGAAATAAACGACAGATTTTTAAAAGTTCTACAATTTTTTATATTAAGTACTAAAAAAATATATTGTAGCCAGCACAAGACCTCTCGCCATTTCCATTTTATGTTATATAAGTATTGTATTGCACTTTGCTATGGAACTGTCGTTTTATAAGGAAAAAATCTGATGTGGCCAACACACAACCTCCCGCTATTTAATTTATATTAATTTAAATACATACCTACGTATTTACTAACGCTGCAAACTGTTCCATTGCAGAAAACTATTGCTTTATTTACTATTTTCTTTTCAAAATGTCACTATTATTAATTTGAAGTGATAAGTTTTCTGACAGTAACATTTACTGTCAGTTACATTCATTTGAAAAATGAACTGTGTAACAAAGGAATAGTTTTTATCTTAGGTTTCGCGACTAATAAAAAAAATTATTTTTAAATTTATCTGTAAAATAGAAAAAGTATTAATGTACTCCTGTAGAAAATTCAATAATCTTTAATTTTCATGACATAAAATTCGAAAAAATGGCATTTAATGGTATTTTTTGAAGAAAAACCATTATGAGCTTCAAGTAAAGTACCATTTCCGTTTATCCGATTTACACCAAAATATAATGGCCTCTATTCCTATTAGAATAGAACGGGATGGAAATACAAGGTTTCAGAATTTTCTGAATGATAGTATTTGAGTTAGAGTGCAAACAAAATTCGTACACATACACACACACACACACACACACACACACACACACACACACACACACACATACAGACATCATCGTGAAAATATTAAAAATGGATTCTAGGGACCTTAAAACGTGGTCATTTACTAAAATCTCGATATGAGATTTTTAGCACGATCCCTATACATCCCTTACCAAGGGTAGCGGGAGGTAAAAATTACGTAACTTTTCCCAAATATTGTTTTTTATTGTATTTAACATGTCTCCTGCACACACACAATTCTAATTATATCTATTTTTGATTGTGTGAGGAAGTTCGTAAATGTCAGAGATTCTTCCAATTCATTATCAAGATTGGCGGTATTTCTGATGGATATATTTATGCATTTTACCTACAATTTTATATATTTAGTTAATAAAACAATAAGAAAGATTAAATGTACTTCCCAGAAAAAGGTTTCAGAATATTACTAAAACTGTTGATTTTTGATACTGACATCTGTCATTTACAAACTATGTTATAAACAATTGAATTTGCCAACCGGTTTCCTGTAATGTATTACATTAAATTATTCTATATATTATAGTGTCTTGGTCTCTAAATCTATACAAGATATAACAAAAATTTTAAGTGTATTAGATGGAGAATTTTATGTTCTTCAATATTTGTAATAACAAATATTTCTAAAAAAATATATTTAGAAGAATTTTTTAAAGAAACTATTATTACTTCAAGTTGTTCAATGGGGTATGTGACCATAATCGAATTTCAATATATAAGCCGTAATATATAAAAACAAACCTCTATAGCTTCTCATTATAATAATAAAAACTAAACATTAGTTTGTAATAATATTCAGTCCGATTCACAAAAAAGTTTAAGCTAATCCTCATTTTTGGATTAGTGAATTCTATTCTATTCCGGTATTTAAAATTTAATTTTCATATTATCAATAAAGGTAAATACTAGGAATAGGTTAGACTATATTTTAAGTGATATAAACTGTCAAAATTAGAATAGAATTCGCTAATCTAAAAATGAGGATTAGCTTAAACTTTTTTGTGAATCGGGCTGATTGTTATTAGCAATTTAATGTTTTGGAGAAGGGATCTGTGACGTCAGTAGGGTAGAATGGTAAAAGAAGACAGTTAGACTGAGATAGATATGTTGTGATAGGTTATGGAATGGCGAACGTGACAGCTGCTGTCACTTTCGCCTACCACAATATATCTATCTCAGTCTAACTGTCTTCTTCTATCATTCTACCCTACTGACGTCACAGATCCCTTCTCCAAAGTTTTAATAACTATTTTCTCGTAAACTACGAATAATTAATCAATTTAAAAAAATACGGTGTAAGATATTTTTAGATAATAGTAAATAATTAATTAAGTAGTAGGTATTATTACATAAAGCATGATGTCTATATAAGAATTGTATTTGGGGAGTGGGGAGTCAGAGTGTACCGTTGGTTATACGGAGTGACAGTGGTTGTTAATAAAGATATATTGAGATAAAGTGGTGTGTTCTTTGTGTGTGCCTGAGTTCATATTTACAATAGGGTTGGGTATTTTTCTAACAACGGGTATTTTATTTTTTGGTCTAGTATCACATATATAAAAATAAAAATTTAGTCACATACCTCATTGTTACCAAAATCTAATCAGCTCTTCCCAGGAATGTCAGATTGAGGAAACTGCAGTTAAATATTTTTTAAGTTTTATAGTATTTGAGAAAACGTGGTTCTAACATCCACACATACACACACATCCACACACACACACACGGATATCATTTTTAAAATGTTATAATCGGATTATAGGGACCTTACAACGTGCTTATCCACTAAAATCTGGATATGCAACTTTTAGCATGATTCCAATACCTCTCTTAGCGAGAAGTAAAAATTGAAATAATTATTTATTTCTAAATTTTCATTAATTATTCCAATTTATATGACAATAATAAAGAAATTAATATTACATACCTGCCGGACACTTGTCATTTACAAAAAAAACATTTATTGTCGTTATGGTAAACTAAATAAGAACGGGAATTGGATTTATTCCCGAACGCTTGCAGACAAGAATTGCGGCAAAGATTTCCAAATTTGTCATTCCCAATAATGGGGTCATGCCAAAAAAAAAAAAAATGTTGCTAATATTTTTATAAAAATAGAATCTATGACACTTATTATCCATATTGCAACATAAAACATCCCAAAATATAATACTTTTCATTCATAATTTACTTAACAGATATTCGCGCAACGATTTTCTATGACGTCATGTATCGGCTACTCACACAACGACATTAGTCACACGTACATGAAGGTCACAATGTCACAAACTTCAAACACGAAGGTAAGATCAGAGTAAACTAACCAAATATTTATAAAGCTGTCAGTGGAAAAGTGCGCTCTATTCAATCGTTTTTGTTTCATAAAGATTTAATTATTTCATTAGAGAAATATTATTTTTAATTGCAGGTTTGTGTGCTTGATATATAATTTAATACATAAAAGTGCAATAATTGTATATTTATAATGATAATAATGATAAAACATGGTGAAGAAGAACTGTGCAGTTCCAACTTGTGGAAACAATTTATTAAAAAACCCAAAAAAACTATTTATAAACAATCTTAATTTACATTTTGTCCTCCAGGGAGAACTGGAATCGTTCAGATACATGACGTATGCGCTCACGTGACCTCATTGAGATTTGAAATTGACCCCTATTTTAAAAAAATTATATCTGCAAAACAATGCACACAAATGGCGTGAAAATATTATTTATATATACTGTGACCGGTAGACTTCCAGGAAAAAAATAAAACAGAAAATGTGGCATAACCCCATTCTAGCGTGACCTTCATAATAATATACTTACAGCTTGTTCAAAGTCTGTAGACATCCCCATAGATAAATGCAGTTTTTGCCAATCTATACCTAAAGCTGTAGAAACATCATCTCTACATTGCTTTAGGCACAAAAAATCGGGATTTGGTCCATCTTCGGGATTATATCCATATTTACCAATAGTCATTAGGCCTTCCAGTTGCAGGTTTGAACACGTTTCTATGATATGCTTGGCTAGAGTTACTGATTCACTGGGTTCAACTCCATTTTTAGCTAAAAATAAATTAATAAGCATACAAGATGGTGGCGTAGAAATTTTGTTTCCAAAAATGATCATTATTCCAGCCTTTTTCGACAGTGTTTTTACCTTCCGTCACCCTTAGGTAAGGAAGGTATTGTCTTTGGTCAAAAAAATCGGTGGTGAGTTTTTAATGAATAAGCATTTTTTAAGATCCGTAGAATACAATATTACTAATTTTACATTGATGTCTGTATGTGTGTGTGTGTGTGTGTGTGTGTCCGTGTGTGTGTGTGTGTGTGTGTGTGACAAATTTTTCTCCGACGATAACTCGCAAACTAAAATTCTAAAAATTATGTTTTTTTCGTATTCCTCTTCTTTACAACCATATAAAGAGCTGATTAGATTTTGGTTATAATTGGTCTACCGGAAGTACCCTTATTTGAAGTTTTTAACAGTTTTTCTGGGAAAACCGCAGTTAAATAAATACCATTTCTTGACATTTTGTGATCATTAATATGAAAGAAAATCTTATTCTCTATACAATTTGATTATACATTTTCCGTCATATTCAATAGATATAGAGTTATAGAGAAATTAAGAGAGGTTAACTTTCAAAAATCAGTTAGCTTTGCTAAAATTATGGAAACAGCACATACATATATTCAAAAAAATTCTAATTGACAGATGTCAGTGTCAAGTGCAAAACCAAAGTGGAAAGTATAGAATCAGAAAGTAACAAAAGTGACAGAGTGTCCCTCGCATAAGTGATTTGCAGTTTCAATGCCGGGAGTACGAGGAAGCCCAAAGAGAAGATGGAAGGACTGTGTAGCAGAATATTTGAGAGAGGAAGAACTGTGTTGGATAGGAATGAGGAAGTGTGAAGTGCAATTTACAGAATGTACATTCGTGTTATAATAATATTGGATTTATAGAATCTTCCCAAAGGAACTTTCAATATGGAATTTGTAAAAAATAGTGTGTTCGTGTTACAATTTTACAGGATATATAGAACATTTTCCAAGGAACTTTTGGTATCGGATTTGTACGAAATACATTGAATTGACGGAAGGTTTTGTGCTGGCCACAACAGATTTTTTACCTCTCGCTAAGAGAGGTATTGGGATCATGCTAAAATTCGCATATTCAGATTTTAGTGGATAAGCACGTTTTGAGGTCACTTGAATCCGATTATAACATTTTTACGATGATGTGTGTGTGTGTGTGAGTGTGTGTGAGTGTGTGTATGTGTGTGTGTTTGTATGTGTGGATGTTGGAGCCACCGTTTCTCAAAAACTATAAAACTTAAAAAATATTTAATTGCAGTTTCCTCAATCTGACATTCCTGGGAACAGCTGATTAGATTTTGGTAACAATTGGACTACCGGAAGTAATAGTTTCTTTAAAAAAATCTTTTAAATATAATTTTTTTGGAAATTGTTATTACAAATATTGAAAAACATAAAATTGTCCATCTAATAAAATTAAAATTTTTATTATATCTTGTATAGATTTGGAGATAAAGACACTATAATATATAGAATAATTTAATGTGATACATCACAGAGGCTAAAGCACTAAGGAAACCAGTTGACAAATTCAAATGTTTATAACATAGTTTGTAAATGACAGATGTCAGTGTCAAAAATCAACAGTTTTAGTGACATTCTAATAGCTTTTTTTGGACAGTACATTTAATCTTTCTTATTGTTTTATTAATTAAATATTTAAAATTGTAGATAAATATATCCATAAGAAATACCGCCAATCTGGTTAATGAATTGAAAGAATCTCTGACATTTAGGAGCTTCCTCATATAATGAAAAATAGATATAATTAGAATTGTATGACATGTTAAATACAATAAATACAATATTTTGGTAAAGTTCTGTAATGTTTTTGTTATAAAACGGCGGTTCGATAGCGAAGTGCAATACAATATATATCCCAATATGGAAATGGCGAGAGGTCTTGTGCTGGCCACAACAGATTTTTTTTTATGGCAATACAGATAAATCCCGTAAATCAATACAAGAAACAATAATAGTGTTAAAATACACGCCTGAGTGTTTGGTCGCGAACCTGGGGGAACCGGGTTCGATCCCGACCGGCGCCAAATATTTCCAATTTTAAATGGCACAAAAGTGACCCCTGTGATGTACTCTCCACATCAGCTATGAGTGCCCGTGAGGTAACGCCCGGTAAGCGCCCACACGGTAAAATATATCGTCATCATTACCGATGTCTACATGTGTTGTAGATACTGGCACACCCAGAAATGGGTAATATGCCGTGATGATATATTTATTTATTTTTTATTTAAAAATAAATTAATAAAAATATACACGTACTTATAACTTATTTTGTATAGAACAAACCATCTAAATTGTAGTTAAATTAACTAAATAAATTCCCTATTTTTCAGCCTATTAATATGTTTAATTAAAATATCTAAGATGATTTAGTAAAATTTTCTAAATTTGTAATAACAAATTAGAGTAAAATTAAATACAAAATTAGATGAAATGATTACATTTATATCGTAATAAGTATTGAACTAAATATAAATAAAGAAATTAACTAAATATGTATTTAATTTTTCTATTTAGGTAACTAATTCATTAGATAAATTACCGAGAATTGTAGAGCAAAAATAATGAACCCAAAATACATATAGTAGTTAAAAAAAAATAAGTAATTAAAATAACAATTTGTATATATAAATTAACTATTTTTTGGAAAATATTTATTATCTATTTCGGATTAGTTAAAATGCTAAAGTAAGATTTGTAAATTATACTAAATTATTAGACATATTGCTTAATAAAATAATGAGACAAAATTTCAATTTTTTTGTGTACGCTCTACATTGCAATAACAATTTCACTATAATATGTTTAAAATATTTATTTAACATTTTAAATCAATTATTTATTCATTTGAATGAAATCTCTCAATAAATCGCGATTTTCGGATCGTAGTTACCTGCGCTTTCTTGTCACAACGCTCACATTAATTCAACTGTTTAGTCGCCGGCTACACATAAAACAACGCATATCGCCGCGTATTTTTTTTAAGTTTTTCGTTGTAAAACTATTGATATTGATAATAAATTATACATTAATCGATTCGTTATTCTTTTGCGGATATTTTGACATATATTTCATGTAGTGAATAAAAACATTTGGTGTGTGTTTAAGTGAAGGAAAAATTGTCCGGTCGCTTCAACATAGCCAACAAAGGTTAGTACATTTTATTATTGTTTCTGTTGTTATATGTGTTTACATACTTTTTTACTATCTTCAATCAGATATTTTAATTTCAATTACTGCTATTATTAAAGTGTTCTTAAACTTTCTAAAATCTGAACGTAATATGCACAATTAATTCGAAGAAAGAACGAAATCTTCTCATAAATTTTGTAAAAATTGAAATAATAAAATGAATATTTAGCTGTAATGATAGAGAAAAAAACTGATGTGGCCAACACATGACCTCCCGCCAATTCCATGTTTAAAATAGCAGTGAGCTTTAAGTAAAGTATCATTACCGGTTAATCGTTTGTAAATAAAATCTAATTTGTTGTCCAATAAATAGAAAAGTCTGTAATACGAAATTTTGGATTGTTTTATTGTTTTTCCTCAAAAATTTGTTAGAGCTCCAAATTAAGTACTACATCCGATTTATCATATATGGTTAAAATCTAATATGTTGTTTCAAATTATATATGAGTTTTAAATAACAAATTTGAGAAGTTTTGGATCATATTTTAATAGGCTTTAAGGAAAAATCGTCACACACGTTCATTCTTATAAAAATCAACATCATCTTCTAGGTGCTCTAAAACGCAATCTTTGTAAATTCTTCGCCGTACATAATCCATTTCGTAAATGTGTAGTTGTAAATTAATATTAATTTATAGTGCTGCAAAAATAGCAATTAGCAAATTTAAATCAGATCATCCTGTGCATCTAACATTTATGTATGATGGAAAATATATTATTTTTACAAACCTTAATAAAATATTTTACTATTATATTCTCATTAACACGGTTTCATTATTAATTTTAATATAATTGCTGCCTGTCAGTGACATTTGTTTAAATATGTCAAACCTGTCATTAAAATTATGATTTTGTTTCACGCATAGGCTAGGTGATACATGGAAATAAATTATATCATATATTCATATTTAAAGTTATTTAGAGTTATTTACTAAATGTTATTATCGTAGAATTGAAGATTAAACCATTATATTCCATTTTAATTAGTAAAAGTTGCTAAAAAATTATATTCAATGAACAAGAAAAACTGTTAAAAGCTTGTATAAATGACACTTCCGGTTATCCGATATACACTAAAAACTAATGAGCTCTTCCCATATTAGTATAGAATGGGTATACAAAATTTCAAATTTTTCTGATTGATAGTATTTGAGTAATCGTGTTCACATGATCCACACACACACACACACACATACATACCTACAGACATCATTGTAAAAATGTTAAAATCGGATTCTGGGGACATCAAAACGTGCTTATTATATAAAATCTCTATATGCTATTTTTAGCACGATCCCTATACTTCCCTTACCTAGGGTAGCGGGAGGTAAAAAGAAATTGATTTCTAAACAAAATCTAATGTGGCCAACACAAAACCTCCCGCTATTTAATTTTTATTAATTTAAATACATACATATTTACTAATGCTGCAAACTGTATTAAGTTCCTTTACATTATAAAGCGTGCATTACACGATGAAGTTTTTCTTTTCAAGTGACTTGAAGAGTTTTCTCTCTCGCACAATGACATGAGTGCAAGAGAGACAAATGAATAGACTTTTCACGAAAAAGTTTTAAAGAAAAACTAGAACATGAGTTTTTTTTATTAAAAGTCTCTATAAGATTCACTGACAAGTAACTGTCGAAAGTCATATATGTGTTTATATTTTTGATGTATTCAAGTAGTGGTATAAGTGATCGATATTAAAATGAAAAATGACAAAATGGGGTTGAGAAGTAATTGAAATCTTGATGGCTATATCCGAAAAATCAAGTGATGAAAATTCAATGATTATTTAATGTAAGTATAATTTAATGGGTCAATTCTGAAGAAATCTGTAAGTCTTACAGATCTGTAAATAAATGAACAAAATCGCAACGAAAGTTGCCATCCTAATGTATAATTTTATATTAATAAACAAAAATAGATGCGTTTTCGTCAGGTTTTTACAGATATACAGATCTGTAAGACTTACAGATTTGTTCAGAATTGCCCTATAAATTTTGATACTTGGATATTTTAATTCACGGAAAACTTGATCGTGTAAATAAACTTTGTAAGGTCACTTATAACGACACTTTTCAAGTCACTTGAAAATAAAAACTTCATCGTATAATCCACGCTTAACCATTGCTTTATTTATTATTTTCTTTTTAAAATGTCATCATTATTAATTTGAAATGATTAGTTCTTTGACAGTGACATTTGACATTTATCTGTCAGTTACGTACATTTGAAATATGAACTGTGTAATAAATTAATTGTGTTTATTTTTGATATATAGGCTCCTGGACTTAAAAATTAGATTATTTTATAAATTTATATAGAAAATGTATGAATGCATTAATTTTTATAATAATACCTACTATCTGACCCGCCCCGTCTTCGCACGGGTAAAGCTAGAATAACGATTAGCTCCACGTGTACCAGTAATTTTTCACATTTACTTCGGAGACATGCACTGCGTAGGGAGCCGGCAACCTGCCTCGCATCGTACATGTAACAGGCTCCGCCCACTGCCCACCCGATCCCCTCACCGCACCTAACCAAGTCGTTTTCTAAACATGTCTCGGGTACTTTTACTTTTGTACATATGATGCAAGCAAATATTGAAAATCTGCTAATTGTTAAAACTTTATAGATACAAAGATAAAAAATTATTGAAATCATCCCCTATTGTACCGCCTTGAGGGATGATTTTTCAAAAACGCTAAAACACTTTATTTCTTACCAAAAGCATAAATAAGAATTTTTATATCCCTAACTTGAGAAATGATGGGTTCTCCATACAAACTTTCATCCCCTATTTCACCCCTTCGTTTTATTTTCGCGACAAAAGGTAGCCTATGTTCTTCTCCAAGCTCTAATCTATCTCTATACCAAAATCCATCAAAATTGGTTCAGCGGAAGAAATGATGGGTTCTCCATACAAACTTTCATCCCCTATTTCACGCCTTCAAGTCTTATTTTCGCGACAAAAGGTAGCCTATGTCCTTCTCCAAAATCAAATCTATGTCTATACCAAAATTCATCAAAATTGGTTTAGCGGTTTAGGCGTGAAAACGTAACAGACTGACAGACAGACAGACAGACAAGAGATACTTTCGCATTTATTATATTAGTATGGATAAATTGCTAAAGAAAAACCATTTTGAGCTTCAAATAAAGTGTCATTTCCAGATATCTGATTTAGGGCCGGTTTTTCAATGTATTGTCAAGTGTCTGTTAAGTCTCTGTAAAATTTATCCTCATGGTAAACACCTATTTCAGTTTTTCAATGTCATGGTAGCGTTACCAACAGGATAAGGCTTAGCTAAACAAGAGGATAACGTAACAGACACTTTGACCTACCGATAAAAGTTTACCAGTAGGATAAATTCAGCTGTTCTGACATATTGACATTGACAGTTAAATAATATTCGTAGAAAATTGTAGAAATATGTATATAATAGACTTATGTAAATGTGTTTTTTGATAATATAGACAAGGACAAGTTAATATAATGGTAGTGAATCGAATACTACATATTGAAAGATGTCAACCAGATCTCGTTGACTTCTAGTGACGATAAATATTTTAAAACATTCAAATTTAGCAAAGAAATACTGCTATGTATTCAGATAATACTGATATTTCATTAAATTATAATACATAATACAATGAAAATAATTTTCACTTTATAATAATTTATTTTGATTACAAGAATGAGAAGAATTAATAACAAGCAAAACGTTGATGACAACAATGTTGCGTCAATATACAGCAAAGTTATTGTTTAATCCTAATAAATTATATAAAAATTTTGTGTAGTGTTAAAAATAGAATGTGTAACACAATGTTGTACTAATCACTTCGAAATTGAGAATTGCCAAGAAGACATGAACCAAACCTGCTCTTATAAAATACTGAAATTCGCTACCTTTTCTAATTAATGACCAATGAGACAGTATATTTTTTAAGAAACAGAACATGTGTACATTTGTAGGCAAAATCCCAGTACAAATTTACAACTGCTTGATGCTTGAAGCCCGAAAGATGCATATATGTAATAAAATAAAATCCATAATGATATGACAGTCAGTAGTAAAATAGTTTTTTCCAATCTTCAGTTCATGTATTCTTACCACATATTGCTACAAACTAAAGCAAACTTTAAATTTGCTTGAACGTCACAGATTCAGTATTGTCAACAACTGCAACTGTCAATCACATTCGAAACGAAATGTATGAAAATATGTTCAAAATGACATATGATTCCTTACGAACATAGCAAATATCAGATTATAATTATTGCCAACCTTAAAGTTGACAACCAAATGCGACTGTTACTTACCGAATAGATAAATTCGTATTGAAAAACGCATTTTCATTAACATGGAGTTTATCTGATGGATAAATTTAATCTGTTAGGTAGTTAACAAACACTTTAACAAGCGATTGAAAAACCGGCCCTTATACAAGGTTTCAAAATTTTTCGATTGATAACATATTAGTTAGAGCGAAGACAAAGTCCATACACACACACACACACACACACACACACACACACACACACATACACGCACACATATGTATAGCCATCATCGTGAAAATGTTAAAATTGGATTCTAGGGACCTTAAAACGTGGTCATTTAATAAAATCTCAACATCCGATTTTTACCTCCCTTACCAAGGCTAGCGGGAGGTAAAAATGAAGAGCAATGCACTAACCTTCTTCAGCACTAGTGTTAATTTGAATCATAACTTTCAGTTTTCCATCTCCACTATATTTTGGCCAAGCATTATTTAGAGCGGTAGCTAACTTTTCATCATCAACAGTTTCTATTAAATACAAATTAGGTATTGATAAAACTTTATTTATTTTATTCTTTTGTAGATGTCCAATGAAATGCCATTTTATCTCTTTGCATTTCTCTAATATTTCACTATTGTTTCCTTTTTCTACTAATTCTTTTACGTAGTTTTCCCCAAAATGTCTTTGGCCACAATTATATGCTGCTAGGACTGCGTCAAATGGTTTGGTTTTGCTAACAGCCACTAAAATTGGGTCGATATACTTTAGTTCCTAAAAAAAACAATTTTTAGTATTTTATTAACAAAATGACCACATTGTGATTAAACATGACTATTATTTTTATTTTATAATTAATGATAATATTCCTGTAAATTTAACATGTGATATGTTTTAAGCAATTTCCTGTTTCCTGCTCTCCTGTTCATTTTATTGCAAAAGCTGTAGAGTAGCCAGATTGTAAAAAATTAAGAAAAGTAAAAATATAGGTGAGTCTGGAAAGATGTACCGCCTCCCCCCCCCTCTTCTCTTTTCAACGATGTAATAATTTGTATATCAAATATATGAAAAAAATCGAGAAAAATAAGAAAATTGAGCATTATTAGATATTATTCTTATGCCCAGTTTTATAAACATCGAATAACTTGCTGAGTTATTACTTTGAAAGTAAATTTAATCGATGAGTAAATAAAAATGTTTTATAAAATAAGTTGCAGAGTAAAATAAGTACTTGCAGAGTAAATATTTTATTCTACTGATTTACCGACAGAGACATCGTTTATTATGATTCAAACGTCAATATAAAGTGTTATTAATGCCCAATTGCACGAACAAGGCTTAAATTTTAAGCTAGGCTTAAACAAAAAATTGCAAATCGAAATTTTGACAACAATATATTATATTGCATTTGACATTTCATTTCGATGCAATATTGTCAATTTAAGCCGAGTTTAATATTTAAGTTACGTTGGTGCAAACGGCCATAAGTGTCAGTTCTCATTAAAAATGGAAAAAAAGAGAAAATGGCGAAAGAATTACACTGAAATAGATAAAGCGAACATGTTAGAGATAAAAAAATATATTAGTATTATTGAAAACAAGCAGACAGACGTAGCAAGCGTCAAAAGCAAAAATAGTGCATGGGATGAGATTTGTAAAGAATTTAATGCAGTTTCACAAATAGGTCCCCGGAATAGTGTTCAAATGAAACTGTTATATGACACATTATATTTATGTTGGCTTGGAATAGTTGGGTTTTGTACAGGTGTTAATAAGTAATTTTTACAAGGGTATCCACTATCCCCTAACAAGTAGCAATTACCAAATTCTCCGTTTTCAAGCCTAGCTCTTATTAATGAATTGTTAAATATGTTGCTGTCGTGTGCGGAACCAGGCCATCTAGCAACAACATCCGTTATTTTTAGATTTGCTGAACATACCATTTGGCAATTCACAGAAAACCATCCTTTTCGGTTTCTATCAATTTCTGCGTTCTCTATAAAATAATTAATTTTGAAATGTGTCAAATTTACTTCTACAGAATAAAATTTACTTCTTCGAAAATCAGTGGAGTAATTTATTCCATAGATTTACTAAGCTAGTATTTTTATTCTTGCTTTATAAAACGAAAATCTCTGGAATAAACTATTTTACTTCGAGAATAAATTTTACTTTGCTAGTAATTTACTTATTCCATCTTTTATAAAACTGGGCATTATTCAAATATTCTAGGCGGCTATATGATATAGCTATTTAGATTTTGGCCCGCGGTACAAGATTGAAGCCCGACGCGTAACGGAGGGTTACAATGCACCTAGGGCCAAAATATATTTCGCCCGTAATACATACAATATTTTTTGCATATCCGGAGTAGTGTTACTTCATCACCGTGATCAAAGTAAAACGGTGTTCAAATCAAATTTAGATCATAGTAGTCTATTTGACATATGTACATTGTCACGGATGACTACTTTTTCGCCCTCGGTCGAAAAAGAGTGTCATTTCGCCCTTAAAATAATGGTATTTGTCCGACTTTTATGCCCGGATGTGCAAAAATTAATTTAACTGTGCGATTCTGTAATTTTCTATACCACTTATAGAACTTTTAAACTTTCAACAAAAGCGCATCATTTTTTAATGTCAAACGATAATAAATGTTTAGTAAACAAAAATTGTTGCGATTTTGTTGATTTTTACATTTCTATAGCGTTACAGAATCACACTTGTCCTTGTCTACATTATCAAAAAACACATTTACATACGTCTATTATATACATATTTCTACAATTTTCTACGAATATTATTTAACTGTCAATGTCAATATGTCAGAACAGCTGAATTTATCCTACTGGTAAAATTTTATCGGTAGGTCAAAGTGTCTGTTACGTTATCCTCTTGTTTAGCTAAGACTTATCCTGTTGGTAACGCTACCATGACATTGAAAAACTGAAATAGGTGTTTACCATGAGGATAAATTTTACAGAGACTTAACAGACACTTGCCAGTACATTGAAAACCCGGCCCTAATGCCCATATTCATAAACACTCTTAAAATTTTAAACGGTTCGTTATAATTTTTATCCAATAAAAACAGTCGACATTGAAAGAAAAATCGAAAATTTATTTGTCAAGTATAATTCTATTTGTCAAAAATTATAATGAGCCGTTTTGAAACTTTACGAGTGTTTATAAATACGAGCATAAATTTTAAAAAAAAGTGTCAACATTGTTCTTATAATCGACAGTTAACCAGAAATGAAAATATTAATAGATATTTACACACTAAGTGAGCTAAGGTAATGTTTATTCATGGGAAGAAAGTTTAGAGTTAATTTCTTCAAGTAAATAAACCTTCTTAGCTCACGTGGTTTGTACAATACTTTATTCAATTTTGACGAAATAATAATAAAAAACATTATAATATTTAATTTTGACAAAATAAAAAACTGATCAATTAGTAGGCTGAGCATGACAATCGTCGCTGATAGATGTCAAGTCATATATTTAAAATGCTTTATTGTCTGTCATTTGTGTCGTGAAAAATTATGAAAAGGGCTGATAATGTCTGATAAATAATGTGGTGTGTTATTTTCGTTCTTGATGTTATTTTTAAATGTATTTTTTGTTGCAGAGAGAGTTAAAATTTTTTAATTCTATTGTGAATAAAATGTTAGTTATAGTTGTTGCTATGGAGTTAATAATGACAGTTTAAAACGTCAAAATTGAATAAAAATTATAACTACATACAATAATTTTACCTGACTTCTTTTATTACTTGCTGCTTCTATTTTACTTAAAACGGCTTGTAAACCGTATTTAATATCAATTTCAGCCATTTTTCTTACCAGCATCACTCAGTTAATAACATTTGATAAATATTTAGCTATTATCTTAAATTATAAGCCTTTTCACATGACTTGCTTGACTGTTGACATTTCATTTATGGTTGTCTGCCATATTTGTATTTATTTTGACGTCAGAAAATATAGAAATCTCTAAATCATTAGTAAATTGGTGACCATAAATTTAGTACTATAGTTATATAAAAGATGGCGCCACAAGGTGTAGGTAAAACAGTAACCTGTGCGATATAGAAACCTGTAATATCGAATATGGTAAAATAGATATCTGTAAAAACAAGAACCTGTAATACTTGATGTGGCGAAGAAGGAAACTGTAATATCGAGTATAGTAAAAATAGAAACCTGTAATACCTGAAAGCAATTTTATATGATCTCGAATTGAGTTCACAAATAAAATAAGAGATGTCTCTTATAGGCAAATAAATTACTGTTCCTAACTTTCTAATTAAATTTAAAGTAAACAGATGTCAGCGTATTTTAATTTTTTCAAATTATGTTGAAATTATTAATTATAGTTATTGATTTTAATAATTAAACCAGTTTTAAGTCATAAATACAGATTCTAATTAAGATATTTTAAATTTTGTTTATGTTTTCATGTTTAAATAATTAAAAATTTGATATATTATATGTGTTGAAATAATTAAAATTCTGTAAAATTGAATTTATAATATTGCTGTCACCTTTAAGACAATTATTGTTGAAATAATCGTTACTTAAATACAATTACTTATTTAATAACTGAGGTCGAAGTATTTAAATAATCTATTTACATGATAATTTCAACTTGTTCATTTATTTATTTACTTGTAATAGTAGCTTACTATATATTATTTATTACACTTATTATATAGTAGAACAATATATACTACTACATGTGTATTTTAATAGATATGGCATTGTACACATATGTACATAAAAATGTTTTATTTAATTTAATACAAATATTTGTAGAAAATATATGAAAACTATGTAGTCAAATATACCAACTTAGTTTTTGCGTAAAATTGAAAAACTATCAAAAATTGATACATTGAAACAAAAGAACTTGATATTCCTTAAAAAATAAAAGAAGAAAAACTCTTGTCTTCAGCTAGAAAACATCAGTAAATGTTAATCTTTCAACAAATAAAAAATACGTTTTTTATAATCAATAGAAAAATTTACTATAGTTTTACATCATGTCAAACTCGGAAATAAAAATGATATTTTTACCTCTCGCTAAGAGAGGTATTGGATTCTTGCTAAAAATCACATATCCAGATTTAAGGTCACTAGAATCCGATTTTAACATTTTTAAAATTATGTATGTGATGTGTGTATCTCAAGATGTTGAACGGATGGTTTCTCAAATTCTATAAGACTAAAGACCAATTTAACTAAGTATTCCTTAATTTAACATTAATGGGAAGAGCTGAAAAGATTTTGGTAACAATTGGACAATCGGAAGTAATAGTTTCTTAAAAAGAAATCTTGTAAATATATTTTTTTTAAATGTATATTATGTTAAAGAATATAAAATTCTCTATCCGCTACATTGAACATTTTTATTATACTTTCTATTTAGAGATAGGAATTATAAATATATAAAATAATCCCTTGTAATAAATTTCACAGCCCAAATAACTCCATGGAAACTAGTTGAAAAATTAAAATGTTTGTAATCGACAGGAAAATGTCAGTGTCAAATATTCAAAAGCAGTACTGAAGGCTTTTCTGGGAAGTACATTTAATATTTCTTATTTTATTATTAATTTAATTTTTAAAATTATAGATACATATATTACGTATATACGCATCAGAAATACCGCCAATTTCATCAATGAATTTGAAGAATTTCGAATATTTAGAAAAGTGGGAGGAAACTTAACTTATTTATAGAAAGAATTAACAGGGGTCTTAGTTATCATAAATTCCTAAAAATTCATAAATTTACCCAAAAATCCTAAAATTGTCAAATTAAAAAGTATGTCATAAAAAATCATAAATTCTACTAACAAATTCGAATAACTAATGCAAATAGACATCTTATATGTACCAATAATTTTATATATTTTATTCAATTTTGACGTTTTAAACTGTCATTATTAACTCCATAGCAACAACTATAAGCAACACTTTTTTACATGTGAATTAAAAAAATTTTTAAATCACTCTCACAAAATTTTAATTCACTCTGCAACAAATAATGCATTTAAAATAATATCAGGTACGAAAATAACACTCACCATAATATTTATTATCAGCCATTTTCATTATTTTTCACGGCACAAATGACATGCAATAAAGCATTTTAAATACATGACTTGACGTCTATCAGCGACGATTGTCATATGCTCAGCCTACTAACTGATCAGTTTTTTATTTTGTTAAAATTGAATGTTATAATGGTTTTTATTAGTATTTCGTCAAAATTGAATAAAATATTGTACAAACCACGTGAGCTAAGAATGTTTATTCACTCGAAGAATTTAACTCACTCGCCCTTATGGGCTCGTGAGCTAAACTTTCTTCTCATGAATATACATTACCTTAGCTCACTTGGTGTGTAAATATCTATTATTCAATTTTGACGTTTTAAACTGTCATTATTAACTCCATAGCAACAACTATAAGTAACACTTTTTTCACAAGTGAATTAAATTTTTTTAAATCACTCTCACATTTTTTTTAATTCACTCTGCAACAAATAATGCATTTAAAATAACATCAGGTACGAAATTAACACTTACCATAGTATTTATTAGACATTATCAGCCATTTTCATTATTTTTCACAGCATGTATGACAGACAATAAAGCTTTTTAAATAGACGACTTGACATCTATCATCGACGATTGTCATGCACAGACTACTAACTGATTAGTTTTTTGTTTTGTCAAAATTAAATATTATAATGGTTTTTATTACTATTTCGTCTAAATTGAATAAAATATTGTACAAACGCCGTGAGCTAGGAATGTTTATTCACTCGAAGAAAACTTTCTTCTCATTACCTTAGCTCACTTGGTGTGTAAATATCTATTATGTAAGGATATTTTTTATTTTGTTTAATAAACATAAAAGTCCTAAATTTGTCATAATTTTTGTTGATAAAATGTCCTAAATTCCTAAATAAATTATTAAATTTGTTGCTAAGACCCCTGAATTAAAAATATATAAAAATATATGAATAATAGATGTAATTTGTGTGTGTGTACCAGAAATGTTAAATACAATATGTACTTATGTTGCCTAATACGGTTTTATGCTCGTCACAAAGATTTTTCTTTGTATAATATATGTATTATTTTCTGCTGGTGTTTACTTTTTCTGCCGTTCCAGCAGCAGAAAAGTGTTTGTCAGAAAAGTCGAACTTTAAATAGTCAATTTTGTATAACTTTTTACCTCTCGCTAAGAAGAGAGATATTGGAATCATGCTAAATATCGCATATTCAGATTTTAGTGAATAAGCACGTTTTAAGGTCTCTATAATCCGATTATAACATTTTTACGATGATGTCCGTGTGTATGTATGTGTGTGTGGATGTTGGAACCACGGTTTCTCAAATACTATAAGACTTAAAAAATATTTAACTGCAGTTTCCTCAATCTGACATTCCTGGGAAGATCTGATTAGATTTTGATAACAATTGGACAACCGGAAGTAATAGTTTCTTTTAAAAAAAATTTAAATATTATTTTTTGGAAATTTATGTTATTACAAATATTAAAGAATATAAAATATTCTATCCAATACATTGAACATTTTTATTATATCTTCTATAGATTTAGAGATAGACTGAATTATAAATATATAAAATAACCCATTGTATAATGAATCAATCAGTTATGGAACCAGTTGAAAAATTAAAATTGACATAAATGTCAGTGTCAAAAATCTAGACATTACTGAAGACTTTTTCTGGGAAGTACGTTTTATATTTCTTATTTTATCATTAAATAAATATAGAGTTCGTACATGAACAAGTCAAGTCGACATGTAACAGTAATATAATATGCTGTTGTTATAATGAGGAAAAGACTCCGTCATCATTTAAAGTTGGTATAAAAAGAAAGGGGATTCATTTATAAGGCAAAGTATGTACAGCATCAATGTCAACTAAACACGCGCTTACTATACATACAATTCATCATATACCCTTCAGAAACACCACCAATCTTGTTATTTGAAAGAATCTCGAACATTTAGAAGAGTAAGAGGAAACTTGTTCATAGAGTGAACTGAAAAATAAAGTATATATGTAATTAGAATTTTTTATGTGTACCAGAAATGTTAAATATAATGGTTGGTAGCACAAGGCTTGTTTTAACTAAAACGCTGTTTTAAGAAATGTCAAATTCAAATTTCAAAATTTAATTTCTCCCTTATGTAAAAAGAACGATTTTTTAAAAAATATTTGTTTGAATACAAACTATGTTCTGCCTTAAAATCATATTTCGATAAATTTGATATTTATTTTTGTTATAAAATAATATAATTTGACTTTTTTTAAAACAGCGTTTTAGTAAAAACAAGGCTTGTTCTACCAGCCAATATTTATATAGCCTAATATGAAAATAGCGAGAGGTATTGTACTGGCCACAACAGATTTTTATTAAATAAATTCAACAATGTACAGCGTGTAAATCGAAAAACGAGACATAGGCGTTTAACATGGGAATTCAGTTTTTCTTTGCGCAAAAGTTGCCTAATTATTTTATACAAAAATGCTTCAAGTAATTGTTATAGAGATTTAAATTCTGCATCTAAATCATGTGAAACGATTATTCTAGCTATTATTAAACGTAAAAATTAATTATAAAGTTACATTTTTTATGAGTTTTTAGTCTAGGCAGCCATGGATTTATTACAAAAAAATATCTGATGTGGACAGCACATGACTTCCTTGTACGCCTGTAACACTATACATATTTTGTTAAAATTAAAATATGTATTATAACAGACCCAATCATAAAATTGCACGTATTTGACATAATTTGACATTTTATTTTTTTTTTGTTATTTTTTCTCCTAATCCATAGCAAACTTAATTAGAGAATACAAAGAGCTAATTTAATCATAATTGATGTTTTCGACGCAGAATTCAATTATCTAAAACTTTTATTTGAAGCATTTATTACTAAAATCAAAATAACATCATTTTTTTCAAGAAAAACTGATAACATCTTCAGGTAAAGTATCACTTCCGGTTAGACTATTTTAACCAAAATCTATTATGTTATTCCCATTGATATAAAAGTATTATATACCAAATTTGAAAAGTTTTGGATTATATTTTAATATAGTTTTTCATTAAAATCTATTATAAGCTTCAAGTAAAGTACCACTTCCGGGTAGACCATTTTAACTAAAACCTATTATGTTATTCCCATTGATATAAAAGTCTTATATACCAAATTTGACAAGTTTTGGATTATATTTTAATATAGTTTTTCGTTAAAATCTATTATAGGCTTCAAGTAAAGTACTACTTCCGGATAGACTATTTTAACTAAAATTTATTACGTTATTCCCATTCATATAAAAGTCTTACATACCAAATATGAAAAGTTTTGGTTTATATTTTAATATAGTTTTTCATTAAAATCTATTACAGGCTTCAAGTAAAGTACCACTTCCGCAAGTTTTGCAATGACCAAAAAGGGAGGTGCACAACTAGATGTTATAACAGTTCTAAATACAAAATTTTAACTTTCTACGGCTTCCCGTTTTTCAGTTATACGAGATACGTACATACGTACGTACAGTCGTCACGACGAAATTAGTCAAAATGGATTCAGGGATGCTCAAAATGGATATTTCCGTTGAAATCTGGAAACCGAAATTTTTCGCGATTACAATACTTCCTTTACTTCGTACAAGGAAGTAATAAACAAATGTATTGTAATTTAAAACTAAAACATTTTACCTTTTCGTTTCTTGTGTTAATTTACTACTCTAATCCAAATTTATTTTTAAATGACAGTTAAAAACAATGCATTTGTTTATTTTTTGTCATAAAACCATGGCTGCCTAGACTAAAAACTCATAAAAACTGTAACTTTATAATTAATTTTTACGTTTAATTGAAGAGCTAGAATAATCGTTTCACATGATTTAGATGCAGAATTTAAATCTCTATAACATTTACTTGAAGCATTTTTGTATAAAATAATTAGGTAACGTTTGCGCAAAGAAAAACTGAAATCCCATGTTAAACGCCTATGTCTCGTTTTTCGATTTATACCCTGTACATACTCTCCACGCCAGCTATGAGTGCCCGTGAGGTGACGCCTGGTAAGCGCCCACACGGTAAAATATTGGCAAGAGCCAACAAAGTATCTGACATCTGGTGGCAGAATAAAACATATAAGTTGTAAGGAAAACGTTGTGCTGTCATATAGAGTTATGAAGTAAACAGCAACCAAAAATGACCCTCAAATCGAAGAAATATTGTTCTGTATCGCGGTGCAATAATTATGCAGGTCCTGGCATATCCGTTTATTATTTTTCAAAAAGAGAAATATTAAAAAATAAATGGAAAATCGCGTTAAAAATCGGAAAGGACATATCACCGTTCATGAACGTTTGTTCACAACATTTTTTATCTAAGCGATTTTATTCCATACAAGTATTTATAAAAATTTATGTTTCAAAATGTTATTATATTGTTTTTGTAGTTATTAAAAGAAAAATATTAATAAGAAATGCTATACCAAGCTAAAAATTATCTAAAGAAAATTCACAAAACCCCTGTACAGGGAAGAAAAATTGAGAGACATTACCTGCAAGTAGTAATTATTATTCTTTAATATTATATATTTATTTTAAATTGTTTATAGGAAAGATAGAGAAGAAGAAACTATAAAAATACCAGAAGTTGAGCAACAGCAAGAGGAAGACGTGCAAAACAAAGAACTTGATGTGCATTTGTATTTAATGTTATTTCGATTGAATGAGGAACCCCTTTCAAATTAGATGTTTGAACACACAGTACTTTTATTTCTATATTATTTTGTTTATCTGTCTTATATGCGCACAAGTATGTCTAGCTAAAAATATTTAAATAAGTAGTTAACATGCAGATAACTTCAATTTTGAATCTTATTTTACCTTTATATAGGTACTGCTTCTCCTTCGACCATAGGCCGAACCATCACCATTTAAATAAATGTATATATCTGACATTGTGATAAACATATTTAATTTCAATTAAAAATAACAAAATATCCTCAAAACAAAGCATCAAAATACAACTAGCACAAACGTAAAATAGAATGCTTTCCCTATAAGTCGGTTATTAGTGCTGCCATCTCTAGGATATGGCTCTCCCGGATATCGTCATCATTACCGATGTGTACATGTGTTGTAGATACTGGCACACCCAGAAATGGGTAATATGCCGTGATGATATATTTATTTATTTATTTACATATGATATTTCTCTGCGACGTACATATGTACCTAATTAAAATTTAAATATATTTATCTCCTTACAAATTATACCCAGTTTGTTACAGATCTAATTTGACTTATTATAATCCAGCATTGTAATTTAGTGCTGTCTGAACTAGTATTGTATGACTAACGTTATGATAAGTAGCTTAGGTTATATGGGTGTGAACATAGGTACTAAAAAGAATGATCTTATCATGTGAATATAGCTTCTAGTTAATCTGACATCTTGTTTAGATAGTGGACTGAAATAATTTATTATTTAGTGAAGAATGGTAACACTAACTATTTCTATCTATTGTATAACCATATAATAATAGGCATAGTTTGTTTTTGAATTAGAAGGACTACATGTATACTCAACAAAACCGAAAGGATCATTGCCTAACAGCCTAAACACACGTTTACTATAAAAATATAGGAACAGTTTAATGCGGTGTACTGCAAATTGCCAAAACTTGCAATTCCCCGTGGTGGATTAAAGAATAAATTTAAATATCTTTTGAGACAATATACTTATGTAATCCATAATCCATCCCAAAGACGCCAAGATACTTATTACAAAAATAAGAAATTATTATTGCTATTCCAAGGAACACTTTTAAGTTATTTTGCCTTGTACAACTTTTTTCGAGTCTGCTAAACTACAATACAAAGTTATGATGTGTGGTCACATAATAGTTATTAAAACGTTTTATATTTAAGTTTCATTGGCGTCGATTGTTTTAGTTTTATTAACGTCTTTCGCACTAAATTAAAGGGAAGTGTTAGAAACGTAATTGACAGTTATTTATAAACAGACTTTTTAAAGTTTTATAATACAGTTTAAAAATAATTCTTTAGTATAGATGCATTAAAGTTTACATATATTACATATATTAGTTAGTTTACCGTTTTGTAAAAGTTTTATAAATTTATTTAAAACTTTTAAATAACTGCAAAAATAACAGTTTTATTTTAAACAGAAGAAAGTGGGATTATGGTTTCTGAGTAACTTAATGCATTAACTAAAAAACTGATGTAAAGTAGTTCTTAGGAAGTTATTAAAACTGAAATATCGAATTATTATATGTACGGCCATATTTATGCATTTAAACAGAAACTGGTTTAGAAGCCATTTTGTAAAATTTAGTATAAATTAATTTTATTGTGTTTTTAATTTAATATTCTGCAAGTAATTATTCTCCTATATGGTTTATTATAATATATTTTATTCATTATAATATCGAATGATTTAAAAAAATACAAAAATCAATTTTTCATAAAAATTTAATAAATTTTCTTTTATTTATTTTAGGATATTATAATGTCCCTTGATTTTTTTCCAAATATAATATAATATTTCACAGTAAAAATAAATTTGATTATAAAATGAGTTTAACAGATATGTAAAAAATATGATCTTTATAAAGATGATCTTAGATTTAAAAAGTAGCAGAAGACATTACAAGTCTTGGTACATATAATTATACAACATAGTCCTGCTTAGACTACTTATACGACTCGTGATATGATAAAATATGAATTTACGGTAGAAAATAGTTTGCTGAGAAATCTGTATTGCAGTTTGAATAGTAACCCATATTATAGTTTTATTAGTGAATATATCTCTTCTCAATTAGCTTTAATGAAACCAACATATTATAGTCCATGCAAAATACATATGCAACTATTGTATGTAAGTGTTACTTAAGTGATAATAGAAAGTTATATAATAGTTAAAAAAACGTTGTAAATTAGTTGAATAGATTCCCCACCCGCCTGACATTAACGTCATATAAACGTTAGAATCAGTAAATTATCGTTGTTTAAAAGGTATAATACAAGTTAAAAAGTTTTAAGAAAAGTTTTTTAGTTAATAGAACTAATAACAAACTAATTTGTGCTCCTTGGGAATGTCGGATGCACCCAATTTCGAGCTTTGGCCCGGCCCGGCCCGATTTCGAGTCAATTTTCAAGCCGGGCCAGCTAATTTTTTGTCGAGTCGATCTTAGAATCGGGCCGGCAATTTTTATTTTCGGGCCGAGTCGATCCAAACCTCAAAGCCCGGTTCGGCCCGGCCTGAATGCATCTCTAGTAAACAAAATGTCTCATTTAATCAACGTCGTAACTATTACAGTTTTCGAGATAGCAGAGGTAAACACTAGTGCTGTGAAAATCCGACAAAACATGGATCCGAGTACCCGGATTTTAAAATATCCGGTTCCTCGGATATCCGATGTTCGGATATTGAAGCGGATATCCGTAAATTTAATTCGGATTTGGATCCGGATCCTGGTTTGGGTACCATATTCCATTCGGATCCGGATTCCATGTGTGTGTTGTTCACGGATCCGGATCCGAATTTTAATTCTGGATCCGTTTCATCATTTTGAATGTAAAGGCAAACATTTGAATGTAGAGGGTTGTAGAGACAGCGGTCTGTAATCAGCAATAAATTTTATAACTCCCCTCTAAAATAGCCAGGTAGTTGGTGCAAATTTTTCTAAGAATATTGAAAATTCTGTAGTTTTAAAATTTTAACATTTAATATAACAAATACTTCAAAGAAAACGAAATATAACATAAAAGGGATTGTTTTTGTTACCTACTTATAGTTCTGTGGAATCGAGGAATTTCCTTCTTAGCGGATGCTAAAAGTTTAACATCGAAAATATACCGATTATTAACTACATCAAACAAAAATGTATAGTGGATTATTTCATAATCAAATTTATTAGGTTTTGTGACTCCATGATAATATACATTCAAATATTATCATCTGGTTCAACACTGAGAATAGGTACTCGAATCCGAGAACCGATGCGCATACTGAAATTCCATATCTAAAATCCGATACTCATACCCATATTCGGATCCGAATCCAAAATCCAATACTCAGATTCGAATCCAAAACCCGATACTCAGATCCGGATCCAAAATCCGATACTCAGATCCGGATCCAAAATCCGATACTGAGATTTGGATCCGAGATCCGGATAGTTCAACATTCAATTATCTGGATATCCGGATATTTTTGGATCCGAAACCGAAACTATCCGGATCCGGATCCCACCACTAGTAAACACCGAAAAAACTCATTTTTTATTGCTTTATATCTCGGAAACTATTGAAGACTCATGTTGAATAAACTTTTTTTACTCATTTTAGTCAGTACTATATGTCCTCATAATTTGTTACACTTATTTTTTAACACCCTGTATAATAGAATATAAGTACACTCGGTATATGCAGCTTGTGACAAGTTTCAAAAGTGCAAAATATATTATTTTTGTTGAAATCCGGGACTGGCGAAAACACCAAAATCACTATCGACTATCATCCATCCTATTATCCTCGTCGCCATTTTAACCTATTTCTACTACACTCTGATAGTGATATTGCTTTTCCCTATGTTATCTCTCCCCTATTACAAAGCGCATGTGTCCACCCGACCATCACACGATGTTCTGCATTATTGGGGTTGATTTGAATGCATCCCTGTACAGTTAACGATATAATAGACTGGGTAATAGACTCAATGGAATCGCATTGTATGGTCAAAAGTTAATCACTTGTAAAATGGAAATTTATTGCTCGGAGGTTAGCTGCAGATTGCCTTTTGTATGAATAAGATAATTTAATTGTCACGCAGATGGTATAGTGATAGTGGATAGGTTAGGTTGGTAGTATTGTATTGTGAAGCTGGTTGTCATTTGAAGAATTGATACAGTGATTTTAATAAATAGTTTATTTGAAACAAATAACTAATCAAAAATATATCACGAAATAAAGTTAACTTTTTAGTAATAATAGGATTTTCAGTAACAAATTATTAAAATATGGATCATTTATATTGAAACAACAATTTGAAATTTTATGATAGGGAATATCAAAGTTTAAAAAAATCTGTTGTGGCCAGCACAAGACCTCTCGCCATTTCCATTAGGCTATATAAGTATTGTATTGTACTTCGCTTTCGAACCGTCGTTTTATAACAAAATATTACAGAACTTTACCCAAATATTGTCTTTATTGTATTTAACATGTCTTCTGCACACGTATAATTCTAATTATATCTATTTTTCATTGTATGAGGAAGTTTCTAAATGTCAGAGATTGTTCCAATTCATTAACCAGATTGGCGGTATTTCTGATGGATATATGCATTTTACCACAATTTTACCTAAAATTTCAAATATTTAATTAATAAAACAATAAGAAATATTAAATATACTTCCCAGAAAAAGCTATCAGAATGTCACTAAAACTATTGATATTTGACAATAACATGTGTCATTTACAAACTATGTTATAAACATTGGAATTTGTCAACTGGTTTCCTTAGTGCCTTAGCCTCTGCGATTAGTTTACTTTATAAATTATAGCGTCTTTATCTCTAAATCTATACAAGATATAATAAAAAATTTAAGTGTAGGTATTAGATGGAGAATTTTATGTTCTTCAATATTTAATAAAAAAAACCTCCCAAAAAATTATATTTAGAAGAATTTTTCTAAGAAACTACTACTTCCGGTTGTTCAATTGTTACCAAAACCTTTTCAGCTCTTCCTAGGAATGTCAGATTGAGGAAACTGCAGTTAAATATTTTTTAAGTCTTATAGTTTTTGAGGAATCGTGTCTACAACATCCAGACATACACACACACACACACACACACACACACATACACATACACACATCCACACACACACACACACACACACACACACACACACACAGACATCATTTTAAAAATGTTATAATCGGATTCTAGGGACCTTAAATCGTGCTTATTCAATAAAATCTGTATATGCGAATTTTAACATGAATCCAATACCTCTCTTAGCGAGAGGTAAAAATTTATTCTGGCCAGCACAAGACCTCTTGCCATTTCCATATTAGGTTGTATAAGTATTGTACATATTTGACATTTCTGATACACACAAAAACACATATCTGCTTTATATATTTTTATATTTTTTAATTCTATGAACAAGTTTCCTGTTATTCTTCTAATGTTCGAGATTCTTCCAATTCATTGATGAGATTGGCGGTATTTCTGAAGGGTATATGTAATATGTATATATATAATTATAAATATTTAATTAATAATAAAATAAGAAATATTAAATGTACTTCCCAGAAAAAGTCTTTAGTAATGTGTCTGGCTTTTTGACACTCACATTTATCTGTCAATTACAAACATTTAATTTTTCCACTTGTTTTCCATGGGCTGCGAGATTCATTTACAACTTATTATTTTATATATTTATACGTCTATCTTTAACTCCATAGAAAATATAATAACAATTTTAAATGTATCGGATAGAGATTTTTATATTCTTTAATATTAGTAATAACAAAAATTTCCAAAAAAAATATTTAGAAGATTTATCAAAGAAGCTATTACTTCCGGTTGTCCAATTGTTACCAAAATCTAATCAGTTCTTCCCAGGAATGTCTGACTGAGGAAACTGCATGTAAATATTTTTTAAGTCTTATAGTATTTAAGAAACCGTGGTTCCAACATCCACACATCCGCACATACACACACACACACATACGGACATTATTGTAAAAATGTTATAATCGGATTATAGGGACCTTAAAACGTGCTTATCCACTAAAATCTGGATATGCGAATTTTAGCATGATTCCAATAGTATACCCAAATCATTCAAGCAGCCAATGCACGTCATCACTTAGTGTAAAAACCTTAATGCATTAAAATCACTAATAGTGAAAAATGAAATAAAATTTCAATCATTTTTAACCGTCAAAAAGTGTATGGCCTTATATAATTATTATTAAGATGAATAGTAGAGTTCATTACTTATCGTATATGACATGAATAATATATAAATAATGTACATCAACGTCATATTATGCGTTTAATTGTTGCTATAGTTGGCAACATTGATAATTTGTATGTTCATACTGTCAAAGTCATTATTTGAAAAATATTTGTATCGTGTTTGAAACATTTTTGTGCGTTGTAAAGGCCTATTTATAATAAAGTAATGTTAAACGCAACGCTATGACGCAACGTGATCGTTAACACATACACAAAATCTGTGAATCTGCTAAAGATAACACTTCTAATCAATCAGAAGAATTCGGTATATTTCTTTGAAATTCGGCTCACTTTTATTTATTGCCTTTATATGGTATACATAAGTATAAATAAGGTTAGTATTATAAAATAATTTAAATAGAAATGGACAGTGACGAAAATATAGTATTTATTTTGTAGATGTGTCAGTTCATGACCACGTCGATAATACAGATTTCAATCTGTATAATTCTTTTCATAAAGTTTCTAAAACCTCTGCAAACGTACCAGTACATGACCTCACACATCTAGTTACTTTTATTCAATTTTTATTAATGACGTGCATTGGCTGCTTGAATGATTTGGGTATACCTCTCTTAGCGAGAGGTAAAAATGTTATTAGATTTCAACATTCGAGATATTAATGTCCTTAACATCTACGTCAAACACCTACTCTTTCCAAATTTTGATTATACTGTCTCATCGAAAAATTGAATAAAAGTTATTTAAGTGTTAGATTTTAAAAATAATACCTGTGTAGTGATTTAGGTGCAGAATTAAATTATCTGCAACTTTTAATTGAAAACCGAATTTCTAACAGTTTGAACGATACACATTTCTTTGTAACTTTGTTTCAATTCCATGGGTATCGCTTCAAATGAGCAATATTTATACAATTTCAAATTAGATTTTACAAGTTACCAAACATGCAAAATTTAAACTGTTTACAAGATTTAGGCGTAGAATATAATTATCTACAGCATTTATTTGAAACATTTTTGTCTAAAATTAATTGGGGACTTTTGTGCAAAGAAAAACTGTTTTCCCATGTTAAACGCCTATGGCCAGATTTTTAAATAACACACTGTAATATACAGGGTTAGTTAAAAGTATGGAGACGACGATTTATTGTCGTTAATATTCATTTTAGGATATTATGTTCAATACAAAAGTTTTTTAAGAAATTTTGATCTACATTTGAGAATACTTGAATTTTTTTTTCTTCAATTGTTTTTGAGTTACGCTTATCCGCGTAATTTTTTTAAATGGGAACATATTAATTTTACTCTGCCATTCGATAGAGTGTTTTTTTCTCTTTAAACAGTATGTTTGTTTTTTACCTCCCGCTACCCTTGGTAAGGGAGGTATAGGGATCGTGCTAAAAATCTCATATCGAGATTTTAGTAAATGACCACGTTTTAAGGTCCCTAGAATCCATTTTTAACATTTTCACGATGATGTCTGTATGTGTGTGTGTGTGTGTATGTGTGTATGTGTGTATGTGTGTATGTGTACGAATTTTGTTTGCACTCTAACTCAAATACTATCATTCAGAAAATTCTGAAACCTTGTATTTTTACCCTATTCTAATAGGAATAGAAGCCATTAGATTTTGGTGTAAATCGGATAAACGGAAATCGTACTTTACTTGAAGCTCATAATGGTTTTTCTTCAAAAAATACCATTAAATGCCATTTTTTCGAATTTTATGTCTTATGAAAATTAAAGATTATTGAATTTTCTACTGGAATACATTAATACTTTGTCTTTATATTTTACAGATAAATTTAAAAATAATTTTTTTTATTAGTCGCGAAGCCTAAGATAAAAACTATTCGTTTGTTACACAGTTCATTTTTCAAATGAATGTAACTGACAGTAAATGTCACTGTCAGAAAACTTATCACTTCAAATTAATAATAGTGACATTTTAAAAAGAAAATAGAAAATAAAGCAATAGTTTTCTGCAATGGAACAGTTTGCAGCGTTAGTAAATACATAAGTATGTATTTAAATTAATAAAAATTAAATAGCGGGAGGTTTTGTGTTGGCCACATCAGATTTTTTGTTTTTCAATTTATTTTAATAACATTTTTACAATTAAACTCACCGGTTCAAGTATTTACAAATAGTAGGTACATCTCAGATAGACAAAAGCGAAGCGATAAACAAACTCGAGCGATGTAATTTACTTAGCTATTAATTTGTTTTTAATGATAAGATTGTGAACGACAACTTTATTGGAAACAATTTTGTGTATCTTAGATGAACCTACTATTCGTAAATATTTGAACAGGTGTTTTTCCTTGTAAAAATGTTATTAAAATAAATTGAAAAACAAAAAACAAACATACTGTTGTAAAGAGAAAAAAACACTCTATCGAATGGTAGAGCGAAATTAATAGGTTCCCATTTAAAAAAATTACGCGGATAAGCGTAACTCAAAAACAATTGAAGAAAAAAAAATTCAAGTATTCTCAAATGTAGATCAAAATTTCTTAAAAAACTTTTGTATTGAACATAATTTCCTAAAATGAATATTAACAACAATAAATCGCCGTCTCCATTCTTTTAACTAACCCTGTATAGGTCCTTTCTTTCTTCACAATGCTTTACCTAACCCTAACAGGCACTAACAGCTGGTGTGAAGACTGCACCATGAATTTTGCTAAAAATGTTGACAGTGAACATTATGTACACATATGTTATTATTTCAAATATGAAGTTATACAGTTTATATTTCTCCACACATGGTCCGCTATTAAAAAAATGCCAAAAATTTACATACAATTTCTAAAACTACCTTCCTAAGCACCTCGCATCAACTTTATATTACAATATGACACTGCAATGCTTGCTATCCAACGCACGTAGCCAAACACCCTTTCATTCCACTTTGCTCTTTATTCCCGCTGCTATAAATCCCAAATTCGCTTGCGATAAATGCTCACAGAGATCCAGCAAGCCATGCAAGCATAACAACTGCGAATCTGAACAGTGGAACAGCTCCCGTGACAATTGACTGCTGTAAACTCATTACTGTAACAAAAGATGTCATTGGTCTGCATAAAAACGTCATTACTTCGTGTCGTTACCAGGACGAGTTCATTTGTTTCCAGAGTGGGGGATATAAAGTTAAGTGGAGGGGGTTATAAAAGGAGGGAAAACAATGGAATATGAATTTTGAAGAGGTTTATGTTTTGAGAGAATGAAATGAAATAACAAGTCATTCGCATTTTTGCTGTATTATTTATTCTGTAATATTTATCTGCTTACCAAGAGTGGTTTCAATCACTGTGTGTGACAATTTCTTATTTTTTTTATACTACTAATAATAAATAGTATATTATACGCCAGGGTTGAGAAGATAATCATTTTTTGATTCAGCGCCATTATTGTAATCTGAGGGCGCAGCCCGAGGGATACAAGGCGCCTGGTCAATAATGATCTTCTCAACCGGGGCCTAGTAATACAAATAACTATAGTCTATCATTACACGTTATATGTATTTTTTATTAAATTCATAAATTCGATTTCATATTTACGCTTAATTTGACTACTCTATGTCAATATAATAAAATGAAAAATCTGTACTGGTACACTCACAAAAATTCCATATACCGTGAGTATTTTTTAACGTGAAACATTGGGTTTGTGAAATCCATGGTTACGACTTGACATTTGATTGACAGCATTTAAAATGAAACATAGGGAACGAATTTGACATTTGACAAGACGTCAATAGAGGTTAATTTTGTTTAAATAATTGTACCTGCTTTCTAAATTAAATTTAGTTATAAAAAAAATATTGTGTGCACCTTGTGCCCTAGTGATATTCTGACTTGGCTAAATTTCTTACAATATTTAAATATAATACTTCTGTCAAATTCATTCCCTATGTTTTATTTTAAATGAGACAGACAAATACATTGCTGTCAATCAAATGTCACATTGACAAGATGTCATTAGAGGTTAATTATGTTTAAATAATTATACATGTTTTCTAAAAATTAAATGTAGTTTTAGAAAAAATATTGTGTGCACCTTGTGCCCGAAATATGTTTTGTGCTCTCGAGTGGTTTTCTGACTCAATTAAATTTCTTACAATATTTAAATATAATACTTCTGTCAAATTCGTTCCCTATGTTTCATTTTAAATGGGACACGCAAATACATTGCTGTCAATCAAATGTCGTAACCATGGATATGACACACCCAATGTTTCACGTTAAAAAATACTCACGGTATATCATCACGGCATATTACCCATTTCTGAGTGTGCCACAATCTGCTTTATCGCAGATATCGGTAATGATGATGACTTATTTTTACCGTGCGGGCGCTTACCAGGCGTCACCTCACGGGCACTCATTGCTGGCGTGGAGAATGCACCACAGGGGTCACTTTTGTGCCATTTAAAATTCGTAATATTTGGCGTCGGTCGGGATCGAACCCGGTTCCTCAGGTTCGTGACCAGACACTCAGGAACACCTATTTAATAATAGCCTATTATTAATATATTTTTATATTTTTAATTCATTCTATAAATAAGTTTCTTCTTACTGTTCTAAAAGATTCTTCATTTTCATTGACGAGATTGGCGGTTTCTGATGCGTATATGTATCTACAATTTTATATATTTAATTAATAATAAAATAAGAAATATTAAATGTACTTCCCAGAAAAAGCCTTCAGTAATGTGTCTGGATTTTTGACACTTGACATTTTTTAACAATTACAAAACATTTTAATCTTCAACTGGTCTCCCTGTTGATATTTGGGTTGAGAGATTTATTGCAACGAATTATTTTATATATTTATAATTCTCTATCTTTAAATCTATAGAAGATATTTTTATAATAATAATGTTTATTGTATCGGATAGAGAATTTTATATTGTTTTTTTCGCGATCGCCCAGAAGAGCTCTTTCTGATCACTATTTAGACCGGAAAGTCCTTCTTTGCTGAGCTAGCTCGAAAAGTTGTCTATAAGGGATCGGAAAGTACTTTACCGATCCCGGGACCGGTAAAGCTAAATGTTTCCATGGAGATCAGTTGTTTGTTTATATCTTATTTGCCCGCAGTAAAAAATAAAATAATACTTTTTTATTCTTTTTTCAGGATCGCAAAAAAATATTGTACCCAACATGATCTGAAAGTGTCTATACTGGGCTCACAAGCTTCCAAAGCTCGCCTACGGCTCGCTCTGGAATATGCTTGCTCACCTAGTAAAGTATCACTTTCAGGTCTTGTTACGTAAATTACTATAACGTAAATTTCTAAAAAATAATATTTAGATTTTTTTAAGAAACTACTAATCCTGGTTGTCCAATTGTTATCAAAACCTTTTCAGCTCTTCCCATTAATGTCAAATTAAAGAATATGTAGTTAAATTGGTCTTTAGTCTTATAGAATTTGAGAAACCGTCTCTCCAACATCCAGATACACACACACACACACACACACACTCACACACATAAACATCATTGTAAAAATATTAAAATAGGATACTAGTGACATTAAAACGTGCTTACTCACTAAAATCTGGATATGCGAGTTTTAACATGAATCCAATACCTCTCATAGCGAGAGGTAATAGTTATTTACATTCGAGTGCGTGTAAGTTGTATTTTACAGCGCGACAGCTTTGTTTAAGGCACGAGCCCTTAAGGCGAGTGCCTTATTAGCTGGAGCGCTGTAAAATACTTCACGCACGAGAATTGTATCAATTTTTTTGGCCGACAATAATGAAAATCACTTTTTTCAATGACATAGGTTGTACTTCTGAAAAGGGTTAGTTTAAAATACTGGAGTTAAGTCAATTTCCAAATTTGATTTTACTTACCTTCATTAGAGTACTTCTTCTAGCAAAAATTTATCTGTAATAATAGACGTTGTTTATGACTGATTTGCTATTTGCTCATGTTTTCTTCGTAATAAATAATAGGTAGGTGTCGATATTTGACATTTCAGCAATGCTCGCGTATTTTACAGGTATATCGATCGGTGACTATGTCGAAAACGGCGGATTTTTACAATAATGACAGATGTCGCTACCGTGAGTTTGGTTTATATAAATTAATTTTAAATATAGGAAATGTTAAAGTAAAAAAATAACTTAAGTAGGTAGTACTTTTTTATATGAACTTTATTATATTAACGATGATTTCTTTTCTAAATGCCCATAAACGTCCAGTGTATTTTGATTATTTTACCGCATAGTTAGACAAGTTACAACACAGTAAGCGTAAAATGTAGGTTACACTTGCTGTGTATACAATTGTAAAGTTCCCATTACACTTCAGGAGGGCAAAAAAATATTTGCAGATGTTTCAAATAGATTTTTATTGAAAAATTATTGACAATTAAATTTTCAGCCATATTAACATTTAATACAAATAACAAACAATTGTTTATTTAATATGGTGTATCATCACATTTATTTTTGAAGACTGCTATAGGATCGTATAATGTTGTTAACGGGTTTATTCATGAACTGCATTTTTTCCGTACCAAAATATAGAAAATGTCCCCTAAACATAGTGAACGTGTTAATATTCAAGTTTTACAATTTTCACTGATATATTCCCAAAATAATCTCCCGAGTTCTTTATCTTTCAACACTTCATAACAACACACTGTTGACTGTTGGTTGCTAAGATACATGTAGTAGTTTTGTTTACTGTAGAGAGCAGCACTTAGCACTTAGAAGTTTGAAGTTTTAAGCCTTATACAAGTGAGTTTAAGAGCTTCTGTTAAAAGAGATAAAGAGATAATCACCCATTTTACACTCAAAACTGTATTGGGTTGAAAGCAAAGATTTAATAAATAAAAATTTGCTGTGATAATATCTCTCGCTAATTTCATTTTATTTTTAATCTTTTGTAGAATGTATTTTAATAAATTCAGTACTGACAACAAAATTAAGCGTTATATTTAAGCGAAGATGAGGATAACTACATCCTTATAACGTTCAATTATTGGTTAACATAAGTTGTTGCGAAAGAGACGTTTCTAGTGTAAGCTTATTATATATCTAAATTACAGACCTACGAGTATTTAACACTTTGTTTACCGAAGGAGTTCGAAAATGTAAATAATTTTTTCTACAGTCACTATAGAAAGTAGCCATTTGTGCTCTCTTTTGTCAACGCAAAATGTCACTTTGCTGCTCATGCGCGACAAAGTAGTAAAAACCCTCGCTGTCCAAATTTCTAAGTATACAATGTTGAGAAATGTCACTTGTCTACATTCTTAATGAAAATGTTTAGTTAGGAACTAATGGCACTGTAATTACACATTTATCACGTTCACAAGTTAATTTGACATATGTTCTGTCGGTATTTAACATAACCTAACAAAATGCCACACTGCTGTGAAAATGAAATAGGGCATTCATTTACAAAAACGAAAGTATAAAATGCTTAGATTAGATTGAATAAAAACTCAAGAAAAATGGAAAATAACGATAAAATAAAATTAAATATAAAATAAATTGCGTGAACAGTTATGTTTAGTAATAGGAATGATTGTACACAGATGGCGGTAGGATAGTTGCGAGTCGTACTGACATCTGATCTCTAGTTAACTATTTATTTTGATTACAATAAAGTTATTAGTTATTTCGTTACTTAAATAATTGCGAGAAGTCTGTCAATGCACATACATGTCTATATAATCACAAATTCCTTGAAATATTTGTTAATTTTTTCAGTGTGACAGGCGTGACAACTAACCACACATTTTGCTACAAAAACTCATCAAATCATCACAAATCCTTGCTTCTACGCTCTAATTTTGTTT
Organism: Ophonus ardosiacus; assembly: GCA_943142095.1. Lineage (NCBI taxonomy): Eukaryota > Metazoa > Arthropoda > Insecta > Coleoptera > Carabidae > Ophonus > Ophonus ardosiacus. The sequence continues at coordinate 13,320,591 of OW964840.1, forward strand.
TTTTTTTATGGAATAGATGGCTAATATAACGATATAATCATTTAAAAGCCTTTTTAAGTTTAAACCGTATCTTTTGTATTAGCCAATCTTTATTTATTGAGCAGTGCTGTAAGTATAAAGTGTACATTTTATTATTTTTTGTTATGGTGGAGGACCCCATTGTGGCGACTGTAGAAAAAATCTTGTGTGTGTGTTTCGAGCGCAAATGGACATTGTCGATTTCGAGAGAATGCCGCGCGACGAACCTCTCAATCGACAATGTCGCATTTTGCGCTCTTAATACACAAATAGCTATTGTGAAAAAAGGCTTATTATTGTTGATATTTAACAGAAAATTTCAAGTAATTTTTGTAGCCTATTCAGAGAAACTCAGTCATAAAGGTTGTTACGGATATAAAGATTGTTATCATAAAGACATTTGTAACAATCTTTATGAATTTGTAAATTCAGAACCTACGTCGGTATTACTGACAATCTTTATAAAATAATACTTGTGAATGAACCAGATTATTTGACAATAGCTAACTTCATTATGCATATATGAACTTAACCTAACCTTATATGTCAACGTTTTATTCTTTTAATAATGTGTTGCCAATTATATTTAAAATGCAAACATTCTGCCAAAACAACTAAAGAAGAATATGACATTTGTGTCATATTTGAAAACTTCTAAATTATTTAGAACGGGTATGTTAATTCCTACCACTGATCCCAACGTGACTGAAAAGTTATGGAAAGTTTTTTTAAATTTTGATTGAAGAAAAAGCACACATTAGCACTAGAATAAATAACAAGGTTTTCACGAATACCTACCACAGAATATAATATTTTCAAAGAAATATGTATTTACGTCAAAAGTAACTTTCGTCCACGACGGTTTTTATCGTTCTTATTATTATTTAAGTCGAAGCAGGATCCATGCGAATAATCAACTGCATCCTGCTAATATTTAGCGGAAAGGCTATTATTAATAATATTTGATTGATGTAATAATCTGTCACATGTCAAATATTAGAAATAACAACGTGATAACAACCATAAATACATAGTTTTAGCAGTCGTTATGATAAAGACTGTCAAAACACGTAACAATTGTTGACGGTAACCACCTTCAGTACTGAGAATACCAAATTTAATTTTAACAATCTTTAAAGTACATAACAAAGACCATAAAGACCATAACAACAATACAAATATTGAGTTTTGAATAGACCCCTTGATTTTAACAATCTTTACAGTACATAACAACCATAAAGACCATAACGACACCGCAAATATTGAGTTCTGAATAGACCACTTTGTTATTGTCAACTGCGTTTTTTCTTGATCACTCTGTAATTTGTTTGTTGAAAATGTAAAAGACACAAGCTAAATATTGAGCAGCCTAATATGAACGTAACATCATAACAGAAATCCGTAAAGAAATTCCGTATAATCTGAATCTAAATTCCCCCATTGGCGTCCATTTTGTCCGGAAGCTTCGTGCTCGGCTCGGTTGTTCGTTTTTCCCTTGTTTTCCATTCGGGCGGCGTGCGTCAGGATTTAGCGTTGCTATTTGAGGCGCAAGGGGCCTATTTTAAAGCTGAAAGCGTACTTTGAGCCGCCGGCGCCCTCGATGGCCCTCTAAGGGCCCACCATAAAATCATTGCTATCGGGAACGTGCAGCGCAGAGAAATGGACCACGAATTATGAGGTATTATCTAGTGTGACGATGGATCGATTCTGGAAGAAAGAAAGGAATAAATGGTGGGGTTTCACACAATGATAAATGATGATGTCTATGTTAAAATAGGGTAATTGCAAAAAAAAAATAAATGTTATTTTCTCCTATTAATTATGAAATATAAACTATTTCTAAACATATTAATGTAAAAATTATTAGAAAATATAAAACTTTTCATTCATAATTTCCATAAATAAAGTTCGCGGTGGAATTCTTGTGACGTAGACTTTTAATAATTATATAGTTCGACCAAGTCTGTATGACTCATACAAGCTTGTTAGAATACCACGACAAAGCGAAGATGCTGAATTATATTTAATTGTATCATACAAATATTTACAGTATAATTCCCAAAGAAAAATAACAGATACAAAAATATTATTTAATAGTACATATATTTTACAATTATTTACTTGAATACCAGATATTTTCAAGATATTTAATTCTTATATAGACAACTTCATAATTTTGCCACCAGGTAGCTGCACACTCCAGTGAATGTACATGTCATTTTTAGTGACATAACCTATGTTTTATGTGTTAAAATCATATTTTATTTTTCTTTTCTATATCAGCAGATTTAAAACAAGGTAATGAAACTAATGAATTTGTGTGAAAATGAATAATTTCTTTTGAAATAGTGCTTCTCTCAAACATATAAATCATTTCAAATAAAAATGGTAGTATTGTGTACAGAGTGTACAACCGAGAGTGTACCGCTAGGGCAAGAAAGACTGTGATTGGTATTAATAAAACACGTCACCACGGGAAAATTTGAAATAAGAATTTATTTTAAAAATATTATATTTTGAAAAATATACAGTTGCCAGACATAAAATATGTATTAAAGTGAATAACTTGAACAATTCTTTCAGAAAAAAAAAATAAATTGGAAAATGCGCAACTACCCTATTGCAAAAAAAAATAAATGTTATTTTCTCCTATTAATTATGAAATATAAACTATTTCTAAACATATTAATGTAAAAATTATTAGCAAGTATAAAAGCTTGTAATACCACGACAAAGCGAAGAAATTGAATTTTGTTTTAGTAGCCTATTCAGAGAAACACATCATAAAAGGTTGCTACGGATATATATAGTTATTTTCATAACAAGTTATGAAATATATCAAATATCATGCGAGTGTAAATTGACGCACGACGCGTAGCGGAGTGCAAGTCAATACACACGAGCTAAGATATTTGAATTTCATACAAGTTATGAACATTATTTTTTAGACGAGCATAAAAAAATTTAACTTTTTTTTCAAAACTGATATTTAGGTTCAAACGTACTGACAGCTGACAAATGAATAATGTATACATATAGCCAGAAATAATAACATAGTGTCAACTTTTACGATATGAAATACCGAGAGTTTTTTTTATCAGTGAACATGGGCGTATGTCATTACCATAGTTACGTTTAAAATGATTGACAGCAATGCATTATCGCGTTTTTTTAAAACTGGACATAGGACGTGACATTTAGTATATCTGTCAATGTCATCAAATTGTCATACTTCAAAATGTATACAGTTAAAGAAAAGTTCAAATTGTAAATTGGAGTAATTATAACGAGTCTACAACAAGTTTCTGACTTATGTGCATTAACTTTTAATAAGCGACCCAGTCCAACAACTATAAGAAAAATTTACAATGACTACAGAACTAAAAGATGCGTCAATAAACAACACAAGAAGAAAATCAGACCAAGTACTGTAGTTAATAGAAAGAAACAAGAAATTATGCAATTAATTGAAAGTGACAACACCCTGTCAACAATTTTTTTTTCTGAAATTAAGAATACTAGTATACAAGGTTTTAAGACAAGAACATTTTAAGAGTTTTAAATATCAAAATCACCAAGAGTTATTACACAACAATATAGAACGAAGAAATATCTTTTGCGAAGATATGATGAACAAAATTAATAGTGGGGAAATATTACTGGATCGAATTTTATTTACGGATGAAGCGACATTTTATATTAATCGGGAAGTAAATTCACAAAATTGCAGGTATTGGAGTCGTCAAAATTTTCACTTATATCTGCACCAGATATTCCCCCAACGCTGGATAGGACGTGGTGGAGAAGTGGAGTGGCCTGCAATGCCACCAGATCTTGCACCAAACTATTTTTTTTTTCTTTGGGGCCATTTAAAAAATTGTATTTACAATGGTGACAAAATAAATATTGATCAATTAAAAAATAGGGATAAAATATAATTTATATTAATTATTTCTTGCCTTAGGCTTATGTCAGAGTATAGAATTATACCATACAATTTGAACTTTTTCTTCAACTGTATACATTTAGAAATATGACAATTTGATGACATTGACAGATATACTAAATGTCACGTCCTATGTCCAGTTTAAAAAAAAAACGCGATAATACATTGCTGTCAATCATTTTAAATGTAACTATGGTAATGACATACGCCCATGTTCACTGATAAAAAAAAACTCTCGGTATATCGTAACACTAATGTAATAAGTTCAACTTTCAGTGCTAGGATACTACGTTGATATGTCATACTTATTACAATGGTCGTCTAAAAAATTGTTATCATAGAGACATTTGTAACAATCTTTATGAATTTGTCAATTCAGAACTAACCTTGTTATTTTAGTTGTTATGTTAATAATCTTTACAAATAATACTTGTGGACAAACCAGACTATTTGACATTAGCTAACTTCATTATACAATATGAACATAATCTAACCTTAATCATATCTGTCAAAGATTTCATTTTTTTGAAGTAATGAGTTACTACTAAACTTTAAAAGGCAAACGTTCTCCCAAAACAACTAAAGAGCAATATGATATTTTTGTGTACTGTTCGGAATCTTCTAAATTGTTTAGAACCCGAACGAATCTAAAAAAATCTGTTGTGGCCAGCACAAGACCTTCCGTCAATTCGATGTATTATGCACAAATCCCATACCAAAAGTACCGTGGAACAGTTTCTATATAATATCATGTAAAATCGAACACGAACACATACTATTTTTTACAAATTTCATACCAAAAGTTCATTTGAAAAGGTTCTATAAATCCAATAAAATTATGACATAAACATACACTAAGTAAAATGCACTTGACACATTTTACTTTCTGCTTCAGCTTTCCCCTATTTTATTAGGGGTCGCTGTTTCCTCTTCTCTTCCACTCATTCCTGTCCAACGCATCTTCTTCACACAGTCCTTCCTTTCTCAAGTCTTCTGCGATACAGTACTTCCATCTTCTCTTTAGCCTTTCACTGCATGTCACTTGAGAGGACCACTATGAAATTCTAATTTTTGATCCCATACTTTCCATATTTGGTTTTGCACTTGCGACACACATCTGTCAATTAGAATTTTTTGAATGTATCAGCTGTTTCCATGATAAATAGCAAAGCTGCCTCATTTTTGAAAATTAATTTTTTTATAATGATTTAACTCTACATCTATTGAATATGAGGGAAAATGTATAATCAAACCATATAGAGAAGAGTATTTTCTTTAATAAATATAATAACAAAATGTCAAAAAATAATATTTAACTGCGTTTTTTTAAGAAAAACTGTTAAAAACTTGAAAAAAGGGAGAAAAATTTATCACACACGGACACACATACACTCACACGGACACACACACATACATACATACAGACGTCATCTTAAAAATAGTAAATTCGTATTGTAGGAACCCTAATACGTGCTTATTCATTAAAAACTCACCACCGAATTTTTTGACCAAAGACAATACCTTCCTTACCTAAAGGTGACGGAAGGTAAAAATTGATATTTTAAAACTTACATACGGACATTTTCTTTAAAAAGCTAAAAATGTATTCTTCTGTAAAATATTCGAGTTATAAAGAAAGACAAAATGCGTACGCATCTTTCAGCTTTATATTGTAACAGAATATGGGATCATATCGTTACCATGGTGACAAATCTACTTGTGTTCACTGTTTTCAGGCAACGGTCTTTCGAAATTTATCTAGCAAACGCTGAACACGGTCACATGTAATAAACTCATGAAAGTGGAAGACAAATATTTTTGCCAATCAACAACTATAGCGTCATCTAGTATAAGAAGAAACGAAACTATTATATGTCCAGTACAGAACACCAGAACACTTTTCAGTGCGGGAAAAACAACTGAAATGCGAGACAATGAAGTCATGCAAAAAAACATAATTGTACCTTTTTTCTGTTTAAATCGAAAAAGGGTAGTCTAATTCATCGATCAGTATAATTAAATTATTTTTTATTTATATTTTTTGTTGTATAAAATCGTTTTAAATTATATTTTTAAAAAGTTGCAAAAACCAGCCATGTTTTGTCGTCACAACGTTACGAACCACGAAGTATTATATAGAAGGAGAGGACACGGACAGCAAGCGCGCGAAGCATTTCTGTTTCCCGCTGTGGTGGGGGAATCGGGCCGGATATATCAAGCGTTTAAATGAGTTAATTCATGAAAATATTGTTTTATTCAGGAAATAAATTATATTTATTGCTTATTTATTCAATAAATATGTAAATATGTGAATAATTTCAAAGTAAAAGGAAAAGGGAGTAAAATAATTACGTATATACCTATATACAGAATATTTTTTATTTACATTAACATATATAAATTTAACATTACAAGACTTTTGGTTTTAGTTCAGTATATTTTTATTAAAATAGTAAAGACAATTCAACTCTGTTAATAATTATTCTTTAATTATGATGGACAAGTGTATAAATAAAAGCATACTAGAAAATAAAAAGTTATTTTTTTTTGTAACTTGGACCTCTTGCGATCTTCTTTAGATTGGGAATGATTATTTTTTCTGTCATGCCGGAAATATTGCCTTAATCTTAATACAATAAAATCATATATTAAAACAGATATTATTTCTACACTATGTTCTGAACATGGAAATTTAAAGTTGTATGTATCGACAATAGTTATCATAGTTTCTTCATACACATTTGGAGATTTTATATTTTCTAACAAAATGTACTCTAATGTTTTAAATAAATCAAAAATATTTTTATTTGGATGAATTAAACGGCCTCTATTTTTAAACGTTCAAAACGCTATCTACTGATTTAATTTTATTATTTTTAAACAATTTCTGTTGATATTGTGTTATACTGGGACCACCATTGCATACTTTCTTCATATCAACATGAAGCAACAGATTTTCTACTTCAGTATCATTGTGTACATAATTCGGAAAATTATGGTCGTCCAATATTTGCCGTAAAAAATGTATAGTATTGTTAAATCTTCCTTAATTATCACCTGTTTCTCCGCAGCAGGTACACCTGAATCAGCTAGAAAATATTTAGCAAATATTAAACATTTTCTGTCTGCGTAAATCTTTCCTGTCGACCACGAATCGGGCAATTTAGGAGGAATATTCCACATAGAATAAAAAATACTGTTCTCCGTACTTAATTCTACATTAACATCTGCAAAAATTACAATTGAATTTCATAAGAAGAGAATCTATAACTTCAAATTTTTACTTTGTGTTTCTAGAAGCTGTGATGATAGTTTTCGTATTTTGGAGGTTCTTTCACGGTTCCTATCAACAATTCGTCTTCTTTTTACAACTGATGATAAATATTTGGGAGAATCAGGAAATATACTAGGAATAGCGTCAGTTTCGAGACGAAAATGTTTTATAGGTACCTTTAAAAATCGCAATAAAAGATATAGTATTTCACCTACAAATTGCTATAAATAATAAATTATAAAACTTACTATTGTATCACCGCATTTCCATTCTTTTATAATCTGTTCAGGTGCGAAATGTTTTTCACAGACATGGTCTTTTATTGTTAATTTCCGATCTTTTCTCGGAATTGCTGTTTGCCACTTTTCTAATAAAGTTTTATCTTTGGGTGCGGAAAAAATTGTAATTTTGCACTTATTTGATTTGTAACCACTCGTACAATTAGGTGCGAAACATTTACGCCCCATTTTAATAAAAACAATTGTCAAAATAACACTAATTTTATAAAAAAAACGTCCAACATACATTACACACAATATAAAACTGGGCCCGATTCCCCCACTCTATCTCTAACATCTGAGAAACAGAAAGGCTTCACTTTGCTAGTACGGCGGAGATATGCAGTTGCCAGAGCGTGTTACGAACCAAGTTCAGACTCATTTCAAACAGACATTTTATATTAACACATAATTTCTAAAAGAAAAATATATATAAACTATAAATTGAGGATTACATATCTGAATATGCTATAATATATTAATGTAATATCGTTCTATTTATTTTTATAAATATAATTTTCATTTGGCGTGAAATTATCTACGTTACATCAGATGTTTCTTTCACTTTTGAATCTTTGAATTAGACGGTAGAAGGTTATAAACGCATGTGAGACATTAAATATATTGCAGAATATTATTTTATTCCCTATTTTGGCACGAAACAACGTTCCATCGACATGTTTACATTCATAAATTTTAGCTTATCTTTAAATGTCACTTTGACGTTTAAGACAATGTGAAAATCAAAATGGTCGTGCCTTTCATTCTGTGACGTCATTGGACAAGGGACGAAGCGGGGGTCTAGCAGCCTATTTTTAAAGAATGTCATTTTCAGTTACAATTTTTTCATGATTAAAGATCGATTTGAGGAAAAATAAAAAATACGGGTCTATTATTTTTCACTACTCTATCGATTAAAATTATAAAAAAAGTCGTGCATGACCTCATTCGGAGTTCGGCAAAAACCGGAACGTCTGGTCATTTTATTAAAATATACTGTCTCATTTGAAATCCAAAGGATCGCCATAAACTTTTAGAACTTAAATTCACAAAGTAATCCAAATTTCCACCCCCACAAATATAAGACTGTGAATGCTGTCACTGCTATATACAGAGTTGGACTATCATAACAAAAATATTAAACTACGCACTTATTATAAATAAATAACTCAATCTGCTGCACATGTCCCTGTAAATAAATTTTATTCAAATTAATTTCATCTACTTCACATGCGAAAGAAAGATAGAAGATCATGCTTCCAAACAAATCTCCCCTCGTTGTTTTGCGTTCCGCTCCCTGATTCTATCTGTCATTCAGTGTTAACCTAATTCTTTGTGATTTGTCCGCTGTGTTCAATAAATTGAGATCATTCAATTATTCAACTTAAACGATGACTGGACTGTAAAGGTCAATGGCAGATAACAGGTTTTTGGTAGTGGTATCCATAGCAACCTTTAGTTCTATGCTTTGCCGCAAAATGTGCTCTTGCAAATTGCAAGTGTGTTTATTCAATTTTCTCACAGAAACGTCCAGTTCATTAACATTATCACTTGCTTCAGCTATTTTACCATCATTTGAAACTCACGGTTACCACATGATTTTTACCTTCCGTCACCTTTAGGTAAGGAAGGTATTATCTTTGGTCAAAAAATTCGTTGGTGAGTTTTTAATGAATAAGCACGTTTTAGGGTCCCTACAATACGAATACACAATTTTTATGATGATGTCTGTATGTATGTATGTATGTATGTATGTATGTATGTATGTATGTATGTATGTATATGTGTGTGTGTGTGTGTGTGTGTGTGTGTGTGTGTCCGTGTGTGTGTATGTGTGTCCGTGTGTGACAATTTTTTCTCCGACGATAACTCCAATACTACAATTCTAAAAATTATAATTCTTTCGTATTCCTCTTCTGTACAACCATATGAAGAGTTGATTAGATTTTGGTTATAATTGATCTACCGGAAGTACCCTAATTTGAAGTTTTTAACAGTTTTTCTTAAAAAAACGCAGTTAAATATTATTTTTTGACATTTTGTTATTATACATATTAAAGAAAATACTCTTCTCTATAAGGTTTGATTATACATTTTCCTTCATATTCAATAGCTGTAGATTTAAAGTGTTATAAAGAAATTAATTTTCAAAAATTAGTCAGCTTTGCTATTTATCATGGAAACAGCTGATAATTTAAAAAAAAAAATTAATTGACATATGTCAGTTGCAAGTGCAAAACCAAATATGGAAAGTATAGGATCTAAAATTGGTATGTCATAGTGTTCCTCGCAAGTGACGTGCAGAGAAAGGCTAAAGAGAAGATGGAAGGACATTACTTAGTGTAGTTTATGTTATAATTTTATTGGATTTAAAGAACCTTTTCAAATGAATTTTTGGTATGGAATTTGTAAAAAATAGTATGTGTTCGTATTCGATTTTAGATGATATTATATAGAATATGTTCCAAGGATCTTTTGGTATGGGATTTGTACAAAATACATCGAACTGACGGAAGGTCTTGTGCTGGCCACAACAGATTTTTTTTTTTAAATAATGTGAACTTGAAGTTGTATTAAAACTATTTTTATCTTCCGTCACCTTTAGGTAAGGGAGGTATTGTCTTTGGTCAAAAAATTCGGTGGTGAGTTTTTAATGAATAAGCACGTTTTAAGATCCCTACAATACGATTTTACTGGTTTTACGATGATGTCTATGTATGTGTGTGTGTGTGTGTGTGTGTGTGTGTGTGTGTGTGTGTGTGTGTGTGTGTGTGTATATGTGTGTATGTGTGTTTGTGTGTCCGTGTGTGTGTCCGTGTGTGTGTCTGTGTGTGTGTGTGTCCGTGTGTGTGTGAGTGTGACAAATTTTTCTCCGACGAAAACTTCAAAACTACAATTCTAAAAATGATGATTCTTTCGTATTCCTCTTCCTTACAACCCTATGAAGAGCTGATTAGATTTTGGTTATAATTGATCTACCGGAAGTACCCTTATTTGAAGTTCTTAACAGTTTTTCTTGAAAAATCGCAGTTAAATATCATTTTCGACATTTTATGTGATTATCAATAGAAAGAATATCTTATTCTCTATACTGTTCGATTATACATTTTCCTTCATAGTCAATAGATATAGAGTTATAGAGAGATTAATTTTCGAAAATCAGTCAGCTTTGCAAAAATTATGAAAACAACAGATATATTCAAAAAAATCTAATTGATAGATGTCAGTAGCAAGTGCAAAACCAAAGTGGAAAGTATATGATCTGAAAGTGATATAAGTGATAGAGTGTCCCTCGCCAGTGACTTGCATTTGCGGCCTCGCCTCAAGATAGGAACTTATAATGCCAGAAGTACGAGAAAGGCAAAAGAGAAGATGAAAGGACTGTATAGCAGAAGATTTGAGAGAGGAAGAACTGTGTCACGAAGGTGCTTTGGACAGGAATGAGTAGAAGAGAAGAGTAAGAAACAGCGACTTCTAATAAAATAGGGCAAAGTTGAAGCAGGAGGAAGTGTTAAGTGCAATACATAATGTACGTTCGTATCGTATTAAAATTTTATTAGATTTTAGAATCTTTTCAAAGGAACTTTCAGTATGGATATGTAAAAAATAGTGTGTTCTTGTTACAATTATACAGGATATATAGAATCTTTTTCAAGGAACTTTTGGTATAGGATATGTACAAAATACATCGAATTGGCGGAAGGTTTTGTGCTGGCCACAACAGATTTTTTATTTTAATGTAGTTTATATGGAGTAAGTATGAAATATGTAGTAGGGGAAAAGTTAATCCGGGTTAGTAGCTAAGTTAGTTGGAAACTTTAACATTTTCTAAGCAAACAACTTTTGCAAGTCGTCCTGCTCTGGGATCACCTAACGGTAACGAGCACCGTGCACGTTTAAATTCAAAGTACTAATAACTATACTCGCCGTCAAATAAATATGGGCTGATGTTCATTTTTTTCCTTCTCCCCACCCTGTCCCTTGGCATGCCGTGTTACCGCTTCTTCATAACATTTTCAACATGGCCAATGGAATTGGCAACAGTGTAGAAATCTCCACTCCATATTTATTTGACGGCAAGTATAATAGGTGCGTTCGGTAAATCATACGGAGTTGGAGTATTTACGGAGCGGTGTTGGAGTGGAGTGGGAGTAGAGCTGGAGTTGGAGTAGATCGAGGGAACAAGGTACACTCCTTTATTTGTGATTAACCGAACGAGTAGAGTTAAAATTTTGGTACACGAATATAATAACCTCCTTTTTTGACAATCTGATATACTGCACGGCTAAAAAAAATAAATAATGAACCATATAGAAGTTATTCAGTTTGGTATTATTCTTTAATGATTCTGAAGAAAGTATATATTAGAAATGGTACAGAATTCTTACCGTTCCGACATACTGTGCTTTGTTATATTACAAAACAATATTATAAATATAAAATAATTGTGTATAATAAAATATTTCAACATAAAAATACAAAATTATCTGACAGATGTCAAATAAAACAAAAAAACTCCATGTATCCTTGCATATCAAGGTTGGATTTATGGAGTTAACACTTTTCACTCCACTTGATTCCATTCTGCATTTGCCGAACGCTCCATTTTAAGACACTTTCCACTCCATGTAATTACCGAACGGTGCTAGGAGTGTACAGAGTTAAAAGAGTGAACAGAACTCATTTGCCGAACGCACCTTATGTATACTCGCCGTCAAATAAATATTGGCTGATGTTCATTTTTTTCCTTCTCCCCACCCTGTCCCTTGGCATGCCGTGTTACCGCTTCTTCATAACATTTTCAACATGGCCAACGGAATTGGAAACAGTGTAAAAATCTCCACTCCATATTTATTTGACGGCAAGTATAATATACACCGTGCTTATAGTATGACAAAAGCTTAACATTTTATGTTTCCATTTTATAATAAAATCCTGTAGTACCGTTTCCACGTTAGGGTAGGACGAACGCCGTATGTTTTGATAGAAAACTCGGCTTGTTTTGTGTAAACAGAGCCCTACTGTTATGATGTCGGTTTTTCTCAAACTCATTTTGTCGTACATAACTTTATGTTGCATATACCGAAGTATACGAAGCAAGGGAAAAATACACTCAAGATATTAACGTTTGCTCAGACAATACAAATACATTTGATCTGATATTAGATTGTTATAATACATAGTAATATTCCACGATATATCGTACTGAACTGATACAGAAAATATACAGGTATCTCTAAAGTAGGGGGACATGGCTTAGTAATTTTCGACGATATATCGTACTAACTTACCTTTGCCGGAAATTCTACCAATAGACACGTACACAATTGCAATTTTCAAGAGCGCATCGCTTACGAGCGTTACGATTGGCTAATATAGAAGATACGGTTTAAACTCAAAATTTTGTAGCAAAATATGTCAGTTGTCACGCCTGTCGCACTGAAAAAATTAACAAATATTCCAAGGAATCATTTAAGCAACGAAATAACTAATAACTTTATTGTAATCAAAATAAATATCTACAGTAAACTCGAGATCAAAATGTCCCGACTCGCAACTATCGTCACCACTATATACAGGTTGTAACACGTACACCGACCACTGCCATTATTACCTTTATTATTATAGTTACAAAAAAATACTATAGAACAAAGTTGTTGGGGACCAAAGGGGACATCCTTTCAGAGAAGACATTTTTTTTTAAATCAGTGGTTCTCAAGTTACATCACAAAGTTATATTTTTTCAAATGGGATTCTACATATTTTTTATGCCTATTCGATAGCATATTTTTTTCTGAATTCAACCATGTATTAGTTTTATAACCTTACATAATAAAAATATTGAAAAAAATGCGATTGAAACTTAAATAAATTTTTATTTTTAATATTATTGTATAGTAGGCCATGGATGAGAAACACCATTAACATGGTTCCACAAACGGACCGTTTTCGAGATACAGGATGTAAAATTTTTATTTTTTTATTTTTTGATGATATCTCAGGAACCGTTTGAGATACAAAACTCAGCTTTTGTACACATCTTAGCATTAATATTAGCTACTTTTTAAGCGCTTATTCAATTTTTTTCATGTGCCATTGATGGAGATTTTAGGGTTGCGTGAGGTTTTTATGGCCCTAATTTCTATGACACTTGGGAAATTGGCATTCTGAAAGCACATTGTGAATCACCAATATTTTCTACATAAAAAAGGTACTCCTAGTCAAAAGCTCTAACGTAAACTGTTTTAGAGAAATACGGCATTTTATGATGGAAAACATGAAAAAAAGTAGCAACATGTTTTGTTGTTGATAAAAACATTTGTTTTTGATCTAGTCTGCGTTCATGCATTTGTTTTGACATTAAAATTATTGACAATTGTGATTTTTCTTGTTTTTTATGTTATTGCTTAGTTTTGTAAAATAAAAGTTCTATGATCATGTTGCTACTTTTTACCTCCCGCTACCCTTGGTAAGGGAGGTATAGGGATCGTGCTAAAAATCACGTATCGAGATTTTAGTAAATGACCACGTTGTAAGGTCCCTAGAATCCAATTTTAACATTTTCACGATGATGTCTGTATGTGTGTATATGTGTGTGTGTATGTATGTGTGTGTATGTATGTATGTGTGTATGTGTAGGGATTTTGTCTTCGCTCTAACTCAAATTCTATCATTCAGAAAATTCTGAAACCTTGTATTTCTATCCTATTCTAATATGGAAAGAAGCCATTAGATTTTGGTACTTTACCTGAAGCTCATAATGGTTTTTCTTCAAAAAATATCATTAAATGTCATTTTTTCGCATTTTATATCTTATGAAACTTAAATATTATTGAATTTTCTACAGGAATACATTAATACTTTTTCTATATATGTTGCAGATAAATTTAAAAATAATTTTTTTTATTAGTCCCGAAGCCTAAGATAAACACAATTCCTTTGTTACACAGTTCATATTTCAAATGAATGTAACTTACAGTAAATCTCACTGTCAAAAACCTAATCACTTCAAATTAATAATAGTGACATTTTAAAAAGAAAATAGTAAATAAAGCAATAGTTTTCTGCAATGGAACAGTTTGCAGCATTAGTAAATACGTAAGTATGTATTTAAATTAATAAAAATGGATAGGAAAGTGTGGCGAAGGCGAAGGAAGATTGTTGCGTAACTATTATTGTGGTCCGGATGGGGTTATTCGCTACCGAAAATCGGTCACTTTAATATGTTCTTATTTATGCATGCTATGATGATTGTGGACAAGGCGAAAGAAGAATGTTGTTAAAGAGTGAAGTGAATCAGCTGTGCTCTTACTCTTATTCCTTTTCTTATTGTTACTATTGTTTCCGGGTATTTGCTAGCCCCCTAAGTGGGAATCGCGTGATTTTATGTACATATGTATGTATGTAAAAATTAAATAGCGGGAGGTTTTGTGTTGGCCACATCAGATTGTTTTCATGCTTTTCATAATAATTTTGTTTACACCCTGTATCTCGAAAACGGTGCGTTTCGAACCATGTTAATATGAACTTTTTTTCTTATAATTAGCCAACCAATCCCACCCTTTATTTTCCGACAAATGTTTTGAAACACCCTGTATAACTCATGAGAAAAATAATAACCGAGAAATTTTGAAACAATTTTCGAGAATCGAGATCTCGGCAAATATATCTCGTCTCGTAACATATTTTTTACATTTCTGTCTCGTCTCGTCGAGACGAGAAATCTCAAGTACGAGACGAGACGAGAATCGAGAAATATCTCGTCTCGGCAGAATCACTACTTGGGAAACAAATCTAAAAGAGTTGTTCCTAGCGGGAGAAGTTGAAACTAGCAGGAAATAATTCCGGTTATTTTTAAGTATCCCCTCATATCTTCTGTACTTCACTCAACTCTACACAAAAATATACTCGTATAATATTTATTATTAATATTTCCCATCAAATTGAACAAATGTGCAAAGTTTATTTTAGTTTGAACGTTCAAGAATACTCTGAAAATAAGTATTTCAATACATCAATAACACAGACGAGCACTTAGTATAATCGCCAACAAATTTTCGACTGATGACAGGCTAAAAGCACAGAAATGTGCCACAATTTATCATAAAATGATTCAACGAACATCTTTTCAGTAAACAATAAACATATCTTATTGCTTCTTTCATCTAGTTGGCATATATTCATTTATTTATAGACTATAAGGTACTGTAACACACACGCAAAGTGAAATATCATTGGGAAAACCATGTCATGAATATAATTTTGTTTGGAGTATGATGATGTATATAATATGTTAACATAAAATAAAAATAGCATGTTTTGACATCAATTTATAAACAGATATAAATACAGTAGGCTTTGGTTGTAAGTTGATAGATGTTAGTCGTGAAACATTTGAGGGTGACTCAAAAAAGAGTAGTGGGGGTATCTATTGTTTTTAGCTTTCTCTAAGAGAGGTATTGGATTCATGCTAAAAATCACATATCCAGATTTTAGTGAATAAGTGTATTTTAAGATCACTAATCCGATTTTAACATTTTTACACGGTTTCTCAAATTTTATAAGACTAAAGACCAATTTAACTACCTATTTCTTAATCTGACATTTAAGTGGTTTACGTCATCGTTTAGGGATTTTTGGAATTTTCTGTATATTTTTAAATATATTTTATTAACGGTATTTTATTGGTTTCTAACTTCCTTGTACGTAGTAAAGGAAGTATTGTAATTAGTGTTTCACAAGACAAGATTTCTTGTTTTGCTAGGCTATTTCTAGTCTTGTCTTGCAAAACAAGACAAGAAATTTAAATAACTCTTGTCTTGTTTTACTCTTGCAAGCAAAAATCTTGTCTTGCTTGCAAAAATCTTGTCTTGTTTGCAAGACTCTTGCATATTTCTTGTCTTGCACATTTGCGCGTGCGCGTTATGTTACATTATTTAGACTTGTTTGGGGTTCCCCTATTAGCTGTCAAACCGTTGGTTATATTACGATAACTTTTATAACAAACTTCCAAAAAAATTGGACAATCGGAAGTGGTACTTTACTTGAAACCCATAACAGTGTTTAATGAAAAACTGTATTAAAATATAACCCAAAACTTTTCAGTTTTAGTATTTAATAATTTCATACCAATAGGAACAACATATTTAAATCGGAAGTGATATTTTACGTGAAGATGTGAAGAGATTTTCGTGAAAAAATGTGTTATGCTATAATTGAAAACTTTTCAAATCTTGTATTTAACACTTTTATATTAATGAGACCGACATATTAGATTCTTGTTAATATTAGCAAACCTTAAGTGGTACTTTACTTGAAGCTCTGAACTGATTTCCTTGAAAAAATATATTAAAATATGATAAAAAAATTCTCAAATTTGGTTTTAAAACTCGTCTATTTATTGGAACTACAAATCAAACGATAAAGTGATATTTTACTCCAAGCTCATTTCAATTTTAAACATCAATTAGCGGGAGGTGATGTGCTGGCCATATCAGATTTTTTATCTCTAAATCTATAGAAGATATAATAAGAAAATTTAAATCAGATTGAGTACTTAATGCACTTTATTATTTTTTGTACAATAAATTTTCAAAATATAATATTTAGAAGATTTTTTTAAGAAAGTACTACTTCCGGTTGTCAATTGTTACTAAAACCTATTTAGCTTTTCCGATTAATGTCAGCTTAGCTAGAGGTAAAACCTTTAATAAAATGTTGATATATTGAATTATAATATAATATTGCAAGAGTGCAAGAATGCAAGAAAATACTAAAAAATCTTGCTATCCTTGCACTTTTCTTGCAACGCAGATTCTTGTCTTGTCTTGCAACGAACTATATAACTCTTGTCTTGTTCTTGTCTTGCATTTTATGCAAGAACAAGACAAGAACAAGAAAAATGCAAGACTCTTGTGAAACACTAATTGTAATCGCGAAAAATTTCGGTTTCCAGATTTTAACGGAAATATCCATTTTGACCATCCCTGAATCCATTTTGACTAATGAAAAACGGGAAGCCGTAGAAAGTGAAAATTTTGTATTTAGGACTGTTATAACATCTAGTTGTGCACCTCCCTTTTTGGTCATTATATAACTTTCGGAAGTGGTACTTTACTTGAAGCCTATAATAGATTTTAATGAAAAGCTATATTAAAATATAATCCAAAAGTTTTCAAATTTGGTATATAAGACTTTTATATCAATCGGAATAACATATTTTAGTTAAAATGGTCTACTCGGAAGTGGTACTTTACTTGAAGCCTATAATAGATTTTAATGAAAAACTAATTTAAAATATAATCCAAAACTTTTCGAATTTGGTATATAATACTTTCATATCAATGGGAATAACATAATAGATTTTAGTTAAAATGGTCTACCCGGAAGTGGTACTTTACTTGAAGCCTATAATAGATTTTGATGAAAAACTATATTAAAATATAATCCAAAACTTTTCAAATTTGGTTTATAATACTTTTATATCAATGAGAATAACACAATAGATTTTGGTTAAAATAGTCTAACCGGAAGTGATACTTTACTTGAATCAGTTTTTCTTGAAAAAAAATGGTGTTATTTTAATTTTAATAATAAATGCTTCAAATAAAAGCTTTAGCGAATTGAATTCTGCGTCAAAAACATCAAGTATGATTAAATTAGCTCTTTGTATAAGCGAGATAATATGTAAATTTCAAAATTATGTACTTTTTGGTTTCTGTAGTGTAACAGGTGTACAAGGAAGTCATGTGGTGTCCACATCAGATATTTATTAATATTATGTAGTTGAAACCTAATTTTTGCAAAATGACGTTTGATTACATTTTTTTAATATTGGTAATTCTGAAGATGTATATTACTAAAAAATATTATATGTCTACATTATACTTTTATGGGGTCCCGTGGCCGCGTGCCTGAGTGTCTGGTCGTGAACCTGGGGGAACCGGGTTCGATCCCGACAGACGCCAAATATTTCCAATTTTAAATGGCACAAAAGTGACCCCTGTGGTGCACTCTCCACACCAGCTATGAGTGCCCGTGAGGTGACGCCTGGTAAGCGCCCGCACGGTAAAATATATCGTCATCAGCTACTGGCACACCCAGAAATGGGTAATATGCCGTGATGATATATTTATTTATTTTATTTATACTTTTCAACCTGTATTGTGATTTGATTCTTTTTTTTGTTCCGTTGTTCATTGGCAAAATGTCAAATGCTCTGTCATATCAAATTCAAGAGCTTGTAGTTAATTTATTGACTTATTTTGAAAATGAAAAATAGAATGGTGAACTCTTACCTATACTGAATTGTATTATTGAGGTAATATTTCGCTCTATTTGTTAGTAATATTCCTGATCACTAAATAAATATAAATAAATATATCATCACGGCATATTACCCATTTCTGGGTGTGCCAATCTGCTTTATCGCAGATATCGGTAATGATGATGACATATTTGTACTGTGCGGGCGCTTACCAGGCGTCACCTCACGGGCACTCATTGCTGGCGTGGAGAGTGCACCACAGGGGTCACTTTTGTGCCATTTAAAATTCGAAATATTTGGCGTCGGTCGGGATCGAACTCGGTTCCCCCAGGTTCGTGACCAGACACTCAGGCAAGCGGCCACGGGACCCCATAACTAAGTTAGTTATGTTAACTTAGTTATGTGATCAGGGGTAATTTTTATGAAAATTAAATCTACAATATTGTTCCCGGATTGAGTTTACAAGAGGAAAAAAAAAATTATTTTTGATTTTACGAAAAATTGCCAAGGGAAGAAAAATTTTCTTGTTTCAGTTATTACAACTTTTAATTAATGTAAGGTTCTTTTATTATAATGTTTTTTCGTATTTTGTCCTCTTAATAATACAGTTGTTACATTGAATCTAACATGATTTTAGTTAGCTTTGAAATATTGACATATGATTATTAATTCTAATTTCAGAAAAAAAAAAAAAACGGCGAAAATTAAAATACTTATAGTTTATTCAATTAACTCTTTTTACCTCTCGCTAAGAGTGGTATTGGATTCATGCTAAAATTCGTATATCCAGATTTTATTGAATAAGCACGATTTAAGGTCCCTAGAATCCGATTATAACATTTTTAAAATGATGTCTGCGTGTGTCTGGATGTGTGTGGATGTGTGTATGTGTGTATGTCTGGATGTGTGTATGTGTGTATGTCTGACGTAGACACGATTCCTAAAAAACTATAAGACTTAAAAAATATTTAACTGCAGTTTTCTTAATCTGACATTCCTGGGAAGAGCTGAAAAGGTTTTGGTAACAATTGAACAACCGGAAGTAGTAGTTTCTTAGAAAAATTCTTCTAAATAATTTAATTTTAATTATTATTTTTTAATTAATTAATTTTTTGGGAGTTTTTTTTATTAAATATTGAAGAACATAAAATTCTCCATCTAATACACTTAAATTTTTTATTATATCTTGCATAGATTTAGAGATAAAGACACTATAATTTATAGAGTACACTAATCGCAGAGGCTAAGGCACTAAGGAAACCAGTTGACAAATTCCAATGTTTATAACATTACACATGTCATTGTCAAATATCAACAGTTTTAGTGACATTCTGATAGCTTTTTCTGGGAAGTATATTTAATCTTTCTTATTGTTTTATTAATTAAATATTTGAAATTATAAGTAAAATTGTGGTAAAATACATATATCCATCAGAAATACCGCCAATCT
Organism: Ophonus ardosiacus; assembly: GCA_943142095.1. Classification (NCBI taxonomy): domain Eukaryota; kingdom Metazoa; phylum Arthropoda; class Insecta; order Coleoptera; family Carabidae; genus Ophonus; species Ophonus ardosiacus. The sequence goes on from OW964840.1 coordinate 13,340,823, forward strand.
GGTTAATGAATTGGAAGAATCTTTGACATTTAGAAACTTCCTCATAAAATGAAAAATAGATATAATTAGAATTATATATATGCAGAAGATATGTTAAATACAATACAAAACAATATTTGGGTAAAGTTCTGTAATATTTTGTTATAAAATGACGGTTCGAAAGCGAAGTGCAATAAATAAAAATAAATATATCATCACGGCATATTACCCATTACTGGGTGTGCCAATATCTACAACACATGTAGACATCGGTAATGATGACGATATATTTTACCGTGTGGGCGCTTACCAGGCATCACCTCACGGGCAGTCATTGCTGGCGTGGAGAGTGCACCACAGGGGTCACTTTTGTGCCATTTATAATTCGAAATATTTGGCGTCGGTCGGGAATACAATACTTATATAACCTTATATGAAAATGGCGAGTGGTCTTGTGCTGGCCACAACAGATTTTTTTATCTGAAATTAGAATTAATAATCATTTGTCAATATTTCAAAGCTAATTAAAATCATGTTCAATTGAATGTAATAACTGTATTATTAGGAGGACAAAATACGAAAAAACGTTATAATAAAAGAACCTTACATTAATTAAAAGTTTTAATAACTGAAACATGCATTTTAATTCAAGCAAAAATTTTTCTTCCCTTGACATTTCTTCGTAAAATCAAAAATAAAAATTTTTTCCCCTTGTAAACTCAATCCGGGGACACACTGTATATGTATAGTGTGTAGCAAACGCTATACGGTATATGGAATGTACAGAAACAGTGAGAAATTGTATGGTATTATGCAGTATTCCGTATTTTTTAAGGATCTCACATAATACCTATTAGACAGTTTGTTGCATATACTACGAGAATGAAGTATTTATAATGGCGGACGGAGTATCCGTCCGAAAATTTTAAATAAAATTGGATATTTGGATTTAAGAAGACAACCCGCAGATCATATTTAATCCGTTTTATGCTCATGTAAACTTTTTAACACATGACGTCATTGTTTCTAGTGATATTGTATTTATGACGTAAACCGCTTGATGAGCTGGATGGCCTATACTTTGCTATGGTTTTTTTATAGTCCTAAAAATTCATCTAAATATAAATTTGTCAATTTTGTCTAAAAATAGTTTTAGTTTTTTCCTCATTTAAAAAATTCCTAGATAAAAATTTACGAGCGTAAAAATTTCAGTGATGAACAGATGTTCTGCTGTTTTTTACTTAAAGCATTAGACAAGCGCCACAAAAAACAGTTGAATGTCACACTTTCAACTTAAAACAAATGCTGATCGCTAACACCTTGTTAAAAGTGATTTACAATGAACAAAATTTGAGTAATTTGAATATGTAAACAAAAAAAAAAAATATTAGTCTTAATTTTTACTGATAGTGGAAAATATAATGAGTTCAAATTTTTTATAACTTCAAAGTATTTTTTACCTTTCTCTAAGAGAGGTATTGGATTCGCCATATACCCTTCAGAAATACCGCCAACCTTAGCAATGAATTGGAAGAATCTCTGACATTTAGGAACTTCTTCATACAATGAAAAATAGATATAATTAGAATTATATGTGTGTAGAATACAATAAAAAACAATATTTGGGCAAAGTTCTGTAATTTTTTGTTCGATAGCGAAATGTAATACAATACTTATATAGCCTAATATGGAAATGACGAGAGGTCTTGTGCTGGCCACAACAGATTTTTTTTTTCCTTCCGCTACCCTTGGTAAGGGAGGTATAGGGATCGTGTTAAAAATCGAGATTTTAGTAAATGACCACGTTTTAAGGTCCCTAGAATCCATTTTTAACATTTTCACGATGATGTCTGTATGTGTGTGTGTATGTATGTGTGTGTGTGTGTGTGTGTGTGTGTGTGTGTATATATATGTGTATGGATTTTGTCTTGGCTCTATTCTAATATGAAAAGAAGCCATTAGATTTTGGTGTAAATCGGATAACCGGAAATGGCACTTTACCTGAAGCTCATTGTGGTTTTTCTTCAAAAAGTACCATTAAATGCCATTTTTTTGCATTTTGTCGTTATGAAAATTAACGATTATTGAATTTTCTACAGGAATACATTAATACTTTTTCTATATATTTTACAGATAAATTTAAAAATAATTTTTTTTATTAGTCTCGATGCCTAAGATAAACACAATTCCTTTGTTACACAGTTCATATTTCAAATGAATGTAACTGACAGTAAATGTCACTGTCAAAAAACTTATCACTTCAAATTAATAATAGTGACATTTTAAAAAGAAAATAGTAAATAAAGTAATAGTTTTCTGCAATGGAACAGTTTGCAGCGTTAGTAAATACGTAGGTAGGTATGTATTTAAATTAATAAAAATTAAATAGCGGGAGGTTTTGTGTTGGCCACATCAGTTTTTTTTTACCTTCCGTAAAAGGAAGGTATTGTCTTTGGTCAAAAAATTCGTTGGTGAGTTTTTAATGAATAAGCACGTTTTAGGGCCCCTAGAATACGAATTTACTATTTTTAAGATGATGTCTGTATGTGTGTGTGTGTGTGTGTGTGTGTGTGTGTGTGTGTGTGTGTGTGTGTCCGTGTGTGTGTCCGTTTTCTCCGACGATAACTCCAATACTACAATTCTAAAAATTATAATTCTTTCGTATTCCTCTTCTTTACATCCATATGAAGAGCTGATTAGATTTTGGTTATAATTGATCCACCGGAAGTACCCTTATTTGAAGTTTTTAACAGTTTTTCTTGAAAAAACGCAGTTAAATATTATTTTTTGACATTTTGTTATTATATATATTAAAGAAAATACTCTTCTCTATAGTTTGATTATACATTTTCCTTCATATTCAATAGATGTAAATTTAAAGCATTATAAAGAAATTAATTTTCAAAAATTAGTCAGCTTTGCTGTTTATCATGGAAACAGCTGACATAATTATTCAAAAAAATTTAATTGACAGATGTCAGTTGCAAGTGCAAAACGAAATATGGACAAAAAAGTATAGGATCTAAAATTGGTATGTCATAGTGTTGCTCGCAAGTGACACGCAGAGAAAGGCCAAAGAGAAGATGGAAGGACATTACTTAGTGTAGTTTATGTTATAATTTTATTGGATTTATGGAACCTTTTCAAATGAACTTTGGGTATGGAATTTATAAAAAATATGTGTTTTTACATGATATTATATAGAATCTGTTCCAAGGACCTTTTGGTATGGGATTTGTACAAAATCCATGGAATTGACGGAAGGTCTTGTGCTGGCCACAACAGATTTTTTAACTAAACATTGTTCAATTAACTATCAAGTATCCCTAATTTAAATGTAAAACATAATTTGCTGTTATAGTTTCTAAAGACTTTATTTTTTTTTTTGTTGTTGGAAACTTATTGAACTTAAATGCATCATTTATTAAATCAAAGATGTATATTTTTAACAATGTCACAATATTGAATCATGAATGGGTAAACGGTACTAATTCTTTATTCTTATCTAGCAAAGGTCAAAGATCGGTGTTTATACAAAATAATTACCGGATATCTTGACCTCTGACATCATTAAATAAGTTGCAAATCAGCAATTAGTACAAAATATAATGTTTTAAATTGATACAAGGGCCATAAATAAAAATATTTTATCAACGGACAGTAATTAATATACATATATTTAGAATTGATAGAACAGTATATACTCTATCTCATCGAAACCTAAAAGATCGCAATAAACAGCTTAAACACCCGTATATTATAAAAATACAAAGGAACAGTATAGTGCGATGTACCGCAAATTGATTTAGGTTTATCACAAAACTTGCAATTCCCAGGGTTGCATTAAAGGCAAAATTTAAATATCTTATGAGACAATACACTTATATAATATATAATCCTATCCAAAGACGCAAAGATATACTTATTACAAAAAAAAAAAATCTGATGTGGCCAACACATGACCTCCCGCCAATTCCATGTTTAAAATAGCAATGAGCTTTAAGTAAAGTTTCACTTCCGATTGATCGTTTGTAAACAAAATCTACTTTGTTGTTCCCATAAATAGAACAGTTTGTAATACGAAATTATGGATTACATTTTATTACGTTTTTCCTGAAAAATCTGTTAGAGCTTCAAATTAAGTATATCACCAACTTCCTTATGCTCTAAAACGCAATCTGTGTAAATTCTTCGCCGTACATTATCCAATTCATTCGTAAATGTGTAGTTGCAAACTATTATTTGACACTTTGAAATCACGTTCTTATTGAGAGCTGTTTGATATATAATGCTGCAAACATCAATCTTAAATCGAATTATCCTGTATATCTAATATTTATGTATTATGGAAAATATATTATTTTTACAAACCTTAATTTTATTAGAATCATATTTAAACTACTAAATTCTTCTTAACCCGGTTTCATTATTAATTTTAATGAAAATTGCTTCGTGACAGTGACATTTGTTTTAATATGTCAAATTTGTTATTAAAGTATTGTTTTTGTTTGACGCAGAGGCAAAGTGATGTACAAAAATAAATTATTTTATAATATAATATAAAGTTATTTCAAGTTATTTACTAAATGCTATTATCGTAGAATTTAAGATTGTGTCATTATATTCAATTTGTATTGGTAAAAGTTGCCAAAAAATTATATTCAATGAATTTTTTACAAGAAAAACTGTTAAAAGCTTGTATAAATGATATTTCCGGTTATCCGATATACACTAAAAACTAATGAGCTCTTCCCACATTAGTATAGAATGGATATACAAAATTTCAAAGTTTTCTGATTGATAGTATTTGAGTAATCGTGTCCACAAAATCCACACACACACAGACACACACACAAACATACCTACAGACATCATTGTAAAAATGTTAAAATCGGATTCTGGGGACATCAAACCGTGCTTATTCACTAAAATCTCTATATTTTTAGCACGATCTCTATACCTCCCTTACCGAGGGTAGCGGGAGGTAAAAAATCTGTTATGGCCAGCACAAGACCTCTGGCCATTTCCATATTAGGCTATATAAGTATTGTATTGCACTTCACTTTCGAACCGTCGTTTTATAACAAAATATTACAGAACTTTACCCAAATATTGTTTTTTATTGTATTTAACATGTCTTCTGCACACATATAATTCTAATGATATATATTTTTCATTATATGAGGAAGTTTCTAAATGTGAGAAATTCTTCCAATTCATTACCCAGATTGGCGGTATTTCTGATGGATATATGCATTTTACCACAATTTTACCTATAATTTCAAATATTTAATTAATAAAACAATAAGAAAGATTAAATATACTTCCCAGAAAAAGCTATCAGAATGTCACTAAAACTGTTGATTTTTGACACTGACATGTGTCATTTAAAATCTATGTTATAAACATTGGAATTTGTCAACTGATTTCCTTAGTGCCTTAGCCTCTGCGATTAGATTATTACATATATTATAATGTCTTTATCTCTAAATCTATACAAGATAGAATAAAAAATTTAAGTGTATTAGATGGAGAATTTTATGTTCTTCAATATTTAATGACAAAAATTTCCAAAAAATTATATTTAGAAGAATTTTTTTAAGAAACTACTACTTTCGGTTGTTCAATTGTTACCAAAACCTTTTCACCTCTTCCCAGGAATGTCAGATTGAGGAATCCATTGTTAAACAGTTCTTAAGTCTTATAGTTTTTGAGGAATCGTGTCTACAAAATCCAGACATACATACACACACACACACACACACACACATACACACACATACACACACACATACACACACACATACATACACACACATACATACACATACATACACACACACACACACACACACACACACACACACACACACACACACACACACACACACAGAGAGACACAGAGACATACATCATTTTAAAAATCTGTTATGGCCAGCACAAGACCTTCCGTCAATTTGATGTATTTTGTACAAATCTCATGCCAAAAATTCCTTGGAAAAGATTCTATATATCCAGTAAAATTGTAACACACTATTTTTTACAAATTCCATACCGAAAGTTCTTTGGAAAAGGTTTTATAAATCCAATAAAATTATAACACGAACATACATTATGTAAATTGCACGTGACACTCTGACATCTGTAAATTAGAATTTTTTGAATATGTCAGCTGTTTTCTTGCAAAACTGAATGACTTTTGAAAGTTAATATCTTTTTTAACTCTATATCTATTGAATATGAAAGAAAATGTATAATCAAAGCGTATAGACAATAAAATATTATTTCATATTTATATTAACACAAAATGTCAAAAAATGATAATTAACTGCGTTGTTTCAAAAGAAAATATTAAAAACTTCCAATAAGGGAACTCCCAGTTGTCTAATGGGGGAGTTCATGATTTTTTTATTTTTATATTATGTTATAGTATTTTTAAATTTAGAAATTCCCGATTTTTTTTTTCTTGAAAATTCGGCTTCAAACCCGAGATAAATAGCTTCGAATATTTTACTATGACCGTTCCCGCAATTGTGACGTCACCGACCTCACTTCCGGTGCTAGTGATATCATCGACGTACAGAGCACGCATTAATAAAGACAAGTATATGTCCGTATGTCTTAACTTACTTGTTCTGTTTCTGTATACGCGCTACTGTCAACACTGGTCATACGTTATCAGAGGTTATGTTCTTGTGTTTATATGTTGTTACATTATTATTCTTTCTTACAGTATTGTTATTATACATACAGGCATGACATTTAATTCAAACGTTATGTTTGTGTTTATGTTTGTTCAAATGTCATTTATTAAGACAACAGCGCCATCTACACAAAAGGAAGTAGCACCTTTGAATCCCGTGACGTCATTGGCGGACGATTTAAATGTATGCTACACTTTTACGTAATTAAAAAAAAGTGTTACAATAAAATTATATTTTTTTATATTTAATAATACACTAATACGATTAGAAACAGTTATAAATAAATCTTATCTACAAATTTAATATAAGTGAACTCCCCCATTATAACAAAAATCTAATCAACTCTTCATATGGATGTAAAGAAGAGGAATATGAAAGAATCATAATTTTTAGAATTGTAGTAATGGAGTTATCGTCGGAGAAATTTTTGTCACACACAGACATACAGTAAAATTAGTAAAATCGAATTGTAGGGACCCTAAAACGTGCTCATTCATTAAAAACTCACCACCGAATTTTTTAAGAGAAGAAGAGCATGTATAAATACGATTATGAATGTGGCTGAGGCGAAAGAATTGTACCTGGATAGGAATGTGTGGCGAAGGATGATTTTTATGTAACTAGTATTGTGGTCCAGATGCGGTTGTTCGCTACCGAAAATCGGTCACTTTAATGTTTTTATGCTCTTATGTATGAATACGTTTATGAATGTGGCCGAGGTGAAAGAAGTGTTCATGGATAGGAATGCGTGGCGGAGGATGATTGTTGCGTAACTGTTATTGTGGTCCGGATGCGGTTATTCGCTACAGAAAATCGGTCACTTTAATATGTTTTTCTACAGTCACTATAGAAAGTAGCCATTTGCGCTTTCTTTTGTCAACGCAAAATGTCACTTTGCCGCTCATGCGCGACAAAGTAGAAAAAACGCTCTCTGTCCAAATTTCTAAGTATACAATGTTGAAAAATGTCACTTGTCTACATTCTTAATGAAAATGTTTAGTTAGGAACTAATGGCACTGTAATTACACATTTATCACGTTCACGAGTCAATTTGACATATGTTCTGTCGGTATTTAACATAACCTAACAAAATGCCACACTGCTGTGAAAATGAAATAGGGCATTCATTTACAAAAACGAAAGTATAAAATGCTTAGATTAGATTTAATAAAAACTCAAGAAGAATGGAAAATAACGATAAAATAAAATTAAATATAAAATAAATTGTGTGAACAGTTATGTTCAGTAATAGGAATGATTGTACACAGATGGCGGTAGGATAGTTGCGAGTTGTACTGACATCTGATCTCTATTTATTTTGATTACAATAAAGTTATTAGTTAATTCGTTACTTAAATAATTGTGAGAAGTCAGTCAATGCACATACATGTCTATATAATCACAAATTCCTTGAAATATTTGTTAATTTTTTCAGTGTGACAGGCGTGACAACTAACCACACATTTTGCTACAAAAACTCATCAAATCATCACAAATCCTTGCTTCCACGCTCTAATTTTGGTTTTTTTTATGGAATAGATGGCTAATGCAACGATATAATCATTTAAAAGTTTTTTTAAGTTTAAACCGTATCTTTTGTATTAGACAATCGTTATTTATTGAGCAGTACTGCAAGTATAAAGTGTATATTTTATTATTTTTTTATGGTGGAGGATTCCATTGTGGCGACTGTAGAAAAAATCTTGTGTGTGTTTCGAGCGCAAATGGACATTGTCGATTTCGAAATAATGCCGCGCGACAATGTCGCATTTTGCGCTCTTAATACACAAATAGCTATTTTATGTATGAATGCTCTGATGATTGTGGACAAGGCGAAAGAAGAATGTTGTTAAAGAGTGAAGTGAGTCAGCTGAGCTCTTACTCTTATCCTTTTTCTTATTATTACTATTGTTTTCGGGTTTTTGCTAATCCACTAAGTGGGACACGCGTGATTTTATGTATGTATGAATGTAAGATAAAAAGTATAGTTCTCAAACTCCTTTCGCTTATTAATAGTAAGAGGAAATGATGGAATATTGAATAACATTTAATTTTCATATAATAAATTTAGCAATAGATAACATATTTATTTTATAAAGTGAATTATATTTTTCGGGTGTCTGAGTGTCTGGTCGCGAATCTGGGGAACCGGGTTCGATCCCGACAGACGCCAAATATTTCCAATTTTAAATGCCCGTGAGGTGACGCCTGGTAAGCGCCCACACGGTAAAATATATCGTCATCATTACCGATGTCTACATGTGTTGTAGATACTGGCACACCCAGAAATGGGTAATATGCCGTGATGATATATTTATTTATATTTTAATTATATTTTTCATACCATAAAACTACCCCTTCTAACAACTCTGGACTTTATTTACCCTTTTGTAAACTTTCCGAGTATAATGGATGAAAAATTAAGTTAGTTCCCATCGTTTCCTGTAGATAGCATTCCCGGGTTTGAGTCTTCACGGGTAATCACCCTACTCAATGGCTTGTATCTCTAATCGTATTATAGTGACACTGGCAATTTTACCCTCATATAGCTATCTCTCTCTCTTTCCTTTCAAATATTATCAGATAGATGTCTTTATTATAATGGTATCTTCCTATGAGAGTAAACCTTCGTATAACACGCTACATATGTTCCCGGTAATTCTCGTGCGGTACGAAACTGTGTAAGGTGAGACTAAGAATAAATAAGATACGATTAGCGAATGAAAGTTGACGTTTAATTTTTTTTCACAATCATTATATACCCAAAGCATTCAAGCAGCCAATGCTCGTCATTACTTAGTGTAAAACCCTTAATGCATTAAAATCACTAATAGTGAAAAATGAAATAAAATTTTAATCATTTTTAACCGTCAAAAAGTGTATAGCCTTATATAATTATTATTATGATGAATAGTACAGTTCATTACTTATTGTATATGACATGAATAACATACCGTGAGTATTTTTTAACGTGAAACATTGGGTTTGTCATATCCATAGTTACGATTCGACATTTGATTGACAGCAATGTAATTGCGTGTCCCATTTAAAATGAAACATAGGGAACGAATTTGACATTTGATAAGACGTCAGTAGAGGTTAATTTTGTTTAAATAATTATACTTGCTTTCCAAATTAAATTTAGTGTACCTTGTGCTCGAGTGATTTTCTAACTTGGCCAAATTTCTTACAATATTTAAATATAATACTCTGTAAAATTCATTCCCTATATTTTCAATGGGACAGGCAAATATATTACTGTCAATCAAATGTCAAGTCGAAACTTATAGAAAAATTCAGCGGTTATCCGTCATATTGACAAGACGTCATTAGAGGTTAATTTTGTTTAAATAATTATACCTTTTATCTAAAAATTAAATTTAGTTGCAAAAAAAATATTGTGTGCCCGAAATATGTTTAGTGCTCTCGAGTGGTTTTCTCACTTAGCTAAATTTCTGACTTAGCTAACATCTGTCAAATTCGTTCCCTATGTTTCATTTTAAATGGGACAAGCAAATACATTGCTGTCAATCAAATGTCAAATCGTAACCATGGACATGAAAACCCAATGTTTCTAGTGTTGCCAGAAGTCGAGACGAGACGAGACTTGGGGTCGGTCTCGTCTTGGTCTTGACTTGGTCTCGACTAGAGTGGTCTCGTCTTGGTCTTGTCGAGACGAGACTTGATGTCAGTCTCGTCTCGTCTCGAGTCTCGACAAGACTCTCGACTTTGCCTCAATTAACAATTTTTTTAATAATCGTATCTAAAAGTACATAAAATTCTAACAGCAGTACAATCGCGATTAAAAAATTCCAAATAATATTTGAGATATTTATTATTAAGTTTTCCATGAATATCATTAACTTAATACTTGAGCTCTTCAAACAATTAATATGAAAATATACGTATATATCGAGCGCTGTTTATCATTACTAAACATAAAATATATAATTTCAATTCCTTAACTACAGAATAAATCATAGAGATGCATTTCTATTATTAGCAATAATTAAATAGATATGTATATGTTTAAATGAAGCAGTAAGTAAATGGATAAAATTCCTCAAAAAAGTAACTTCTTTCGCTATTTTTTTTTTCTAAATATATGTTAAATAAGTAGATAACTAAAACTTAGACTTTCGCGTATCCCCTGGTACGCGTACTACAGGTTGAGAACCGCTGTTTTATTTCAAAAGTTTGACTCTGAGTTATGTTTTGGGGTAACGTTATATGATGATCATACTGACTATAAAACTTAAGGGATGGGGGACAAAGCAATGGTTTTTCCAAAAATATCACTTCCTTACAAAATTTTCTAATCTTTACATTATGCTTATTTTTATTAATTATATTCTGTCAACAATTTTATCAACGAAGCTGAAAATAAGAAAATATGTATGAACAAAAAATTATGAATTACAATCCCAGTACAAGAATATTCCTAATTTCAGTATTTTATAATACCTAGTTAAACTGATCTTAGATTAAAATAAGCCGAAAAGAAAACAAAGGTCTTTATGATCAATGACACCGGGCGAGGAAAGTGTACTTTTATTTTGCACGTGTTTTTACGAGAAATGTTTAATACCAATTTCTTAGAATGTCTGATTTCCCAAATTGTTATACCTGTAACTAAATACTTTAACAATGTCCCTTACATTTCATTTTGTTGAGATAAAGTTTTACTTTCATTATACATCACATAATAGATACATAAACTTTTATTTTTTGAAGTACATATTTTCCAAATTTTTTTTTATATACGACACCATAATTTTTTTTATTGGCATTTAATGATAACACTAGAAAATGTTTTATTTTAATTCGCAGAAAAGTATTTTTACATAAATTATTAAGTTTGAGAAGAATTAAATCTTCGTTTTTTATACTTTTACTATTTCTTTACAAAATAATTATATTACTGATTTGTTAGTATTAATAGTTTACATTATTTGCATTTAATATATTCCTATTTCTATATGCAATAATGTATTCATATGTTGAATGAAGTGAAATATTTAGGCGAATAAAAGTACGTCCGTTGAACAAGTACAATATGGTTGGTTTAAACCGGGACACAGACCTGGAATTTCCCTAAGTCGTAAAATCTTTGTCTGCGTTTCCGTAAAATTCTAAGAATCACAATAGATTCTTTAAAAATGAAAAATACTGTATATTTGAAGGGAACGTTACTTTGTTATAATAAATTAATTTAATAAATAAAACTGAAGTACATTGATAACGTTGAGAATACACCACAAATGTAACTTTTGTGCTATTTGAAAATTGGAAATATTTTCCAAGATATAGTCAGTTGCCAGTTGTACCAATATTTTAATTGACAATTAATCAAAAATTAAATTAAAATCAACATATTTATACATATAAAACATGTCTATTATAAAATAAAGGTTGATTTTAAATTAATTAAAATATTGGTGCATTAAAATAACATAAGAATTCTAAATTTATATTTCATTCATTTCATCCCACCTACATTGTAAATTCATTTAAAAGTTACATTTGGATTATTTAGATGAATAAGAAATAGATCATATTTACATAAATTAATATTTTTGGAACACAATTATGAAAGTAGAAAATAACAAAATTTGAAAAATTAATATCTCTCTTATTTATATGAATTTTCAAACAGTATTTACAGCAATATTCTCAATTTTTGAAGCACTTTTAGAATATATGTTTTTAAAAAATACCTTTGAACTGCAGTCGAGACTCTTGTCGAGACTCAAGACTTTCTCGACAAGACTTGATACTGGTCTCGTCTCGTCTCGACTTTTCTAGTCGAGACCAAATGATGGTCTCGTCTCGACAAGACCAAGACGAGACGAGACCAAGACCAAGACCGGTCTTGGTCTTGTGGCAACACTAAATGTTTCACGTTAAAAAATACTCACGGTATAAATAATGTACATCAACGTCAAATTATTCGTTTAATTGTTGCTATAGTTGGCAACATTGATATTTTGTATGTTCATACTATCAAAGTTATTATTTGAAAAATATTTGTATCGTGTTTGAAACATTTTTGTGCGCTGTAAAGGCCTATTTATAATAAAGTAATGTTAAACGCAATTCAACGACACAACGTGATCGTTAAGGCGAACACAAAATCTGTGAATCTGCCAAAGATAGCTCTTCTAATCAGTCAGAAGAATTTGGTATATTTCTTTGAAATTCGGATCATTTTTATTTATTGCCTTTATATGGCATACATAAGTATAAATAAGGTTAGTATTATAAAATAATTTAAATAGAAATGGACAATGACGAAAATATAGTATTTATTTTGTAGATGTGACAGTTCATGACTATGTCGATAATACAGGTTACAATCTGTATAACTCCTTTAATAAAGATTCTAAAACCTCTGCAAACGTATCAGTACATGACGTCATATATCTAGTTCCTTTTATTCAATTTTTATTAATGACGTGCATTGGCTGCTTGAGTGTTTTGGGTATAGTAATATACCGATTCATGGGAGTTTCATAACAGCCTTGCGCATTATCTCTTTGCTTTGCCTCTCGGTAATATACATAAGCCCTCGGCTGTAATGAAACATCTCCCACCTCGGATGTAATATACTATACCTCTCGCTAAGCGAGTTATTGGATTCATACTAAAAATCGCATATACAGATTTTAGTGAATAAGCAAGTTTTCAGGTCCATGCAATTCGATTATAACATGTTTACGGTGATGTCTTTATATGTGTGGATGTTGGAATAGCGATTCCTCAAAAACTCAATCTAACATTAATGCGATGAGCATAAAAGGTTTTGATAGCCATTGGACAATCAGAAGTAATAGTTTCTTAAGAAAATTCTTTTAAATATTATTTCTTGAAAATTTTTGTTATTACAAATATTGAAGAACATAAAATTCTCCATTCTAATACATTTATTTTTTTTATTATATCTTCCATAGATTTAGAGTTAAAGAAAATATAATGTACAGAATAAAATCTGTTGCAATAAATCGCACAGTCCACACCAAAGAAACCAGTTGTTAAATTCAAATGGTTGTAATTAACAGATTCAAAAGTTTTACTGACATAACTGAAAGCTTTTTCTGGGAAAAACATTTAATATTTTTTATTGTTATTAATTAAATATTTAAAATAGTAGGTAGGTATGTATATTAATAGTAATAGTACATATATAGGGTGTTATGTAAGTAAGTGATCAACGCTTAACCAATGCTAGAACTGACCCAGAGGCCTTTAAAACTGACCAATCACGTCATAGTTCAAACTTTATAAAAAAGTAAAAATCATTATTCACTTGTGCAACTGTACTAATAGAGCGGTATAAACTTTCATCCCTATTTCACCCCTTTAAGTTTTATTTTCTTGATAAAAAGTAGCCTATGTTCGTCTCCAAAGTCCAATCTACCTCTATACCAAAATTCATCAAAATTGGTTCAGCGGTTTAGGCGTGAAAACGTAACAGACAGACAGACAGACAGAGTTACTTTCGCTTTATTATATTAGTATGGATGAAGTGTCTCTTTAAGTAAACGAGGATATTTGTTATTAATTTTATCAATAATTTTAACATCATCAAATTTAAACATACAACATACACTATCGTAGAATGTTACAGTGATGAATACTTCTGTCACACATCTGTTAGCAAAGCTCCAAGCTTGCTATATGTATAAAGCTTTTATCTCTGCGGGGAAAATTTGTCACACCCTCTAATAAAAAGCTTTTCCACCCTTGTATTAAAAGCTACAAACCACCAGACGAGGGGAGCAAATTCGATATTAAGTGCTTATCCAATTAAATGGGCGTTAACAAGGGTGATACTACCCTTATATACTAAATACATAGGCGATACACTTCTATTAACTGTGAAATTCCCAAAGGGAATGTATAGTCTTCACTTACAAATTGTGTGAATAAGCGGTGTCACAGAAATATCATCATGGAGATCGATATATTTTTTCTATTTATTTATTTTTCTACAGTCTATATACAATGTAAGATGTAGGTAGAGATGCATTCGGACCGGGTCGGGCCGGGCTTTGAGGTTTGAATAGACTCGACCCGAAAATAAAAATTGCCGGCCCGACTCGAAGATCGACTTGACAATAGTTATTTACGTATATAGGGCCGAAAGAAAGGGTTTACGCTTGCGGACGAAATTTGAAGCCCGACGCGAAGCGGAGGGCTTTTATTCGTCCAAGGGCGTAAACCTCTTTCGGCCTGAGGTACGTACAACGTTTTACGCACAAATGAAACCAAATGAAACGTAATTTTTAATTGCATGACTAAAAGCTTGTTGCTATGTAAAAAATATTAGATAGCCAGATGGCTATGCCAAGAAACATTTAGGCGATGCGTTGTATTGGTAACCATTTGTTTTGTGTAAACAAATAATTAAAAATGTCAAGCATGGAGCTTCAACCTGAATATGATACTGAAATTTCTGAAAAAAATTTTGCTAGAAGCTAATGAAGCTTTGGCGGATTTATGTCCTGATAAGTAAAAGGAACGATATCAAAACGAAACTGTGTTTCTCGCATATTTCAATGAAAAGGTATGGTGATATATCAATATTACTCGTATATATTTTTTACCGCCCGGCGGGCTTTTGCTATACACTTTACCGCCCGCAGGGTGTAATCTTTCATTTTCCGCCATGGTAACTAAAATGTAAACAAACAATTACAATACAGTTGTGCGTAAAAAAATTAACTAGCCCAGCTCGAAAATTGACTCGAAATCGGGCCGGGCTTCAGCTCGAAATTGGGTGCATCCGGCATTCCTAATGTTGATTTTTATGTTAAGGTGAAATATTTAACTTTTTTCGTGTCAAACTTATAAAAAAACCTCTACATTGTTATAACTTTCAACATTAGTTAACATAAGTAGTTAAAAAAGAGACCCTTCTATAGTGTAAGTTTGTTATAAAAATTACAGACCTACGAGTATTTAACACTTTGTTTACCAAAGACGTTCGAAAATTTAAACAACTTTTTCACAAATCTTATATAAAAAATATAATTTACATAAAGATTTTTTATCTAACTTCGTTTCTGCTCAAAAATAGGACAAGAAATCATTATGGTAGGAACAAAAATGACTTTTATTTAAGTATACGAGTAATAACAATAATAATAGTAACATCACAATATAATTATTATGCTTTAATGAATAACCTTGAATTCTTGAAGTAAAATAATACATTTTTATTTATTAATATGTGAAGTATGTTGTTATTAAATCATTTTGATCCTTTTTAACTTCATCCATTTTCATTAAAATATTAAGGAAACTGTGCATTTGATTGAACTATAAGATTTTTTGGGCCGGCCCGAAAAGCTCGAATTTTCGGGCAGGGCCAAAATTAAAAGTCCGACTGGCCTCGATTTTTGAAAATGATTATCCCGATTCGGGCCAAAAAATATGTTCGGCCCGGCTCGATGATCGACTCGAAAGCGAGGCGGGCTTCGGGCCGGGCCGGGCCAAAGCTCGAAATTGATTGCATCTCTAGATGTAGGCAGAGATGCATTCGGGCCGGGTCGGACCGGGCTTTGAGGTTGGAACGACTCGGCCCGAAAATAAAAATTGCCGGCCCGATTCGCAGATCGACTCGATAAAAAAATTAGCTGGCCCGGCTCGAAAATTGACCCGAAATCGGGCCGGGCCTAAGCTCGAACTTGAGTGCATCCGACATTCCTAATTTTGATTTTTATGTGAGGCGAAATGTTTAACATTTTTCGTGTCAAACTTAAAAAAAACCTCTACATCCTTATAACGTTCCACATTAGTTAACAGAAGTAATTAAAAAAATACACTTCTAGTGTAAGTTTGTTATAAAAATTACAGACCTATCCGTATTTGACACTTTGTTTACCAAAGGCGTTCGAAAATTGAAACAATTTTTTCACAAATCTTATACAAAAAATATCATTACATAATGATTTTTACCATTAGGTAAGGAAGGTATTGTCTTTAGTCAAAAAATTCGTTGGTGAATTTTTAATGAATAAGTACGTTTGTACGAAAAGTAACGAGCTTTAAATTTGTCTCCCCAAAGTCACAAATTTTTCATTCCCGTCTTGACCTAAACAACATATGTTAAAATCATTTTTTCCCCACCTTCTGTAAGGCAATAGCTATTTGTGTATTAAGAGCGCAAAATGCGACATTGTCGATAGAGAGGTTGTTCTCTCGAAATTGACAATGTCCATTTGCGCTCGAAACACACACAAGATTTTTTCTACAGTCGCCACAACGGGGTCCCCCACCATAACAAAAAATAATAAAATGTACACTTTATACTTACATTACTGCTCAATAAATAACGATTGGCTAATACAAAAGATACGGTTTAAACTTAAAAAGGCTTTTAAATGATTATATCGTTACATTAGCCATCTATTCCATAAAAAAAAAAACCAAAATTAGAGAGTGGAAGCAAGGATTTGTGATGATTTGATGAGTTTTTGTAGCAAAATGTGTGGTTAATTGTCACGCCTGTCACACTGAAATAATTAACAAATATTTCAAGGAATTTGTGATTATATAGACATGTATGTGCATTGACTGACTTCTCGCAATTATTTAAGTAACGAAATAACTAATAACTTTATTGTAATCAAAATAAATAGTTAACTAGAGGATGTCAGTACGACTCGCAACTATCCTACCGCCATCTGTGTACAATCATTCCTATTACTAAACATAACTTCACACAATTTATTTTATATTTAATTTTATTTTATCGTTATTTTCCATTCTTCTTGAGTTTTTATTCAATCTAATCTAAGCATTTTATACTTTCGTTTTTGTAAATGAATGCCCTATTTCATTTTCACAGCAGTGTGACATTTTGTTAGGTTATGTTAAATACCGACAGAACATATGTCAAATTGACTTGTGAACGTGATAAATGTGTAATTACAGTGTCATTAGTTCCTAACTAAACATTTTCATTAAGAATGTAGACAAGTGACATTTCTCAACATTGTATACTTAGAAATTTGGACAGCGAGCGTTTTTTCTACTTTGTCGCGCATGAGCGGCAAAGTGACATTTTGCGTTGACAAAAGAGAGCGCAAATGGCTACTTTCTATAGTGACTGTAGAAAAATGTCTTTTTTGGTCTCCATTGACTGGACTACAATAGTAATTGCGAATACTGAATAAAATATGAAAATGACAGGCTTTACATTTGTTTTTATTGGTTACAATATTTAGCAACGATGCTAAGACTTAACCACTTTCTTATAGAATTGGGGTGAATATACCTTCCTTACCTAAAGGTGACGGAAGGTAATAAAGAATTTTAGATTTATTATTTATTAAAGAAACACGTGAAAGTTTCAGAAAATAAAATAATATCAGAATATCCCAATGTTTTAAAACAGATTGACACATGTAGTATTGGATTAAAAAAACTTTGGTGATATCTTTATTTATTGTATACAGTGTGACCCAAAAACATTATGTTAAGAGAAAACAACCCAATCTATACAATGTAAGAAGCAGTCAGTAAAAATGTCCCCTAAATTTCGCACCCCATATTTCAGAGAAAAAACATCGGTACAGACTACAGAGTAAAGGGCCGACAGCAGAATATATGTATTGTAAACCAATGCCTTCTATAAGACACTAGGGAGAATATATCAACGAATATTGCCAGCGATTTTAGATTTGTAAGGAAATAGGTGCAGCAAAAAATATGCAATATAGAACACACACAAAATACGTTGGGATATAATGGTCAAATACACCAATCGAAAATATTTGCCCATATCATTTTTGTGTTTTATTTTATCTGTTGACTTCGTTTTGTTATTCAAAAATAAAGTAAGCAAACAAAAAGATTAATTTAGAGAAAGGGATATTCATATATTATACAAGACGATTGAAAATTCTCGATAAATACGAAACATATTTCTAAAAGGCAACTCGTTGAGTATGTCGAGAATTTTCTATTGTCGAGTTGCATACAGGTAAACTGTATATACAGGGAATTTATTTTGACATGCAACATATGGTCAGTCACTTCCATGGTTACTCACTATTGTCAAAAAATGACAGTAATGTAATATTTGTCCATTTTAAAATGCAACTTACAATAGTAATTTACGTCACAAGACCTGAAAGTGATACTTTACTGGGTGAGCAAGCTTGTGAGCCCAGTATAGACACTTTCAGGTCATGTTGGGTACAATATTTTTTTTTGCGATCCTGAAAAAAGAATAAAAAAGTATTATTTTATTTTTTACTGCGAGCAAATAAGAAATAAATAAACAACTGATCTCCATGGAAACATTTAGCTTTACCGGTCCCGGGATCGGTAAAGTACTTTCCGATCCCTTATAGAAAACTTTCCGAGCTAGCTCAGCAAAGAAGGACTTTCCGGACTTCGCTTCCGAACTGTCGTTTTATAACAAAATATTACAGAACTTACGTATTTACTAACGCTGCAAACTGTTCCACTGCATTAAACTATTGATTTATTTACTATTTTCTTTTTAAAATGTCACTATTATTAATTTGAAGTGATTAGTTTTTTGACAGTGACATTTACTGTCAGTTACATTCATTTGAAATATGAACTGTGTAACAAAGGAATTGTGTTTATCTTAGGCTTCGGGACTAATAAAAAAACAATATTTTTAAATTTATCTGCAAAATATATAGAAAAAGTATATACCAAAATCTAATGGCTTCTTTTCTTATTAGAATAGGATAGAAATACAAGATTTCAGAATTTTCTGAATGACAGTATTTGAGTTAGAGTGAAGACAAAATCCCTACACATACACACACACACACACATACATACATACGTACATACATATATACATACATATATACACACACACATACACACATACAGACATCATCATGAAAATGTTAAATTTGGATTCTAGGGACCTTAAAACGTGGTCATTTACTAAAATCTCGGTAAGTGATTTTTAGCACGATCCCTATACCTCCCTTACCAAGGGTAGCGAGAGGTAAAAAATATTTTTAAATTTATCTGAAAAATATATAGAAAAAGTATTAATGTATTCCTGTAGAAAATTCAATAATCTTTAATTTTCATGAGACATAAAATGCGAAAAAATGGCATTTAATGGTATTTTTGAAGAAAAACCATTATGAGCTTCAAGTAAAGTGCCATTTCCGTTTATCCGATTTACACCAAAATCTAATAGCTTCTTTTCGTATTAGAATAGGGTAGAAATACAAGGTTTCAGAATTTTCTGAATGATAGTATTTGAGTTAGAGCGAAGACAAAATTCATACGCATACACTCTCACACACATACACACACACACACACACACACACACACACATACAGACATTCTAGGGATCTTAAAATGTGGTCATTTACTAAAATCGCGATATGTGATTTTTAGCACGATCCCTATACCTCCCTTACCAAGGGTAGCGGGAGGTAAACATCATGTGGCAACCGTGAATTTCAAATGATAGTGACGTAGCTGGTGCAAGTGATAATGTTAATGAGCTAGACGTTTTTGTGAGAAAATTCAATGTCTAAAACTGAATCAAAAGAAGATACTTTGAATAAAATTTATTTACACGAACATTCGCAGCAGATTGTGCTAAATATTTGTAATTAAGTGCGTACTTTCCTAATATTTTTGTTATGAGAGTCCAACTCTGTGTATAGCAGTGACAACATTTACAGTCTTATTTATGAGGGGTAGAAATTTGTGTTTCTTTGTCAATTTAAGTGAGAGGCGTTCTAAAGGTCTATGACGATCCTTTGGGTTTTGATAAGACAGAGTATACTCCTATACGTTATGTGTTTGAGTTTAGTGTTTTTTAACACACAACTACCAACATAAACCTTCTAATATCCCTACATTCTTTCTGTTTATTTCTTCTACATAACCAGTCTGATATTTTAATATAATGAAACTAGAGAGCTGCCATAAAAATCGTATAAAACTGTAGGGAACCATGATCCTCCGATTTAAACTTAAATCACGGGTATATTATATAAGATTGATGACTAATATATCTCTCTTAAACACCGGACAAACGGTTTGATTAACACTACACACCAAACAAGCGGGAAACTAATTAATTATCGAGGGATTTTTATGTTATTTTGTTGGTAGTAATAGTAATTATATTGTTAAGAATGTTTGGAAGATTTTATAGGGGTTTTAATGGCTGTGAAAAGTTCCTTAAAGAATGTTGGCCATACTGGATGTCATAGTCGTTTAAAACTACATTTCTGGGGGTTATTAACAGTATATTTATTATAATGAGGCCCTTTACTGTTTTTTAACGCTCTAAGAGAGGTATTGGAATCATGCAAAAAACGCATATCCAGATTTTAGTGGATAAGCACGTTTTAAGGTCCCTGTAAACCGATTATAACATTTTTACAATGATGTCCGTGTGTGTGTGCGTGTGTGTGTGTGTGTGTGGACACGATTACTCGAATTAAATTAAAATTGAATTAAAATTTTGTATACCCATCCTACACTAATGTGGGAAGAGCTCATTAGATTTTAGTGTATATCGGATAACCGGAAGTATCATTTATACAAGTTCTTAACAATTTTTCTTGTAAATGACATTGAATATATTTTTTAGGAATAAAAATTGGATATAATGGTACAATCTTCAATGGGGGATTTCAGCTCAATCGAATTAAAAGAAAATAGTAAAAAAATACGAATGTATATGCTGAATAACGAATATTAATAAAAAAATGAAATGGTATAATTGAGATATTTCGGAAATAAGGGGTTTTTTTGTTATAACGCTTCGACATGTATATGAAATCTATATATAATATTTTGATTGGTGACCGAAAGACCGCCTATACATGCATAACAAATAGCGTGTTAGGAGGTGGGGGTTACTACCAATGGAAGTTAAGAAATTCAAATTCGAAAGGAGCGGCTAACATTCCTGTACGGCAGTTTTCAAACAGTTTTTATTTTAACATAAATTTCTTGAATTAAACTTAATAATTTAAATACACCTGTAATTATAAAGTATGTAGACTTATACATATAATATTCATTTATTTTTAATCATACAACTTAAAATAGCATATATTTCAAGAACATTTAGGTCCATGATGAAAACAGTTTGATATAAAAACACATAAATGTGACGTCACGTCAATCTTTTCGAAATTCGGGAGACTATAGTTTTCCTAATATTTTCAGATGAAATTATATAAAAAAAAAAATGGTGGAATCCCCTATTCTGCGATAATATCATTTAGTAAATAACTATGGGGTCCCGTGGCCGCGTGCCTGAGTGCCTGGTCGCGAATCTGGTGAACCGGGTTCGATCCCGACCGACGCCAAATATTTCGAATTTTAAATGGCACAAAAGTGACCCCTGTGGTGCACTCTCCACGCCAGCAATGAGTGCCCGTGAGGTGACGCCTGGTAAGCGCCCGCACGGTACAAATATGTCATCATCATTACCGATATCTGCGATAAAACAGATTGGCACACCCAGAAATGGGTAATATGCCGTGATGATATATTTATTTATTTATTTAGTAAATAACTTGAAATAACTTTAAATATTAAATTATAAAATAATTTATTTTGTACATCTTGCCCATGCGTCAAACAAAAACAAAATATTTTAATAACAATTTTGACATAGTTAAACAAATGTCACTGTCAGGGAGCAATTACATTAAAATTAATAATGAAACCGTGTTAACAAGATTGTATTAATTCTAATGAAATTAAGGTTTGTAAAATTAATATATTTTCATATGTAATATAACAAGTGATATGATTATAAATAAATAAATAAATATATCATCACGGCATATTACCCATTTCTGGGTGTGCCAGTATCTACAACACATGTAGACATCGGTAATGATGACGATATATTTTACCGTGTGGGCGCTTACCAGGCGTCACCTCACGGGCACTCATAGCTGGTGTGGAGAGTGCACCACAGGGGTCACTTTTGTGCCATTTAAAATGAGCCTGTTTCACATTTTTCAAAAACTATTTTAAATGAAAGTTTATGGAATGATTTTCTTAGTAAAAATTTTTATTTTAATAATTTGTTGTTATTTGTGGAAATAATTAAATAAAAAGATTGGCGTCCTGAAAAACTACTCCCCACTCCTGTGACGTAGAAGCACATACATTACGTCATGAATAGCCAATAGGAAAATAGTTTTTCCATCACCTACGTTTATTCATATTATTTATATAAATAAACGGCTAAAGTTTGTCACATGTTAATAACAAAATCTTTTAATTTGACATTTGACGCTGACATTGCTCATTGTAAATGAATAATAAAGTAATAATGTCTAATTCAAATTACACTCAAGCTAAATCGGACAATTAACCGAAGGTCGATAGCTGGATGATGGCTGAATTTATATCAGAACGATTGATTTACTGCTACCGAAATAAGGGGTGTTAAAGAGTTGAGGTAAAATAAAATATAATAACTGAATTTATTAATTTATTATATAAATTGATAATATATTTTAATTTAAAGTTCTGGTCGTGATTCTTATTTGACACTTGTTTGACAACTTTGACAATACACTTGACACCTTAGATCTTAGAACCACTGAAGATGTATGTACTCTGACGTCACATTCTGTTTCAGATCACGTGACTTATTCAAAATTTTATCCAAATTTCAAAAATTAATTGTAAAATATCTAAATGATATTTCGTGATATTTTCAAATTTGAGGCTCTTTAAAGAACAATATCTTTTCAAATTTAATACTTAGAAGTCATATAAAAATTCTTGCAACAGCCCTATTGGAAATATTTGGCGCCTGTCGGGATCGAACCCGGTTCCCCCAGGTCGAAACCGAGTTGCAGAAATGTGCTACTTCGGTTTCACGAGCAATATCATCGATTATTAATCATATCACGAGCTTATATTTAATGAGAGAATATAATGCATTTTTGTTAAAATTAACTGTCAATGTTGTAAAAATCCCTTAGTAACGAATGTAAATAAGGTGATAATTTCTTTGTTTTTTATCATCGCTGTGAAGACATGTAACTAGGGAAATTCTGAAGGTTGATTGGTGGGAAACATGTCACGTGACTAATGAATTATTTTCTCTATCATACATAAATATTAGATGTACAGGATGATCCGATATAAATTTGATATGTTTACAGCACTAAAAATCAAAGAGCTGCCAATAAGCACGAGTTATCAAAGTGTCAAATATTAGTTTACAACTACACATTAACGAAATGGATCATGTAAAGCAATAGATATATATGCAAAGGAACTTAATATAGTTTGCAGGATTAGTAAATATGTAGGTATGTATTTAAATTAATAAAAATTAAATAGCGAGAGGTATTGTGTTGACCACATCAGATTTTTACCTCCTGCTACCCTCGGTAAGGGAGGTATAGGAATCGTGCTAAAAATCTAATATCGAGATTTTAGTAAATGACCACGTTTTAAGGTCCTTAGAATCCATTTTTAACATTTTCACGATGATGTCTGTATGTGTGTGTGTGTGTGTGTGTGTGTGTGTGTGTGTGTGTGTGTGTGTGTGTGTATGTGTATGTGTGTGTGTGTGTATGTGTGTATGTGTGTATGTGTGTATGTGTATATGTGTACGAATTTTGTTTGCACTCTAACTCAAATACTATCATTAAGAAAATTCTGAAACCTTCTATTTTTATCCTATTCTAATAGGAATAGAAGCCATTAAATGCCATTTTTTCACATTTAACATCATTGGAAAATTATAGATTATTGAATTTTGTACAGGTATACATTAATACTTTTTCTATATATTTTACAGATTAATTTAAAAATCATTTTTCTTTTTTCAATCCCGAAACCTAAGATAAACACAATTCCTTTGTTACACAGTTCATTTTTCAAATGAATGTAACTGACAGGTAAACGTCATTGTCAAAAAACTAATCACTTGAAATTAATAATAGTGACATATTAAATAATAAAGAAAATCGTAAATAAAGCAATAGTTATATGCAATGGAACATAATATAGTTTGAAGCATTACTATATACGTAAGTATGTATTTAAATTAATAAAAATTAAATAGCGGGAGGTTTTGTGTTGGCCACATCAGATTTTTATATTAGTCGCGAAGCCTAAGATAAAAACTATTCCTTTGTTACACAGTTCATTTTTCAAATGAATGTAACTGACAGTAAATGTCACTGTCAGAAAACTTATCACTTTAAATTAATAATAGTGACATTTTAAGAAGAAAATAGTAAATAAAACAATAGTTTTCTGCAATGGAACAGTTTGCAGCATTAGTAAATACGTAGGCAGGTATGTATTTAAATTAATAAAAATTAAATAGCGGGAGGTTTTGTGTTGGCCACATCAGATTTTTATATTAGTCGCGAAGCCTAAGATAAAAACTATTCCTTTGTTACACAGTTCATTTTTCAAATGAATGTAACTGACAGTAAATGTCACTGTCAGAAAACTTATCACTTCAAATTAATAATAGTGACATTTTAAGAAGAAAATAGTAAATAAAACAATAGTTTTCTGCAATGGAACAGTTTGCAGCATTAGTAAATACGTAGGCAGGTATGTATTTAAATTAATAAAAATTAAATAGCGGGAGGTTTTGTGTTGGCCACATCAGATTTTTTATTTACGTTTCACGACAAATACCCAAACTAATATATCCATCTTTAGTGTCATTTTGAACTGTCCAAAATAAGCTACACCAAGCCATAATTCTCCGTTGTGAGTTTTCTTCGTAAACGTATCAGATTTCATAGATGTTCTGGTTGTTAAACGGGCATGTATCTCGGGTTTAAACCGTGCTGGCCATCGATTTAACTGCTCGCCTGACACATAACAAGGCATTTGGACGGGTGATATATTTTATCACTTGAAAGAATAAAGACGACAAGAAATTTTGGAGACTTTGGGGGCGATTGACGATTTTGTTAATAACTGCATACTTTCTTTCATAGTAAATGTTATCTTTATTTTAACACTTTAAATTAAATTACATTTGTGTTCGTTTTCATAATACAACTTTAGCACTTTAGTATTATTTCAAGATAAAGTGAAATCATTCGTCAATTTAGGTGTACTTTAAGACTAATGCTGGGTAACAAAGAGTTAAGTGATTTTGTATTATGGGTAAAGAGCAATGGTCTCAAAATTAATACCAACAAATCATTACTTCTAATCATTAGTGACTGTGGTAACATACCTGATATTGTGTTAGGTGGTTCTATTTTAGTTCGCACAGATAAGGTTAAAATTTTGGGACTTCACATTGACAAAGATTTAAATTTTAGAAACCATCTTAATGTAAAATTATGTGCAGCAAGATTGAAATTACGACAATTATTTCAGTTTAAAAATGAACTAAATTCGTC
This sequence comes from Ophonus ardosiacus, assembly GCA_943142095.1. NCBI lineage: Eukaryota > Metazoa > Arthropoda > Insecta > Coleoptera > Carabidae > Ophonus > Ophonus ardosiacus. The sequence continues at coordinate 13,366,902 of OW964840.1, forward strand.
AGTGAAACTTAAACTGGTCAATTCACTTATTCTTCCACTATTTGACTATTGCGCCTGCACTTATATTGCGAACCTCACACAGACAGATAAACAGAGACTAACATTATTGCAAAATTCTTGTCTGCGTTTTGTATACTGTGTGCCTAAATACGATCATATATCTAAATATCGCAAAATTTCTAAGATGCCCTCTGTTGAAAACCGTCTTAAATATCTTTATTTATGCTTGCTACATAAAATTATATTGACAGGTACTCCATCATATTTATTTGACAAATTTATAATTAAAGATTATTACTATTCTCTTAGAATGAAGGATTTGTACATTGTACCAATCTTCAGAAAGTCAAAATTTAAAGGTGCGTTTTCATATATGGCCCCTTTATATAACAGTGTTCCTGACTCTCTGAAGATCCTTTCTTTAAACAATTTCAAAAGAAATGTACGAGCATTATTATTTGCATAATATTTCTTTCATTGTTTACTACTTTGTACTCTATATTATCTTAAAAGTTTTTATTATTTCAATTATCTGTAATTAATTATATTTATAACGTGTCTATTAGTATATATACCTACAACTGTGTATTATTTGTTGGTTAGGTGGAAGTTTATTATTATTATTATTATTATTATTACTATTATTATTATTATGCAATATGTAAATTATGAAATCAAATCAAGCCACTAAATTAAGAAACTAAACAAAACAACGTCATTTATGCAGTAAATTAAAATTCTAAATTTTATATTTGACATTTCGTATAATCTAACTTTTATAGGTGAAATTGCGATACATTATATTTATACAGGGTGTCCCAGATTTAAACGACATAACTTGAACCGTGGGTTAAACACGTAAAAATAAGGTGACAAGTTCATTTGAACAAAGCAGCGCTACTTTAAAAAATCAACTTTATAAAGAGATATCAAATATTAACTTATTAAGTTGTGACATAATAATTAAATTAATTATAGGAAAATGATTTGACTATAGTGACTGTATATACATAGTGTGGCCAATAGGGGGATCGATTTTGACTGGTCCGCACGAATTTGCCTAAATATGGCGGATATTATGCTAAGCTCAAATGTTGTTTACATGCATTAAGTTCAGAAAAATGAAATTTAAGATATTGTTTGTGAATTATATCTGAATTTAAAGTAATTATACTATATTTATAATTCCAATAGTGTAAATAATTAAATTATGTGTATTTTTAACTCAAAAGTATTTGATTAGGTTAAGTGCGTTAATACAACTCGATACAAAGTTGTTATTAACACGATTTGTATTAATATGTTTCTTTGTACTAAACAACGTACAGTTAATATTCATATAGTAGTTATAAGTACAAACGGATATTTCCTTTAGTCTCATTATATTGAAATAATAATTGTGAAGGTAAGATCATTTTATTTTTCTGTTCTGCCGATATTTAATTTCGCTGATTTACTATTAAAATTTAGTATAAAAAAGTAAAAGAAATACCCTGCCAAACAGATAATTTTCTGACATTGTTATCTTGCAAATTAAAACTGTAAAATTGCTGATTACAACAAAGGATTTTGATCACAACCTAATAATACTGATTACAAGAATGAATCTAACACAGGAAATTTCATCAATATTTTAAAACTAGCATTTTTCGAAGAATCAAAAGTATAGTTTAAATTTTAAAGCGTGCTTTAATTTACAAATTAAATATTATGGGGGGCGTATGTACATATTTATTATTTGTATGTAAGTATTAGAAATGAATTATACAAAAAATATAATATAATACCTTTATTTGTAATTCAGTGGTGTATTTTGAAATAAATAACATTGCGTTTGCAATTTATGTGATATTTCATTAATTGTTTATCGAATTTTGTTTAGTTATCACATCATTTAAATTCAAATTTCCCGCGCATTTTGCCTAAATATGGCGGCGGTTGGCCACAGTATGTATATACAGCAGTAGCGTAACTAAGGGGGGGTTAGGTGGGTGCGCTCACCCCCCTGTGAAGATTTTCAAGTAGGCGCCTTTTTCAATAATTTAATTAAAATCAGTAATATTTTTTTTTTAAATAAAAAAAAATATTAATACAATCTGCAATCCTTTTCATCCTAATATTTTTAATATTGTAATATACCTATTAATTTTAACATAAATATATTAAGTAGTAAATTTAATTAGTTTTATTTGTTGAATACTATTTTCTTTTTCACATCGCTACATCGACAAGACACAAGTTGCAAATGCAGGCGTCTGGTGTGTTTTCTATGCTACTATCTACTGTGTATTCTGTGTATTATCTTCTGTGCTCTTTTTTATTAAGTTCAAAATATCATTTTAATAATGAGTTCAGTCAAGGAAAAGATGTCCGAATGGCAGAGAAGAAAAAACAAATGCATTAAAAGAGAGTACAAAAGGTCTTCTTAAAATAAATACTTTTTTACCAGCAATAATTCAGACAATTCGGAAGTTTGTAAAAAGAGTAACGAGTAACCCTGGTGTTGGATGAATTTAAGAAACTCAAAACTCGTAGGTTAAACATTTAATTATTTTATACCACAGAAAATATATTTTTATTACTAAGGTTATATAACTGATGTTGATTTTTTTTATATTTTACTTTAAATAAATTACGAATTTATTATGGCGCCTTTTTACTGAGAATAAACCCGCCTGTGGATTTTCCTAATTCCGCCACTGATATACAGTCAAGTCACTATAGTCTAATCTATTCCTAGTATCTACCTTTATTGATAATATCATGAAAATTAAATGTTAAATACCGGAATAGAATTCAAAAATGAAGATTAGTTTAAACTTTTTTGTGAATCGGGCTGAAAGTGATTAGTTGACTGATATCCAGTAATTTCTCCTTTCATGTGATTGTTATGTTTACATTCAGGAGGATAAAAGTATTTTTAATTAAAGTCTTAAAGTAAACCTAATTATGAAAACGGTCCTTAGTAGACCACTATCGAACAATCGAACCCTGTTATATCAATCAAGTATAATGTCTTTTAGTAGTTTAAAATTTGACACCAGATGTCTCATTCTTCGTATCAGTCATGGATACTGTAGCAGAATTAATCTGTTCGCTCTAAAATTAATTGGACCGACGTACCTCAGCAAATCTAAATTGAAATTTTAAAATTAATATCAGCCACGATTGACATTTATGACTCTATTCGTATGTTTAAAATTCCAAGGCTAATACGATGAATTAAGTTGTATATTGTAACTTGAGTTATTTAGACTTTATTTCAGAAATAATGAGATTGCGACGCAATTTATCCAGCGTCATAAGTGATTTATATGAATTGAATTGAAATAGTTAATTAGGTAGGTATATTTGAGTTTAATTTTCTTGTATATACTACATTCTCTCCGTAGTTGTTAAATTAATTTGAAGGAAACATAAATTATTATACTGAAGGGTTCAGTTTCAATACAATGGTGGTTCAAATTATTTAGAATTTTATTTTAAATTCCTTTTTCCATTTTTTTACTTCCTTGTACGAAGTAAAGAAAGTATTGTAATCGCGAAAAATTTCGGTTTCCAGATTTTAACGGAAATATCCATTTTGAGCATCCCTGAATCCATTTTGACTAATTTCGGCGTGACGTCTGTACGTACGTACGTACGTATCTCGCATAACTGAAAAACGGGAAGCCGTAGAACTTTCGGAAGTGGTACTTTACTTGAAGCCTATAATAGATTTTAATGAAAAACTATATTAAAATATAATCCAAAACTTTTCAAATTTGGTATATAAGACTTATATCAATGGGAATAATATATTAGATTTTAGTTAAAATGGTCTAACCGGAAGTGGTACTTTACTTGAAGCCTATAATAGATTTTAATGAAAAACTATTTTAAAATATTAACCAAAACTTCTCAAATTTGGTATTTTATACTTTTATATTAATGGAAGTAACATAATAGATTTTAGTTAAAATAGTCTAACCGGAAGTGATACTTTACTTAAAGCTGTTATCAGTTTTTCTTAAAAAAATGGTGTTATTTTGAATTTAACAATAAATGCTTTTAGAAAATTGAATTCTCCGTCGAAAATATCAAGTATGATTAAATTAGCTCTTTATATAAGCGAGATATGTAAATTTAAAAATTATGTACTTTTTGGTTTCTGTAATTAAGTTTGCTATGAATTAGGACAAAAAATAACAAAAAAATAAAGAATTTAATGTCAATGTCAAATTATGTCCAATACGTGCAATTTAATGATTGGGTCTGTAATAATCATCGACCTTTAAACTAATAGATGCAGCGTACGAGCAAAACGGAAGTTAAGAAAACGCGGCAAAATAAAAATTTGATTTGTCCCTAACTTGTTATACTTGGTGCATAATAGCTAAGAGTATAGATTTAATTTTTTTGTGCATAATTACTTTCAATATATATTTTTAATACAATATATTATATACACATATTATATTATAGGGGATAAGTAATAATTAATAAGAACTTACATGTGAAATGACACAGCTAAACTGCGTATGTACTGCTGACTGCACGAAATACACCGTTTCCGCATTATTTTGTAGCATAGAGAGCGATGTATAGAGGTTTACATATGGCTAAAAAAGATGTACAATGAGTAGGAACGCATGCGCAGTATACTTTAACTGAGAACTTCCGTACTGTTGAAGGACAGAATATATATCTCTATCCTTTTATGTTGGAGCATTATTCTAACAATAAAAGAATAGGAAACACTTGGTCCATTAGTTTAAAGGTCGATGGTAATAATACATATTTTAATTATTAACAAAATATGTATAGTGTAACGCCAGGCGTACAAGGAAGTCATGTGTTGTCCACATCAGATATTTTTTAATGTTCCCAATCCCAACCAATATTCTTTTGAAAGGAATGCTTTTAAATTAATTTCTTGAAAGCCCATTTTTACCTCTCGCTAAGAGAGATATTGGAATCATGCTAAAATTCGCATATCCAGATTTTAATGAATAAGCACGTTTCAAGGTCATTAGAATCCGTTTTTATCATTTTTACAATGATGTCTGTGTGTGTGTGTGTGTGTGTGTGTGTGTGTGTGTGTGTGTGTGTATGTGTGTATGTGTGAGTATGGCTGGATGTTGGAGGGACGATTCCTCAAAAACTGTAAGACATAAGACCTGTTTAACTATGAATTCCTCAATCTGACAATGCTGGGAAGAGCTGAAAAGGTTTTGGTAACAATTGGATAACCGGAAGTAATAGTTTTTTTTAAAAAAATTTCTAAATATTATTTTTGAAAATTTTTGATATTACTAATTTTGAAGAACAAAATTCTATATCTGATACATTTAAATTTTTTATTATATCTTCTATAAATTTAGAGATAAAGACGCTATAATATATAAAATATCGGGATATAATAAGTCGAGTAGGCGAAACTACACTAAGGAAACCAGTTGACAAATTCAAATATCTATAACATAGTTTGTAAATGACAGATATCAATGTCAGTGTCAAAAATCAACAGTTTTAGTGACATTCTGATAGCTTTTTCTGGGAAGTACATTTAAGTCCTTCTTATTGTTTTATTAATTAAATAATTGAAATTATAGGTAAAATGCGTATATCCATCAAAAATACCGCCAATCTGGTTAATCAATTGGAAGAATCTCTGACATTTAGAAACTTCCTCATACAATGAAAAATAGATATAATTAGAATTATATGTGTGCAGAAGACATATTAAATACAATAAAAAAACAATATTTGGATAAAGTTCTGTAATATTTTGTTATAAAACGACGGTTCGATAGCGAAGTGCAATACAATACTTATATAACATAAAATGGAAATGGCGAGAGGTCTTATGCTGGCCACAACAGATTTTTCTGTCTGAGTTCAACTCTTTATCAAAACTAAATTGGCGTTTACCGTTTTCTAACTCAACAGTTAAGCTGTTACGCATTCAAAATGTGGCAACAATAAAATATGACAAATTCTGGAAACTTGTAAAATATTTAAAATATGTTTCAAAACTAGTTTCAGTGGTTATATTTCTTAATTCAAAGAAACAATAAACCATGAAAAAAGCACTTTGCATATCTTTACATCAATTTGAATAAAATTTGCACATTTATTGTCGTTGGCGCGCAAAATTATTAGGTGTGAATTATTGCAAATATCTCGAGTCACCTTTTTTGATGCTTATATCTTAGTTAATTACTTTTAAAGATAGTTGTAATTAATTTGAATAAAACTCGCATTAAAAATGCAAATTTGCTTAAATGGGTTTTAATTTTAAACAGGTTCTAATAAAAGCAAAACGTCGTTGTGGTTGCTTAATAAAAGACAGATCACGATCCTTTAATCATCTTCTTCCTCTTAGTTCTTTATTTTGTATCAAGAATTCTGTTACTTCCGGTTTCGAAGTATGTAATACCTATAGTGACTGTATATACATAGTGTGGCCAATAGGGGGATCGATTTTGATTGGTCGGCGCGAATTTGCCTAAATATGGCGGATTTTATGCCAAGCTCAAATGTTGTTTACATCAGAAAAGTGAATTTAAGATATTGTTTGTGAATTATATCTTAAAGTAATTATACTATATTTATAATTCCAATAGTGTAAATAATTAAATTATGTGTATTTATAACTCAAAAGTGTTTGATTAGGTTAAGTGCGTTAATACAACTCGATACAAAGTTGTTATTAACAAGATTTGTATTAATATGTTTCTCTGTACTAAACAACGTACATTTAATATATAGTAGTAGTAATATAGTAGTTATAAGTACAAACGGATATTTCTTTTAGTCTCGTTATATTGAAATAATAATTGTGAAGGTAAGATCATTTTATTTTTCTGTTCTGCCGATATCTAATTTCGCAGATTTACTATTAAAATTTAGTATAAAAAAATAAAAGAAATTCCCTGCTAAACAGATAATTTTCTGGCATTGTTATCTTGCAAATTAAAACTGTAAAATTGCTGATTACAACAAAGGATTTTGATCATAACCTATAATAATACTGATTACAAGAATGAATCTAACACAGGAAATTTCATCAATATTTTAAAACTAGCATTTTTCGAAGAATCAAAAGTATAGTTTAAATTTTAAAGCGTGCTTTAATTTACAAATTAAATATTATGGGGGGCGTATGTACATATTTATTATTTGTATGTAAGTATTTGTATAATTAGAAATGAATTATACAAAAAATATAGTATAATACCTTTATTTGTAAATCAGTGGTGTATTTTGAAATAAATAATATTGCGTTTGCAATTTATATGATATTTCATTAATTGTTTATCGAATTTTGTTTAGTTATCACATCATATGAATTCAAATTTCCCGCGCATTTTGCCTAAATATGGCGGCGGTTGGCTACACTATGTATATACAGTCACTATAGTAATACCTATTTGAAACTTTGAATAGAAATGTTAAAAAGAAGTTAAATAATACCGATACAAACAACAATAGTTATTTATTCACAATCATTATAGTAATATACAGATTCCTAACCTTTTGGAGGTTGGAAAATACGTCATTCCTGACTTTAATGACAATCTCTTGTGTTGGAAATAACAGATTTCACTTCCATCCCTTGGGTTGGAAATGTTTATGTAGGGGTTGCCTAGCAACATTGCCGTAGATCCCCGTAATTAAGTAGGTTAAACAAATTTTAAGACAGCTGTCAAAATATTAATAAAATTAAAGGTTATAATTCATTAATTTATTTTGAAAATTATTGATTTAAAAAAAGGATGATTGTGAATAAAATAGTATACATAACCTCGGTGGGAGTTTCATAACAGCCTCGCGCATTATCTCACCTCGAGGCTTCGCCTCTCGGTAATTTACATAAGCCCTCGGCTGTAATGAAACATCTCCCACCTCGGATTTAATATACTATTACATTATATGTACGGTAGGTATTATTTTACAACGCGAAGTTTTATATAACCGGAAATGGCACTTTATCTGAAGCTCATAATGGTTTTTCTTCAAAAAATACCATTAAATGCCATTTTTTCGCATTTTATGTCTTATGAAAATTAAAGATTATTGAATTTTCTACAGGTATACATTAATACTTTTTCTATATATTTTACAGATAAATTTAATAATCAATTTTTCTTATAAGTCCTTATGCCTAAGATAAACACAATTCCTTTGTTACACAGTTCATATTTAAAATGAATGTAAGTAACAACTAAATATCACTGTCAAAGAACCTATCATTTCAAATTGGTAATGATGGCATTTTAAAAAGAAAATAGTAAATAAAGCAATAGGAATATTATTTAAATCAAATATAATAATAAAATACCTTTCTTCACAAATTATTTTAATAATTATAAGGAATATTATGTTATATGCAAAGGAACTTATATACAGTGTGTCCCATTTAGAAGTGCCACCATTGGGATCTCGAGACCTATAAGAGATACGATGTCGGTTAAATGGAACTTTTTGTGCACGTTTGGGAAGCCATCTCAGATGTGCTTTTGTTTTTCCAAAAATTCTCATAGGGCACTAGATAATGACGAAAAACTGATTATTGTTGATTTTTTCTTTTTCAAATAACTTCTAAACTATTGGTAATTAAGAAAAACGTTTCAAATATAAAAGATTGATATTTTTATTAACTAACCAGTGGCGTACGAAACAAATTTTTATATCCGTAAATTTTTGAGATATAATACAAACTCATATTTTTTTAAATGGAACCCATATCTGATTTTAGTTTCAAAAAATGAACTATTTTTTTCTCTTTTCAATGTTGTAAGGGTTATTATGTTTTATATTTGTTTTGCCTTCAAAATTATTATTTTTTCCTTATTTTGTATTAAATTTACAATTATTTTCGTATCAAATTAATTTTTATAATATTTTGTATCAGGTCGCCCTTGGCACATTATAGTGTAATTTGTAATTATGAGTCTAGAATAAAAATATTAAGTAATAAAGGCATAAAATAAATTATATCGATCAAATACAATATAATTAATAAAAATAATATTTTTTTTTGAGAAATAATAAGAAAATTCACAAAAATAAAGAAAAAAATTAAAATCATTGAAAAGAGAAAAAAATAATTATTTTTTGAAACTAAACTAAGATATGGGTACCATTTAAAAAAATATAAGTTTGTGTTATATGTCGAAAATTTACGGATATAAAAATTTATTTCGTACGCCACTGGTTAGTTAATAAAAATATCTATATCTTATATTTGAAACGTTTTTCTCAATTACTAATAGTTTAGAAGTTATTTGAAAAAGAAAAAATCAACAATATTCACTTTTTCGTTATTATCTAGTACCCTATGAGAATTTTTGGAAAAACAAAAGCACGTCTGAGATGGCCTCCCAAAGGCGCACAAAAAGTTCCATTTAACCGTCTTCGTATCTCTTATAGTTCTCGAGATCCCAATGGTGGCACTTCTAAATGGGACACACTGTATAACCAAAATCTAATCAGCTCTTTATATGGATGTAAAGAAGAGGAATACGAAAGAATTATAATTTTTAGAATTGTAGTATTGGAGTTATCGTCGGAGAAAAATTTGTCACACACGGACACACACATGGTCACACACACACACACACACATACATACATACATACAGACATCATCTTAAAAATACCAAAGACAATACCTTCCTTACTTAAAGGTGACGGAAGGTAAAATTTAAGTCACTGTCAAAAAACTAATCACTTGAAATTAATAATAGTGACATTTTAAAAGAAAATAGTAAATAAAGCAATAGTTATATGCAATGGAACAGTCTGCAGCATTAATAAATACGTATAGGTATGTATTTTAATTAATAAAAATTAAATTGCGGGAGTTTTCGGGTTGGCTACATCAGATTTTTACTTTATTCAGTGCGGTAAAGTCAGCGCATGTGCAAAATCACAACTACCATAGACATAGACGTCAACGAAGTGTGATTGTTATGTTTACAGTTCAGGAGAACAAAAAGATCTTTATTAAAATCTGAACAAGTATTGCCATCAACTTCTTTACGACCAAATTTCGGGTGAACGGTTAAAATTCCTTTGGATTCCCAAAACCCGAAAACAGGAAAAAATAAGAAAGCTTACGATTACAAGCCAATTACGTTTATCTTCAACAAAATGTCCTAACAAGTCGACACGGTGATAAAGATAAAAAATAACATAACCATAAAAACACGGCTCAAGAATGTGACCAAATGCGAAAGGAGAGCTACCACTGACTGAAACTTTACCAAGAATAGACAAGAAAGACGATTCTAAAACAGAACCACCAGCCTTAGATAAGATAAAGATTAAAGGATGGTCAGAGAAGAATGACATCTGTTGAAAATAAAAGTGAGGAAATATACGTACTTGTTTGCATTGCAAATGGTGTAGAAAAGAATAGTGTTATTTACAATGTTGCAAAATTCATTCCTCATGATTTAGATGTTTTAGACATTGGTGAGAAAAAAAAATCTGATGTGGTCAACATAATACCTCCCGTTGTTTAATTTTTATTAATTTAAATACATACCTACATATTTACAAATACTGCAAACTACGAGTATATTAAGTTCCTTTGCATATATCTATTGCTTTACATGATCCATTTCATTAATGTGTAGTTGTAAACTAATATTTGACACTTTGATAACACGCATTTATTCACAGCTGTTTGATTTTGAGTGCTGCAAACGTATCAAATTCATATCGGATCATTCTGTACATCTAATATTTATGTATGATGGAAAATATATTATAATTTACTAACCTTAATTTCATTAGACTCAATACAATCTTGTTAACACGGTTTCATTATTAATTTTAATGCAATTGCTTCCTGACAGTGACATTTGTTTAAATATGTCAAAATTGTTATTAGAATATTATGTTTTTGTTTGACGCATAAGCAAGATGATGTACAAAAATAAATTATTTTATAATTTAATAGTTACAGTTATTTCAAGTTATTTACTAAATGCTATTATCGTAGAATTGAAGATTGTACCATTATATCCAATTATTATTAGTAAAAGTTGCAAAAAAATTATATTCAATAAATTATTTACAAGAAAAACTGTTACAAGCTTGTATAAATGATACTTCCAGTTATCCGATATTCACTAAAAACTAATGAGCTCTACCCACAAATGGGTATACAAAATTTTCTGATTGATAGTATTTGAGTAATCGTATCCACACGATCCACACACACACAGACAGACACACACACACACACACACACACACACACACACACACACACACACACACACACACACACATATACCTGCAGATATCATTGTAAAAATGTTAAAATCGGATTCTGGGGACATCAAAACGTGCTTATTCACTAAAATCTCTACAGTGTGTCCCATTTGCTTTTGTTTTTCCAAAAATTCTCATAGGGCACTAGATAATGACGAAAAACTGATTATTGTTGATTTTTTCTTTTTCAAATAACTTCTAAACTATTGGTAATTGAGAAAAACGTTTTAAATATAAAAGATAGGTATTTTTATTAACTAACCAGTGGCGTACGAAACAAATTTTTATATCCGTAAATTTTCGAGATATAATACAAAATTAAATTTTTTTATATGGAACCCATATCTGATTTTCATCTCAAAAAAATAACTGTTTTTTCTCTTTTCAATGTTGGAAGGGTTACTATGTTTTATATTTGTTTTGCCTTCAAAATTATTATTTTTTCCTTATTTTGTATTAAATTTACAATTATTTTGAAAATATTGGTAGATTTCTATTTAGAAATACTCCTTGTATTGAAATAATTTATTTCGTTAGAAAAAATTGCTCAAAACTCGTATAAAATTAATTTTTATAATATTTTGTATCAGGTCGCCCTTGGCACCTTATAATGTAATTAGTAATTATGAGTCTAGAATAAAAATATTAAGTAATAAAAGCATAAAATAAATTATATCGATCAAATACAATATAATTAATAAAAATATTTTTTTTTTGAGAAATAATAAGAAAATTCACAAAAATAAAGAATAAATTGAATTTTAGGAACAAAACAAATATAAAACATAATAACTTTTACATCATTAAAAAGAGAAAAAAATAATTATTTTTTTGAGACTAAAATAAGATATGGGTTCCATTTAAACAAATAAAAGTTTGTGTAAATATCTCGAAAATTTACGGATATAAAAATTTATTTCGTACTCCACTGGTTAGTTAATAAAAATATCTATCTTTTATATTTGAAACGTTTTTCTCAATTACTAATAGTTTAGAAGTTATTTGAAAAAGAAAAAATCAACAATATTCAGTTTTTCGTCATTATCTAGTGCTCTATGAGAATTTTTGGAAAAACAAAAGCACATCTGGGATGGCCTTCTAAAGGCGCACAAAAAGTTCCATCGTATCTCTTATAGTTCTCGAGATCCCAATGGTGGCACTTCTAAATGGGACACACTGTATATGCAATTTTTAGTATGATCCCTATACCTCCCTTACCTAGGGTAACGGGAGGTAAAAAAATTAATTGGAAAATCCGCAACTACCCTATTACTTATGCTTATGTCTTCAACAATCATACACTTTTCATTAGTGCTGTGAGGATCCGGCAAAACTTGGATCCGAGTACTCGGATCTCCAAATATCCGGTTCCTTGGATATCCGATATTCGGATATTGAAGCGGATATCCGTAAATTTAATTCGGATTTGGATCCCTTTTGGATTCGGATCTGGCCTTGGATCTGGATCCGGATTCGATGTTTTGTTTACGGATCCGGACCCGAATTTTAATTCTGGATCCAATTCTATTAATCAAACAAAAAATTTTTTTCCAATTTAAAATGGCACAAAAGTGACCCCTGTGGTGCACTCTCCACACTAGCTATGAGTGCCCGTGAGGTGACGCCTGGTAAGCGCCTACACGGTAAAATATATCGTCATCATTACCGATGTCTACATGTGTTGTAGATACTGGCACACCCACAAATGGGTAATATGCCGTGATGATATATTTATTTATTTTTTATTTAAACAAAAATGTATTGTGGATTATTTCATAATCAGATTTGTTTGGTTTTGAAACTCCATGATAATACTTATACATTCAAATATTATCATCGTGTTCAATACTGAGAATATTCGAATCCGAGAACCGATGTGGATTCTGAAATTCCATATATAAAATCCGATACTCATAGAGATGCATTCGGGCCGGACCGGGCCGGGCTTTGAGGTTTGGATCGACTCGGCCCGAAAATAAAAATTACCGGCCCGACTCGAGATCGACTCGACAAAAGAATTAGCTAGTCCGGCTCGAAAATTGACTCGAAATCGGGCCGGGCTTCGGGCCGGGCCGGGCCAAAGCTCGAAATTGGGTGCATCCGGCATTCCTAATGTTGATTTTTATGTTAAGGCGAAATGTTTAACTTTTTTTGTGCCAAACTTATAAAAAACCTCTACATTCTTATAACTTTCAACATTAGTTAACATAAGTAGTTAAAAAAGCGAACCTTCTAGTGTAAGTTTGTTATAAAAATTACAGACCTACGAGTATTTAACACTTTGTTTACCAAATAATTTAAACAAAATTTTCACAAATCTTATATAAAAAATATAATTTACATAAGGATTTTTTATCTAACTTTGTTTCTGCTCAAAAATAGGACAAGAAATCATTATGGTAGGAACAAAAATCACTTTTATTTAAGTATACGAGTAATAACAATATTAATAGCATCATCACAATATAATTATTATGCTTTAATGAATAACCTTGAATTCTTGAAGTAAAATAATACATTTTTTATTTATTAATATGTGTAGTGTGTTGTTATTAAATCATTTTGATCCTTTTTAACTTCATCCATTTTCATTAACATATTAAGGAAACTGTGCATTTGATTGAACTATAAGATTTTTCGGGCCGGGCCAAAATCAAAAGTCCGACTCGCCTCGATATTTGAAAATGATTAGCCCGATTCGGCCCGATAAAAAATATCTTCGGCCCGGCTCGATGATCGACTCGAAATCGGGGCGGGCTTCGGGTCGGGCCGGGCCAAAGCTCGAAATCGAATGCATCTCTAGATACTCATACTCATATTTGGATCCGGATCCAAAATCCAATACTCAGACTTGGATCCAAAATCCGACTCTCAGATCCGGATCTAAAATCCGATACTCAGATCCGGATCCAAAATCCGAGACTCAGATCCGGATAGTTCAACAATCAATTGTCCGGATATCTGGATATATTTGAATTCGAAACCGAAACTATCCGGATCCGGATCCCACTACTACTTTTCATTGCACAAAGCCATTCTCACGTGAAAAACATACATACATACATAAAATCACGCGTTACCCACTTAGTGGGTTAGCAAAAACCCGAAAATAATAAGAAAAGGGATGAAAGTAAGAGCTCCACTGAATCACTTAACTCTTTAAAAACATTCTTCTTTCGCCTTGCCCAAAATCATCATAACATTTATACAAAGAACACGATTTTCGGTAGCGAATAACCGCATCCGGACCACAATAATAGTTACGCAACAATCATCCTTCGCCACACATTCCTTTCCATGCACACTTCTTTCACCTCAGCCACATTCATAAACGTATTCATACATAATAACATATTAAAGTGACCGATTTTCGGTAGCGAATAACCGCATCCGGACCACAATAATAGTTACACAAAAATCATCTTTCGCTACACATTCCTGTACAAACATACTTCATTCTTCTCGTCCACATAAAAGTTCAGCTGTCTCTCCATTCTCATAAAACATTCTTACTAACCATACATCTTCACACCACAATAATTACGAAACAATCATCCTTCGCCACACATTCCTATCCAGGCAAACTTCTTTCGCCTCAGCCACATTCATAAACGTATTCATACATGCTCTTCTTCTCTTTCCACTCGGAAACTTACGCTCCTTCAAAACACTACCAATCACATCCATCCACTTACACACTGGACGGCCACGCAATCGAACACCCTCAATTTTACCAACATATATGCGTTTTACAAGTCGTTCACTCATCATTCTCTCCACATGACCAAACCATCTCAACTGACTCACTCTAGCTCTCTTAACTACATTCTTCCTAATCATACATTCTTCATACACCAAATTATTCCTCACGCGATCCCGTCTTGTATACCCACAAACACCACGTGAAGAACACACTATAAAATCTTTCACTAATCCCAATAATCTCTTTCCATTTACCCATTTTGTTGTCGTCTACTTCCAAAACCCTCATCCTCTCCCCCTTCGTCTGTGTTCCCGTCAATTGAGTTGAATTACCGCCGTTTGTGACTTTATTTACCCTTGATAATTTCGTATCCATGTACAGCGCGTATCGATTGTCATGGTTGCCTGGTAACGCGGGATGTTGTCACCACTACGTCATCTCCCCACCAGCTAAGCGTTTCCCTAACAACGTCGAGATACGAGATGGAGATGTAACTGATAGGGATAGCGTAGCGTGTCACAGCGCGCAAACAACCCTGGATTCGGTGTGTGGTTGATAGAGGGGACGGAAAATTTGCAAGTAGTAAGTAGTTGATAGGTGTAGATTAGATTGAAGAAATGAATTGGTTTTTTATTAATATGAAGTTTGAAGACCGTAATTTCGAGGGTGAACACTAAATTGACAATGTACTATTAATGGCCAGTTGCACCACTTATAGTTAAATTTCAACTGTTGGTTTAATATACAGGGTGTATCAGGACTAGTGTAAAAAAATCTGTTGTGGCCAGCACAAAACCTTCCGTCAATTCGCTGTATTTTGTATATATCCTATACCAAAAGTTCCTTGAAAAAGATTCTGTATATCCTATAAAATTGTAACACGAACACACTATTTTTTACAAATTCTATACCGAAAGTTCCTTTCCCTATTTTATTAGGGGTCGGTGTTTCTTACTCTTCTCTTTTAATCATTCCTGTCCAACGCATCTTCTTCACACAATTCTTCCTCTCTCAAATCTTCTGCTACACAGTCCTTCCATCTTCTTCTCTTTGGAGAGACACTCTATCACATTCACATATAACTTTCTGACCCTATACTTTCAACTTTGGTTTTGCATTTGACACTGACATCTGTCAATTAAATTTTTCTGAATATATCTGTTGTTTCCATAATTTTAACAAAGCTGACTAATTTTTGAAAGTTAATCTCTCTTAATGTCCCTTTAACTCTATATCTATTGAATATGAACGAAACTGTATAATCAAACCGTATAGAGAATAAGATATTCTTTCAAATTGATAATCACAAAATGTCGAAAATGCGTTTTTTTCAAGAAAAACTGTTAAAAACTTCAAATAAGAGTACTTCCGGTGGATTAATTATAACCAAAATCTAATCAGCTCTTTATATGGATGTAAAGAAGAGGAATACGAAAGAATTATAATTTTTAGAATTGTAGTATTGGAGTTCTCGTCGGAGAAATATTTGTCACACACGGACACACACACACACACACGGACACACACACACACACACACACACACACACGGAGACACACACACACACATACACATACAGACATCATCTTAAAAATAGTAAATTCGTATTGTAGGGACCCTAAAACGTGCTTATTCATTAAAAACTCACCACCGAATTTTTTGACCAAAGACATTACCTTCCTTACCTAAAGGTGACGGAAGGTAAAAAATTAATAGCATATTCCTGACATCATTTTGAGTAAAAAATGTCATATGAAGGTATGTCTGGAAACTTCTCGTTACAGAGTTACAGGCCTTTAAAAGTGTACCTCATCAAGCACATTTTTATTAATAACTCTGATACTAGTTGCACTAAAATTTTGAAACTTGATACGAGGATACTGCTTCTTGAGATGCATATTTGAACTTTCTTTTGTTTCTGTATCTCAACCAGAGGCGTCTCATATGGGGCAGTCATGAAGGTTATTTATCGTTATTTTTTTATCTATTAACATTTTTACAACTTTACCTATAAAATATTACATACAATATAAAAATACACAAAAAAGTACTCTCGATAAAATTTGATAAACGCAGTAGTTTTTGAGATACTTTAAATTATTAAAATATCTTTCAGAACTCATATTATTAATTGGAATAATACTACCTTTTTTTTAGTTTAAGTTCTGTTATTTATTATTTTAACCCAACGTTTCGGCACCATAAACTGGGGCCTTCTTCAGGGGATACAATGACATATTTTTTGAAATAACAAAAACAACAAGTAACCAAGGTAACAAGAAATGTTCATAAATGTTACCTTTTTTATGTATACAATTTTCTAGACAAAATATGCATGTCCGGCAAAAATATGGACGGCGAACATGCAACTTCTCAAGAAAAAATCTCCTTTTGCCAGAGGAAAAACCGTCCCAAAAACTGGCAGAGAAGTGATCTGTATCTTAAACTAAAAAAATCTGTTGTGGCCAGCACAAGACCTTCCGTCAATTCCATGTATTTTGTACAAATCCCATACCAAAAGGTCCTTGGAACAGATTCTATATAATATCATGTAAAAACACATACTATTTTTTACAAATTCCATACCAAAAGTTCATTTGAAAAGGTTCTATAAATCCAATAAAATTATAACATAAGCTACACTAAGTAATGTCCTTCCATCTTCTCTTTGGCCTTTCTCTGCGTGTCACTTGCGAGCAACACTATGACATACCAATTTTAGATCCTATACTTTTTTCCATATTTGGTTTTGCATTTGCAACTGACATCTGTCAATTAAATTTTTTTGAATAATTATGTCAGCTGTTTCCATGATAAGTAGCAATGCTGACTAATTTTTGAAAATTAATTTCTTTATAATGCTTTAAATTTACATCTATTGAATATGAAGGAAAATGTATAATCAAACTGTATAGAGAAGAGTATTTTCTTTAATATATATAATAACAAAATGTCAAAAATAATATTTAACTGCGTTTTTTTAAGAAAAACTGTTAAAAACTTCAAATAAGGGTACTTCCGGTGGATCAATTATAACCAAAATCTAATCAACTCTTCATATGGATGTCCAGAAGAGGAATACGAAAGAATTATAATTTTTAGAATTGTAGTATTGGAGTTATCGTCGGAGAAAAATTTGTCACACACACACACACACGGACACACACACACACACACACACACATACAGACATCATCTTAAAAATGGTATATTCATATTGTAGGGACCCTAAAACGTGCTTATTCATTAAAAACTCACCACCGAATTTTTTGACCAAAGACAATACCTTCCTTACCTAAAGGTGACGGAAGGTAAAAAAGGTAGTATTTTTCCAATTGACAATGTACTATTAATGGCCAGTTGCTTAGAGATGCATTCGGCCGGGCCGGGCCGGGCTTTGAGATTTGGATCGACTCGGCCCGAAAATAAAAATTACCGGCCCGACTCGAAGATCGACTCAACAAAAAAATTAGCTAGCCCGGCTCGAAAATTGACTCGAAATCTTGCCGGGCTTCGGGCCGGGCCGAGCCAAAGCTCGAAATTGGGTGCATCCGGCATTCCTAATGTTGATTTTTATGTTAAGGCGAAATTTTTAACTTTTTTCGTGTCAAACTTATAAAAAACCTCTACATTTTTATAACTTTTAACATTAGTTAACATAAGTAGTTAAAAAAGAGACCCTTCTAGTGTGTTTGTTATAAAAATTATAGACCTACGAGTATTTAACACTTTGTTTACCAAAGAATTTAAATAACTTTTTCACAAATCTTATATAAAGAAATATAATTTACATAAGGATTTTTTATCTAACTTTGGGGCCTATTCAGAACTCAATATTTGCATAGTCGTTATTATCTTTATGGTTGTTATGTACTGTAAAGATTGTTAAAATCAAAATTGGTATTCTCAGTACTGAAGGTGGTTACCGTCAACAATTGTTACGTGTTTTGACAGTCTTTATCATAACGACTGCTAAAACTATGTATTTATGGTTGTTATCACGTTGTTATTTCTAATATTTGACATGTGACAGATTATTACATCAATCATATATTATTAATAATGCCCTTTCTGCTAAATATTAGCAGGATGCAGTTGATTATTCGCATGGATCCTGCTTCGACTTAAATAATGATAATAAAAACGATAAAAACCGTCGTGGACGAAACTTACTTTTGACGTAAATACATATTTCTTTGAAAATATTATATTCTGTGGTAGGTATTCGTGAAAACCTAGTTATTTATTCTGGTGCTAATGTGTGCTTTTTCTTCAATCAAAATTTTAAAAAAATCTTTCCATAACTTTTCAGTCACGTTGGGATCAGTGGTAGGGATTAACATACCCGTTCTAAATAATTTAGAAGTTTTCAAATATGACACAAATGTCATATTCTTCTTTAGTTGTTTTGGCCGAATGTTTGCATTTTAAATATAACTGGCAACACATTCTTAAAAGAATAAAGCGTTGACATATAAGGTTAGGTTAAGTTCACATATGCATATTGAAGTTAGCTATTGTCAAAGAATCTGGTTCATTCACAAGTATTATTTTGTAAAGATTGTCAATAATACCGACGTAGGTTCTGAATTGACAAATTCATAATGATTGTTACAAATGTCTTTATGATAACAATCTTTATATCTGTAACAACCTTTATGACTGTGTTTCTCTGAATAGGCCACTTTGTTTCTGCTCAAAAATAGGACAAAAAATCATTATAGTAGGAACAAAAATCACTTTTATTTAAGTATACGAATAATAACAATAATAATAGCAACATCACAATATAATTATTATGCTTTAATGAATAACCTTGAATTCTTGAAGTAAAATAATACATTTTTATTTACTAATATGTGAAGTGTGTTGCTATTAAATCATTTTGATCCTTTTTAACTTCATCCATTTTCATTAAAATATTTAAAAAACTGTGCATTTGACTGAACTATAAGATTTTTCGGGCCGGCTCGAAAAGCTCGAATTTTTGGGCCGGGCCAAAATCAAAAGTCCGACTCGCCTCGATTTTTGAAAATGATTAGCCCGATTCGGCCCGATAAAAAATATCTTCGGCCCGGCTCGATGATCGACTCGAAATCGAGGCGGGCTTCGGGCCGGGCCGGGCCAAAGCTCGAAATCGAGTGCATCTCTACAGTTGCTTATAGTTAAATTTCAACTGTTGGTTTAATATATAATGGCCGTGTCGGATGTTCCACTTTTATCACCCTAATATCTAAATCCAAAATTTATATGCCCTAGATCTAGTGATTATTTAGGATTTTAGGAATTAGATTTTAGGGTTTTGCAGGAGCACACTATGCCTTGAAGTTGACGTGCACTAATTAAACAAATCATATTATTATATACATTGGACTTTGTCAACTGGTTTCCTTAGTGCCTTAGACTCTGCGATTAGTGTACTCCATAAATTATAATGTCTTTATCTCTAAATCTATGCAAGATATAATAAAAATTTTAAGTGTATTAGATGGACAATTTTATGTTCTTCAATATTTAATAAAAAAAAAACTCCCAAAAAATTATATTTAGAAGAATTTTTCTAAGAAACTACTACTTCCGGTTGTTACCAAAACCTTTTCAGCTTTTTCCAGGAATGTCAGATTGAGGAAACAACAGTTACGTATTTTTTGTCTTATAGTTTTTGAGGAATCGTGTCTACAACATCCAGACATACATACATACACACATCCACACACACACACACAGACATTTTAAAAATGTTATAATCGGGTTCTAGGGACCTTAAATCGTGCTTATTCAATAAAATCTGGATATTTGAATTTTAGCATGAATCCAATACCTCTCTTAGCGAGAGGTAAAAAACCCTTATTTCCGAAATATCTCAATGGGGTCATTTCAAAAAAAATTATTGTCGATTTTTTTTATAAAATCATGAAATCCATCTCATTTAATAAATATAGTAATAGAAAATAATTTGAAATATGCAGCTTTTCATTCATAAATTTGCTAATAAACTTTCGCGGTTTTAAACACGGACTAAATTTGTGACGACACAAATTCATACTCACACAAAGACAATTCACTCTCACACACACACGCTTCACAACATGAAACAGTAACCTAACCTAAAAGTATGACAGCTGACAGCAAAATATACAAGAGAGAAGATTATTATTACTTTCTATTTCTTTAAAAGTACTAGTGCAGTATAAATTATGCAAATAAACCATTTATTTAAATAAATACCAAACCAAATAGTCATAGTTCTAAATTAAACCGGTAGAGCTCGACTGTCGTATCCGTGAATATGTGTCGTCAGCCGTTGAAATATTTGAAATTAAACGCAACTTTTAAAAAATCATATCTCTGATTCTAAAGACTTATAAGATGAAAAACATACACATACATGTTTAATTTGACCTATTTTATCAAGAAAACAATAAATCAGAAAATGTGAAATGACCCCATTATATCATTTCATTTTTTTTTATTAATATTCGTTATTCAGCATATACATTCGTATTTTTTTTACTATTTTCTTTTAATTCGATTGAGCTGGAATCCCCCATTATGACGTGATTGATCAATATATATACAATTAAAATTAGAATATCGTTTTCAACTTTCAAGATTTTGAAATGAAAATAACCTCACTTTTATACTCCGCTGTTCATTTGCTTCATACAGCACCAACTTAGTATAAAAGAATATAAACAAACAAACAAAAGCGCAACAATTCAGCCCAGAAACAAATGAGTCAAGTCGGTTCGGTTACACCATTAAACAAACGAACATCTTGATAGTATTTTCAAGATGGACGGCGAAGTTTACACATAAACATTAATTTTAACCTCGTGGTACCATATGCTAGATAAAGACAACCAAATACACAATTATACTTTGTAGACAGAGATAGCCATACAGCACAGGTGATATCAGATTACTTCAAATTCTGAGAAAAGCGCTGGTGTCGAGATTAAAGATACGAAGTCCTCCGAAGTCAGCCGACAATTTACGAGTTGATTAACAGCGTGCTTAATAGAGACATCTGTTTAGAGATTTTAGAGTTAAAAACGTTGTTTTATGTTATTAATTAGAGGGACTAAATAGAGGAATTTTTAGATGCTTGTAATTCTTTCTAAATTAGAATTTATTCCACACTGAAGAGAAAGATCAAGTTTTAAGGCTTGGAAGAATTAAAAGAATGTTGTTTTGTGTTTAGATTAAGCAGTTTTGGTTGATATTGTGCGAAACTTTGATTGCAGCAATTAATTTTGCATTTTTTCGGATTTCTGAAAAGAAGTCAATGTACCTTAAGTGTAGCTTGCACATTATCAATCGCCATTTCATTTTTTACCTCCCGCTACCCTTGGTAAGGGAGGTATAGGGATCGTGCTAAAAATTACATATCGAGATTTTAGTAAATGACTACGTTTTAAGGTCCCTAGAATCCAATTTTAACATTTTCACGATGATGTCTGTATGTGTGTATGTGTGTGTGTATGTATGTATGTATGTATTAGGAATGACGATGGGTACCCGGGCAGAGCTGGGCAGTAACTAGTTACTTTAGTAACTTAGTTACTAACTAGTTACTTTTACGTAACTTGTAACGTAACTTAGTTACTTTTTAAAATATGGTAACTGTAACTGTAACTTAACTTGCTGCGGTAAAGTAGTTGGTAACTTTCCGGTTTTTAGTTACTAGTTACTTGAGTAACTTAAATTACTAGAATGTAACTTAAGTTAGTCAAAGTAACTTAAAAAGTGGAATGTAACTTAGTCATAAAAAGTAACGGGGGGATTTAAATTTCTAAGAAATATTTTGTTGAGGCTGATGCCTTTATTAGAAACACTAACTAAAACTGTTTTGTTTTAAATAAATGTAACTAAAAATAACACATTATTTTAACTTTTAATTCTAGAATTAAAAAGTCACTAAATGTTAAATTTGACTTATAAAATATATTATTTTCAAATATTTTCCTCGCTTACAAATGATACGTTTTAATAAATTATAATTAAGCTGCCACTAAATCATCAAAATTATTCCAATTTTCAGGTTATACAAAATATTGTGTATTTTGTTCGTTGTTCTAAGGGTTGCAAGACTTGAATTCGTCTCATATTTGCAAATTCCCTTTTCACAAGATAAAATGTCACTTTTAATTTTTATGTTATATTATAATGTAGGTCCGCAGGGCCTTTTTATCAGATTTTTGGGCCCTAGGCCAAATTTTTTTTCGGGCCCCCCTCCCTCGTTATAGTAAAAAACAAGTACGTACAAATATTTATATAATTATAATGTAAGTTTATTTATTAAAGAAAAAAATAAAATTGCCTGCTGAGAGAAAAGCTGATCAATTATACAGTACCGCATGCTCGATTCTAGTTTGAGGTGAAATTTTAGCGTAATATTTTGTTACTCCTTTCTAGGGACGGTTGGCGATTTTGCCGGTTCTCGGGAATATGTTATTAGCGTAGCGGGGCCCCAAATATTTATAAAAAGATACTTCTTCATCAAAATTTCTTATATATGTGAGCGCGGGGCCTCAGATTGAAAATCGACGTCTGATCCGAGGTTTCCAATAAATTAATCATTATCCACTAATAAGTCTAGGTAGGAAATAATGTCTGCATGTTTTATACATTATAATGGTCATGTCATGTTAGAAAGAAAGTAGATTCTTTATATCTTGGTATAAGAAATCAAAATTGAAAAATAAATTAATAAATTTTTAAAAAATCACAGCAACCGGGCCCTGCGGGCCCTTTGTCAAAGCGGGCCCTAGGCCGTAGCCTCGTGGGCCTAGGCGGTAATAAGGCCCTGTAGGTCCGTTGACATTAACAATAATAATCTGATTGGGTGTTGCCAAGCAATAACGTTAAAATTTAGGTTAACGTAGTTAGTGCAAAAACTCCCTGATATGTATCCTACACAATAACTAAGTCAACAGTCTACACTTCACGTCATTAAAAGTAGTTAGAAAGTAACTCAAAGTAACTAAGTTACTTTTAAATAACTTAGTAAATAACTTAGTTCTTTCACCAAAGTAACTGGAACTTAAGTAACTTAGTTACTTTTTTTTTGGAGGTAACTGTAACTGTAACTAGTTACATTTTAAAAGTAACTTGCCCAGCTCTGTACCCGGGTACTCGGAACCTACCCGATAATAATGTACCCGCGTATAAAATTTGTTACCCGATTACCCGAAATATACCCGCTGCCCGTTAATTACCCGATACCCTTTAATTACCCGAACAGTTTTCAGCTGTCGGAAAAATTGTATCTAAAAGATGAGTTTTTTTATTATCATACCGTAATTAATATAATTTTTATAAAGATGCAGTAGGTATATTATTTATTTGTATTACTTTTTATTTAATAAATATATGTAAACAATAATAATGAATTTTATTAAAAAGTAAACTGCTAATATAATGATTACTGGTAATTAACAAATTAAAGAATTATGTATATGTACTTAAAGGATAACGGGTAATTAAAGGGTATAAATATAAAATAAATAAATATATCATCACGGCATATTACCAGTATCTACAACACATGTAGATATCGGTAATGATGACGATATATTTTACCGTGTGGGCGCTTACCAGGCGTCACCTCACGGGCACTCATTGCTGGCGTGGAGAGTGCACCACAGGGGTCACTTTTGTGCCATTTAAAATTGGAAATATTTAGCGTCTGTCGGGATCGAACCCGGTTCCCTCACGTAAAGGGTATCGGGTAATTAACGAGTAAAGGGTACTATCCGGGTAGTTGTTTCGGGTACTCGGGTACCAAAATTATCGGAATTCGTCATTCCTAGTATGTATGTGTGTGTGTGTGTGTGTGTGTGTGTATGTATGTGTAGGGATTTTGTCTTCGCTCTAACTCAAATACTATCATTCAGAAAATTCAGAAACCTTGTATTTCTATCCTATTCTAATAACAAAAGAAGCCAGTAGATTTTGGTGTAAATCGGATAACCGGAAATGGTACTTTACCTGAAGCTCATAATGGTTTTTCTTCAAAAAATATCATTAAATGCCATTTTTTCGCATTTTATGTCTTATGAAAATTAAAGATTATTTAATTTTCTACAGGAATACATTAATACTTTTTCTATATATTTTACAGATAAATTTTAAAATATTTTTTTTATTAGTCCCGAAGCCTAAGATAAACACAATTCCTTTGTTACACAGTTCATATTTCAAATGAATGTAACTGACAGTAAATGTCATTGTTAAAAAACTAATCACTTCAAATTAATAATAGTGACATTTTAAAAAGAAAATAGTAAATAAATCAATAGTTTTGTGCAGTGGAACAGTTTGCAGCGTTAGTAAATACGTAAGTATGTATTTAAATTAATAAAAATGGATAGCAATGTGTGTCGAAGGATGATTGTTGGGTAACTATTATTGTGGTCCAGATGCGGTTATTCGCTACCGAAAATCAGTCACTTTAATATGTTCTTATGTATGAATGCTATGATGATTGTGGACAAGGCGAAAGAAGAATGTTAAAGAGTGAAGTGAGTCAGCTGAGCTCTTACTCTTATCCCTTTTCTTATTGTTACTATTGTTTCCGGGTTTTTGCTAACCCTCTAAGTGGGAAACGCGTGATTTTATGTACGTATGTTTATGTATGTAAAAATGAAATAGCGGGAGGTTTTATGTTGGCCACATCAGTTTTTTCTATTTTGTAAACAAAATGAGCCTAGATAGTAATTCTTTTTCCATAATCGTCAGCAAAATTCACTATTATTCAACTTAAAATAGTGAGCAAAGTAGCATGTTGAATCACAAGTAAACAAAATACACAAGCAGTGGCGGCTCAAGGCGTGAGCCACTTAGGCACTGGCTCAGGGCGCCTGGCTTATTGGGGCGCTCAAAAAATCTAAAAACTCTACTATACTGTACCTGTACGAGTATTATTAAATTTTGGAACCCTTTCAGAGTTAGTTTTGTTTTATTTTGTCGCCCACCACTCTGACATGTTTAAAATTAAGATAACGCGGTTTAAAAATTTGAATTCGGCATGAAATTCTTTTTCATATCATGTATTACACAATTTTCTCAGATAAGTTATTCGCGATTTACTAACTACTTAAAACTCATGCAATTATTTAATAACTTAAATAGTATCTGTGAATCGACCTATTTCTCTTTCACTATTATCTACGTAATATTATTTATTTTTAATCGTGTCAAAATTTTGGATGAAAATATTGGAAATTTTCAGATGTTTAAAATATTAGAAGAATTTCATTAAATTAAAGTTACTCGCGAATCGCCCAACGATAAAAATCGTGTAATATTCATATGCGTTATAAAAATAATTTCATACCGAATTTAAATTTTTAAAACGCGTTGTCGTATCTTTAAACATGTTAGAGTGGCAGGAAATACATTGACAAAAGTAACTTTAAAATCATCGAAATATTACTTAATTCGATGCCACGACGACTGTTATAAGTATTAAAAGCTATTAGAGCAAATATTAATTATGTAATATTGCAGTTTTTTGTGTATTTCAAATTTCTTTAAAAAATTGCAATTTTGGTTAATTATTTTTAAAGGTAACTCTTTTATAGTTCATCATAGGTAAAAAATGCAAGAATCTTTCTTGGATAAAAAAATGGCGAGCGCCAACTTCGTTCCCTCTAGAAAAGAGATATTATTAAAAACCTGATTTTGGTCGTCATTTTTCCAATATGGCGGAGGTCGCAAATTTAGCATTTTATTCAGGATATGAATTTATTAATGATGGGAGGGTGGGAGGGTAGGGGGCGCTCTAATCTAATTTGGCTCAGGGCGCCCATATATCTTGAGCCGGCCCTGTACACAAGCCTATAATAATCTACGTCAGGAGTCTTAAATTTTGATGGAGTTACAAATTGTACAATAAATATCTCCAATTCTACATGAAAGAACAATAATTTTACCTCCCGCTACCCTTGGTAAGGGAGGTATAGGGATCGTGCTAAAAATCACATATAGAGATTTTAGTAAATGACCACGTTTTAAGTTCCAATTTTAACATTTTCACGATGATGTCTGTATGTGTTTGTGTGTGTGTGTGTGTGTGTGTGTGTGTGTGTGTGTGTGTGTGTGTGTGTATGTGTGGGTGTATGTGTATGAATTTTGTTGACGCTCTAACTCAAATACTATCATTCAGAAAATTCTGAAACCTTGTATTTCTACCCTATTCTAATATGAAAAGAAACCATTAGATTTTGGTGAAATCGGATAAACAGAAATAGCACTTGAAGCTCATAATGGGTTTTCTTCAAAAAATAACATTAAATGCCATTTTTTGCATTTTATGTCATTATGAAAATTAAAGATTATTGAATTTTCTACAGGTTATACATTAATACTTTTTCTATTTATAAGATAAACACTATTCCTTTGTTACACAGTTCATATTTCAAATGAATGTAACTGACAGGTAAATATCACTGTCAAAAAACTAATCACTTCAAATTAATAATAGTGACATATTAAATAATAAAGAAAATCGTAAATAAAGCTATAGTTATATGCAATGGAACATAATATAGTTTGCAGCATTACTAAATACATACAGTAACCGGTAGAATTTTCGTAAATGCCTAATACCATCCTTACCTAAAGGTAACGGAAGTTAAAAATTGGATTTTGTGGAATTGGGATATTGGAATTATTGTAGAGTAAAAAATCATCACATACGATATTCAAACCAAATACCACGTATGAAAAATATCACCAATCAAATTCAAAGCGAATGCTGTTATTTCCCTTGAGCCAATAGGCAAATGGTTTTATTTCACATCGTACGTCATTTGTCAACATCTGAAGGGCCAATAAACACAAGAGAGTATAACACTATTCAAGGGATATGGGATATTGGGAATACTATTATTTACATATCGTTAGATTATTTACCATATGTAAGGGCCGGTATTATTTATAAATGTCCAGTTAAATTTAGTTCCATAGTAAATTTAATTTAAAATGTTATAAGAACAAAGAAATGGATTCGAATTTATTCACTTTATTACCTATTGTATTGGGAGTCATGCTAAAAATCGCATATCCAGATTTTAATGAATAAGCACGATTTAAGGTCCCTACAAACCGATTTTAACATTTTTACGATGACGTCTGTGTGTGTGTGTGTGTGTGTGTGTGTGTGTGTGTGTGTGTGTGTGTGTGTGTGTGTGTATTTGTGGATGTTGGAAAGACGATTCCTCAGAATCTATAAGACTTAAGATCAGTTTAACTATGAATTCCTCAATCTGATATTCATGGGAAGAGCTGAAAAGGTTTTGGTAACAATTGGACAACCGGAAGTAGTAGTTTCTTAGAAAAATTCTTCTAAATATAATTTTTTGGAAATTTTTGTTATTAAATATTGAAGAAAATAAAATTCTCCATCTAATACACTTAAATTTTTTATTATATCTTAATATCTTGTATAGATTTAGAGATAAAGACACTATAATATATAGAGTAATCTATTCGCAGAGGGTGAGGCACTAAGGAAACCAGTTGACAAATTCCAATGTTTATAACATAGTTTGTAAATGACACATGTCAGTGTCAAAAATCAACAGTTTTAGTGATATTCTGATAGCTTTTTCTGGGAAGTATATTTAATCTTTCTTATTGTTTTATTAAATAAATATTTGAAATTATAGGTAAAATACATATATCCATCAGAAATACCGCCAATCTGGTTAATGAATTGGAAGAATCTCTGACATTTAGGAACTTGCTCATACAATGAAAAATAGATATAATTAGAATTATATGTGTGCAGAAGACATGTTAAATACAATAGAAAACAGTATTTCGGTAAAGTTCTGTAATTTTTTGTTATAAAGCGACGGTTCGAAAGCGAAGTGCAATATAATACTTATATAGCTTAATATAGAAATGGCAAGAGGTCTTGTGCTGGCCACAACAGATTTTTAACTTTGCGCAGAAGGAAAACCTGCAATAACCAATTTGTATCGTATTGGATCTGATACATATGTGACGCGTGGTAACATATCTTTCATCTTTCTTTTGTCCAACATTTTGGGTATCTCTGCAGTGCGTCACTTTTTAATTTAATTACCCTATTTCTGGAGTCGGCATCTTTCTCTTCGTTTGAGACATATTAAAATAACGATTTGTTCGCGCTTATCTGGCTCATCTCTCCAATTTAACTTGAAGCCGTGACAGTCGAACGTCGAAGCAACGCTTGCTTCGATCCGATCAATGGACACAAACAGCTGAATGCAGCCATTTGAATAACATGGCGGACTTAGGCGATGGCAAATTGAAATGCTGATTTGGTTTCACACACAAAAGCGTAAATTTATTACGAATGGTATGGCTGGTTTCTCCAAAACTTTCAGAATAGAAATATAGTCCAGTCATTAGGTAGATTTACCCTGTAATAGGTTTTGGATATGTTATAGGTGTCTCTAAAATAGGGGGACATGGCTTAACCTAAGATAACTGAGGCTAAAATAAGACGACTTAACTAAACTTGCTTCTACCGGAAAGTGTACCATTTATGGTGCTATTCTGTAACGTTCTATAAGCTCTATAGAGTCTATAAACAACCGACGTTATAGGACAGAATACACATTCATACAGAAGCGACAGTCAGAGAGAGAAACGAAAATTAGAGAGAGAAAGAGTATGCCAACAAATTTAAAGGGCTAATCGGATAAAATCGGATTGTTTCGGCATATCTTCGTATCTTACGATTCTTTGTTCTTTTCATTATCTCGACGAGAACATTTTCTGCTAGGGGTCAATAATAAAAGTATATTGAGAAACACAAATTGATTTCTAATAAGAATAAACATGTTATTTTTTCAACAAACGATAGAAAAAATCGTTATCATGAAGAAAATCATTATATTTCACATAATCTGGAGGAGCAGTTGTCTCAGCTTGTCACGCCCATGTATTTTAGGGTTATGGCTAATTCAAGCAAACCAAACACGTCTTCTCACTTTTGACATATGTCATTTTGTGAACTGTTTGTGAATTTTAGAAGTGGTGTTAGTTTCTAATAAAATGGAAAAAAACGAAGAAGGTAGAATCGGGAGGCCTTGTTTGTTCATATAAAAACTGTATAAGTAGATTTAAAAAATGGAGAAAGTGAAATGTAAGTTTTTTTCGTTTCCGAAAGATCCTTAAATGTAAGTAATGCAAAACGACTTCCATATCATGCAAAATGTATATTCATTTAATAAATATAGGTGTAAATGTGGCTCAGGGCCTGAGGAAGAGAAAATTTGATGGATAAGGATATTTGGGACATATTCATCGAGTCTGACGTTTGTGTTTCCCACATCAAAGATATAGAAAATTCCGCATTGTATTGAATTTGTAAAATTTACGTATTTGTTTAATAAAAATATAATTGTGTTTATTTTATCTGTTAATTTGTTAATAAAATTAAAATTTTAGTACTTTTGTGTTCTAATTTTTCTTTTACCATTTAAAACAATTTAAATTTCGCGCGTAAATTTGCCAACAAATTTAAAGTTCAAGGTCATAAACATCAAATCGCAACAACAATGGTTCCGACAAGGAGTGTCGCTTCTGTATGAATGTCTAATAATATTATAAATATAAAATAATTGTGTATAATAAAATATTTCAACATAAAAATACAAAATGATCTAACAGATGTCAAATAAAACAAAAAAAACTCCATGTATGCTTGCATATCGAGGTTGGACTTATGGAGTTAACACTTTTCACTCCACTTGACTCCATTCTGCATTTGCCGAACGCTCCATTTTAAGACGCTTCTCACTCCCTGTAATTACCGAACGGTGCTAGGAGTGTACAGAGTGAAAAGAGTGAACAGAACTCATTTGCCGAACGCACCTAAAGTATTTATGGAGCATAGTGAAACGTCAAAAATATTTATATTAAAAAATATATTGTCAAATATTACGAAATATTGAAATGGAAAATGAAAGAATTTGTTGTGCCACTCCAAAAAACATAGTCTGTTTCCATTTCATTTAAAAAAATTCATACTGTTCTTCACTTGTGTTTGGAATCCTTTTTCGTTTCGTGTAAGATTTACATAAAAAATTAATTAAAGCGATTTTAAAACATTTTCTATGATATAAAATTGTATCATTTTACGTAGCTATATTTGTCACAAAATATATTATATTAGAAAGGTCAAGACAACGGGAGGAATCAACATTGGTGTTCATAGCTTAATAGAATATTTAAAATAAGACTTAAATGATGTCTTAATAATTAATAATAACTGGGGTCTCGTAGCGCCTGAGTGTCGTCGCGAATCTGGGGAACCGGGTTCGATCCCGACCGAAGCCAAAATTATTTCGAATCTTAAACGACCGAACGGTACGAATATGTCATCATCATTACCGATATCTGGATATAAAGCAGTTTGGCTCACCCAGCAATACGTCGTGATGGTATATTTATTTTATTTATTTATATCACAACAGCAACAAGAATTACAATTACAATAATCAAAATGTATATGACAATAAACATTAATTTAATAATATAATTAAATATATACTTACATATTATTATACATGATTCCTTAACGTCCTGTCAAAAATATGGTAATAGAATATTTGAAAGTTTGACATGAATAACAACCAAAACAACTCTATAGCCAGACTTGATACAGAGAGAGTTACAAAATAGGTAATTTTACTATTCTATAAGGTGTGATCGTATCTATAGCTTACAGAGCGTATAGAGTTACAGTGTTATAGAGCAAAGTTACAGAATAGCACCATTAGTCAGTATTCTACTTCAAAGTTCTTCGAAAAAAAAATTAGTTTTTCTTATAATAACAGAACGTTTTATTCGATTTAGATGAAATTTGGTATGACAGTTTATATTGTTATAAGTCATCTTTTAAGATGATACTTGTTATTATTAGTGAACCACTAGTGTATGAAACTTAGGTGTTCCAACATTGATTAGACCGTAACTTTTCATTGGCGACGCCGATAACTCGAAATTATTATTTTTTTTTCAGAAAGATACATTTAATACCAAACTTATCTCTCTCTGTGTAATTTGTAATGTCTGTTACGGTTCACATAGAAATAAATCTGATGTGGCCAACACAAAACCTCCCGCTATTTAATTTTTATTAATTTAAATACATACCTACCTACGTATTTACTAACGCTGCAAACTGTTCTATTGCAGAAAACTATTGCTTTATTTACTATTTTCTTTTTAAAATGTCACTATTATTAATTTGAAGTGATAAGTTTTCTGACAATGACATTTACCTACTGTCAGTTACATTCATTTAAAAAATGGCGCTCAATTTGAGTATTTGTTATAAGGTTTTAAATTAAATTAAAATTACATTATTGTTTCTAACTTTAAAACGGTTTATTCAAATATCAATTTATTGACATTCCTGTATAGCGTTTTTCATAAGCTTTCATTTGATATGTCACAAGGGGTATATTGGCATTTAAGATTTAAAAGTTGAAAGTGGTGGGGATGAGATTAGTGAATAGGGCTGTTGCAAGAATTTTTATATGACTTCTAAGTATTCAATTTGAAAAGATATTGTTCTTTAAAGAGCCTCAAATTTGAAAATATCACGAAATATCCTTTAGATATTTTACAATTAATTTTTGAAATTTGGATAAAATTTTGAATAAGTCACATGATCTGAAACAGAATGTGACGTCAGAGTACATACATCTTCAGCGGTTCTAAGGTGTCAAGTGTATTGTCAAAGTTGTCAAACAAGTGTCAAATAAGAATCACGACCAGAACTTTAAAGTAAAATATATTATCAATTTATATAATAAATTCAGTTTTTTGCGCGCCACCCTGTATAATTGGATCAGCCTTTAATTACAAGAAAAGGTTTTTAAAGGACTGTCACGGATTCCCGTGTTTATAAACTTTTCTACGTAAAAATTGAGAAAAAAATGATTAATTTTAAAAAGGTATGTATAAAAAATAAACATTTATTTCGTAGAATGACTGGTATAATAGAAAAAATATATAAAAAACGTGCTTATTGAAATAATCTATCAATTTTCGTTTGGACATAAAATTAACGGCTCATTAATTTAAAATAAACAATTCCATAATCTTTACATTGAAATTCAATAAAAATTATTTGCACTCATATGCCGAATTCATAATTACAGTAATCATTTATCCGTTGAAAAATGTAAAAACAACATTTGTGTAAAAAACAATATCGCATCGCATACATCACGATAACAATGGAATAAATTGAGCAGAAAATGAAACAAGTGAAATCCGATACAAAATGGTGGCGCTCTCGATGTTCGGATGTTTGTTTAGAGAGATAGTCGTTTGTTACAAAATGGAATTTTTTTAATTTTTAAAAATGATATTGGTATTACTGTTTTATGAAAAATACACATACATAAAAATTTGAAAAGAGAATAAATACATTATCACGGCATATTACCCAACATATATGCATTGTAGAGGCGTTCCCCATGGGCTCTTAAAGTGCTACAGGCAGAGACGGACTGGCATTTTTTTACCAAGTATTTTATGCCTATATTCATAGTCGATGCTCAATCTCGTACTTGAGTATTACTTCGCCAAGAATGGGGGATTACGGCTCAATCGAATTAAAGGAAAATAGTAAAAAAATACGAATGTATATGCTGAGTAACGAATATTAATAAAAAAATGAAATGGTATAATTGAGATATTTCGGAAATAAAGGGTTTTTTGTTATAACGCTTCGACACTAATATGAAAATATTTTGATTGGCGACCGAGAAACCGCCTATACATGCATTACAAATAGCGTGTTAGGAGGTGGGATTACTACCAATGGAAGTTAAGAAATTCAAATTCGAAAGGAGGGGTTAACATTCCTGTACTACAGTTTCCAAACAGTTTTTATTTTAACATAAATTTCTTGCATTAAACTTAATAATTTAAATACACCTGTAATTATAAAGTATGTATACTTATACAGTGTTATAATATTCATTTATTTTTATGAAAATATAACTTAAAATAGCATATATTTCAAGAACATTTAGGTCCATGATGAAAACAGTTTGATATAAAAACACATAAATGTGACGTCACGTCAATCTTTTCAAAATTCGGGAGACCATAACTCGCTTATTAATAGGAATTTTTTCACCGGATTTTCATCAATAGTCTTAGTTTTCCTAATATTTTCAGATGAAATTATAAAAAAAAAATGGTGTAATCCCCCATTATCCCAGTCGTTCTCGACTTCAAGCACATCACATGTTTCATAGTCGAAACTTCGTGAATTCTCGGTTTTCTAGAGAAGATTTTAGAGAATTTGTAATAAATATGTTGGTATATTTGTAAATTTTAATATTTTTTATCAAATAGTATATTTGACATCTACATAATGTCACAGGTTTCAGATACATGAGTCATATCACGGATATATCTTTTTGAAACAACACTATTTCATAGTTATTATTTAAGGCGTCTTCTACTATGTCTACAAATTCTAAAAATTCTAGATTATTTTCATGATTAATTGTTTAACTTAAATGTCATATGTGATGGAAATGACAGTTTGACAGTTTTTACCTCCCGCTACCCTTAGTAAGGGAGGTATAGGGATCTTGCTAAAAATCACATATCGAGATTTTAGTAAATGACCACGTTTTAAGGTCCCTAGAATCCAATTTTAACATTTTCACGCTGATGTCTGTATGTATGTATGTGTGTGTGTGTGTGTGTGTGTGTATGTGTGTGTGTATGTGTAGGGATTTTATCTTCTCTCTAACTCAAATACTATCATTCAGAAAATTCTGAAACCTTGTATTTCTATCCTATTCTAATATGAAAAGAAGCCATTAGATTTTGGTGTAAATCGGATAACCGGAAATGGCACTATACCTGAAGCTCATAATGGTTTTTCATTAAAAAATATTATTAAAAGCCATTTTTTCGCATTTTATGTCTAATGAAAATTAAAGATTATTGAATTGAAAGGAATACATTAATACTTTTTTATATATTTTGCAGATAAATTTAAAAATATTTTTTTTTATTAGTCCCGAAGCCTAAGATAAACACAATTCCTTTGTTACACAGTTCATATTTCAAATGAATGTAATTGACAGTAAATGTCACTATCAAAAAACTAATCACTTCAAATTAATAATAGTGACATTTTATAAAGACAATAGTAAATAAATTAATAGTTTTATGCAATGGAACAGTTTGCAGCGTTAGTAAATACGTAGTTTGTTAATTAAATCATCATTTTCATTGACAGCGTGAAAATGACATTTTTAAATTAAAACAATTAATCTTTAATTATGTCAGAAACTGTTTGTTATTTAGCAACTTAGTGACATAAGTGACAATTGTCTTAGGATAATTATCAGCTATAATATCCCGAGGACATTGATAATTACGAAATAATTTTATAACAGTTACCGAAAGCGCGTTGCTTGGTAACAGCCCGACGCCGAAGGCGGAGGTGGTGTTACCTAAAAGCAACGTGCTTGAGTAAGTGTGATAAAATTATAAGTATTTATCAATGATCGAGGGGTATTCGGTGAGAAATTTTTTTGCAGTTTTAACATTAAATTTGCCTAAAGTATGTATTTGACAGAATTTTTGTGTCCAACATAGCCCAATAGATGTCACTAGTAGCTATGAACGTGAATGTGGCTATGAATATGTTCAGTGAGAAGTGTGCAATGAGACTGAGACCTCTTTGAGTGAGACCAAAGAGAAGGAGATAAGACATACAAAAGTTCATATTAAATATTCTCCACATTTAGTTTTTTATTTAATACAGTATTTTTTGATGTGCTTTCTTCTATAATTTTGTTGATTAAATCATCATTTTCATTGACAGCGTGAAAATGACATTTTTAAATTAAAACAATTAATCTTTAATTATATGTCAAAAACTGTTTGTTACTTAGCAACTTAGTGACACAAGTGATAATTGTCTTAGGATAATTATCAGTGTAAGTTTGTTTTGATTGGTTACTTTTGCACACGTGGTCAACAATATAGGGATTCAATTGGATAATTTTTTAACCAAAAAATTTTCAGTGTTAGTTTTGATTGGTTACTTTCGCACACGTGGTCAGCAATAAAGGGATTCAATTGGATAATTTTTTAACCAAAAAATTTTCGCTAGAAGAAGTACTCTAATGAAGGTAAGTAAAATCAAATTTGGAAATTGACTTAACCCCAGTATTTTAAACTAACCCTTTTCAGAAGTACAAGCTATCTCATTAAAAAAAGTGATTTTCATTATCGTCGGCCAAAAAATTTGATACAATTGTCGTGCGTGAAGTATTTTACAGCGCTCCAGCTAATAAGGCACTCGCCTTAAGGGCTCGTGCCTTAAACAAAGCTGTCGCACTGTAAAATGCAACTTACACGCACTCGAATGTAAATAACTATTATCATATGGCAACGTTTACTACCATTTCCAGCTTTGCATAAGACTTGATGCTTAAGAACTAAGAGCAATGCGTAAGAACTGTCAACTGTCACTCTATTATATAATTATTAAATTTTTAATTTTTCGGTACAACCTATCTCATTAAAAAAAGTGATTTTCATTATCGTCGGCCAAAAAATTTGATACAATTCTCGTGCGTGAAGTATTTTACAGCGCTCCAGCTAATAAGGCACTCGCCTTAAGGCCTCGTGCCTTAAACAAAGCTGTCGCGCTGTAAAATACAACTTACACGCACTCGAATGTAAATAACTATTACGTAACTCAGTGAAAGATTTTACAAAACTCATTTCGTATCCATTATGTAAAATGTAACATTTCATAATGTCATAAAGTTAAATTAGATAAAGACTATTTTAAAACACTATCGACGGAGCCCTAGGGGCAGCTCGGCGTAGATGATATACTATTTCAACCGGTTACTTAACATACTCAGCCACGCAACTCCATTTACTTATTATAAATATTTACTTTTTATTAAGAAATTTATAAACTGTACCGTTTATCCTTTGTCATTTGAATTTAAATTTATTTCACACCCCATTTAATAATAAAAAATAATTGCGTTTCCTTCCTTAGTTCTTCGATGATATAAATATCACCAGCTAAAAAAACATCAACCAATTTCCATCCCTTATTTATATAACTCACCCTTATATTCAACCCTTACATGTACCAGATCTTAAATCACAATACCGCGTATAACCGTATTATGTAGTTAGTTAATGTTACATTTAGAAAATCGCCCTGAAATTAACTAGCTATTCACGTTTTACCCTCTGATATTAGACTGCTCCTTTCCTTTGCAAGATTCGCTTACACTCACAGTCTAACCGCTTTTTCAACTTGTGAATGTGTCGAGCGCTAATCTTGTATACAGGACTAGCGAACATTCTCATCGATCGAGAGCTTAGACTGTGGCAATACTTGCTATTATCCATCTTTTGACTGTGTGGAAAGAGCAGTCTAAACTAGCGTGTCGCCCTCAACATTAAGCGGTGTGGATTATTGTAGTTTAGAATGTGAGAGGATGGCAGAAATGAAGTATGGAAAAGGAATTGTCTAGTGGAGTATTTACTCTTGATGTTCCCCTTAGGAAATGTATCTGGTAGCCATTTTACGATCCTGGCTATTATTTAAGTAATTATTCTATATTATTAGTTCAATCGTGATGAAGTGCCGTGGTTTGTCTGTCATAGATTACTCGACTAATTTAATGATTTTGGCGAGACTATAAAATTCTTTTGTTCGTTATATTTTACATTGATTTTTCGAAAACATTCCATGCATAGTTTTAAATTTATTTTATATATTTATACAGGGTGTTAAAAAATAAGTGTCCCAAATTATGAGGGCATATAGTACTGACGAAAATGAGTAAAAAAAGCTTAATCAACATGGGTCCGATCTTCAATAGTTTCCGAGATAAAAGGGAATAAAAAATGAGTTTTTTTGGTGTTTACCTCTGCTATCTCGAAAACTGTAAGAGTTACGACTTTGATTAAATGAGATATTTTGTTTATCTTTCAGAGATCATCTTAGATGTGTTTTTGTTTATTAAAAAAAAAAATCAAATAATGAGCCTGTTTCACATTTTTCAAAAACTATTTTAAATGAAAGTTTATGCAATGATTTTCTTAGTAATAATTTTTATTTTAATAATTCGTTGTTATCTGTGGAAATAATTAAATAAAAAGATTGGCGTCCTTAAAAACTACCCTCCACTCCTGTGACGTAGAAGCACATATATTACATCATTAATAACCAATAGGAAAATAGTTTTTCCATCACCTACGTTTATTCATATTATTTATATAAATAAACGTAGGCTAAAGTTTGTCACATGTTAATAACAAAATCTTTTAATTTGACATTTGACGCTGACATTGCTCATTGTAAATGAATAATAAAGTAATAATGGCTAATTCAAATTACAGTCAAGCTAAAGCGGACAATTAACCGAAGGTCGATAGCTGGATGATGGCTGAAATTATATCAGAATGATTGTTTTACTGCTACCGAAATAAAGGGTGTTAAAGAGTTGAGTTAAAATAAAATATAAAAACTGAATTTATTATATAAATTGATAATATATTTTACTTTAAAGTTCTGGTCGTGATTCTTACATTGAATCTGCTATAGGACATGTAGATCTATATCGAGAAAAAAATATCTGTATAGTCAGATGTAAAGTTTGCCCTGAACATAAAGTGAAGCAACAAAAATATACTGTTATCGTGAAGGTGGATGAAAGTTGAAATGATCTTCACAAACATGAAGACACGATTTTTCTGACAAATTATCACCTCTTCGACCTCCTGCTTCTAGCCACAATTTTCTTTTCTTCGCATCTTTTGTAAAATTTATAAACTCTATAGTAGGTTTGTTCCTAACAGTATTTTTGTAAGAAGGCACAATACAATATCGTAAATTACTCATTTTATTTTGAACTTTTTATTACCTACATATTATACAAGTTGAACCAATCTAAAAATTTGACACTTGTTTGACAACTTTGACAATACACTTGACACCTTAGAACCGCTGAAGATGTATGTACTCTGACGTCACATTCTGTTTCAGATCACGTGAATTATTCAAAATTTTATCCAAATTTCAAAAATTAATTGTAAAATATCTAAAGGATATTTCGTGATATTTTCAAATTTGAGGCTCTTTAAAGAACAATATCTTTTAAAATTTAATACTTAGAAGTCACATAAAAATTCTTGCAACAACGCTATTGCACTAAGACAAAAGTTGTAGCGACCAATATTTAGTTTTCAAATAACTTTGTAACTATTAGAAAGTGAAAAAAATGTTTTTTATAAAATATTATTTTTTTATAGTCAATTTATGGCAAAGACAAAATTTTGTTCGACCACTATCTAGTCAACTTTTCTTCGATTCCAATACAAAATGGCCTCTTTCTCAAAAACAGTTGAAGATCGGACCCATGTTGATTGAACTTTTTTTACTCATTTTGGTTAGTACTGTATGCCCTCATAATTTGTGACACTTATTTTTTAACACTCTGTATACAGGGTGTATCAGACCTCGTGTATACCCAAAGCATTCAAGCAGCCAATGCACGTCATCACTTAGTGTAAAAACCTTAATGCATTAAAATCACTAATAGTGAAAAATTAAATAAAATTTTAATCATTTTTAACCGTCAAAAAGTGTATAGCCTTATATAATTATTATTAAGATGAATAGTAGAGTTCATTATTTATCGTATATGACATGAATAATATATAAATAATATACATCAACGTCATATTATTCGTTTAATTGTTGCTATAGTTGGCAACATTGATAATTTGTATGTTCATACTGTCAAAGTTATTATTTGAAAAATATTTGTATCGTGTTTAAAACATTTTTGTGCGTTGTAAAGGCCTATTTATATTAAAGTAATGCTAAACGCAACGCAACGACGCAACGTGAGCGTTAACGCAAACACAAAATCTGTGCATCTGCACTTCTAATCAATCAGAAGAATTCGGTATATTTCTTTGAAATTCGGCTCACTTTTATTTATTGCTTTTATATGGCATACATAAGTATAAATAAGGTTAGTATTATAAAATAATTTAAATAGAAATGGACAGTGACGAAAATATAGTATTTATTTTGTAGATGTGACAGTTCATGACCATGTCGATAATATAGATTGCAATCTGTATAACTCTTTTCATAAAGATTCTAAAACCTCTGCAAACGTACCAGTACATGACGTCACACATCTAGTTACTAAAATTCAATTTTTATTAATGACGTGCATTGGCTGCTTGAATGATTTGGGTATAACAAAAAAGAATAGCGTATTCCTGAGCTAATTTTGAGCAAAAAATGCCATATGAAGTTATGTTCAGAAACTTTTCGTTACAACGTTACAAGCCTTAGGTTAGTTGTCACACCTGTCACACTGAAAAAATTAACAAATATTTCAAGGAATTTGTGATTATATAGACATGTATGTGCATTGACTGATTTCTCGAAATTATTTAAGTAACGAAATAACTAATAACTTTATTGTAATCAAAATAAATAGTTAACTAGAGATCAGATGTCAGTACGACTCGCAACTATCATACCGCCATCTGTGTACAATCATTCCTATTACTAAACATAACTGTTCACACAATTTATTTTATATTTAATTTTATTTTATCGTTATTTTCCATTCTTCTTGAGTTTTTATTCAATCTAATCTAAGCATTTTATACTTTTGTTTTTGTAAATGAATGCCCTATTTCATTTTCACAGCAGTGTGGCATTTGTTAGGTTATGTTAAATACCGACAGAACATATGTCAAATTGACTTGTGAACGTGATAAATGTGTAATTACAGTGCCATTAGTTCCTAACTAAACATTTTCATTAAGAATGTAGACAAGTGACATTTTTCAACATTGTATACTTAGAAATTTGGACAGCGAGCGTTTTTTCTACTTTGTCGCGCATGAGCGGCAAAGTGACATTTTGCGATGACAAAAGAGAGCGCAAATGGCTACTTTCTATAGTGACTGTAGAAAAACAATTTTATGTTATTGGCGTGGCCATTAAAAAGTTACGTTCTAATCAATGTTGGGACAGCTAAGTTTCATACAGTGGAGGTTTACTAATATGTTAAACAAAAATTATTGCCAGGTTTACTATCTTTGGGGTCAGTTCTATCATGGGTTAAGCGGTGTACACTTACAAAACACCCTGTATAAAGAGTATTCTTTTAAACAAAAAAAAAAATCATTGTAATAAAAACAGAAGAACCGCGCGACGATAAACTAAAATTGAATCCAAGTTTATGTCACTATTTCACAAAACGATTGTAATATGATCCGTATAACATTAACTTGGGCGTTCAAAATTCAACATTTTACATCTTTTGTACAATAAAACCAAATTGAAAAAATCCGTTTTATTCGTTGAAATCGTTTTCTCTCTAGAGGGACATTTTGCCGTGATCGAAAATCGTATAATTCTGAAAAAGCCTCGGCGACTATTGAAAATAATTGTCAACTGGTTTTCTTATGTTTCGCTGTTTTTCTACCATGGCCAACTGACGACTCCCTTGGTGATCGTCTTTTCTTGCCATTCAATTTATTCCTTTCGGTTAACAAAAGTATTGTTTTGGGGAAAATAAAATAAGAAATACGGATGAGTTTCGTTTCCTGTTTACTGGCGGGAAATTTGAAATTTGATACGAAATTGAAGGGAAAAATTGTGCGGTGTCATATTACACTTCCATTATAAACTGTGCATAAA
This sequence comes from Ophonus ardosiacus, assembly GCA_943142095.1. Classification (NCBI taxonomy): domain Eukaryota; kingdom Metazoa; phylum Arthropoda; class Insecta; order Coleoptera; family Carabidae; genus Ophonus; species Ophonus ardosiacus. Next base: position 13,408,638 of record OW964840.1, read on the forward strand.
AATAAATTATTTTCTGAAACTTTCACATATTTGTATTATAAATCTAAAATTTCAAGTTCTTTTTATCTCTCGCTATCGTTCTATTATTTTTATAAATATAATTTTCATTTGGCGTGAAATTGTCTACGTTACATTAGATGTTTCTTTCACTTTTGAATCTTTGAATTAGACGGTAGAAGGTTATAAACGCATGTGAGACAATGAATATATTGCAGAATATTATTTTATTCTTTATTTTGGCAGGAAACAACGTTCCATCGACATGTTTACATTAATAAATTTTAGGTTATCTTTAAATGTCACTTTGACGTTTAAGACAATGTGAAAATCAAAATGGTCATGCCTTTCACTCTGTGACGTCATAGGACAAGGGACGAAGCGGGGGTCTAGCAGCCTCATTTTAAAGAATGTCATTTTCAATTACAATTTTTTCATGATTAAAGATCGATTTGAGGAAAAATAAAAAATACGGGTCTATTATTTTTCACTACTCTATTGATTAAAATTATAAAAAAAGTCGTGCATGACCTCATTGGACAACCAGAAGTAGTAGTTTCTTAAAAAAAAATGCTACATGTTATTTTTTGGAAATTTATTTTATTACAAATATTAAAGCATATAAAATTCTCTATCCGATACATTGAACATTTTTATTATATCTTCTATATATTTAAATAAATAAATATATCATCACGGCATATTACTCATTTCTGAGTGTGCTACAATCTGCTTTATCGCAGATATCGGTAATGATGATGACATATTTGTACCGGCGGGTGCTTACCAGGCGTTAGTGTTTCACAAGAGTCTTGCATTTTTCTTGTTCAAAACAAGAATCTGCCCTGCAAGAAAAGTGCAAGAATAGCAAGATTTTTTTAGTATTTTCTTGCATTCTTGCACTCTTGCAATATTATATTATAATTCAATATATCAACATTTTATTATAGGTTTTACCTCTAGCTAAGCTGACATTAATCGGAAAAGCTAAATAGGTTTTAGTAACAATTGACAACCGGAAGTAGTAGTTTCTTAAAAATCTTCTAAATATTATATTTTGAAAATTTATAGTACAAAAAATAATAAATAGCATTAAGTACTCAATCTGATTTAAACTTTCTTATTATATCTTCTATAGATTTAAAGATAAAAAATCTGATATGGCCAGCACATGCCCTCCCGCTAATTCGATGTTTAAAATTGCAATGAGCTTGGAGTTAAATATCACTTTATCGTTTGTAAACAAAATCTAATTTGTTGTTCCAATAAATAGAAAAGTCTTTATTAAGAAATTTTGTATTATATTTTATCAAGTTTTTTACCTCTCGCTAAGAGAGGTATTGGATTCATGGTAAAATTCGCATATCCAGATTTTATTGAATAAGCACGATTTAAGGTCCCTACAATCCGATTATATCATTTTTAAAATGATGTGTGTGTGTGTGTGTGTGTGTGTGTGTATGTGTGTATGTGTATGTGTGTGTATGTATGTATGTATGTATGTATGTATGTCTGGATGTTGTAGTCACGATTCCTCAAAAACTATAAGACAAAAAATATTTAACTGCAGTTTCCTCAATCTGACATTCCTGGGAAGAGCTGAAAAGATTTTGGTAACAATTGAACAACCGGAAGTAGTAGTTTTTTAGAAAAAATCTTCTAAATGTAATTTTTTGGGAGTTTTTTTTATTAAATATTGAAGAACATATAATTCTCCATGTAATACACTTAAAAATTTTATTATATCTTGTATAGATTTAGAGATAAAGACTATAATTTATAGAGTAAACTAATCGCAGAGGCCAAAGCACTAAGGAAACCAGTTGACAAATTCCAATGTTTATAACATGACACATGTCATTGTAAAATATTAACAGTTTTAGTGACATTCTGATAGCTTTTTCTGGGAAGTATATTTAACTTTTCTAATTGTTTTATTAATTAAATATTTGAAATTATAGGTAAAATTATGGTAAAATGCATAAATGCATCAAAAATACCGCCAATCTTGTTAATGAATTGGAACAATCTTTGACATATAGAAACTTTCTCATACAATGAAAAATAGATATAATTAGAATTATATGTGTGCAGAAGACATGTTAAATATAATAAAAACCAATATTTGGGTAATGTTCTGTAAGATTTTGTTATAAAACGACGGTTCGAAAGCGAAGTGCAATACAATACTTATATAGCCTAATATGGAAATGGCGAGAGGTCTTGTGCTGGCCACAACAGATTTTTTTTTTTTTGAAAATCTGTTAAGAGCTCTTAGTTAAGAACCACATCCGACTTATCATATATACTCAAAATCTAATATTGTTTTCAATCATATATGACTTTTAAAACCAAATTTGAAAAAATTTTTTTTTCATATTTTAATATATTTTTTCAAGGAAATCAGTTCAGACCTTCGAGTAAAGTACCACTTAAGGTTTACTAATATTAACAAGAATTTAATATTTCGGTCTCATTAATATAAAAGTGTTAAATACAAGATTTGAAAAGTTTTCAATTATAGCATAATACATTTTTTCACAAAAATCTCTTCACAGCTTCAAGTAAAATATCACTTCCGATTTAAATATGTTGTTCCTGTTGATATGAAATTCTTAAATACTAAAACTGAAAAGTTTTGGATTATATTTTAATATAGTTTTTCATTAAATACTGTTATGAGTTTCAAGTAAAGTACCATTTCTGATTGTCCAATTTTACCCAAAATCTAATAAACTCTTTATCTCGCTCTTTATATTGATGCAGAAAACTTAAATACGGAATTTTATTTTTGGTAGATTGATATAACAGTTATTGCGAAAGAAAAAAATCGTCACACACACATCATTATAAAAAAAATCTGATGTGGCCGGCACATGACCTCCCGCCAATTCCATGTTTAAAATAGTAATGAGCGTTAAGTCAATTTTATCCAAAATCTAATATGTTGTTCCCACTGACATAGAAGTCTTAAGTACTAAAATTGAAAAGTGTTGTGGGATGAAATAAAGTACCTAACACTTCCGGTTATCCAATTTTACTCAAAATCTAATCAACTATTTATATTAATGCAGAAAGCTAAAATACGCAAAATAGAAATTTTTGGAAGTTTGTTATAAGAGTTATCGTAATATAACCAACGGTTTGACAGCTAATAGGGGAACCCCAAACAAGTCTAAATACTGTAACATAACGCGCACGCGCAAATGTGCAAGACAAGAAATATGCAAGACAAGATTTTTGCTTGCAAGAGTAACACAAGACAAGAGTTATTTAAATTTCTTGTCTTGTTTTGCAAGACAAGACAAGAAATAGCCTAGCAAGACAAGAAATCTTATCTTGTGAAACCCTACCAGGCGTCACCTCACGGGCACTCATTGCTGGCGTGGAGAGTGCACAACAGGGTTATTTTTTGTGCCATTTAAAATTCGAAATATTTGGCGTCAGTTGGGATTGAACCCGGTTCCCAGGTTCGCGATCAGACACTCTGGCACGCGATATAGAGAATTATAAATATATAAAATAATCCGTTGTAATGAATCTCACAGCGTAAATAACTCCATGGAAACCTGTTGAAGAATTAAAATGTTTGTAATTACAGAAAAATGTTAGTTTCAAAAATCCAGATACATTACAGAAGGCTTTTTCTGGGAAGAACATTTAGTATTTCTTATTTCATTATTAATTAAATATTTAAAATTATAGATACATATATTGCACATACGAATTAGAAATACAGATAATAGATAATCTCATCAATGAATTTGAAGAATCTCTGAACATTTAGAATAGTAGGAGGAAACTTATTTATGAAATGAATTAAAAAAAATCTGTTGTGGCCAGCACAAAACCTTCCGTCAATTCGATGTATTTTGTACATATCCTATACCCAAAGTTCCTTGAAAAAGATTCTATATATCCTGTATAATTGTAACAAGAACACACTATTTTTTACATATCCATACTGAAAGTTCCTTTGAAAAGATTCTAAAATCTAATAAAATTTTAATACGAATACGAACGTACATTATGTATTGCACTTAACACTTCCTCCTGCTTCAACTTTTCCCTATTTTATTAGAAATCACTGTTTCTTACTCTTCTCTTCTACTCATTCCTGTCCAAAGCACCTTCGTGACACAGTTCTTCCTCTCTCAAATCTTCTGCTTCTTTTGTCTTTCTCGTACTTCTGGCATTATAAGTTCCTATCTTGAGGCGAGGCCGCAAATGCAAGTAACTGGCGAGGGATACTCTGTCACTTATAACACTTTCAGATCATATACTTTCCACTTTGGCTTTGCACTTGCCACTGACATCTGCCAATTAGATTTTTTTGAATATATCTGTTGTTTTCATAATTTTTGCAAAGCTGACTGATTTTCGAAAGTTAATCTCTCTATAACTCTATATCTATTGAATATGAAGGAAAATGTATAATCGAACCGTATAGAGAATAAGATATTCTTTATATTGATAATCACATAAAATGTCGAAAATGATATTTAACTGCGATTTTTCAAGAAAAACTGTTAAGAACTTCAAATAAGGGTACTTCCAGTTGGCCAATTATAACCAAAATCTAATCAGCTCTTCATAGGGTTGTAAGGAAGAGGAATACGAAAGAATCATAATTTTTAGAATTGTAGTTTTGGAGTTATCGTCGGAGAAAAATTTGTCACACACACACACACACACACACACACACACACACACACACACACACACATACAGACATCATCGTAAAACCAGTAAAATCGTATTGTAGGGACCTTAAAACATGCTTATTCATTAAAAACTCACCACCGAATTTTTTGACGAAAGACAATATCTCCCATACCTAAAGGTGACGGAAGGTAAAAATAAAATATATTAATAATAGATGTGCTTAATAAGAATTTTTGTGTGTGCCAGAAATGTTAAAAACAATATGGACTTACACAGCTTAAAATAGAAATGGCGAGAGCTCTTGTGCTGGCCACAACAGACTTTTTATTTAATGTCCTGAGGTTGGCAGTGTTGGCACTTCACATTCAATTGTTTTCCATCAACTATGAAGATAACATTCTAAATTACTCTGGTATAATATTTATTTAATTTATTATAACGATCGTAAACATTTCAAAATCAATTTATCATAATCACCTGCTCACAATCTTTCGAATCATTCTCCGAATAATATCTAAGTCATTTGTTCTCGCCTAAAACAAAACACTAACAAAACAAAACATTCAACCGGGCAAACATCGGAACATCGCCGCATCGGAACATCTGAACGGTGTTGTGTGCTGTGTGAAACAATTGAAATGCGGACAGAAACATTGGTTTTCTCACGGCGGGACAAAACGACATCGTTTTGTGTCTCTGTCGGTTGCTTTGTCACGTACATTACTCTTGTCTTTCTCTATTCAAACAGTTGAAAGGATTGGAGGTGTGTGGAATTGGAAGGTGTCATACAAGTTGATGACTTTTTGATGTTAATTTCAAATATATCTTAGTTACCAATGACAATCAACTTTATACAATTATCATATCTCTTAAGTACCCTAATAAAAAAATCTGATGTGACCAATACAATACGTCCCGCTTTTAAATCATTATTAATTTAAATACATATACCCAAATCGGTCAAGTAGCCGGTGCACGTTATCACTTAGTCTAAAAACCTTAATGCATTAAAATCACTAATAGTGAAAAATTAAATAAAATTTCAATCATTTTTAACCGTCAAAAAGTGTATGGCCTTATATAATTATTATTAAGATGAATAGTAGAGTTCATTACTTATCGTATATGACATGAATAACATATAAATAATGTACATCTACTTCATATTATTCGTTTAATTGTTGCTATAGTTGGCAACATTGATCATTTGTATGTTTATACTGTCAAAGTTATTATTTGACAATGGGGGATTACACCATTTTTTTTATAATTTTATCTGAAAATATTAGGAAAACTAAGACTATTGATGAAAATCCGGTGAAAATTCCTACGGACACACACACATAAAATTAGTAAAATCGTATAGTAGGGACCCTAAAATGTGCTTATTCATTAAATCTCACCACCGAATTTTTTGACCAAAGACAATACCTTCTTGACCTAAAGGTGACGGAAGGTAATAATAACATTCGAGCTGTGTCCGATGTCACACTTTGAAATTTAGAATTTAGGTTTTAGGTCTTCTTCACATAAATACTATTCCGAATGTCACACTAATGACGTCCATTAGTTTGTATGGCAATACTTTAGGACAACAAAAATGAATTATACAATTCGATTTAATTTGATGCTTCAGATTAAATGTTAATATTATAATTCATAAAATATAAATTAAGAAGCTATTATTTAAAAGTGAAATTGACGTTTTGCATAAATTTTGCAACGAATATGATTTGTTTAATTAGTGTGTGTCAACTTCAAGGTATAGTGTGCTCCTGCAAAACCCTAAAATCTAATTCATAAAATCCTAAATAATCACTAGAATTAGAGCATATAAAATTTAGAATTTAGATATTAGGGTGATAAATTTCAACGACTAGTTTTTAACCAATCATGATGCAAAACAGTTGAAAATTCAACCAATGGGAACAGTATTATACTGATAAAACCTCGTTACCCCGATAATTTTCCGCTACCAAGTAAATAAACAGTTGTTATTGTTTATAATTGTCAGTGTGACAATTAATGTGTCAAGTTTCATTTTGCGTTGTCTTTGGAATTTATTTCACCAAATACCATACGACCTCTCAGATTTTCTCAGATATTTTTAAGCACTCATTTTTTTTTGCTTTTAAGCAAAATCACTCAAGCAAACTGACTTTAGGTAAAACCCCTCCTCCTTCGGAGTCGAGATTTACCATGCAGCTTGCTTTCGTGTTTGTTTCTAAGCAAAAAAATCTGATGTGGCCAACACATGACCTCCCGCCAATTCCATGTTTAAAATAGCAGTGAGCTTTAAGTAAAGTATCATTTCCGGTTACTCGTTTGTAAATAATATCTAATTTGTTGTCCAATAAATAGAAAAGTCTGTAATACGAAATTTTGGATTGTTTTATTGTTTTTCCTCAAAAATTTGTTCGAGCTCCGAATTAAGTACTACATCCGATTTATCATATATGGTTAAAATCTAATATGTTGTTTCAAATTATATATGAGTTTTAAATACCAAATTTGAGAAGTTTTGGATCATATTTTAGTAGGCTTTAAGGAAAAATCGTCACATACGTACATTCTTATAAAAATCAGCATCATCTTCTAGGTGCTCTAAAACGCAATCTTTGTAAATTCTTCGCCGTACATAATCCATTTCGTAAATGTGTAGTTGTAAATTAATATTAATTTATAGTGCTGCAAAAATAGCAATTAGCAAATTTAAATCAGATCATCCTGTACATCTAACATTTATGTATGATGGAAAATATATTATTTTTACAAACCTTAACAAAATATTTTACTATTATATTCTCATTAACACGGTTTCATTATTAATTTTTATATAATTGCTGCCTGTCAGTGACATTTGTTTAAATATGTCAAACCTGTCATTAAAATTATGATTTTGTTTGACGCATAGGCTAGGTGATACATGGAAATAAATTATATTATATATTCATATTTAAAGTTATTTAGAGTTATTTACTAAATGTTATTATCGTAGAATTGAAGATTAAACCATTATATTCCATTTTAATTAGTAAAAGTTGCTGGAAAATTATATTCAATGAATTTTTTACAAGAAAGACTGTTAAAAACTTGTATAAATGATACTTCCGGTTATCCGATATACACTAAAAACTAATGAGCACTTCCCATATTAGTATAGAATGGGTATACAAATTTTTCTGATTGATAGTATTTGAGTAATCGTGTCCACAAGATCCACACACACAGACACACACACACAGACACACACACAGACACAGACACACAGACATACATACCTACAGACATCATTGTAAAAATGTTAAAATCGGATTCTGGGGACATCAAAACGTGCTTATTATATAAAATCTCTATATGCTATTTTTAGCACGATCCCTATACCTCCCTTACCTAGGGTAGCGGGAAGTAAAAAATAAAAATTTATCGATAAAATCAGGAGGTCTTGTGATATTACTTCTGATAAAAGTACATCAGACACAGCCTTGGTTTAGTTTCACAAGAGAATTTTATTTTTACTTCATTGTACAATTTCGCGCGTTGCGGCATCATCAGAAGTACTGGCGGGAGGTTATGTGCTGGACACATCAGATTTCTCTCAATTCAATCGAATTAAACTTCCCAATTTTGAAATTTCGAACATTAACTTTAATTTCAGCTCTGCAAAAAATTCCTCTTGTACACTTTTATTCTTTTGTTTCGTTGTCTGAATTGAAGATTTCATGTCAATTCTCTGATTTCGGCCGACGATATATTTTCGTCAGCTGCTCTAAAACGTCGAGAATAAACAGCTATTTATCTGCGAGAATTTTTTCATGAGACTGTGACATTTTCGGCGGTCGAAGATAACCATTCCGGCCATTATAATAAGACAGTAAGGGCTATAGCAACCGTCTAAGTGTTGTGTAGTATTAACAAGTATTTTGTTCGTTTATTTAAATAAAGACAAGTGCAAAAACATTGTGAATGCGAGGAGAATGACACTGGTTTTGAAATGACCGCCAGGCTTTGTTTCCATGTAAACAGAAGAATTTTTTAAAGTTTTTTACTTTTTATAACGAATTAGTTATCTACAGAAGACAAGATAATAAAATGTTAGTTGGATAATTTTATAGCAAATTTATTTCTACTTTACTAATTTCCATATAAGTACATATTGTAATTAACGTTTCTGCTACACACACAAAAATTCTAATTACAAATATTATTAATATATTTTTATATTTTTTAATTCATTTTATTAACAAAACGAAACAAAAATTCAAAATACTTCAAGTTCATTGACGAGATTGGCGGTATATCTGAAGGGTATATGTACACGGTAAATAAAAACTTTGTTGTGATTACCAAAAATGAGTTCCAGCAGCAAATTTTTTTTGTCAATATAGGACCAGCAAATATATTTGTTACAGTTACCTAGGTAAATTTGCTGGTAAAAAAGTGTTGTGGCAACAAATACAAAAGATATTTGTTATGCGAACAAATAAAATGAGTTACCATTAAGAAATGTAAATTTGTTATGCGAAGAAATAAAATAAGTTACCATTAATAACTATGAATTTGTTTTGGAAACTAATAAATTTTTGATAGATATACAAATGCATTAATGAGGTAGTAAAGTAAAAATTAAATACATGCGTATTATAATAATTTTATTTATTTATAATTATAATCTATATACATGTAACAAATATTATATAAACAAAATAACGTATGAAACAATAGTCACTTAAATTATAATATATTTATCAATAATCGATACATACCTTCAAATTTCTTAATAAGACACTCTAGTTGCCATTGTTTTAAAATATCTTTTACAAAATCATCCATTTTTATTGACGGGCACAAGAAACAAGCACTTTTAAAACACAATTTTCGACAGGCTAAATTTAACTGCGCAAGCAAATGAGACCCGACGTAGTATAGTATTGTATAACACGAACAGTGAATTATGCTGTATACCAGGGAATACCCTGTCTACACAAAAGTTTTAGTTACCTGTACAAATAAGTATATGGCGGAAACAAGAATTTGTAATCTTTACAAAATATAATGTCACAGGATACAAAAAAATAAAATTTGTCCCAGTAACAGATTAAATATCTTTAATGACTACTAATAAAAATTACTACCACGACTAATACTTTACAGCAAATAATACTTTTTATACACAACAAAAATTGTTTAGTTTTGGAAACTTAAAATACAAAGTTCTTCGTATACACGGCAAAAAAATATTGTTGAAATAACAAAAAAATACAGCTAACTAAATTTTGTCCGGAATATCAATGTAATTTTTTACCGTGTAGTAAATGTATCTATAATTTTAAATATTTAATTTATAATAACATAAATATTAAATGTACAGAAAAAGTTTTTGACACTGACATTTTACTGTCAATTACAAACATTTTTATATTTCAACTGGTTTCCATGAAGTTGTTTGGGTTTTGAGATTCATTTCAATGGATTATTTTATATATTCATAATTCTCTATCTCTAAATCTATAGAAGATATAATAAAAGAATTTTATATTCTTTAATATATGTAATAACATAAATTAAAAAAAAAATAATATTTAGAAGATTTTTCTTTAAGAAACTACGAACCCTGCGCTAAAAGAATTCGCCCACATATATTTCTTATATTTTTTACCTCTCACTAAGAGAGGTATTGGATTCATGCTAAAATTCGCATATTCAGATTTTATTGAATAAGCACGATTTAAGGTCCCTAGAATCCGAATATAACATTTTTAAAATGATGTCTGTGTGTGGATGTGTCTATGTGTGTATGTATATGTGTGTGTGTGTGTATGTATGGATGTTGTAGGGACGATTCCTCAAAAACTATAAGACTTAAAAAATATTTAACTGCAGTTTCCTCAATCTGATATTCCTGGGAAGAGCTGGAAAGGTTTCGGTAACAATTGAACAACCGGAAGTAGTAGTTTCTTAGAAAAATTCTTCTAAATACAATTTTTTGGGAGTTTTTTTTATTAAATATTGAAGAACATAAAATTCTCCATCTAATACATTTAAAATTTTTATTATATATTGTATAGATTTAGAGATAAAGACACTATAATTTATAGAATAAACTAATCGCAGAGGCTAAGGCACTAAGGAAACCGGTTGACAAATTCCAATGTTTATAACATAGTTTGTAAATGACACATGTCATTATCAAATATCAACAGTTTTAGTGAAATTCTGATAGCATTTCTGGGAAGTATATTTAATTTTTCTTATTGTTTTATTAATTAAATATTTGAAATTATAGGTAAAATTGTGGTAAAATGCATATATCCATCAGAAATACCGCCAATCTTGTTAATGAATTGGAATAATCTCTGACATTTAGGAATATCCTCATACAATGAAAAATAGATATAATTAGAATTGTATGTGTGCAGAAGACATGTTAAATACAATAAAAACAATATTTGGGTAAAGTTCTGTAATATTTTGTGATAAAACGATGGTTCGAAAGCGAAGTGCAATACATTATAGCCTAATATGGAAATGGCGAGAGGTCTTGTGCTGGCCACAACAGATTTTGACCTCTCGCTGAGCGGTATTGAATTCATGCTAAAAATCACATATCCAGATTTTAATGAATAAAGACGATTTAATGTCCCTATAAATCGATTTTAACATTTTTACGACGATGTATGTGTGTGTGTGTATGCGTGTGTGTGTGGATGTGTGTATGTGTGTATGTATGTGTGGATGTTGGAGGGACGATTACTCAAAAACTATAAGACAAGACCAATTTAACTATGAATTCCTCAATCTGACATTCTTGGGAAGAGCTGAAAAGGTTTTGGTAACAATTGGACAACCGGAAGTAGTAGTTTTTTAAATAAAATCTTCTAAATATTATTTTTTTGAAATTTATGTTACAACAAATATTAAAGAATATAAAATTCTCTTTCTAGTATATTAAACATTTTAATTATATATTCTATAGATTTAGAGATAGAGAGTTATAAATATATAAAATAATTCATTGTATCTATCAAATAGCCCATGGAAACCAGTTGAAAAATTAGAATCTTTGTAAATGACATAAATATCATTGTCAAAAATCCAGGGATATTACTGAAGGCTTTTTCTGGTAGCACATCTAATATTTCTTATTTTATCATTAATTAAATATTTAAAATTATAGATATAGCTGCTGCACTGTTCTTGAATGCGTAAAACCTAAAATTCGTACTTAGACAAGTCGAGATGTAATAGTAATTATAATATGCTATTTTTATAACAAGGAAAAGACTCCTTCAACATCTAAAATTGGTATAAACAGAAACGGGATTCATTTGTAATGAATTGGAAGAATCTCGAACATTTAGAAAAGTAGGAGGAAACTTGTTCACAGAATGAATTGAAAAATAAAGAATAAATGTAATTAGAATATTTTGTATGAACCAGAAATGTTAAATACAATATTTCTAGCCTAATATGAAATTGGCGAGAGGTATTGTGCTGGCCACAACAAATGCGGTAAATAAAGATTCTAACCTCAAAAAATCTGTTGTGGCCAGCCAGAGCTGGGCAAGTTACTTTTAAAATGTAACTAGTTACAGTTACAGTTACCTCCAAAAAAAGTAACTAAGTTACTTAAGTTACAGTTACTTTGGTGAAAGAACTAAGTTATTTACTAGTTACTCATTAAAAGTAACTTAGTTACCTTGAGTTACTTTCTAACTACTTTTAATGGCGTGAAGTGTAGACTTAGACTGTTAACTTAGTTATTTTGTAGTATACATATCAGGGAGTTTTTGCACTAACTACGTTAACCTAAATTTTAACGTTACTGCTTGGCAACACCCGATCAAATTATTATTGTTAATGTTAATGGACCTACAGGGCCTTATTACCGCCTAGGCCCACGAGGCTACGGCCTAGGGCCCGCTTTGACTGTGATTTTTTAAAAAATTATTAATTTATTTTTCAATTTTGATTTCTTATACCAAGATATAAAGAATCTACTTTCTTTCTAACATGACATGACCATTATAATGTATTAAACATGCAGACATTATTTCCTAGACTTATTAGTGGATAATGATTAATTTATTGGAAACTTTGGATCAGACGTCGATTTTCAATCTGAGGCCCCGCGCTCACATGGGCCCCGCACATTCAAATATCTAAGAAAATTTGATGAAAAAAAAATATGTTGGGCCCCGCTACGCTAATAACATATTCCCGAGACCCGGCAAAATCGCCAACCGTCCCTAGAGAGAAGTAACAAAATATTACGCTAAAATTTCACCTCAAACTAGAATCGAGCATGCGGTACTGTATAATTGATCAGCTTTTCTCTCAGCAGGCAATTTTATTTTTTTTCTTTAATAAATAAACTTACATTATAATCATACAAATATTTGTACGTACTTGTCTTTTACTATAAAGAGGGAGGGGGGCCCGAAAAAAAATTTGGTCTAGGGCCCAAAAATCTGATAAAAAGGCCCTGCGGACCTACATTATAATAAACTATAAAAATTAAAAGTGACATTTTATCTTGCGAGAAGGGAATTTGCAAAAATTAAACGAATTCAAGTCTTGCAAACCCTTGGAACAACGCACAAAATACACTATTTTTTGTATAACCTGAAAATTGGAATAATTTTGATGATTTAGTGGCAGTTTAATTATAATTTATTAAAACATCATTTGTAAGCGAGGAAAACATTTGAAAATAATATATTTTATAAGTCAAATTTAAGATTTAGTGACTTTTTAATTCTAGAATTAAAAGTTAAAATAATGTGTTATTTTTAGTTTTTCTGTTTACCGTACAAAAACTCTATTATTAATGAATATAATTACTTACAAAATATTTCTTAGAAATTTTAATCCTCCCCTCCGTTACTTTTTATGACTAAACTACATTCCACTTTTTAAGTTACTTTGACTAACTTAAGTTACATTCTAATTTCTGAGTTACTTTAAGTAACTTAAGTTACTCAAGTAACTAGTAACTAAAAACCGTAAAGTTACCAACTACTTTTCCGCAGCAAGTTAAGTTACAGTTACAGTTACCATATTTTAAAAAGTAACTAAGTTACGTTACAAGTTACGTAAAAGTAACTAGTTAGTAACTAAGTTACTAAAGTAACTAGTTACTGCCCAGCTCTGTGGCCAGCACAAAACCTTCCGTCAATTCGATGTATTTTGTACAAATCCCATACCAAAAGGTCCTTGGAACAGATTCTATATAATATCATGTAAAATCAAATACGAACACATACTATTTCTATTCTATAAATCCAATAAAATTATAACATAAACATACACTAAGTAAAATGCACATGACACTTCTTCTTGTTCTTCAGCTTCCCCTATTCTATTAGAGGTAGCTGTTTCCTCTTTTCTTCCACTCATTCCTGTCCAACAAATCTTCTTGACACAGGCATTCCTTTCAGTCTTCTGCGATACAGTCCTTCCATCTTCTCTTTGGCCTTTCTCTGCCTGTCACTTGCGAGGAGCACTATAACAATTTTGTGATCCTACACTTTCCATATTTGGTTTTGCACTTGCAACTGACATCTATCAATTAGATTTTTTTTAATATATCAGCATCAGCTGTTTCCATGATAAATAGCAAAGCTGACTAATTTTTGAAAATTAATTTCTTTATAATGCTTTAAATTTACATCTATTGAATATGAAGGAAAATGTATAATCAAACTGTATAGAAAAGAATATTTTCTTTAATATGTATAATAACAAAATGTCAAAAAATAATATTTAACTGCGTTTTTTAAGAAAACCTGTTAAAAAATTCAAATAAGGGTATTTCCGGTGGATCAATTATAACCAAAATCTAATCAACTCTGCATATGGATGTACAGAAGAGGAATACGAAAGAATTATAATTTTTAGAATTGTAGTATTGGAGTTATCGTCGGAGAAAAATTTGTCACACACGGACACACACACACACACGGACACACACACACACACACACACACACACACACACGGACACACACACGGACACACATACAGACATCATCTTAAAAATGGTATATTCGTATTGTAGGGACCCTAAAACGTGCTTATTCATTAAAAACTCACCACCGAATTTTTTGACCAAAGACAATACCTTCCTTACCTAAAGGTGACGGAAGGTAAAAAGGTAGAGATGCCAAGCGAAGTTGGAATCGGAAGTAGGTTTCAGAATGTTAACTACGTCAAATTTCAAATAAGTTTCATCTTTTAACTGCTTTTCATAGTTTATAAATCTACCCTGTTTATCACTTGCGTTCTTAAAGTATCTATCCCGGTAGTTGTAACCTGATGAACAGCTGTTTACCGATATATACCGGTAACAGTTCACCGATAGAATTTTCGTAAATGCATACTGCTAGCTATTTTGGTAGATTTTGAGAACTTCTGCCATCCAAAAACATGTGTAAAGCAGTGCAAAAAAATCCGTAGCTGTAGATTTGATTGATAGAAAACAGACGACAGTCGAAAAAAGTGAGTTTCGTATTCGCATTCGCGTCGCCTTCTTTTGTTCTCCTCATCTTATTGTCAACATTTACGCTTTTGTTTTTCCCGGGCCCGGACTCGATTCGTTTGTTTCCATTGTCAGCGTGTTTCGGAAATCGCACAAAGTTCACATTAAGATTCCTGAATTCTGTCGCATCCACCGATTTGGAAAGATAAAAACGCATTTGAATTGTTTGCGGCCGAGAGAAATTTAAATTTGGCACTTTGGAGCCGTAGAAACAGGTGGACCAAATTTCTAACAAATTGAAGAACCACGAATTATATTTGTATCTTTTTTTTACAGTCTGGAGTCTTTTCAAATTTACTAATATTATATAGGGTGTTATGTAATAATAAAAAAATGGGGTCCCGTGGCCGCGTGCCTGAGTGTCTGGTCGCGAACCTGGGGGAACCGGGTTCGATCCCGACCGGAGCCAAATATTTCGAATTTTAAATGGCAAAAAAAACACCCCTGTGGTGCACTCTCCACGCCAGCAATGAGTGCCCGTGAGGTGAAGCCTGCTAGGCGCCCGCACGGTACAAATATGTCATCATCTTTACCGATATCTGCGATATAATGCAGATAGTGGCACACCCAGAAATGGGTAATATGCCGTGATGATATATTTATTTTATTTTATTTATGTAATAATAATAATAATTTTTTATTGGTCACATAAATTGTACAACAATTTGATGACATGTCAAGTAAATCAAAGGAGAAATAGAAGATAATATTAATACAAAGGAATATAAATATGTATTTATCTAGAGCATTAGCTTACGAATATTTCGATAGTGAAGTATTCAAATATTCTTGCACAGAGTAGAAGCAATAGTTAAGTAATTTTTTTTAATTTTTAATTTAAATCTATTAAAGTCCAAACTAATAGGGTCCTATACCATAGTCATATTTTAACTATCTTAAATAAGAAGACGAAAATATACATAAATTAATGAGTATTAGTGAAAAAATTTTCTTTAAATATTGACTAGGTCACAAACTATAAGCGATTGAAGATGATTACTAATTGGGTATGACGCGTTAGGTATTAAGAATTTGATTGGTGGCCTGATTTTAAAACGGAGAATCGCGCGTCTTTAGCGGTCACCTTTAAAAGAATTTGAAATGACATGTTGTTCCATAACCTAACAAAACATTTAACAAGTTTGTGTTTGATGAATTTGTTTAATTATAACATCTAGTAATATTAACAATAATAATATATTTATAATTAAATCAATTTGTAATATTAATTCAATTAATAATAATATTAGTTAAATTAATATTGAAACTTCAAAACAGGCCAACACTGGCGCCATCTGTCGTCATGCTTTGTGTAATAATATTGTCAAACTGTTTCAATGTTCTATAATTTATTAGGAAAAAAAGGATATTATTTACGTTATTTATACTTAATAATAATTTCTTCATGAATATAACGTATAAGTTTTTCTTTACAAACATTTCAGCTATGCAAACATGAAAAAAATTGTTGCCTCTATAACTAACAGTTTGTCCCATTGTTTGTCGATCACTTGTTAGTCCCTGCTACGTCACGCACAAATTCTTAAACTTTAAAAATTCATATCTCGCTTATTACGTAAAATTTTTAAGTCGCGTTTGCACTAAAATTCTTATTTTATCCTGTTCTTACAGAAAAAAAAATAAAAGAAAAATGGTATAGGACCCCATTATAGAAGTGGGTAGATGATTATACAAATCAACATTTATTGAATTTCTTGCAGTCATTTCTAATTTATAGTGTGTTTTTCTAAGAAGATCGGCAGATCTATACAGTGCCCCACACTTTATGTTCAGTATAGGGTCTTATGGAGTACGATGTTGCCAAATTTACCTGCTGTTAGTCTACACGATAGAAAGAGCAAAATATATGCCAAAAAATCTGTTGTGGCCAGCACAAGACCTTCCGTCAATTCGATGTATTTTGTACAAATCCCATACCAAAAGATCCTTGGAACAGATTCTATATAATATGTAAAATCGAACACGAACACATACTATTTTTTACAAATTCCATACCAAAAGTTTATAAATCCAATAAAATTATAACATAAACATACAGTCCTTTCATCTTCTCTTTGGCCTTTCTCTGCATGTCACTTGCGAGGAACACTATGACCTACCATTTTTTGATCCTATACTTTTAGTCCAGTCATTTGGTAGAAAAATAAGGGTTTATTCCACAAAAGGTCGGGTATTTTTGATTTTTGGATATATTGTATATTTAGGGGTCCTAATAAAAAATGCAAGTTTTCCCCCTCGGGGGCCTTCGGGAAGCACCGCCAACTTGAGAAAAAAGGCGCAAAAATGCGGTTTTTTCTAAATATCTTTTCACTTATTTGCATTAGGCAAAAATAGTTATTATCTAATTTGTTGACTATAAAATTCTCTACAATTTTTATCTAAAACATTTTTTTCTATAATTAATAGATAGCGAGCTACAGTGTTTCAAACAGAGCAAATTTCTTGAAAATTACATGAATGCTTCATTTAAATCATATTTTATTATATTTTTTTTACGTTTTTTTACAAATTAGTTTTTGACAATCATTAATTATTATTATTTAACTAATACATATAAATATTAATTATTGTTTATAGTTATTAGATCAGAGTGGTGGATGATAAACTAAAAAATTGCAGGAAAACGTTAACAATTTTTATAAAACAGTTATCGATAACTTACTTCTTTCGATGCCACGTCGAATATAAACTATTGTAATTAGTGAAACCTATTAGACTAAATCAAGTATGTAATATTGTTTGTTTTTTTGAATAATTTAAATATTTTCATAATTGTTGTAAGCAAATGGCCATAAACCTAAATATGCCGCCATTTTTCCAAATTGGCGGGAGGTTCCCATGCTCCGATTTCGGGAAAATATTGATATGTTATTCAGCGCACTTTTCTGGGACTGGATTCCGTTAAAAAGCTTTTGTTGTAATTACTTTAAGGTAAAATCATAAATTTGCTGGACTATAAAAAATCTTTAGAATTAAAAATAAACTATAAACAATAATTAATATTTATATATATTAGTTAAATAATAATAATTAATGATTGTCAAAAACTAATTTGTAAAAAAACGTAAAAAAAATATAATAAAATATGATTTAAATGAAGCATTCATGTAATTTTTAAGAAATTTGCTCAACAAATTAGATAATAACTATTTTTACCTAATGCAAATAAGTGAAGAGATATTTAGAAAAAACCGCTTTTTTGCGCCTTTTTTCTCAAGTTGGCGGTGCTTCCCGAATGCCCCCGAGGGGGAAAACTTGCATTTTTTGTTGAGACCTCTAAATATATAACATATCCAAAAATCAAAAATACCCGACCTTTTGCAGGGTAAATCTACCTAATGACTGGACTATTTCCATATTTGGTTTTGCAGTTGTATCTGACATCTGTCAAATTGAATTTTTTGAATATGTCAGCTGTTTGCATGATAAATAGCAAAGCTGACTAATTTTTGAAAATTAATTTCTTTATAATGCTTTAAATCTACATCTATTGAATATGAAGGAAAATGTATAATCAAACCGTATAGAGAAGAGTATTTTCTTTAACATATATAATAACAAAATGTCAAAAAATAATATTTAACTGCGTTTTTCTAAGAAAAATTGTTAAAAACTTCAAATAAGGGTACTTCCGGTGGATCAATTATAACCAAAATTTAATCAACTCTTCATATGGATGTACAGAAGAGGAATACGAAAGAATTATAATTTTTAGAATTGTAGTACTGAAGTTATCGGCGGAGAAAAATTTGTCACACACGGACACACACACACACACACACACACACACACACACACACACACACACACACACACACACACACACACACGGACACACACACGGACACACACACACACACACACACATACAAATTTGTATTGTAGGGACCCTAAAACGTGCTTATTCATTAAAAACTCACCACCGAATTTTTTGACCAAAGACAATACCTTCCGTCACCTTTAGGTAAAGAGATGAAATATTCTGGGTACTTCATTGAATGTATTTATGACTGGTGTACTTTCAGTGTATCTAAACTGGAGGGTGAAAAGAAAAATAAAAAATAAACTGGTCAGTTTAACAATTTACAGAAAAATATAAAATAATACAAAATATAAGAAGGGTATAAAAACATAACAAGCGTAGGTAAATGAAAATAATTAACATATAAACTCTAGTCAATTTAAAGTAAATAATATAAAACATTTTTGTTGTTAATTGGGCATTTTACAATCTTCGTCAACAATATAAATTACCTATGTTACATATAGAGCTCCATAAAATAATTAACACTATATTTTGTAATACCATGTTTGCCGATTGGAGCAGATAGATATGATGAATTGAAATCCCTAATTTTTTGTGTTCCTCCTACGATAACATTATCCCAATGTCATACTGATGAAGAATATTTTTTTATGTTTTATGCTATTTATGTCGACATATTATATGATGAACTCATAAAGAGTTAAAATTATTAAGCATTATTTTTTTATTTAATTTATATCTTCTTATTTGATAATTTACTAATATTTAGGCTTGATAAAAATACTGCATATATTTTACATAGTTATGGGGTCCCGTGGCCGCGTGTCTGAGTGTCTGGTCGCGAACCTGGAGGAACCGGGTTCGATCCCGACAGACGCCAAATATTTCCAATTTTAAATGGTACAAAAGTGACCCCTGTGGTGCACTCTCCACGCCAGCTATGAGTGCCCGCGAGGTGACGCCTGGTAAGCGCCCACGCGGTAAAATATATCGTCATCATTACCGATGTCTACATGTGTTGAACTACGAACTGCGTTGATCTAATAAGATGGCGTATTGGAATGTAAGCGGAAATTGTTAATGTATGGAGAAGCATAAGAAGAGTAATTTTTATTTAAAGTTAAGATGTAAATGGCGGTAGATTTTTAAATATGTGTGGTTCCGGAAAGGAGGTCTGGTCGTTTACTAAAAGTTGGTTTTCTTTTAAATGTTTTAAAATTTCGTATTTTTCAAGTAGGATTAATTTATGGTAGTTAGTTTCATTGTGTAAAAGTGTTGCATTTTCTAGTGTTGCAGTATGATTATTATCTTTTAGGCAGGGCCGGACTGGGTTACCAAACCGGCCCGGGCAAATAACACGAACACTCCGGCCCCTAGAGAACATGTTTAGCATTTTTTTAGAAAGTCTATAATTTTTTTAAATAATTTTTTAAGAATTATTTAATTTTTATAAATATATTCAGTACTTTGTAAATAATATACAAAAATAAAAATATAACAAATAAAACAGAACTACAAATACTTATTGCACATAATTACACTTCGGTCTTCGATTTTTATAAGATATACGGTACCTGTACACCAGGTTAATTGTATCAAAAAAATAAATAGAAAATTAGATGGCTAAACGCTACCCATAAAAACCGAATTATAACACTCAAAATAAAAAAACAAATAACATTATAAATATTAAAAGACAAGTACGAGGTGTGGCAATTAAATAACAAGATTGATCTTAGAACATTAACAATGTATAAAATTACACAAAAAAAAATATTGCCATCTTCAATGTACTCTCCTCCCTGAACCCTACACCGCCCGTTGCGAATATTCCATTGTTGGAAGCAATGCCTGCAGGCCTTTTTTGTTAGGTTGTTCATAAGCTCTGCCGCTTTTTCTATAACTACATCTCGACCCCGAATTGGTGCCTTTTAACGATTTGGGAATAAAATCAAGTCAGATGGCACTAGGTCAAGTGAGTACGGTTGATGTACCAACACGGTGATTTTGTATTTCGTTAAAAATGTCTTGCCGGACAGGGCGTTGTGTTCCGGCGCGTTGTCTTCATGGAGAATCCATCACATTTCAGACCTTTTTCTTCTCACCCGTGCATGAAGGGTTATCAAAATAATATGCTTAGTTAACGAAATGCCCCTCAGGCACCCAATCCATGTGAACAATCACTCGCATTTCGAAAAAAAAAAACAATGTCATAATTCCGGCGGAGTACGAGAAAGTAGTTAACTTCAATCAAAGGCTAATGCCGAACGGTTTGCCTAATTATTTGCAATGTTGTCAAATTTACAGAGAAGCCGGAAGAAAATAAATCTCGTTATTTAATTGTCACACCTCGTATGTCCCTCAAGCTTTTACTTTTATCTGTCAAATCATTTATGATATCTTCACTTTCGATTGACATAAGAATATCTTCTTCGAAAGACAGCATGAAAGCTTCCAAATGGTCTTGAGACAAACTGCTCCTTACTCTATTTAAAATAAATTTTAATTTAGAAAATGTCCTTTCACATTATGCAATTTGAGAAATAGAAAGATTTAATATATATTCATATACTTTTTCTAAATTGAGATATGCTTCTGCATGCTATGGCTATATTTATTATTTAACCTGATATTATACATGTAAATAAATAAATAAACATATCATCACAGTATATCACCCATTTCTAGGTGTGCCAATCTGCTTTGTCACAGATATCGGTAATAATGATGACATATTTGTACCGTGCGGGCGTTTATCAGGCGTCAACTCACGGGAACTCATTGCTGGCGTGGAAAATGCACCAAAGTGGTCACTTTTGTGCCATTTAAAATCCGAAATATTTGGCGTCGGTCGGAATCGAACCCAGTTCCCCAGGTTCGCGACCAGATACTCAGGCACGCGGCCATGAGACCCCATACGTATAAAATACTATTAACTAATTTATTTAAGAAAATATTTTACACTGCATTGGAATATAATAGCATATTTTTTAGCAGTAAATTATATAAATTTCTAAACGTCTACCGATGCCGGCCCATCGGGCTAACGCCCGATCGCCCGGCCCGCCAGTCCGGCTCTGCTTTTAGGTGTGTGCCAAATGCAGATTGGGGGTTATTTCTTAGGTGTTCTTTAAAACGTGTTTTTATGTTTCTCGATGTTAATCCTATGTATTTGCTGTCGCAGTCATTACAATTTAATTTATAAATGCCACTTTTTTCCAAATCGTTGATTTTTGGTTTGCTATTGTTTAAAATATTATTTATAGTTGGTTGTGATTTTGAAGTTAAGAGTTATATTATATTTATTGGTAATATGTGGCAATTTAATATGAATATTCTCATAGTACGGAATTGAAATAAACTGTTGTTTTTGTTTAACATGTCTGTATATTTTATTATTTAAGATTTGTTTTTGTTTTATATTATTAAAGCAATTTTCTATATATGATATTGGGTAATTATTATTTATACCTATGGTTAATATTGTGTTATATTCTATGGTGAAGTTTTTATTTGACATGGGAGTGTTAAGTAGGCGGTGAAACATAAAATTAAACGCAGCTTGTTTTATTTTTGGATTATGATTATGTCATTCATTCATAAAGCGTTCTGTTATTATAAGTTTTTTTTTTTTCGAATAACTTTGAAGCAGAATTCTGGCTAAATGGTACACTTTCCGGTAGAAGCAAGTTTGGTTAAATCGTCTTATTTTAGCCTCAGGAATCTGTGGTTCAGCCATGTCCCCCTACTTGAGAGATATCCTGTATACCGATCAAATAAATATAAATTTTTATTTATTATTTAATTTACATTTTTGTCACCTTAAAATTCAAATGATTCATTCTCTCATTCTTCTGGTTTTTGTTTGAGGAATGAGTTATTAAAGATTCTTTAAAGAACTGATGTAGCTGTCGTTAATAGCTAAACTTAACACTAAAACAACTACAAAAAGAAAGGAATTTTATCATTTTGAATTCCGTGCTTTTTACCAGTCACAGAAGAAATAAAAATTAGACGTGATCAGTTTTTATTTAAGTCTGTAAAAAGATGTTTTCAAAAGAATAAATAAATATATCATCGCGGCTTTTTACCTTTTATTGGATTCATGCTAAAAATCGCATATACAGATTTTAGTGAATAGGCACGATTTAAGGTCTCTACAAACCGATTTTAACATTTTACGATGATGTCGTCGTCGTGTGTGTGTGTGTGTGTGTGTGTGTGTGTGTGTGTGTGTGTGTGTGTGTGTGTGTGTGTGTGTATGCGTGTATGTTGGAGGGACGATTCCTCAAAAACTAAAACAATGGGTGGGATTCTGATATCAAACGGTACCGTTATCACTATGGTGACATAGAAGATCACGTTCTATTTGATAAGTATGGCGTAAATATACCAATCATTTTATGAAAAATACAGATAACCGTTAAATTTTCCTGTAAGTTACGATTTGATATTTGATTGACAGCAATGTATTTGCCCGTTCCATTTAAAATGAAACATAGGGAACGAATTTGACATTTGATAAGACGTCAATAGAGGTTAATATTGTTTAAATAATTATACCTGCATTCTAAATTAAAATTAGTTGTAGAAAAAATACAGTGTGCATCTTGTGCCCGAGTGGTTTTCTGACTCGGCTAAATTTCTTACAATATTTAAATATAATACTTCTGTCAAATTCATTCCCCATGTGTCATTTTAAATGAGACAGACAAATACATTGCTGTCAATCAAATGTCAAATCATAACTTACAGGAAAATTTAACGGTTATCTGTCATATTGACAAAATGTCATTAGAGGTTAATTTTATTTAAATAATTATACCTGTTTTCTAAAAATTAAATTTAGATGTAGAAAAAATGTGTGCACCTTGTGCCCGAAATATGTTTAGTGCTCTCGAATGGTTTTCTGACCGCTAAATTTCTTACAATATTTAAATATAATACTTCTGTCAGATTCGTTCCCTATGTTTCATTTTAAATGGAACGGGCAAATACATTGCTGTCAATCAAATATCAAGTCGTAACCATGGATATGACAAACCCAATGTTTCACGTTAAAAAATACGGTAGACAGTGCACTATATATAAATAAAGAATAACTTATATAGGTTACATTATTTATTTATGATGTAATACAAATAATTGATAAGTATAATATGTATCTTAATATTTTTGTTTGTCGTCCATCGTTGATAAATAAATCTGTAACAAATAAATATTGAATTAAATAATTATAAATATAATCTAAATGTTATACTGGCCGTCAAATAAATATCGACTGGAGATTTCTCTACTGTGTTACCATTTCCATTAGTCATGTTGAAAATGCTAGGTTATGAAGAAACGGCAACACCGTAGGGCAAGGACTAGGTTGGGGAGATGAGAAAAAATAATAATCAGTCAAATTAATTTGCTTTCCAATTTTAATGAAATTTGATTTTTGATTATTTTCAGAAATGCCAATGACACAAATAATTTAGAAATTTGTACTAGGGTCACGTTAGAAATATTGAAAATAAAATACATTGTTCATATTTTTTGGAATTTTATTTTACATACGTTCCACTTCTTATAAAATAGCAACCAATATTTTTTTGGAATTCTTTCAAAATAATCAAGAATTGCAACATCAGTCTCTTTTCAGATGAAAGACTTTTACCTCGTAAATTTTGAACACAGAAAAAAAAAACATTTAAATTGTAAAAAATATGACTTACGCACAATTAATGGCCGGTTGCATCAACGTAATTTAAATATTAAACTTAGCTTAAATTAAAAATATAGAAATGAAATGTCAAATGAATTATAATATATTGTCAAAATTTCGATTTGCATTTTTTCTTAAATCTAAATTTAAGCCTTGTTCATGCAACTGAACATAAGATAATATCGTTGCTATCGTGTTAAACTTTTTTTATTTGTGGAATAATAATCAAATTTCCGCACTAGTTGTATAATATGCTATTACTCACCATTCGAAAGCTTCTCTAACTTTCCCTTCATGGTCGATACCACAGCCTTCTGGGATGTTAATTCCAGCACTTATTAAATTTTTTGGAAGAGGCATATTACAAACTGGTTGTTCTGGTGGATTTTCATTTGTTGCTTGTGTTGTTTCTTCTTTTGTTTCTTGTTTTTCTGGATTGTCACTCATTTTGACAATTGCGATGTAGGACGTAGCGATGCTCGTTTGTTCAACACTAATCAGTGTATGCGTTTTTCAAATGTATTTATAAGTATAGAAAAATAAACTTTGGTATGGATTTTTTAATTTGTTTAATCTAATCTTGTATAAATATAGGTGCGTTTAATATTTGTTAAGTAAATATTACATTATAACACATTTGGTTTTCTTGTCCTTGGGATCAGTCAATGTTGCTTCTAAAATAAAAATATATAGTGTATTAAAGAATTGTTATAATAGGGCTGTTGCAAGAATTTTTATATGACTTCTAAGTATTAAATTTTAAAAGATATTGTTCTTTAAAGAACCTCAAATTTGAAAATATCACGAAATATCCTTTGGATATTTCACAATTAATTTTTGAAATTTGGACAAAATTTTGAACAAGTCACGTGATCTGAAACAGAATGTGACGTTAGAGTACATACATCTTCAGCGATTCTAAGGGGTCAAGTGCATTGTCAAAGTTGTCAAACAAGTGTCAAACTTTTAGATTGGTTCAAGTTGTATAATTTGTAGATAATAAAAAGTTCAAGATAAAATGAGTAATTTACGATATTGTATTGTGCCTTCTTACAAAAATACTGTTAGGAACAAACCTACTATAGAGTTCATAAATTTTACAAAAGATGCGAAAAAAAGAAAATTGTGGCTAAAAGCAGTAAATCGAAGAGCTGATAATTTGTCAGAAAAATCGTGTCTTCATGTTTGTGAAGATCATTTCAACTTTCATCCACCTTCAAGATAACAGTATATTTTTGTTGCTTCACTTTATGTTCAGGGCAAACTTTGCATCTGACTATACAGATATTTTTTTCTCGACATAGATCTACATATCCTATAACAGATTCAATGTAAGAATCACGACCAGAACTTTCAAGTAAAATATATTATTAATTATATAGTAAATTCAATTTTTATATTTTATTTTACTACAACTCTTTAACACCCCTTATTTGAATTAGCCATTATTACTACTTTATTATTCATTTACAATGAGCAATGTCAGCGTCAAATGTCAAATCAAAAGATTTTTTTATTAACATGTGACAAACTACAGCCTACGTTTATTTATATACCGTGAGTATTTTTTAAAGTGAAACATTGAGTTTGCCATATCCATGTTTACGACTTCATATTTGATTGACAGCAATGTATTTGCCCGTTCCATGTAATGAAACATAGGGAACGAATCTGATAGAAGTATTATATTTAAATATTGTAAGAAATTTAGCGGAGTCAGAAAACCACTCGAGAGCACTAAACATATTTCGGGCACAAGGTGCACACAGTATTTTTTCTACATCTAAATTTAATTTTTAGAAAACATGTATAATTATTTAAACAATATTAACCTCTAATAAGTAATGATTTGACATTTGATTGACAGCAATGTATTTGTCTGTCTCATTTAAAATGACACATGGGGAATGAATTTGACAAAAGTATTATATTTAAATATTGTAAGAAATTTAGCCGAGTCAGAATACCACTCAGGCACAAGGTGCACACTATATTTTTTCTACAACTAATTTTAAATTAGAATGCAGGTATAATTATTTAAACAAAATTAACCTCCATTGACGTTTTATCAAATGTCAAATTCGTTCCCTATGTTTCATTTTAAATACATTACTGTCAATCAAATGTCAAGTAACCATGGATATGACCAACCCAATGTTTCACGTTAAAAAATACTCACGGTAAATAATATGAATAAACGTAGGTGATGGTAAAACTATTTTCCTATTGGCTATTAATGACGTAATGTATGTACTTCTACGTCACAGGAGTGGGGGGTAGTTTTTCATGACCCCAATCTTTTTATTTAATTATTTCCACAAATAACAATAAATTATTAAAATGAAAATTATTACTAAGAAAATCATTGCATAAACTTTAATTTAAAATAGTTTTTGAAAAATGTGAAACAAGCTCATTGTCATTTTATTTTGTGAGAAGGAAGTTTGGCTCACGACGCCTAGCCAAGTGATGAGTGATCCAACTCTTCGAACAGTTACAGCCCGATTCTCAAAAATGTTTAAACTAATTCTCATTTTTGGATTAGTGAATTCTATTCTATTCCGGTATTTAAAATGTAATCATGAAAATATTATCAAAGAAGGAAGATACTAGTAATGGATTAGTAGACTATATTTTAAGATATAAACTGTCAAAATTAGAGTAGAATTCGCTAATTCAAAAATGAGGATTAGCTTAAACTTTTTTGAGAATCGAGCTTATAGTTCGTGCCAAGTTTTAGTGCTATGACTTGACTTACTAATCGATGGGTTATTCCATTAGCAGCAACTTCTTGGAAAGGGCCGGATTTACTACAAATCACTTTATTCTAAACCTAGCATGATATTTAATGTAATTTTTACCTCTCGGTAAGAGAGGTATTGGAATCATGCTAAAAATCGCATATCCAGATTTTAGTGAATAAGCACGTTTTAAGGTCCTTATAATAAGATTATAACATTTTTACGATGATGTCCGTGTGTGTGTATGTGTGTGTGTGGATGTTGGTACCACGGTTTCTCAAATACTATAAGACTTAAAAATATTTAACTGCAGTTTCCTCAATCTGACATTAAAAATTACTTGTTTGACATTTGGATAGACTGCTAGATTAAATTTATTTTAAAATTTTAGCAGTGCAGACACTCAGATTTTATTTTCTTCTGTGTGAGCCGTAACAGATATCACAAATTACATAGAGAGACAAAAGTTTACTATTGAATGTATCTTTCTGAAGAAAAATAATTTCACGTTTTCGGCGTGGCCATTAAAAAGTTACGGTCTAATTAATGCTGGGACTCCTAAGTTTCATACACTAGTGGTTCACTAATAATAACAAGTATCACCTTAAAAGTTGACTTATAACCATATAAACTGTCATACCAAAAATAAAGCGTCCGATTATTATAAGCAAAATTAATGTATTTTCGAAGAACTTTGAAGCAGAATTCTGGCTAAATGGTACACTTTCCGGTAGAAGCAAGTTTGGTTAAATCGTCTTATTTTAGCCTCAGGAATCTGTGGTTAAGCCATGTCCCCCTATTTAAGAGACACCCTGTATAATTTGAAACAACATTGCTATTTTAAACATGGAATTGGCGGGAGGTCATGTGCTGGCCACCTCAGATTTTTTCTCTGGTTTCCGACCCCTGTTTATAATTCTTCAGGATAAGTTGAATTGTGGCTAGATTATATAAAAATCTTTCTTCAAACTTACCATGGTCAAATATTTCTTTCAATTCACCATCATGGCCAATAGCCTTTCCTGGCGGTATATTTCTAGAAGCGGATATCAAATTTTTATAACCGGAAGTTTTAATTACTTTCTCGACCTGTACTTCAGTTTCACATTTGTTTTCACTGGATTTTGTATTTTCTTCACTCATTTTAATTTAGCTTGAATTTAAATAGTCAAATTGTACTTACATTTATATCTTCTAACTGCAATGAAAAATTAGAGAATAAAATATTATCTTATCTTTATATAAACACATGTCAATATTAACTTTACAATATACCTATACTTAAAGTATTAATTTTGTTCAAATAACATTAACTTTTTAAGAAAATTGTTTCGTTTACGTTTCTTTCATTTTTATGTATTCAAGGTGCTATTTAATAAATAAAGAGAAAATAATTGACAATAATTGATTACAATAATCAAAACATTGATATAACAATGCATTGTATTTTTACTTCCCGCTACCCTTGGTAAGGAAGGTATAGGGATCGTGCTAAAAATTGCATATCGAGATTTTAGTAAATGACCACGTTTTAAGGTCCCTAGAATCCAATTTTAACATTTTCACGATGATGTCTGTAGATATGTGTGTATGTGTATGGATTTTGTCTTCGCTCTAACTCAAATACTATCATCCAGAAAATTCTGAAACCTTGTATTTCTACCCTATTCTAATATGAAAAGATACTATTAGATTTTGATGTAAATCGGATAACCGGAAATGGCACTTTACCTGAAGCTTATAATGGTTTTTCTTCAAAAAATACCATTAAATGCCAATTTTTGCATTTTATGTCATTATGAAATTAAAGATTATTGAATTTTCTACAAGAATTCATTAATACCTTTTATGTCTTACTAGTATGTTATTGTTTTATAACAACCTCAACATTAGGTCTGTTATTGAGTAAATAATGCCCCAAGGCGTATTAAGTTGCTATGGTAATGTTGACAATAAACTGAGGTTAATAATACTGATACTAACATAAAGTGCAGTTAAGGTTAAGAAGCATTGTGAATTGTAGTCGTTTATAATCATATTTGTTTCATCACAAATACAAACCAGCATACTTCTTATTCTTAGCAATAACATATTGCATTCACAGGCTACTTTGTAAGTTGTATTAAAATTTTGTGATTTGTTATTTGTGTTTGATAAATTCTAGTCAGACAAAATGTTTATTAAGAATTTCTAGTAAGACATAAAACGTTGAAGGCACCACGGGTGTTGACCTCAGGCATTATTGTCCTTATAACAACCCTTGGTATACCTTAATTACTATTGTAGATATTTTACAGATAAATTTAAAAATCATTTTTACCTTCCGTCACCTTTAAGTAAGGAATGTATTGTCTTTGGTCAAAAAATTCGATGGGGAGTTTTAAATGAATAAGCACGTTTTAATGTCCCTACAATACTATTTTACTGGTTTTACGATGATGTCTGTATGTGTGTGTATGTGTGTGTGTGTGTGTGTGTGTGTGTGTGTGTGTGTGTGTGTGTCTGTGTGTATGTGGCAAATTTTTCTCCGACGATAACTCCAAAACTACAATTCTAAAAATTATGATTCTTTCGTATTATTCTTCCTTACAACCTTATGAAGAGCTGATTAGATTTTGGTTATAATTGGTCAACCGGAAGTACCCTTATTTGAAGTTCTTAACAGTTTTTCTTGAAAAAACGCAGTTAAATATCATTTTCGATATTTTATGTGATTATCAATAGAAAGATTATCTGATTCTCTATATGGTTCGATTATACATTTTCCTTTATATTCAATAGATATAGAGTTATAGAGAGATTAACTTTCAAAAATCAGTCAGCTTTGCAAAAATTATGAAAACGTCAGATATATTCAAAAAATTCTAATTGACAGATGTCAGTGTCAAGTGCAAAACCAAAGTAGAAAGTATATGATCTGAAAGTGATATAATTGACAGTGTCCCTCGCCAGTGACTTGCATTTGCGGCCTCGCCTCAAGATAGGAACTTATAATGCCAGGAGTACGAGAAAGGCAAAAGAGAAGATGGAAGGACTGTATAACAGAAGATTTGAGGGAGGAATAACTGTGTCATGAAGATGCGTTGTACAGGAATGAGTAGAAGAGAAGAGTAAGAAACAGCGACTTCTAATAAAATAGGGAAAAGTTGAAGAAGGAGGAAGTGTTAAGTGCAATACAAAATGTATATTCGTATTCGTATTAAAATTTTATTAGATTTTAGAATCTTTTCAAAGGAACTTTCAGTATGGATTTGTAAAAAATAGTGTGTTCTTGTTACAATTTTGCAGGATATATAGAATCTTTTTCAAGGAACTGTTGGTATGGGATATTTACAAAATACATCGAATTGACGGAAGGTTTTGTGCTGGCCACAACAGATTTTTTTTTATTAATCCCGAAGCCTAAGATATACACATTTCCTTTGTTACACAGTCCATATTTCAAATGAATGTAATTGACAGGCAAATATCGCTGTCAAAAAAATAATCACTTCAAATTAATAATAGTGACATTTTAAAAAGAAAATAGTAAATAAAGCAATAGTTATATGCAATTGAACATAATATAGTTTGCAGCATTAGTAAAAACGTAGGTATGTATTTAAATTAATAAAAATTAAATAGCGGGAGGTTTTGTGTTGGCCCCATCAGATTTTCTTTTGATATTATTTGACTGATTAGTAGTAGTGTTTCATCCTTGTCAATCGTTTAGGGTTTATTAGAGGAAAATACCTCAAATAAAAGTACTAATGAGCTCTTCCCACATAAGTATAGAATAGGTATACAAAATTTCAAAATTATCTGATTAATACTATTTGAGTAATCGTGTCCACACGATCCACACACACACACACACACACACACACACACACACACACACACACACACATATATACCCACAAATATCATTGTAAAAATATTGAAATCGGATTCTGGGGACATCAAAACATGCTTATTCACTAAAATCTCTATATGCGATTTTTAGCACGATCCTTATACCTCCATTGCCTAGGGTAGCGGAAGGTAAAAATAAAATAAAAATGTGGCGTCCACATCAGCTTTTTACCTCCCGCTATCCTAGGTAAGGGAGGTATAGGAATCGTGCTAAAAATCACATATAGAGATTTTAGTGAATAAGCACGTTTTGATGTCCCCAGAACCCGATTTTAACATTTTTACAATGATGTCTGTGGGTATGTATGTGTGTGTGTGTGTGTGTGTGTGTGTGTGTGTGTGTGTGTGTGTGTGTGTGTGTGTGTGGGTGTGTGGGTGTGGATGTGTGGATCTGGTGGACACGATGACTCAAATACTATCAATCAGAAAATTTTGAAATTTTGTATATCCATTCTACACTAATATGGGAAGAGCTGATTAGTTTTCAGTGTATATCGGATAACCGGAAGTATCATTTGTACAAGTTTTTAACAGTTTTTCTTGAAAAAAATTCGTTGAATATAATTTTTCAGCAACTTTTACTAATAATAATGAAATATAATGGTACAATCTTCAATTCTACGATAATAGCATTTAGTAAATAACTCTAAATAACTTTAAATATAAATTAATAATATAATTTATTTTCATATATCATTTTGCCTATGCCTCAAACAAAAACAATATTTTAATAACAATTTTGACATATTTAAACAAATGTCACTGTCAGGTTGTAATTACATTAAAATTGATAGTGAAACCGTGTTAAGGAGAATGTAGTAATAATATATGTATTTGAATCTAATAAAATTAAGGTTAGTAAAAATAATATATCTTCAATCGTACATAAATATTAGATTTACTATTGATTTGCTTCATTGGTTTGCAGAATACGGGTTTGAAAAGACTTTGGCTGGTAGCACAAGCCCTGTTTTAACTAAAACGCTGTTTTAAGAAATATCAGATTTCATTATTTAATAATAAAAATAAATAGTATCAAATTTATGAAAATATGATTTTAAAGCTGAACATAGTTTGTATTCAAACAAATATTTTTTAAAAAATCGTTCTTTAAAC
This sequence comes from Ophonus ardosiacus, assembly GCA_943142095.1. Lineage (NCBI taxonomy): Eukaryota > Metazoa > Arthropoda > Insecta > Coleoptera > Carabidae > Ophonus > Ophonus ardosiacus. Next base: position 13,441,087 of record OW964840.1, read on the forward strand.
ATAAAGGTGAAATTAAATACTGAAATTTGAATTTGACATTTCTTAAAACAGTGTTTTAGTTAAAACAGGGCTTGTGCTACCAGCCTTTGTGTCAAGATGCAAGTACTATTTTGATTTTTGTGTGTTTCTATTATTTTTGTCAATATTTGTGAAATTTATTTTGTGTATGATATATTTGTTAAATGTAAAATAAAAATGCAAAAATAGTTGAACATAATGGTTGCTTTCTTTATACTGCGTGGTTAAATACCCAGCGGGAGGTTACGGCTGGCCACATCAGCCTTTTTATCCGGGTAAATTTTCTAACTAGTAAGAATCAAACTGAGCTTGTCAGATTTCCCGATTACAACCCTAATCAAAATTCGAAAACGGCGCCACAAAAAACAGAATATCAAATTAAATTTAATTACTAATAAGCCATCAATTAGCTCGTTTTTGAGAGCAACGCTTGACGATTTAATAAAATTGTCAAGGAACGTTTACTAACATTTTGTTATTTCTCTGACAACCGTGTATACCTGTCCAAAGTTATTTCAAGAATTCATTCTCAGAACAACGGAAAAAAGGTTCGATGTAAGATGAATAAATCAAGAAGAACATGCCGGGGGAAATGCATCAATATTTTTTTCCGCCCAATTTTTTCTGGTAATAAAATGAACACTTGTTTAGTTAGTGGTTGGAATTGGTTTTTATTAATTTGATTAATAGTAAACATTATTTTGATTGGTGCTTTCAAAAATTTTGTCACGGCTTATTTACCTGTATTGGGTGTGGCTAGTTGCTCTACGATGATTTTAGTTTGAAAATAGGTACCTATACAGAGTGTACATTTTAAATGGATCACTATTGCTATCTCGTGAATTATAAGAGCTGCAAAGATGGTTAAATGGGCAAACAATTTCTATTTCACGCGACAAATTTAAAGAAAAGTAAATTATTTTTATCGACTAGTGGTTCTCAAATATAGGCTATGTCATATTAATATGTCATCTTCCCTCCATCCACTGTTAAAATTTCTTTTGTATTGCGGGTACATATTATTAAAAACTACTGCATTTCTAAAAGTAAGTAATCCTATACTAATATAATAAATGCGAAAGTAACTCTGTGTGTCTGTCTGTTTGTCTGTTACGTTTTCACGCCTAAACCGCTGAACCAATTTTGATGAATAGACGGACATAGGCTACTTTTTATCGCGAAAATAAAACTTAAAGGGGTGAAATAGGGATGAAAGTTTGTACCGCTCTATTACTACAGTTGCACAAGTGAATAATGAATTGAACGTCACTGACGCATGATGAGTAATTCTTTGGTTAATTGGACAATGAAATGTTTGTCATTGACTTGTAGCGCAAGATAAAACTTTCGTGAAAAAAACTGAATTATCAAAATTTAATAATCAAAATGAATCGAAAGCTTATGCAAGATTCTACAATAAATATTTCACACAGTACACTAAAAAGGATTCTAGCTGAAAACAAAAAGAAATTTAAATAATCCAGAATCAAAATTAAATTCTCCGGGAAAGAACAAAATAAAAATTTTGATTTCCAGGTATTTCTCATATTCTTTCTCACATCTATTACTTTTACAGTTTATTACAGTGTAGTTTTATTTGATTAGAACAAATAAACGTTCAAATACAAAAGATTAAATTTGATTACAACAATGAAAAGTTTTACAGTTAATAACAATGTAGTTTTATTTGATTACAACAATTTTTACCTACAGTAGGCTAAATCTGATTGCAATAACAAAAATAACTATCACACAAATTATTGTCATCATTGTTAACTATATTGATTATTGTTATAAAAAAAAAATAATTGTGATTTTGATTTTTTCTTTATTTAATTGTTAATATTAAATCCATACTAATATAATAAATGCGGAAGTAACTCTGTCTGTCTGTCTGTTACGTTTTCACGCCTGAACCGTTGAACCTATTTTGATGAATTTTGGTATAGAGATAGATTGGAACTTGCAGAAGGACATAGGCTACCTTTTGTCGCGAAAATAAAACATGAAGGGGGTGAAATAGGGGACGAAAGTTTGTATGGAGAACCCATCATTTCTTAAGTTAGGGATATAAAAATTCTTATTTATGCTTTTGGTAAGAAATAAAGTGTTTTAGCGTTTTTAAAAAATCATCCATCAAGGCTGTACGATAGGGGATGATTTCAATTATTTTTTTTTATCTATAAGTAGTTAAGTTTTAACCGTTAGCAGATTTTCGATATTTGTCGGAGGTAGCTTGCATCATATGTGCCTAAGTAAAAGTACCCAAGACATGTTTAGAAAAGGCGCTTTTAGGTGCGGTGCGGGGATCGGGCGGATCCTGTTACATGTACGATGCGAGGCAGGTTGCCGGCTCCCTACGCAGCGCATGTCTCCGATGTAAATGTGAAAAATTACTGGTACACGTGTAGCTAATCGTTATTTTAGCTTACCCGTGCGAAGCCGGGGCGGGTCAGCTAGTATTATTATATGGAATGGAGTAAGTATGAAATAGTAGGGGAAAATTTAATCCGGTTAACAAAAACAAAAAACTATGGGTCAAAATTAATTGAAATGTTCTGTATTTAAATAATTCAAACAACTAAGACTAAGATAACGAATCAGAGTCTAATAAGTTGACATCAAATTAACGTTAGAATCAGATCCGAGACGTTAACAAAATGGGATACATTTAATTAGTAGTTCGATTTAGGCCGGTAATCTTGATAAAACATTCAACATTTTTTACCCCAAGATTTTTAAGATATCGAAATGCGGTCCTTTGAAAATAACTTTCTTTTACATTAAAAAATCCCCAGTTATAACAATATTAATTAAAATATTACCAAGGGTGAATATTTGTTAATAATTTTTATACCGTGAGTATTTTTTAACTTGAAACATTGGGGGTGTCATATCCATGGTTACGACATTTGATTGACAGCAATGCATTTGCGTGTCCCATTTAATATGAAACATAGGGAACGAATTTGACAGAAGTATTATAATTAAATATTGTAAGAAATTTAGCCTAGTTAGAAAACCACTCGAGCGCACTAAACATATATCGGGCATAAAGTACACACAATATTTTTTCTACAACTAAATTTAATTTTTAGAAAACATATATAATTATTTAAACAAAATTAACCTCTAATGACATCTTGTCAATGTGACATTTGATTGACAGCAATGTATTTGCCTGTCTCATTTAAAATAAAACATAAGGCATGAATTTGGCAGAAGTATGATATTTAAATATTGTAAAAAATTTAGCCAAGTCAGAAAATCACTAGTGCACAAGGTGCACACAATATTTTTTTATGTCTACCTATACGAAAAGTGAAATTTTACGTACTTATTTTCGGACGAAAAATGACACTTTTCTGAACGTTATCATTTTCGTCCGCAAACCTTTTTCGTCCGCAAACCTTTTTCGTACGCTAAGCCTTCTATGATTTTATGATTATTGTAATTGTGTGTACTACCGGAATTGTAAATAACAAATATGAAACGAGCATATAAAAATATTATTTTAATGATAAATTTAATTTAAATATGTTCGCAATTAGTAATGAAATTAACTATACTAAAAATTATTAATTTGGACATGACTGGCTGGATAGAGTTGTTTTCGTGGTTATTTTGTTGGTTTTGTTTATTTTTACCTGTCAAATAGGGTTGATGTGTCTGTGAGTGTGTCTTCCTTCAAACTAAAACAGAGCTAAGAATTAAAATTTTGTGAAAATGGCAGAAGATATATGTATATTATCCTATCATTATTCATATAATAAATAATAAGGTTTTACGAATTTAAAAAAACGTGTATTTATTTCTAGATCTATTACGTAAAGTAAGGTAGACAGAAAAATGTAATATGCACCTCGGCAAAAAATGCATATTATAGCCTCGCTTGTTTGCTTTACCTCGGCTTCGCCTCGGAAAGCAAACTCAAGGTCTGCTGTAATATGCAATTTTTTGTCCTAGGTACATAAATAACTATTCTATAACTAAATTTAATTTAGAAAGCAGGTACAATTATTTAAACAAAATTAACCTCTAATGACGTCTTGTCAAATGTCAAATTCGTTCCCTATGTTTCATTATAAATGGGACAGGCAAATACATTGCTGTCAATCAAATGTCAAGTTGTACCCAAGGATACGACAAATCCAATGTTTCATGTTAAAAAATACTCACGGTAAATAACCATGTCATTTAATCTGAAATTTAGCTTATGCCATTTTTACCTCCCGCTACTCTTGGCAAGGCAGTATATGGATCGTGTTAAAAATTGCATGTCGAGATTTTGGTAAATGACTACGTTTGAAGGTCCCTATAATCGGATTTTAACATTTTTACGATGATGTCTGTATGTGCGTGTATGAATTTTGTCAACGCTCTACCATTCAGAAAATTCTGAAACCTTGTATTTCTACCTTATTATAATATGGAAAGAAGCCATTAGATTTTGGTGTAAATCGGAAAACCGGAAATGGCACTTTACCTGAAGCTCATAATGGGTTTTCTTCAAAAAATACCATTAAATGCCATTTTTCGCATTTTTGTCATTATGAAAATTAAAAACTATTGATTTTTCTACAGGATTACATTAATACTTTTTCTATATATTTTACAGATAAATTTAAAAATCATTTTTTTTTTAAATCACGAAGCCTAAGATAAACAACACAATTCCTTATTCCTTTGTTACACAGTTCATATTTCAAATGAATGTAACTACAGGTGAATGTCACTGTCAAAAAATTAATAATAGTGACATTTTAAAAAGATAATATTAAATAAAGCAATAGTTATATGCAATGGAACAGTTTGCGCATTAGTAAATACGGCGGTATGTATAATAAAAATTAAATAGCGGGAGGTTTTGTGTTGGCCACATCAATTTTGACAATTTGCCTTTTGAATTGAATAACAATCAGACATACGTTTCTCTGTTCATAGCCTACTCCGAATTGGGTTTTTTACCTCCCGCTACCCTTGGTAAGGGAGGTATAGGGATCGTGCTAAAAATCTCATATCGAGATTTTAATAAATGACCACGTTTTAAGGTCCCTAGAATTCATTTTTAACATTTTCACGATGATGTCTGCATGTGTGTGTGTATGTATGTGTAGGTATGGATTTTGTCTTCGCTCTAAATCAAATAGGTACTATCATTCAGAAAATTCTGAAACCTTGTAGTTCCACCGTATTCTAATACGAAATGAAGCCATTAGATTTTGTTGTAAATCTGATAACCAGAAATGACACTTTACCTGAAGCTAATAGTGGTTTTTCTTCAAAAAATACCATTAAATGCCATTTTTCCGAAGTTTATGGCTTATGAAAATTAAAGATTATTGAATTTTCTACAGGAATACATTAATACATTTTCTATATATTTTACAGATAAATTTAAAAATAATTTTTTTTATTAGTCGCGAAGCCTAAGATAAAAACTATTCCTTTGTTACACAGTTCATTTTTCAAATGAATGTAACTGACAGTAAATGTTACTGTCAGAAAACTTATCACTTCAAATTAATAATAGTGACATTTTAAAAAGAAAATAGTAAATAAAGCAATAGTTTCCTGCAATGGAACAGTTTGCAGCGTTAGTAAATACGTAGGTAGGTATGTATTTAAATTAATAAAAATTAAATAGCGGAAGGTTTTGTGTTGGCCACATCAGATTTATTTTGAACACGCTGTATATAATTATTAAGAGAAATCGATTTGCCTCTATTTTTACAATCATCCTGTATAAAATTGAAAAAAATGAGTGTACTGGCAACAATAGAATGGGGATTACACCAATTTTTTTTTATAATTTCATCTGTAAATATTAGGAAAACTAAGACTATTGATGAAAATCCGGTGAAAAAATTCCTATTAATAAGCGAGTTATGGTCTCCCGAATTTTGAAAAGATTGACGTGACGTCACATTTATGTGTTTTTATACCAAACTGTTTTCATCATGGACCTAAATTTTCTTGAAATATATGCTATTTTAAGTTATATTTACATAAAAATAAATGAATATTATAACACTGTATAAGTATACATACTTTATAATTACAGGTGTATTTAAATTATTAAGTTTAATGCAAGAAATTTATGTTAAAATAAAAACTGTTTGGAAACTGTAGTACAGGAATGTTAGCCCCTCCTTTCGAATTTGAATTTTTTAACTTCCATTAGTAGTAATCCCACCTCATAACACGCTATTTGTAATGCATTTATAGGCGGTTTCTCGGTCGCCAATCAAAATATTTTCATATTAGTGTCGAAGCGTTATAACAAAAAACCCTTTGTTTCCGAAATATCTCAATTATACTATTTCTTTTTTTATTAATATTCTTTACTCAGCATATACATTCGTATTTTTTTACTATTTTCCGTTAATTCGAATGAGCCGTAATCCCCCATTATAGAAATTGTTTCTTAACAACAAACTTTATTAAAATATCTGCCTAACTAATGCTTGATAAGAAGCTATAGAACTTTTTATAAAACATTTTTTTCCGGACCCAATTATATTATTTATTTATTCACGATAATAAAGCCATACAATAGAGCAAATTAAGTAAAATGATTAGCCATTCTTAAAAATTAATTTAAAATCTTCACCTTTTCAGCTGTCAAAATAATCATTAATTACAAAAATTAACTTTAAAATATACTACCTCATTTTTAATATACCTATCAACTATAGACACTTAGTTATACTAAGTCCATTTAATAAAAAATCAATTCAGTTGAATAAAAAAATCATAATCTACTCAATACATCTATATTACATGTATAAGATACGTACATATAGGAGGCTGTGCGATGAGGATAGGAAAATGAAAAAAGAACGTCGAATAAGCATCCAGGCAGCCTACTGCGATGTAGAATAAAAAAGCATAGGCGTAGAGTCAGCAGGGGGCACGCCATGAATAAATAAAAGCGTGAATTTTACACAATTAAGAAGCAAAAAAAAAGTCTTCAGAAAAAAAGCGACAGGAGAACGATGTATTAATTCCCCAGAGAGAGGATGACGGGACATGGGCGCAGGTGCCAGAAAGTTTTAGGAGGGGCACATAAATTTAGCAATATTTACTTAGTTCAAATTTATAAATATCACAGAACAGATATCCTCAATTAACTAAAAAATCTGTTGTGGCCAACACAAAACCTCCCGCTATTTAATTTTTATTAATTTAAATACATACCTACCTTCGTATTTACTAACGCTGCAAACTATTCCATTGCAGAAAACTATTTCTTTATTTACTATTTTCTTTTTAAAATGTCAATATTATTAATTTGAAGTGATAAGTTTTCTGACAGTGACATTTATTGTCAGTTACATTCATTTGAAAAATGAACTGTGTAACAAAGGAATAGTTTTTATCTTAGGCTTCGCGACTAATAAAAAAAAATATTTTTAAATTTATCTGTAAAATATATAGAAAAAGTATTAATGTATACCTGTAGAAAATTCAATAATCTTTAATTTTCATAAGATATAAAATTCGAAAAAATGGCATTTAATGGTATTTTTTGAAAAAAACCATTATGAGCTTCATGTAAAGTGCAATTTCCAGTTATCCGATTTACACCAAAATCTAATGGCTTCTTTTCATATTAGAATTAGAGATTCACGGGCTTGGCTTGAAGCTTGAAAGCTTGGCTTGGCTTGGCTTGAAAAAGCTTGAAAAATCAAACCAAGCCTGCCTTTCAAAAAAGCTTGATTTTTCAAGCCAAGCCAAGCTTCTGTTTCATCAAGCCCAAGCCAAACCAAGCCTAGCATTAAAAAAAGCTTGAATTTTCAAGCCAAACCAAGCCTCCGACTGTCAAGTAGCTTGGTGAAAAACAAGCTTTTTCAAGCTTTTCACAAGAATTGTTGACGAGGTCGGCAAAACCGAAATTTTATGGAGGTAACGTACTTTTTCATTGCTTGAGCACAATTTTGCGAATTTCTCAGAAAGGAGGTAGGAACAGTTTAGTAGGCTTCAAAAATTTGTAAATGGGAAAGTTTATCCCATCGTCCTACAGATTACTTATTTTCAAAATCTGAACTAACTAATCGCACACTTTAGTTCACGCACACAATCAAGTACAAAATTAATTTATAGTTATTAAAAAAGTTTTTAAGTAGATAATGATAATTTAATATAGAACTATTTAAATTTTTAAAAATTCTTATTATTGTTAAGATAAAAGTAATTTATATAAAAACTTATTAATTAGATACATAAATCTTTAAGTAACTGGAATAAATTATAGAAACAAAGAATTAAGAAATTGATTTATTATTTTTAAATGTATCTGATTATATTTCACAATTAAATAATATTCATTAATTTTTTAACTATATATAACTTGATCATAAATACCAAGCATCAAGCTTCTATAAATAATATTTATTATTTTACCTGTTACAGGATATTATGCCATTTACAAAATATTCAGCCCCATTTTGTAAGGAAATTGTTAAGTCTTAGCAACGTTTAACCAATAGAAACAAATGTATAGCCTGTCGTTTTCATATTTTTTCAGTCTTCGCAATTATTTTATTTTATTTGTCATGTTGCTAAGACATACCAACTTTCTTACAAAATAGAGCTGATATATATTAGACGATACTGACATTCAACAATAGTCTACAAAATAAAATAAAATGAAAGTATAATGCTCACATTAGTGTATCGTTCGTAACACGATTTATTTTATTCTAAAATAATAACCTTGATGATTAAAGCACTAAAGCACATAATTTGAATATTTGCCATATTATGTCAAAATAATTGTTCCGTTTATCTTGGCATTCTAAAAGTAGCATATATGAGACAATTTCAGAAAATATTACTTATAAATAATGTCTTCATTTTCTCAAACCGATAAAATATTGAACAAACCACGGGTGTTATAAATTATAATTTTGAAGCTGAATAAATATTATAAGAAATAATAATATACTCAACACAAGGTAATTGAGAGACTACGTATGATGATGAAAAATATCATAGTTTCATTTTGTTAAATGTTTGGCAAATGTTGAATTTTTTTGTCAGCTATGGATTTACAATGTTTTGTTGCTCTGGTATTTCCGAATCATAGAAACGAGAAAGTTTGTGTTTGTGGAAATGTATGTATACAAAGATTTCAATGCTATTTTTAGTACAGCCCCTAATATTGCTCCTAATAAAACGGCCTTGTCTGAGGCATTATAACAATATAATAAAAATGTAAACCGACAAAGAGATTATTCTCTTCTAAATATTTCCTTGATTCAAGTTTCCCTTGTTTATATGTAGGTATATGAATTAAATAAATATATAATAACGGATTATTGCCTAGTTCTGGGAGTGCCAATGTGCTTTTATTTGCAAATTTTGGTAATAAAAACATATCCAAATTGTTGAGGATACCTTTGTGCTATTTGAAAATTGGAAATAATTAGGATAATAAACATACGAAGTAACTTTACATGATTCTGTAATAAAATATCAGCACAAATTTTATAATGTTCAAAACAGAAAGTACAAGTTATTGTCTCACGAACAAACAAAATATCAAGGAAATCCCAGTCTATAGGATTTTATTATTTCCAGATGTATTGGAAGTATAAAAGGGATACCTACTTAGTAGGTCAGTTTTATCCCATTGTATAGGTAGTATTCCAGAATTATGTATTTCTTTGAACACGGTTCTTGAGTGTTTGGGGTATTGTTTTGTTTTATTTATTAACAAAGGGCAAATATGAACTATGTATTATACCAAACTTACAGTTTGTTGGGAGGTCATTTCGAGTGAAAATGGCATTATAAAAATAGATCCTATTCAATTTAGTTATTAAAATACACCAAAGTCAAGTCTAACTAATAAACCTATATAGAATGAAAACTTTATAAAGGTAATATAAAAATAGCAGGGTATTTTTTAATAAAAGATATTAAATTTTTGATTTTTTGTTTTCAAAAATGAAATAATTGAACAAAACATAAATTTCTATATTTTTATATTTTTCGTTTCAAGACCTATTATACATATCTGTGTACCGTGAAAATAAAATAAATGAAATAAAAAGCATTATATGTGCATGCAAAAATGAGTTTGCGCATGAGCATTAAAAAGCTTGAAAGCTTGAAAAAGCTTGAAAAGGCTTGAAAAAGCTTGAAAAAGCTTGATAAAGCTTGAAAATCAAACCAAGCCTAAAATTTTTAAAGCTTGAAGTTTTCAAGCCAAGCCAAGCTTTGGTTCCATCAAGCCCAAGCCAAGTCAAGCCTAACATTAAAAAAAGCTTGAATTTTCAAGCCAAGCCAAGCTTTTTTATTTCAAGCCAAGTAGCTTGGCTTGGTGAATCCCTAATTAGAATAGGGTATAAATACAAGGTTTCAGAATTTTCTGAATGCTAGTATTTGAGTTAGAGCGAAGACAAAATCCCTACACATACACACATACATACATACATACATACATACATACACACACACATACATACACACATACATACTCACACACACATACACACATACACACATACAGACATCATCGTAAAAATGTTAAAATTGGATTCTATGGACCTTAAAACGTAGTCATTTACTAAAATCTCGATATGTGATTTTTAGCACGATCCCTATACCTTCCTTACCAAGGATAGCGGGAGGTAAAAAATCTGTTGTGACCAGCACAAGACATCTCGCCATTTCCATATTAGGCTATATACAGGGAATTTATTTTAACATGCAACATTATGGTGAATCACTTCCATGGTTACTCACTATTGTCAAAAAATGACAGCAATGTAATATTTGTCCATTTTAAAATGCAACATACAAAATTTGTAGTTTTGTATTATCAAAACTAATTTCCAATAAATTAGCCTACATACGATTAACAAATAATCAAAACTTGAATGTTGTACATCTTAACAAACTTTACAAAAATTCATAACTTTCATGTAATAAATGTTAAAAAATACCCCCAATCACACTGAGGCAATATTCTAGTCGGTCGTAATAAGAATTGACACCATTTGTGATGTGTTTTGGGGGTATCTCCTGTGCTGCAATACTATTTATAATGTTGCATTTTAAAATAGACAAATTTTACATTGCTGTCATTTTTTGACAATAGTGAGTAACCATGGAAGTGATGAACCATAATGTTGCATTTTAAAATAAATTCTCTGTATGTACACTGGCTTGCAAAAAATCGCGGACACCTTATAAATCAAGTAACCGAGTTTTTATGTTTTTACTTCTTGCTAAGAGCGGTATAAGCACGATTTAAGGTCCCTATAAACCGACTTTAACATTTTTACGATGATATGTGTGTGTATGTGTGTGTGTGTGTGTGTGTGTGTCTGGATGTTGGAGGGACGATTCCTCAAAAACTATAAGACTGTTTAACTATGAATTCCTCAATCTGACATTCCTGGGAAGAGCTGAAAAGGTTTTGGTAACAATTGGACAACCGAAAGTAGTTAGTTTCTTAGAAAAATTCTTCTAAATATATTATTTTGGATATTTTGTTATTACAAATATTGAAGAACATAAAATTCTTGATAGATTTAGAGATAAAGACACTATAATATATAGAATATATAGAATAATCTAATCGCAGAGGCTAAGGCACTAAGGAAACCACTTGACAAATTCAAATGTTTATAACATAGTTTGTAAATGATAGATGTCAATGTCAAAAATCAATAGTTTTAGTGACATTCTGATAGCTTTTTCTGGGAAGTACATTTAATCTTTTTTTATTGTTTTATTAATTAAATATTTGAAATTATAGGTAAAATGCATATATACATCAGAAATACCGCCAATCTGGTTAATGAATTGGAAGAGTCTCTGACATTTAGGAACTTCCTCATACAAGGAAAAAATAGATATAATTAGAATTACATGTATGCAGAAGACATGTTAAATATAATAAAAAACAATATTTGGGTAAAGTTCTGTAATTAAATAAAAATAAATAAATATATCATCACGGCATATTACTCAGTTCTGAACGTTCCACAATCTGCTTTATCGCAGGTATCGGTAATGATGATGACATATTAGTACCGTGCGGGCGCTTACCAGGCGTCACCTCACGGGCACTCATTGATGGCGTGGAGAGTGTACCACAGGGGTCACTTTTGTGCCATTTAAAATTCTAAATATTTGGCGTCAGTCGGGATCGAACCCAGTTCCCCAGGTTCGCGACCAGACACTCTGGCACGCGGCCACGGGACCCCAAGTTCTGTAATTTGTTGTTATAAAACGACGGTTCGATAGCGAAGTGCAATACAATACTTATATAGCCTAATATGGAAATGGCGGGAGGTCTTGTGCTGGCCACAATAGATTTTTCTGTACGATACATAGTTTTTGTCATCGACCTTTAAACTAATGGACCAAGTGTCTCCTATTCTTTTATTGTTAGAATAATGCTCCAACATAAAAGGATAGAAATATATATTCTGTCTTTCAATAGTACGGAAGTTCTCAAATAAAGTATACTGCGCATGCGTTCGTACTCATTGTACATCTTTTTCAGCCATATGTAAACCTCTATACATCGCTCTCTATCACTAAATAGTTGTCAAAATCTACATTTGACGTTTCGTGACTGTTCGTGTATTATTTATTTTTTTGGAGAACATTTACAATTATTTCTGTCAATATATACGTATATGTGTTGTGAGGTGTGTATGCGACAAAATAATGGGGAAACGGTGTATTTCGTGCAGTCAGCAGTACGTACGCGGTTCAGCTGTGTCATTTCATATGTAAGTTCTTATTAATTATTACTTGACCCCTATAATATACATATGTATATAAAGATTATATTAAAAATATATAATAAAACGAATTATGTTAAAAAAAATAAATAAATCTATACTCTTAGCGATTATGCAGTAACAAGTAAGGACAAATCAAATTTTTTATTTTGCCGCGTTTTCTTAACTTCCGTACTGTTGAAGGATAGAGATACTGTGTCTGCACCGTTATGGCGGGACAAGCGTTTTGCTCGTATTAGTTTAAAGGTCGATGGTTTTTGTGTAAAAAAATATTAAGGTGGAATTTTGGCTTTTTGACACAATATATCGAAGTCCCCCTTGAAAATTTTAAGATGAAGAACGTTTGTTTGACATGTCAATCAGAACTTTTAATTCGAATTATTTATGGCTATTATCAGCTGGTAAAATGACACTGTTTTGATACGTAATAGTTTTTTTATTTTATCCAACTTGTTGGAATAGCTTATACATCTCTATTTAAATATAAACGAATACCAATAGGTATACCATAAGACCATAACCTTGCTAAGCATAGGTAGTATATGAAACCAATATAATCTTATGGTAGTAATCGATGGCCCGTGAAATTAACTAACCCTTGCCAATTGCGTCTGACGTTATGATTTATAGTATTTATACTAACAAGGAATTCGACTCTGTTTAAAATCAAAATGACAATTCAATTTGAAAATTTAAAAAAAGTAAAAGGGTTATGGGAACGAAAACTGTTACTGGGACAGGTATATATGTAAAAATCAAAAATAGTGATTCTGTCGAGACGAGATATTTCTCGATTCACGTCTCGTCTCTTACTAGAGATTTCTCATCTCGACGACACGAGACAGAAATGTAAAAAATATTTTACGAGACGAGATATATTTGCCGAGATCTCGATTCTCGAAAACTGTTTCAAGATTATCCGCCTGCAAGGGTACGACTCGAGGCGAAAGTGTTAAATTAACGTCATTATTTTGTCACAATTTAAAGGCGATTTACTTAAAATTTATATATTTATTATATACAACTATCACTATACTTTTACCTCCCGCTACCCTAGGTAAGTAAATCGCATATAGAGATTTTAGTGAATAAGCACGTTTTGATGTCCCCAGAATCCGGTTTGAACATTTTTACAATGATGTCTGTACTTCTGTAGGTATGTGTGTGGGGGGGGGGGGGGGATCTTGTGGACACGATTACTCAAATACTATCAATCAGAAAAATTTGAAATTTTGTATATCCATTCTATACTAATGTGGGAAGAGCTCATTAGTTTTTAGTGTATATCGGATAACCGGAAGTATCATTTATACAAGCTTTTAACAGTTTTTCTTGTAAAAAATTTATTGAATATATTTTTTTAGCAACTTTTACCAATACAAATTGAATATAATGGCACAATCTTCAATTCTACGATAATAGCATTTAGTAAATAACTTGAAATAACTTTATATTATATTATAAAATAATTTATTTTTGTACATCATTTTGCCTCTGCGTCAAACAAAAACAATACTTTAATAACAAATTTGACATATTTAAACAAATGTCACTGTCACGAAGCAATTTTCATTAAAATTAATAATGAAACCGTGTTAAGAAGAATTTAGTAGTTTAAATATGATTCTAATGAAATTAAGGTTTGTAAAAATAATATATTTTCCATCATACATAAATATTAGATATACAGGATAATTCGATTTAAGTTTGATGTTTGCAGCATTATATATCAAACAGCTCTCAATAAGAACGTGATTTCAAAGTGTCAAATAATAGTTTGCAACTACACATTTACGAAATGGAGCATGTACGGCGAAGAATTTACACAGATTGCGTTTTAGAGGATTAGGAATTTGGTGATGATTTTGACAATAATGTGTGTGACGATTTTTCCTTAAAATATATTAATGATCCAAAAGTTGGTATTTAATACTTTTATATAATTTGAAACAACATATTAGATTTTGACTATATATGATAAACCGGATGTAGTACTTAATTTGAAGCTCTAACAGATTTATCAGGAAAAACATAATAAAATATAATCCAAAATTTCGTATTAGAAACTTTTCTATTTATTGGAACAACAAAGTAGATTTTGTTTACAAACGATCAATCGGAAGTGAAACTTTACTTAAAGCTCATTGCTATTTTAAACATGGAATTGGCGGGAGGTCATGTGCTGGCCACATCAGATTTTTTAAAATTATATTTAAAATCTGTTTGGAAATTGACACATTTGTTTTTATTTATGTTAATACGAAGTGTCTCTTTAACTAAATAATGATATTTGTTATTAACTTATCAGTAATTCTAACATCATCATATTTAAATTTATTGCCAGTAGTATTAACTGTGTGGTTCGTGACTGCACTGTAATTTGGATTTAATAGGTTATAAACTATGATATTTATGTTGATACATTCTTTTTTTTAAGTGGTTGAGACGTCTCCCCTATGTATATTTAATTACATTTTCCGCATTCGACCTGCTAAATAACATCTGTGGAATCACATGTTTTATATTGTCTTACTTGGAGAAAAGTTGGCGTGTACCTACATATGAAAAATATTCTATATTAATTGAAATACAAGTTTCTTGGTGGAAGAGATATTTATATGCTCGTGATTATTTCACTAGTAACAAACATTGTCCAATTATGAAGCTGCTAACACTTCTTCAATCCTGAAGCAATTACCCCTTCAACAGTTTAACCAACCACGCCCCACATAAATAACTAGCCCATTAAAAATTAAAATCCTCTAATATACCACGAGCGAGACGGCTAAGGTATACCAACAACGCCAAACTAATTATAACCAGCGAAATTAAAAGCATTTTTAAATTGGACAGAGAGATAGGGGTGTAACACAAAAACCGGACCCATAGGCATAGGCGTTCAACATGGAAAAAGAGTTTATTCACAATCATTATAGTAATATATAGATTCCTAACCTTTTGGAGGTTGGAAAATACGTCATTCCTAACTTTAATGACAATCTCTTGGGTTGGAAATAACAGATTCCACTTCCATCTCTTGGGTTGGAAATGTTTATGTAGGGGTTGCCGAGCAACATTGCCGTAGATCCCCATAATGAGCCTGTTTCACATTTTTCAAAATCTATTTTAAATGAAAGTTTAAGGAATGATTTTCTTAGAAATAATTTTTATTTTAATAATTTGTTGTTATTTGTGGAAATAATTAAATAAAAAGATTGGCGTCCTGAAAAACTACCCCCCACTCCTGTGACGTAGAAGCACATACATTACATCATTAATATCCAATAGAAAAATAGTTTTTCCATCACCTACGTTTATTCATATTATTTATATAAATAAACGTAGGCTAAGGTTTGTCACATGTTAATAACAAAATCTTTTAATTTGACATTTGACGCTGACATTGCTCATTGTAAATGAATAATAAAGTAATAATGGCTAATTCAAATTATACTCAAGCTAAATCGGACAATTAACCGAAGGTCGATAGCTGGATGATAGCTGAATTTATATCAGAACGATTGTTTTACTGCTACCGAAATAAGGGGTGTTAAAGAGTTGAGGTAAAATAAAATATAAAAAGTGAATTTATTATATAAATTGATAATATATTTCACTTTAAAGTTCTGGTCGTGATTCTTATTTGACACTTGTTTGACAACTTTGACAATACACTTGACACCTTAGAACCGCTGAAGATGTATGTACTCTGACGTCACATTCTGTTTCAGATCACGTGACTTATTCAAAATATTATCCAAATTTCAAAAATTAATTGTAAAATATCTAAAGGATATTTCGTGATATTTTCAAATTTGAGGCTCTTTAAAGAACAATATCTTTTAAAATTTAATGCTTAGAAGTCATATAAAAATTCTTGCAACTGCCCTATTAAGTAGGCTAAACAAATTTTAAGACAGCTGTCAAAATATTAATAAAATTAAAGGTTATAATTCATTGATTTATTTTGAAAATGATTGATTTAAAATGAGGATGATTGTGAATAAAATAGTATACATAACCTCGGTGGGAGTTTCATAAAAGCCTCGGGCATTATCTCACCTCGAGGCTTCGCCTCTCGGTAATATACATAAACCCTCGGCTGTAATGAAACATCTCCCACCTCGGATGTAATATACTATTTTCCTTGCCCAAAAGTGTCCTATTAAGCTTAGACAATAATGCTCCAAATAAATGTTTTATGCCCGTATTCACCAACATCAAATAAATCTTCGAATAGCTTATTCATGAAATAAGAGAAAAATATCGCATCAAAATATGACAGCTAGAATAAATACCTTCATTTGTGTTATGGTATCGATGCGATATTTTTCTCTTATTCAATGAATAAGCTATTCGAAGATTTATTTGATGTTGGTGAATACGGACATTAGAGAATAAAATTCTATTTCCAGTTCATTTTATTTTATCTTTTATAACCGAGCAAATTGAATTTAAAATTTTGTAAATATTACTTTTTTATAGTGTTAGTCAAGGATTTAATACAAAGACTTAAAAATCAATTTAGAAGAAATTTAATGAAAAAAAATCTGATGTGGTCAACAGAAAACCTCCCGCAATTTAATTTTTATTAATTTAAATACATACCTACCTACGTATTTACTAACGCTGCAAACTGTTCCATTGCAGAAAACTATTGCTTTATTTACTATTTTCTTTTTAAAATGTCACTATTATTAATTTGAAGTGGTTAGTTTTTTGACAGTGACATTTACTATCAGTTACATTCATTTGATAAATGAACTGTGTAACAAAGGAATAGTTTTTATCGTAGGCTTCGCGATAAATAAACAAAAAAAAATAATTTATCTGTAAAACATATAGAAAAAGTATTACTGTATTCCTGTACAAAATACAATAATCTTTAATTTTCATAAGACATAAAATGGCATTTAATCGTATTTTTTGCAGAAAAACCATTATGAGCTTCAGGTAAAGTGCCATTTCCGGTTATCCTATTTACACCAAAATATAATGGCTTCTTTTCATATTAGTATAGGATGAAAATACAAGGTTTCAGAATTTTCTGAATGATAGTATTTGAGTTACACATATACACATACAGACATCATCTTGAAAATGTTAAAATTGGATTCTAGGGACCTTAAAACGTGGTCATTTACTAAAATCTCGATATGTGATTTTTAGCACGATCCCTATACCTCCCTTACCAAGGGTAGCGGGAGGTAAAAAGGTAGTATTATTCCAACTACAACTATTTCAAATAATTTCAAATTTCGCAAAAAGAATAGAGATTAATTTAGAAATACTTGTAAATTTCATTAATATATACGTTTCTTAATACCTATTAGTATTGTTCTTTCTTTTGTATTTAAAAATAAATAATTTCTACAAGTTATATTTCATTTTATAAATTTTTTTTCAGGTCTATGACGTAAGTCTTCTGCCATTTCATTTTCACCATACTAATAATTGTAAAAGCATCAGACAAAAATCGTTAAAAAATCATAAATTAAATAGCAGACAAGACAGTAGCTCATACATTAAAACCCTCAAACCAAACATATACATAAATTTCAATATCTGTTTCTGTAGTGTCTTACACACCAATTTTCATAATTACAGAAAAGTACTATTATACATAATTCATAATGCCACCGTATAGGCATATCCCTATTTCTTTCTCTCCCTTACAAATTCGTATCTTCTGTCTTTGTCTCCACGTTAAGTATTTCCGAACCACACTCACACAGTAATTTATAAGTATATACAGTGTCCGTGTCAACGGAGACAATGGTTAGTGAATATTGTTGAGGAATACTGATTAGACCACCTTTAAAAGTTTTAAATTATTTCTTGGATAGAAGTCATAACTGAAAGGAAATATTAGATACAGGATATGGAAGGTAAAGATGATAATGAGAGACTTGCGAAGATATGGAATTCGTTTAAAAGGTAGGATGAGAGAGGTTAGATAATTTTCAGAATGAAAAAGAACTCTCGCTGAAGCCTGTTCTACAATGGGCTACTTGCGTACCTTTTTTACCTCTCGCTAAGAGAGGTATTGGATTCATGCTAAAATTCGCATATCCAGATTTTATTGAATAAGCACGATTTAAGGTACCTAGAATCCGATTATAACATTTTTAAAATGATGTCTGTGTGTGCGTGTGGATGTGTGTATGTGTGTATGTCTGGATGTTGTAGACACGATTCCTCAAAAACTATAAGACGTAAAAATTATTTAACTGCAGTTTCCTCAATCTGACATTCCTGGGAAGAGCTGCAAAAGATTTTGGTAACAATTGAACAACCGGAAGTAGTAGTTTCTTAGAAAAATTCTTCTAAATATAATTTGTTGGGAGTTTTTTTTATTAAATATTGAAGAACATAAAATTCCCCATCTAATACACTTAAAATTTTCATTATATCTTGTATAGATTTAGAGATAAAGACACTATAATTTATAGAGTAAACTAATCGCAGAGGCTAAGGCATTAAGGAAACCAGTTGACAAATTCCAATGTTTATAACATGACACATGTCATTGTCAAATATCAACAGTTTTAGTGACATTCTGACAGCTTTTTCTGGGAAGTATATTTAATCTTTCTTATTGTTTTATTAATTAAATATTTGAAATTATAGGTTAAATTGCACATATCCATCAGAAATATCGCCAATCTGGTTAATGAATTGGAAGAATCTGTGACATTTAGAAACTTCCTCTTACAATGAAAAATAGATATAATTAGAATTATATGTATGCAGAAGACATGTTAAATACAATAAAAAACAATATTTGGATAAAGTTCTGTATTTTTTTGTTATAAAACGACGGTTTGAATAGAAAGTGAAATACAATACTTATATAGCCTAATATGGAAATGGCGAGAGGTCTTGTGCTGGCCACAACAGATTTTTTCACCTCTCACTAAGAGAGGTATTGGATTCATGCTAAAATTGGCATATCCAGATTTTATTGAATAAGCACGATTTAAGGTTCCTAGAATCCGATTATAACATTTTTAAAATGATGTCTGTGTGTGTGTGTGTGTGTGTGTGTGTGTGTGTGTGTGTGTGTGTGGATGTGTGTATGTGTGTATGTGTGTATGTCTGGATGTTGTAGACACGATTCTTCAAAAACCATAAGACTTAAGAATTGTTTAACTATGGATTCCTCAATCTGACATTCCTGGGAAGAGCTGAAAAGGTTTTGGTAACAATTGAACAACCGGAAGTAGTAGTTTTTAAAAGAAATTCTTCCAAATATTAATTTTTGAAAATTTTTGATATTACTAATTTTGAAGAAAAAAATTTTACACCTGATACATTTAAATTTTTATTATATCTTCTATAAATTTAGAGATAAAGACTACACTAAGGAAACCAGTTGACAAATTCAAATGTTTATAACATCATTTGTAAATGACAGATGTCAGTGTCAAAAATCAACAGTTTTAATGACATTTTGATTGATATTCTAAACAAAATCCGTTACATGTAAACGGACCGTTAAAAAATTTAGCGAATCAAGTCTCTTGACATATAACAAAAACTTGGTTAATGAATTGGAAGAATCTGTGACTGTGACATTTAGAAACTTCCTCATACAATGAAAAATAAATAGAATTATATGTGTGCAGAAGACATGTTAAATACAATAAAAAACAATATTTGGGTAAAGTTCTGTAATATTTTGTTATAAAACGACGGTTCGATAGCAAAGTGCAATACAATACTTACATAGCCTAATATGGAAATGGCGAGAGGTCTTGTGCTGGCCACAACAGATTTTTTTGAATTTTTAGTGGCTTTATTCATTAGTTGTTGATTGTTTTTCATTTTCAGTAATACTGAATGTAGTAAACATTTGGTACTATATAAATAAATGACAATTTTAATTTTTAATTGTAATTTTTAACAAATACTTCCTTGGTCAATTGACGGTTAAATGACCGTCAATTGACCGAAAAATATTTGACTGGTCAAATGCACAACACTACTTATGTATGTCATATAAAGACAATAAATAAAAGTGAGCCGAATTTCATAGAAATATACCGAATTCTTCTGATTGATTAGAAGTGCTATCTTTGGCGTTTATTATAAATCACAGATTTTGTGTTTTGCGTTAAGGGTCACGTTGCGTCTTTGCGTTGCGTTTAAAGTTACTTTATTATAAATAAGCCTTTACAACGCACAAAAATGTTTCAAACATGATGCAAATATTTTTCAAATTGTCAAATAATAACTTTAACAGTAAAAACATATATATTATCAATGTTGCCAACTATAGCAACAAATAAACGAATAATATAAAGTAGATGTATATTATTTATATATTATTAATGTCATATACGATAAGTAATGAACTCTACTATTCATCTTAGTAATAATTATATAAGGCCATACACTTTTTGACGGTTAAAAATGATTGAAATTTAATTTCATTTTTCACTATTAGTGATTTTAATGCAGTAAGGTTTTTACACTAAGTGATGACGTGCATTGGCTGCTTGACCGATTTGGGTATATAACTTAAATTTTTACACTTATTTTAATTCACTCAAAACTTGATCGTGTACATAAACTTGTAAGGTCATTTATAAAGACACTTTTCAAGTCACTTGAAAATAAAAACTGCATCGTGTAATCCGCGCTTTTTTTAACCTCTCGACAGGATTAAATCCCAATTATTGAGTAGGTTCACGTACAGGAACATCCTTGCCTTAGTGGGATTCGAACCCAGAACCCCGAGCACACTCATGACTAAGATTACTAAGAAGCGTTGCTTTAACTATTGAGCCACCGTAGTCGGAGGGTTATAGGGTTAAAAGTAGTGGTGGGATCCGGATCCGGATAGTTTCGGTTTCGGATCCAAAAATATCCGGATATCCAGATAATTGAATGTTGAACTATCCGGATCTCGGATCCAAATCTCAGTATCGGATTTTGGATCCGGATCTGAGTATCGGGTTTTGGATCCGGATCTGAGTATCGGGTTTTGGATCCGAATCTGAGTATTGGATTTTGGATTCGGATCCGAATATGGGTATGAGTATCGCATTTTAGATATGGAATTTCAGTATGCGCATCGGTTCTCGGATTCGAGTACCTATTCTCAGTATTGAACCAGATGATAATATTTGAATGTATATTATCATGGAGTCACAAAACCAAATAAATTTGATTATGAAATAATCCACTATATATTTTTGTTTGATGTAGTTAATAGTCGGTATATTTTTGATGTTAAACTTTTAGCATCCACTAAGAAGGAAATTCCTCGATTCCACAGAACTATAAGTAGGTAACAAAAACAATCCCTTTTATGTGAAACACATGCATGATATAAATAAATAGGTATTTCGACACCTGCAATGAACCTGTAACCATTATTTCTCAAATTTAATCTTAATTTCGTTTTCTTTGAAGTAATTGTTATATTGAATGTTAAAATTTTAGAACTACAGAATTTTCAATATTCTAAGATAAATTTGCACCAACTACCTGGCTATTTTAGAGGGGTATTATAAAATTTATTGCTGATTATAGACCGCTGTCTACATTCAAATGTTTGCCTTCACATTCAAAATGATGAAACGGATCCAGAATTAAAATAGAATGGGATATGGTACCCAAACCAGGATCCGGATTCAAATCCGAATTAAATTTACGGATATCCGCTTCAATATCCGAACATCGGATATCCAGAGAACCGGATATTTTAAAATCCGGGTACTCGGATTCATGTTTTGTCGGATCTTCACAGCACTAGTTAAAAGTAACATATTGAAAATGAAAAATAATAACTTGGTTAAATTTCTTCTGTAATTTTTTATCTTCCCATCTTATATCAGCAAAATAAACTTAATTGCAAGCGTTCTCTTCATCTGATTTAAGATCTGTTAAAACTGTAAGAAAAATATATCCTCTTTAATATTATACAATAATAACTGTTTAATATTTAATAGAATCCGTACGCACTGCATTAAATCACTCTATCTATACCTCAGGCGGTCGAAAACTTTTATTTTTTCTTTCACCAGGTGTTTAATAATTAATTAATGGTTCGAGTTAAATGGATATAATATTTTTAAAATTAGAAATGCATTCGAGTTGGACTTAGGTCCATATAAAAGGTTTCCAAAGCGTGAAACGGGTATCAATTTTAGAATCTACGGTTGAGCAGGTCTTTACAAAATGATTTATGAGATTTGTGAAACCCAAAGGTAAAAACCGTAGAAAATTTGACAATGGGTAGAAGGCAAACAAATTTGAAGTGTAACCATGGAATTGGATGGAAGAAAGAACGGAATTTTGTTTGAAATAATTATTTGATCCAGTGGTTTGGACAACTTTTCATTACACAGTTAAAGTGGATTTATAACTATAGGAAAAATGCATAGGCAAAAAACTTAAGTCATCGACATGAAAAAATCTTATGAAATTAAATATAACTTGTAGATATTACTTATTTTTAAATACAGCAGAAACAATAGCTATTTGTATTAAGAGCGCAAAATGCGACATTGTCGATTGAGAGGTTGTTGCCGCGCGACGAAGGAGCGCGGCATTCTCTCGAAATCGACAATGTCCATTTGCGCTCGAAACACACACAAGATTTTTTCTACAGTCGCCACAATGGGGTCCTCCACCATAAAAAATAATAAAATGTACACTTTATACTTACAGTACTGCTCAATAAATAACGATTGGCTAATACAAAAGATACGGTTTAAACTTAAAAAGGCTTTTAAATGATTATATCGTTACATTAGCCATCTATTCCATAAAAAAAAAACCAAACTTAGAGCGTGGAAGCAAGGATTTGTGATGATTTGATGAGTTTTTGTAGCAAAATGTGTGGTTAGTTGTCACGCCTGTCACACTGAAAAAATTAACAAATATTTCAAGGAATTTGTGATTATATAGACATGTATGTGCATTGACTGACTTCTCGCAATTATTTAAGTAACGAAATTACTAATAACTTTATTGTAATCAAAATAAATAGTTAACTAGAGATCAGATATCAGTACGACTCGCAACTATCCTACCGCCATCTGTGAACAATCATTCCTATTACTAAACATAACTGTTCACATAATTTATTTTATATTTAATTTTATTTTATAGTTATTTTCCATTCTTCTTGAGTTTTTATTCAATCTAATCTAAGCATTTTATACTTTCGTTTTTGTAAATGAATGCCCTATTTCATTTTCACAGCAGTGTGACATTTTGCTAGGTTATGTTAAATACCGACAGAACATATGTCAAATTGACTTGTGAACGTAATATATGTGTAATTACAGTGCCATTAGTTTCTAACTAAACATTTTCATTAAGAATGTAGACAAGTGACATTTCTCAACATTGTATACTTAGAAATTTGGACAGCGAGCGTTTTTTCTACTTTGTCGCGCATGAGCGGCAAAGTGACATTTTGCGTTGACAAAAGAGAGCGCAAATGGCTACTTTCTATAGTGACTGTAGAAAAAATCTGTTGTGGCCAGCAGAAGACCTCTCGCCATTTCCATATTAGGTCATATAAGTACTATACAAATTTAACATTTCTTGTATACACAAAAACGATATGCTTCTTTATATATTTTATATTTTTTAATTCATTCTATGAACAAGTTTCCTCTTATTCTTCTTATGTTCGAGTTTCTTCTAGTTCATTGATGAGATTGGCGGTATTTCTGAAGGGTATATGTAATATATGTAGATATCTACAATTATAAATATTTAATTAATAATAAAATATTAAATGTACTTCCCAAAAAAAGTCTTCAGTAATGTCTTTGGTTTCTGGACATTCACATTTATCTGTCAATCACAAACATTTTAATTTTTCCACACACACACACACACATACACACACACCCATGTTCCAATTTTTTACCTCCCGCTACCCTAGATAAGGGAGGTATAGGGATCTTGCTAAAAATCGCATATAAAGATTTTAGTGAATAAGCACGTTTTGTTGTCCACGGAATCAAATTTTATCATTTTTACAATGATGTCTGTAGGTATGTATGTGTGTGTGTCTGTCTCTGTGTGTGTGTGTGTGTGTGTGTGTGTGTGTGTGCGTGTGTGTGTGTGTGTGTGTGTGTGTGTGTGTGTGTGTGTGTGTGTGTGTGGATCGTGTGGACACGGTTACTCAAATACCATCTATCAGAAAATTTTGAAATTTGTATACTCATTCTATACTAATGTGGGAAGAGCTCATTAGTTTTCAGTGTTTATCGGATAACCGGAAGTATCATTTATACAAGCTTTTAACAGTTTTTCTTGTAAAAAATTCATTGAATATAATTTTATAGCAACTTTTACCAATACAAATTGAATATAATGATACAATCTTCAATTGTATGATAATAGCATTTAGTAAATAACTTGAAATAACTTTAAATATTAAATTATAAAATAATTTAGTTTTGTACATCATCTTCCCTATGCGTCCAACAAAAACAATACTTTAATAACAAATTTGATATATTTAAACAAATGTCACTGTCACGAAGCAATTACATTAAAATTAATAATGAAACCGTGTTAAGAAGATTGTATAGACTCTAATGAAATTAAGGTTAGTAAAAAATAATATATTAGATATACAGGATAATTCGATTTAAGTTTGATGTTTGCAGCATTATATATCAAACAGCTCTCAATAAAAACGTGATTTCAAAGTGTCAAATAATAGTTTGCAACTACTCATTTACGAAATGAATAATGTACGGCGAAAAATTTACACAGATTGCTTTTTAGAGCACAAGGAAGTTGGTGCTGATTTTGACAATAATGTGTGTGTGACGATTTTTCCTTAAAATATATTAATGATCCAAAACTTCGCAAAGTTGGTATTTGCTCATAGATTTTTCAGGAAAAACATGATAATATATAATCCAAAATTTCGTATTACAAACTTTTCTATTTATTGGAACAACAAAGTAGATTTTGTGTACAAACGATCAATCGGAAGTGATACTTTACTTAAAGCTCATTGCTATTTTAAACATGGAATTCGCGGGAGGTCATGTGCTGGCCACATCATATTTTTTTAAAGAGTTTTCCGTTAAAAGTCCATTCATTCAATTGAAAGTCACTTGAAAAGAAAAACTTTATCGTGTAATGCACGCTTAACACAGTTCATTCAAGATAATAACTATTTAATTTAATTCGTCTCTAACAAGACAATAAAGCGGTAAACAAAGAATTCCAGTCATAATCCGTTTATAGGCTGTACTCGTCCTTGTATATATATAGTGTATTTTAAAGCTTAAACACTTCTAAGAGTCCATCCAATCAAAGCTCATTAAGTGTATTAATAAATCAACACCAAATTAACAGCTCTAGAGGCAATCGCTTTCTTCGCTGTTCCACAAAACAAAAACAACCACAGCACCCTATAAAATACAATTTGGAGGACTTGACAGAGTGAATTTATGGGGGACCATTAGGTTCATATATGTAAATAGCTCTGTATGGATGAGGATGCCAGTACAATTCGACCCATCCCAATTTACGAGAGGATGTAACAGAGTATGCTCTGTCTCATGGAAAGCCAAAGGATCGCTATAAACCTTTGAAACGCCTCTCACTTAACATAACAAAGAAACCCGAATTTACAACCCTCATAAATAAGAGTGTGAATACGGTCACTACTTTGCACAGAGTTGAACTTTTCATAACAAAAATATTATGAAGTAAAACTTTTTTTCACATTACACTGCTTTTACATTAATATTTACGTATTGAAATAATTATACAGTACTCGTATATTTATTTATTTATTTATTTATTTATTTATTAATCGGGCCACACAACAGGACAAAATCCCAATAACAGTGTAGCACTAAATAATTTAACAAAATTGGTTACATTGTTGCCATAAGTAATATCTATAAATTTACATTAGAGTGAATTAGAAAAAAATAAAAACATTGCAAAATTTTAAATACAGTGAATATGTATAAATGATTTGAATGATCGAAGAGTACAACTAAAAATATCAGGAAAATTAGGAACTAATGAACATTTATTATACGTGGATATCATTCTAAAAATGGGAGCATTAATAGCAGAATTAGTTCTACAACTTGATAATGCAAACAAATATTGAGATATGGTGGAATACGAAGGTATTCTGAGCACTATTTTGTTAAGTAGTACGGGACAGTCAATAATATAATTTAATAGCTTAAATAAAAATGATAAATCTAATATCACTCTGCGTTTTTGCAAAGGTACTAGTGAAATATGACGTCCTGGAAGTTTCTTGTTAATGATATAAATAAATTTGCGCTGAATACCTTCAATTCGATTTACATAAGTGTTGTAAAACGGAGACCAACAAATTGCAGCAAATTCAAGGTGAGAACGGACTAAAGCACAATATAAAGAAATGAAAGTACGTACATTTTTAAATCTATCTCCAATTCTCAAAATGAATCCTAGCATTTTATACGCTTTTTTTACAACATAATCAATATGCAGATCAAATATTAGTTTGCTGTCCAAGATAATACCTAAATCCTTTACGTAACTCACACGATTAATCTTTTTATTATCAAGAAAATAATCGTAATCATAAGTATTTCTATTTCTTGAAAAAGTAATACATGAACATTTATTAAAATTTAGTGTTAGGTCGTTTAACGATAAATAGTTATTCAGCCTATTTAGGTCATCTTGAAGAGCAAAGCAATCAGATAAAAAGTTAATAGCCATATAAATTTTTAAATCATCAGCATACATACTAAACTTAGCATTATGAAAACATCTGATGATATCATTAACAAAAATATTAAATAAAAGAGGTCCAAGATGAGAACCTTGTGGAACTCCAGAGGTTACAAGAAAAAAATCTGAATAAAAACCATTAACAGAAATGCACTGTTGTCTGTTACTGAGATATGACCTGAACCAATTGAGTAAATTGCCGTAGATTCCGAGCATCTCCAGCTTAGCCAATAGAAGTGAATGGTTAATCTTGTCAAAGGTCTTACTGAAGTCTGTATAGACCGCATCTACTTGAACCCTGTCGTCCATAGAGGAAAGTATAAAGTCAGAATATGCAATTAAGTTTGTTTCAATTGATCTACCTGCACAAAAACCATGCTGTTCATAATTTATTATATTTTTAAATTTAAAATGTAATTGTTTATAAATGATTTTACACTTATATATGTATATTAGCTGACCCGCCCCGGCTTCGCACGGGTAAAGCTAGAATAACGATTAGCTACACGTGTACCAGTATTTTTTCACATTTACTTCGGAGACATGCGCTAAGTAGGGAGCCTGCCTCGTATCGTACATGTAACAGGCTCCGCCCACTGCCCACCCGATCTCCGCACCGCACCTAACAGCGCCCTTTTCTAAACATGTCTCGGGTACTTTTACTTATGTACATAATGATGAAAGCTATCTCTCCGACAAATATCTAAAAACTGCTAACGGTTAAAACTTAACTATAGATACAAAAATGAAAAAAATAATTGTACCGTCTTGAGGGATGATTTTTCGAAAACGCTAAAACACTCTTTATTTCTTACCAAAAGCATAAATAAGAATTTTTATATCTCTAACTTGAAAAATGATGGGTTCTTAATACAAACTTTCATCTTCTATTTCACCCCCTTCAAGTTTTATTTTCACGTCAAAAGGTAGCCTACGTGCTTCTCCAATGTTCAATCTATCTTTATACAAAAATTTATCAAAACTGGTTCAGCGGGAGAAATGATGGGTTCTCCATAAAAATTTTCATCCCCTATTTCACCCGTTTCGCTAACTATTTTGCCGCCCGAGGCGAACTTTTTTATTGCGCCCTATTTTGGGGGATGAGGGGGGGGGGGTATTTAAAATATAAAATTAAATAACTACTTCTACAGGCTCGCCATTACGAAGTCGGTTAAATTAGGGTAAAGTTGCCCTAGTAGGCCATTTAAAGATGTATTTGTTTTTCCGGAAAAAATCATAGATCACTAGATAAAAGCAAAAAAATCAATTATTTTTAATTTTATTTATGCAAACAACTTCTAAATCTGAAATAATATGGAATTTTGATTTACACTTTTTACGATACTTTTTTATTTTCTTTTGAACGACTATGCTCAATTTCTTTTATATATATTAAATTTCGAGTTAATTGATTAAAATTACGATTTTATATTGACGCTATATTGAAAATTTACACCATTGAAAAGAATTTATTTAGCTTTTTAAGAATGTAGAACAATGTAGGAAATAAGAATACTAAAATATTAATTTATAATATACTTATTTCCTACACAAGTCCTAATCTGAAACACAACTTATGCAAACAAAAATTAATCGATTTCTTGTTTTAATTTGTTATCAATTATTTCATCATGTTGGTCATTAACTTGCTTAATAGCTGTTATTGCTAATTCATATAGCTTTTCTTGAAGCAATGAGGTCCGTAAGTGTGTTAAAAAAGCACAATTTTTTCATTAAAATGGATTTATAATGTATGCCTTTTTTAACAAATAAAAGTGTGCACTTTTTACAACACTAACGAGTGAAATAATGAACCATTATGGCCCTTTTTTTCACTTTTATTGCAAACGTAAAAAAAAAATTGAATGAAACTCGAGTAACAAGTGTATTATTTCACTCATAGGATTTGATAAATTCGCCTACGGCTTGTTCGGTCAAACTTTCCTATTCGTGAAATAAGACTATACTTTTTACTCTTGTTGCAAAAATAACTATATAGTAATTTTAAGTTTGCAGTAAATTCTGTGTTTATTAATAATCAAAAAATATTTTCAAATTAATGATAATGGCAGGATTGGTTAAAACGCTGACACGTGTCGTTTGTTTTAAAAGTGCTATCAAGTGCGTTCCCATAATGAGATATTAAATAGTTTTAGTAAGTCTTGCCATTTATGCACAATTTAGAGAAAAATTTGAAAAATATATGCAATATAGGCCGAAAACACAATCTACGTTTTCTTTTATTTACATTTCTTATTTATAAATATAATATTAAGGAACTAGGACAAATAATTTGTTTCTTCAAACGTCATAAAAATGACATCTTTTGTAACTTGATTCACAAGGTAGAAATGAAATAAATAAATATCCATAGCAACTATATAAAATGAGCGAATAAGAAGTAACTTGTAAAACAGAAACCTGTCATGTCGCCCCAAGATCCACTAGATAACCTAAAAAAAAAGCTACTAAAAACCTCCAACAGCTGTCAAATTCAAATTGATAATCTACAAATTGAAATATAAACAGTTTATATTTAACGAAATAATATATTATAAAATAGCAGGCTTACATATTGATAATAACGGTAAGAATAATTAGAATTAAAGTGATAAGAAAAGTTCATATTGTTTTTCAGCGCTTCGTCGACATAACATATCCTTCAGCAATATTGTTGAACTTCCATACAATTCAACATCTTCAAGGGCCGTACATGGCAATACTTCAAATTCTGATATAATTGCACATATGGAGAATATAAAATTGCATAGTTTTTATTTAAACGTCAAAAGGTGAAAATTTTCACTTGAATGTATATAACAAAAAGTGAACAAATACGAAATTATCCATAGCAACAGAGCAATTGAAATCATCAAACGTCCTTTACGTAAAATATTTATAATTATGGTAATATCAAGTTGTAATTATTTTATTTAAATACGTATGTTTGAAGAAAAAATACAATGTGTCATTCGGAGTAAAAGTGATTCTTTGTGTGGCGAGCATGTAAGTTTGCACGACGAGAGGTAGCGAGTCGGACAATTACATGCGAGGCACACAATGAATATACTGCTATTTAGCTGGTTCATCTTCAATTAAATTAAACTTTGTGGAGTGTTTTGTGGTTATGTCTGTACTATACAGGGTGTTAATAAATAAGTGTCCCAAATTATGAGAGCATATAGTACTGACCGAAATGAGTAAAAAAGTTTAATCAACATGAGTCCAATCTTCAATAGTTTCTGAGATAAGAGGCAATAAAAAATGAGTTTTTTCGGTACCTCTGCTATCTCGAAAACTGTAAGAGTTACGACTTTGATTAAATGAGACATTTTGTTTACCTCTCAGAGGTCATCTTAGGTGTGTTTTTGTTTTTCAAAAAAATTAAATAATTGTACTAAGACAAAAGTTGTGGCGATCTTTACCAATATTTAGTTTTTAAGTAACTTCGTAACTATTAGTCCAGTCAATAGAGGTTTTTACCCTACAAAAGGTGGGGAAAAAACGATTTTAATATTATCTCGAAAACAGTGGCCCGTATCAAAATTTTACAAGAATACAAATTTAAAGCTCGTTACTTTTTGTACAAAAAGGGTGCTTGCATTTTTTTTATCTAGGATGAACTCTCAAAGAGTTATGTTCAAAAATAGGTAACCAGAACAACAATTTATGAAAGAAGATTTAATCACTCAAAATATATACAATATTAATTACCTTCCGTCACCTTTAGGTAAGGGAGGTATTGTCTTTGGTCAAAAATTCGGTGGTGAGTTTTTAATGAATAAGCACGTTTTAAGGTCCCTACAATACAATTTTACTCGTTTTACGATGATGTCTGTATGTGTGTGTGTGTCCGTGTGTGTGTCTGTGTGTGTGTCCGTGTGTGTGTGTGTGTGTGTGTGTGTGTGTGTGTGTGTGTGACAAATTTTTCTCCGACGATAACTCCAAAACTACAATTCTAAAAATTATGATTCTTTCGTATTCCTCTTCCTTACAACCCTATGAAGAGCTGATTAGATTTTGGTTATAATTGGTCAACCGGAAGTACCCTTATTTGAAGTTCTTAACAGTTTTTCTTGAAAAATCGCAGTTAAATATCATTTTCGACATTTTATGTGATTATCAATAGAAAGAATATCTTATTCTCTATACGGTTCGATTATACATTTTCCTTCATATTCAATAGATATAGAGTTATAGAGAGATTAACTTTCGAAAATCAGTCAGCTTTGCAAAAATTATGAAAACAACAGATATATTCAAAAAAATCTAATTGACAGATGTCAGTGGCAAGTGCAAAACCAAAGTGGAAAGTATATGATCTGAAAGTGATATAAGTGACAGAGTGTCCCTCGCCATTGACTTGCATTTGCGGCCTCGCCTCAAGATAGGAACTTATAATGCCAGAAGTACGAGAAAGGCAAAAGAGAAGATGGAAGGACTGTATAGCAGAAGATTTGAGAGAGGAAGAACTGTGTCACGAAGGTGCTTTGGACAGGAATGAGTAGAAGAGAAGAGTAAGAAACAGCGACTTCTAATAAAATAGGGAAAAGTTGAAGCAGGAGGAAGTGTTAAGTGCAATACATAATGTACGTTCGTATTCGTATTAAAATTTTATTAGATTTTAGAATCTTTTCAAAGGAACTTTCAGTATGGATATGTAAAAAATAGTGTGTTCTTGTTTCAATTATACAGGATATATAGAATCTTTTTCAAGGAACTTCGAATTGACGGAAGGTTTTGTGCTGGCCACAACAGATTTTTTTTATATTCAGTCTAATAGATTTTGTTATTTGTAACAGTTTACATTTGGCGTGGCATCAAAAGAAGTAAATTATCGATGATTTTTAAATAATTTTTGTCAGCGCTTTTTCATAAATTCATCAACCACTCTGATTCGGTTGAAGATACGGTACCGGGGTTTAAAAATTTTAATTCAGTTTGGAATTATCCTTCATGTCATGTTAAACGATTTTTGCTCCGATGAGCGGTTAACGAATTATTAACAATTTAAACTTATGTGAAATTTCACTAAAATTTTAAACATCCGCAAATCAGCTTAGTGTTCATTTTTTCTTCTGAAATTTGAACGCGATTAAAGATAAGCTTTAGTGTGCATTTAATAATTTAATAATAAATCTTAAAACTAATCGTATGTGAGTGAGCTTTAAGAAATGTCAAAAAATAATCTTTGAAAATGGCATATACCTATTAACTAATATATTGCTAATGCTCGTATCTTTCCCATAAGAGTAGGTGAAGGAAACACTGTGAAATGGAAATATAATTTCTGCATAAGTCTATCTCTCACAATCACCCAACCGGCAATTATGCGCATGCTCGGAAATCTTGACTACTATTGGCTAACGCTGACAGCGTCGCTGGTTGGGCAGCGTTCCAAAATCCTACTCTTAGAGTACGAAATTATTCAAAGTCGTTTCAAAACTAATAATCTTACTCTCAGAGTTTACTCAACCTGTTCCAAAACAGCCAGAGTTTACTCCAAAGTGATGTTCTACATACTCTACTAACAAGGAGGGTATAGAAATTACTCCACAATATTTTCAAACGTAGATGCTCACGATTCTCAACATATGAAAGTAATGTGCCTTCTTGAGGAAGAAAACATGCTTTTGGTTGAAAATAAACATAAGTAAATACGTTGGCGTGTATTACGAGCATACTTTTGTAATAAAAGCGCTTTTATGGAGCGTACTTTCACATTATATTGAGGAGAGTGCTCCATAAAAGCGCTTTTATTACGGGCTTGTCATTAATGTTGTAATTATAAGTAGTTTTGTTAGTTTTATAAAATTATTTTTAATTTAGTTTCAAGTTTTTACTTCAACAAAACTCTCATTCGTTCCAAAACACAACACATCATACTCTACGCCAAAACTCGGTATTCTTGGTTTTGGAACGCTGCCCTGGTGATGCAGCGAGCACATGGTTTGACTTTGACGTTTGATTTCATTTCTGTTTGTAGTTGCACTTCGAAAGCATTTGCTTTATGTTTCATACAGTAATTTATTGTCACCTAAATAAATTAATCCTGACCAGATTGTATTCCTATTATTTTTACAGTACAACAAAGTAAATTATTTAATTCAAATTTAGCACTAGAATATGTCAATGTTTTTTATTATTACTAATATTTATATTCAAGAATTTATATACAAAATAAATAGTAGGTACATTGTTTAATTTCTCAAATTTAAATTAAAAATTTCTCGCGCTAGTCGTTAATAAACAGAACTCTGTGATTCGCAAAAAGTGATGATGATTTCCTCGTTAGCCAATAGTAGTGAAGGTTTCCAAGCATGCGCATAATTCGCGGTTGGGTGTTTGTGTGAGATAGACTTATGCAGAAATGATATTTCCATTTCACAGTGTTTCCTTCAAGAAAAGCAAAGGATCTGCAATATATTAGTTAATAGGTATATGGAAAATGGTGAATAATTTGACTCCGCTCAAACTAGAACCCAAACGTAAGAACAATTCCTGAGTACCAATTTAAGAGAGGCAAAATTTTGTTCGTCGGGATCCTCCCATACCGAACAATGTATAGAGTGTTAAATACATTCATATTTATGGGACAGGTTTGAGTTCAATTCTTCTTGGGGCTATAAGTCGTACCCTTGTTTCGCTGGAGCGGCTAGTACAGAAGCTTCGCCGAGCCTTGTTAGTGAAAAATTGATTGGTTGTAGTATGTATTAAGAGGAAAGCAGGTTTGGTTAACGGAGGACCCTCGGAGATAATTGTATGGTGCAGTTTTGATATATTAGTTTTGTTTGTTTTCAGCTTAATTGGCTAGTGTAAATTAGATCCCAGCTAAGTTTAATTGTTATAAGCCCAAGGGATATGCGCCGGTATTATATTTATGAATACATATGTCTTTCTTCTTTATAGCGTTTGTAAAATAATTTAGTGCATACGTACCCATTTCTTGGTGTGGAAATATAACCGAAAGTAGCTTCACTAAGGCCCGGTTTCACCATTGCCGAATAAATTCACAAATAGTTATTTGACGAATAAAGGCGTATTCAGACTCGCGAAATCACCAGCTTGAAACTACAAATTTAATCCTGTGCAAAGCCATCGTGCAACGCCTCCACGCAACAAATTCAAACGCGTTCACAGTAACGAAATCACGTCACAATTTTCGATATTGGTGGTGTCAAATTTGTATAAGACACTTGTCAGTATTTGTTGTGCGTGATTTTTCGTGAAAAAATCTGATGTGGCCAGCACATGACCTCCCGCAAATTTCATGTTTAAAATAGCAAAGAGCTTTAAGTAAAGTATCTTTTTCCGTTCCGGTTGATCGTTTATAAACAAAATCTAATTTGTTGTTTTAATAAATAGAAGTCTGTAATACGAAATTAATTTCGTGCCAAAAATAATCGATTATCATGGGCCTATAGCGCTCACCATCAACTATAACAGTTCGACCTTCATCATTTTCGAAAAAATAAGTTCCAAAGACGCCACCTGACCATAGTGCGCACCAAACAGTCTCATTTTGAAATGAAATGGTACCTCGTAAATCACATGAAGATTTTCCTCTGCCGATATCTGGCAATTTTGCTTATTAACATACCCAGAGAGGAGAAAATGTGCCTCACCAAAGAAAAAGATAATCCTCGAAAAATCATCATCAACTTCCAAGTGCTCTAAAAACGCAATCCGTGTAAATTTTTGCTGTACATGATCCATGTCGTAAATGTGTAGTTGTAAACCAATATTTGACATTTTGAAAATACGTACTTATACTGACAGAATTATATTTACAAATCAAATATATTTCTACTAAATTCTTCTTAACACGGTTTCATTATTAATGTAAATGTGACAGTGACATTTATTTAAATACGTCAATATTTTATTAAAGTATTATGTTTTTGTTTGACTCATGAGTCAGATGAATAAATTATTTTATAAATTTATATTTAAAGTTATTTAAAGTTTTTTAAAGTTATATTATCGTAGAATTGAAGATTGTACCATTATATTATATTTTTAATAGTAAAAGTTGCTGAAAAATTATATTCAATGCAATTTTTTCAAGAAAAACTGGTAAAAGCTTGTATAAGTGATACTTCCGGTTATCTGATATGCACTAAAAACTAATCAACTCTTCCCGCATTAGTATAGAATGGGTATACAAAATTTCAAAATTTTCTGATTGGTAGTATTTGAGTAATCGTGTCCACAGGATCCACACATCCACACACACATACACACATACACACACACATACATACCCACAGACATCATTGTAAAAATCTGATGTGGCCAACACAAAACCTCCCGCTATTTAAATTTTACATACATACATACGTACATAAAATCATGCGATTCCCACTTAGGGGGTTAGCAAATACCCGTAAACAATAGTCACAATAAGAAAAGAGATAAGAGTAAGAGCTCAGCTGACTCACTTCACTCTTTAACAATATTCTTCTTTCGCCTTGTCCAAAATCATCATAGCATTCATACATATTAAAATGACCGATTTTCGGTAGCGAATAACCCCATCCGGACCACAATAATAGTTACGCAACAATCTTCCTTCGCCACACTTTCCTATCCATTTTTATTAATTTAAATACATACTTACGTATTTACTAACGCTGTAAACTGTTCCACTGCATAAAACTATTGATTTATATACTATTTTCTTTTTAAAATGTCACTATTATAAATTTGAAGTGATTAGTTTTTTGACAGTGACATTCACATGTCAGTTACATTCATTTGAAATATGAACTGAGTAACAAAAAAATTGTTTTTATCTTAGGCTTCGGGACTAATAAAAAAAATTAATTTTAAATTTATCTGCAAAATACATAGAAAAAGTATTAATGTATTCCTGTAGAAAATTCAATAATTTTTAATTGTCATAAGACATAAAATGCGAAAAAATGGCATTTAATGATATTTTTTGAAGAAAAACCATTATGAGCTTCAGGTAAAGAGCCATTTCCGGTTATCCGATTTACACCAAAATCTAATGGCTTCTTTTCATATTAGAATAGGATAGAAATACAAAGTTTCAGAATTTTCTGAATGATAGTATTTGAGTTAGAGCGAAGACAAAATCCCTACACATACACACACACACACACACACACACATACATACATACATACATACATACATACACACACACATACACACATACAGACATCATCGTGAAAATGTTAAAAATGTATTCTTGGGACCTTAAAACGTGGTCATTTACTAAAATCTCGATATGAGATTTTTAGCACGATCCCTATACCTCCCTTACCAAGGGTAGCGGGAGGTAAAAATGTTAAAATCGGATTCTGGGGACATCAAAACGTGCTTATTCACTAAAATCTCTATATGCGATTTTTAGCACGATCCCTATACCTCCCTTACCTAGGGTAGCGGGAGGTAAAAAGTGAGTATTGTAAACGAATTACCTAAACCTAATATAATTATTGCAATATAGTTTTTTAAGAAATGTCATTTTAATAGATGAGTAAAGAAAATGATTGGTTCAATCAGTGACAAGAGCGTTGCAAACGATTGAAATGTTTAGCGTTTGCATACTTTTCGTTTGAAACAGATTCGTTGCATGAAACCACTGCACACAAATTTCTATTGGTCGAATGATTGCATAAGATTGAATTTGTAGTTTCAAGCTTGAGATTTCGGAAGTCTGAATGAACCATAATTTTGTTCAATGAATAGTCAAAGTTTTGTTTTTCCAATCAAATTTAGTTTAATAGATACACACCGATTTTTCACACTTGACTGTTACGTCATAGTTTGATGTTCGTATATTGGATATACGTATCGAAGACAGAATGTAGGAAACCATAAGTAAGACAGAGATAAACATACGATACGTATATCTAATATACGAACATCAAACTATGACGTAACGGTCAAGTGTGAAAAATCGCTGTATAGTTATTCGTAAAATATTATTCTTATCCAACACTGACTCATAGTTACTATGGTCATTTGAAATAACTATAAACTCGCCGTCAAATGATTATGGACTGATGTTCAACTTTTATCCCTTTCCGCACCCTGTCCCTTGCCAAGCGGTGTTGCCGCTTGTAACTTGACATGACCAGGAATGAACGCAAAAGTCATATAATACATTTAAAACTAA
Organism: Ophonus ardosiacus; assembly: GCA_943142095.1. Classification (NCBI taxonomy): domain Eukaryota; kingdom Metazoa; phylum Arthropoda; class Insecta; order Coleoptera; family Carabidae; genus Ophonus; species Ophonus ardosiacus. The sequence continues at coordinate 13,478,764 of OW964840.1, forward strand.
TTAAAATTTTTAATACATTGTAAATAAAGAAAACATTATTACAAATAAGTAAGGTAAGACAGTAATACGTAATATAAAATATAAAAATTGTCTCTGTGGAACATTTATATTTCTATTTGACACATCAAGCTAAGGTCGCGTTTGCGTTAAAGTAGGTACGATAACCGGTGAAATCTAAATAAAAGGTAAGAATAATTGATTATTAGCACATAGGTAAACAGTAGATCTGCCAACATATCATGCTTCTGCAGTCAAATCCAAAGTTTTCTTGTTATTTAATAAATTATATTTTTTTTTCAGGATGTAACGCCAATTTTTTGAAAAAAATGTGTACATTGGCAATAACTGTTTTTGCCTGCCTGTTCAAATCCTGTTTTCCTAAACGTTTTTTATAAGAACCAGGACTTATTTAATTCATGAGTTTCACTCATTTTCTTCTCAAAAGTCTAAATGTAATGCAATTTATAGGATTGGGAATAAAAAGCGCACGCAAGTACTAACGAAAATATCAGAATATAAAATGACATTGATAGATTACAGATATTTGAACAGGTAGACACTTAAAAAATTTGGCATCAGTGTAGAAATCTCCAGTCCATAATTATTTGACGGCAAGTATAATGTACAATATTACTCACTCCGTGAGAGAATATTTAGGAAGTCACGGAGGAATTATCACAGATTTTTGCGTTTTTTACCTCCCGCTACCCTAGGTAAGGGAGGTATAGGGACCATGCTAAAAATCGCATAGAGATTTTAGTGAATAAGCACGTTTTGGTGTCCACACAGTCCGATTTTAACATTTTTACAATGATTCGTATAAATGACTCCATTTTCAGACTTTAATTATATATAATGTAAAATAAGATTTAGTAAAAAATCTGATGGTTTTATGAAATAAGGATTAGTTTATTTTTGCCAATAATAAAACTTTTTTAATAAACTAATCCTTATTTCATAAAACCATCACATTTTTTTACTAAATCTTATTTTACATTATATTTTACAATCATGTCTGTAGGTATGTATGTATGTATGTGTGTGTGTGTGTGTGTGTGTGTGTGTGTGTGTGTGTATGTGTCTGTGTCTGTGTCTAAATACCTAAGTTTTATGCATGGACGTATCATAATAGACAATTCTACACGAATTTCTTTGACATAAACGTTATTTTATAGCCCGCGGGCCTCATTATAGCCCGGCGGGCTACCTACAATATAAACAATTGAAACAGGCAACATGAAAAGTTTTTATTACAAATCGAAAAATTTTATATTCTTTAATGAAAAATGAAAATTAATTTTACGATATTTATATGGAAAGCAGAAAACACGGAGATACACAAAATAAAACTCAAATGACAGAACTAATAAACAAACAATAAACTGTTGTTTTCCGCTTTCATAGCAACACTAGATACTGGATGTACGAGGACAAATTCTTTTCGTTACAATTTTTCTAACACTCATAATTTGAAAATTTTCGTCCGTGCATAAAGTTTTGTATGTACTACGAGCGTAAACTTGCTTTTATGGCCTTTGACGTGTTTTTATCCTTCGGCTTACGCCTCGGGCTCAAAATCCCGCCGCAGGCCATAAAAGCCTCCTTACGCTCTTAATACATAAATAACTATAAATATACCGTGAGTATTTTTTAACGTGAAACATTGGGTTGGTTTACAGCACTGTATTTGCGTGTCCCATTTAAAATGAAACATAGGGAACGAATTTGACAGATGAATTATATTTAAATATTGTAAGAAATTTAGCCAAGTCAGAAAACCACTCAAGAGCACTAAACATATTTCGGGCACAAGGTACACACAATATTTCTTCTACAATTAAATTTAATTTTTAGGAAACAGGTATAATTATTTAAACAAAATTAACCTCTTATGACATCTTGTCAATATGACTGATAACCGCTGAATTTTCCTATAAGTTACGACTTGACATTTGATTGACAGCAATGTAGTTGCCTGTCTCATTTACAACATAGGGAATGAATTTGACAGAAGTATTATATTAAAAAATTGTAAGAAATTTGGCCAAGTCAGAAAATCACTCGGACACTAGGTGCACATAATATTTTTTCTACAGCTAAATTTAATTTAGAAAGCAGGTATAATTATTTAAACAAAATTAACCTCTATTGACGTTTTATCAAATGTCAAATTCGTTCCCTATATTTCATTTTAAATGGGACACGCAAATACATTGCTGTAAATCAAATGTCGAATCGTAACCATATGACAAACCCAATGTTTCACGTTAGAAACTACTCACGGTATGTAATATATTGCCATATATCATCTTGCCTATGCGTCAAACAAAAACATAATTTTAATAACAATTTTGACATATTTAAACAAATGTCACTGTCAGGAAGCAATTGCATTAAAATTAGTAATGAAACCGTGTTGAGGAGAATATAATAGTAAAATATTTAATTCTAATGAAATTGAGGTTTGTCAAAATAATATATTTTACGCACAACTGTATTGTAATTGTTTGTTTACATTTTAGTTACCATGGCGGAAAATGAAAGATTACACCCTGCGGGCGGTAAAGTGTAAAGCAAAAGCCCGCCGGGCGGTAAAAAATATGACAAAAAAAAAACACAAATAACGGTAAATAATATTTTATTTGTGGATATTTATAATACAGATTCAACGAAATTCCCTCCAAATGAATTGTCTCTGAAGATTTCTTTAACTGGAGATTCAGATTACAGCCCAGGTTTATCATGGTCTTTGTCTTTAGTACCAATAATCAGTCGAGCTGTTTTATTTTTTAGACTGAAAAGTAGGCACAATCTATAGAATAACAATATATACGAGTAATATTGATATATTACCATACCTTTTCATTGAAATATGCGAGCAACAACAGTTTCGTTCAAAATTGTCACATTTTTTCTCTCAACCAGGCTTGCAACACATCGTATTCGTTTTGATATCGGTCCTTTGACTTACCAGGACATAAATCCGCTAAAGCTTCATTAGCTTCTAGCAAATTTTTTTCAGAAATTTCAGTATCATATTCAGGTTGAAGCTCCATGCTTGACATTTTTAATTATTTGTTTACACAAAACAAATGGTTACCAATACAACGCATCGCCTAAATGTTTCTTGGCATAGCCATCTGGCCATCTAATATTTTTTACATAGCAACAAGCTTTTAGTCATACAATTAATAAATTACGTTTCATTCGGTTTCAGTTCTGCGTAAAACGTTGTACGTACCTCAGGCCGTAAGAGATTTACGCCTTTGGACGAATAAAAGCCCTCCGCTTCGCGTCGGGCTTCAAATTTCGTCCGCAGGCGTAAACCCTTTCTTTCGGCCCTCTATACGTACATAACTATTCCATCATACATAAATATTAGATGTACAAGATGATCTGATTAAAATTTGCTATTTTTGCAGCACTATAAATTAATATTAATTTACAACTACACATTTACAAAATGGATCGTGTACGGCGAAGAATTTGCAAAGATTGCGTTTTAGAGCACCTGGAAGTTGATGCTGATTTTTATAAGAATGTGTGTGAGACGATTTTTCCTTAAAGTCCGTTAAAATATGTGGTTACTAATATCGGAATTAAATTCAACGATTTTCATAAAAATTATTAAATTTTCAGATTAATAATTTTTCTATATATTTTTTTAAATAAATTTATTAAATATCCTACAATATAAATGGTATCGACGTGTATCCAGGTGTTAAAATAAACTATATTAACAATTAAAAAAATCCGTAAACTGTTCTGTGCAATACATACTTTAATTAAACAACAATATTTACTGTGAAAACAAGCCATAGCAACGGTTTCAATTGTCGAACTACAGGAGTCGGCAACCGTAATCAAGTCAGTTCGCGTCAGTTGTCAGGCTTTGTCCCTGGTTACCGATAGGGCATTGTTAGTTTGTTTGGTTGGCAACGCAGGTAAGCTAGTTGACAGCTGATCATTCAAGATCACTTTAAAAGTATTTTACGGTGTATATGGCCCTTCAGGGCTTACAGAAGTGTGAAAATTCTTAGAAAGGAATTATTTCTCTTTTGGATGGGACAAAAAGATGACTTTTGGTGAATATAGGTGTTATTAGAACATAATAGGGTGAAAATTGAAAGTAACTAACCGTAAGATGGAAATGGATCACCTATTTTTGGTAATTTATACATTTAAAATGTGCTGTTTCCCATACCACGAGATTGATATAAATATTTAGTGACAATGGGCCCATAAACCAATTTTTACCTTCCGTCAAAAGGAAGGTATTGTTTTTGGTCAAAAAATTCGGTGGTGAGTTTTTAATGTATAAGCACGTTTTAGGGTCCCTACAATACGAATGTACTATTTTTAAGATGATGTCTGTATGTGTGTCCGTGTGTGTGTCTGTGTGTGTGTGTCTGTGTGTGTGTGTCTGTGTGTCCGTGTGTATGTGTGTGTGTGTGACAAATTTTTCTCCGACGATAACTCCAAAACTACATTTCTAAAAATTATGATTCTTTCATATTCCTCTTCTTTACAACTATATGAAAAGCTGATTAGATTTTGGTTATAATTGGTCAACCGGAAGTACCCTTATTTGAAGTTTTTAACAGTTTTTCTTAAAAAAATGCAGTTAAATATTATTTTTTGACATTTTCTTATTATATTTATTAAATAAAATACTCTTCTCTATATGGTTTGATTATTCATTTTCCTTCATATTCAATAGATGTAGAGTTAAAGCGTTACAAAGAAATAAATTTTCAAAAATTAGTCAGCTTTGTTATTTATCATGGAAACAGCTGACATAATTATTCAAAAAAATTTAATTGACAGATGTCAGTTGCAAGTGCAAAACCAAATATGGAAAAAAGTATAGGATCTAAAATTGGTATGTCATAGTGTAGCTCGCAAGTGACACGCAGAGAAAGGCAAAAGAGAAGATGGAAGGACATTACTTAGTGTAGTTTATATGTATGTTATAATTTTATTGAATTTATAGAACCTTTTCAAATGAACTTTTGGTATGGAATTTGTAAAAAATAGTATGTGTTCGTGTTTGATTTTACATGATAGTATATAGAATCTGTTCCAAGGACCTTTTGGTATGAGATTTGTACAAAATACATGGAATTGACGGAAGGTCTTGTGCTGGCCACAACAGATTTTTTAAAATATTTTTAAATGAAAGTTCGTTTAATTTTGAAGCAATTCGTGGTATCAAAATGTCATAATTGTTTCTTACCTCCCGCATCGCTTGGTAAGGGAGATATAGGATCGTGCTAAAAATCACATATCGAGATTTTAGTAAATGACCACGTTTTAAGATCCCAAGAATCCAATTTTAATATTTTCACGATGATGTCTGTATGTGTGTTTGTGTGTATGTGTATTGTGTGTGTGTATGTGCATGGATTTTGTCTTCGCTCTAACTCAAATACTATCGTTCAGAAAATTCTGAAATCTTGTATTTCTATCCTATTCTAATGTGAAAAGAAGCCATTAGATTTTGGTGTAAATCAGATAACCGGAAATGGCACTTTACCTGAAGCTCATAATGGTTTTTCTTCAAAAAATACCATTAAATGCCATTTTTTCTCATTTTGTCATTATGAAAATTAAAGATTATTGAATTTTCTACAGGAATTCATTAATACCTTTTATGTCTTACTAGTATGTTATTGTTTTATAACAACCTCAACATTAGGTCCGTTATTGAGTAAATAATGCCCTAGGGCGTATTATGTTGCTATGGTAATGTTGACAACAAACTGAGGTTAATAATACTGATACTAACATAAAGTGCAGTTAAGGTTAAGAAGCATTGTGAATTGTAGTTGTTTATAATCATATTTGTTTCATCACAAATACAAACCAGCATATTGAATTTTCTACAGGAATACATTAATACTTTTTACCTCCCGCTACCCTTGGTAAGGGAGGTATAGGGATCGTGCTAAAAATCACTTATCGAGATTTTGGTAAATGACCACGTTTTAAGGTCCCTAGAATCCAAATTTAACATTTTCACGATGATGTCTGTATGTGTGTATGTGTGTGTGTGTATGTATATATGTGTGTATGTATGTATGTATGTATGTATGTATGTGTGTGTGTATGTGTAGGGATTTTGTCTTCGCTCTAACTCAAATACTATCATTCAAAAAATTATGAAACCTTGTATTTATACCCTATTCTAATATGAAAAGAAGCCATTAGATTTTGGTGTAAATCGGATAACCGGAAATGGCACTTTACCTGAAGCTCATAATGGTTTTTCTTCAAAAAATACCATTAAATGCCATTTTTTCGCATTTTATGTCTTATGAAAATTAAAGATTATTGAATTTTCTACAGGAATGCATTAATACTTTTTCTATATATTTTACAGATAAATTTTAAAATAATTTTTTTTATTAGTCGCGAAGCCTAAGATAAACCCAATAATTCCTTTGTTATACAGTTCATATTTCAAATGAATGTAACTGACAGTAAGTGTCACTGTCAAAAAACTAATCACTTCAAATTAATAATAGTGACATTTTAAAAAGAAAATAGTAAATAAATCAATAGTTTTATGCAGTGGAACAGTTTGCAGCGTTAGTAAATAAGTAAGTATGTATTTAAATTAATAAAAATGGATAGGGATATGTGTGGAAGGATGATTGTTGCGTAACTATTATTGTGGTCTAGATGCGGTCATTCGCTACCGAAAATCAGTCACTTTAATATGTTCTTATGTATGAATGCTATGATGATTGTGGACAAGGCGAAAGAAGAATGTTGTTAAAGAGTGAAGTGAGTCAGCTGAGCTCTTACTCTTATCCCTTTTCTTATTGTTACTATTGTTTCCGGGTTTTTGCTAACCCACTAAGTGGGAAACGCGTGATTTTATGTATGTATGTAAAAATTAAATAGCGGGAGGTTTTGTGTTGGCCACATCAGATTTTTCTATATATTTTACAGATAAATTTAAAGATTTTGTCTTCGCTCTAACTCAAATACTATCATTTAGAAAATTCTGAAACCTTGTATTTCTATCCTATTCTAATATGAAAAGAAGCCATTAGATTTTGGTGTAAATCGGATAACCGGAAATAGCACTTTACCTGAAGCTCATAATGGTTTTTCTTCAAAAAATATCATTAAATGCCATTTTTTCGCATTTTATGTCATAAAAATTAAAGATTATTGAATTTTCTACAGGAATACATTAATACTTTTTCTATATATTTTACAGATAAATTTAAAAATAATTTTTTTTTTATTAGTCCCGAAGCCTAACATAAACACAAATCCTTTGTTACACAGTTCATATTTCAAATGAATGTAGCTGACAGTAAATACCACTGTCAAAAAACTAATCACTTCAAATTAATAATAGTGACATTTTGAAAAGAAAATAGTAAATAAAGCAATAGTTTTCTGCAATGGAACAGTTTGCAGCGTTAGTAAATACTAGTGCTGTGAAGATCCGACAAAACAAGGATCCGAGTACTCGGATTTTAAAATATCCGGTTCCTCGGATATCCGATGTTCGGATATTGAAGCGGATATCCGTAAATTTAATTCGGATTTGGATCCGGATCCTGATTTGGGTACCATATCCCATTCGGATCCGGATTCGATGTGTTGTTCACGGCTCCGGATCCGAATTTTAATTCTGGATCCGTTTCATCATTTTGAATGTAAAGGCAAACATTTGAATGTAGACGGTTGTAGAGACAGCGGTCTGTAATCAGCAATAAATTTTATAATACCCCTCTAAAATAGCTAGGTAGTTGGTGCAAATTTTTCTTAGAATATTGAAAATTCTGTAGTTCTAAAATTTTAACATTTAATATAACAAATACTTCAAAGTAAACGAAATATAACATAAAAGGGATTGTTTTTGTTACCTACTTATAGTTCTGTGGAATCGAGGAATTTTCTTCTTAGCGGATGCTAAAAGTTTAACATCGAAAATATACCGACTATTAACTACATCAAACAAAAATGTATAGTGGATTATTTCATAATCAAATTTATTTGGTTTTGTGACTCCATGATAATATACATTCTAATATTATCATCTAGTTCAATACTGAAAATAGGTACTCGAATCCGAGAACCGATGCGCATACTGAAATTCCATATCTAAAATCCGATACTCATACTCATATTCGGATCCGAATCCAAAATCCAATACTCAGATTCGGATCCAAAACCCGATACTCAGATCCGATACTGAGATTTGGATCCGAGATCCGGATAGTACAACATTCAATTATCTGGATATCCGGATATTTTTGGATCCGAAACCGAAACTATCCGGATCCGGATCCCACCACTAGTAAATACGTTGGTATGTATTTAAATTAATAAAAATTAAATAGCGGGAGGTTTTGTGTTGGCCACATCAGATTTTTGTATTATGATTTTACGCAAATGTGTTATATTTGCAAAATTTCACAACATGCCTGCAGAAATAATACTAATGACAGTTAGAGAACTAAATGACGGTCGTGGCAATTGTCAATATTATTATAAATAAAAGTATAATAAATAAGAGAACAACATCTTGTTTATAATAAAAAAAAAACTCTTCACAATGTTTGCCAACTTATAACATAAACATCTCCAACAATAACTCTATATCTTTATTTTATTAACTAAATATTTTCACACCAACATCCAACGTTAAATGATTTGTCCATTTCTTATTTGGAAACACAGCGATATATACCTGAACATAAGTTATCAACTGATCTTCTACAGATAGTGTATATGGCATACAGGCCTTGGTTAGGCCTGTTGTACCCCCTGGTGTGCAAATAAGAAACTAGCACCATTTGTGTCGAGAGAGCTCAGCTCTCATGGCTTTATTCTCGAAACCAGGGATCGGACGAGGTATAGCACGCTCAACAATAATGGGGTCCCGTGGCCGCGTGCCTGAGTGTCTGGTCGAGGACCTGGGGAACTGGGTTCGATTTGTATGGCCCATTGTTGCTATCCATCGACCTTGAAACATTTCGTCGAGCCGTTCGTACACTCGACGAGTATTGTGAGCCGGCGCTCCATCTTGTTGGAACCACATATTTTGTCTTTCATTCAAGTTTAAATCTTCTAAATAATTTAATAATTCATTTTCCAAGAAACATAAATAATGTGCAGCGTTTAAATTGTCTTCATAAAAATGTGGTCCAATAATTTTATTCCCAAACATTCCAAGCCATGCATTAAAGCTCCATCTGTGTTGATTATTTTTTTCTCTAAATTCACGAAGATGTTCTTCAGCCCAAATGTGCTCATTATTTCTATTAAATAATCCATTATTTAAAAATTTAGATTCATCTGTCCACAGAATTTTTCTAAGAATATTATTATCGTCCTGATACTGCACCAAAAACCATTCGCAAAACACTATTCTGCGTTCATTGTCATTATTATGTATAGCATGTAATAGTTTGTATGAATATGATTTATGCTTTTTCAAAAAGCGCCATACGGACATATTAGAAATAAAATGTTCTTGAGCAATTTCGCGTGTGGATGAATTGGGATTACGCGCAATAGAAGCTAAAACTGCGATTTCTATTTCTTCATTGTTTCTCACGGGATGTTGCCTTTCACGTTTTTGTGGAAATGATCCATAGTTTTTCAAATTTCGTGCTAATAGCCTATGCGTCAAACAAAAACATAATTTTATGACAGTTTTGACATATTTAAACAAATGTCACTGACAGGAAGCAATTATATTAAAATTAATAATGAAACCGTGTTAAGGAGAATATAATAGTAAAATATTTTATTAAGGTTTGTAAAAATAATATATTTTCCATCATATATAAATGTTAGATGTATAGGATGATCTGATTTAAAGTTGCTAATTGCTATTTTTGCAGCGCTATAAATTAATAGTAATTTACAACTATACATTTACCAAATGGATCATGTACGGCGAAGAATTTACAAAGATTGCGTTTTAGAGCACCTAGAAGGTGATGCTGGTTTTTATAAGAATGTGTGTGTATGTGACGATTTTTCCTTAAAGCCTATTAAAATATGATCCAAAACTTCTCAAATTTGGTATTTAAAACTCATATATAATTTGAAACAACATATTAGATTTTAACCATATATGATAAATCGGATGTAGTACTCAATTTGGAGCTCTAACAGATTTTTGAGAAAAAACAATAAAACAATCCAAAATTACGTATTACAGACTTTTCTATTTATTGGACAACAAATTTGATTTTATTTACAAACGATTAACCGAAAATGATACTTTACTTAAAGATCACTGCTATTTTAAACATGGAATTGGCGGCAGGTCATGTGTTGGCCACATCAGATTTTTTATAATAGCGTTTTAAAACAGATCATTTATTCTCAAATATCAACATTTTGAATTTTTCAAAATTAAAAAGTAGGCAGGCATCAGGTTCATCTATTCGTTGCCAAATGAAATACTTTTAAGCACTAGTGCTTAAAAGTAACATTTTACACATTAAACTGTCACTTCTACGCATTAAACTGTCACTTTTACGCATTAAACTGTCATTTTTAAGCACTAGGGCTTAAAAGTATTTCATTTAGCAACGAAAATGGCAAGCAAAATGTTGTTATAAAACACTTTTATAAAAATATTTTTAAAATTTGCTACATTAAACCTTGTTGATTTAGGGATATTGTAGTTGGTAACATTGGGTTGACATTTATTCAATTATTTGAAAGTTCATGTCATTTCTGATTTATAACGTTTGAAAATTTAAATAAATGTCATATAATATCAGCTTTGTAAAACAAAAAAATGTGCATTGAAATGAATACTCATTCGATATGCAATTGGTTATCGCAGTGACTTCAAAATGAACGCAAATTAAAAAAAAAAAATCTGTTGTGGCCAGCACAAAACCTTCCGTCAATTCGATGTATTTTGTACATATCCTATACCAAAAGTTCATTGAAAAAGATGCTGTATATCCTGTAAAATTTTAACACCAACACACTATTTTTTACAAATTCCATACCGAAAGTTCCTTTCCCTATTTTATTAGGGGTCGCTGTTTCTTACTCTTCTCTTTTACTGATTCCTGTCCAACGCATCTTCTTCACAAAATTCTTCCTCTCTCATATCTACACAGTCCTTCCATTTCTCTTTGGCCTTTCTTGTACTTCTGGCATTGAAAATTCCAATCTTGAGGCGAGTCTGTAACTGCAAGTCACTTGCGAGGGACACTATCACATTCACATATAACTTTCTGACCCTATACTTCCAACTTTGGTTTTGCATTTGACACTGACATCTGTCAATTAAAATTTTTGAATTACCTGCTGTTTCCAAAATTTTTATCAAAGCTGACTAATTTTTGAAAGTTAATCTCTCTTAATGTCTCTATAACTCTATATGTAGTGAATCTGAAGGAAAATGTATATTTAAACCGTATAGAGAATAAGATATTCTTTCATATTGATAATCACAAAATGTCGAAAAATGATATTTAACTGCGTTTTTTCAAGAAAAACTGTTAAAAACTTCAAATAAGGGTACTTCCGGTAGAGCAATTATAACCAAAATCTAATCAGCTCTTTACATGGATGCAAAGAACAGGAATACGAAAGAATTATAATTTTTAGAATTGTAGTATTGGAGTTATCGTCGGAGAAAAATTTGTCACACACGGACACACACACATACAGACATCATCTTAAAAATAGCAAGTTCGTATTCTAGGGACCCTAAAACGTGCTTATTCACTAAAAACTCACCAACGAATTTTTTGACCAAAGACAATACCTTCCTTACCTAAAGGTGACGGAAGGTAAAAACATTTTGAGAACAAATATAGTCAATAAACAAATGATAATCTGTAATTTATTTTTTATAACCATTTTTAATTTTTTGCAAGTTTTTACTTAAATGCATCGAAGAGAGCGTACTATACTACAGTTCGAAGTCCGTATAGGTATCCCCATAACAAATGAAGAGCGAATCGGGGTAAAATGATCGTCTTTTGTCCTTTAATAGCCTGTTTGTCGCCTTCACAACCGTAACGTGTAAATACCACCGATGGTCGCTCCGCAGTTGTTTCGCTCGGCTTTTGTTTGGTGAACGTGGAGTGTGCCAGCCCGATGCGTTGCTGTTTTGTCACTGCTGCCAACTCAAAGGCAATGATTTTTGAATTAGCGAGTATTGTATTTGAGGGTTTTAGATGTTTTCATTTGTTACGGTCTTTTATTGGTTGACAGATTTTATTAATGGCTAAAATTGGCGCCTTTTCATTTTTAGGAGAAATATCACAATGGGGTTCTTCGAGATATTAACAAATTAGAAAAATGGTCATTTATTTTAACTCTAGGCATCAAATTTGAATGATAGCGACTATCAATGTTTTAAAAAATCTGTATGTACTTATTACTTGTATGTAAATATTTGTATAATTAGAGATAAATTATACAATAGTTATTTACATTCGAGTGCGTGTAAGTTGTATTTTACAGGGCGACAGCTTTGTTTAAGGAACGAGCCCTTAAGGCGAGTGCCTTATTAGCTGGAGCGCTGTAAAATACTTCACGCACGAGATTTGTATCAAATTTTTTGGCCGACGATAATGAAAATCACTTTTTTCAATGAGATAGTTTGTACTTCTGAAAAGGGTTAGTTTAAAATACTGGGGTTAAGTCAATTTCCAAATTTGATTTTACTTACCTTCATTAGAGTACTTCTTCTAGCAAAAATTTATTTGTAATAATAGACGTTGTTTATGACTGATAATGTATTTATTTGCTCATGTTTTCTTCATAATAAATAATAGGTAGGTGTCGATATTTGACATTTCAGCAATATTCGCCTCGCGTATTTGACATGTATATCGATCGGTGACTATGTCGGTAACGGCGGATTTTTACAATAATGACAGATGTCGCTGCCGTGATTTTGGTTTATATAAATTAATTTTAAATATAGGAAATGTTAAAGTAAAAAAATAAGTTATGTAGGTAGTACTTTTTTACATGAACTTTATTACAGTAAAGATGATTTCTTTTCTAAATGCCCATAAACGTCCAGTGTATTTTGATTATTTTACCGCATAGTTAGACAAGTTACAACATAGTAAGCGTAAAATGTAGGTTACACTTGCTGTGTATACAATTGTAAAGTTCCCATTACACTTCAGGAGGGCAAAAAATGCATTTTCATTACCATGGAGTTTATCTGATGGATAAATTTAATCTGTTAGGTAGTTAACAAACACTTTAACAAGAAAAACCGGCCCTAAAAGATATAAAATATGTGTGGCTCAAAACTATATTTGCCAGCATTGATAAATGAATAAAAATTTAATTTGCTGACCACACCTGATTTTTAGTAGATATATTTTATGTTGTAGTTTTTTATCTGAATCTGAGGGCGTGTTGATATATTTATAATAAACTCAGCAACAAATTCACAAATTATTCGCCTTTCTTGAACTTTATTTCAAGTTGTGTCCACAGTCTGACTACAGTTAGTATTTATGCGTAATAATGATAGGCTATCCAAGTCAGCCTGATATATATATACACTGGACCTTACTCCGTACGCGAGTGGACGTAATTTATGTCTTTTAAGTCCGTGTTCCAAGCGTCAACACTTGTACAAAGAACGGAATTAAGATAGAGGATATATTAGTGTAATGTGTTTGCTTTTGTGATGTTACAGATATATTATTAAATGTGAATCTGATTTGAAAATTAGAAGTAATTGTAAATTGTAGTCAGATATTACTTATAGTAATTTCATTTTCTTATAGTATTTGAGAAACCGTCCAACATCCACACATCCAAACACATACATACACACACGGACATCATCGTAAAAATGTTATAATCGGATTATAGGGACCTTAAAAAGTGCTTATCCACTAAAATCTGGATATGAGATTTTTAGCATGATTCTAATACCTTTCTTAGCGAGAGGTAAAAAAAGGTAACTGAAAGTTTTTGGTAAAATGTGATGTTTGTATAGTTAGGTTCTATCAACCATATTCTATCTGTTTCTATTAGTTTTTAGATATTGTTGTCCATTTTGGAGATAAAGTTCTATCTGCCAAAAATCGAATCCAACGTGTAATATAGTAGAGATATAAATATTTTAAAATAAGTGTTTTCTGAGCCAAAGAAGTTCAAAAGAGGTTCATAAAGAAGTATCGGGAATGCACACAACCATTAGCTTTTTTTACCTTCCGTCACCTTTAGGTAAGGAAGGTATTGTCTTTGGTCAAAAAATTCGGTGGTGAGTTTTTAATGAATAAGCACGTTTTAGGGTCCCTACAATACGAATTTACTATTTTTAAGATGATGTCTGTATGTATGTGTGTGTGTGTGTCCGTGTGTGTGTGTGTATGTGTGTCCGTGTGTGACAAATTTTTTCTCCGACGATAACTCCAATACTACAATTCTAAAAATTATAATTCTTTCGTATTCCTCTTCTGTACATCCCTATGAAGAGTTGATTACATTTTGGTTATAATGGATAAAGTACCCTTATTTGAAGTTTTTAACAGTTTTTCTTAAAAAAACGCAGTTAAATATTTTTTGACTTTTTGTTATTATACATATTAAAGAAAATACTCCTCTCTATACGGTTTGATTATACATTTTCCTTCATATTCAATAGATGTAGATTTAAAGCGTTATAAAGGAATTAATTTTCAAAAATTAGTCAGCTTTGCTACTTATTATGTAAACAGCTGATAGATACAGGGTGTTATGTAAGTAAGTGATCAACGCTTAACCAATGATAGTGCTGACCCCAAAGATAGTAAATCTGGCAATAATTTTTGTTTAACATACTTTCTACAAGAACTAGAGGTCTTTAAAACTGACCAATCACGTCATAGTTCAAAACTTTATAAAAAAGTAAAAATCAATGGCTTGTAGTGCGAGCTCGATTTTAACTAAAACGCTGTTTTAAGAAATGTCAAATTTCATTTTCTAATAATAAAAATAAATTATATCAAATTTATCAATATATGATTTTTAAGCAGAAAATAGTTTGTATTCAAACAAATATTTTTTAAAAAATCGTTCTTTAAACATGAGGGTGAAATTAAATATTAAAATTTGAATTTGACATTTCTTAAAACAGCGTTGTAGTTAAAACCGAGCTCGCACTACCAGCCAATGTGTTCTCTGGAAAAAATGTGATACCTGTCACAAATGACATAAAATCATTGACGTCAATTTGGAAATAACTCTCTGTACCGTCTTACAACAGCACGACTATTTTGTAATGTCTCACTATAAACCATATGCATGTCTACATACTCTTGGTTGGTGAAGGTAAATGGCATTTTGAGAATATCAAAAAAACAGAATATAAATTGTACGTCTATGCAAAAAAACATTTAACGTCAGATTGACAATCAATATTTTTTCCAGAGAACACATTGATTTTTACTTTTCTATAAAGTTTTGAACTATGACGTGATTGGTCAGTTTTAAAGGCCTCTAGTTCTTGTAGAAAGTATGTTAAACAAAAATTATTGCCAGATTTACTATCTTTGGGGTCAGTTCTACCATGGGTTAAGCGTTGATCACTTACTTGCATAACACCCTGTATATTCAAAAAATTTTAATTGACAGATGTCAGTTGCAAGTGCAAAACCAAACATAGAAAGTATAGGATCTAAAATTGGTATGTCATAGTATGACAGGCAGAGAAAGGCCAAAGAGAAGATGGAAAGACTGTACCGCAGAAGACTTGACAAAGAAAGGACTGTGTGAAGAAGATGCGTTGGACAGGAATGAGTGGAAGAGAAGAGGAAACAGCGACCCCTAATAAAATAGGGGAAAGCTGAAGAAGAAATAAAGGAAGTGTTAAGTGCATTTTACTTAGTGTACGTTTATGTTATAATTTTATTGGATTTATAGAACCTTTTCAAATGAACTTTTGGTATGGAATTTGTAAAAAATAGTATGTGTTCGTATTCGATTTTACATGATATTATATAGAATCTGTTCCAAGGAACTTTTGGTATCGGATTTGTACAAAATACATCGAAATGACGGAAGGTTTTGTGCTGGCCACAACAGATTTTTTTTTTTAAGAAACCTTTTACGGATCGGAAACCACGACACCCCTCATTTTTGATTATAACATGTACAGTATTTTTTTACACCAGTGCTATAATAGACTAATTTTCCGAAACATGATTGTACTAGAAACTTAATTAATAACCATTCAAAACTAACATGCATTGAAGAAATGACTATGAGAAGAAACGCCTACCAATATTCTTATTCAAATAACCGTTTGAAGTATTAACATCTTCATTATGTAGATGACAAATTGGCTTATTATACTATACATATGCGTTATTATAATGCTGACATGAATAGGTTTCTATTTAGTTAATTGAATCTAATATTTATTAGCACATAACATCAATATCATTTACAGAAATGAAACTAATGTTATACATTTACAAAAAAAGTCTGTTGTGGCCAGCACAAGACCTTCCGTCAATAGGGCCATAAACCATAACAAAAAATAATAAAATTTACACTTTATCCTTAAATTACTACTCAATAAAATAAATAATGATTAAGATAAAAAAAAACATTTTTACATTCCGTCACCTTTAGGTAAGGAAGGTATTGTCTTTGGTAAAAAAATTCGTTGGTGAGTTTTTAATGAATAAGCACGTTTCAAGGCCCCTAGAATACGAATTTACTATTTTTAAGATGATGTCTGTATGTGTGTGTGTGTCTGTGTGTGTGTCCGTGTGTGACAAATTTTTCTCCGACGATAACTCCAATACTACAATTCTAAAAATTATAATTTTTTCGTATTCCTCTTCTTTACATACATATGAAGAGCTGATTAGATTTTGGTTATAATTGATCCACCGGAAGTACCCTTATTTGAAGTTTTTAACAGTTATTCTTGAAAAAATGCAGTTAAATATTATTTTTCGACATTTTGTGATTATAAATATGAAAGAATATCTTTTTCTCTATACGGTTTGATTATACAGTTTAACTGTTACAGTTTCGTTCGTATTCAATAGATATAGAGTTATAGAGACATTAAGAGAGATTAACAGGGATACAGATAAAGTCACACTATTGGTATCTTTCTCGCGCAGCCTACTGCAGAAACTGGTGTGACAAAGATAGCTATAGGTTTCTTTAAAAATCAAATGCAGCTATACAAAAATCTGTTGTAGCCAGCACAAGACCTTCCGTCAATTCGATGTATTTTGCACAAATCCCATACCAAAAGGACCGTGGAGCAGTTTCTATATATCATGTAAAATCGAACACGAACACATACTATTTTTTACAAATTCCATACCAAAAAATTCATTTGAAAAGGTTCTATAAATCCAATAAAATTATGACATAAACATACACTAAGTAAAATGCACTTGACACATTTTACTTTCTGCTTCAGCTTTCCCCTATTTTATTAGGGGTCACTGTTTCCTCTTCTCTTCCACTCATTCCTGTCCAACGCATCTTTTTCACACAGTCCTTCCTTTCTCAAGTCTTCTGCGATACATCTTCTTTTTACCCTTTCACTGCATGTCACTTGAGAGGACCACTATGAAATACTAATTTTTCATCCCATACTTTCCATATTTGGTTTTGCACTTGCAACACACATCTGTCAATTAGAATTTTGAATGTATCAGCTGTTTCCATGATAAATAGCAAAGGTGACTAATTTTTGAAAATTAATTTCTTTATAATGTTAAAACTCTACATCTATTGAATATGAAGGAAAATGAATAATCAAACCATATAGAGAAGAGTATTTTCTTTAATAAATATAATAACAAAATGTCAAAAAATAATATTTAACTGCGTTTTTTTAAGAAAAACTGTTAAAAACTTCAAATAAGGATACTTCTGGTAGATCAATTATAACCAAAATCTAATCAACTCTTCATATGGATGGAGGAATACGAAAGAATTATAATTTTTAGAATTATAGTATTGGAGTTATCGTCGGAGAAAAATTTGTCACACACGGACACACATACACACACACAGACACACACACACATACATACAGACATCATCTTAAAAATAGTAAATTCGTATTGTAGGGACCCTAAAACGTGCTTATTCATTAAAAACTCACCACCGAATTTTTTGACCGAAGACAATACCTTCCTTACCTAAAGGTGACGGAAGGTAAAAAACAATTATGACTTTTTGATACCACGAATTGCTTCAAAATTAAACGAACTTTCATTTAAAAATATTTTTAAAAATTGGTTTATGTACATCGAATAGGCCATTCGATGTATTTTGTATAAATCTTATATCAAAAGTATTTTTTATAAATTCCATACCAAAAGTTCCTTTGAAAAGATTCTATAAATTCAATAAAATTATCATATAAACATACACTATGTAAATTGTACTTAACACTTTCTTCTTCTGCTTTTCCCGATATTATTCTTTAATTCTATATCTATTGAATATAAGGGAAAATGTATAATCAAACCGTATAGAGAATAAGATATTCTTTCATATTGATAATTACATAAAATGTCAAAAAATAATATTTAACTGTTTAAAAAAAAAAAAACTGTTAAAAACTTCAAATAAGGGTGCTTCTGGTGGATCAATTATAACCAAAATCTAATCACCTCTTCATATGGGTGTAAAGAAAAGAAGAGGAATACGAAAGAAATATAATTTTTAGAATTGTAGTAGTTATCGTTTGGGAAAAATTTGTCACACACGGACATACACACAGATACACATACAGACATCATCTTAAAAATAGTAATTTCTTATAGTAGAGACACGAAAAACGTGTTTATTCATTAAAAACTCATCACTGATTTTTTTGATTAAAGACAATAATAATAATAATAATAATAATAATAATAATATATCATCACGGCATATTACCCATTTCTGGGTGTGCCAGTATCTACAACACATGTAGACATCGGTAATGATGACGATATATTTTACCGTGTGGGCGCTTACCAGGCGTCACCTCACGGGTACTCATAGCTGGTGTGGAGAGTGCGCCACAGGGGTCACTTTTGTGCCATTTAAAATTAGAAATATTTGGCGTCTGTCGGGATCGAACCCGGTTCACCCAGGTTCGCGACCAGACACTCAGGCACGCGGCCACGGGACCCCATAAGACAATAAAAAGTATGAAAATATTCCCTATGTTAGATTTAAAGTTGTACTCATTTCCGCTAGAATAGGAAGTGATACAAAACTCTTACTACGATCATCTTATGAATCCCTTTGTCTAGTTAAACTTTACTTATTGACATTTTTTTATATCTTTCTAAATAAACGAAATATTCTCGATACCGGGCTTTTGTCGATCACTGTATACAACCTAAAATGCTCTGCTACCACTGTGAAATAATCGTAAAATTCACCCACAAAAGAACTATATTATTTGTGTCTCTTAACACATTTATGTTTCGGCGTACAGCATTGGACTCATTTTAAAACCTATAAACTAAAGAATTCTCCCTAAACTACTAGACCATATCTTTCAATCTTACACAAAATTACATCTTATTCTTGTCCAGCTGACCAAAAGGAGATGGTAAATTTAAAAATAAGTGACTTCTTTTCGTACAATAGACCACTTGAAATATTCACAGATGAATGGTCACCTTTGTTGAGAATAGAATGGACAAAATACTTGAAAATGTGCAAAATAGGTGAATAGAAAGGTATAATACTGTGCAGGAAAAGAAGAAAGCGTGCCTACAAGTATAACAAGTTAGTGGATTGAAAAATTTCCAAAGGTGTGTTGAAGAAAATTAATGACTTTTAAAAAAGATTTTGATGGTCGAAAGAAAAACAGCTACCAGTAGTACCATTGTAGTTTGACAATAGCTTTAACTTTTAACACTAAGGATATGTGAACTCGTTTGTTATCCAAAGTCAAGCAGGGATGAGTAGAGTTAATTGGCAAGAGCCAACAAAATGTCTGACATCTAGTGGCAAAATAAAACATAAGTCGTAGGGAAAACGTAGTGCTGTCATATAAGGTTAGAAGTTAAAAGCACAGACAACAGATACTGTAAGTAAACAGCAACTCAAAATGGCAAGTAAATCGAAGAAATATTGTTCTGTACCGTAGAGCAATAATGGGGAAGTTTAGCATGGTAAAAATTCAGCATAACACACTATTTTCTCGCAAATATAACACAAATGACAGCTGAAATTGAAATTAAAAATTAAAATTATTGCTCCATTTATTTATAATTAATATTTTTTGGGTAAACTCTAAGTACGTCACAAGTCAGTTATGCGCAAACGCAGACAGAACGGTGAAAGCGAACCACTTCAACGTAGGTCGAACAACACCTCAGTCCAGTGTTGCCAGATCGGAGGGATTATCCTTTTTTTGAGGGATTTTTGGTATGAGAAAGGGATAAAGGGATATTTTATCAAAAAAAGGGATTTTTCTTTACTAATATAACAATGAAAAAATTTTGAATTTACCTCATTTTTTACATTATTTATTACACGAAACCTTATTGTCGCAATTATATATACCTATTTATATATTTTTGATTCATTTTTATATTTATCTTATTTACTTTTCAGTATTTATTAAAGCGGTACAGCTATATATCCGTAATTGTAAACCTATTTATATACTGTATAAACTTTTTCACTTGTTTTGTATAAAATAAAACAAATTTTTAATAAAAAATATATTTTAGAGGGATTTTTATGTTAAAAAAGGGATTTTTTCAACGGTTTGAAGGGATTTTGACTATTGAGCATCTGGCAACACTGCCTCAGTCTCAAGTGACTGGTAACCACAACCGCGTGCGTCGTCAGTGTATAACGACATACGTTGTACCAAGCCTCACCGACGTCATCACAGCTTAAAATCGGCTTTTTCGGAAAATCTGGGCATTTTTGGAAAAAATAAAACATGTTACATCATTTTTCAAGTCATTTCCCATGGAATAAAAGAATAAAAAAAACATCGCTAAACTTCCCCATTGTGCAAGTGTTGACATATCCGTTCATTATTTCCCAAAAAGAGAAATACTAAAAAGTCTGATGTAGCCAACACAAAACCTCCCGCTATTTAATTTTTATTAATTTAAATACATACTTACGTATTTAGTAATGCTTCAAACTATATTATGTTCTAATGCATATAGCTATTGCTTTATTTACGATTTTCTTTATTATTTAATATGTCACTATTATTAATTTGAAGTGATTAGTTTTTTGACAATGACGTTTACCTGTCAGTTACATTCATTTGAAAAATAAACTGTGTAACAAAGGAATTGTGTTTATCTTAGGCTTCGGGATTAAAAAAAGAAAAATGATTTTTCAATTAATCTGTAAAATATACAGTCTGTCCCATTTAGAGGAGCCACCATTGGGATTTCGAGAACTGTAGGAGATACGATGTCGGTTAAATGAAACTTTTTGTGCGCCTTTAGGAGGCCATCTCAGATGTGCTTTTGTTTTTCCAAAAATTCTCATAGGGCACTAGATAATGACGAAAAATTGAATATTGTTCATTTTTTCTTTTTCAAATAACTTCTAAACTATTAGTAATTGAGAAAAACGTTTCAAATACAAAAGATAGATATTTTTATTAACTAACCAGTGGCGTACGAAATAAATTTTTATATCGGTAAATTTTCGAGATATAATACAAACTTATATTTTTTTAAATAGAACCCATATCTGATTTTAGTCTCAAAAAAAATGTAAGTGTTATTATGTTTTATATTTGTTTTGCCTTCAAATTTATTATTTTTTTCCTTATTTTGTATTAAATTTATAATTATTATGAAAAAATTGGTAGATTTCTATTTAGAAATACGCCTTGTATTTAAATAATTTATTTCGTTAAAAAAATTTGCTCAAAACTCGTATCAAACTAATTTTTATAATATTTTGCGACCACCCTTGGCACATTAGTGTAATTTGTAATTATGAGTCTAGAATGAAAATATTAAGTAATAAAGGCATAAAACAAATTATTTCGATCAAATACAATATAATTAATAAAAATAATAATGTTTTTTTGGGAAATAATAAGAAAGTTCAGGAAAATAAAGAGAAAAATTAAATTTTAGGAGCAAAACAAATATAAAATATAATAACCCTTACATCATTGAAAAGAGAGAAAAAATAATGATTTTTACCTTCCGTCACCTTTAGGTAAGGAAGGTATTGTCTTTGGTCAAAAAATTCGGTGGTGAGTTTTTAATGAATAAGCACGTTTTAGGGTCCCTACAATACGAATTTACTATTTTTAAGATGATGTCTGTATGTATGTGCGTGTGTGTGTGTGTGTGTGTGTGTGTATGTGTGTCCGTGTGTGTGTGTGTGTATGTGTGTTCGTGTGTGACAAATTTTTCTCCGACGATAACTCCAATACTATAATTCTAAAAATTATAATTCTTTCGTATTCCTCTTCTGTACATCCATATGAAGAGTTGATTAGATTTTGGTTATAATTGATCCACCGGAAGTACCCTTATTTGAAGTTTTTAACAGTTTTTCTTAAAAAAACGCAATTAAATATTATTTTTTGACATTTTGTTATCATATTTATTAAAGAAAATACTCTTCTCTATATGGTTTGATTATTCATTTTCCTTCATATTCAATAGATGTAAAGTTAAAGCATTATAAAGAAATTAATTTTCAAAAATTAGTCAGCTCTTTGTTATTTATCATAGAAACAGCTGACATAATTATTCAAAAAAATTTAATTGACAGATGTCAGTTGCAAGTGCAAAACCAAATTTGGAAAAAAGTATAGGATCTAAAATTGGTATGTCATAGTGTTGCTCGCAAATGACACGCAGAGAAAGGCCAAAGAGAAGATGGAAGGACATTACTTAGTATAGTTTATGTTATAATTTTATTGGATTTATAGAACCTTTTCAAATGAACTTTTGGTATGGAATTTGTAAAAAATAGTATGTGTTCGTATACGATTTTACATGATATTATATAGAATCTGTTCCAAGGACCTTTTGGTATGGGATTTGTACAAAATACATGGAATTGACGGAAGGTCTTGTGCTGGCCACAACAGATTTTTTTGAGACTGAAATCAAATATGGGTTCCATTTAAAAAATATATAAGTTTGTGTTATATCTCGAAATTTTACCGATATAAAAATTTATTTCATATGCCACTGGTTAGCTAATAAAAATATCTATCTTTTATATATGAAACGTTTTTCTTAATTACTAATAGTTTAGACGTTATTTGAAAAAGAAAAAATCAACAATATTCAGTTTTTCGTCATTATCTAGGGTGCTATGAGAATTTTTGGAAAACAAAAGCACATCTGAGATGTCCTCCCAAAGGCGCACAAAAAGTTCCATTTAACCGACATCGTATCTCTTATAGTTCTCGAAATCCCAATGGTGGCACCTCTAAATGGGACACACTGTATAGAAAAAGTATTAATGTATACCTGTACAAAATTCAATAATCTAAAATTTTCCAATGACGTTAAATGCGAAAAAAATGGCATTTAATGGTATTTTTTGAAGAAAAACCATTATGAGCTTCAAGTAAATTACCATTTCCGTTTATCCAATTTACACCAAAATCTAATGGCTTCTATTCCTATTAGAATAGGGTAGAAATACAAGGTTTCAGAATTTTCTGAATGATAGTATTTGAGTTAGAGTGCAAACAAAATTCGTACACATACACACACACACACACACACACTCACACACACACACACACACACACACACTCACACACACACACACACACACACACACACACACACACACATACAGACATCATCGTGAAAATGTTAAAATTGGATTCTAGGGACCCTAAAACGTGTTTATTTATTAAAAAGTCACCAACGAATTTTTTGACCAAAGACAATACCTTCCTTACTTAAAGGTGACGGAAGGTAAAAAATCATGTGGCAACCGTGGGTTTCAGATGATGATGACTTAGCTGGTGTAAGTGATAATGTTAATGAACTAATAGACATTTATTTATCTACCAACTAAATTGTAATCGTAGATTAAATGTTTTGTAATTTATATCTACCGGCCTTACAGTAAATGCCATATTTTTTACCTTCCGTCACCTTTAGGTAAGGAAGGTATTGTCTTTGGTCAAAAAATTCGATGGTGAGTTTTAAATGAATAAGCACGTTTCAGGGTCCCTACAATACGATTTCACTGGTTTTACGATGATGTCTGTATGTGTCTCTGTGTGTGTGTCCTTGTGTGTGTGTGTGTGTGTGTGTGTGTGTGTGTGTGTGTGTGTGTGTGTGTCCGTGTGTGACAAATTTTTCTCCGACGATAACTCCAATACTACAATTCTAAAAATTATAATTCTTTCGTATTCCTCTTCTTTACATCCATATGAAGAGCTGATTAGATTTTGGTTATAATTGATCCACCGGAAGTACCCTTCTTTGAAGTTTTTAACAGTTTTTCTTGAAAAAACGCAGTTAAATATTATTTGTCGACATTTTGTGATTATCAATATAAAAGAATATCTTATTCTCTATACGGTTTGATTATACAGTTTCGTTCATATTCAATAGATATAGAGTTATAGAGACATTAAGAGAGATTAACTTTCAAAAATTAGTCAGCTTTGTTAAAATTATGGAAAAATTTAATTGACAGATGTCAGTGTCAAATGCAAAATCAAAGTTGAAAGTATAGGGTCAGAAAGTTATTTGTGAATGTGACAGAGTGTCCCTCCAAAGAGAAGAAGATGGAAGGACTGTGTAGCAGAAGATTTGAGAGAGGAAGAATTGTGTGAAGAAGGTGCTTTGGACAGGAATGATTAAAAGAGAAAAGTAAGAAACAGCGACCCCTAATAAAATAGGGAAAGGAACTTTCGGTATAGAATTTGTAAAAAATAGTGTGTTCGTGTTACAATTTTATAGGATATACAGAATCTTTTTCAAGGAACTTTTGGTATGGGATATATACAAAATACATCGAATTGACGGAATGTTTTGTGCTGACTACAACAGATTTTTTTAAAAAAAAAATAATTTTACATTGTAGAAACATATTGGCGCACCTATATAAAATAAACACCGTTCTAATAATCTCATAATTATTTCCCCTTTATATTTACACTTTGAAATGAAATGTATCCTCGCTTTCAGATGCTAGGTCAAGTAAATCACGCCTGTATTTCTACTCTGTTAGCATTTCGTGACTGTAGACTATTCGTTTATCTATAATTCTGTGCCGTGCGCACCATACGGCTATTAAGGTATCAACGGTGTAATGTCTAATTCATTATTGTAATTACTGATATTTGATACTGTTGCAATGCAATGCAATGCAATACGGATAGAGTCGTTCTTTACTGTCTCTTTGTTAGACTTTAAATAGGGAATTATACAGCAGATTACGGTGGAAAACTGTATGGGAAAATTAGTTTGAATGAAGTAGTTTTGTTCCAACTTAACATGTAAAATCATACTTTTGTTGTGGCCAGCACAATACCTCTCGCCATTTCCATTTTGTTATACAGGGTGTTATGTAAGTAAGTGATTAACGCTTAACCCATGGTAGAACTGACCTCAAAGATAGTAAATCTGGCAATAATTTTTGTTTAACATACTTTCTACAAGAACTAGAGACCTTTAAAACTGACCAATCACGTCATAGTTCAAAACTTTATAGAAAAGTAAAAATCAATGTGTTCTCTGGAAAAAATATTGATTGTCAATCTGACGTTAAATGTTTTTGTTGCTTAGACGTACAATTTATATTATTTTTTTTTTTGATATTCTCAAAATGCCATTTACCTTCACCAACCAAGAGTATGCAGAGATGCATATGGTTTATGTCGAGACATTACAAAATAGTCGTGCTGCTGTAAGACGGTACAAAGAGTTATTTCTTATTTCCAAATAGACGTCAATGATTTTATATGTCATTTGTGACAGGTATCACATTTTTTCCAGAGAACACATTGATTTTTACTTTTTTTTATAAAGTTTTGAACTATGATGTGATTGGTCAGCTTTAAAGGCCTCTAGTTCTTGTAGAAAATATGTTAAACAAAAATTATTGCCAGATTTACTATCTTTGAGGTCAGTTCTACCATTGGTTAAGCGTTGATCACTTACTTACATAACACCCTGTATAAGTATTGTATTGCACTTCGCTATCGAACCGTCGTTTTACAACAAAATTACAGAACTTTATCCAAATATTGTTTTCTTATTGTTTTTAACAAGTCTTGTGCACACATACAATTCTAATTATATCTATTTTTCATCGTATGAGAAAATTCTTAAATGTCAGAGATTCTTCCAATTCATTATCAAGACTGGCGGTATTTCTGATGGATATGTGCATTTTACCTATAATTTTACATATTTAATTAATAAAAGAATAAGAAAGATTAAATGTACTTCCCAGAAAAAATTAACAGAATGTCACTAAAACTGTAGGTTTTTGACACTGACATCTGTCATTTACAAACTATGTTACAAACATATTTAAATTTGTCAATTGGTTTCCTTAGTTTAGTTTAGCCTAGTCGACTTATTACTTCCCGTTATTCTTTATATTGTAGAAGATATAATAAAAATTTTAAATGTATCAGATGTAGAATTTTATTCTTCAATATTTTCAAAAAATAATATTTAGAAGAATCCTGTTAAGAAACTATTACTTACGGTTGTCCAATTGTTGCCAAAATCTAATCAGCTCTTCCCAGGAATGTCAGATTGAGGAAACTGGAGTTAAATATTTTTTAAGTCCAAACACACACACACACACACACACACACACACACACACACACACACACACAGGGACATCATTGGAAAAATGTTATAATCGGATTCTATGGACCTTAAAACGTGTTTATCCACTAAAATCTGGATAGTACATTTAATCTTCCTTATTGTTTTATTAATTAAATATTTAAAATTATAGGTAAAATGCATATATATCCATCAGAAATACCGCCAATCTGGTTAATGAATTGGAAGAATCTGTGACATTTAGAAACTTCCTCATACAATGAAAAATAGATATAATTAGAATTATATGTGTACAGAAGACATGTTATAATACAATAAAAAACAATATTTTGGTAAGGTTCTGTAATTTTTATCTTCCGTCACCTTTAGGTAAGGAAGGTATTGTCTTTGGTCAAAAAAATCGTCAGTGAGTTTTTAATGAATAAGCACGTTTTAGGGTCCCTAGAATATGAATTTGCTATTTTTAAGATGATGTCTGTATTTGTGTGTGTGTATGTGTGTCCGTGTGTGTGTCCGTGTGTGACAAATTTTTCTCCGACGATAACTCCAATACTACAATTCTAAAAATTATAATTCTTTCGTATTCCTCTTCTTTACATCCATATGAAGAGCTGATTAGATTTTGGTTATAATTGATCCACCGGAAATACCCTTATTTGAAGTTTTTAACAGTTTTTCTTGAAAAAACGCAGTTAAATATCATTTTTCGACATTTTGTGATTATCAATATGAAAGAATATCTTATTCTCTATACGGTTTGATTATACATTTTCCTTCATATTCAACAGTTATAGAGTTTTAGAGACATTCAGAGATATTAACTTTCAAAAATTAGTCAGCTTTGCTAAAATTATGGAAACAGCAGAGATATTCAAAAAAATTTAATTGACAGATGTCAGTGTCAAATGTAAAACCAAAGTTATTTGTGAATGTAATAGAGTGTCCCTCGCAAGTGACTTGCAGTTGCGCCTCGCCTCAAGATTTGAATTTTCAATGCCGGAAGTACGAGAAAGGCCAAAGAGAAGATGGAAGGACTGTGTAGCAGAAGATATGAGAGAGGAAGAATTGCGTGAAGAAGATGTGTTGGACAGGAATGAGTTAAAGAGAAGAGTAAGAAACAGCGACCCCTAATAAAATAGGGAAAGGAACTTTCGGTATAAAATTTGTCAAAAATAGTGTGTTCGGGTTACAATTTTACAGGATATACAGAATCTTTTTCAAGGAACTTTTGGTATAGGATATGTACAAAATACATCGAATTGACGGAAGGTTTTGTGCTGGCCACAACAGATTTTTTTTGTTATAAAACGACGGTTCGATAGCGAAGTACAATACAATACTTATAGCATATTATGGAAATGGCGAGAGGTATTGTGCTGGTCACAACAGATTGTTTTAAATGACACTATACCATATGAGCACTGAAAGCTGTTGCTGAGAGTGCGTCACACTTGCAACTACTGCGTGATTTGAAATTATGGGAGTAAAATCATCTATTTTGCATATTAACAGTTTTATTTGATTTCCAAGAAGTTCTTCCATTCGTGCAAGAATCCATTGGACTCAGTTTAACTACCAGACTCAGGCTCATCATGCATTCAAATATACCTACTATGTCAAATACGTATATGTCTTGATTAAATTACTCGGGCGCCTGTAACCTTTTAATATTTATAAGATATCTAGCACCGAAGCAATGCATTAGATTGAGATATATAAGCCTTATTTACATAATTGTTTTAAGAATGTGACATGGATAATTTGAAATAATTTCAAAGATTAATTTATTCATAGGAAAGTTTGAAGATGATCTAGTTTTAAATAAGCTTTAAATTTGGAACTTAGAAAGACCGCTTTGTGTTATGGCGACCTTGTAAGTATGTACTTAAATTTAAAGGGATCTAAGTGCCATTTTTACCTTCCGCTACTCTTGCTGGATCGTGCTAAAAATCGCATATAGAGATTTTTCTATAGCAGATTTTAAAGTGTGCTTTGTTCAACTCGAAATATTTGACTAAGTGACATTTTAACCTCAAGGGTAGATAAAATAATACTTTAACAGCAAGGGTAGATAAAGAACTTTAATTTTTATTTGAATAAAAACATATTATACATTTTGGCGATTCATATTATATACCGTGAGTATTTTTACCTCCCGCTACCCTAGGTAAGGGAGGTATAGGGATCGTGCTAAAAATCGCATATAGAGATTTTAGTGAATAAGCACGTTTTGATGCCCCCAGAATCCGATTTTAACATTTTTACAATGATGTCTGTGGGTATGTATGTGTGTGTGTATGTGTGTATGTGTGTGTGGATCCTGTGGACACGATTACTCAAATACTATCAATCAGAAAATTTTGAAATTTTGTGTACCCATTCTATACCAATGTGGGAAGAGTTGATTAGTTTTTAGTGTATATCAGATAACCGGAAGTATCACTTATACAAGCTTTTACCAGTTTTTTTTGAAAAAATTGCATTGAATATAATTTTTCAGCAACTTTTACTATTAAAAATATAATATAATGGTACAATCTTCAATTCTACGATAATATAACATTTAAAAACTTTAAATAACTTTAAATATAAATTTATAAAATAATTTATTTTTGTACATCATCTGACCCATGCGTCAAACAAAAACATAATACTTTAATAAAATTTTGACGTATTTGAACAAATGTCACTGTCACATTTACAATAATAATGAAACCGTGTTAAGAATTAAGTAGTAATATAATTGATATGTAAATATAAATCTGTCAGTATAAGTACGTGTTTTTAAAATGTCAAATATTGGTTTACAACTACACATTTACGACATGGATCATGTACGGCAAAGAATTTACACAGATTGCGTGTTTAGAGCACTTGGAAGTTGATGATGATTTTTCGCGGATTATCTTTTTCTTTGGTGAGGCACATTTTCTCCTCTCTGGGTATGGCAGAGGAAAATCTTCATGTGATTTACGAGGTACCATTACATGTCAAAATGAGACTGTTTGGTGCGCACTATGGTCAGCTTACTTTTTCGATAATGATGAAGATCGAACTGTTAAAGTTGATTTTTTTGGCACGAAATTAATTTCGTATTACAGACTTCTATTTATTAAAACAACAAATTAGATTTTGTTTATAAACGATCAACCGGAACGGAAAAAGATACTTTTCTTAAAGCTCATTACTATTTTAAACATGGAATTTGCGGGAGGTCATGTGCTGCTCACATCAGATTTTTTAACGTGAACCATTGGGTTTGTCATATCCATAGTTACGGTTCGACATTTAATTGACAGTAATGTATTTGCGTGTCCCATTTAAAATGAAACATAGGGAACGAATTTGACATTTGATAAGACGTCAATAGAGGTTAATTTTGTTTAAATAATTATACCTGCTTTCCAAATTAAATTTAGTGTATCTTGTGCTCGAGTGATTTTCTAACTTGGCCAAATTTCTTACAATATTTAAATATAATACTCTGTAAAATTCATTCCCTCTGTTTTTCTATGAGACAGGCAAATATATTACTGTCAATCAAATGTCAAGTCGTAACTTCTAGGAAAATTCAGCGGTTATCTGTCATATTGACAAGACGTCATTAGAGGTTAATTTTGTTTAATAATTACAATAACAAGGGTGCTATTTGAATACAAAATCAAAACAATATTGCTAACAGCCTTGTTAGGAAAATTGTTATTTTAGCCATCTTGCTATAATTACAAGAGTCACAAGAATAAGCTCGATTGTCAGTGTTCTAAGATCAATCTTGTTATTTTGTACCCACACCTCGAATATTGGTGCCACTAAAATTGGCACCATGAAACTTGCGCCAATAATCTTTGCATGTGGAAAACTAGCTTTAGGGTTTCTCTAACCATATTATACACATTTTTCGCATTCACAAGCCATGAAATTCACTACTAGCTTTCTGTTTTCATTGCGGTATCTTTAAATTTTAAAAGCATTTTAAAATCTATTCATTCTATAATAATATAATAGTAAGCCCACTTCAAATATTTACCCAACTTTGAAAAGTGTTAGTCCAAACACTTGACTTGCTTTGTATGTTTACAAAGATCTGTTAAGATTTAATTTTCTGATATTATTATAACGCGCTGTCTAATTTTACGCTAGAAGAATTTTCTTTTCAAAGACCAGGTGCGAAGGACAAAATAGGACACTTTAAATCTTTCAAATCAAAATTTCACGGTGAGCTGTTTGTGAATTTAATTTTTGATGGTTTATCGATGATTCCTTGGCCACCCACAAACATTTGGAAAAGCTTTTGTAAAATATGAGCTGATTTTGTTTGCTAAGCAACACATAGAAAATAGTATATTACATCCGAGGTGGGAGATGTTGCATTACAGCCGACGTCTAATGAAATACCGAGAGGCGAAGCCTCGAGGTGAGATAAAATGTGAGGCTGTGATGAAACTCTCACCGAGATTATGTATACTGTTTTAATCACAATCATCCTCATTTTAAATCAATAATTTTCGAAATAAATCAATGAGTTATAACCTTTAATTTTATTCATATTTTTGACAGCTCTCTTAAAATTTGTTTTAGCCTACTTTATTATAAGGATCTAAGAGCAGGAGTGGGATCACGTAATTGTGAAAACGATATTGCGACCGTCGACAAGTGAAAATGTGATCACGTAAACAGTGAAAACTGAAAACGATATCGTTTTAGACTGAAAAAAATGTGAATTCTAGTCGACACTCTCAAAGCATGTGAAAACGATAGTCGTTTCTTACGTCTCTTTTTATTTCATACATTTGGGTATAGGTATATCCTTTTCTTATTTACTTACATTTAAGTAAAAGAATGTAGTGAGCAGTGAGTTGAATTTGACGTTTTGGAAAGAAAGAAATGTCATTATAAATGATTTAAAAATAAATAATTTTTTTAAATTTGAACGGTATTTTTTATTATATTATTTAGTAAGGCGAAAATGAAATAATTGTGATAAAATACGATAATTATAAAATGAAAATTGATTACAAGAATGAATCTAAGAAAAAAATTCATGATATTTTAATAAGCATGTCGCGAAGAACCAAATGCTTATGATTTACTATATATTTTTACTCTTTTGAAATCTATGATAGAAATCGTGGTTATTAGATATTTTCTTATTTCTACTGAAAGTTCCCTGTTTTACTATTAAAATTTAGTACTAGATTTAGTGAAAGAACTATCCAAAAGAAATGTTTTCGGGCAATATTGAAATATTGATATTCCAATAACTGTAAAAGTGTTGATTACAACAAAACATATTTTGATTGATTACAAGAATAAATTCAAGAAAGAAAATTGTATTAATATTTTAATAATATTGTATTCTGCGAAGCATCAAATGTAACGATTCTAGCTCGTGTTTTGTGATTAATATTTTGTAGTTTTTACATAAAATTAAAATTTGTGAATTGATCATTTTCCGCAACCCGTCGAAGGTTGTGCGCCGTTATTTAAATGTGGCCCATACTTTATTTGCTTGAAATACAAAACTTAATAAAAAACTAGATTACTTTAAAATAACAATCTTGTATACTTGCAGTCTTACAAGGTCTCTTGAAGTTTTAATTATATATTTAGAAATATTTTTTGTTTACTTTATAAATTTTTCTTCTGGAATATCAAAAGAAACAAAATTGATTGGTAAATGGCATCTGTAACTAATTGATAATTTAACTTGTGTCCTTCTTTAATTTTTGTGGTATTGCTATTATGAACGAAATAAAAACGAATGGTGAGAATAATACGTTCTCACAGTCTCACAGATTAAAATTTTTAATGACATTCATATAAATTATCTGTCAAAACGGTCAATACTATTAATTAAAACAAAAACTTAGTGTATAAACGATATCGTTTTCACAAAACGTAGTCACTTTACGGAAATAACCGAAGTTGAAAACGTAGTGAGTGACTAATTTTACGTGATCGCTAAGGAAACGAATATCGTTTTCACTTCTCGATAATCGCAATATCGTTTTCACTTTTACGTGATCCCACTGCAGAAGTAGATTTCATATACGTGTCGAAACGCTATAACAAAAAAAACCTTATTTCCGAAATATCTCAATTATAGCATTTCATTTTTTTTATTAATATTCGTTATTCAGCATATACATTCGTATTTTTTTACTATTTTCCTTTAATTCGATTGAGCTGGAATCCCCTCCTGTTCAGGTCTCCCCATTAATGTCCGATGTTCGATTAAGGCATATGTAGTTAATTTGGTCTTTAGTCTTATAGAATTTGATAAACCGTCCCTATCCAAACCCAAATACGTACACACACACACACACACTCACACACATCATCATAAAAATGTTAAAATTGGATTATACTGACCTTAAAACGTGCTTATTCACTAAAATTTGGGTATAAGTGGAAGAAAATAATAGTATTGTTAAAAGTAACTACTTTAAACACAATTTAACATAAAATTCTAAAAAATATGAAGCATTGTCTAAATAATTCTGTGACTTTCGTATTTAATTCGAATATTTCCCATAATATATAAATCTGACAATCAACTTATATACCACGCCCACAGTATTATGCGTTCGTATTCAAATACATTTTCAACTTATTCTGCATGTACGTTACAGGATGTATTTTATATTCAAGAGTAATCCGAGATGCGCCTAAGTTATGACCATTCTGATGAGAGACGACATTTATATTAGTAATAATCTTTAGACCGTTGTACACCTTGCATTTTTTAACATAACTGATTAGGATAAAAGAACAAATCATGTATTTATCGCTTTGTTTATTATAGAATTTTACCACAACAAAATCGTAATCGCATGTCGAATGTACAATATATTTATGGAACAAATGCGCTGATTATTATTTTCATTACAAGCTTCCAAAGTTTTTTTCTTTTTACCTTCCGTCACCTTTAGGTAAGGAAGGTATTGTCTTTGGTCAAAAAATTCGGTGGTGAATTTTTAATGAATAAGCACGTTTTAGGGTTTCTGGAATATGAAGGAAAATGTATAATCGAACCGTACAGAGAATAAGATATTCTTTCTATTGACAATCACATAATATGTCGAAAATGATATTTAACTGCGATTTTTCAAGAGAAACTGTTAAGAACTTCAAATAAGGGTACTTCCGGTGGATCAATTATAACCAAAATCTAATCAGCTCTTCATAGGGTTGTAAGGAAGATGAATACGAAAGAATCATAATTTTTAGAATTGTAGTTTTGGAGTTATCGTCGGAGAAAAAATTGTCACACACACACACGGACACACACAGACACACACACATACAGACATCATCATAAAACCAGTAAAATCGTATTGTAGGGACCTTAAAACGTGCTTATTCATTAAAAACTCACCACCGAATTTTTTGACCAAAGACAATACCTCCCTTACCTAAAGGTGACGGAAGGTAAAAATCACGGTGCAGTCGCTCAGGTTTTATTTTTATCTCCCACTACCCTTGACAGGGAGGTATAGGGATCGTGCTAAAAATCACATATCGAGATTTTAGTAAAAGACCACGTTTTAAGGTCCCTACAATCCAATAGACACTTACAAAATTGCAATTTGCACGAGCGCCTCTAACGGCAAACCATAGAACTCAAGGTTGCTATGGTTACCACGTCCAAACAAAGACCTGTCATCAGTCGTAGTCTCTACACTCTAGCCATCGTTTTAGTTGAATAATCGAATGATCTTCAATATTATCAAACAAAAAAGTTGCCCCAGACATATCTTCTGGTTTTAAACTCATTTTTATTAAACACAACGTACAAATCACAACAAAGAATTAGGTTTAACACTGAATAACAGATGCGAATACAATGACAGATAGGAAAATGGAACGGGACGCAAGACAACGAGGGGAGGTTTGTTTGGATGCGTGATCTTCTATCTCTCTCTTGCAGTGACGTCAATTTTGTAAGTGTCTATTTTAACATTTCCTCGATGATGTCTGTATGTGTGTATGTGTGTGTGCATGGGTGTATGTGTATGAATTTTGTCTTCGCTCTAACTCAAATACTATCGTTCAGAAAATTCTGGAACCTCGAATTTCGACCCTATTCTAATATGGAAAGAAACCATTGGATTTTGTTGTAAATCGGATAACCGGAAATGGCACTTTACTTGAAGCTCATAATGGTTTTTCTTCGAAAAATACTATTAAATGTCATTTTTTGCATGTTATGTCATTATATATATTTTACAGATAAATTTTAAAAATATATTTTTTTATAAACCTCAGAGCCTATGATTTAAAGATTCCTTCGTTACACAGTTCATATTTCAAATGTATGTAACTGACAGGTAAATGTCAATGTCAAAAAACTAATCACTTTAAACTAATAATAGTGACATTTTAAAAAGAAAATAGTAAATAAAGCAATAGTTATATCCAATGGAACAGTTTGCAGCATTAGTAAATACGTAGGTAGGTATTTAAATTAATAACAATTAAATAGCGGGAGGTTTTGCGTTGGCCACATCAGATTTTTTTGTGTGAACCTTACTATTGAATGTATCTTTCTGAAAAAAAAATAATTTTACGTTATCGGCGTGGCCATTAAAAAGTTACGGTCTAATCAATGTTGGGACACCTAAGTTTCATACACTAGTGGTTCACTAATAATAACAAGTATCATTTTAGAAGATGACTTCTTATAACCATATGAACTATCATACCAAATTTCATCCAAATCGAATAAAGCGTTCTGTTATTATAAGCAAAAATACTTTTTTCTACAGTCACTATAGAAAGTAGCCATTTGCGCTCTCTTTTGTCAACGCAAACGGTCACTTTGCCGCTCAAGCGCGACAAAGTAGAAAAAAACGCTCGCTGTCCAAATTTCTAAGTATACAATGTTGAGAAATGTCACTTGTCTACATTCTTAATGAAAATGTTTAGTTAGGAACTAATGGCACTGTAATTACACATTTATCACGTTCACAAGTCAATTTGACATATGTTCTGTCGGTATTTAACATAACCTAACAAAATGCCACACTGCTGTGAAAATGAAATAGGGCATTCATTCACAAAAACAAAAGTATAAAATGCTTAGATTAGATTGAATAAAAACTCAAGAAGAATGGAAAATAACGATAAAATAAAATTAAATATAAAATAAATTGTGTGAACAGTTATGTTTAGTAATAGGAATGATTGTACACAGATGGCGGTAGGATAGTTGCGAATCTAATTAACTATTTATTTTGATTACAATAAAGTTATTAGTTATTTCGTTACTTAAATAATTGCGAGAAGTCAGTCAATGCACATTCATGTCTATATAATCATAAATTCCTTGAAATATTTGTTAATTTTTTCAGTGTGACAGGCGTGACAACTAACCACACATTTTGCTACAAAAACTCATCAAATCATCACAAATCCTTGCTTCCACGCTCTAATATTTTTTTATGGAATAGATGGCTAATGTAACGATATAATCATTTAAAAGCCTTTTTAAGTTTAAACAGTATCTTTTGTATTAGCCAATCGTTATTTATTGAGCAGTACTGTAAGTATAAAGTGTACATTTTATTATTTTTTGTTATGGTGGAGGACCCCATTGTGGCGACTGTAGAAAAAATCTTGTGTGTGTTTCGAGCGCAAATGGACATTGTCGATTGAGAGGTTGTTCTCTCGAAATCGACATCGCATTTTGCGCTCTTAATACACAAATAGCTATTTTCGAAGAACTTTAACGCAGAATACTGGCTAAACGGTACACTTTCCGGTAGAAGCAAGTTTGGTTAAATCGTCTTATTTTAGCCTCAGGAATCTGTGGTTCAGCCATGCCCCCATCTTTTAGAGACACTCTGAATAAGACGTTAAAGACTTTCCGCATACTTTTTTAACAATCAACACTGATACATCAACAATAAGTTTTAATTGATCAAGATATAAATTTTACTCTGCGTTCGAGTTATGTTGTCTTTATTTTGTTTTTAATAATTACTTATTGAAACAGAAATACGTATTAAATATTCTTAATTAATTGCTAAAACTATAGTACATTTAATATACTTATTTGTTTTTCTATAAATAACATTTATTTGTATATTTATAGCAGTAATTAAATTTATTTCATGACTAGCCTACATAAAAGTATCAGCAATTCGTATTAATTTCTTTAGAGCATTCAGAAACAGCAACCAATGAACTCAAGCCAAACAAAACCCTGTCAATGCTTGTTTACAGTTGTTACCATTAGAAACTCGTTTGTTTAAACAGTTGAACAACTTGACAAGCCAATGTATATGAAGCTCCGCCTACCGCCTTGTTCGTTACAAGTTAGAATCAACATTAGAACTAAAACAACGTTTCTGATTGGTTGAAATTTGTCGGCGTAAATAGGTTATAGATCGTGTTATTAACGATAACGATAGGATTGATTGACTAATAATGTGTTTTCTGGGATCATATATTAAATTTATTGTAGTGTGAGTGTGTATTTTTATTATTACTTTTATTGTAAGTTGATATGAGATTATAATGGATTTATTAGAAAATAAAATTACATATTTTAATTAATATTTATATTACTTTTCAATGGGCTGTAAAGAGTATAACTGATTTCGGTTACAGCAATAAAAAACTTTTTTTTCTATATCAACTATTAAAATGAGCTTTGTTCTACTCAAAATAGTTGATAATGTAGCACTTTAATCGCAAGGGTAGATAAAATAATACAATTGTTTTACGGGTTGTCAAATTTTTCTTCTCAATATCCTAAAATTAGTAACATCCGTTTGTTCGGCCTAATAGTATTTTACTACCATTATTATAAATAAGACGATTACATATCTCAGCTTACTCCTAAACAAGTTCTGAAGATTGACAACTTGTTACTGTCATTAAAAATTACTTGTTTGACATTTGGATAGACTGCTAGATTAAATTTATTTTAAAATTTTAGCAGTGCAGACACTCAGATTTTATTTTTTCTGTGTGAACCGTAACAGATATCACAAATTACACAGAGAAAGAAAAGTTTACTATTCGGCCTTATTCTGGTGACCATTGTAACCGAAGCAATATTGTAATCTATACAATAATGATTTCAATGTTCTATAAGACATCGTATAGATTTGGTATTCTGGTGCACACATTGTAATCGTATGAAAATCTTATTGTATTGAATACAATATTGTATTCACCTATTTGCAGTGATGTCACTCTATAGAAAATTGTAATAAAATCTTAATATTATTTTATTTAAATAAATAAATTTTACAATGTTAGTACATTTATATTTGCAGGATTGATAATTGAAGTAAAATAACGCAAATATTAATTTGTATATTGATAAATTTTATTAGATAAATATGATGAATTTCATGCGACAATTGGTAACAGTGACTAACACATAACCTCACATTTGCTTACATTTTGAAGTTAGAGAATGACAAAAGTGTTTGTGTCAAGTCATGTCAAACATCCACAAAGAGAAATTTGTGTGTAATAGTGTAGTCTAATCATGAGTTCTTCTAAAATGAAGGTTCCTAAAAGACAACTTCAAATTTATTTATATTATTACGAAAAGAAGTTTATTATGAACAGAAAAATTAACCCCAGGGATGCTTCAAAATGTACTACAATAATTTGTGTCACTTCATTTATTGACGGACGTCTGGCTCATAGAAATTTAAAAATCTTGGCCAACTGCTTTTTGGTAGACTCCTCGACCATAAAATTGTGAAGCTTTTAGAATCTTCATATTTGTAGGAATTGCAATTTCTTCACAGTCCGGAGTAATAAAGAATGTATCCAATTCTATAATTAAATCAGAAACTGACGCGATAGACTGAAGATGCTATTGAACACATTCTCTGGAAGAGTTAAGGGATCATTAGCATCGCGCAAAACTCTTCTATTTATACGTAAATCATGTCTAAATAAAAATATTTTTTATAACAAATTACATTTTTATTAATTAATAACTTACCGCTTTCTTTCATTTTAGAGCATGTCAAAAATTAAAATAAAACCATTATTATCCATTTTTATTATTATTTCTTTATTAGTTAATATTTTTTTCACTAAACTTTCCAATAAAATACTGTTACCGAGTTATTTTCATGAAATAGTAAAACTTTTCTACTATACAATGTTCTTAACGCGAACTAAAAGTTGACGTTACCAATACCATGAATCTATACGATAATTGCTTCGTATACAATGACGTTTTAATAATAAATAGTTACCTGAATACTAATTTCATACCATATCGTATAGAATATAATTATTGTATTGGAAACAACATTGTATTGAAACCAATGGTTACCGGAATACCATTTCGGAAAATTATTGTATTGAAAACAATAATGGTATTTTATACAATATTGTATTCAATGCCATGGACACCAGAATAAGGCTGAATGAATGTGTCTTTCTGAAGAAAAATAATTTCACGTTTTCGGCATTGCCATTAAAAAGTTATGGTCTAATTAATGTTGGGATATCTAAGTTTCATACACTAGTGGTTCACTAATAATAACAAGTATCACCTTAAAAGATGACTTATAACTATATAAACTGCCATACCAAATTTCATCCAAATCGAATAAAGCGTCCGATTATTATAAGCAAAATTAATTTTTTTTCGAAGAACTTTGAAGCAGAGTACTGGCTAAATGGTACACTTTCCGGTAGAAGCAAGTTTGGTTAAATCGTCTTATTTTAGCCTCAGGAATATGTGGTTAAGCCATGTCCCCCTATTTTAGAGACAACCTGTATAGAGGATTGAAATACTGTAATTTATGTTATATTTTTAAAACTGTTATATGTAACAATAAGCGAAATAATTGCTGGCTAATTTATAGACGGACACCCTGCATATGCAATTTTAGCACGATCCCTATACGCCTATACCTCCCGTCCGGTAGCGGGAGGTAAAAATAGAATTTCATACTTGACGATAAAATTAAATTATCGACTCGCGAAAAATAATTCACTTGCGAAATTCACCTTGGCTTGAAAGTTGTATACAGGGAATTTATTTTAACATGCAACATATGGCGAATCACTTCCATGGTTACTGACTATTGTCAAAAAATGACAGCAATGTAATTTTTGTCCATTTTAAAATGCAACATACAAAATTTGTAGTTTTGTATTATAAAAACTAATTTCCAATAAATTAGCCTACATACGATTAACAAATAATCAAAACATGAATGTTGTACATCTTAACAAACTTTAGCTTACAAAAGTTCATAATTTTCATGTAATAAATGTTAAAAAATACCCCCAATCACTCTGTCGGTCGTAATAAGAATTGACACCATTTGTGATGTGTTTTGGAGGTATCTCCTGTGCTGCAATACTATTTATAATATTGCATTTTAAAATGGACAAATATTACATTGCTGTCATTTTTGACAATAGTAAGTAACCATGGAAGTGATGAACTATAATGTTGCATTTTAAAATAAACGCTCTGGGCATCGACCTTTTAACTAATGGACCAAGTGTTTCATATTCTTTTATTGTTAGAATAATGCTCCAACATAAAAGGATAGAAATATATATTCTGTCCTTTGACAATACGGAAGTTCTCAGTTAAAGTATACTGCGCATGCGTTCGTACTCATTGTACATCTTTTTCGGCCATATGTAAACCTCTATACATCGCTCTCTATCACTAAATAGTTGTCAAAATCTGTTTGACGTTTCGTGACTGTTTGTGTATTATTTTACTTTTTTGGAGAACATTTACAATTATTTCTGTCAACATATACGAATATGTGTTGTGAGGTGCATATGCGACAAAATAATGGGGAAACGGTTTTTTTGTGCAGTCAGCAGTACGTACGCCGTTTAGCTGTGTCATTTCATATGTAAGTTCTTATTAATTATTACTTGTTCCCTATAATATAATATGTGTAAACAATATATTGTATTAAAAATATATAATGAAAGTAATTATGCACAAAAAAATTAAATATATACTCTTAGCGATTATGCACCAAGTATAACAAGTTAGGGATAAATCAAATTTTTATTTTGCCGCGTTTTCTTAACTTCCGTTCTGATGAAGGATAGAGATACTGTGTCTGCACCGTTATGGCGGGACAAGCGTTTTGCTCGTACGCTGCGTCTATTAGTTTAAAGGTCGATGGCTCTGGGTGAGATTCAGTGGGTTGTATTAGCGTGTTTTAAGCTAAAACAGTCCTTTGTCAAAAATATTTTGGCAACTTTGTAATACCTGTCAGAAAAAAGTGAGAGACCAAAGGATAAAATAAAGAAAAAAATATTATTAACAGAAGTAAGAAAAATCTGTTGTGGCCAGCACAAGACCTCTCGCCATTTCCATATTAGGATGTATAAGTATTGTATTGCACTTCGCTTTCGAACAGTCGTTTTATAACAAAAAATTACAGAACTTTACTCAAATATTGTTTTTATTGTATTTAACATGTCTTCTGCACACATATAATTCTAATTATATCTATTTTTCATTGCATGAGGAAGTTTTTAAATGTCAGATATTCTTCCAATTCATTAACCAGATTGGCGATATTTCTGATGGATATGTGCATTTTACCACAATTTTACCTATAATTTCAAATATTTAATTAATAAAACAATAAGAAAAGTTAAATATACTTCCCAGAAAAAGCTATCAGAATGTCACTAAAACTGTTGATATTTGACAATGACATGTGTCATGTTATAAACATTGGAATTTGTAAACTGGTTTCCTTAGTGCCTTGGCCTCTGCGATTAATTTACTCTATAAATTATAGTGCCTTTATCTCTAAATCTATACAAGATAGAATAAAATTTTTAAGTGTATTAGATGGAGAATTTTATGTTCTTCAATATTTAATAAAAAAAAACTCCCAAAAAATTATATTTAGAAGAATTTTTTTAAGAAACTACTACTTCCGGTTGTTCAATTGTTACCAAAACCTTTTCAGCTCTTCCCAGGAATATCAGATTGAGGAAACTGCAGTTAAATATTTTTTAAGTCTTATAGTTTTTGAGGAATCGTCCCTCCAACATCCATACATACACACACACACACACATACACACATCCACACACACACACAGACATCATTTTAAAAATGTTATAATCGGATTCTATGGACCTTAAATCGTGCTTATTCAATAAAATCTGGATATGCGAATTTTAGCATGAATCCAATACCTCTCTTAGCGAGAGGTAAAAAAAGGGCAAATGTTAAAACTGATCAAAAGGGGGGTTGAGATATTTTAAAATTCATTAACATTCAGGTATGAAATATTTGACACAAAATTTGACATATTTCTAACCAAATTTTGCAATAATGAGTTTCCTTTTACATCTCCCATTTACAATAATACTTCCTCATTTGACTAATGGATATCTGAATTACTTTTCCATGTGGTAAAATTTCTAAATCACAAATTAATCTCATTGATACATGTGGAAAATATTACAATGTTGCCATATACTTAATACAAGATTTAATACAGACCTTAATAAAACCCACTGAATTCCACCCTCTGTAGTTAGAAATACTTATTAAATATACTATAGGTAGAAAAGGCAAAAAATTTAAAAAGGATTAAGGTAGTTAAACCGTTTACTTTAAAAGTACTTAAAGCGGTACTTCTCAAAGTCAAAAAACCTTTAAGAAACATTTTAAAAATTCTCAATTTCTGTTATTACAAAAATTTTCCTAATCTTCCTTCGGCAGAATATGGTTAACCATACACCATAACCACAAATTAATCTCTTATAATCCTCTTAAAGAGTCACTGCTATCTTGTTAGTGAAATACTAAAGATCTTCCCCGTCGGATGTCGAACGG
Source organism: Ophonus ardosiacus (assembly GCA_943142095.1). Taxonomy (NCBI): domain Eukaryota; kingdom Metazoa; phylum Arthropoda; class Insecta; order Coleoptera; family Carabidae; genus Ophonus; species Ophonus ardosiacus. The sequence continues at coordinate 13,521,336 of OW964840.1, forward strand.
GTAAATTTATGGCCATTATTCGTTCGCTAGAATAATGAAACCGTTTAAACGGTTGTTATGTGGTTTGTGGTTGTTCTCAGAACGGTGTGGATTTAATGGTTGTGGTTTAGGTGGAGAACATGTGTTTTACTTTGGCGTAAATAATACAAGACAAATTGAAGAGGAAATTGGTCTATTCCTATTTAAATCTACGGAATAATAATAAGAAAATGATATATCGGAGGCCCAAGCCAACCTTGACATAAGCGTTTAACATGGAAAACAGTTTTTACCTCCCGCTACCCTTGGTAAGGGAGGTATAGGGATCGTGCTAAAAATCACATATACCGTGAGTTTCAGCTAAGATGCAACATTTACTATACTGTTATTAATATATTACTATGGATACTAGTTTTTGTATGTACTGCATCGTTCCAGATAAAATCCAACATAGGTTGTCAAAGTTGTCAATGTCAAATTAACTTATCATAATTTACTGATGCATAAATAACGTAAGAGTAGTAGCAATAAAGAATCAATATATTTCAATCACAAATTAGAACATATTTTCAAAAACTGCACCATTAACAATTAAACTATAATTTAGACGATTATAAAAATGTTCATAGACAGAATGTTGACGAAGTCCCTCTAATTATAAATTAATGTTCTTCAATTTCTCTTGTATACGAGGTGTGTTCAAAAACTATCGCGAATTTTGAATTTTCGCGGGTTACGTATATTCGAATTTCGATCTTTTTGTGGCTTTATGTTGGTACTCATGTCTCTCACTTATGTCGACAAGCTCGGCCATTTTGAATGTTCACTTAATTGTTGACAGCTGCTTTGCTTGCACGTGTTTTGGATCGTCTTCGATTTTTACCTATTCAAAAAAATGGAACAAAGAACCTGTATCAAATTTTGTGTGAAAAACGAAATTAAGTGCGCGGATGCATTCCGAATGTTGACTGTGGCATACGGAGAAGCTACCTTGGACCAAAGCAACGTTTATCGGTGGTACAAAATGTTCTCAGAAGGCCGAGAAGATGTGAACGACGAAAAGCGTGCCGGACGCCCGAGCACTTCAACAACAGACGAAAAAATTAATGAAGTGGAGAAAATGATATTGGCCAATCGTCGAATCACCGTTAGAAAAGTTGCTGAGGACCTAAACATATCGATTGGCTCGTGCCATTCGATTTTTATCAATGATTTGGGCATGAGACGGGTCGCCGCGAAATTTGTACCAAAATTGCTCAATTGCTCGTTGCTTGTGCGCGACTTTTTAGCCAAAAACAACACACTAATGATGCCGCAGCCACCGTATTCCCCAGATCTGGCCCCCTGTGACTTTTTCTTGTTCCCTAAACTGAAGAGGCCCATGAAAGGACGACGTTACGCTACGCTTGACGAGATAAAGACGGCATCGAAGGAGGAGCTGAACAAGATAAAAAAAAATGATTTTTTGAAGTGCTTTGAAGATTGGAAAAACCGTCGGCACAAGTGTATAATATCTCATGGGGATTACTTTGAAGGGGACAAAATAGATATTCATGAATAAATAAATAATTTTTGAAAAAACACAAAATTCGCGATATTTTTTGAACACACTTCGTATACTTTAGATTTAAAAAAAAAAACCACTAAAGGAAGTTATTTAAACTTGGTATAATCTTATTTTATATAGCAGTTCCAAATATATTTTGTGAATTTACTTCTCCTGTTGTAAAAAAAATTTGCTTCATCAGTAAACAAAATTTTGCTCGTCAAAACCAGATCGATATTAATTTTCTCAAAATGTAGCTCATAAAAGACAATTCTCTTCTCATTGTCATTGTTTCTTAACTCATAGTGATTTTGAAAATGTTAAAGATGAAATTTGTCGTCTTTTAATAATCTAAATACAGAAGTTTTGCTAATATATTTGCCAAAATTTTCATAGATAGCTAATTATTTTCTATTGTTAGTAAATTATTTCTCTTTTCTTCAATCCATGCAGTTTTTGTTCTTGTCCTCTTATGATACTTACACAAACATCCATCACTTAAGTTTTGAAAATATTCTCGAAACTGAACATATCCCACACATTTCTTAAATTATAAACATTGTACCTACCAAGTAACCATTCGAATCATTTCTTCTTTTCTAAACGTCTTTGAAGAGTAATGATAAGAAAAATTAATTTGACATTGACAACTTTGACAACCTATGTTGCATTTTATCTGGAACGATGCAGTACATATAATAACTAGTATCCATGGTAATACATTAATAACAGTAAAGTAAATGTTGCATCTTAGCTGAAACTCACGGTAGAGATTTTAGTAAATGGCCACGTTTTAAGGTCCCTAGAATCCAAATTTAACATTTTCACGATGATGTCTGTATGTGTATGTGTATGTGTATGTGTGTGTGTGTGTGTGTGTGTGTGTGTGTGTGTGTGTATGTGTGTCAGTTATAAAAATCGTTGAAAATGTTGTCAAAAGACGAACGAGTTTACCTAATTCAATGCTATGGCAAAGGTAATAAAGCGATCAGTCGAGTTGTCAAAGAATTTAACAACGATTATGGTTAATTTTTATAACTGACAGTTAATGAAAATAAATAAATAACGGCAATTACCATGACAGCGCAAACTTATTTTTTGGGAATTTGAAAAAACTGAATTGGCCGTTTCGGGACATCCAAAAACTTTTATCAAAAATACATTTTTTTGTAAAATAAAAAATCTGATGTGGCCAACACAAAACCTCCCGCTATTTAATTTTTATTAATTTAAATACATACTTACGGATTTACTAACGCTGCAAACGGTTCCATTGCATAAAACTATTGCTTTATTTACTATTTTCTTTTTAAAATGTCACTATTATTAATTTGAAGTGATTAGTTTTTTGACAGTGACATTTAATGTCAGTTACATTCATTTGAAATATGAACTGTGGAACAAAGGAATTGTGTTTTTCTTAGGCTTCGGGACTTGTAAAAAAAATTATTTTTAAATTTATCTGTAAAATATATAGAAAAAGTATTGATGTATTCCTGTAGAAAATTCAATAATCTTTAATTTTCATAACGACAAAATGCGAAAAAATGGCATTTAATGGTATTTTTTGAAGAAAAACCATTATGAGCTTCAGGTAAAGTGCCATTTCCGGTTATCCGATTTACACCAAAATCTAATGGCTTCTTTTCTTATTAGAATAGGATAGAAATACAAGATTTTAGAATTTTCTGAATGATAGTATTTGAGTTAGAGTGAAGACAAAATCCCTACACATACACACACACACACACATACATACATACATACATACATACACACACACATACACACACACATACACACATACAGACATCATCGTGAAAATGTTAAATTTGGATTCTAGGGACCTTAAAACGTAGTCATTTACTAAAATCTCGATAAGTGATTTTTAGCACGATCCTTATACCTCCCTTACCAAGGGTAGCGGGAGGTAAAAATAAAAAAGTTTTTCCTCTTTGGAACTCGATCCGTGGACATACGGTATATATACAGTCTGTCCCATTTAGAAGTGCCACCATTGGGATCTCAAGAACTATAAGAGATACAATGTCGGTTAAATGGAACTTTTTGTGCGCCTTTGGAAGGCCATCTCAGATGTGCTTTTGTTTTTCCAAAAATTCTCATAGGGCACTAGATAATGACGAAAAACTGAATATTGTTGATTTTTTCTTTTTCAAATAACTTCTAAACTATTAGTAATTGAGAAAAACGTTTCAAATACAAAAGATAGATATTTTTATTAACTAACCAGTGGCGTACGAACTAAATTTTTATATCCGTAATTTTTTTAGATATAACACAAACTTATATTTTTTTAAATGGAACCCATATCTGATTTTAGCCTCTAAAAAATTATTATTTTTTTCTCTTTTCAACGATGTAATGATTATTATGTTTTATATTTGTTTTGCCTTCAAAATTATTATTTTTTCCTTATTTTGTATTGTATGGGGTCCCGTGGCCGCGTGCCTGAGTGTGTGGTCGCGAACCCGGGGGAACCGGGTTCGATCCCGACAGACGCCAAATATTTCCAATTTTAAATGGCACAAAAGTGACCCCTGTGGTGCACTCTCCACACCAGCTATGAGTGCCCGTGAGGTGACGCCTGGTAAGCGCCCACACGGTAAAATATATCGTCATCATTACCGACGTCTACGTATATTGTAGATACTGGCACACCCAGAAATGGGTAATATGCCGTGATGATATATTTATTTATTTATATTTTGTATTAAATTTATAATTATTTTGAAAATATTGGTAAATTTCTATTTAGAAATACTCCTTGTATTTAAATAATTTATTTCGTTAGAAAATTTTGCTCAAAACTCGTATCAAACTAATTTTTATAATATTTTGTATCTGGTCGCCCTTGGCACATTATACGAGTAGTGTAATTTGTAATTATGAGTCTATAATGAAAATATTAAGTAATAAAGGCATAAAACATATTAATTCGATTAAATACAATATAATTAATAAAAATAATAATGTTTTTTTGGGAAATAATAAGAAAGTTCAGAAAAATAAAGAGAAAAATTAAATTTTAGGAGCAAAACAAATATAAAATACAATAACCCTTACATCATTGAAAAGAGAAAAAAATAATGATTTTTTTGAGACTGAAATCAGATATGGGTTTTATTTAAAAAAATATAAGTTTGTGTTATATCTCGAAAATTTATGGATATAAAAATTTATTTCGTACGTCACTGGTTAGCTAATAAAAATATCTATCTTTTATATTTGAAATGTTTTTCTCAATTACTAATAATTTAGAAGTTATTTGAAAAAGAAAAAATCAACAATATTCAGTTTTTCGTCATTATCTAGTGCCCTATAAGAATTTTTGGAAAAACAAAAGCACGTCTGAGATGGCCTCCCAAAGGCGCACAAAAAGTTCCATTTAACCGACATCGTATCTCTTATAGTTCTCGAGATCCCAATGGTGGCACCTCTAAATGGGACACACTCTGTATATATATATATAGAAATGGCGAGAGGTCTTTTTTTACATAAAAATTATTGAACTTTTAAAAAGCAGTTATATTTCGTATTACAGTCAGTTAAAAATAGTAATACAATACAAAAAAATATGTAATATCAAATTGTATACTACAACACTAATAACCTTGTAGTTGAAGTGCTTTTTTCTTTCTTTAAATAAAAAATAATAATAATAACATTGTATTGTAATAAATAAAGAGAAAATAATTGATAATAATTTATTACAATAATGAAAACATTGATATAATATAAAAATAATAAATTGTATTTTCTTTTATTAAAAAAGCAAGGCAGACAAACTTATCACAGTACTTAACTAAAAATCTAATGTGGTCAACACAATACCTCCCACTATTTAATTTTTATTAATTAAAATACATATCTACACATTTACAAATGTTGCCAAGTGTATTAAGTTTCTTTGCATACAACTATTGCTTTATTTACTATTTTCTTTGTAAAAAAGTCACCATTATTAATTTGAAGTGATTAGTTTTTTGAACCGTGGGAACCAGGTTCGTTCCCGACAGACGCCAAATATTTCCAATTTTAAATGGCACAAAAGTGATCCCTGTGGTGCACTCTCCACACCAGCTATGAGTGTCCGCGAGGTGACGCCTGGTAAGCGCCCACACGGTAAAATATATAGTCATCATTACCGATGTCTACATGTGTTGTAGATACTGGTACACCCAGAAATGGGTAATATGCCGTGATGATATATTTATTTATTTTATTTATTTAGTTTTTTGACAGTGTCATTTATCTGTCACTTACATACATTTGAAATATGAACTGTGTAACAAAGGAATGGTGTTTATCTTTAAAACATAGACTCCGGGATTTAAAAAAGATTACTTTTAAAATTTATTTGTAAAATACATAGAAAAGTATTAATGTATTCCTGTAGAAAATTCAATAATCTTTAATTTTCATAATGACATAATGCAAAAAAAATGACATTATGAGCTTCAAGTAAAATGCCATTTCCGGTTATCCGAATTACAACAAAATCTAATGGTTTATTTCCCATTAGCATAGGGTCCAAATACAAGAATACAAGGTTTCAGAATTTTCTGAATGATAGTATTTGAGTTACAGAGATAACAAAATCCACACGCACCCACACACATACACACACACACACATACACACACATACAAATATCATCGTGAAAATGTTAAAATCGGATCCCAGGGACCTTAAGACGTGGTTATTTACCAAAATCTCGACATGTGATTTTTATCAGGTGCCCTATACCGCCCTTATCAAGGGTAGCGGGAGGTAAAATCTAGTGGTGGGATCCGGATCCGGATAGTTTCGGTTTCGGATCCAAAAATATCTGGATATCCGGATAATTGATTGTTGAACTATCCGGATCTGAGTATCGGATTTTGGATCCGAAACTGAGTATCGGATTTTGGATCCGGATCTGAGAATCGGATTTTGGATCCAAATCTGAGTATTGGATTTTGGATCCGGATCCGAATATGAATATGAGTATCGGATTTTAGATATGGAATATCAGAATCCACATCGGTTCTCGGATTCGAATATTCTCAATATTGAACCCGATGATAATATTTGAATGTATAAGTATTATCATGGAGTTTCAAAACCAAGTAAATCTGATTATGAAATAATCCACAATAAATTTTTGTTTGATATAGTTAATAGAATTGGATCCAGAATTAAAATTCGGATCCGGATCCGTAAACAAAACATCGAATCCGGATCTAGAACCAAGTCCAGATCCAAATCCAAAAGGGATCCGGACTCAAATCTGGATCCGGATCCAAATCCGAATTAAATTTACGGATATCCGCTTCAATATCCGAACACCGGATATCCGAGGAACCGGATATTTTGAGATCCGGGTACTCGGATCCAAGTTTTGCCGGATCCTCACAGCACTAGTAAAAACCAAAAATTCGATTGTCAATTGTCACCTACGAGGTGGGCAATTAAATAACGAGATTAATTTTTTCCGGCTTCCCTGCAAATTTGGCAACATTGCAGGCTATGTCATATTAATTTGTCATCTTCCCTCCATCCACTGTTAAAATTTCAATATAATTAGGCAAACCGTTCGGCAGTAGTCTTTGATTGAAGTTAACTACTTTCTCGTACACCGCCGGAGTTATGTTAAGTGTCAATATGAAAGTCTGTGTGAAACTTAAAAAATCCGCTACAGAAATGTACGAATTGTTGAAGAATGTTTATGGTGATGAGGGTCTATCTAGTACTCAAGTTTTCGAGCAGTTTAGAAGATTTAAAGAAGGAAGAAAATAGATCGGAGACGATTAGCGCCTCGGCGGTGCACTGACATTGTTTTTTTCGAAATGCGAGGGACATTTCGTTAACCAAGCATATTACAAGAAGGTTTTGATAACCCTTTATGCACGGGTGAGAAGAAGAAGGGCTGAAATGTCTCCATGAAGACAACGCGCCGGAACAAAACGCCCTGCCGACAAGACATTTTTGACGAAATACAAAATCACAGTGTTGGTACATCAACCGTACTCACTTGACCTAGTGCCATGTGACTTGCTTTTATTCCCAAATTGTAATTGTGCGTTAAAAGGCTCAAAATTCGGGCCCGAGATGTAGTTATAAAAAATTTGTTGTGGCCAGCACAAGACCTTCCGTCAATTCGATGTATTTTGTACAAATCCCATACCAAAAGGACCGTGGAACAGTTTCATGTAAAATCGAACACGAACACATACTATTTTTTACAAATTCCATACCAAAAGTTCATTTGAAAAGGTTTTATAAATCCAATAAAATTATGACATAAACATACACTAAGTAAAATGCACTTGACACATTTTTCTTTCTGCTTCAGCTTTGCCTTATTTTATTAGGGGTCGCTGTTTCCTCTTCTCTTCCAGTCATTCCTGTCCAACGCATCTTCTTCACACAATCCTTCCTTTCTCAAGTCTGCGATATAGTCCTTCCATCTTCTCTTTAGCCTTTCACTGCATGTCACTTGCGAGGAACACTATGATATACTAATTTTTGATCCCATACTTTCCATATTTGGATTTGCACTTGCAACTGACATCTGTCAATTAGAATTTTGTGAATACATCAGCTGTTTCCATGATAAATAGCAAAGCTGACTAATTTTTGAAAATTAATTTCTTTATAATGCTTTAACTGTACATCTATTGAATATGAAGGAAAATGTATAATCAAACCATATAGAGAAGAGTAATTTCTTTAATAAATTTAATAACAAAATGTTAAAAAATAATATTTAAGTGCGTTTTTTTAAGAAAAACTGTTAAAAACTTCAAATAAGGGTACATCCGGTGGATCAATTATAACCAAAATCTAATCAACTCTTCATATGGACGTACAGAAGCAGAATACGAAAGAATTATAATTTTTAGAATTGTAGTATTGGAGTTATCGTCGGAGAAAAATTTGTCACACACGGACACACATACACACACACGGACACACACACACACACACGGACACACACACACACACACACACACACACACATACACATACAGATATCATCTTAAAAATAGTAAATTCGTATTGTAGGGACCCTAAAACGTGCTTATTCATTAAAAACTCACCACCGAATTTTGTTATTTAATTACGACACCTCGTATTTCACAGAAATAATAAAGGAAACATTGATTCTTTTTCCAAAAATTATTAAATTGTTCCAAAAACTACAAAATAATATCACGTTTTTATGTGACTATTCTCTATAAATCTTCAAAAATGTATATTCAAAAATTTTCAATGAACAATGAATACAAATTAAGTCCGCGAGTTTTGTTTCAAATTTTATAATCCTTTAGGAACAATAATTTATATGAATCACGTATATAATAAATCAAAAATACATTTCCTAAGCAATTAACCTGGCGCCAAAATGTTTAATTCTAAAAACTAAATCGTAAATTTAAAGATAGACAAACATCTATAAAAGTAAAGTATGGCTATATTTATATCTCTTATTCTAGGAATAGGACGTGATATTTATATGAATTTAATACCTGTTATTAGTATTCTAAACATATGTTATGGGATCTAAATGAAATTACTGAATATACAATAAGGAATAGGAAAAATTTAAAGCTTAAAAAATGAGAATTACGAAAAAGTCTCTGAAATATATTATGAGACAATGCGTTCGGCAAATGAGTTCTGTTCACTCTTTTCACTCTGTACACTCCTAGCATCGTTCGGTAATTACATAGAGTGAGAAGCGTCTTAAAATGGAGCGTTCGGCAAATGCAGAATGGAGTCAAGTGGAGTGAAAAGTGTTAACTCCATAAGTCCAACCTCGATATAAGAGATGCATTTGGGCCGGGCCGGGTCGGGCTTTGAGGTTTGGATCGACTCGGCCTGAATATAAAAATTACCGGCCCGACTCGAAGATCGACCCGACAAAAAAATTAGCTAGCCCGGCTCGAAAATTGACTCAAAAACGGGCCGGGCTTCGGGCCGGGCCGGGCCAAAGCTCGAAATTGGGTGCATCCGGCATTCCTAATGTTGATTTTTATGTTAAGGCGAAATGTTTAACTTTTTTCGTGTCAAACTTATAAAAAATCTCTACATTCTTATAACTTTCAACATTAATTAACATAAGTAGTTAAAAAAGAGACCCTTCTAGTGTAAGTTTGTTATAAAAATTACAGACCTACGAGTCTTTAACACTTTGTTTACAAATGAATTTAACAACTTTTGCACAAATCTTATACAAAAAAAATATAATTTAATTTACATAAGGATTTTTTTATCTAACTTTGTTTCTGCTCAAAAATAGGACAAGAAATTATTATGGTAGGAACAAAAATCACTTTTATTTAAGTATACGAGTAATACCAATAATAATAGCAACCTCACAATATAATTATTATGCTTTAATGAATAACCTTGAATTCTTGAAGTAAAATAATACATTTTTATTTATGAATATGTGAAGTGTGTTGTTATTAAATCATTTTTATCATTTTTAACTTCATCCATTTTCATTAAAATATTAAGGAAACTGTGCATTTGATTGAACTATAAGATTTTTCGGGACGGCCCGAAAAGCTCGAATTTTCGGGCCGGGCCAAAATCAAAAGTCCGATTCGCCTCGATTTTTGAAAATGATTAGCCCGATTCGGCCCGATAAAAAATATTGTCAGATCATTTTGTATTTTTATGTTGAAATATTTTATTATACACAATTATTTTATATTTATAATATTGTTTTGTAATATAACAAAGCACAGTATGTCGGAACGGTAAGAATTCTGTACCATTTCTAATATATACTTTCTTCCGAATTATTAAAGAATAATACCAAACTGAATAACTTCTGTATGGTTCATTATTTTTTTTTTAGCAGTGCAGTATATCAGATTGTCAAAAAAGGAGGTTATTATATTCGTGCACCAAAATTTTAACTCTACTCGTTCAGTTAATCACAAATAAAGGAGTGTACCTTGTTCCCTCGATCTACTCCAACTCCAGCTCTACTCCCACTCACTCCAACACCGCTCCGTAAATACTCCAACTCCGTATGATTTACCGAACGCACCTAATACACTAATGTAATCCTTAATCTTACCTAAAGACGCAAAGATGCTTATTACAAAAAAAATCTGTTGTGGCCCGCACAATACCTCTCGCCATTTCCATTTTATGTTATATAAGTATTGTATTGCTCTTCGCTATCGAACCGTCGTTTTATAACAAAAACATTACAGAACTTTACCCAAATATTGTTTTTATTGTATTTAACATGTCTTCTGCACACATACAATTCTAATTATAGGTATCTATTTTTCATTGTATGAGTAAGTTCCTAAATATCAGAGATTCTTTCAAATCATTAACCAGATTGGCGGTATTTCTGATGGATATATGCATTTTATCTACAATTTTAAATATTTAATTAATAAAACAATAAGAAAGATTAAATGTACTACGCAGAAAAAGCTATCAGAATGTCACTAAAACTGACACTGACATCTGTCATTTACAAACTATGTTATAAATACAATAATACTTTATATATATATATATATATATATATATATATATATATATATATATATATTACAGATAAATTTAAATTAAAAATCTTTTTTTTTATACATCCCGAAGCCTAAGATAAGCACAATTCCTTTGTTACACAGTTCATATTTCAAATGAATGCAGGTGAATGTCACTGTCAAAAAACTAATCACTTCAAATTAATAATAGTGACATTTTAAAAAGAAAATAGTAAATAAAGCAATAGTTATTTGCAATGAAACAGTTTGCAGCAATAGTAAATACCCTGTATTTATTTGGCAGTTCAGCAAGAAGTAGGTTGCTTAGTAACAATACAGTACCGTAAAGAATAATAAGACTGTAATAGTTATTTACATTCGAGTGCGTGTAAGTTGTATTTTACAGCGCGATAGCTTTGGAGCGCTGTAAAATACTTCACGCACGAGAATTGTATCAAATTTTTTGGCCGACGATAATGAAAATCACTTTTTTCAATGAGATAGGTTGTACTTCTGAAAAGGGTTAGTTTAAAATACTGGGGTTAAGTCAATTTCCAAATTTGATTTTACTTACCTTCATTAGAGTACTTCTTCTAGCAAAAATTTATTTGTAATAATAGACGTTGTTCATGACTGATAATATATTTATTTGCTCATGTTTTCTTCGTAATAAATAATAGGTAGGTGTAGATATTTGACATTTCAGCAATGTTCGCCTCGCGTATTTGACAGGTATATCGATCGGTGACTATGTCGGTAACTGCGGATTTTTACAATAATGACAGATGTCGCTACCGTGAGTTTGGTTTATATAAATTAATTTTAAATATAGGAAATGTTAAAGTAAAAAAATAACTTAAGTAGGTAGTAGTTTTTTACATGAACTTTATTATAGTAAAGACGATTTCTTTTCTAAATGCCCATAAACGTCCAGTGTATTTTGATTATTTTACCGCATAGTTAGACAAGTTACAACACAGTAAACGTAAAATGTAGGTTACACTTGCTGTGTATACAATTGTAAAGTTCCCATTACACTTCAGGAGGGCAAAAAACATTATTTACCGGACTGAAATCACTCCATTAAACAATGAAATGCGACACAGTATGAAATAAAACAATTAAAGGACCCATAGTTATAGTAATATTATGGTGTGAGAAAAAAATCCAAATCCGATCAAATATTAATAAATGAAATATGATAATGAAAAACATAATAGCTGTATATATGATTCAAGTTTAATTTAATAAAGAGAATTTTCTTACCGTTTATAATTAATTTATTCGCTCGGTTAAAATAAATCAAAATGATTTAGTGGAACGTGTATCGCTGTATATGCTAAAACGACTTGTTAGTGTTATTATTAAACATGCTCGCTTTGCCTATGTAGACTGCTACTTCGTTTAATTTAATGTCACTTTAAGTAGTTGCTTTCAGTACGCAATTTACTATAGCAAATATCTATAAGAACATTCAAAGTTATTTGCAAGCAACGATTTGTTTACTTATATTATTTATATTTTATGAGGTTGCGTTACATGATCGGTTTCGAAATAATATTTATTTGTTCAAATAATTGTTTTTGAAGATCATTCTTCATACAAAATATAAATAAATAAATAAATAATCATCACGGCATATTACCCATTTGTGGGTGTGCCAGTATCTACAACACATGTAGACATCGGTAATGATGACGATATATTTTACCGTGTGAGCGCTTACCAGGCGTCACCTCACGGGCACTCATAGCTGGTGTGGAGAGTGCACCACAGGGGTCACTTTTGTGCCATTTAAAATTGGAAATATTTGGCGTCTGTCGGGATCGAACCCGGTTCCCCGGGTTCGCGACCAGACACTCAGGCACGCGGCCTTAAAATAATGTACCGTGAGTATTTTTTAACGTGAAACATTGGGTTTGTCTTATTCATGGTTATACGCTTAGAGTATAGAATAGGACTAGAGAGAGCGTAAAGTACAGATGTTGACAGAGTTTTTGTCGCCATGAGACGGAAGGGGAAACTCGTGGCCACCATCTTGGGACGATCAACGTTATAATGTATTTAAGCGCGCTTTCTTCAGTTTTGTTACAAAAATACAATAACGTAACAGAAATTGAAGCTATTTGTAATTAGCAAGCTTTAATTCAGTAAGAAATGTATTAAAATTAATTAAATTTAAATTTGAAAGAACCAAAAAATTGTAAAAATCTTCAATTTGAAGTGTATTGCGATTAAACTTTAATAATAATTTTTTATAGAAATTAAACTGTTCGAATTTTATGACAATTGTAATGATTGAGATAGAAACTTACAAAAACTACTTACCGAATAGGCAAATAATTTGAGGCTAGAAATTTCATATAAAAATATATATTTATGATGTTTACAATACAAATAAATACGAAGTACAAACATATTTATTACAAAAAATAAGTTAATATTTTTACATGAAATATGTAAAAAAATACAATAAATTATATGAACTAAACATTAATAATATGTATAAGTAAAATAATACTTACTTGTGAATTGTCATCGCTTTTTCCTTTTCTTTTTCTTGTTTTAAAGTTTTTACGGACATTCGGTTATTACAACCGAAGGCACAAGTCGTTGACATGTAATTACAAACGTTTCACATTCAAATAACACAAATTAAAATCGATTATTAACGTAAAATAATCAAATAACCAGAGAACGCTTATATACACTTGATCTTCCCAAGATGGCCGCCGTACAAACACAAGCTTACCCCGCATGACATCAGCTTTGAGTGTTTAGGCGCCCTCTATGTGTATATATATTTTATAACTCTATGGTTATACGACTTGACATTTGATTGACAGCAATGTATTTGCCCGTTCCATTTAAAATGAAACATAGGGAACGAATTTGACATTTGATAAGAAGTCAATAGAGGTTAATTTTGTTTAAATAATTATACCTGCATTCTAAATTAAAATTAGTTGTAGAATAAATATAGTGTGCACCTTGTGCCCGAGTGGTTTTCTGACTCGGCTAAATTTCTTACAATAATTAAATATAATACTTCTCTCAAATTCATTCCCCATGTGTCATTTTAAATGAGACAGACAAATACATTGCTGTCAATCAAATGTCAAATTATAACTTATAGGAAAATTCAACGGTTATCTGTCATATTGACAAGATGTCATTAGAGGTTAATTTTGTTTAAATTATTATACCTGTTTTCTAAAAATTAAATTTAGATGTAAAAAAAATACTGTGTGCACCTTGTGCCCGAAATATGTTTAGTGCTCTCGAGTGGTTTTCTGACTCCGCTAAATTTCTTACAATATTTAAAAATAATACTTCTGCAGATTCGTTCCCTATGTTTCATTTTAAATGGAACGGGCAAATACATTGCTGTCAATCAAATATCAAGTCGTAACCATGGATATGATAAACCCAATGTTTCACGTTAAAAAATACTCACGGTATGTATTTCTTGTGTACCCGGCTAGATTAAGAGAGAACACAGGAAGTGTGAGTGAGAAAGATATAGATAATTCTATAGTGACTGTATATACATAGTGTGGCCAACCGCCGCCATATTTAGGCAAAATGCGCGGGAAATTTGAATTCATATGATGTGATCCGGGAGAGCCACATCCTAGAGATGGCAGCACTAATGACCGACTTATAGGGAAAACATTCTATTCTACGTTTGTGCTAGTTGTATTTTGATGCTTTGTTTTGAGGATATTTTATTATTTTTAATTGAAATTAAATATGTTTATCATAATGTCAGATATATACATTTATTTAAATGGTGCTGTTCGGCCTATAGTCGAAGGAGAAGCAGTATATAAAGATAAAATAAGATTCAAAATTGAAGTTATCTGCTTGTTAACTACTTATTTAATTGTTTTTAGCTGGACATACTTGTGGCGATATAAAACAGATAAACAGAATAATATAGAAATAAATGGACTGTGTGTTTGAAACATCTAATTTGAAAGGGGCTCCTTATTCAATCGTAATAACTAAATGTTGCTCAACTTCTGGTATTTTTATAGTTTCTTCTTCTTCTCTATCTTTCCTATAAATATATAATATTAAAGAATAATAGTTACTACTTACAGGTAACGTCTCTCTATTTTTCTTCTCTGTACAGGGGTTTTGTGAATTTTCTTTGGGTAATTTTTGGCTTGGTATAGCATTTCTTTTTAATATTTTTCTTTTAATAAGTAAGTACAAAAACAATCTAATAATATTTTGAAGCATAATTTTTTATAAATACTTACATGGAATAAAATCGCTTAGGTAAAAAATGTAAATAAACGTTCATGAATGGTGATACGTCCTTTCCGAATTTTAATGCGATTTTCCACTTATTTTCTAATATTTCTCTTTTTGGGCAATAATGGACGGATATGTCAGCACTTGCATAATTATTGCACCTCGGTACAGAACAATATTTCTTCGATTTGCTGGTCATTTTTGGTTGCTGTTTATTTCATAACCCTATATGACAGCACAACGTTTTCCCTACAACTTATATGTTTTATTTTGCCACCAGGTGTCAGACACTTTGTTGGCTCTTGCCAATAACTAAACAAAATTCGATAAACAATTAATGAAAGAGCATATTAAATGGAAACAACATTTATTTTCATTTTAAATCCTTTCGAAGAACTGTTTTCACAACTAACCGCCACGCAACTAGGCATCTAAAATATATTATACATTTTTAGTCATTTTGACAGTTAACCTAAAAAAGATGTGATGTTAAAAAATATGTATATATTACTTTGAGTTATAAATATACAAAAACACGTTTAATTTAATTATTTGCACTATCTAAAATATAAATATAATAAAATTACCATCAATTCACGTATAATTCTCGTAACAAATCTCAAAATGTCACTTTGTCGGCATAATATCCGCCATATTTAGGCAAATTCGCGCCGACCAATCAAAATCGATCCCCCTATTGGCCACACTATGTATATACAGTCACTATAGATAATTCCACTTTAGACAAGTGAATTTGATATTGATATCTGTCATATTCACATCTGTCAAATTCACGTCAAAAATTGATTGTGTTTAAGTATATTTGATCATGAAACGTGAAATAAATACGAATACAACCAATGTAACGCTAAATTAGAGCACATAAGAATATGTCATGTTTATTTGTCAAATTATTTTTTAGAAGAAATCATAACTTACTAATGAAACGACACAGCACCGTTTATCACATATTTAGATACACAATTTTTAACAAAACATCTTCGAACCATTGTCATATATTAAAATAATTATATTTCAATGATGATATCAAGAATAACCTAAAATCTGTCAGAGCTATCAAACAAAAGATTTGACAAGTAACGGAAACAAAGACAACAAATCGGAATTATGTATGACTATCTCTGTCGGTCTGGGCGGGTACATGGTAAAGGTTTACTCGCTCCATCCAGTAGTTAACAAATACCTGGTCCAAGTGCAATGTTTTCCAACGAAGTTTCTTTGGAAATTTAAAAAGCTTTGTTGTCTGGGATTAACATATCTAATATAAATAACGCAACCATAATATCCAATAAAATTTAAAAAGAAAACATTTAAATTTTTACCTCCCGCTACCCTAGGTAAGGGAGGTATAGGGATCGTGCTAAAAATCGCATATAGAGATTTTAGTGAATAAGCATGTTTTGATGTCCCCAGAATCCGATTTTAACATTTTTACAATGATGCTGTGGGTATGTATGTGTGTGTGTATGTGTGTGTGGATGTGTGGATCCTGTGGACACGATTACTCAAATACTACCAATCAGAAAATTTTGAAATTTTGTATACCCATTCTATACTAATGTGGGAAGAGTTGATTAGTTTTTAGTGTATATCAGATAACCGGAAGTATCACTTATACAAGCTTTTACCAGTTTTTCTTGAAAAAATTGCATTGAATATAATTTTTCAGCAACTTTTACTATTAAAAATATAATATAATGGTACAATCTTCAATTCTACGATAATATAACTTTAAATATAAATTTATAAAATTATTTATTTTTGTAAATCATCTGACCCATGCGTCAAACAAAAACATAATACTTTAATAAAATTTTGACGTATTTAAACAAATGTCACTGTCACATTTACATTAATAATGAAACCGTGTTAAGAAGAATTTAGTAGAAATAAATTTGATTTGTAAATATAAATCTGTCAGTATAAGTACGTGCTTTCAAAATGTCAAATATTGGTTTACAACTACACATTTACGACATGGATCATGTACGGCAAAGAATTTACACAGATTGCGTTTTTAGAGCATTTGGAAGTTGATGATGATTTTTCGCGGATTATCTTTTTCTTTGGTGAGGCACATTTTCTCCTCTCTGGGTATGTTAATAAGCAAAATTGCCAGATATGGGCAGAGGAAAATCTTCATGTGATTTACGAGGTACCATTACATGTCCAAATGAGACTGTTTGGTGCGCACTATGGTCAGGTGGCGTCATTGGAACTTACTTTTTCGAAAATGATGAAGGCCGAACTGTTATAGTTGATGGTGAGCGCTATAGGCCTATGATAATCGATTATTTTTGGCACTAAATTAATTTCGTATTACAGATTTCTATTTATTAAAACAACAAATTAGATTTTGTTTATAAACGATCAACCGGAAAGGAAAACGATACTTTATTTAAAGCTCATTACTATTTTTAGGCGTGAAAATAGTACTTTCGCTCCGGTTTCAAAAAAAAGCTTGTATTTCTTTTGTTGCAGTTTCTTTGAAGTTAAATCATACATTGAATAGATCACGTCTAGTGAATAATAATCCAATATTCGTTTTGCGTCAAAATATTAAAATTACTAGTCTGTTCTCTTGGTTCAAAATAATGTATATATTGCCATGTTTACCATATAAATTGCTAATTAAAATTTTCAACACTACATTCTTCAGAGTTGCCAAATAGGCCTAATGACATCACCTGGTCGGCTGGCCTCTTCTTATTCTCCTATTTTCTCCTTAAGAACCTATCACCTTTGAAAATTTATTTAATGAGCTAAAAAAACAATATTTCAGCCGCAGTATTGGTTAGTGATAATTTATTACCTGAACAACAAAGACAGAAGATATATCTTATTAGCGTGTGAGAGAGAGATGGGCAGACGTCGCTGAAGAATTTCAATGATTCATGTTTGAACGACGAAAGACGATGTTCGGATGTTTAAACTGCCTTGTTGTTTTTTGTCTCCCTCCAACCGTTGTTTTGTGGCTTGTTTTGTCTTTGTTTGTGTTTTGTTTATTAGTTTAGTTGTCTACATGGGTAGACAGTCATTTTTTCACACTATTAAACATAATTGAGTAGTTTTTCCCAAACAGATGTTCCATCTAACGGTGCATTAAATTAACCAATAATTGAAGCATATAAATGTCATTATTATGTTTTGATTATTTAAAAATATGTTTTGTTGGACGTGATAGCGATATTTGCATATTGGGAATTAATCAACAAAAATGTTTTTTTGTCATTTTTACCTCTCGCTAAAAGAGGTATTGGATTCATGCTAAAATTCGCATATCCAGATTTTATTGAATAAGCACGATTTAAGATCCCTACAATCCGATTATAACATTTTTAAAATGATGTCTGTGTGTGTGTGTGTGTGTGGATGTGTGTATGTGTGTGTGTGTATGTGTGTATGTATGTATGTATGTATGTCTGGATGTTGTAGTCACAATTCCTCAAAAACTATAAGACTTAAAAAATATTTAACTGCAGTTTCCTCAATCTGACATTCCTGGGAAGAGCTGAAAAGGTTTTGGTAACAATTGAACAACCGGAAGTAGTAGTTTCTTAGAAAAAATCTTCTAAATATAATTTTTTGGGAGTTTTTTTTATTAAATATTGAAGAACATACAATTCTCCATCTAATACAATTAAAAAATTTATTATATCTTGTATAGATTTAGAGATAAAGACTCTATAATTTATAGAGTAAACTAATCGCAGAGGCCAAGGCACTAGGGAAACCAGTTGACAAATTCCAATGTTTATAACATGACACATGTCATTGTCAAATATCAACAGTTTTAGTGACATTCTGATAGCTTTTTCTGGGAAGTATATTTAACTTTTCTTATTGTTTTATTAATTAAATATTTGAAATTATAGGTCAAATTGTGGCAAAATACATAAATCCATCAGAAATACCGCCAATCGGGTTAATGAATTGGAACAATCTTTGACATCCAGAAACTTCCTCATACAATGAAAAATAGATATAATTAGAATTATATGTGTGCAGAAGACCTGTTAAATATAATAAAAAACAATATTTGGGTAATTTTCTGTAAGATTTTGTTATAAATCGATGGTTCGAAAGCGAAGTGCAATACAATACTTATATAGCCTAATATGGAAATGGCGAGAGGTCTTGTGCTGGCCACAACAGATTTTTTACCTCTCGTTAAGAGAGGTGGTATTGGATTAATGGTAAAAATCGCATATCCAGATTTTAGTGCATAAGCACGTTTTAAGGTCCCTAGAATCCAATTATAACATTTTTACGATGATGTCTGTGTGTGTATGTACGTGTGTCTGGATATTAGAAGAACGGTTTTTCAAATTCTGTAAGGCTAAAGACCAATTTAACTACGTATCGCACATTAAGAAGAGCTGAAAAAGTTTTGGTAATAATTGGACAACCGGAAGTAGTAATTTCTTAAAAGAAATCTCCTAAATATTATTTTATTTATGTTATTACAAATATTAAAGAATAGTAAATTATTATTTTATTAACTTATTTTACAATAATAACAAAACAATTAAAGAAAATATTCAAATTGAAAGCCATTTAAGAACATTGCTAATCGCTTGAACATTGTTCTATGCGGTTAATTCCGCTCTGGAAACTTTCTTTCATATTCAATACAAGTTTGCACAGAATTCATATTACACTTTCCATATAGCAAGATCATATCTAGCTTTTCTTCATTTGCAAAGTTATTAAACATTATTAAACATAGAGAACTTTACGGGAGAAATTATTAAACGTCAAATAAACAAAGAATCAATTGTTTCCATGGCTTACTTGGCTAAATAAACTAATAAAGCAGTTTACAAAAAAAATATTTTTAACCGTAAATAACTAGTTTATTTGAAAAAAATGTACATAAATAACATTATCTTATTGAAAAGAGGAAAAACTACCCTATCCAATAAGATATATTTTGTCTCAAATTTTGGGAACGGCTGATACAATTTTAACATTTTCACTATGATGTCTGTATGTGTGTATGTATATATATATATATATATATATATATATATATATATATATATATATATATATGTGTGTGTGTGTGTACCCAAATCATTCAAGCAGCCAATGCACGTCATTAATAAAAATTGAATAAAAGTAACTAGATGTGTGACGTCATGTTCTGGTACGTTTGCAGAGGTTTTAGAATCTTTATAAAAAGAGTTATACAGATTGCAATTTGTATTATCGACATGGTCATGAACTGTCACATCTACAAAATAAATACTATATTTTCGTCACTGTCCATTTCTATTTAAATTATTTTATAATACTAACCTTATTTATACTTATGTATGCCATATAAAGGCAATAAATAAAAGTGAGCCGAATTTCATAGAAATATACCGAATTCTTCTGATTGATTAGAAGTGCTACCTTTGGCAGATTAACAGATTTTGTTTGCGTTAACGGTCACGTTGCGTCGTTGCTTTGCGTTTAACATTACTTTATTATAAATAGGCCTTTCTTTACAACACACAAAAATGTTTGAAACACAATACAAATATTTTTCAAATAATAACTTTGACAGTATGAACATACAAATTATCAATGTTGCCAACTATAGCAACAATTAAACGAATAATATGACGTTGATGTACATTATTTATATATTATTCATGTCATATACGATAAGTAATGAACTCTACTATTCATCTTAATAATAATTATATAAGGCCATACACTTTTTGACGGTTAAAAATGATTGAAATTTTATATCATTTTTCACTATTAGTGATTTTAATGCATTAAGGTTTTTACACTAGGTGATGACGTGCATTGGGTGCTTGAATGATTTGGGTATATGTGTGTATGTGTACCTATGGATTTTGTTGGCGCTCTAACTCTACCCTAGTCTAATATGGAACGATACCATTAGATTTTGATGTAAATCAGATAACCGGAAATGGCACTTTACCTGAAGCTCATATGATTTTTCTTCAAAAATACTATTAAATGACATTTTTTCGCATTTTATGTCATTATGAAATTTAAAGATAATTGAATTTTCTACAGGAATACATTAATACTTCTTCTATATATTTTACAGATAAATTTAAAAATCATTTTTTTATTAATCCCGAAGCCTAAGATAAAAACACAATTCCTTTGTTACACAGTTCATATTTCAAATGAATGTAACTGACAGGTAAATATCACTGTCAAAAATATAATCACTTCAAATTAATAATAGTGACATTTTAAAAAGAAAATAGTAAATAAAGCAACAGTTATATGCAGTGAAACATAATATAGTTTGCAGCATTAGTAAAAACGTAGGTATGTATTTAAATTAATAAAAATTAAATAGCGGGAGGTTTTGTGTTGGCCACATCAGATTTTATATTATATTATAATATGGCACAATTTTGCTTATTCAACTAGCGTCATATCTCTTCAATTAAAAAAGTTACCAATAGTGAGCAAGCTTATTGAGACACTGTGTATAATAAAAATTTGGATTTTTAGTAGTTAATTCAATATTTATTGGATAATTTTTACCTCTCGCTAAGAGAGGTATTGGAATCATGCTAAAAATCACATATCCAGATTTTAATGAATAAGCACGTTTCAAGGTCACTAGAGTCCGATTTTAACATTTTTACAATGATGATGTGTGTGTGTGTGTGTGTGTGTGTGTGTATGGCTGGATGTTGGACGGACGATTCCTCAAAAACTATAAGACATAAGACCTGTTTAACTATGAATTCCTCAATCTGACATTCCTGGGAAGGGCTGAAAAGATTTTGGTAACAATTGAACAACCGGAAGTAGTAGTTTTTTAAAAAAAATCTTCTAGATATTATTTTTTGAAAATTTTTGGTATTACTTATTATGAAGAACAAAATTCTACATCTAATACATTTAAATATTTTATTATATTTTCAATAAATTTAGAGATAAAGACGCTATAATATATAGAATATCGGGATATAATAAGTCGAGTAGGCGAAACTACACTAAGGAAACCAGTTGACAAATTCTAATGTCTATAACATAGTTTGTAAATGACATATATTAATGTCAGTGTCTAAAATCAACAGTTTTAGTGACAT
Source organism: Ophonus ardosiacus (assembly GCA_943142095.1). NCBI lineage: Eukaryota > Metazoa > Arthropoda > Insecta > Coleoptera > Carabidae > Ophonus > Ophonus ardosiacus. Next base: position 13,543,748 of record OW964840.1, read on the forward strand.
TCTGATAGCTTTTTCTGCGAAGTATATTTAATCTTTCTTATTGTTTTATTAATTAAATATTTGAAATTATAGGTAAAATGCATATATCCATCAGAAATACCGCCAATCTGGTTAATGAATTGGAAGAATCTCTGACAATCAGGAACTTCCTCATACAATGAAAAATAGATGTAATTAGAATTATATGTGTGCAGTAGACATGTTAAATAGAACAAAAAACAATATTTGGGTAAAGTTCTGTAATATTTTGTTATAAAACGACGTTTCGATAGCAAAGTGCAATACACTTATATAGTCTAATACGGAAATGGCGAGAGGTTTTGTGCTGACCAGAACAGATTTTTTTAACTAGTTGTTAAAATATAACCACTGAGTTACAGAATAGACCCGATATTATGAAAACAACCACAACTTTAATTTAAATTTAAGATGTTAAAATGAAGATAAAGTTTCTTGTTAAAACTGAGCATAAATCCCATTAAACTGTCTGTCTTTAATTGCAGACAATCTAAACTGTTGCAGAGAATGCACCAGCCAATATTATATTTTTAAATTTTAATACGTCCAACATATGGAAAACATTAAAATTCTTTTCCTCACGAAAAACACTCTAATGCTTTTATAATATATCTATTTAGGGCGGGTCTACGTTTCGGTCCATTTGACTCAACGTGAAATTGGGCCGATTTTCAGCTGTTTTAAACATACCATTTAGGTTAGGAACGCCCATTGTGGTACGAACCCACAATTTAGGTAGAGGTAAAACTACAGATTTAAAGATGGGTTGATGTATGACATATGGTTCCCAAAAAAAAATATTAATTGACGAAAAATGCTATTATTATACTCTGTTTTTAAACGATAGTACCTACATTAAAACTTTCCATAGTATAATTTAAGCTATGATTAGCTAATGTTCAACCTTGTTTACAGCGAAAACACAATAGATATTTGTGTATTAAGAGCGCAAAATGCGACATTGTCGATTGAGAGGTTCTCTCGAAATCGACAATGTCCATTTGCGCTCGAAACACACACAAGATTTTTTCTACAGTCGCCACAATGGGGTCCTCCACCATAAAAAATAATAAAATGTACACTTTATACTTACAGTACTGCTCAATAAATAACGATTGGCTAATACAAAAGATACGGTTTAAACTTAAAACGGCTTTTAAATGATTATATCGTTACATTAGCCATCTATTCCATAAAAAAAAAAAAAAAAAAATTAGAGCGTGGAAGCAAGGATTTGTGATGATTTGATGAGTTTTTGTAGCAAAATGTGTGGTTAGTTGTCACGCCTATCACACTGAAAAAATTAACAAATATTTCAAGGAATTTGTGATTATATAGACATGTATGTGCATTGACTGACTTCACGCAATTATTTAAGTAACGAAATAACTAATAACTTTATTGTAATCAAAATAAATAGTTAACTAGAGATCAGATGTCAGTACGACTCGCAACTATCCTACCGCCATCTGTGTACAATCATTCCTATTACTAAACATAACTGTTCACACAATTTATTTTATATTTAATTTTATTTTATCGTTATTTTCCATTCTTCTTGAGTTTTTATTCAATCTAATCTAAGCATTTTATACTTTTGTTTTTGTAAATGAATGCACTATTTCATTTTCACAGCAGTGTGGCATTTTGTTAGGTTATGTTAAATACCGACAGAACATATGTCAAATTGACTTGTGAACGTGATAAATGTGTAATTACAGTGCCATTAGTTCCTAACTAAACATTTTCATTAAGAATGTAGACAAGTGACATTTCTCAACATTGTATACTTAGAAATTTGGACAGCGAGCGTTTTTTCTACTTTGTCGCGCATGAGCGGCAAAGTGACATTTTGCGTTGACAAAAGAGAGCGCAAATGGCTACTTTCTATGGTAACTGTAGAAAAATAAATTTTACATATTAATATGCGAAAGCATTATATTATTATAGTGAGCGTAAAGTTATATAACTAGAAAAATCGCTCAAAACAGCTGCAGATACGTATTTCGCTCTTATTAGAGATCATTATAGGAGGACCTATTAACTATCTATGCTGTAATGATGAGCTCTAATAAAAGCGAAACACGTGTCTACAGCTGTTTTGAGCGATTCCCTGTGAACAATTTTTTCTAGTTATTTACATATTGATGTTTAGTCATTTTTTCATAATTTTTACCTCCCGCTACTTTAGTTAAGGGAGGTATAGGGATCGTGCTAAAAATCGCAAATAGAGATTTTAGTGAATAAGTACGTTTTGATCAGGGCATCGAACCCGCCAAAAACTGGGTTTGGGTGCGGTTCTGGTTCAAGCAATAATAAAATTTGCGGTTTTATTCGGGGTTCAGGTTCGGTTCGATTTAATGAAAATTGAATTAGTTTTTTTGAATGACAAACAAAAAAAAATGAAAAAAAATAATTTTAATATTTTTGTACATATTCAAACATTTAAATTTACCGCGATAAAAACAGTTCAATATAGTTATTTTATTTAAATATTAATTTTGTCTGTTGTCTGTTCATTCATTTGTTTCTCTGGTTTATTCTTGCATTAAGGTATTCGTACGCGTGATAGCGTCAGTCCTCAGTTCCTAATGTTTTTGTGACGTGAAATGAGTGTTTTTGTTGCTATTTACGAACAATGTGAACGTTTTATTTATTATTATAAACTTTATCAAGTGTTTTATGTGTTATTTATAGTATATTTGTTTATTTAATAGTGAAATGTGGTTATGATTCGTGATCCGTAGCTTGTAGTCCAAGGAAAGAAGCAAAGGCGGACTTTGTAAAGGTTAGATATTGTATTTTGTTTTAAAATTTGTTTATTATAAATGTTTTCATAAAAATAATAATATTTCCATAGCTTATTTCATTTAAAACTATATATTTTTAATGTAACAAAAGGTTAGGTTACATTGACATAAAAATACGTAGCTGTAGGTATACGATAATAGTTTAATGAATGTTTGGAGAGTCTATAATATATTTTGTTTTAATTCATTATTAAAAGCATTATTTTGCATATTAAACATAAAAAATAGACAAACATACAATTATTTTATTTACTTGTAATTATTGAAAGTATTCATAATTTTATTACAACAAAATTCCGAACGATAATAAAAACATTAAAATTATAAACCAGGTTTTTTGAATGACAAACAAATAAAAATAATTTAACATGAAAGCAGCATTTTCGAATTTTAATATCCGGTTCGTTTCCAACTCGGGTTCAATTGAAAAATATATCTGAGGTTCGGTTCTGGGTTTGGGTTCGGTAAAATGTTACGGTTAGGTTCCGGTTTTGGTTCGGTTCAGGTTCGGGTTCGATGCCCTGGTTTTGATATCTCCAGAATCCGGTTTTAACATTTTTACCTCCCGCTACCCTAGGTAAGGGAGGTATAGGGATTGTGCAAAAATTCGGATATAGAGATTTTATTGAATAAGCACGTTTTGACGTCCCCAGAATCCGATTTTAACATTTTTACAATGATGTCTGTAAGTATGTATGTATGTGTGTGTCTGTGTGTGTGTGTGTGTGTGTGTGTGTGTGTGTGTGTGTGTGTGTGTGTGTGTGTGTGTGTGTGTGTGTCTGTGGATCTTGTGGACACGATTACTCAAATACTATCAATCAGAAAAATTTGAAATTTTGTATATCCATTCTATATCTTGTATACATTTAGAGATAAAGACACTATAATTTATAGAGTAAACTAATCGCAGAGGCTAAGGCACTAAGGAAACCAGTTGACAAATTTCAATGTTTATAACATAGTTTGTAAATGACACATGTCATTGTCAAATATCAACATTTTTAGTGACATTCTGATAGCTTTTTCTGGGAAGTATATTTAATTTTTCTTATTGTTTTATTACTTAAATATTTGAAATTATAGGTAAAATTGTGGTAAAATGCATATATCCATCAGAAATACCGCCAATCTGGTTAATGAATTGGAAGAATCTCTGATATTTAGAAAATTCCTCATACAATGAAAAATAGATATAATTAGAATTATATGTGTGCAGAAGACATGTTAAATACAATAAAAATCAGTATTTGGGTAAAGTTCTGTATTTTTTTGTTATAAAACGAATCCGATTTTAACATTTTTACAATGATGTCTGTAAGTATGTATGTATGTGTGTGTCTGTGTGTGTGTGTGTGTGTGTGTGTGTGTGTGTGTGTGTGTGTGTGTGTGTGTGTGTGTGTGTGTGTGTATGTCTGTGGATCTTGTGGACACGATTACTCAAATACTATCAATCAGAAAAATTTGAAATTTTGTATATCCATTCTATACTAATGTGGGAAGAGCTTTTTAGTGTATATCGGATAACCGGAAGTATCATTTATACAAGCTTTTAACAGTTTTTCTTGTAAAAAAATCATTGAATATAATTTTTTAGCCACTTTTACTAACACGAATTGAATATAATGGCACAATCTTCAATTCTACGATTTTAGTAAATAACTTGAAATAACTTTATATTATGTTATAAAATAATTTATTTTTGTACATCACTTTGCCTCTGCGTCAAACAAAAACAATACTTTAATAACAAATTTGACATATTTAAACAAATGTCACTGTCACGAAGCAATTTTCATTAAAATTAATAATGAAACCGTGTTAAGAAGAATTTAGTAGTTTAAATATGATTGTAATGAAATTGAGGTTTGTAAAAATAATATATTTTCCATCATACATAAATATTAGATATACAGGATAATTCGATTTAAGTTTGATGTTTGCAGCATTACATACCAAACAGCTCTCAATAAGAACGTGATTTCAAAGTGTCAAATAATAGTTTGCAACTACACATTTACGAAATGGATAATGTACGGCGAAGAATTTACACAGATTGCGTTTTAGAGCATAAGGAAGTTGGTGATGATTTTGACAATAATGTGGGTGTGACGATTTTTCCTTACAATATATTAATGATCCAAAACTTCGCAAAATTGGTATTTAATACTCTTATATAATTTGAAACAACATATTAGATTTTGACTATATATGATAAACCGGATGTAGTACTTAATTTGATTTTTCAGGAAAAACATAATAAAATATAATCCAAAATTTTGTATTACAAACTTTTCTATTTATTGGAACAACAAAGTAGATTTTGTTTACAAACGATCAATCGGAAGTGAAACTTTACTTAAAGCTCATTGCTATTTTAAACATGGAATTGGCGGGAGGTCATGTGCTGCCCACATCAGATTTTTTTATCAATAATTTCATAATGAAGGACAACAAAAAATTCACTTTTAATTTTCATTTGATCCTTTGAACTCAAATGCTTCAATAGCAGAGAAAATATTTTGATGCTTTTGCTGTTAGCGATATTTCAGATTAAATTAAAAGATTTTTATTTCGTTGGAGATAACCGTCTTTTTTGGGGAAAATAAGTGAAAACAATTTCAAATGCAAAGTAGTATAATCAATTTTTAATGTTTTCCTTTAGATACGAAAGCAAACAAATTTTAATCTGTTAGCCAAACACTGCAAATTGCGAAATAACGTAAGACAGATAAATCAATTAATAAGCAAATGATTTCTTTTATAAAAAATTCAATTTGCCTCCTGTCACTTTGTTTTCCAAATTATTTTAATCTTTTTACCTTCCGTCACCTTTAGGTAAGGAAGATATAGTCTTTGGTCAAAAAATTCGGTGGTGAGTTTTCAATGAATAAGCACGTTTTAGGGTCCCTACAATACGAATATACCATTTTTAAGATGATGTCTGTATGTGTGTTCGTGTGTGTGTGTGTGTGCGTGTGTGTGTGTGTGTCCGTGTGTGTGTGTGTGTGTGTATGTCCGTGTGTGACAAATTTTTCTCCGACGATAACTCCAATACTACAATTCTAAAAATTATAATTCTTTCGTATTCCTCTTGAGCACATCCATATGAAGAGTTCATTAGATTTTGGTTATAATTGATCCACCGGAAGTACCCTTATTTGAAGATTTTAACAGTTTTTCTTAAAAAAACGCAGTTAAATATTATTTTTTGACATTTTGTTATTATATATATAAAAAAATACTCTTCTCTATACAGTTTGATTATACATTTTCCTTCATATTCAATAGATGTAAATTTAAAGCATTATAAATAAATTAATTTTCAAAAATTAGTCTGCCTTGCTATTGATCATGGAAACAGCTGACATAATTATTCAAAAAAATTTAATTGACAGATGTCAGTTGCAAGTGCAAAACCAAATATGGAAAAAAGTATAGGATCTAAAATTGGTATGTCATAGTGTTGCTCGCAAGTGACACACAGAGAAAGGCCAAAGAGAAGATGGAAGGACATTACTTGGTGTAGTTTATGTTATAATTTTATTGGATTTATAGAACATTTTCAAATGAACTTTTGGTATGGAATTTGTAAAAAATAGTATGTGTTTTTACATGATATTGTATAGGATCTGTTCCAAGGACCTTTTGGTATGGGATTTGTACAAAATACATGGAATTGACGGTAGGTCTTGTGCTGGCCACAACAGATTTTTTACCTCTCGCTAAGATATATTGGTTTCATGCAAAAATCGCATATCCAGATTTTAGTGAATAAACACGTTTTAAGGTCACTAGAATCTAATATTATAGTTATTAACGTCATTAGGCCGATATGGGGCAAATAACGGACGCGACTGAGGTTTATAATCAATCGAGTACGTTATTTGCATATCGGCCGTGTGACGTTCAAGATTTTTCATAATAACATAAAATTTAAACATTTAGGAATAACAAAATTCTTCTATATCTGTCATACTGAACAACTTTTTACCTTCCGTCACCTTTACGTAAGGAAGGTATTGTCTTTGGTCGAAAAATTCCGTGGTGAGTTGTTAATGAATAAGCACGTTTTAGGGTCCCTACAACACGAATTTACTACCTATTTTTACCTCTCGCTAAGAAAGGTATTGGATTCATGCTAAAAATCACATCTCCAAATTTTATTGAATAAGCACGATTTAAGGTCCCTAGAATCCGATTATAACATTTTTAAAATGATGTCTGTGTGTGTGTGTGTGTGTGTGTGTGTATGGCTGGATGTTGGACGGACGATTCCTCAAAAACTATAAGACTTAAAAAACATTTAACTGCAGTTTCCTCAATCTGACATTCCTGGGAAGAGCTGAAAAGGTTTTGGTAACAATTGAAGAACCGGAAGTAGTAGTTTCTTAGAAAAATTCTTCTAAATATAATTTTTTGGGAGTTTTTTTTATTAAATATTGAAGAACATAAAATTCTTCATCTAATACACTTAAAATTTTTATTATTTCTTGCATAGATTTAGAGATAAAGACACTATAATTTATAGAGTACACTAATCGCAGAGGCTAAGGCACTAAGGAAACCAGTTGACAAATTCCAATGTTTATAACATGACATATGTCATTGTCAAATATCAACAGTTTTAGTGACATTCTGATAGCTTTTTCTGGGAAGTATATTTAATTTTTCTTATTGTTTTATTAATTAAATATTTGAAATTATAGGTAAAATTGTGGTAAAATGCATATATCCATCAGAAATACCGCTAATCTGGTTAATGAATTGGAACAATCTCTAACAATTAGAAACTTCCTCATACAATGAAAAATATATATATAATTAGAATTATATGTGTGCAGGAGACATGTTAAATACAATAAAAAACAATATTTGGGTAAAGTTCTGTAATATTTTGTTATAAAACAACGGTTCGAAAGCGAAGTGCAGTATATAGCCTAATATGGAAATGGCGAGAGGTCTTGTGCTGGCCACAACAGATTTTTAAGATGATGTCTGTATGTATGTATGTATGTATGTATGTGTGTGTGTGTGTGTGTGTGTCCGTGTGTGTGTGTATGTGTGTCCGTGTGTGACAAATTTTTCTCCGACGATAACTTCAATACTACAATTCTAAAAATTATAATTCTTTCGTATTCCTCTTCTGTACATCCCTATGAAGAGTTGATTAGATTTTGGTTACAATTGATCCACCGGAAGTACCCTTATTTGAAGTTTTTAACAATTTTTCTTAAAAAAAAACGCAGTTAAATACTATTTTTTGACATTTTGTTATTATATTTATTAAAGAAAATACTCTTCTCTATATGGTTTGATTGTACATTTTCCTTCATATTCAATATATGTAGAGTTAAAGCATTATAAAGAAATTAATTTTCTAAAATTAGTCAGCTTTGCTATTTATCATGGAAACAGCTGCTCATTCAAAAAATTCTAATTGACAGATGTCTGTTGCAAGTGCAAAACCAAATATTGAAAGTATGGGATCAAAACTTAGTATGTCATAGTGTTCCTCGCAAGTGACATGCAGTGAAATGCTAAAGAGAAGATGGAAGGACTGTATCACAGAAGACTTGAGAAAGGAAGGACTGTGTGAAGAAGATACGTTGGACAGGAATGAGTGGAAGAGAAGAGGAAATAGCGACGCCTAATAAAATAGGGGAAAGCTGAAGCAGAAAGAAATGTGTCAAGTACATTTTACTTAGTGTATGTTTATGTCATAATTTTATTGGATTAATAGAACCTTTTCAAATGAACTTTTGGTATGGAATTTGTAAAAAATAGTATGTGTTCGTGTTCGATTTTACATGATATTATATAGAAACTGTTCCACGGTCCTTTTGGTATGGGATTGCACGTTTTAGGGTGTGTGTGTGTGTGTCCGTGTGTGTGTATGTGTGTCCGTATGTGTGTGTGTATGTGTGTCCGTGTGTGACAAATTTTTCTCCGACGATAACACCAATACTACAATTCTAAAAATTATAATTCTTTCGTATTCTTCTTCTGTACAACCATATGAAGAGTTGATTAGATTTTGGTTATAACTGATCCACCGGAAGTACCCTTATTTGAAGTTTTTAACAGTTTTTCTTAAAAACACACAGTTAAATATTATTTTTTGACATTTTGTTATTATACATATTAAAGAAAATACTCTTCTCTATACGGTTTGATTATACATTTTCCTTCATATTCAATAGATGTAGATTTAAAGCGTTATAAAGAAATTAATTTTCAAAAATTAGTCAGCATTGCTATTTATCATGGAAACAATTGATATATTCCAAAAAATTTAATTGACAGATGTCAGTTGCAAGTGCAAAACCAAATATGGAAAATATAAGATCTGAAATTGGTATGTCATAGTGTTCCTCGCAAGTGACATGCAGAAAAAGGCCAAAGAGAAGATGGAAGGACTGTATCGCAGAAGACTTGAGAAAGGAAGGACTGTGAGAAGAAGATGCGTTGGACAGGAATGAGTGGAAGAGAAGAGGAAACAGCAACCCCTAATAAAATAGGGGATAGCTGAAGAAGAAATGAAGGAAGTGTCAAGTGCATTTTTACTTAGTGTGTGTATATGTTAGAATTTTATTGGATTTATAGAACCTTTTCAAATGAACTTTTGGTATGAAATTTGTAAAAATTAGTATGTGTTAGTGTTCGATTTTACATGATATTATATAGAAACTGTTCCACGGTCCTTTTGGTATGGGATTTGTACAAAATACATCGAATTGACGGAAGGTCTTGTGCTGGCCACAACAGATTTTTTATTCACCTTGTCAAATTTAATTTGACACCATAGTAACGTAAAATTACGTTGTGTGTGTGTGTATGTTTCGAGGGACGATTTCTCAAAAACTAATATTTAAGACCAATTTAACTACGTATTCCTCAATCTGACATTAATTAATTAATTAATTAACAGTATACATATACATTTATTTCATCATATACCGTTCAGAAATACCGCCAGTCTCGTCAATGAATTGGAAGAATCTCGAACGTTTAGAAGACAAGAAGGAAACGTGCTCATAGAATTGAAAAATAAAGAATAGATGTAATTAGAATTTTTTGTGTGTAGCAGAAATCTTAAATACAATACTTATATAGCCTAATATGGAAATGGCGAGAGGTATTGATCTGACCACAACAGATTTTTTTCCATTTAATTGCAAGAACAACAAACAAAAATAATTCGAAGACCATAAATCTTTAAAATTGTGTCTAAAAAGCGATAATACGCACCATCAAAAAGCCACTTTCTTAATTTTTTCTTTCTTGAGTTTTTTTCCATCATATTTGTTTAATTCACTGTGCCGTAGCATCCGACATGAGACTCTTCCTATCCACAGGTTGTTGATGTAGGCATGGCAACATTCTAAGGCGGTTTTTTTGAATTATTATGGTAATGTGTAAGGCGTAACTGTTTGGAAATGTAAATTGACAGAGAGAAAGATGAAAGATGACGAAGGTTAAAGATGAAGCGAGATGGAAGTATAGTTTATAGCCATCCAAGTTCAGATAACCAATTATACGGTGTCTGTACTGACAGGTTTAATAGTAATATACACAAGTATAGCTTGTTAATATGTTAAAGGAATTGTGCTAGCCAACAGAATTGACCGGGAGGCTTGTTTCTGAACCGTACCTGCAAACAGACTTATACAATCTAAGAAATTTTAGCTGCGTATACAATACAATATACAATGCGAAAGTAACTCTGTCTGTCTGTCTGTCTGTTACGTTTTCACGCCTAAACCGCTGAACCAATTTTGATGAATTTTGGTATAAAGATATACTGGACCTTGGAGAAGGACATAGGATACTTTTTATCGCGAAAATAAAACTTAAAGGGGTGAAATAGCGATGAAAGTTTGTACCGCTCTATTAGTACAGTTGCACAAGTGAATAATGAATTGAACGTCACTGACGCATGATGAGTAATTCTTTGGTTAATTGGACAATGAAAATTTTGTCATTGGCGTGTAGCGCAAGATAAAACTTTCGTGAAAAAAATTGAATTATCAAAATTTAATAATCAAAATGAATCGAAAGCATAAGCAAGGTTCTACAATAAATATTTCACAAAGTACAGTAAAAAGGATTCTAGTTGAAAACAAAAAGAAATTTAAATAATCCAGAATCAAAATTAAATTCTCCGGAAAAGAACAAAATTGAAAATTTTGATTTCCAGGTATTTCTCATATTCTTTCTCACATCTATTACTTTTACAGTTTATTACAGTGTAGTTTTATTTGATTAGAACAAATAAACGTTCAAATATAAAAGATTAAATTTGATTACAACAATGAAAAGTTTTACAGTTAATAACAATGTAGTTTTATTTGATTACAACAATTTTCACCTACAGTAGACTAAATCTGATTGCAATAATAAAAATAACTATCACACAAATTATTGTCATCATTGTTAACTATATTGATTATTGTAATAAAAAAAAATAATTGTGATTTTGATTTTTTCTTTATTTAGTTGTTAATATTAAATCCATACTAATATAATAAATGCGAAAGTAACTCTGTCTGTCTGTCTGTCTGTTACGTTTTCACGCCTGAACGCCTGAACCGTTGAACCAATTTTGATGAATTTTGTTATAGAGATAGATTGGACCTAGGAGAAAGACAGGTTACCTTTTGTCGCGAAAATAAAACTTGAAGGGGGTGAAATAGGGGACGAAAGTTTGTATGGAGAACCCATCATTTCTCAAGTTAGGGATATAAAAATTCTTATTTATGCTTTTGGTAAGAAATAAAGTGTTAGTTTTTAAAAAATCATCCATCAAGGCGGTACGATAGGGGATGATTTCAATTATTTTTTTATCTATAGTAAAGTTTTAACCGTTAGCAGATTTTCGATATTTGTCAGAGAGATAGCTTGCATCATATGTACATAAGTAAAAGTACCCGAGACATGTTTAGAAAAGGCCCTTTTAGGTGCGGTGCGGGGATCAGGCGGAGCCTGTTACATGTACGATGCGAGGCAGGTTACCGGCTCCCTACGCAGCGCATGTCTCCGAAGTAAATGTGATAAATTACTGGTACACGTGTAGCTAATCGTTATTCTAGCTTTATCCGTGCGAAGCCGGGGCGGGTCAGCTAGTATACTATAAAAATTGTACAATATTTAGTAATTATTTAAAGAAATTTCATTCTTCACTCTGATCAGTGCTATACTGTTCCTAATGAGACAAGTTAAAAATCGCACGGTAGTTAGTTACTTATATTTTTATACTTAAAAAAAAAAAATTAATTTTCTAGGTTGAATTCATTTTCTGGTTTATGTTTAACTCTTTATAATTAATATGAAAATAATTAAAACAATGAAATCTGCGGGCACTTAGCATAACCAACATGATGCGTTATTTAATTAACAAACGACGATCATTAAATTACAAGCCATGCGACAGGCGATTGTTTCTAGACATGCACGGTGACTTGATGCTCTTTATACGCTATTTAGGTTTTCGTGGAAAGTGGAACAATTGAATGTGTAGATGTTCAATTATTTTTACTTGTTACCAACATAATGGTATGTAATTTTTGAGCATTAATGCAGAAGCGATGAAAGCAAAATTGTTAGTTTTGGATTTTTGATGTGATTTGATTATACGATATAAAATCGTGATTTATGTAAATGTTTCCAAGAACCTTCCTTGTTAATGGTTAGATACACTTTATCGGACGTTTTACAGTATTCTTTTATTCTGATTTGTAATAACTGTATTTTTATAGGTACATAATTTTCACTGTAATAACTTTTAATATTTTATTATTTCCCGGATACATATACATACAGTAATGGACAAAAAAAGAAGGACAAGTCGAAAAATCAAGTAAACTTTCTTCTATAAGATTTAGTTGCTTGAATTTGGCTTAACAATATTATGACATTTGTCACTTTGTGCAGAAATTGAATTGTTTTCTATAGTGTTTCACAAGACAAGATTTCTTGTCTTGCTAGGCTATTTCTTGTCTTGTGTTACTCTTGCAAGCAAAAATCTTGTCTTGCTTGCAAGACTCTTGCATATTTCTTGTCTTGCAATTTCATATCAATAGGAACAACATATTTAAATCGGAAGTGATATTTTACTTGAAGCTGTGAAGAGATTTTCGTGAAAAAATGTATTATGATATAATTGAAAACTTTTCAAATCTTGTATTTAACACTTTTTTATTAATGAGACCGACATATTAGATTCTTGTTAATATTAGTAAACCTAAAGTGGTACTTTACTTGAAGTTCTGAACTGATTTCTTATTAAAGACTTTTCTATTTATTAGAACAACAAATTAGATTTTGTTTACAAACGATAAAGTGATATTTATTTAACTCCAAGCCCATTGCAATTTTAAACATCGAATTAGCGGGAGGTCATGTGCTGGCTATATCAGATTTTTTATCTCTAAATCTATAGAAGATATAATAAGAAAATTTAAATCAGATTGAGTACTTGAGTACTTCAGTATTTTTTGTACTATAAATTTTCAAAATATAATATTTAGAAGATTTTTTAAGAAACTACTACTTCCGGTTGTCAATTGTTACCAAAACCTTTTTAGCTTTTCCGATTAATGTCAGCTTAGCTAGTGGTAAAACCTATAATAAAATGTTGATATATTGAATTATAATATAAGAGTGCAAGAATGCAAGAAAATACTAAAAAATCTTGCTATTCTTGCACTTTTCTTGCAGGGCAGATTCTTGTCTTGTCTTGCAACGAATTATATAACTCTTGTCTTGTTCTTGTCTTGCATTTTAATGCAAGAACAAGACAAGAACAAGAAAAATGCAAGACTCTTGTGAAACACTAGTTTTCTACGAACAAATTTTCATCCTACTCTTCTAAATGTTCGAGATTCTTCCAGTTCATTGACGAGATTGCCGGTATTTCTGAAGGGTATATGATGAAATATATGCAGAGCAAGTGCGTGTTTAGTTGACACTGATATTGTACATACTTTGACTTATATATGAATCCCCTTTCTTTTTAAACCAATATTAGACGTTGACGGAGTCTTTTCTTCGTTATAACAACAGCATATTATATTACTATTATATTTCGGCTTGTCCATGTATAAATTCTATATCTTTCTATAATTTTAAATATTTAATTAAAGATAAAATAAGAAATATTAAATGTACTTCCCAGAAAAAGTCTTGATTTTTGACAATGACAAACATTTTAATTTTTCAACTGGTTTCCATAGGCTGATTGATTCATTATACAATGGATTATTTTATATATTTATAATTCAGTCTCTATCTCTAAATCTATAGAAGATATAATAAAAATGTTCAATGTATAGCTTGCGGACACTCACGTGACGAAGCGAAATAGCCAATCAGAACCTGGGGAGAAACTGTCAGATTGAAGGACGGGGAGCTGAAGTTTGTTTTGGTTTATAGTATATTATGCGTTTTGTTTTCATAGTTTGGCAAAAAAATATAAAATAACTCAATACGCACTAAAAACTTCAATATGAAAACTGCCAAACTATGAAAACAAAACTCTTAACCTCTGTACACGCTACCAAAACAAACTTCAGGGTTGCGTTCCAAAACTCTAATACAAAGTACGAAATTACTCAAAATCGTTCCAAAGCTAATAACCTTACTCTCAGAGGGCGCTTGACATTAATGTTGTAATTATAAGTAGTTTTGTTAATTTTTAAAATTTAATTTCAATTTTTTACTCTAACAAAAATCATTCTTCCAAAACACACTACACTCTTAAATTACGGTATTTTTGAATTTGGAAAGCTGCCCAGCTCTCTTACCTTCGATGTGACAGTTTCTCCCCAAGTTCTGATTGGCTAATTTGCTTCGTCACATGAGTGTCTGCAAGCTATAGTGTGCTGAAAAAAAATTAAAAACATGACCGATAAATGTCACGGCAAAAAACTAATCATTTCAAATTACTAATGGTGATATTTTAAAAAGGAAGTAGTAAATAAAGCAACAGTTATATGTAAAGGAACTTAATAATAGTTTGCAGCATTAATAAATACGTAGGTATGTATTTAAATTAATAAAAATTAAATAGCGGGAAATATCACAGAAAGAAACGTATAGCTATGTGAAAAAATTTGATGTGGACACAGTACCACTCGTTATTTAATTTTTATTAATTTAAATATATATCTACATATTTACTAATCCCGCAAAACTATATTACGTTCCTTTGCATATATCTATTGCTTTACATGATCCATTTCGTTAATGTGTAGTTGTAAACTAATATTTGACACTTTGTTAACACGTACTTATTCACAGCTGTTTGATTTATAGTGCTGCAAACTAAGCAAACATAAATCGAATCATCCTGTACATCTACTAATATTTATGTATGATGGAAAGTATATTATTTTTACAAACCTAAATTTCATTAGAATTAATACAATCTCCTTAACAGTAACACGGTTTTATTACAGTTGTATTTGTTTAAATCTGACAGTTTCTCCCCAGGTTCTGATTGGCTAATTCGCTTCGTCACATGAGTGTCCGCAAGCTATTGGATAGAGAATTTTATATTCTTTAATATTTAAATTTCCAAACAATTATAATTAGAAGATTTTTTTAAGAAACTACTACTTTCGGTTGTCCAATTGTTATCAAAACTTTTTCAGCTCTTCCCATTAATGTGAGATTAAGGAATACGTAGTTAAATTGGTCTTTAGTTTTATAAAATTTGAGAAACCGTCCCTCCAACGTCCAAACATACACACATCCACACACACACAAACACACACACACACACACACACACACAAACACACACACATACACATACACACAGTCACACAGACATCATGGTAAAAATGTTAAAATCGGATTGTAGGGACATTAAAATGTGCTTATTCACTAAAATCTAGATATGCTATCTTTAGCATGAATCCAATACCTCTCTTAGCGGGAGGTAAAAAGTTTATTTACGCAGCTTGCAATGTAAAAAACTAATACATCTTTCAATAACGGTAAAAGAAAATATGTTATTTTGCAAGTAAATTTTGAAAGAATATAATTTTTAACGTGCGTTCCAGAAAGTTCACCTGGTGTCTAAAAAATACGTAATTCCCAAAATCTTTTAATTACTGCAATGGAAGTACTCATTTTTCGTACATCTGGCACAATGTAATTTACATTTTAAATTAAAGAAAAAAGTAAGTGCGTTTAACAGAAAATATGAAGATATGTTTATTTATTAATTATATGTTGCTTAAATTCAATTTTGCAAAAGTTCGAAATTGAATATTCAGTGGAAATCCGATTATCTAGACTCCAATTATCCGAACGACCGGATTATCTAGAATATTTAGAATACTGTTGGAAATAACTGATGAAAATACTATAAGGGCCGGTATTATAAGGGTCAATTTAAATTTAATAAATCACTGCTGTCAAAAATTAGCATTGCAATTATTCATTTAATTAAATTTACTATAGAATTAAATTTAACTGGACATTTATAATACTGGTCCTAATAGGCAGTAGTACCAACAAGGCTTAAATTTTAAAGTAGGTTTAAGCAAAAAAATCTGATGTGGCCAACACAAAACCTCCCGCTATTTAATTTTTATTAATTTAAATACATACCTACGTATTTACTAACGCTGCAAACTGTTCCATTGCAGAAAACTATTGCTTTATTTACTATTTTCTTTTTAAAATGTCACTATTATTAATTTGAAGTGATTAGATTTTTGACAGTGACATTTACTGTCAGTTACATTCATTTGAAATATGAACTGTGTAACAAAGGAATTGTGTTTATCTTAGGCTTCGGGACTAATAAAAAAAAATATTTTTAAATTTATCTGTAAAATATATAGAAAAAGTATTAATGTATTCAATTCAATAATCTTTAATTTTCATAAGACATAAAATGCGAAAAAATGGCATTTAATGTTATTTTTTGAAGAAAAACCATTATGAGCTTCAGGTAAAGTGCCATTTCCGGTTATCCGATTTACACCAAAATGTAATGGCTTCTTTTCATATTAGAATAGGATAGAAATACAAGGTTTCAGAATTTTCTGAATGATAGTATTTGAGTTAGAGCGAAGACAAAATCCATACACATACATACACACACACACACACACACACACACACACACACATATATATATACACACACACATACACATACACATACACATACAGACATCATCGTGAAAATGTTAAAATTGGATTCTAGGGACCTTAAAACGGTTGTCATTTACTAAAATCTCGATATGTGATTTTTAGCACGATCCCTATACCTCCCTTGCCAAGGGTAGCGGGAGGTAAAAAAGCGAATTGAAATTTTGACTGCAATATTATTATAGTCCATCTGACTTTTCATTTTGATGCAATATTGTAAATTTTAGTGAAGTTGAATATTTAAGTTATGTTGGAGAAACAGGAAACAGACCATGAAAAAAATAAATTTTTCAGTGAAGGGCCACAAATTTTGAATGTAGGTAACAAAGGAAATAATACAAAATACTGTTGTGGCCAGCACAAGACTTCTCGCCATTTCCATATTAGGCTATATTAGTCCATATTGTATTTAACATTTCTGGCACACACCCAAAAAATCTAATTACATCAATTATTATGTTTTTGTATTTTTTAATTCATTCTATAAATAAGTTTCCTCCTACTGTTCTAAATGTTCGAGATTCTTCAAATTCATTGACGAGATTGGCGGTATTTCTGAAGGGTATATGATGAAATATATGTATAGCAGGTGCGTGTTTAGTTGACACTGATACTGTACATACTTTGGCTTATAAATAAATACCCTCTCTTTTTATACCAATTTTAGATGTTGACGGAGTCTTTTCTTCGTTATAACAATAGCATATAATTACTATTACATTATTAATGATAAAATAAGAAATATTAAATGTACTTTCCAGAAATATCCTTCAGTACTGTATTTGGATTTTTGACACTGACATTTTTCTTCCAATTAAACACATTTTAATTTTACAACTGGTTTCCGTTGACTTATTTGGGCTGTGAGATTCTATCTTTAAATCTATAAAAGATATAATAAAAATGTGAAATGCATCAAATGAAGAATTTTATATTCTTTAATATTTATAATAACATAAATTTCCAAAAATTAATAAAATAAGTACTACTATTTCCGATTGTCCAATTGTTATCAAAACCTTTTCATCTTTTCCCATTAATGTCAGATTAAGGAATACATAGTCAAATTGGTCTTTATTCTTATAGAATTTGAGAAACCGTCCCTCCAACATACACACACGCACACACACACACGCGCGCGCGCGCGCACACACACACATACACACACACTCACACACACGCACACCCACAGAGAGATAATTGTAAAAATATTAAAATCGGATTCTAGTGACCTTAAAACGTGCTTATTCATTAAATCTGAATAAGCGATTTTTGCACGAATCCAATACCTTTTAGCGAGAGGTAAAAATGGTGTGTAACAGATGCAAGATTTTGTTTAAATATATGCTAAACAAAACACGTAAATCATGAGTTCCAGAGTATGAGTTAATAGATATTTATACACCACGTGAGCTGAGATAATGTTTATTCATGAGAAGAAAGTCTAGTCTATAATATTTAATTTTGACAATATAAAAAACTAATCAGTTAGTATAATAGGCTGTGCATGACAATCGTCGATGATAGACGTCAAGTCATCTATTTAAAAAGCATTATTGGCTCAATGATTAGAGCAAGGCCTCTTAGTCATTCATGAGTGCGCTAGAGGTTCTGGGTTCGAATCCCACAAAGGCATGGATTTGTGTATGTAAACCTACTCAGTAATGGGAGATAATCCTTTTGAGAAGTTAAAAAAAAAAATAACGAAAATGGCTGATAATATCTAATAAATACTGTGGTGAGTGTATTTCCGTGTCTGATGTTATTTTAAATGCATCATTTGTTGCAGAGTGAGTTAATTTTATTCGTCCAAGGGTGTAAACTTCTTTCGGCCCGAGGTATGTACAACGTTTACGCACAAATGCAATCAAATGAAATGTTTTTAAATTATTTTTTAAATACATTTAAAGCTTGTTGCTATATAAAAATATTATTTGGCCAGGTGGCCATGTCACAGAACAATAAGGCGATGCGTTGCATTGCTAACTATTTGGTTATATGAATATTTTTTTAAATGTCAAACTTGGAGATTTGAGACAATTTCTGAAGTAATTCCTTAAGCAATTCTAATAAAATCTAGTGAAAATTTAGCGGAACTAATATCATTTTTTAAAAATAAGAGTCTTGATTACATTTCCAATTGTATTTTTGATGTTTTGTTTACCAGTAAGCGGGCTCTTTCTGTATTTTACCGCCCGCATATGCTACTTTACCGCCCGCTGGGTGTAATCTTTCAGTTTCCGCCATGGTAACTACGATGTAAACAAACAATTTTAAAGCAGATGTGCGTAAAAATTTTTAATTCGCTTTGAATAAAATGTTACTTTTAGTTGTTGCTATGGAGTTAATAATGACAGTTTAAAACGTCAAAATTGAATAAAATATTTTAATACTTGTACTTGTTTGTGTTTTTGTCATTAAAATTATATACTTTTTTCATAGTTTTTTATATAAATTTTATTTTTAACTGGTTTTGAATTTAAATGCTTCACTTAAAGTTAGTAACATTTATATAAAATTTTAATAATTTCCATTCATTCTTCCATATTAGTTACAGAAAGATGTGAATAAAGATATTTTACTTTTTGTAGTTGAAAACAGGATCCGTAATGTGACTTTTATTCATTCGTTCTAAGAAGTAGGTATAAAAATTCATCTTGATAATAATTCTTACTAAATTCTCCAGATAAAGTTGATATATTTATGTGGCGAGAAAAATATTTTTATAATTACGAAGGATAGTGTTAACAAGTGTAAATTAATTTTAATTATAAACTTAACAACATATTTAATTCTAAGAATTCTTAATGGTCCATGTAAAGGATAATATATTCTTTACTTTACAAACTAAGTTACCACTTCGAATCTAGTCAATTATTTATTTTCATGGCTATCTTAAGTCTTGAAATAGTTATTTACATTCGAGTGCGTGTAAGTTGTATTTTACAGCGCGACAGCTTTGTTTAAGGCACGAGCCCTTAAGGCGAGTGCTTTATTAGCTGGAGCGCTGTAAAATACTTCACGCACGAGAATTGTATCAATTTTTTTGGCCGACGATAATGAAAATCACTTTTTTTAATGAGATAGGTTGTACTTCTGAAAAGGGTTAGTTTAAAATACTGGGGTTAAGTCAATTTCCAAATTTGATTTTACTTATCTTCATTAGAGTACTTCTAGCGAAAATTTATTTGTAATAATAGACGTTGTTTATGACTGATAATATATTTATTTGCTCATGTTTTCTTCGTAATAAATAATAGATAGGTGTCGATATTTGACATTTCAGCAATGTTCGCCTCGCGTATTTGACAGGTATATCGATCGGTGACTATGTCGGTAACGGCGGATTTTTACAATAATGACAGATGTCGCTGCCGTGATTTTGGTTTATATAAATTAATTTTAAATATAGGAAATGTTAAAGTAAAAAAATAACTTAAGTAGGTAGTACTTTTTTACATGAACTTTATTATAGTAAAGATGATTTCTTTTCTAAATGCCCATAAACGTCCAGTGTATTTTGATTATTTTACCGCATAGTTAGACAAGTTACAACACAGTAAGCGTAAAATGTAGGTTACACTTGCTGTGTATACAATTATAAAGTTCCCATTACACTTCAGGAGGGCAAAAATTCATATTTACAGTCTCTAAAATAGGGGGACATGGCTTAACCACTGATTACTGAGACTAAAATAAGACGATTTAACTAAACTTTCTTTTATCGGAAAGTGTAGGTACCATTTTCCAGTAGGTATTCTGCTTCAAAGTTCTTCGAAAAAAAAAAAAATAATTTGCTTATAATAAGCGTAGTGAATAAGCAAGTTTTGATGTCCCCAGAATCCGATTTAAAATTTTTACAATGATGTCTTTCATTATGTATGTTTGTGTGTGTGTGTATGTGTGGATCCTGTGGACACGATTACTCAAATACCATCAATAAGCTCATTAGGTTTTAGTGAATATCGGATAACCGGAAGTACCACTTATACAACAACTTTTACTAATAAAAATTGAACATAATGGTACAATCTTCAATTCTACGAAAACAGCATGTGGTAAATAACTATAAATAACTTTAAATATAATATAATATAAAACAGTTTTTGCCTGTAGCTCAAAAACAAAAGAAGATCGAAAATTCTTGTGGTGACTATTAAACTTTTCTCAAAAAGTTGACCCTGGATTTTGCTCTATCATTAATATTTCCCAAGATACCCTAAAAAAACATCGAAAATGAGACACCTGTACAGTATGATCCGATTTAAGTTTACTATGTTTGCAGCACTATAAAGATTAGTTTACAATGGGGTATTCCGACATTTTTAAAAAATATTTTTTTACATTAGTACAGACCAGTAGGACTCTGAATATCTAACTTTGAGTACGAAAATGTATGCATCACATGAGATATGAATTTTAAAAAATTTCATCGCAATTCAAATTTTCTTATCATGGCGCGCTTATGACGTCAACTCGATGGTGACATCTGCATCGAACTTCAGCGCCTAAATCCACATGTTCATGACAGCCATTTGCTTGTTTACATATGATTTTAGTAACAGCGTATATTTCGGTGTTTGTCCTGTGTTTGTTTATGGTAAAAATAGGAGTAATAATTATAAAGTGGACGAAATGTCAAACAAGAAACATACCCGCGCGTGTTAACTACTGGCACTATCTTTGTTTTTAAACGAAAATATTTACTTTGAAATGAGCAACAGATTATCAACTTGACGTCACAAATTTCAAGGACGTTTCTAGAGCTGTAAAAATTCCAATTTTGTAACATTAAATTATGAATTAAAACTTTTTATTAAACATGTTTTATTATATTTTTCTACTATATGAAGATGGAAACTATAGAAAAAATCTGATGTGGCCAACACAAAACCTCCCGCTATTTAATTTTTATTAATTTAAATACATACCTACCTACGTATTTACTAACGCTGCAAACTGTTCCATTGCAGAAAACTATTGCTTTATTTACTATTTTCTTTTTAAAATGTCACTATTTTTAATTTGAAGTGGTTAGTTTTTTGACAGTGACATTTACTGTCAGATACATTCATTTGATAAATGAACTGTGTAACAAAGGTATAGTTTTTATCTTAGGCTTCCTGTAGAAAATTCAATAATCTTTAATTTTCATAAGACATAAAATTCGAAAAAATGGCATTTAATGGTATTTTTTGAAGAAAAACCACTATGAGCTTCAGGTAAAGTGCCATTTCCGGTTGGCTTCTTTTCATATTAGAATAGGATAGAAATACAAGGTTTCAGAATTTTCTGAATGATAGTATTTGAGTTAGAGCGAAGACAAAATCCATACACATACACACATACACACATACAGACATCATCGTGAAAATGTTAAAAATGGATTCTAGGGACCTTAAAACGTGGTCATTTACTAAAATCTCGATATGAGATTTTTAGCACGATCCCTATACCTCCTTTACCAAGGGTAGCGGGAGGTAAAAAGTTATTATTATATAATATAAATTAAATATATAATAAAGTTATTACCGGAATACCCCATTATACATTTACGAAATGGATCATGTAAGGAGAAGAATTTACACAAATTGCGTTTTAGAGCACCGAGAAGTTGATGCTGATTTTTACAATAATGTGTGTGTGACGTTTTTTTCTTAAAATCTATTAAAATATAATCCACAACTTCTCAAATTTGGTATTTAAATCTCGAATATAATTTTAGACTTTGACTATATATATGATAAAATATAATCCAAAATTTCGTATTACAGACTTTTCTTTTTATTGGAAAAACAAATTAGATTTTATTTACAAACAATCAACCGGAAGTGATACTTTACTTAAAGCTCACTGTTTTTTTTAAACATGGAATTGGCCGGAGGTCATGTGCTGGTCACAACAGATTTTTTGATTCCGTAAATTTGCCGTTGCTTTCCGAATTACCCTTATATTAAAAATATTAATATTCATAACATTATCTAAGTGAATATCTGAACATTAAAACAAAATCGAAGCCAAGCATTTACATTTAAGTCTTCTCAGCACACGTTATACATTTAAATATAGAAATTAAAAAAATTTAAATAATTACAGAGTAAAAAATTACAGATGTATCCACATAAGTCAAAGCTAACGGAACCAATTCACTGGAAGTAAAACGTTAACTAATTGGGCGTATGACAGGTGTTGGAAATTAAAATAAATTTAAATTATTTCAATCATTGGTGAGATGTTTCTAGCGAAATGATATATGGGTAGCTATTCATTATTTTAGTTTTAGACTGTCATTGGAAACATAAATACAGGCTGTAACAGAAATAAGTAGAGTAAATTTAACCAGTGATAGAACTCGGCGAGAGCAATAATATTTCTTTTTTCACGACTAGCCTAGGAACAGGAAACCGCTATTATTTCCCTTTATTTGACATGAGAAATTGTTTTTCACTACCGCTTGCTTGTAACCATGGTAACCTAGGTTAATAATAATTTATTATGAACCTAGGTCAAACTCAAACCTCCAAATCCGAATACTATTTAACTTATTAAACTCAAGAAAGGAGTTAAGTATATAATTCAAATTTACCGCTTAATTTTAAATTGACCTACGCTGCCGCCTCGCCTGGCCGCTTTGCTGTTTTGGTGAGAATGTGAAACGTGTAGATGTAGAAATGATTAAATCACAATTTTTTTTGTATTTGTAGGTAAATACATTTCAATAGATGTATTTAAAAATAATAATAATATAATAAACTAATATGGCTGTTGACTGTAACAGCACAAAGTGTTTTTATTAAATAATTAAATCAAATACAAATCAAAGCCCATAAGTGAGGTTATCAAACCAGCGAAATGAGTGAAACGTCAGATAAAAACAAATGCAGCCTACTTTGTTTTTGTGAATATTAACAAATAAGTAACGTAATTATTCATGTCAAAATGATTATTATCAATAAAAAAAAATTCAAATAAGATTTATGTGCTAGTAGTGAAAAAAATAGTGTATAAACCACGGTTGAGAAGATCATTATTGGCGCTAGGTCAATAATGATTATCTTCTCAACCTTGGCGTATAATATACTATTCTTAGTAACTTTTTTACCTTTAGGTAAGGAAGGTACCTATTATTTTTGGTCATAAAATTTGGTTAGTTTTTAATGCATAAGCAATAATACCATTTTACTAATTTTATGATGAGGTCTGTATGTATGTATGTGTGTGTGTGTGTGTGTGTGTGTGTGTGTGTGTGTGTGTGTGTGTATGTGTGTGTGTGTGTGACAAAATTTTCTCCGACAATACTGCAATATCTGCAATACTCTAAAAATTATAATTATTTTATATTCCTCTTCTTTACATCCATATGAAGAGCTAATTAGATTTTGGTTATAATTGGTCCTTTATTTGACGTTTTTAACAGTTACTCTAAAAAAAAACGCAGTTAAATAACACTTTTACCTTCCGTCACCTTTGTCTTTGGTCAAAAAAATCAGTGGTCAGTTTTTAATGAATAAGCACGTTTTAGTGTCCCTACTATACGAATTTACTATTTTTAAGATGATGTCTGTGTGTGTGTGTGTTTGTGTGTGTGTGTGTGTGTGTGTGTGTGTGTGTGTGTGTGTGTGTGAAAAAATTTTTCTCCGGCGATAACTGCAATACTACAATTATTCTAAAAATTATAATTCATATTCCTCTTCTTTACATCCATATGAAGAGCAGATTAGATTTTGGTTATAATTGGTCAACCGGAAATTCTCTTACTTGAAGTTCTTAACAGATTTTCTGGAAAAAACTCAGTTAAATATCAATTTTTGACATTTTATGTTAGTATTATAAATATGAAAGAATATCCTATTGTCTATATTATGGTTTCATTATACATTTTCCTTCATATTCAATAGATATAGAGTTCAATAATTATAAAGAGATTAAAGTAAAGTAAATATTAAACTTGGCTTAAATTGACAATATTGCATCGAAACGAAATATCAGGAGGAGCTTAGCGCGTGATCTAACAATATGGCCGGTTTAAGGTAGATGCTTCATTTCCCGCAACTGTATTCTTATACACTGCGGCGTTTGAAATACAAAGTAATATTAATATTATAGTTAATATTAAATAAAAAATAATGTTTCTAGTATGAATAACATTTTGAATTTTGCAAACTAGTCCGTTTCATATAAAAATTATGTTCTGTATTCTCTCGAATTTTGAATTTACATGATTCGAGTCTTATTACAGTCTTTGGTAGATTAATGGAGAGATAAGTATTATTATGTTATTGTCATCTTTGTGCAGGCAGATCTACAAGTTTAGATTTCATTACGAAGTATTTTAATAAAGACACTAAGTAATTATTATCTTGTAGTTACTCCCGGCAAAATATAATCTTGCTTTACAAAATGCAAGGAGCACGCATATTTTTACTCGCTCCCTTTCCCATTTTTAAAAGATGAATGCATAACTTTCGTCTACTAACTATTTCAAATTGGCAAATTTCTCTAATAAATTTTTCTATAGAATTTAGGTTCTTGTTTTAATTAATTATTTCTGGATTTCTGCGTGCTAATGACGTACATAGATTAAACGCAAATAAAACGTGTTGAAGTTTTAGATTTTGTTATTATACTTTATTTCACGTAAGAATAGCGTTGGTTTAGTTAGGGATATATAAATTCTACCCTTTGATTGGTCAGAATATAAACCTATTTCACAGAAACGAAACAAATATCGTTTGTCAGTTGTCAAATAAAATCTACAGAATTAAGTGATGTTTAACCATATTTTGTTGCAATTTTAGATTTTGACATTTTTACAGATAAATATATTTATTATTGACAAAGCTTGGTTTCACAAATTTGTTATTTATTCAATGCATGTAAAAACGGTCGGCACTTTTAAGAGTAATCTACTATTTTCTTACGTAAAATGAAGTATAGCCTACAAATTTCACTCCACTCGTGATTTATTTGTTAAATAAGTGACAGAAACGATGAGTTCGCCGCTACCTCGGCTAGGACTTACTACTAGTGCTGTGAAGATCCGACAAAACATGGATCCGAGTACCCGGATTTTAAAATATCCGATTCCTCGGATATCCGATGTTCGGATATTGAAGCGGATATCCGTAAATTTAATTCGGATTTGGATCCGGATCCTGGTTTGGGTACCATATCCCATTCGGGTCCGGATTCGATGTGTTGTTCACGGATCCGGATCCGAATTTTAATTCTGGATCCGTTTCATCATTTTGAATGTAAAGGCAAACATTTGAATGTAGACGGTTGTAGAGACAGCGGTCTGTAATCAGCAATAAATTTTACAATACTCTCTAAAATAGCCAGGTAGTTGGTGCAAATTTTTCTTAGAATATTGAAAATTCTGTAGCTCTAAAATTTTAACATTTTATATAACAAATACTTCAAAGAAAACGAAATTAAGATTAAATTTGAGAAATAATGGTTATAGGTTCATTGCAGGTGTCGAAATACCTATTTATTTATATCGTGCAAGTGTTTCACATAAAAGGGATGGTTTTTGTTACCTACTTATAGTTCTGTGGAATCGAGGAATTTCCTTCGTAGCGGATGCTAAAAGTTTAACATCGAAAATATACCGACTATTAACTACATCAAACAAAAATATATAGTGGATTATTTCATAATCAAATTTATTTGGTTTTGTGACTCCATGATAATATACATTCAAATATTATCATCTGGTTCAATACTGAGAATAGGTACTCGAATTCGAGAACCGATGCGCATACTGTAATTCCATATCTAAAATCCGATACTCATACTCATATTCAGGGCCGCATTTATATCTTCAGAGGCCCGAGGCGCAGTGACCTGTTGAGGCCCCTATTTTTATATACTTGAAAATATATCCGGTGAAAAACACCTGTCTATTTTAAATTAAAAGATAAGTTGTTAATGGTTATTAAATCAAAATAAATTATGGAGTATTAATAATAGTAAATAATTTTATTATTATTAGTATCACATAAACAAAAACAAAAATATTTCGAAAACTGTAAGTAAAAATATTATCTACCTATATAGTACACATCTACATAACATTTAATGGTTACTATGGTTACCCTACAGTGATATTATCAAAATAAAAATAGAAAAGAGGCATTCTGATTGGCTTAACACTGGTTTCCTCCAGAGGTTATTTTAAGGATTATTTTCCACTGTACATAAAGGAAATAAATCGTTGTTGGTAGGTTCGGGTAGGGTTAGGGAAAAAATGCGCCGCAGGCGATTTTTTGAAAATTTTCAAGGTCAAACGAGTTTTAATGCAAAGTACGATAATATAGAGTTCTTTACAAAGAAGCAAATTTAACAAATTCATAAAAAATAAAATAAATATTTTGACGAAAACGCATATATGCGCTCCAAAAGCGAAGCTGGGCCGTCTTACTAGGCTATTCGGCTTTTTTCTGAGGCCCCCCGGAAGACGAGGCCCCCAGCTAGCGCCTCATGCGCCTCTGCTTAAATGCGACCCTGCTCATATTCAGATCCGAATCCAAAATCCAGTACTCAGATTCGGATCCAAAACCCGATACTCAGATCCGGATCCAAAATCAGATACTCAGATCCGGATCCAAAATCCGATACTGAGATTTGGATCCGAGATCCGGATAGTTCAACATTCAATTATCTGGATATCCGGATATTTTTGGATCCGAAACCGAAACTATCCGGATCCGGATCCCACCACTACTTATTACCATGCACTAGTTCATATTTTCGCCGCTAGACGTCATATTGCTCTATTTCACTAGCGAATAGAATCTTTTCCAAAGAACTTTCGGTATGGAATTTGTAGAAAATAGTAAATTTTACTGGATATATAGAATCTTTCCAAGAAACTTTTGGTATGAGATTTGTACAAAAATACATAGAACTGACGGAAGGTAATGTGTTGGGCACATGAGATTTTTTTATCAACCAATAAAAACAGAACAGTAATGTCATTATTATTATAATTTTTATTTCTCACACCTAGCCAGGTATCTCTCCTCACACTCACACTCACACACAAACTGAAAGTCAAACAATGTCTGTGAAACCAAAACAACAACATTTCAATTTAATTTTCCGCGCGCGCGCATGTTTGTACATGCGCTTGTGCACGGCCTAACTTGACCGGCCGGAGTTGTAGGTGTCTACAGATATATAGTTAAGATAAGGCGCAGTATGGACTGAATAAAATATTACCCTCCACAAATGAGATGCGGCCAGATATATATGGGAATAGAGACGTCGACGTCACAACTAATGCATAAGAATATTCGGACGAACTTGGAACTAGAGGTGAAGGAATAGGATACTATACCATGGTTAAATTTTAACTATCTTAAATAAGAAAACGAAAATATACATAAATTAATGAGTATGAAAGGTATCGCATTCATGCCAAAATTCGCATATCCAGATTTTATTGAATAAGCACGATTTAAAGTTCCTAGAATCCGATTATAACATTTTTAAAATGATGTCTGTGTGTGTGTGGATGTGTGTATGTGTGTGAGAGAGTGTGTGTGTGTGTATGTATGGATGTTGGAGGCACGATTCCTCAAAAACTATAAGACATAAAAAATATTTAACTGCAGTTTCTTCAATCTGGCATTTCTGGGAAGAGCTGAAAAAGTTTTGGTAACAATTGAACAACCGGAAGTAGTAGTTTCTTAAAAAAATTCTTCTAAATATAATTTTTTGGGAGTTTTTTTTTTATTAAATATTGAAGAACATAAAATTCTCCATCTAATACACTTAAAAATTTTATTATATCTTGTATAGATTTAGAGATAAAGACACTATAATTTATAGAGTAAACTAATCGCAGACGCCAAGGCACTAAGGAAACCAGTTTACAAATTCCAATGTTTATAACATGACACATGTCATTGTCAAATATCAACAGTTTTAGTGACATTCTGATAGCTTTTTCTGGGAAGTATATTTAACTTTTCTTATTGTTTTATTAATTAAATATTTGAAATTATAGGTAAAATTGTGGTAAAATGCATATATTCATCAGAAATACCGCCAATCTGGTTAATGAATGAAGAATCTCTGACATTTAGAAACTTCCTCATACAATGAAAAATAGATATAATTAGAAATGTATGTGTGCAGAAGACATGTTAAATACAATAAAAAAACAGTATTTGAGTAAAGTTCTGTAATTTTTTGTTATAAAACGACGGTTCGAAAGCGAAGTGCAATACAATACTTATAATATATCCTAATATGGAAATGGCGAGAGGTCTTGTGCTGGCCACAACAGATTTTTTAGTCATGGAGTAAAACTAGTTTTTCCAATTCAGTAAGATACGGTCAATGGAAATAGTTATTTATATCACTAGGCCAGAAACTGAACATTTGCAAGAGCGAGTTTATTTTGACGAGATCTCGCAAAACAGCCCTGGATTTTTTGTGCCGACTTCTTTATAAATTCTTCGTATATTTCTCTACACTATTTTAAAGAAATGAACGTATATTTTTATCGGTTTTGCATTGCAAGTTTAATTATAATTACTCATATTTGAGCTTAAAATGGGTAATTATTTTATATTTATTGAAAATATATCATACAAACATTAGTTATATATTTTTCCTACGACCACTGTTAAAAGTAGTCTTTTTAACGATTGCTTAGCGAGTTAATAATAACAGTTTATAACACAGTGAATACTTTTAAATCGTTGTCATTGACAACGGATTAAAAGTAAAAAACAAATTTATTTTTAACACTAGTGTTAAAAAAGAACTAAATCTAGTTACATTTAGAGTTAAAAATATAACTAAATCTAGTTACATTTAGTGTTAATAAGTAAACGTAGTTTCATTTTATATTTATTTTTGTACTGAAATTATTTATACAGTGTGTCCCATTTAGAGGTGCCACCATTGGAATATCGAGAACTATAAGAGATACGATGTCGGGTAAATGGAACTTTTTGTGCGTCTTTGGGAGGCCATGCTAGATGTGCTTTTGTTCTTCCAAAAATTCTCATAGGGCACTAGATAATGACGAAAAACTGAATATTGTTGATTTTTTCTTTTTCAAATAACTTCTAAACTATTAGTAATTAAGAAAAACGTTGCAAATACAAAAGATAGATATTTTTATTAGCTAACCAGCGGCGTACGAAATAAATTTTTATATCCGTAAATTTTCGAGATATAACATAAACTTATATTTTTTTAAATAGAACCCATATCTGATTTCAGTCTCAAAAAATTCATTATTTTTTTCTCTTTTCAATGATGTACGGGTTATTATGTTTTATATTTGTTTGAACTTTCTTATTATTTCCCAAAAAAAACATTATTATTTTTATTAATTATATTGTATTTGATCGAAATAATTTGTTTATGCCTTTATTACTTAATATTTTTATTCTTGACTCATAATTACAAATTACACTATATGTGCCAAGGGGACCAGATACAAAATATTATAAAAATTAGTTTGATACGAGTTTTGAGCAAATTTTTCTAACGAAATAAATTATTTAAATACAAGTAGTATTTCTAAATAGAAAACTAGCAATATTTTCAAAATAATTATAAATTTAATACAAATAAGGAAAAAATAATAATTTTGAAGGCAAAACAAATACAAAACATAATAACCCTTACATCGTTGAAAAGAGAAAAAATAATGATTTTTTGAGACTAATATCAGATATGGGTTCCATTTAAAAAAATTTAAGTTTGTGTTATATCTCGAAAATTTACAGATATAAAAATTTATTTCGTACGCCTCTGGTTAGTTAATAAAAATATCTATCTTTTGTATTTGAAACGTTTTTCTCAATTACTAATAGTTTAGAAGTTATTTGAAAAAGAAAAAATCAACAATATTCAGTTTTTCATCATTATCTAGTGCCCTATGAGAATTTTTGGAAAAAAAAGCACATTTGAGATGGTCTCCCAAAGGCGCACAAAAAGTTCCATTTAACCGACATCGTGTCTCTTATAGTTCTCGAGATCCCAATGGTGGCACCTCTAAATGGGACACACTGTATAGGTATTTTATTAGAAGTAGACATTATTTTGAAACGTTTATTGTTATAGTACAATAATTATTACAATTGTTTATAGTAATTCCTTGCAAGGCGCTTGAAGAATTGGAATTTAAAACAGTATTGTTGGAAGTAGAGGTTAGAATAAACAATTTTCAGTTGTTCATAGCAAATACATCATGACCTGTCATAAATGTCATTCTATAATTTTTAGTTTTTACTAATACATAACTAGGGTTGTAGGAAAAATAGTGTATGATATTCGTGTTAAAAGTGATTTTATTTCGTTCGTGGGGTTTGTTTTACTCGGCTTCGCCTCGTTACACAAACTTCCCCACTCACTCATAAAATGTCACTTTTAACACATATCATAAATAACTATTATATACTTTCGCATATTTTCATTGACAGATGGCGGAAACTCACGTGAAGTTAGTTGTTGTTTGTAGTTACAAAACAAACTAAATAGTCCTAAATTTGGAACTTATAATTAATCTATATGAGATGACAGCATATTATAATTTTTTTTTTACAAAATTTAGTTATTTAGTCTGTTAGGAACTAGAACTAGATATATGTCGAAACTAATCTACCCATCCTTAATTTTCTTCCAGTATAGACGGATCATCTGTGTTCATTGCCCAGGAAAATGTACGCAAGGTGCGTCTAAAGAAGTTTTCACTCAAAAATCTGTAGAATTACCCATTACCAAAAAAATTCTGTAACGGTATAATGTATAATTATATCGAGGCGTCTACCGAGACTTCTAATCTGCCCCAACAGTCGAGGCATTTTATTAAATATGCCGTACGAACCTCGCTAACCAGAAGCTCTCTTCTTCTTCTTCTTCTTTTTCCCACAGTATTTCAGCTAAACAAACCATTTCTTTTATTCTTTTGAGTTATTTTTCGTCGGAACCATGGTGACACTTCTAAACAAAGTTGTCAAGCAAATAGGCATCTTTTGTTGTCCCTACGGTAACATGAATATCTCGTTCTCTAAACAGGTAAACAAGTTTTCTACAAAAGAAACGTGTATATGTAATTGTAATTAATTTTCTACTACTTTTGTGGCTTTATTATGTAAATGTAATGTAGGTGTATATTAACCTGACGTTGTAAAGTGTAATACAGTTGTTTTGTTGTAATACAATACACACATATGGACATCTGTATATCTCTGTAGAAATAATAAATATTAATTTTTCTTTTCTTTGCGTTTATTTGTAATTAGTTACAGCAATCCCTTGATTAACACGGTAAATAGGTTCGTAGAAAGTGCGATACTAAGAATCAATTTACGTAGGTATGTATTTAAATTAATAAAAATTAAATAGCGGGAGGTTTTGTGTTGGCCACATCAGATTTTTTTTTTAACACTTGATATGGTAGAAATGAAATGGCAGAAGACTTACGTCATCAAAACAATTCCTAAAGTAATGACGTCATATACTACTAAGTTTACATAAGATACTAATTTATAAGGCGCGAGCAGTCATGTTACTTTGTTGGTCTTTCTTGACAAGTTTAGATTAGTGTTCTGTGTTGACAAGCAAATATGGGGACTCGTGACAGAATGACAGCTAGTAATATAAATGACAAATGTCATCATTTTTCATTCCAAATTTCATGATATTTTCCAATTTCAGGTGGTTTATCTTCTTACTAATGATTCAAGTTTGCGCAGTTATACGATTTTGGTCAGATGTTTTGTTAAAAATTAACCTTGTAATTTGGCGTCATTTTCTGTTATATATATGATTGACGAATTTTCATCTGAAGAGTCGTATGAATCGGGGGAATTTTCTTCTAGTGATGAAGACAATCTGGAAATGTTTGGCGAAAATCCGAGGTCAAAGAATGAAAATTATTTAGAACAGTAATAGTAATCATGTACATACATAGATGTCAAATGTCAATTATTTTCATTCCCAATTTCATGTGATTTATGTAACTCGCCAAGTAAAGTCCACGCACCTGGTGACAAAGAAACCACGTGAACTTACAAAATCTTGATATTTTGAATTATGATTTATGAAACGGGTGCCCGTATCAGCTTGTCAAGATTTGTTTATTTGCAGGGCATTTGCTCCTCTCGAAAAATACGTAGTTTAAACATTGATAACAAGAGAAATATTTGAAAAAAAAAAATACCTTTTGAACGGCTTTCAACGGAATTAATGGCCCACAATTCCCATTCGAAATAGTTCATAACAAGGTTAGTTTCTGAAATTGCTTTTTTAAGCTTTATATGAATGTAAACTGACAACCAATTGACAAAAGTGACAGGAGAGATATTCGATCAATATAAAATTTAATGTAAACATTGTCATGCCAACGTACCGGTATAAAAATGAACTACAATTATTTCAAATAATTTCAAATTGCGTAAAAGAAAAAGAGATTAACTTAAAAATACTTGTAAATTTCATTAATATATACGTTTCGTAATAGTAGTATTTTTCTTTCTTCTGTATTTAAAAATAAATAATTTTTACAAGTTATATTTGATTTTATAAAGTTTTTTTCAGATCTATGACGTAGGTCTTCTGCCATTTCATTTTCACTATAAATAATTTTCATGTTATAATGTAACTCTACTTACGCTAACCGCAAATTGGTTTTCTGCATACATTATAATCTTATTATAAGGTAGAATCGTCGTCTAACGTAAAGTAAAATGTGCTACCGCAAACTGTCTATTGAGGGCTGTTATAGGTTCGCCTTAAAAGGACAATATTTCGTCCAGATCAGATAAGTGGAAAGCAAACAGGTGGTTTTAGATTCTCAGTATCGTCCACTCCGACACCACTATTCCAGTGTTGTTTAGCTTTTGAATAAGAATGAATTGGTGTAATTTGTTTGGTGTCTAGTGTGCCATGAATACGTGTGATCTTCATTTGTTCGTCTGATGCAAAGATATACACTTTACATAGGTGTGACTTAAGTAGATTTATTTATAAATATAAGAGGGCGTATTTATAATACTGCTTTACAATTGAATATTAACAACGTATGTAGCTAAAGTTTGAGAAAAAAAGAAAAAAATGATGCTCCAAATTTTATTATTCAGTAAAGTCGAATTTAGATGTTACTGGAGATAATAAGAGAGGTATTTGATTCATGCTAAAAGTCGCATATGCAGATTTTAGTGAATAAGAACGTTTTAAGATCTCTAGAAACCGATTTTAACATTTTTACGATGATGTCTCTCTCTCTCTCTGTGTGTGTGTTTGTGTGTGTGTGTGTGTGTGTGTGTGTGTGTGTGTGTGTGTGGAAGAGCTGAAAAGGTTTTGGTAACAAGTGGATAACTGGAAGTAGTAGTTTCCTAAAAAGAATAAATATCATTTTTTTTAGAAATTTATGATATTACTAATATTAAAAAATATGCTGTGGCCAACACAAAACCTCCCGCTATTTAATTTTTATTAATTTAAATACATACCTACGTATTTACTAACGCTGCAAACTGTTCCATTGCATAAAACTATTGCTTTATTTACTATTTTCTTTTTAAAATGTCACTATTATATTAATTTGAAGTAACAGTTACATTCATTTGAAATATGAACTGTGTAACAAAGGAATTGTGTTTATCTTAGGCTTCGGGACTTATAAAAAAAAATATTTTTAAATTTATCTGTAAAATATATAGAAAAAAGTATTCATGTATTCCTGTAGAAAATTCAATAATCTTTATTTTCATAATGACATAAAATGCGAGAAAATGGCATTTAATGGTATTGTTTGAAGAAAACACGTTATGAGCTTCAGGCAAAGTGCCATTTCTGGTTATCCGATTTAAACCAAAATCTAATGGCTTCTTTTCATATTAGAATAGGGTAGAAATACAAGGTTTCAGAATTTTCTGAATGATATATTTAAAACGTGGTCATTTACTAAAATCTCAATATGTGATTTTTAGCACGATTCCTATACCTCCCTTACCAAGGTAGCGGGAGGTAAAAATATAAAATTGTCTATCCAATACATTGAATATTTTTATTATATCTTCTATATATTTAGAGATATAGAAATATATATATATATATATATATATATATATATATATATATATATATATAATTATCCATTGTATAATGAATCAAACAGCCCTGGAAACCAGTTGAAAAATTAAAATATTTGTAATTGACATAAATGTTAGTATCAAAAGACCTTCAAAAACATTAATATTACAAATTGATTTAATTATAAATACGTTATTATTGCTAATATTACTAGATATTATAATTAAACAAATTCATCAAACACGCTATTAAATTATTTGTTTAGTTATAACATCAACATGACAGTTCATAATGTTTTAAAGGTGACCGCAGCAGACGCGCGAATCTCCATTTTAAAATCAGGCGACCAATCAAATTCTTAGTACCTAACGCGCCATACCCAATTAGTAATCAACTTCAATCGCTTGTAGTTTGCGACCTAATCAATATTTAAACAAATTTTTCACAAAGCCGGATTTATAGTTTACATAACATAACATAGCATAGCATAGCATAACATAGTAAAAATATGAAAACACATAAGTCCGTATGGCATTTTATAGTTTTATAACATAGCATAACATAAGAAATGACCATATTTTATTTCGTTATGTTATGTTATGGTGTTCGGGAATATTCGGCTCAATTCGGCTCTATTGGAAGAGCAGCGAAATCTTGGAGCGTTGGAGTGCTCGCATCTGCTTGTTGTTTACAAACAAATTGTGAGGTTAGTTTTTGTTTCTGATGAGATATTTACGTTAAATAAATAGTAAATTATTGTGCAGAGTTCATAATAATAATGCACAAGATACTGCAACAGCTACTATCATAGTATAGTCATCAGCCATTTTTATCTAAACAAGTCACGTTTTTGCGAAAAGTTCTAAAATTTAACGTGTACAAAGAATGACAAAATGAAATGTGAAAACAGTAATGAATATAGTAATAATACTACATTATGAACATTTTTCAGAACAATTCTTCTTTTTCTCGTGCTATGTCTTATGCTTATGTTTCGTACTATAAAATCTAAAAAAAATCTTATGTTATGTTACGTTATGCGTTATGTTATGCTATGTTTTGTTATGTTATGTAAACTATAAATCCGGCTTTAGTATAGAGTTATAAAATATATATACGTATGTATAGAGGGAGTCTAAACACTCAAAGCTGATGTCATGCGGGGTAAGCTTGTGTTTGTACGGCGGCCATCTTGGGAAGATCTAGTGTATATAAGCGTTCTATGTTTATTTGATTATTTTACGTTAATAATCGATTTTAATTTGTGTTATTTGGATGTGAAACGTTTGTAATAACAAGTCAACGTGTTGTGCCGTCCGTAAAAACTTGAAAACAACAAGAAAAAGAAAAGGAAAAAGCGATCACAATTCACAAGTAAGTATTATTTTACTTCTACATATTATTAATGTTTAGTTCATATATTTTATTGTATTTACATATTTCTTGTAGAAATATTAACTTATTTTTGTAATAAATATGTTTGTACTTCGTATTTATTTGTATTGTAAACATCATAAATATATATTTTTACATGAAATTTCTAGCCTTAAATTATTTGCCTATTATTCGGTACCCAGTTTTTGTAAGTTTCTATTTTAATCATTATAATTGTCATAAAATTGGAACAGTTCTATTCATTATTTATAAATTTCTATAAATATTTGATTAAAGTTTAATGGCAATTCACTTTACATTGAAGAATTTTGCAATTTTTTGGGTCTTTCAAATTTAAATTGAATTAATTTTAATACATTTCTTACTGAATTAATGCTTACTAATTACAAACAGCTTCATTTTCTGTTACATACTTATATTTTTGTAACAAAACTGAAGAACATGCACTTAAATACATTATAATGTAGATCGTCCCAAGATGGCAGCCACGAGATTCCCCTTCCGTCTCATGGCGACAAAAACTCTGTCTATATCTATACTTTACGCTCTCTCTAGTCCTATTCTATACTCTAAGGGCTTTAGCGAGAGGTAAAAATCAAGTACACATATGAAACATAAGATAGTTGTTATGACGTTTACGAGCTGTTATTAATTGTATGATATATTAAAATAAAATAGAAGTTTTCATTTTAGACCGGCGATCTTAAGCACACATTTTTTTTTTTTATTAAAACTTATTTCCCTTGTCTAATTAATTATTAATGAATACAGATATAAAGAACAGTTATTTATGCTATAAAGGCTGGTTTATGTAAGCTGTAAACTTATGAATTTACCTTAGCATTAGAATTATGACTTAGCATTAAACTTTACATTACTCTGTCCAATTCATGTACATCTTAGGGCAAACCAATAAGAGCAGGCCGGTAATGTCACTTGTTGTAAAATCGATATATCTTTTTCATCATAAATATATCTACATTGTTCAATTAACTGTATTAGTTGGACATCTTTTTCAATGACACTCATTTTTAGTCAAGACAATGTGACAGAAATATTCAAAAATAACAAAATGATGACAGATGTCAATTGACTGTCGTAAATATCGCCAGAATCAAGCTGTCATCCACGAACATAAACTCTTCTGATTGGTCGGTATTAGCATTATGACTTGAAAATTACAAATTGTCATATTCTAGGGTAATGGCATAATGCTAAGGTTAAGGTAAATTCTTAAGTTGACAGCTTACATAAACCAGCCTTTAGAGAGGTAAATTTTGAGTTTATTCCTCTTAAAACAGACTATCTATAAAAACATAAACACATAATTTTAATGAAACTAGTGCTGTGAAGATCCGACAAAACATGGATCCGAGTACCCGGATTTTATAATATCCGGTTCCTCGGATATCCGATGTTCGGATATTGAAGCGGATATCCGTAAATTTAATTCGGATTTGGATCCGGATCCTGATTTGTATCCGTATCCTGGTTTGGGTACCATATTCCATTCAGATCCGGATTCGATGTGTTGTTCACAGATCCGGATCCGAATTTTAAATAATTAATTGAATAATTAAAGGCAAACATTTGAATGTAGACGGTTGTAGAGACAGCGGTCTGTAATCAGCAATAAATTTTATAATACCCTACTAAAATAGCCAGGTATTTGGTGCAAATTTTTCTTAGAATATTGAAAATTCTGTAGTTCTAAAATTTTAACATTCAATATAACAAATATTTCAAAGAAAACGAAATTAAGATTAAATTTGAGAAATAATGGTTATAGGTTCATTGCAGGTGTCGAAATACCTATTTATTTATATCGTGCATGTGTTTCACATAAAAGGGATTGTTTTTGTTATACCTCGTCCAGATTTCATTTGAACAAATGACTTTTAAATCCTCTGTGTTAATCCTAATCTTTGCTACTGTGAATATTTTTACGTTTCAAGCAAATATAATTTCTTCTCAAAGTACATTATATGTCTAAGAAAGTTGAAAATTGCTTGTAACTATTTAAAAGGGGGAAAGTTTTATTAGGATGTTGAGGTATAACTCAATACAATCCTGTACCTCGTGCATATTTACATTTTGGCACTACCAGTTGCTCAATTCAATAATGAGCGTTCATTGTTAAAGCAAGCATAACATCTTGGATAAGAATTTTACAGGTCAACTATGGTTCTCAGGAACACCCAATAAAACTTTTCCCCTTTTAAATAGTTACAAGCAATTTTCAACTTTCATAGACATATAATGTACTTTGAGAAGACACTATATTTGCGTGAAACGTAAAAATATTCACAGTAGCAAAGATTAGGATTAACACAGAGGATTTAAAAGTCATTTGTTCAAATGAAATCTGGACGAGGTATACCTACTTATAGTTCTGTAGAATCGAGGAATTTCCTTCTTAGCGGATGCTAAAAGTTTAACATCGAAAATATACCGACTATTAACTACATCAAACAAAAAGGTATAGTGGATTATTTCATAATCAAATTTATTTGGTTTTGTGACTCCATGATAATATACATTCAAATATTATCATCTGGTTCAATACTGAGAATAGGTACTCGAATCCGAGAACCGATACGCATACTGAAATTCCATATCTAAAATCCGATACTCATACTCATATTCGGATCCGAATCCAAAATCCAATACTCAGATTCGGATCCAAAACCCGATACTCAGATCCGGATCCAAAATCCGATACTGAGATTTGGATCCGAGATCCGGATAGTTCAACATTCAATTATCTGGATATCCGGATATTTTTGGATCCGAAACCGAAACTATCCGGATCCGGATCCCAGCACTAGATGAAACACACCATATTTTCTTAAAAAAAAATAATGAAAATATTACACCAAATTAAAAACCATTTCTATTATAACAACAAGATTACACAAATTCCAAATACATACCTACATTGTCTGCCTCCTTCTAACGCTCTTTCTTCGTGTATCTATCTCCCTTTACCTTACAGATATGCTCACACCTTGATTCTATATCTATCTCTCTCCCTCTTACACAAACACCTACACTTGAAGAATCTGTTTCTTACTAAACGGTGAACATGAATATAACAACACTATCGCTATCTCTTTTTGACTGATAGGCATTATGGACTACTGTCTTTGTCTAGCCGATGGAATTGTTAGACGCTGTTTAGTGTTTTGTCTTTGTTTTGATATTGCAGTGGTTTTCAAAATTTTTAATAATCAGATTTTTTGAATAAACTATACATACAGTCGCCTGCAAAAGTTTTGAACCAAACATATTTCAAACCGTATCATGTATTGTAATTAAATTTCACTAATTTCAAATAAAAAAATCTGTTGTGGCCAGCACAAGACCTCTCGCCATTTCCATATTAGGCTATACAGTGTGTCCCATTTAGAAGTGCCACCATTGGGATCTCGAGAACTATAAGAGATACAATATCGGTTAAATGGAACTTTTTGTGCGCCTTTGAAAGGCCATCTCAGATGTGCTTGTGTTTTTCCAAAAATTCTCATAGGGCAGTAGATAATGACGAAAAACTGAATATTGTTGATTTTTTCTTTCTCAAATAACTTCTAAACTATTAGTAATTGACACAAACGTGTCAAATATAAAAGATAGATATTTTTATTAGCTAACCAGTGGCGTACGAAATAAATTTTTATATCCGTAAATTTTCGAGACTTATATTTTTTTAAATGGAACTCATATCTGATTTTAGTCTCAAAAAAATAATATTTTTTTCTCTTTTCAATGATGTAAGGGTTATTATGTTTTATATTTGTTTTGCTCCTAAAATTTAATTTTTCTCCTTATTTTCCTGAATTTTCTTATTATTTTCCAAAAAAAACATTATTATTTTTATTAATTATATTGTATTTGATCAAAATAATTTGTTTTATGCCTTTATTGCTTAATATTTTCATTCTAGACTCATAATTACAAATTACACTATGATGAGTCAAGGGCGACCTGATACAAAATATTATAAAAATTAATTTGATACGAATTTTGAGCAAAATTTTCTAACTAAATAAATTGTTTAAATACAAGGAGTATTTCCAAATAGAAATCTACCAATATTTTCAAAATAAGGAAAAAATAATAATTTTGAAGGCAAAACAAATATAAAACATAATAACCCTTACATCGGTGAAAAGAGGAAAAAATATTTATTTTTTTGAGACTAAAATCAGATATGGGTTCCATTAAAAAAATATAAGTTTGTGTTATATCTCAAAACTTTACGGATATAAAAAATTATTCCGTACGCCACTGGTTAGTTAATAAAAATATCTATCTTTTATATTTGAAACTTTTTTCTCAATTATTAATAGTTTAGAAGTTATTTGAAAAAGAAAAATTAACAATATTCAGTTTTTCGTCATTATCTAGTGCCTTATGAGAATTTTTGGAAAAATAAAAGCACATCTGAGATGGCCTCCCAAAGGCACATAAAAAGTTCCATTTAACCGACATCGTATCTCTTATAGTTCTCGAGATCCCAATGGTGGCACCTATAAATGGGACACACTGTATATATGTATTGTATTGCACTTCGCTTTCGAACCGTCGTTTTATAACAAAATATTACAGAACTTTACCCAAATATTGTTTTTTATTGTATTTAATATGTCTTCTGCACACATATAATTCTAATTATATCTATTTTTCATTGTATGAGGAAGTTTCTAAATATCAGAGATTCTTCCAATTCATTAACCAGATTGGCGGTATTTCTGATGTATATATGCATTTTACCACAATTTTACCTATAATTTCAAATATTTAATTAATAAAACAATAAGAAAGATTAAATATACTTCGCAGAATAAGCTATCAGAATGTCACTAAAACTGTTGATTTTTGACACTAACATGTGTCATTTACAAACTATGTTATAAACATTGGAATTTGTCAACTGGTTTCCTTAGTGCCTTAGCCTCTGCGATTAGTTTACTTTATAAATTATAGTGTCTTTATCTCTAAATCTATACAAGATATAATAAAAAATTTAAGTGTAGTAGATGGAGAATTTTATGTTCTTCAAAATTTAATAAAAATAACTACCAAAAAATTATATTTAGAAGAATTTTTCTAAGAAACTACTACTTCCGGGTGTTTAATTGTTACCAAAACCTTTTCAGCTCTTCCCAGGAATGTCAGATTGAAGAAACTGCAGTTAAATATTTTTTAAGTCTTATAGTTTTTGAGGAATCATCCCTCCAACATTCATACATACACACACACGCACACATCCACGCACACACACACACACACAGACATCATTTTAAAAATGTTATAATCGGATTCTAGGGCCCTTAAGTCGTGCTTATTCAATAAAATCTGGATATGCCAATTTTAGCATGAATCCAATACCTCTTTTAGCGAGAGGTAAAAAACCGCCAACATCCATACATACACATACACACACATGCACACACACACCGGCATTACTGTAAAAATGCTAAAATCGTGCTTATTCACTAAAATAGGGTTCCGTGGCCGCGTGCCTGAGTGTCTGGCCGTGATCTGGGGGCCTGGGTTCGATCCCGACCGACGCCAAATATTTCGAATTTTAAATAGCACAAAAGTGACCCTTGTGATGCATTTTTCACGCCAGCAATGAGTGCCCGTGAGGTGACGCCTGGTAAGCGCCCGCACGGTACAAATGTTATCATCATTACCGATATCTGTGATAAAGTAGATTAGCACACTCAGAAATGGGTAATATGCCGTAATGATATATTTATATTTTTTTATATTTACTAAAATCGGGAAATACGATTTTTAGCATGAATCCAATACCTCTCTGAGGCTGTGTCCGATGTTGCACTTTTATCACCGTAATATCTAAATCCTAAATTGATATGCCCTAAATCTAGTGATTATTTAGTATCTTAGGAATTAGATTTTAGGGTTTTGCAGGAGCACACTATGCCTTGAAGTTGACGCGCACTAATTAAACAAATCATATTCGTTGCTATAATTTGTACAAAACTTCTTAGCTTCTATTTTATGAAATATAATATTAACATTTACTCTCAAGCATCAAATTGAATCGAATTGTGTAACTCATTTTTGTTTTTCTAAAGTGTTGCCATACAAACCAATGGATATCACTAGTGTGCCAGTATTATGTGAAAAATACCTAAATCTCAAATACTACATGGCAAAATGCGACATCGGACACAGCCTTAGCAAAAGGTAATTATTTTTTTCTACAGTCACTATAGAAAGTAGCCATTTGTCTCTTTTGTCAACGCAAAATGTCACTTTGCCGCTCATGCGCGACAAAGTAGAAAAAACGCTCGCTGTCCAAATTTCTAAGTATACAATGTTGAGAAATGTCACTTGTCTACATTCTTAATGAAAATATTTAGTTAGGAACTAATGGCACTGTAATTACACATTTATCACGTTCACAAGTCAATTTGACATATGTTCTGTCGGTATTTAACATAACCTAACAAAATGCCACACTGCTGTGAAAATGAAATAGGGCATTCATTTACAAAAACGAAAGTATAAAATGCTTAGATTAGATTGAATAAAAACTGAAGAAGAATGGAAAATACCGATAAAATAAAATTAAATATAAAATAAATTGTGTGAACAGTTATGTTTAGTAATAGGAATGATTGTACACAGATGGCGGTAGGATAGTTGCGAGTCGCACTGACATCTGATCTCTAGTTAACTATTTATTTTGATTACAATAAAGTTATTAGTTATTTCGTTACTTAAATAATTGCGAGAAGTCAGTCAATGCACATACATGTCTATATAATCACAAATTCCTTGAAATATTTTTTAATTTTTTCAGTGTGACAGGCGTGACAACTAACCACACATTTTGCTACAAAAACTCATCAAATCATCACAAATCCTTGCTTCCACGCTCTAATTTTGGTTTTTTTATGGAATAGATGGCTAATGTAACGATATAATCATTTAAAAGCCTTTTTAAGTTTAAACCATATCTTTTGTATAGCCAATCGTTATTTATTGAGCAGTACTGTATGTATAAAGTGTACATTTTATTATTTTTTATGGTGGAGGACCCCATTGTGGCGACTGTAGAAAAAATCTTGTGTGTGTTTCGAGCGCAAATGGACATTGTCGATTTCGAGAGAATGCCGCGCTCCTTCGTCGCGCGGCAACAACCTCTAAATTGACAATGTCGCATTTTGCGCTCTTAATACACAAATAGCTATTATTTATAAATGATACATTTGTTCTCTTATTATTTTAATTTAAATCTAAATTACATTTTAAATATTTCAATAATCCTCATTCTTATTTAAATCTCCCGCCTGATTTCCCCCACCACTGTTATCGTTGCCTAGCAACCATCACACGAGTAAACAGCTAAACAGCAGGCGATCACCGGTTGCTAACGAACTCATGCTGAGTTTAAAACAGCCTGTCGCTATGCTAAGGAGACGTCTTCATTATATACAGATGTACAGAACACAACACACATATGAAAACATATGTAGAAGAAAAAATGTGTGAGTATATGATTACAAAATTAAGAATTTAATCAGTCATATTAATATTGAGGATTGTGCATGTAACGCTGTGTCCGAAGTTGCATTTTGATAAGTCGAATGTACTCAAATCATAATTTATACGAACGTAGAAATAGCTTTAACAATCAAGGAGAATTTTAAATATACGAAGAAATTCACTGATTCCGCGGGAAAAATTTATACGAAGATTGAGGGCTGCTTTATAATGAATTTAATTTAGATTTAGATCTTAAAATATAAACTCACTTAAATCGGATACGATGGTTTATGGTTTTTTTAATGGGGTCCCGTGCCTGAGTGTCTGGTCGCGAACCTGGGGGGAACCGGGTTCGATCCCGACTGACGCCAAATATTTCCAATTTTAAATGGCACAAAAGTGACCCCTGTGGTGCACTCTCCACACCAGCTATGAGTGCCCGTGAGGTGACGCCTGGTAAGCGCCCACACGGTAAAATATATCGTCATCATTACCGATGTCTACATGTGTTGTAGATACTGGCACACCCAGAAATGGGTAATATGCCGTGATGATATATTTATTTTATTTATTTATTTGGTTTATGAACGAGTTACAAATTAAAAATTTGAAATTTAGATTTGGAATGTAACTACGAGGTGTGTCAATTACATAACGAGATATATTTTTCCGGCTTCCCTGTAAATTTGGCAACATTACAGGCTATGTCATATTAATTTGTCATCTTCCCTCCATCTAAAACGATATCGTTTTCGGTTTTCACTATTTATGTGATCACATTTTCACTTGTCGACAGTCGCAATCGTTTTCGACTGAAAACGATATCGTTTTAGACTGAAAATAATGTGAATTCTAGTCGATACTCTCAAAGCATGT
Source organism: Ophonus ardosiacus (assembly GCA_943142095.1). Lineage (NCBI taxonomy): Eukaryota > Metazoa > Arthropoda > Insecta > Coleoptera > Carabidae > Ophonus > Ophonus ardosiacus. The sequence continues at coordinate 13,588,604 of OW964840.1, forward strand.
GAAAACGATAGTCGTTTCTTACTTCTCTTTTTATTTCATACATTTGAGTAAAGGTATATCCTTTTCTTATTTACTTGCATTTAGGTAAAAGAATGTAGTGAGCAGTGGGTTGAATTTGACGTTTTGGAAAGAATGAAAGAAATGTCATTATAAATTATTTATAAATAAATTAATATTTCAAAATTGAAAGGTATTTTTCTATTTAGTAAGGCGAAAATGAAATAATTGTGACAAAATACGATAATTATAAAATGAAAATTGATTACAAGAATGAATCTAAGAAAAAAAATCATGAATATTTTAATAAGCATGTTGCGAAGAACCAAATGCTTATGATTTACTATATATTTTTACTCTTTTGAAATCTATGATAGAAAATTGAAATCTTGATTATTAGATATTTTCTTATTTCTACTGAAATTTCCCTGATTTACTATTAAAATTTAGTGAAAGAACTACCCAAAAGAAATATTTTCGGGCAATATTGATATTCCAATAACTGTAAAAGTGTTGATTATAACAAAGCATGTTTTGATTGATTACAAGAATAAATCCAAGAAAGAAAATTTTATTAATATTTTAATAATATTGTATTCTGCGAAGCATCAAATATAACGATTTTAGCTTGTGTTTTATGATTAATATTTTTTAGTTTTTACACAAAATTAAAATTTGTGAATTGATCATTTTCCGCAGCCCGTCGAAGGTTGTGCGCCGTTATTTAAATGTGGCCCATACTTTATTTACTTGAAATACAAAACTTAATAAAAAAATAGATTACTTTAAAATAACAATATTGTATACTTGCAGTCTTGAAAGGTTTCTTGAAGTTTTAATTATATATTTAGAAATATTTTTCTTTACTTCAAAAAATTTTCTACTGGAATATCAAAAGAAACAAAATTGGTTATGGCATCTGTAATTAATTGATAATTTAACTTGTGTCCTTCTTCAATTTTTGTGGTATTGCTATTATGAACGAAATAAAAACGAATGGTGAGAATAATAAGTTCTGACAGATTAAAATTTTTAATGACATTCATATAATTATCTGTTAAAACTACTAATTAAAACAAAAACTAAGTGTATAAACGATATCGTTTTCACAAAACGTAGTTACTTTACGGAAATAACCGAAGTTGAAAACGTAGTGCATGACTAATTTGATGTGATCGCTAAGGAAACGAATATCGTTTTCACTTCTCGATAATCGCAATATCGTTTTCACTTTTACGTGATCCCACTCCTGATAACTGGTGAAACGTCAAATGACAAGCAGTGACAAGTCACGTGATAGATACACTGATTGGTCAGATCCAAAATTTCAGTATCGAACATAAATCAGAGAGAAAATTGTAAATTTTAAATAAAAATTTCTAAATGTCAATGGGCTACTTGCGTACCTTTTTTTTATTTCATGTTTTTGAAGAGCAGGTAAAAACTTGCTACTCCTATTTTTTCTTTTGACCAAATTTTTATTTATTATCCAGAAAAAAATAATGAAATTTGATTATTTGAATTACCGCCATGTATGACGTAGAATTACGCCGCACCAATGAGTGGTCGTAAAGCCATAGCGTTTGTTTGTACGGGTAATGTAGATCTCCTGTTTGACGTTTTTCTATAGTTTGGAGGTTAATATTTTAGTTTGTCGTTTTCGTATCGATATTTTAAATTACATGTAACTACCTATGTGTTTATTTGTGAAGTAATTAATATATTTGAAAGTCCAGAGAGAGAAAAATGTCAAATTCATATTAAACCTTTCTCGCACGCAATGCCATCTATAAGTCACATTCTTAAACATGGTTCTCTTTTTCAGTTCAATATAATGACGTCACAGAAAATTTTCTTTCTTAATTTACTAAAAAAACAAATAACTTTTTTAAAATAAAATTTATATTTTTATATATGTTTTCAACGTAACATTACGTATATATTGATAGAAATCGGATTTTCAGTACCAAGCAAGTAGCCCATTTATAAATTAGATTCATTATAAACCAGCTATTATTCTCAATAATTCTATTTATTTATTTTATATACTTTTTCATAGTGTAATTGTATATAAAAAGTATGTCCACTAAGCTTGAATTTAATAAATTGAACATAATTGTATAGGTAAATAAGTCTTACAATATATTCATCATGCCTTTATATTCGTATTAAAGCATTTAATAGGATTACGAACTAAAAGATCCTATTAAAAATCGACTCAGAGAGTTTTTTGACTCATAAATATATACATTCAATTTATTCTCCCATTCAAAATATAAATATCATGAATTTTAATTTATATTTAGAGCATATTGTATATATGAATACAGAATATATTATTATTGTGCTTTTATATCAATTAGGTCATTATACATATTAACATATGGGCAGATATGTAGACAGTTATTAAATTATTAGAAACATATTTGATAGCGAAGAAATATTTTGTGAAAAACTCATGGACTTCATCGGCAAATTATTATAAGAATTACAGATTGTTAAATTTTTAAGATATTTAAAAAATAACACTTGACTGTTTCACAATATTCAGTCTCTGAATCAATCTCTCGGTTATTTATCAGAGTGGCTCCACTCAGCCAGAACCACAGACGCGTTTCGTTCTTATTGGAGCTCTTCAGTGTGGTGCACGGTTCAATGTTTTGGATAGAGAATTTTATCAAAAATAATATTTGTAAGATTTTTTTTAAGATTTAAAATTGATTTTTAGTCTCATAGAATTTGAGAAACCGTCCCTTCGATATCCAGACATACACACACACGCGACACACATACACACACACACACACACACACACACACACACACACACAGAGAGAGAGAGAGAGAGAGAGAGAGAGAGAGAGACATTATTGTAAAAATGTTAAAATCGGATTCTAATGACCTTAAAACGTGCTTATTCACTAAAATCTGGATATTCAATTTTTAGCATGAATTCAATACCTTAGCGTTAGTAAAAAATCTGATGTGGCCAGCACATGACCTCCCGCAAATTCCATGTTTAAAATAGTAATGAGCTTTAAGTAAAGTATCTTTTTCCGTTCCGGTTGATCATTTGTAAACAAAACCTAATTTTTTGTTTTAATAAATAGAAGTCTGTAATACGAAATTAATTTCGTGCCAAAAATAATCGATTATCATGGGCCTATAGCGCTCACCATCAACTATAACAGCTCGAACTTCATCATTTTCGAAAAAATAAGTTCCAATGACGCCACCTGACCATAGTGCGCACCAAACAGTCTCATTTAGACATGTAATGGTACCTCGTAAATCACATGAAGATTTTCCTCTGCCCATATCTGGCAATTTTGCTTATGAACATACCCAGAGAGGTGAAAATGTGCCTCACCAAAGAAAAAGATAATCCACGAAAAATCATCATCAACTTCTAAGTGCCCTAAAAACGTAATATGTGGTAATTCTTTGCTGTGCATGATCCATGTCGTAAATGTGTAGTTGTAAAGCAATATTTGACATTTTGAAAACACGTTCTTATACTGACAGATTTATATTTACAAATCAAATATATTTCAACTGAATTCTTTTTAACACGGTTTCATTATTAATGTAAATGTGACAGTGACATTTGTTTAAATACGTCAAAATTGTTATTAAAGTATTATGCTTTTGTTTGACGCATGGGTCAGATGATGAACAAAAATAAATTATTTTATAAATTTATATTTAAAGTTATTTACAGTTGCATGCTTATTCACTAAAATCTCTATATGCGATTTTTAGCACGATCCCTATACCTCCCTTACCTAGGGTAGCGGGAGGTAAAAAGCTCAACTAAATTAAAATTATCAGAAGCCTTAACAATTTCAGTATAATATAAAACGCAACAATTACATTTGGACACTGGACATTGGTCTTAACAAATGGTTCTGTTTCTCAACCGTTCAACTGCAAAAATATCACCAAAGATAATCTCCCCGCCAAATTGGGTAAAAGGCGTGTCAGTGAAAAACAAAAGACTAAACGGCAAACAAACGCGAAGCACACACAGTTGAAACAAAAGAAGTCGAGAGGCATTTTTTTATAATCAGCACATAAACTTGTATTATTTATTATTGGGCGTAACAGTAGAAGTTGGTCTTGTAGACCCAGACATATTGAAGGCTGGGGCTTTAAATAATGCCCGTTTACACGGGGCCGATGAAAGATGAACACTTAAATTGTATTGGTTTAAGGTGTGCATGAATTATGTAAACAGGGCTTTACATTCCAACAAAAGAATGGATGATGCTTTACGAACAATAAATGACCGGTTGCGATTTTGACTACTCGAGTTTGAATCCGTACGAAGTTATAATTGAAGCGATGTGATATACATACATACATACATACATACATAAAATCACGCGTTTCCCACTTAGTGGGTTAGCAAAAACCCGAAAATAAAAAGAAAAGGGATGAAAGCAAGAGCTCCACAGAATCACTTAACTCTTTAAAAACATTCTTCTTCCGCCTTGCCCAAAATCATCATAACATTCATTCAAGAACATATTAAAGTGACCGATTTTCGGTAGCGAATAACCGCATCCGGACCACAATAATAGTTACGCAACTATCATCTTTCGCTACACATTCCTATCCATGCATACTTCTTTCACCACAGCCACATTCATAAACTTATTCATACATAATAACATATTAAAGTGACCGATTTTCGGTAGCGAATAACCGCATCCGGACCACAATAATAGTTACACAAAAATCATCTTTCGCTACACACTCCTGTACAAACATACTTCATTCTTCTCGTCCACATAAAAGTTCAGCTGTCTCTCCATTCTCACAAAACATTCTTACTAACCATTTATCTTTACACCACAATAATTACGAAACAATCATCCTTCGCAACACATTCCTATCCATGCATACTTCTTTCACCACAGCCACATTCATAATCGTATTCATACATAATAACATATTAAAGTGACCGATTTTCGGTAGCGAATAACCGCATCCGGACCACACTAATAGTTACACAAAAATCATCTTTCGCTACACACTCCTGTACAAACATACTTCATTCTTCTCGTCCACATAAAAGTTCAGCTGTCTCTCCATTCTCACAAAACATTCTTACTGACCATTCATCTTTACACCACAATAATTACGAAACAATCATCCTACGCCACACATTCCTATCCTGGCAAACTTCTTTCGCCTCAGCCACATTCATAATCGTATTCATACATGCTCTTCTTCTCTTTCCACTCGGAAACTTACGCTCCTTCAAAACACTACCAATCACATCCTACTTAAATATCAAATAGCAAAATTTAATACAACATAATATTATTATAAATTTTGATACAGGATAGCAGCCCGACGTTTATTATTATTTGATCTGTGGAAACAGCAAAGCATATCAACTTTTTCGCTATTACTGTAACCGACGTTCATTTTTCTTAGTTAAATAAGAATCTTAACACCTTTCTAACTATTATAATCAGTATTAATAAATCTGTGACAGATGTTACTGGCATAAACAATAGAATATCATACTTTTATCGTATTTCTATTTGCTTTATTAGACATAATTTAAAGGTAAACCCGTACTTGTTATATATCATTGTAAAGAGAAATTTATTTAGAATTTTATTCCGTAAAAATATACAGGTACTCCATTTAAAAAATCAAAGTTAAATATTTTTCTGGAAAATTGGTAGGCCTTGGAAAAAATTGTTTATGCTAAATTATAGACCAGGTTGTATCAAATAACTTTTGTATATAACTTTTTCTTGTATCTTTAATATTTCAGAAGATATAAGCTGGACAATGAAAAATCCTGTATATGTGTGTGTGTAGATCCTGTGTACACGAATACTCAAATACTATTAACCAGAAAAATTTGAAATTTTGTATACCCATTCTATACTAATGTGGGAAAAGTTGATTAGTTTTTAGTGTATATTGGATAACCGGAAGTATCATTTACACAAGCTTTTAACAGTTTTTCTTGTAAAAAATTCATTGAATATAATTTTTTAGCAACTTTTACTAATAAAAATTGGATATAATGGTACAATCTTCAATTCTACGATAATAGCATTTAGTAAATATAAATAATTGAAATAACTTTAAATATTAAATTACAAAATAATTAGAGATGCATTCGGGTCGGGCCAGGCCGGGCTTTGAGGTTTGGATCGACTCGGCCCGAAAATAAAATTTACCAGCCCGACTCGAAGATCGACTCGAGAAAAAATTAGCTGGCCCGGCTCGAATTTTGACTCGAAATCGGGCCGGGCTTCGGGCCGGGCCGGGCCAAAGCTCGAAATTGAGTGCATCCGGCATTCCTAATGTTGATTTTTATGTTAAGGCGAAATGTTTAACTTTTTTCGTGTCAAACTTATAAAAAACCTCTACATTCTTATAACTTTCAACATTAGTTAACATAAGTAGTTAAAAAAGAGACCCTTCTAGTGTGAGTTTGTTATAAAAATTACAGACCTACAAGTATTTAACACTTTGTTTACCAAAGCCGTTCGAAAATTTAAATAACTTTTTCATTAATCTTACCTAACTTTGTTTCTGCTCAAAAATAGGACTAGAAATCATTATGGTAGGAACAAAAATCACTTTTACTTAAGTATACGAGTAATAACAATAATAATAGCAACATCACAATATAATTATTATGCTTTAATGAATAACCTTGAATTCTTCAAATAAAATAATACATTTTTATTTATTAATATGTGAAGTACGTTGTTATTAAATCATTTTGATCCTTTTTCGCTTCATCCATTTTCATTAAAATATTAAAGAAACTGTGCATTTGATTGAACTATAAGATTTTTCGGGCGGCCCGAAAAGCTCGCATTTTCGGGCCGGGCCAAAAACAAAAGTCCGACTCGCCTCGATTTTTGAAAATGATTAGCTCGATTCGGCCCGATAAAAAATATCTTCGGCCCGGCTCGATGATCGACTCGAAATCGAGGCGGGCTTCGGGCCGGGCCGGGCCAAAACTCGAAATCGAGTGCATCTTTACTAGTGCTGTCAAGAACCGGAAAAATTTGGAACCGGGTACTCGGTTCCAAAACTATCCGGGTACCTGGATACCCGGGTAGTGGAACCGATCTTCGGTTCCGAGTAATGGAACCGGTCATCGGTTCCGGTTCCGGGTAATGGAACCGATCAACGGTTCCGGTTCCGGGTAATGGAACCGATCTTCGGTTCCGGTTCCGAGTAATAGAACCGATCTTCGGTTCCGGTTCCTGGTAGAGGAACCGATTCTCTGGAATAGAACTTCAGATTCTGATATTATTCAATTATAAATATACAGGTTTTCTGTTTTATTTGAGAAATATTATTGAACAATATTATTTTTTTTATGTAACTTAATTGCATATAATAATGTGTAAATAATATTATACCATATGCAGGATATTTTTTTTTTTAGAAAATGTAACCGCATAATTGCAACTTACACTTTCAGTTTCATATTATATATTTTCAATTTTCATTCAATATGGTTTATTACAGTAGCTTGACCTTGAGTGATGTTCTAAGATATTGGTACCTACCTATACATAATGACAATAGTGACCATAAAATGAAGGGACAAAGCAATAAATATTTCCTAGAATTTCAATGAGCTACTTATACATTCTGCTTTAATCTTTACATTTTGATCTCTCACTTTTGCAATATAAAGGAATATTTCTTAATTTCTTGACTTCAGTTCGATTAAATACAATCAATATAGCCTTTTAATATTTTGTTTGTTAATGTAAAAATTTTAAATTCATCATTTTTGTTTAATAGACGATTATATGTTTTGTTTATACGTATCATTTTCTTTACTGCAAATTCACACCAATGAGTCGGGTAGAGAAATGAGAAAATTCCGTAGTAAAAGTGGAAATACCTGATAATGTATATAAATACAAAATACAAATTACACATAGCACCGAGAACCGATGAGTTTCGGTTCCAGGACCGAGAACCGATGAGATTCGATTCCAGAACCGAGAACTGATGAGTTTCGGTTCCAGGACCGAGAACCGATGAGATTCGATTTCAGAACCGAGAACCGATGAGATTCGATTCCCGAACCGAGAACCGATGAGTTTCGGTTCCAGAACCGAGAACCGGGTAGTTTCGGTTCCAGAACCGAGAACCGGGTAGTTTCGGTTCCAGAACCAGGTAATTTCGGTTCCAGAACCGAGAACCGGGTAGTCTTGGAATCGGAACCAAGAACCGGGTAGTTACACATTCAAATAACCGGGTACCCGGGTAATTTTGGAACCGGAACCGAACCGAACCGGAACCGGTTCCCACCACTAATCTTTACACTCAAACAGACATTATTGTAAGAATGTTATAATCACCTTAAATCGTGCTTATTCACAAAAATCTGGATATTCGATTTTTAGCATGATTCCAATACCTTTCTTAGCGAAAGGTAAAAAACTTCGGTAATAAAATTAGTAAGGTGTTAGAAATAACTATGAAATCCTCTACAGGAAATTTAAATCAACCACACGCATAAAACTTTTTTGCACTGTGTTAATTAGCAAAGTTATATCCAAATATTATTAGTCTTCCTTCTTAGCAATTAGAAACGCATAGCCGTATAAAACAGGTTTCTATAAATTTGTAATTTCGTATATTCTCAACATGAGACATGATTATTTTGAAATTAATTAAGATATACGAGTTGTAAGCTTAAATCGCTATAAACGCATAATTATTACCTTATAAATTAATCGGGTAATACGATTAAATAAGCTATATTTCATCTCGGACATATGCTAATCAGGAAAACATGAACTAGGGAAAAATTAAGTGCTATTTTATTCGCGTATATTAATTGCGATCAATTTATATGCAATGATGGCTTTTAGAAAAGAACTATTATTAATTAATACGCCTACTCCGTTAATTTTGGGTGCGGTAATCTGTCCCTATATAATATATATATACCGTGAGTTTCAGCTAGAGTCTCATTCACAGCTCCAAAAATAAAATTAAAATTATGAATAAAAATAAAAATAACAATATAAACAATAAACTCTTACAGCTCGATTCACGAAAAAGTTTAAGCTAATCCTCATTTTTGGATTAGCGAATTCTACTTTAATTTTGACACTTTATATCTTAAAATATAGTCTAATTTATTCCTAATATATTTTTGATAATATTTTTGTCTAAAATCGTTTTCCCATATTAAACGTCCATGGCCAGGTCTTTAATTAACACCCTGTATATACAGGGTGTAACACGTACACCGACCACCGCCATTATTACCTTTATTATTATAGTTACAAAAAAATACTATAAAACAAAGTTGTAGGGGACCAAAGGGGACATCCTTTCAGAGAAAAAATTTTTTTTTAAATCAGTGGTTCTCAAGGTACAACACAAAGTTATATTTTTACAAATAAGATTCTACATATTTTTTATGTCTATTCGATAGCATTTTTTCTGAATTTAACCATGTATTAGTTTTATAACCTTACATAATAAAAATATTGAAAAAAAATGCGATTGAAATTTAAATAAATTTTTATTTTTAATATTATTGTACAGTAGGCCATGGATGAGAAACAAGAGTGATAAATTTAAATTGAAAATTAATAATTGTTAATTACTCCTTATAAATAATGTTCTATTTGATTTCCATTATTTTCTAAGCATAATTCTATTCTATTTAAAACAGAAGAAGTAGCTTGCATTACAGTTTCTGGTGTCAAAACAGCGCAAGCTTCTCTAACTCTATCCATCAAATTTTGTTTCGTTGTCACTGGTTTTGAATATACTCTATCTTTAAGATATCCCCATAAAAAAAATCAAGGGGTGTCAAGTCCGGGGAACGAGCAGGCCATTTGTATGGCCCATTTGTTGCTATCCACTGACCTTGAAACATTTCGTCAAGCCGTTCGTACACTCGACGAGTATTGTGAGCGGGCGCTCCATCTTGTTGGAACCACATATTTCGTCTTTCATTCAAGTTTAAATCTTCTAAATAATTTAATAATTCATTTTCCAAGAAACATAAATAATGTGCAGCGTTTAAATTGTCTTCATAAAAATGTGGTCCAATAATTTTATTCCGAAACATTCCAAGCCATACATTAAAGCTCCATCTGTGTTGATTATTTTTTTCTCTAAATTCACGAGGATGTTCTTCAGCCCAAATGTGCGCATTATTTCTATTAAATAATCCATTATTTGAAAATTTAGATTCATCTGTCTACAGAATTTTTCTAAGAATATTATTATCGGTCTGATACTGCACCAAAAACCATTCGCAAAACACTATTCTGCGTTCATTGTCATTATTATGTATACCATGTAATAGTTTGTATGAATATGATTTTAAATTATGCTTTTTCAAAATGCGCCATACGGACATATTAGAAATAAAATGTTCTTGAGCAATTTCGCGTGTGGATGAATTGGGATTACGCGCAATAGAAGTTAAAACTGCGATTTCTATTTCTTCATTGTTTCTCACGGGATGTTGCCTTTCACGTTTTTGTGAAAATGATCCATAGTTTTTCAAATTTCGTGCTAATCGCCTGATTACTGACCTCCCTGGACGCGGTTTGTTTGGATATCTCATGGCATAAATATTGCACGCTTGTATGGCATTTTCATTACACTCACCATAAATTAATAATAAACGATACAAATCTTCATTTGTATAAACATCAGCCATATTGTCACAAAATAATCTCAAAACACAAAGAATAACAATTTACAACAATTAGTACGCCAATTATTATTTGACAGCAGCTATATTTTGTTCTTTTGTTACTGTTTTTCATCCATAGCCTACTATACAATAATATTAAAAATAAAAATTTATTAAAATTTCAATCGCATTTTTTTCAATATTTTTTTATGTAAGGATATAAAACTAGTAAATGGTTGAATTCAGAAAAAAATATGCTGTCGAATAGGCATAAAAAATATGTAGAATCCCATTTGAAAAAATATAACTTTGTGTTGTAACTTGAGAACCACTGGTTTAAAAAAATATTTTCTTCTCTGAAAGAATGTCCCCCTTCGTCCCCTACAACTTTGTTCTATAGTATTTTTTTGTAACTATAATAATAAAGGTAATAATAGCAGTGGTCGGTGTACGTGTTACACCCTGTATATCGAGTTCCAAGGAGGAAAAACTTTTTTATTTTTTATTTTACAAAAAAATGTATTGATAAAAGTTTTTGCATGTCCCGAAACGGCCATTTCAGTTTTAACATTTTCAAATTTTCTTTTAGTTTCAGATAAAAATCGAAAATTGATCGTTTTAGTTGAAAAGTCCCAAAAAAGAAATTTGCGTTGTCATGGTAATTGCCGTTATTTATATATTTTCATTAACTGTCAGTTAGGAAAATCAACCATAATCGTTGCCAAAAGACAAACGAGTTAGTTTAGTAAATAACTTGAAATAACTTTAAATATTAAATTATAAAATAATTTATTTTTGTACATCATCTTGCCTATGCGTCAAACAAAATCAAAATATTTTAAAAACAATTTTGACATATTTAAACAAATGTCACTGTCAGAAAGCAATTACATTAAAATTAATAATGAAACCGTGTTAGGAAGATTGTATTGAGTCTAATGAAATTAAGGTTAGTAAAAATAATATATTTTCCATCATACATAAATATTAGATGTAGAGGATGATCCGATATGAATTTGATATGTTTGCAGCACTAAAAATCAAACAGCTGGTGAATAAACACGTGTTATCAATGTGTTAAATATTAGTTTACAACTACACAGTAACGAAATGGACCATGTAAAGCATTATATATACATGATGTCTCAAAACTCGCGCCCCAGAGCGAATGAGGAAACACGAGACCACTCGGATGTGTAATTTCGAAGAAAAAAAATCTAGCTTAAAAGATATTAGAGAAAAGACGTCTTAAAATTGACCAATCAGAGACCTACACCTTTAACGTGTGTTTGCCGTAATTTTACGTTACTATGGTTTTATACAAATCAAATATTCTTTAAAATGTGTGGGTGACTGTAGTTTTCGAAAAATGTCAGTGTCAAATAAAATTTGACAAGGTGAATAAAAAAAGGCAAATTCTTACCATCTCAAAGAATTCAAATGACAATAATATTTTCGTTTAACACATTTTACACAGCTGCTACAACACGTTGCACTGTACGATATAAATGATAATCTCGGATGACACCTTCGCTAACCTAAATTTGTTGACAGTGAAAAGTCAACTCTAAAGTGTCAAAATTACAGTAAGTCAAACAAATTTTGTAACTCACTAATAGTATTTTTAAAACCTAGCAACCAGTTTTATTTTGTAATAATATCATCACACCTCAAGATATCCTTCCGGGATTGGTGGATTAAAAAGTCTTGTAACTCCGTTATGCAAGCAAACGCAAATTATTTTCTTCTATTTGTTAGCAACCTATTGTCGTCGGCAAGTGTCAGTTTCGTCTGGGGCGCGAATTGTGAGACACCCTGTATGCAAAGGAACATAATATAATTTGCAGGACTGGACTAGTAAATATGTAGGTATGTACATATTTAAATTAATAATTTAAAAACCGGGAGGTATTGTGTTGACCACATCAGATTTTTTTAGAGGTTAACATGTCAATATGACATATAATATTTTATTAAAACAATCAAAGACATACGTTATTACAAAATTGTAACATTCTTATTCTTCTTGTGGCGAAATGACAGGTATACGTTGATTATTTGCATTTATTCCAACAATTTTGGATGACATTTGACATTTTAAAACTGCAAGTGAAATAAAATTCTTTAAAACACTAGGGAAATAAAATTGTTTATAAAACAACAACTTTAATGGTACGTATCCAGGGAAATAAACATGACTTTTTAAGGAAAAATTGAATAAAAACATTTAACACAAATAATATGTAGCACAAAATAATAAACAATGAAATAAAATTATTTAAATAATAACGCTCGTACATTTCTTTTGAAATTATTTTTAACGGGATCTTCGTCTGCTGCCAATTTATCAACTAATTATGCCTTTCCAAACATCTTTTCTTCCTTTTCTCATAACTTCTAACCTCACTTCTGACATTCAACTGTGATCAGATCTAAGTTTTGTCACCTGTACTCCGTAGGAATTTAAACTCCCTGTGGTGCTAACACAAACTCTAATGCTCTATCGAGAATACGCTTTCAAAAGGCAATAGACCCTATAGAATGGCCATGGGCTTAAATGTTACGTAAACTACTAAAATATCTCTTACGGAAGCCGAAGAGATATGATGAAGTTATTGAATTTAAATTTGAATATTTGAAAATGATCAAAATGAGTTTGTTTTTTGGTGATAAAGTTTTAAGTTTATAGTATAGATGGAACAGGTGTAAATGGATGAATTTGTCATATTTGAATAATTTTTTAATTTATATTTTGATGTTTTTTTTAGAATTTAATGAACTTGTAAATATTATCGAGAAGTTGACAGATGTAACAAAGATTTTGATTTATCCGAAAATAGCATTTTCAACTAGTCGACTTCATTTCAGTGCTGATATGTTTTGCAACATTTAAGCCTCATTCCCAATACTTCACTAATTACAAAAAAAAAATATTACAAAAATATAACATTATAAGTACCAAACGTAAATGAATTCAATACAAAAAATAATATGAATTATAGTATAAATAATGTTTTACAAATAGAATACAGGCATCATTCATTTGATAAAGAATCTAACAATATTTTAAGAGAACAGAAAAATATGTCGGTGTTAGCGGAAATCAAATTATAATTATTGCACATTATGTGTATAGGTGATTTTGACAAAGCGTTTGTACGTGCACAGGGCAAATAGAAAATAAAATTGAATCTGGAGTTGATCCGAGGGGTGTAAAAGTTTAACTTAGAGAGGAGATATGAGCAATCAATTTTATTGTGAATAATTTTATAAAGAAAAGTAATAGATATACTTTGTCGTCTATTTTTAAGAGAAGTAAATCGAACAGTGTCTAGTAGTTCGACGTAATCACTACCTTGTGGAGGATAGTGATTCGTGGTTTTGTATATTAAGTACTTCACAAATCTTTTTTGAATTTTTTCGAGTGAGGAACTTTGATATTCAGATTGTGGAAACCAGGAAAGTATACAGTATTCCAGTTTAGCACGCACAAAAGAGAAATAAAGTGATGTAAGAGCAAGTACATTGGTGAATGTTTTACTATTCCTAATAATAAACCCTAATGCTTGATTGGCAGACTTACAAACATTTTTAACATGTTCGGAAAAATAGAACTCGGGGTCGAAAACCACTCCTAAATCTTTTACAACGCTTCAGCGTTGTAGTGTTGTGGAATTTATATTATAATTAAATTGTATGGGATTCTAATGCGAAATGGATAGGCATAGGCTGTCTCAACACGGTAAATAAAAACTTTGTTGTGATTACCAAAAATGAGTTCCAGCAGCAATTTTTTTTGTCAGTATAGGACCAGCAAATATATTTGTTACAGTTACCTAGGTAAATTTGCTGGTAAAAAATTGTTGTGGCAACAAATACAGTTTTGTTATATATAACAAAAGATATTTGTTATGCGAACAAATAAAATAAGTTACCATTAAGAAGTATAAATTTGTTTTGGAAACTAATAAATTTTGATAGATATACAAATGCATTAATGAAGTAGTAAGGTAAAAATTAAATACATGCGTATTATAATAATTTTATTTATTTATAATTATAATCTATATACATGTAACAAATATTATATAAAAAAAATAACATATGAAACAATAGTCACTTAAATTATACAGATTTATCAGTAATCGATACATACCTTCAAATTTCTCAATAATACACTAATTGCCAATGTTTTAAAATATCTTTTACAAAATCATCCATTTTTATTGACGGGCACAACAAACAAGCACTTTTAAAACACAATTTTCGACAAGCTAAAACCTAACAGCGCAAGCAAATGCGACACGACGTAGTATAGTATAACACAACACGAACAGTGAATTATACTGTATACCAGGGAATACCCTGTCTACACAAAAGTTTTAGTTACCTGTACAAAGTATATGGCAGGAAGAAGAATTTGTAATCTTTACAAAATATAATGTCACAGGATACAAAAAAATAAAATTTGTCCCAGTAACAGATTAAATATTTTTAATTGTTGCAAAATGATTTTGTAATCTGAACAAAGTAACAAAATGTTAACTTAGTACTACTAATAATAATTGCTACCATGACTAATATTTTACAGCAAATAATACTTTTTATACACAACAAAAATGGTTTAGTTTTGGAAACTTAAAATACAAAGTTCTTCGTATACACGGCAAAAACATATTGTTGAAATAACAAAAAAAATACAGCTAACTAAATTTTGTCCGCAATATCAATGTAATTTTTTACCGTGAAGATATATGCACATTCCATTCCTTGTGAAGTAGCGGTCCGACCCTTCACAGCTGGATATTTTGTCGGGGCTTAGACCAGGTTGGGATTAGTAAAATTTTAAAATGATGATTATTTTCAAAGAAATTTATTTTCGGAATATGATTATAATTTACCACTGATTAATATTAACTGTTTAACGCTCTTTTCAAAGAAAACGTACATTTGATTAATGATGTATTTAGTATAGATGGCTACCCGTTTTTGTATTTATAAGTAGCGTAAACACGTATTTTGTATTATTACTTCTTCAAATGTTTAGTAGTAATATCAGAATAAAATTATATATATATACCGGGTGTTCCATATAACATTACGTTCTTGAATATCTCGAAAACAATGCATCGTAACAAAAAGTGTGCCGAATCAAAACCTTCATAGTTTCTGGGGGACATCAGATTCTGCCAAATGGCCACCCGATCCCCCCAGGAGGGGCGGGAAAGGGGGTCAACTTAAAAATCTTATATGGGACCCCCTATTTTTTATTGCAGATTCAGAAAGAGCGTAAAAAAATTATAAACATATGAATTTGTCAACTGGTTTCCTTAGTGTAGTTCAGCCTCTGCAATGTATTACATATTACATTCGATTATTCTATATATATATATATATATATATATATACCATGAGTATTTTTTAACGTGAAACATTGGGTTTGTCATGTCGTTACGACTTGATATTTGATTGACAGCAATGTATTTGCCCGTTCCATTTAAAATGAAACATAGGGAACGAATCTGACAGAAGTATTATATTTAAATATTGTAAGAAATTTAGCGGAGTCAGAAAACCACTCGAGAGCACTAAACATATTTCGGGCACAAGGTGTACACAGTATTTTTTCTACATCTAAATTTAATTTTTAGAAAACAGGTATATTTATTTAAAGAAAATTAACTTCTAATGACATCTTGTCAATATGACATAATGATGGCATCTTTCTTATTGTTTTATTAATTAAACATTTAAAATTGTAGGTAAAATGCATATATCCATCAGAAATACCGCCAATCTAGTTAATGAATTGGAAGAATCTCTGACATTTAGTAACTTCCTCATACAATGAAAAATATATATAGGTATAATTAGAAATATTAGAATTGTGTGCGTGCAGAAGACATGTTAAATACAATAAAAAATAATATTTGGGTAAAGTTCTGTAATTTTTACCTCCCGCTACCCTTGGTAAGGGAGGTATAGGGATCGTGCTAAAAATTACATATCGAGATTTTAGTAAATGACCACGTTTTAAGGTCCCTAGAATCCAATTTTAACATTTTCACGATGATGTCTGTATGTGTATGTGTGTATGTGTGTATGTGTGTGTGTATGTGTGTGTGTGTATGTGTGTGTGTATGTGTAGGGATTTTGTCTTCGCTCTAACTCAAATACTATCATTCAGAAAATTCTGAAACCTTGTATTTCCATCCTATTCTAATATGAAAAGAAGCCATTAGATTTTGGTGTAAATCGGTTAACCGGAAATGGTACTTTACCTGAAGCTCATAATGGTTTTTCTTCAAAAAATACCATTAATTGTCATTTTTTCGCATTTTATGTCTTATGAAAATTAAAGATTATTGAATTTTCTACCGGAATACATTAATACTTTTTCTATATATTTTACAGATAAATTTAAAAATAATTTTTCTTATTAGTCGCGAAGCCTAAGATAAACACAATAATTCTTTTGTTACACAGTTCATATTTCAAATGAATGTAACTGTAAATGTCACTGTCAAAAACTAATCACTTCAAATTAATAATAGTGACATTTTAAAAAGAAAATAGTAAATAAATCAATAGTTTTATGCAATGGAACAGTTTGCAGCGTTAGTAAATACGTAAGTATGTATTTAAATTAATAAAAATGTATAGGAAAGTATGGCGAAGGAAGATTGTTGCGTAACTATTATTGTGGTCCGCATGGGGTTATTCGCTACCGAAAATCGGTTACTTTAATATGTTTTTATGTATGAATGCTATGATGATTGTGGACAAGGCGAAAGAAGAATGTTGTTAAAGAGTGAAGTGAGTCAGCTGAGCTCTTACTCTTATCCCTTTTCTTATTGTTACTATTGTTTCCGGGTATTTGCTAACCCCCTAAGTGGGAATCGCGTGATTTTATGTACGTATGTATATATGTAAAAATTAAATAGCGGGAGGTTTTGTGTTGGCCACATCAGATTTTTTTTGTTATAAAATGACGGTTCGATAGCGACGTGCAATGCAATACTTATATAACATAAGATGGAAATGGCGAGAGGTATTGTGCTGGCCACAACAGATTTTTTGATTAAACGTATATTAAAATTAGGCATCAATCTACTGAATATTCGCTATGGCTACTTCACTTCACTTCACTTGATGCCTTTCCCTTCTTTGCCTTTGACTGTACTCTTCTCCTCCGTTGTGCGTCTCCCTCTCTTTCGTTGTGGCCTCCTCTCCGCCCTGGAAGGAGAGCTGTGAGTAATTTGTAGTGCTGTGGAACGTTTGCTTAACCCGAGATTAAAACCAACTGATAATTACATAATCACCGGGTTCGAGCCGGCGCAACTGTTCTACCAAGAGCTCATTAATAACCCACGGGGTCTGACGCTCCGCTCAACAAGAGAGAAGAGAGAAGTACTGTGCAACGATTGCTGAATATACTGTACGGAACGGAAAGTGGAATGGCGCAGACTGAGGAAGAAGAAGAGATGAATTCGGAATTGAGGTTATGAAGTCGTTTTGAAGCTTGACGGGCAAGTAAGGTCTAGGCCCTAGGCAAAGAAAATATTTGGGCCCCGCTAACTAAAACCTCTCGCTAAAAGAGGTACGTGGTGTCTGGTGTAGCAATGGGCTACTTGCATGGTACTGAAAATCCGATTTCTATCACTATATACGTAATGTTATGTTGAAAACATATATAAAAATATAAATTTAATTTTAAAAAATCTGTTGTGGCCAGTACAAAACCTTCCGTCAATTCGATGTATTTTGTATATATCC
Organism: Ophonus ardosiacus; assembly: GCA_943142095.1. Classification (NCBI taxonomy): domain Eukaryota; kingdom Metazoa; phylum Arthropoda; class Insecta; order Coleoptera; family Carabidae; genus Ophonus; species Ophonus ardosiacus. Next base: position 13,607,054 of record OW964840.1, read on the forward strand.
CATACCAAAAGTTCCTTGAAAAAGATTCTGTATATCCTATAAAATTGTAACACGAACACACTATTTTTTACAAATTCTATACCGAAAGTTCCTTTCCCTATTTTATTAGGGGTCGCTGTTTCTTACTCTTCTCTTTTAATCATTCCTGTCCAACGCATCTTCTTCACACAATTCTTCCTCTCTCAAATCTTCTGCTACACAGTCCTTCCATCTTCTTCTCTTTGGAAGGACACTCTATCACATTCACACATAACTTTCCGACCCTATACTTTCAACTTTGGTTTTGCATTTGACACTGATATCTGTTAATTAAATTTTTCTGAATATATCTGTTGTTTCCATAATTTTAACAAAGATGACTAATTTTTGAAAGTTAATCTCTCTTAATGTCTCTATAACTCTATATCTATTGAATATGAACGAAACTGTAAAATCAAACCGTATAGAGAATAAGATATTCTTTCATATTGATAATCACAAAATGTCGAAAAATAATATTTAACTGCGTTTTTTTAAGAAAAACTGTTAAAAACTTCAAATAAGGGTACTTCCGGTGGATCAATTACAACCAAAATTTAATCAACTCTTCATATGGATGTACAGAAGAGGAATAAGAAAGAATTATAATTTTTAGATTTGTAGTATTGGAGTTATCGTCGGAGAAAAAATTGTCACACACGGACATACATACATACACACACACACACACACACACGGACACACGCACACACACACACACACACATACATACAGACATCATCTTAAAAATAGTAAATTCGTATTGTAGGGACCCTAAAACGTGCTTATTCATTAAAAACTCACCACCATTTGAAGTTCTTAACAGTTTTTCTTAAAAAAACGAAGTTAAATATTATTTTTTGACATTTTGTTATTATATTTATTAAAGAAAATACTCTTCTCTATACGGTATATATACATTTTCCTTCATATTCAATAGATGTAGAGTTAAAGCATTATAAAGAAAATAATTTTCAAAAATTAGTCAGCTTTGCTATTTATCATGGAAACAACTGATGCTGATATATTAAAAAAATTCTAATTGACAGATGTCAGTTGCAAGTGCAAAACCAAATATGGAAAGTGTAGGATCACAAAATTGGTATGTCATAGTGCTCCTCGCAAGTGACACGCAGAGAAAGGCCAAAGAGAAGATGGAAGGACTGTATCGCAGAAGACTGAAAGGAATGCCTGTGTCAAGAAGATGTGTTGGACAGGAATGAGTGGAAGGAAAGAGGAAACAGCTACCTCTAATAAAATAGGGGAAGCTGAAGAATAAGAAGAAGTGTCAAGTGCATTTTACTTAGTGTATGTATATGTTATAATTTTATTGGATTTATAGAATAGAAATAGTATGTGTTCGTGTTTGATTTTACATGATATTATATAGAATCTATTCCAAGGACCTTTTGGTATGGGATTTGTACAAAATACATCGAATTAACGGAAGGTTTTTGTGCTGGCCACAACAGATTATTTTATTATATCTTCTATAGAGTTAGAGATAGATAAATTGTAATGAATCCCACAGCCCATGGAAGCCGACCTGGAAATTATTTTGACCGTTGTCAACCAATCCTCAACTAGTCAGAAAACTTCTGTGAACTGCCAACTAGTATTCAGAGTCTGAAATTTGTGATTCTGCGAACGCGCGTGCCTCTGACGATTGCTGACGGTTTCAAACTGTTCTATGAACAAAGCTATTATTGCGTTACCTTTAGCTTTTCTAACAGCAACTAAGTGACAAGCCACTGAATCTACCAAATATTAAGAATTCTTAAATAAAACCAAATATAAATCATCAAAGTATCATAACATCTTTCGTAATTGTGCTGTAATTTCAAGGAAGTAATACATCATGAAAACATGTTTCATACCTCAAATTTCCTCTGATTATCATTTAAAACACATTTGGGAGACCTCCTATAGATTCATTATAATTTTTATTACATTAATTTAATACAAAACCAAAACTAAATTAAAATTGTATTATTGTTTAGTGTGATAATACGTAATTTTCTACGCTTCAAAGAATTGAATGAATTTAAATTAGACTTGATTCATTTAAAAAAAAATCTGTTGTGGCCAGCACAAAACCTTCCGTCAATTCGATGTATTTTGTAAATATCCCATACCAAAAGTTCCTTGAAAAAGATTCTATATATCCTGCAAAATTGTAAGAATAACACACTATTTTTTACAAATCCATACTGAAAGTTCCTTTGAAAAGAATCTAAAATCAAATACAATTATAATACGAATACGAACGTATGTACATTATATATTGCACTTAACACTTCCTCCTTCTTCAACTTTTCCCTTTTTTTTTAGAAGTCGCTGTTTTTTACTCTTCTCTTCTACTCATTCCTGTCCAACGCATCTTCATGACACAGTTCTTCCTCCCTCAAATCTTCTGTTATACAGTCCTTCCATCTTCTCTTTTGCCTTTCTCGTACTCCTGGCATTATAAGTTCCTATCTTGAGGCGAGGCCGCAAATGCAAGTCACTGGCGAGGGACACTGTCACTTATATCACTTTCAGATCATATACTTTCCACTTTGGGTTTGCACTTGACACTGACATCTGTCAATTAGAATTTTTTAATATATCTGATGTTTTCACAATTTTTGCAAAGCTGACTGATTTTTGAAAGTTAATCTCTCTATAACTCTATATCTATTGAATATGGAGGAAAATGTATAATCCAACCATATAGAGAATAAGATAATCTTTCTATTGATAATCACATAAAATATCGAAAATGATATTTTTTTTCAAGAAAAACTGTTAAGAACTTCAAATAAGGGTACTTCCGGTTGACCAATTATAACCAAAATCTAATCAGCTCTTCATAGGGTTGTAAGAAAGAATAATACGAAATAATAATAATTTTTAGAATTATAGTTTTGGATTTATCGTCGGAGAAAAATTTGTCACATACACACGGACACACACACACACACACACACACACACACACACACACACACACACACACACATACACACATACAGATATCATCGTAAAACCAGTAAAATCGTATTGTAGGGACATTAAAACGTGCTTATTAATTTAAAACTCCCCATCGAATTTGTTGACCAAAGACAATACCTTCCTTACCTAAAGGTGACGGAAGGTAAAAAAATCTATTGTGGTCATTACAATACCTCTCGCCATTTTCATATTAATCTATATAAGTATTGTATTTAACATTTCTAGTACATACAAAAAATCATATCTATTCATTCTATGAACAAGGTTCCGCCTAGTCTTCTAAATGTTCGAGTTTTTTCCAATTCATTAACGAGATTGGCGGAATTTCTAGGAGCCCTGTATGTTTTGTAAACTCCAGCATTTTCTTTAGACTAATGTCCTTTAGTGTCTCAATGTGCAATTTCTTTGCTCCTAAAAGACTATGTCTGCTTGCCATAAATGCTTCGCAGTGACATATTAAGTGTTCAGGGGTTTCATCCTCTTCTCCACATCCTCTGCATGTTGGTTCTTGTTTGAGGCCCAACCTATGCAAATGTTTATTTAATTGACAGTGTCCTGTTATTAGTCTGACATCTTGCTTGCTCATTACAAGTAAGTTGTCTGTTCTTTTCTTGGATGGCTCATTCAGGAATAGCTTGGAATGTCTTTGGCCTGATGTGGCTGTCCAATGCCGTTTGTGCCATTGCCAAAGCAAAGTATTAAGTACTTGCTTAACTGTTTGCGCAGTTATTCCGCAAGCAGGTTCTGGTCCTATAAAAGGTATATTTGTCCCATCTTTTGCAAGATGGTCGGCTGCCTGGTTTCCTTCAATTTCTGAATGCCCGGGTACCCATATCAATCTTAATTTATTCGTCGCTCCTAAGGCATTCAATCTGTGGATGCAGTCCAAAATTAGTCCTGAGCCTACCTCACACGAGTTTAGTGCTTTAAGTGCGGCTTGGCTGTCTGTTACTATGGAGATTCTTCTATTGTTGTAGTTTTTCTCCAATAGTAATTGCACGCTGGTTAAAATTGCGTGTACTTCTGCTTGGAATACTGTTGCATTTGTCCCAAGTCCAACCGATTGGTTGTGTCTTAGTCCCTTTGCCCCATGTATTCCAGCTCCGGTTCCATTGGTTGTTTTGGAGCCGTCTGTATAGATGACTATGTCGTCTCTTTCCACTGGACTTTGAGAGTGTTCCCATGCATCCCTTTCAGGAATTATTATCCTGTAAGTTTTGTCAATGGTGTACATTTTATTGATTCTATCAGGCACCATTTGTAAAATGGAGTGCTTGTTCATCTCTGTGTAAATTTCAGAGTTGAACAAGTTGCACAGTGATCATGCGAAAAGACTGATTCAGAAGGGAAAGGAGAATGGCGTATTGTGATCACAAAATGAAAGAGTGGGGATAACGAATAACGTACGAAGAAACAATTTTCTTTTTGATCATGTTCACTTTGTTCAATTTTATCTCGAATCACTAGAGATGCATTCGGGCCGGGCCGGACCGGGCTTTGAGGTTTGGATCGACTCGGCCCGAAATAAAAATTGCCGGCCCGATTCGAAGATCGACTCGACAAAAAATTAGCTGGCCCAGCTCGAAAATTGACTCGAAATCGGGCCGGGCCGGGCTAAAGCTCGAAATTGGGTGCATCCGACATTCCTAATTTTGATTTTTATGTGAGGCGAAATGTTTAACTTTTTTCGTGCCGAATTTATAAAAAGCCTCTACATCCTTATAACTTTCGACATAAGTTTACATAAGTTGTTAAAAAAGAGACACTTCTAGTGTAAGTTTGTTATAAAAATTACAGACTTACGAGTACTTAACACTTTGTTTCCCAAGGGCGCTCGAAAATTTAAACTGTTTCACAAATCTTATACAAAAATATATCATTCACATAAGGATTTTTTTTATCTAACTTTATTTCTACTCGAAAATAATACAAGAAATCATTATAGTAGAAATAAAAATCACTTTTATTTCAGTATACGAATAGTAACAATAGTAATAATAACAACATGACAATAGCATTATTATGCTTTAATGAATAACCTTGAATTTTTGAAGTAAAATAACATTTTTATTATTAAGATGTGAAGTATGTTGTTATTACATCATTTTGACTCTTTTCGACTTCATCCATTTTCATTAAAATATTAAGGAAACTGTGCATTTGATTGAACTATAAGATTTTTCGGGCCGGCCCGAAAAGCTCGAATTTTCGGGTCGGGCCAAAATCAAAAGTCCAACTCGCCTCAACTTTTGCAAATGATTAGCCCGATAAAAAATATCTTCGGCCCGGCTCGATAATCGACTCGAAATCGAGGCGGGCTTCGGGCCGGGCCGGGCAAAAGCTCGAGATCGAGTGCATCTCTACGAATCACAGTCCGAAGAAACACTCCCAAACACCTAACTATAACTACCATCACCGTTGTTGTGTTGTTTTACCTAGGTTTGCCGCTCTACTGTCATCCACTACCGAAGCATAGCATCGAAGTACATTCACAACAACAAGTTTAAGTGTTTGTCCGTGGTAGAACATGAATTTTAAACGTTTTTTCACCGAATCCAACAGAATTAATTACAACAGAGCCAAATTGGTCGATTTAAATTCTTTACGAGTTGTCCAGAGAATAAATCATCAGCAAGCATGTAAATTTAGTTATTTACTGGACTTGTTTGACTGTCTAGGGATTTCACGGGGCACCGTTGGCACAAGTGATGAAAGATTGTGGGCTGGGCGGATGGTATGAGTGAAAGAATAAATAAAATATGTTGCATCACGGATTATTACCCATTGCTGGGTGTGCCAATTTGCTTTTAGTTGCAGATTTTGCTAATGGCTGGTCAAAAAACGTTTAACAGCTATTAGTTTTCAGCAAAAAGAGCCTTAGAATTTAGTCAGGAGTCCTTACTGCTCATGGTCTTCTTAAATCTACCAAGTTTGATAGAAAAATAACGAGAATTTCCCTTGGTTTCAAAAAGTAATAAATAAATAAATATATCATCACGGCATAATACCCATTTTTGAGTGTGCTGCTTTATAGCAGATATCGGTAATGATGTCACTCATTGCTGGCGTGGAGAGTGCACCACAGGGGTCACTTTTGTGCCATTTAAACTTCGAAATATTTGGCGTCTGTCACTCTGTCGGGATCGAACCCGGTTCCCCAAGGTTCGCGACCAGACACTCAGGCACGCGGCCACGGGACCCCACAAAAGTAATAATAATTAAATATTTAATACTATATTATACATCAAGATTATGAAGAAAAATCTGTTGTGGCCAGCACAAGACCTCCCGCCATTTCCATATTAGGCTATATAAGTATTGTACATAGTTAACATTTCTGGTACACAAAAATATGCATATCTTCTTTATATATTTTTTTTTCACTACTAGCCTAGGAACCCACTATTATTTACCTTTATTTGACATGAGAAATTGTTTTTCACTACCGCTTGCTTGTAACCATGGTAATAATAATTTATTACTAACCTTGGTCTATAATGCAAACTGTCAATTTTCAATCAAACTCAAGCCACCAAATCCAAATATTATTTAACTCATTAAACTCATAAGAAATTGACCTACGCTGCCGCCTCGCCTGGCCACTATGCTGTTTTGGTGAAAATGTGAAATATTTGTAGACGTAGGATTGAAAAAATCACTATTTTTTTTGTATTTGTAGGTATGTACATTTCAATAGATTTATTTAAAAATAATAATAACAATAAACTAATAAGGCTGCTGACTGTAACAGCACATAGTGTTTTTATTAAATAATTAAATCAAATACAAATCAAGGCCCATAAGTGAGGTTATCAAACCAGCGAAATGAGCAAAACGTCAGATAAAGACAAATACAGCCTACTTTGTTTTTGTGAATATTAACAAATAAGTAACGTTATTATTCATGTTAAAATTATTGTTATTATCAATAAAATAAAATTCAAAGAGAATTTATGTGCTAGTAGTGAAAAAAATAGTATATACACCACAGTTGAGAAGATCATTATTGACCAGGCGCCTTATATCCCTCGGGCTTCGCCCTCGGGTTACAATAGGCGCTGGGTCAATAATGATTATCTTCTCAACCTTGGCGTATAATATACTATTATATTTTTTAATTCATTCTATTCACTCTTATTATTTTATATATTTATATGTCTCTATCTTTAACTCCATAGAAGATATAATAAAAATTTTAAATGTATCGGATAGAGATTTTTATATTCTTTAATATTAGCAATAACAGAAATTTTCAAAAATAATATTTAAAAGATTTTTTAAGGAAACTATTACTTTCGGTTGTCCAATTGTTACTAAAATCTAATCAGCTCTTCCCAGAAATGTCAGACTGAGGAAACTGCAATTAAAAGTCTTATAATATCTGAGAAACCGTGGCTCCAACATCCACACAAACACACACACACACACTCACACTCACACACACACACACACACACACACACACACACACACACACACAGACATCATCGTAAAAATGTTATAATCGGATTCTAGGGACCTTAAATCGTGCTTATTAAATAAAATCTGGATATGCGAATTTTAGTATGAATCCAATACCTCTCTTAGCGAGAGGTAAAAATGCAACAATAACCACTTGTAATAATAAAAAACATAAAGGAAATTGATTAAATTTTTATTGAAAGAAATTCCTTCTTCGTATCTTAATATATAATTTGTAGTATCCTATCCTATAAATTAAACACGTAGGTTGCAATATCCCATCTATCCGCCTCCAGAATACTCATATTTATAGGATTGTTGCTGGTTGTCATTAGAATCTAATAAGATTTTATCTAAGCCAGTTCTTATAACAACAAATAACTTATAATCCAACACATAATTAAATAATTACAGTGCCTGCGAGAAATGAAATTTGTCTGGTGAAATTATAAATCATTGTATGTGATTGAAGATTTTTTGGTACGATTTCTTCTGGCTGTTTCACAATTGAGTGATTAGAGCTGTTATTAAAATTTCTATTTGGTGAAACGCGACTTAAATAGATTATAATTTATTAAACGTTGAAGTTTTTATTGTATTTAATTTGGAGTAGGTACAAGACATGGAATTAGTAATTAATTAATCATTTATTGGCAATTCATACTGCCTAAAATATAAAATACAGGGTGTCTCTTTAATAAGGAACATGACTTAACCACAGTTTCCCGAGGCTAAAATAAGACGATTTAACTAAACTTGCTTCTAGCGGAAAGTGTACCATTTAGCCAGAATTCTACTTCAAAGTTCTTCGAAAAAAAATTAATTTTGCTTATAATAACAGAACGCTTTATACGATTTGGATAAATTTTGGTATGACAGTTCATATAGTTATATAAGCCATCTTTTAAGGTGATACTTGTTACTATTAGTGAACCACTAGTGTATGAAACTTAGGTGTCCCAACATTGATTAGACCGGAACTTTTTAATGGTTACGTCGATAACACAATAGTTATTTGTGTATCAAGAGCGTAAAGTGGATCTTTATTGCTCGCGCTCGAAAATTGAAGAATTGAGAATATAAAAATCTCTATCCGATACATTTAATTTTTTTATTATATCTTCTATGGAGTTAAAGATAGAGACATATAAATATATAAAATAATAAGAGTGAATAGAATGAATTAAAAAATATAATAGTATATTATACGCCAAGGTTGAGAAGATAATCATTATTGACCCAGCGCCTATATAAGGCGCCTGGTCAATAATGATCTTCTCAACCGTGGTGTATATACTATTTTTTTCACTACTAGCACATAAATTCTCTTTGAATTTTATTTTATTGATAATAACAATAATTTTAACATGAATAAAAACGTTACTTATTTGTTAATATTCACAAAAACAAAGTAGGCTGCATTTGTCTTTATCTGAAGTTTTGCTCATTTCGCTGTATTTACCTACAAATACAAAAAAATAGTGATTTGTTCAATCCTACATCTACAAATATTTCACATTTTCACCAAAACAGCACAGTGGGCAGGCGAGGCGGCAGCGTAGGTCAATTTTTAATGAGTTTAATGAGTAAATGTTAAATGAATAATATTTGGATTTGGAGGCTTGAGTTTGATTGAAAAATGACAGTTTGCATTATAGACCAAGGTTAATAATAAATTATTATTGACCTAGGTTACCATGGTTACAAGCAAGCGGTAGTAAAAAACAATTTCTCATGTCAAATAAAGGTAAATAATAGTGGGTTCCTAGGCTAGTAGTGAAAAAAATTATTATTTATGCTTTTGGTAAAAAATAAAGAGTGTTTTAGCGTTTTTAAAAAATCATCTCTCAAGGTGGTATACAATAGGGTATGATTTCAATTATTTTTTTTATCTTTGTATATATAGGTAAGTTTTAACCGTTAGCAGATTTTCGACATTTGGCGGAGAGATAGCTTGCATCATAAGTACATAAGTAAAAGTACCCGAGACATGTTTAGAAAAGGTCGCTGTTAGGTGAGGTGCGAGGATCGGGAGGACAGTGGACGGAACCTGTTACATGTACGATGCGAGGCAGGTTGCCGGCTCCCTACGCAGCGCATGTCTCCGAAATAAATGTGAAAAATTACTGGTACACGCGTAGCTAATCGTTATTCTAGCTATAAGTTTTACTTTCGTGACAAAAAGTAGCCTATGTCCTTCTCCAAGCTCCAATCTATCTCTATACCAAAATTTATAAAAATTGGGGGTGTTCCATACAAACTTTCATCCCTTATTTCACCCCTTCAAGTTTTACTTTAGGCGTGAAAACGTAACAGACAGACAGAAAGACAAAAAGACAGACAGACAGACAGACAGAGTTACTTTCGCATTTATTATATATATATATATATATATACAGGGTGTCTCAATAAGCTTGCTCACTATTGGTAACTTTTTTATTTGAAGAGGTACGAGGTTGGTTAAATGAGCAAAATTGTGCCATTTTATATTAGAAAATTGGTCATGTAGACAAAATAAAAATTGTGTCAGCGGTTCCCAAAATTTGGGACAGAATATATATTTTTTAAACGGAACTATATATTTTTTATTATCTTATTAGAAAGAGTATTTTTTTCTCTTTCCAATAAGGTAATGTTGTTTATGTACAATTTATTCAAATAAACGAGTTATTTACGTTTAAAGATAAAAATTATCTTTTATTAGTTTAGGTCAAGTAAACTATGGAAACAATTGTCTTTTATAAAATTATTATTTTATTAATTTATTTTACAGTAATAACAAAACAAAGAAAATATTCAAATTGAAAGCCATTATTTTTCTCGCACGTTTAAACTCTTTTGGAAAGAGAGCCGACCGTTCTACGTAAATGGTGTCTAGATATAACTTTCCATATAACACGATCATATCTAACTTTTCTTCATTTGTAAAGTTATTAAACACAGAGAACTTTACGGGAGAAATTATTAAACGTCAAACAAACAAATAATCAATTGTTTCCATGGCTTACTTGACTAAAAAACTAATAAAATAGTGTACAAAATTTAAATTTTTAACCGTAAATAACTCGTTTATTTGAAGAAATTGTACATAAACAATATTACCTTATTGGAAAGAGAAAAAAATACTCTTTCCAATAAAATAATAAAAAATATATGGTTCCATTTAAAAAATATATATATTGTCCCAAATTTTGAGAACCGCTGACACAAATTTTATTTTGTCTACATGACCAATTTTCTAATATAAAATGGCACAATTTTGCTTATTTAACCAACCTCGTACCTCTTCAAATAAAAAAGTTACCAATAGTGAGCAAGCTTATTGAGACACCCTATATATATATCTACTTGAATTCCGTAATATGGGGAATACAATGTTATTTTTTTCATTTTGCTATAGTTACTGACATATTAATTTTAGAGAAAAATTGTAAAAAAAAATATGGGACTCAATCACAATTTCTTTTTATTTTTACGAAAAAACGCAAATTAAAATTCGCAATTTACAGCAAATTTCGGAGTGCCATTGAATTACTGATATTACCCCCAGTAGAATTCTGTATAAACTATATATGAATTTCATTATATAAACTTTGCTCATCTCTACTTAATGGTGAACAACATAAACAACCCCACTATTATTATATTTCTAGTATTACCTATACCTTCCTCTCCTATACAGGATGTCTCACAACTCGCGCCCCAGAGCGAATGAGGAAACACGAGACTGCACTCGGATGTGTAATTTCGAAGAAAAAAAAAATCTAGCTTAAAAGATATTAGAGAAAAGACGTCTTAAAATTGACCAATCAGAGACCTACACCTTTAACGTGTGTTTTCCGTAATTTTACGTTACTACGGTTTTATACAAATCAAATCTTCCTTAAAATGTGTGGGCGACTGTAGTTCTCGAAAAATGTCAGTGTCAAATTAAATTTGACAAGGTGAATAAAAAAAGGCAAATTCTTACCATGTATTCAGTCGCTGATTACTTAGAAATGATTATAATTTTCGGAGAATGTGGACAATAATATTTTCGTTTAACACATTTTACACAGCTGCTACAACACGTTGCACTGTACGATATAAATGATGATCTCGGATGACACCTTCGCTAACCTAAATTTGTTGACAGTGAAAAGTCAACTCTAAAATGTCAAAATTACAGTAAGTCAAACAAATTTTGTAACTCACTAGTAGTATTTTTAAAACCTAGCAACTAGTGGTGGGATCCGGATCCGGATAGTTTCGGTTTCGGATCCAAAAATATCCGGATATCCAGATAATTGAATATTGAACTATCCGGATCTGAGTATCGGATTTTGGATCCGGATCTGAGTATCGGGTTTTGGATCCGAATCTGAGTATTGGATTTTGGATTCGGATCCGAATATGAGTATGAGTATCGGATTTTTGATATGGAATTTCAGTATGCGCATCGGTTCTCGGATTCGAGTACCTATTCTCAGTATTGAACCAGATGATAATATTTGATTGTATATTATCATGGAGTCACAAAACCAAAAAAATTTGATTATGAAATAAAAAACTATACATTTTTGTTTGATGTAGTTAATAGTCGGTATATTTTCGATGTTAAACTTTTAGCATCCGCTAAGAAGGAAATTCCTCGATTCTACAGAACTATAAGTAGGTAACAAAAACAATCCCTTTTATGTGAAACACATGCACGATATAAATAAATAGGTATTTCGACACCTGCAATGAACCTGTAACCATTATTTCTCAAATTTAGTTTCGTTTTCTTTGAAGTATTTGTTATATTGAATGTTAAAATTTTAGAACTACAGAATTTTCAATATTCTAAGAAAAATTTACATCAACTACCTGGCTATTTTAGAGGGGTATTATAAAATTTATTGCTGATTACAGACCGCTGTCTCTACAACCGTCTACATTCAAATGTTTACCTTTAGGTACATTCAAAATGATGAAACGGATCCAGAATTAAAATTCGGATCCGGATCCGTGAACAACACATCGAATCCGGACCCGAATGGGATATGGTACCCAAACCAGGATCCGGATCCAAATCCGAATTAAATTTACGGATATCCGCTTCAATATCCTAACATCAGATATTAAAATCCGGGTACTCGGATCCATGTTTTGTCGGATCTTCACAGCACTATTAGCAACCAGTTTTATTTTGTAATAATATCATGACACCTCAAGATATCCTTCCGGGATTGGTGGATTAAAAAGTCTTGTAACTCCGTTATGCAAGCAGCCGCAAATTATTTTCTTCTATTTGTTGGCAACCTATTGTCGTCGGCAAGTGTCAGTTTCGTCTGGGGCGCGAGTTGTGAGACATCTGTATAAACTCTATTTGAACAGTTAGTACGAAAATACTATATTCAAAGCACCGTTTTCTAACACTATTTACACTAGAAGTATACTAGCATACAATCCCTACTTACTTGTTTCTTCTATCCACTCACTCTTCTATCCACATTCAGTGCACACGTCTCTTGTGCTCTTATATTATGCTCTCAGTCTCTCATCTCTGTCCATTTGCCGCTCCGTAGTATCTTCGAGCCGAGCTAAGAAGTCCTGTGTTTAAATTCTCATAAATAACCAGCTAACAATCTGCTAGCGACAGCTTGTTAAGTCCTAACCACAGGTTAGAGTATAATTAATGGTTGACGTCATACTATAATTGTTGCATCGACGCTATTATGAGCACCTCGATGGTTGGATGCTTGAGTGGTTAGGTGGTTCACTAGTGCAGCGATAGTGGTTGGGTTGCGTGGTTGGACAATGAGATGGTATTTGTTTTTGAGGTGTTTAAAGACGATCCTATAGCGGCGAGGCAATGGGGTATTCCGGTGATATGGAATTAATGCAAAATAATAACTTTTTACCTCTCGCTACCCTTGGTAAGGGAGGTATAGGGATCGTGCTAAAAATCACATATCGAAATTTTAGTAAATGACCACGTTTTAAGGTCCCTAGAATCCAATTTTAACATTTTCACGATGATGTCTGTATGTGTGTGTGTGTGTGTGTGTGTGTGTGTGTGTGTGTGTGTGTGTGTGTGTGTATGTATGTATAGTAAAATTTTTGAAAGAAGTCCGATCAAGGCCATCTACGAATTGCATCTATGAATTAAGATTTTATGCTGTCAAATTTAGTAGTGTCGTTTACATAGTTTTTAGGAGGTACACAAGATATTATGTACGCTCATAAAAACTAAGTAAAACGCACTACTAAATTTGACAGCACAAAATCTTAATTCATAGATACAATTCGTAGATGGCCTTGATCAGACTTCTTTCAAAAATTTTACTGTATGTGTGTATGTGTAGGGATTTTGTCTTCGCTCTAACTCAAATACTATCATTCAGAACTTTGTATTTCTATCCTATTCTAATATGAAAAGAAGACATTAGATTTTGGTGTAAACCGGATAACCGAAAATGGCACTTTACCTGAAGCTCATAATGGTTTTTCTTCTAAAAATATCATTAAATGCCATTTTTTCGCATTTTATGTTTTATGAAAATTAAAGATTATTGAATTTTCTACAGGAATACATTAATACTTTTTCTATATATTTTGCAGACAAATTTAAAAATATTTTTTTTTATTAGTCCCGAAGCGTAAGATAAACACAATTCCTTTGTTACACAGTTCATATTTCAAATGAATGTAACTGACAGTAAATGTCACTGTCAAAAACTAATCACTTCAAATTAATAATAGTGACATTTTAAAAAGAAAATAGTAAATAAAGCAATAGTTTTATGCAATGGAACAGTTTGCAACGTTAGTAAATTCGTAAGTATGTATTTAAATTAATAAAAATAGGATAGAAATGTGTGGCGAAGGATGATTGTTGCGTAACTATTATTGTGGTCCGGATGGGGTTATTCGCTACCGAAAATCGTTCACTTTAATATGTTCTTATGTATGAATGCTATGATGATTGTGGACAAGGCGAAAGAAGAATGTTGTTAAAGAGTGAAGTGAGTCAGCTGAGCTCTTACTCTTATCCCTTTTCTTATTGTTACTATTGTTTCCGGGTTTTTGCTAACCCACTAAGTGGGAAACGCGTGATTTTATGTATGTATGTAAAAATTAAATAGCGGGAGGTTTTGTGTTGGATTTTTTCTATAGTTTCCATCTTCATATAGTAGAAAAATATAATACAGAAAATTTATTTTAAAATGCAACATTATGGATCATCACTTCCATGGTTACTCACTATTGTCAAAAAAATGACAGCAATGTAATATTTGTCCATTTTAAAATGCAACATTATAAATAGCTGCAAGAACTTCTTGACTGGAAAGGTGATGAAGGAAAGAAAAATTACTGGATTTCAGTCAATATTAAATATATTTTCCGCCTCTACCGATTTCGACACTTTATGTGTCTTCTTCAGGAGCTACAATAATATTTTTTTCAAAATCTGTAATATTATTGTAGCTCCTGAAGAAGACACATGAGGTGTCGAAATCGGTAGAGGCGGAAAATATAATATTTAATATTGACTGAAATCCAGTAATTTTTCTTTCCTTCATTATAAATAGCATTGCAGCACAGGAGATACCTCCAGAACACATCACAAATGGTGTCAATTCTTATTACGACCGACTAGAATATTGCCTCAATGTGAATGGGGGTATTTTTTTAAACATTTATTACATGAAAGTTATGAATTTTTGTAAGCTAAAGTTTGTTGAGATGCGCAACATTCATGTTTTGATTTTTTGTTAATCGCATGTAGGCTAATTTATTGGAAAATAGGTTTGATAATACAAAACTACAAATTTTGTATGTTGCATTTTAAAATGGACAAATATTACATTGCTGTCATTTTTTGACAATAGTGAGTAACCATGGAAATGATTGATCATATGTTGCATGTTAAAATAAATTCCCTGTAAAACATGTTTAATAAAAAGTTTTAATTCATAATTTAATGTTACAAAATTGGAATTTTTACAGCTCTAGAAACGTCCTTGAAATTTGTGACGTCAAGTTGATAATCTGTTGTTACGGTCTAATCAATGTTGGGACACCTAAGTTTTATACACTAGTGGTTCACTAATAATAACAAATATCATCTTAAAAGATGACTTTTAATCATATGAACTGTCATACCAAATTTCATCCAAATCGAATAAAGCGTTCTGTTATTATAAGCAAATATAATTTTTTTTTCGAAGAACTTTAAAGCAAAATTCTGGCTAAATGGTACACTTTCCGGTAAAGGTAAGTTTAGTTAAATCGTCTTATTTTAGCCTCAGGAATCTGTGGTTAAGCCATGTCCCCCTATTTTAGAGACACATGTATGTATGGGGTCCCGTGGCCGCGTGCCTGAGTGTTTGGTCGCGAACCTGGGAGAACCGGGTTCGATCCCGACAGACGCCAAATATTTCCAATTTTAAATGGCACAAGAAAGTGACCCCTGTAGTGCACTCTCCACGCCAGCTTTGAGTGCCCGTGAGGTGACGCCTGGTAAGCGCCCACACGGTAAAATATATCGTCATCATTACCGATGTCTACATATGTTGTAGATAGTGGCACGCCCAGAAATGTCTAATATGCCGTGATGATATATTTATTTATTTTATTTTATTTCTGTATGTATTTTAAGTTTAATCAATTTAATTTAAATTTCACAAAAAAATACTTACCGCTTCATGATCACTGGCTACAACGTACAACCACACAACGAAATAATATAATAATACGAATGAGGTTATACTCGCTGCGGGGATACGCTGAATGGCTGAACGTTACAGTTATCTTTTGTCTTTTTCTACACCAAAATAAACAATATATACCTATCTTCGTTCAACAAAGAACAAATTTGTAGACTTTCTATTTTCTTTTATCTCTTACTGTGCACTAGTAATATGAGATAAGACTATCTTTCTTTTACAGCGAACAATTGTTATATCGAAAGTGTGACGTATTTCTGCAGCTATTAGCGCGATATTCAAAATCTTAAAAATTTTATTGTTTCGTGAAAAAATAAAAAATGCGTCCCTAGAATTCGATTATAACATTTTTACGATGATGTCCGTATGTGTGTGTATGAGAGAGAGTGTGTGTGTGTGCGTGTTTGTGTGGATGTTGGAGCCACGATTTCTCAAATACTATAAGACTTTTAATTGCAGTTTCCTTAGGGACGAGCTAATTACATTTTGGTAATAATTGGACAACCGGAAGTAATAGTTTCTTTAAAGAAAATCTTCTAAATATTATTTTTTGAAAATTTCTATTATTACTAATATTGAAGAACATAAAATTCTAAATCTTACATCTGATACATTTAAAATTTTTATTTTATATTCTGTAATGAAAAATTTAATTTAATTTTGTGATATTTATATGGAAAGCACGGAGATACACAAAATAAAACTCAAATGACAGAACTAATAAACAAACAATAAACTGTTGTTCTCCGCTTTCATAGCAACACTAGATACTGGATGTACGAGGACAAATTGTTTTCGATACAATTTTTCTAACACTCATAATTTGAAAATTTTCATCCGTGCATAAAGTTTTGTATGTACCATGAGCGTAACTTGCTTTTATGGCCTTTGACGTGTTTTTATTCCTCGGCTTACGCCTCGGGCTCAAAATCCCGCC
The DNA here is from genome assembly GCA_943142095.1 of Ophonus ardosiacus. NCBI lineage: Eukaryota > Metazoa > Arthropoda > Insecta > Coleoptera > Carabidae > Ophonus > Ophonus ardosiacus. The sequence goes on from OW964840.1 coordinate 13,624,155, forward strand.
GCAGGCCATAAAAGCCGCCTTACGCTCTTAATACATAAATAACTATTAAATTGTAATGTTGAAAATAGTATATCAAATAAAGAGAATTCCAAGCTGAATTAAAATTTTTAAACCACGGTATCGTATCTTTAACCGGGTCAGAGTGGTTCATGAATTTGTGGAAAAACGTTGACGTTGACAAAAAATATTTAAAAATCATCGATAATTTACTTCCTTCGATGCCACGACGAATGTAAACTGTTATAAACAATAAAATCTATTCGCCTAAATATTAAATTCTTCATATTTTTTATATTTTGAGTGATTTCATTTTGTTTCATAAATTGATATTCCGGTTATCTATTTTTAAACATAACTCCTTGACAGTTCATCCTAGGTAAAAAATGTAAGAACACTTTTTGTAAAAGAAAATTACGAGCTTTAATTCTGTATTCTTGAAAAATGTTGATACGGGTCACTATTTTCGAGAAACTAGACAAAAACTCACTTTTTGCACCTTTGATCCAAGATGGCGGCTCACGCCGAGCCTCCCCAAGATCACAAATTTGAATTTTTCATCCCCGTCTCGACCCAAACAACATATGTTAAAATCGATTTTTCCCCATTTTTTGTAGGGTAAAAAAATTGACTGGACTATATTTTTCAGAGAAAAATATTTTGAGTTTCAAATAAAAGCCTTTTCCGGTTACCTCTGATACACCAAAATCTAATGGCTTCTTTCCATGTTAAAGTAGAAATACAATATTTCAGAATTTTTGAATGATATTATTTGAGTTAGACCGTAGACAAAATCCGTATACACACATACAGACATCATCGTGAAAATGTTAAAATCGGATTCTACGGATCTTAAAAAGTGGTCATTTACCAAAATCTCAATATTAGATTATTAGTACGATCCATGTATGTACCTTCCTTACCAAGGGTAGCGGGAGCATATACCTAATAACTAATATATTGCTAATGCTCGTATCTTTCCCATAAGAGTAGGTGAAGGAAACACTGTGAAATGGAAATATCATTTATACATAAGTCCATCTCTCACAAACACCCAACCGGCAATTATGCGCATGCTCGGAAATCTTGACTACCATTGGCTAACGCTGACAGCGTCGCTGGCTGGGCTGCTTTCCAAAATCCTACTCTTAGAGTACGAAATTATGCAAAGTCGTTTCAAAACTAATAACCTTACTCTCAGAGTTTATTCAACCTGTTCCAAAACAGCCAGAGTTTACTCCAAAGCAGAGCTGGGCAGTAACTAGTTACTTTAGTAACTTAGTTACTAACTAGTTACTTTTACGTAACTTGTAACGTAACTTAGTTACTTTTTAAAATATGGTAACTGTAACTGTAACTTAACTTGCTGCGGAAAAGTAGTTGGTAACTTTACGGTTTTTAGTTACTAGTTACTTGAGTAACTTAAGTTACTTAAAGTTACTCACAAATTAGAATGTAACTTAAGTTAGTCAAATGCCCTCTGTAATGTGTAACTTTTATTTTAATACATAATTAAATTCAATATTATTGTTGATTGATTTCAAGCCATAATAGATAATAAAATAAGTAATTACATTCAATAATAATAGAGTTTTTGTACGGTAAACAGAAAAACTAAAAATAACACATTATTTTAACTTTTAATTCTAGAATTAAAAAGTCATTAAATGTTAAATTTGACTTATAAAATATATTATTTTCAAACGTTTTGCTCGCTTACAAATGATACGTTTTAATAAATTATAATTAAACTGCCAATAAATCATCAAAATTATTCCAATTTTCAAGTTATACAAAAAATAGTGTATTTTGTTCGTTGTTCCAAGGGTTGCAAGACTTGAATTCGTCTCATATTTGCAAATTCCCTTCTCACAAGCTAAAATGTTACTTTTAATTTTTATATTATATTATAATGTAGATCCGCAGGGACTTTTTATCAGATTTTTTATCACAGCAACCGGGCCCTGATGGCCCCTTGTCAAAGCGGGCCCTAGGCCGTGGCCTCGTGGGCCTAGGCGGTAATAAGGCCCTGTAGGTCCGTTAACATTAACAATAATAATCTGATTGGGTGTTGCCAAGCAATAACGTTCAAATTTAGGTTAAAGTAGTTAGTGCAAAAACTCCCTGATATGTATACTACACAATAACTAAGTCAACAGTCAAAGTCTACACTTCACGCCATTAAAAGTAGTTAGAAAGTAACTCAAGGTAACTAAGTTACTTTTAATGAGTAACTAGTAAATAACTTAGTTCTTTCACCAAAGTAACTGGAACTTAAGTAACTTAGTTACTTTTTTTTTGAGGTAACTGTAACTGTAACTAGTTACATTTTAAAAGTAACTAGCCCAGCTCTGCTCCAAAGTGATGTTCTACTTACTCTACTAACGAGGAGGGTATAGAAATGACTCCACAATATTTTCAAACGTAGATGCTCACGATTCTCAACATATGAAAGTAATTTGCCTTCTTGAGGAAGAAAACATGCTGGACACCGGTGTCCGCCTTGGAGCACAACGAAATATCACGATGTCCGCCATGGCAGCGAAGGTGTTAAGGGATATTTTTATCTCAATATTTAAAGTGGATTTATAACTGACATTTAGCACAGCGTAGGACTTGACCAATGTTAAATTTTCTATGTCTGTGCTGTGCGCCTTGTTTTCCGTGCATCTTCGTAACATTTCGTGGTAGTTCGAATAAATATTTGTAAATACCGCTACGAGATTGAAACACGTGTTAAGCATTTATTGGTTAAAATGCAAAGATATGTTTTTCTTATTATTATTATTTGAAAATGACAGGAACTTTTTCTTTTACTTCTTATTTTCTCTGTGTTTTGTGTGACTTTATAAAACCCCCTGACAAAATTCTATGTTTTCTATGTTAAATTAATCTGTACTAAATTTATGTTCTATATTCCGTGTTACTTACAAATCCACTTTACTCTTTACTGCATTTACTAAAGCTGTACCTACGATGAAACGGATAACCAATGTATCTGCATTACAATGTACCCGTCGGATAAACTATCTGAATTTTATAAGAATTTCAAAAACAAATAATTATTTTTTTAAAATAAATAATCAAGTTTTCACACTTACCGCAAAATGCTGCTCTCCACGCCAGCAATGAGTGCCCGTGAAATGATACCTAGTAAAATTCTGCACGGTACAAATATGTCATCATCATTACCGATATTTATGTACAAAGCAGATTAACACAATATTTTAAATTTCAGTGCTGATTTTGTATATTTAAAGGAGATATTTTTCAGGTTCCTGAAATTTGAATAAAACACAAATATCCTTAATAAATTGTTCATTTATTTTTAAGTACATAATACTTTTAAGAATGATCGAATTTTACGCTAAATTTCTACTCTACATATTTCACTAATTTCATTATTACACTTGGTGAATAAATACACATTTCCACACGTTGGTAACACTGTATAATAATAAAACCATGAAACGTTTGAAATTTTTGACGAATGTACACTATGAACATCTAGTTTTATACATTGATTATTGCTACTTTTTTGGTAACAAAAATTATTTTTCGTACCAAAAAATCCTAAAACATACACAAATTCAGCTATATATATTACATATTTACAGAAAATAAATATAGTTCAAATTTAAATAAATTTGAAATAAATAATTTTGTATATACATGAGGAAAGATATAGGAATATTTAGTTTCTTTAAGTTGGCACCGGATTTAGTTGTTTGGCACATAGGTTGGCACTCTTGATTTGTCCAGAAATTTCATTTAAAACAATGATAAATATGTTGCTAACTTCAACACAAAATAGTTTTCTTGGTTTGTTTGTTATAAAAAACATATTTTATCTTATTCATTTTAATATAAAAAAAAAATATTCACAATCATTATAGTAATCGATTAATAACCTTTTGGAGGTTAGGAAATACTTCATTCCTAATTTTAATGACAATCTCTTGTGTTGGAAATAACAGATTTCACTTCTATCTCTTGGGTTGGAAATGTTTATGTAGGGGTTGTCTAGCAACATTGCCATAGATCCCCATAATTAAGTAGGCTAAACAAATTTTAAGAGAGCAGTCAAAAATATTAATAAAATTAAAGGTTATGACTCATTGAATTATTTTGAAAATTATTGATTTAAAATAGTTACATTTAAAATGATTGACAGCAATGCGTTTTTTTTTTAAACTGGACATAGGACGTGACATTTAGTATATCTGTCAATGTCATCAAATTGTCATACTTCAAAATGTATACACTTAAAGAAAAGCTCAAATTGTAAATTGGAGTAGGTAATTATAACGAGTCTACAACAAGTTTCTGACTTATGTGCATTAACTTTTAATAAGCGACTCAGTCCAACAACTATAAGAAAAATTTACAATGACTACAAAACTAAAGGATGCGTCAATAAACAGCACAAGAAAAAAATCAGACCAAGTACTGTAGATAATAGTAACAAACAAGAAATTATGCAATTAATTGAAAGTGACAACACCCTGTCAACAATTTTTTTTCTGAAATTAAGAATACTAGTATACAAGGTTTTAAGACATGAACATTTTAAGAGTTTTAAACATCAAAATCACCAAGAGTTATTACACAACGATATAGAATGAAGAAATATCTTTTGCGAAGATATGATGAACAAAATTAATAGTGGGGAAATATTACTGGATCGAATTTTATTTACGGATGAAGCGACATTTTATATTAATCGGGAAGTAAATTCACAAAATTACAGGTATTGGAGTCGTCAAAATTTTCACTTATATCTGCACCATATATTCCCCCAAAGCTGGAGAGGACATGGTGGAGAAGTGGAGTGGCTTGCAATGCCACCAGATCTTGCATCAAACGATTTTTTTTTCTTTGGGGCCATTTAAAAAATTGTATTTACAATGGTGACAAAATAAATGTTAATCAATTAAAAAATAGGGATAAAATATAATTTATATGAATTATTTCTTGCCTTAGGCTTATGTCAGAGTATAGAATTATACCATACAATTTGAACTTTTTCTTCAACTGTATACATTTACTAAATGTCACGTCCTATGTCCAGTTTTAAAATAAACGCGATAATACATTGCTGTCAATCATTTTAAATGTAACTATGGTAATGACATACGCCCATGTTTACTGATAAAAAAAACTCTCGGTATATAACCTCGGTGGGAGTTTCATCACAGCCTCGCGCTTTATCTCACCTCGAGGCTTCGCCTCTCGGTAATATACATAAGCCCTCGGCTGTAATGAAACATCTCCCACCTCGGATGTAATCGTCTGAATAGATAGAATAATAGTATCAACTTCTTCAAAGAAGTATTTAGGTTACCTGTAATTATCTAGCTAGCCATGAATTGTATTTTTTGTTGTCAAGCTACAGCGTGTTAAAAAAAATCCTAACTCGGAGTAAGCTATAAACAAAGAAACCTTTGTCAATTTTATAGTAATTTACGTAACAAGACCTGAAAGTGATACTTTACTGGGTGAGCAAGCTTGTGAGCCCAGTATAGACACTTTCAGGTCATGTTGGGTACAATATTTTTTTTGCGACCCTGAAAAAAGAATAAAAAATAATTATTTTATTTTTTACTGCGAGCAAATAAGAAATAAATAAACAACTGACCTCCATGGAAACATTTAGCTTTACCGGTCCCGGGATCGGTAAAGTACTTTCCGATCCCTTATAGACAACTTTCCGAGCTAGCTCAGCAAAGAAGGACTTTCCGGTCTAAATAGTGATCAGAAAGAGCTCATTTTCTGGGCGATCGCGAAAAAATACAAATAAAGTACAATTTTTAATAAGTGCATGTAAATTTGATACTATTATTATAATATTTTTATTAATTTATATTTTATTTGATACTATTATTCTAATACTTTTATTAATTTATATTTTATTGTAATAAAAAATCCAATTAAATTTGTGTTCATTGAAGTTAACAACATATTTTCGTGATAAGTAAAAAAAATATTTTCAAACTTTGAATAAAATTCCATAATATTCAAGAGTACAAGATACAATATTACAAGTCCAAAATTTAAATATAAAACAATTTACCAGTGCTGTTATAATGATGTTACACAAATAGTACGATAATAGTCCATTTAATCGACTAGTCCTTTTGGTATCGTATTACCACACTAAGTCCACAGGACTTGATCACATTTTACATATAAGTCCACATAGGTCCACGAGTCCATCACATTTGAACTTTTCCAGTTTTCCTCGTCAAGAATCACACCTAGAAGTCCATGCAAGAATCACTCAGAATCAATTTTTCCAGATTTGAAAAGTTAATAACTTTGCGATTCCTAAACACTGGTCAAAGTCAATTTTTGACTTTAAGCACGCGCAAAAGTCCCCCACTTTTGACCGAGTTATGACTCTTCTCCCGTTTTGGACAGTTTATGAGAAGTCCAACAAGTTCATACAAGTCCACTACATGTTCATTCACGTTTCACTGTCAACATCACTTACACAATCGTCTTCCATTTCCATGTCGATATACTCTCCATATTCACTGGATTCTTGGCCGCTTGTCTCTTCTTTCCATTTGGAAACATGGTGCTGGTTTTGACCTGTTTGGGCTTGACCTTGGCCCTGGGACTGGGAAGATGGTTTTTGGCCTCCTTGATGTGTTTTGGCTTCTTCTTCTTGCTGCATGCGTTTGTGTTTTGTTCGCCGGTTTTGGAACCAAACTTTAACCTGAAAGAAGAAAAAAAATGTTAGTTACGTAAAATATGACATTTTTTCAAACCTTTTTCGAGATATAACACAAACTTAACTCCAAAAAAATCTGGTGTGGCCAGCACATGACCTCCCGCCAATTCCATGTTTAAAATAGTAATGAGCTTTAAGTAAATTATCTTTTTCCGTTCCGGTTGATAGTTTATAAACAAAATCTAATTTGTTGTTTTAATAAATAGAAGTCTGTAATACGAAATTAATTTCGTGCCAAAAATAATCGATTATCATGGGCCTATAGCGCTCACTATCAACTATAACAGTTCGACCTTCATCATTTTCGAAAAAGTAAGTTCCAATGACGCCACCTGATCAGAGTGCGCACCAAACAGTCTCATTTGGACATGTAATGGTACCTCGTAAATCACATGAAGATTTTCCTCTGCCCATATCTGGCAATTTTGCTTATTAACATACCCAGAGAGGAGAAAATGTGCCTCACCAAAGAAAAAGATAATCCGTGAAAAATCATCATCAACTTCCAAGTGCTCTAAAAACGCAATCTGTGTAAATTCTTTGCCGTACATGTTGTAAATGTGTAGTTGTAAACCAATATTTGACATTTTGAAAACACGTACTTATACTGACAGATTTATATTTACAAATCAAATATATTTCTACTTAATTCTTCTTAACACGGTTTCAATATTAATGTAAATGTGACAGTGACATTTGTTTAAATACGTCAAAATTTTATTAAAGTATTATGTTTATGTTTGACGCATGGGTCAGATGATGTACAAAAATAAATTATTTTATAAATTCATATTTAAAGTTATTTAAAGTTATATTATCGTAGAATTGAAGATTATACCGTTATATTATATTTTTAATAGTTAAAAGTTGCTGAAAAATTATATTCAATGCAATTTTTTCAAGAAAAACTGGTAAAAGCTTGTATAAGAGATACTTCCGGTAATCTGACATACACTAAAAACTAATCAACTCTTCCCACCTTAGTATAGAATGGGTATACAAAATTTCAAAATTTTCTGATTGATAGTATTTGAGTAATCGTGTCCACAGGATCCACACATCCACACACACATACACACACACACACACACACACACACACACACACACACACACACACACACACACACACACACACACACACACACACACACATACATACATACATACCCACAGACATATCATTGTAAAAATGTTAAAATCGGATTCTGGGGACATCAAAACGTGCTTATTCACTAAAATCTCTATATGCGATTTTTAGCACGATCCCTATACCTCCCTTACCTAAGGTAGCGGGAGGTAAAAATAACATCAAGTTTTATCCATGTTTAAAACAAAAGAATGAAGACTTGTTATATATCATTTATAAGCTTAATAAGCTTATAAAACAAGGAAAAAGATGAGGCTAGTTTCAATATAAACTCCTGGACAAAATTAACGCATCGCTTATATTTTCGCGATTTATTTTAAAATAGAATAATATATGAATATTTCTTAGGGTGCCGTTGAAAATTTAGGGTTCTAGACATATGAAAATAATAACAATTAACAATCAATTCTTGTTTATATGAGTATTTTATTGTTTCCTGTGTTGACAAGGAAAATGTATGGAAAAGTTTAAAAGTGTTTTTACGTTTAATTTAAATTTGATTTCATGTTTTTGTGTTTTACTACGAAATTAACATAAAATTGAATTGGGAAAATTAATAGAGGTTGATATTTGTCCGAATTTGAGGTTTTTCGGGCGTTAACTATATTGGATGGGGCCAACGTCATAAGATTGGGAAACTTGGTAGTTGATCTCAGTACTATAGGACGAGCTTTAACGAGGTTTAAAGAGTCTAGATTCAACTTTAGGAGACACAGAAAGGTCGTCCGAAACCACCGACAGAAAGATACGACAGATTTCTAACTCTAGAAACTCTGAGAAGACGACAAATTACAAGTAAAATGCAAAATAATCACATTGCTAAAGCCTGTGCTGCGCCGATTTCTACCCGTGTGGTAAGAAGAACACTAGAGGAAGCAAGACTGGCTAATAGATGTACTAACACAAAACCGTGTCTCACCAGAACTCATCGAGTAACTCGCTTACAATTTGTAAGACAACATATTCCCTGGAATTCGGCTGATTGAAATTTTGTTTTCTGATGAGACATGAGTCAGCTTAAAATTACCAGACGAAAGAGATCATACCTGGAGGAGACCTGGACAGCGATATACTCAGTGATAAATTGCTCCACGAGAGCCCTGCTTTGGTGATTCAATACTGTTCGGGGAGCTAATTGTTCTAAGGAACGCACAGTGTTGGCGGTGCTTCGTGGAAGATCAATGGATGAACAAAAATACGTGCAGGATGTCATATAAGACCATGTCACTCCTTTTTCGCCGGTAATTGGAGGCATTTTCATATTTATTCATGATAATGTAAGATCGCATCGGACTCGGGGCGTAGATAAATATTGAAATACGGTAGGAATTAACCGTATGGAAATGCCACCTAGCAGTCCAGAATTAAATCCAACAGAGCACGTATGGGATATGCTGAAAAGAAGCGAAAGAGGTCTTGTACCCGCCCCATGTACTCTAGATGACCTAGAGAATGCTGGGCTACAAGAATGGGAAAACATACCTCACCATGCAATTCGAAATTTATTTCGAAGCATGGAACGGAGAAAGCATGCCATAATTAATGTAGGAAGTGGTAATACCAAGTATTATATAATTTTTTCCCATCAAATTTTAAATTTTAATTTATTTTAAAAAAATCTGTTGTGGCCAGCACAAGACCTCTCGCCATTTCCATATTAGGCTATATATGTATTGTATTGCACTTCGCTTTCGAACCGTCGTTTTATAACAAAATATTACAGAACTTTACCCAAATATTGTTTTTTATTGTATTTAACATGTCTTCTGCACACATATAATTCTAATTATATCTATTTTATATTATTTTCATGTCAGAGATTGTACCAATTTATTAACCAGATTGGCGGTATTTCTGATGGATATATGCATTTTACCACAATTTTACCTATAATTTCAAATATTTAATTAATAAAACAATAAGAAAAATTAAATATATACTTCCCAGAAAAAGCTTTCACAATGTCACTAAAATTGTTGATATTTGACAATGACATGTGTCATGTTATAAACATTGGAATTTGTCATATGGTTTCCTTAGTGCCTTGGCCTCTGCGATTAGTTCACTCTATAAATTATAGTGTCTTTATCTCTAAATCTATACAAGATATAATAAAAATTTTAAGTGTATTAGATGGAGAATTTTATGTTCTTCAATATTTAAGAAAAAAAACTCCCAAAAAATTATATTTAGAAGATTTTTTCTAAGAAACTACTACTTCCGGTTGTTCAATTGTTACCAAAACCTTTTCAGCTCTTCCCAGGAATGTCAGATTGAGGAAACTGCAGTTAAATATTTTTTACGTCTTATAGTTTTTGAGGAATCGTGACTACAACATCCAGACATACATACATACACACACACACACACACACACACACACACACACATATACACACATCCACACACACACACACACACAGACATCATTTTAAAAATGTTATAATCGGATTGTAGGGACCTTAAATCGTGCTTATTCAATAAAATCTGGATATGCGAATTTTAGCATGAATCCAATACCTCTCTTAGCGAGAGGTAAAAATGGCTGAAGAAGATATTTTGTTAATTGTAGCTGAGAAAGAGATTCTGCAAAGATGAGTATTTATTCACTTCTGTATACTAATTATATATATTATACTTTTTAGTATTAGAAATTTTATTTATATTTCAGAAATATATTTAAAAATTTAGATTTAGATAATATTTAGTGGACGAAGGACTCCAGGCTGTTTTGCATGTTGATAAGGGTAGAAAAAAGAAAAATCCAAGGTTTTTTCGTTGCAGAATGTAAATAATAAATAAATAATTTTCAAATACATTCTGCAACGAAAAAACTTATTCTTTTTTCTACCCTTAGATAATATTATTTAATATGTTGATATATAATATAATATAGAATATAGATGCACTATCTATGTATTTAAAAATTATATATTTGTATAGGGATGTCAGAGTATATAATCGTACACTGCGTGATACATCAGATCCTTTTACCCGGTCCCACAGAATTTAAATGACTTGTAAGTCTTCTCCATATTTCTTCCAATTCTTCAGTGGACAATTTATTAATTCTTAATGAACTGTTATTTTCCAGTTCTTCAACATATATTTCATACTGTCTTTGAGTTGTCCTCGAAGCCCTTTTCTTTATATCCATTGTCAAATTCAATTACCCAAGGAACACAGAGTTTTTATTAAGACATTATAACTAATAATGTTGTTACTGCAACTTACATTTAGCGGAATTATAACACTTTTAAGTTATTTTGCCTTGTACAACTTTTTTCTAGTCTAACAATGCGAAGTTATGATGTGTGGTACTTATTATTTGGTTCCATAGTAGTTATTAAAACGTTTTATATTTAAGTTTCATTGGCGTCGATTCTTTTAGTTTTATTAACGTCTTTCGCACTAAATTAAAGGAAGTGTTAGAAACGTAATTGACAGTTATTTATAAATACATTTTTTAAAGTTTTGTAATACAGTTTAAAAATAATTGTTTAGTATAGATGCATAAAAGTTTACATATATTACATATATTAGTTAGTTTACAGTTTTCTAAAAGTTTTATAAATTTATTTAAAACTTTTAAATAACTGCAAAAATAACAGTTTTATTTTAAACAGAAGAAAGTGGGAGTATAGTTTTTCAGTAACTTAATGCATCAACTAAAAAACTGATGTAAAGTAGTTCTTAGGAAGTCATTATAACTGAAATATCGAATTATAATATGTACGGCCATATTTATGCATTTAAACAGAAACTTGTTTAGAAGCCATTTTGTAAAATTTAGTATAAATTAATTTTATTGTGTTTTTAATTTAATATTCTGAAAGTAATCATTCTTCTATATGGTTTATTATAATATACTTTATTCATTATAATATCGAATGATTTTAAAAAAATACAAAAATCTATTTTTCATAAAAATTTAATAAATGTTCTTTTATTTATTTTAGGATATTTTAATGTCCCTTGATTTTTTTTCAAAGTATAATATAATATTTCACAGTAAAATTAAATTTGTTTATAAAATGAGTTCAACAGATATGTAAAAAATATGATCTTTATAAAGATGATCTTAGATTTAAATAGTTGCAGAAGACATTACAAGTCTCGGTACATATAATAATTATACAACATAGTCCTGCTTAGACTACTTATACGACTCGTGATATGATAAAATATGAATTTACGGTAGAAAATAGTTTGCTGAGAAATCTGTATTGTAGTTTGAATAGTAACCCATTTTATAGTTTTATTAGTGAATATATCTCTTATCAATTAGCTTTAATGAAACCAACATATTATAGTCCATGCAAAATACATATGCAACTATTGCGTGTAAGTGATAATAGAAAGTTATATAGTAGTTAAAAAAACGTTGTACATTAGTTGAATAGATTCCCCACCCGCCAGACATTAACGTCGTATAAACGTTAGAATTTGTGCTCCTTGGGTAAATAAACAAACAATGAATCGATATGTCAAATTTAAATTGAAAAACATATAAAAATTTATTCTGTCAAAATATACATGAAGTTAGATATTATCGTTATAATCCTGATAACGATAATTTATAACGATATGATTAGTAGAATAGGTTTTTGGCATTTGTCGTTATTAAAGTCGTTTAACCAAATGCTTAGCAACAGTCGTTCAGTAACGACATCGTTATACATTTTTACCTTCCGTTACCTTTAGGTAAGGAAGGTATTGTCTTTGGTCAAAAAATTCGGTGGTGAGTTTTTAATGAATAAGCACGTTTTAGGGTCCCTACAATACGAATTTACTATTTTTAAGATGATGTCTGTATGTATGTGTGTGTGTGTCCGTGTGTGTGTGTGTGTATGTGTACCGTGTGTGACAAATTTTTCTCCGACGATAACTCCAATACTATAATTCTAAAAATTATAATTCTTTCGTATTCCTCTTCTGTACATCCATATGAAGAGTTGATTAGATTTTGGTTATAACTAATCCACCGGAAGTACCCTTATTTGAAGTTTTTAACAGTTTTTCTTAAAAAAACGCAGTTAAATATTATTTTTTGACATTTTGTTATTATATTTATTAAAGAAAATACTCTTCTCTATATGGTTTGATTATTCATTTTCCTTCATATTCAATAGATGTAGAGTTAAAGCATTATAAAGAAATTAATTTTCAAAAATTAGTCAGCTTTGTTATTTATCAAGGAAACAGCTGACATAATTATTCAAAAAAATTTAATTGACAGATGTCAGTTGCAAGTGCAAAACCAAATATGGAAAAAAGTATAGGATCTAAAATTGGTATGTCATAGTGTTGCTCAAAAGTGACACGCAGAGAAAGGCCAAAGAGAAGATGGAAGGACATTACTTAGTGTAGTTTATGTTATAATTTTATTGGATTTATAGAACCTTTTTAAATGAACTTTTGGTATGGAATTTGTAAAAAATAGTATGTGTTCGTGTTCGATTTTACATGATATTGTATAGAATCTGTTCCAAGGACCTTTTGGTATGGGATTTGTACAAAATACATGGAATTGACGGAAGGTCTTGTGCTGGCCACAACAGATTTTTTAAAAATAAATTGAAAAATTTCAATGTACAATACAGTTAAATTTCATATTGATGGCATATTTATTTCAGTTGTTATGACAAAAAATGTGCTATTTTCATATCAAATTGACGTGTTCTCCGTAAGACTACATGTAATGTTAATTTCGATTTATATTTAAGCAAGCTTCCTAATGGCCTTAAAGTTATCATAGAAAATTTCTAAACTAATTAATCTATCGAAATAAATTTATACAAAATAGTTTGCATATTACACATATAACGCATCAACCTCCTTCAAATGCAGTCAACTACTCTGAATTAAAACTTACTCGAGAAATTCGCAAAAATTCTCTTAAAACTTGATAAAGTATAAGCGTCCGCGAGTTCATTAACAGCACTTATGACAGATAAACAACAATTGAATAGTAAATGTTATTCGATAGGTATTTGTTTGCATTCCGAAACACAGCCCTGATCATGTACGAAGTTATGCCAAACGCCTAAGAAGGGTTGTTTACTTTTACTGCATGTTATACGAGTGTACCAGTTTAAATGTTGAGCAGTGTAGTTTGAAAACGTAACATAATATAATAGTATCAAAATATTGAAATAAATATGTTGTCTTTATCCAAGTATTTATTGTATTCTAAAGCACAGCAAATCGCGCTTAAAATCAAGACAAATGACAGTGGAGCGGAAGTGCCGTTTTGCTGCGCTAACCCGGAAATAGCCATAAAGCAAAGCAAAAACCGGGAAATATGAATCGCGGGCTACGCAACACAAGCAGGCAAGTCATGTCTCAGATTCGTTTTTTATTGAGATTCGGCGGCTTTTTTTGTTCGACTATCGTTTTTCACTCGGTTAATGGTGTGTAAATATACCGAACGAGGAAAAATATTCGAAGAATGTATAATGTCTAAATTTATGATTTATTATCTAGAACATTTTATGAAAAGATTTTTCTGTAAATAAATTTAATATACAGAATGTTTCACAACTTCAGAATAAAATATCTGTTGTGGCCAGCACAAGAACTCTCGCCATTTCCATTTTATGTTATATAACTAATGTATTGCACTTCGCTATAGAACTGTAGTTTTGTAACAAAAAAATTACAGAAATTTATCCAAATATTGTATTTTATTGTATTTAACATGTCTTCTACACACCTACAATTTTAATTATATTTTTCATTGTATGAGGAAGTTCCTATATGTCAGAGATTCTTCCAATTCATTAACAAGATTGGCGGTATTTCTAATGGATATATGCAGGTTACCTATAATTTTAAATAATTAATAAAACTAGAAGAAAGATTAAATGTACTTCCCAGAAAAAGCTTTCAGAATGTAACTAAAACTTTTGATTTTTGACACCGACATCTGTCATTTACAAATTTTGTTATAAACATTGGAATTTGTCAACTGGTTTCCTTAGTGCCTTAGCCTCTGTAATTAGATTATGCTGGATTTATACAGCGTAAGCCGTAACGTAACGTACCGTGCTCTAACGTAACGTAAAAAATAAAACAATGCAAACAAATGTGATAATTTATACAGCCGTAAGCCGTAACGTGACGTATCGTGTTCTAACGTATTAAAATCCCAAAGATCGCCAACTTTAATGCTGGATTTATACAGCGTAAGCCGTAACGTAACGTACCGTGCTCTAATGTAACGTAAAAAATAAAACAATGCAAACAAATGTAATAATTTATACAGCCGTAAGTCGTAACGTGACGTATCGTGTTCTAACGTATTAAAATCCCAAAGATCGCCAACTTTTATCTTTCTACGTTACGGCACGTTACGATACGTTGTGGTATTACGAAAATTATTAGTTCTCTATGCTATTGTTTGTTTTTTATGTGGCTAATATGGGTTAAAGTTTAGCTTAATATATTAAATGGAAATAAATATAAAAAATACTTTATTTCGAATAGTCTTTTCTTGTGGACTGTGACTGACATGAGTGACATGTGTCATGTGTCAAAGTTTATATTGATATATTAAATGGAAATATATATGAAATATAGCGTATTACGAATAAACTAACCTGTGAAATACAAATCTGTCATACATTTATATCGACAGAACATGAGCATACTTTGTACGACAAATCCCCGTAAAGGTTCTGTATAAAATACCTTAGAAAAATCACGCGTTACGATACGTTACAATACGCCACGGCGATGTACGTTACGTTACGGCTTACGCTGTATAAATCCAGCATTACTCTACAGGAAATTTATTTTAACATGCAACATATGGCGAATCACTGTCATGGTTACTTACTATTGTCAAAAAATGACAGCAATGTAATATTTGTCCATTTTAAAATGCAACATACAAAATTTGTAGTTTTGTATTATCAAAACTAATTTCCAGTAAATTAGCCTACATACGATTAACAAATAATCAAAACATGAATATTATACATCTTAACAAACTTTAGCTTACAAAAATTCATAATTTTCATATAATAAATGTTAAAAAAATACCCCCAATCACTCCACACCATTTGTGATGTGTTTTGGAGGTATCTCCTGTGCTGCAATAATATTTATAATGTTGCATTTTAAAATGGACAAATATTACATTGCTGTCATTTTTGACAATAGTGAGTCATTTACAAATTATGTTATAAACAATTGAATTTGTCAACTGGTTTCCTTAGTGTCGTTTCGCCTACTCGACTTATTATATCCCGATATTCTCTATATTATAGCGTCTTTATCTCTAAATTTATAGAAGATATAATAAAATTTCTTAATGTATCAGATGTAGAATTTTGTTCTTCAAAATGCGGAATATCAAAAATTTTCAAAAAATAATATTTAGAAGATTTTTTTAAAAAAAAAAAACTACTTCCGGCTGTTCAATTGTTACCAAAACCTTTTCAGCTCTTCCCAGGAATGTCAGATTGAGGAATTCATAGTTAAACAGGTCTTATGTCTTATAGTTTTTTAGTAATCGTCCCTCCAACATCCACACATACACACATACATACACACATACACATATACACACATCCACACACACATACACACGCACACATCATCGTAAATAATGTTAAAATCGGTTTATATGGACCTTAAATCGTGTTTATTAACTTAAATCTGGAGATGTGATTTTTAACATGAATCCAATACCTCTCTTAGCGAGAGGTAAAAAAATCTGTTGTGGCCTGCACAAGAAAAATATTCACGCAAAAATGCGTACGTCCAAAAAAAATTATACAGTATTTATATAATACATAATGCATATTTTAATAGTTATTTACATTCGAGTGCGTGTAAGTTGTATTTTACAGCGCGATAGCTTTGTTTAAGGCACGAGCCCTTAAGGCGAGTGCCTTATTAGCTGGAGCGCTGTAAAATACTTCACGTACGAGAATTGTATCAAATTTTTTGGCCGACGATAATGAAAATCACTTTTTTTAATGAGATAGGTTGTACTTCTGAAAAGGGTTAGTTTAAAATACTGGGGTTAAGTCAATTTCCAAATTTGATTTTACTTACCTTCATTAGAGTACTTCTTCTAGCGAAAATTTATTTGTAATAATAGACGTTGTTTATGACTGATGATATATTTATTTGCTCATGTTTTCTTCGCAATAAATAATAGGTAGGTATCGAAATTTGACATTTCAGCAATTTTCGCCTCGAGTATTTGACAGGTATATCGATCGGTGACTATGTCGGTAACGGCGGATTTTTACAATAATGACAGATGTCGCTACCGTGAGTTTGGTTTATATAAATTAATTTTAAATATAGGAAATGTTAAAGTAAAAAAATAACTTAAGTAGGTAGTACTTTTTTACATGAACTTTATTATAGTAAAGATGATTTATTTTGTAAATGCCCATAAACGTCCAGTGTATTTTGATTATTTTACCGCATAGTTAGACAAGTTACAACACAGTAAGCGTAAAATGTAGGTTACACTTGCTGTGTATACAATTGTAAAGTTCCCATTACACTTCAGGAGGGCAAAAAAATAATTTGACGTCGACGCGTACCAGAAAATTGTTACGCGTCGGTGTTCAGTCAGTGGCGGCTCGTGCTATAGGGCACAAGGGCGCAGCCCTACCAAATAAAAAGACAAGAAAAAAAGAAATAAGCGAGTACATATACATTTTAAAAATACATTAATTATTATTTATTTACTTTCATTATTATGCAATTCTTACTACACCGCCGATAGCTAGATAGCCTATATACTAACGTGTACACGTACCGAAATGCTGCTAGAAGCTAGGGCACAAATGTTTCTGCCCCGGTCTCCCACTATTTTTACTCGAATTTTGACCAATAGCAGCGAAGCGCGCGAAGCTGCATATGACTGCATTAAGCCTGTTCCGGGCACAGCCCAATTTAAACGAAGATGTCCGAGTATGTCCGGCATTTTCCGAGGTAATCTGTTATTGTTGAATTGTAATCGTCTAGTACTCATTTAATTACGAAGATGGCTTCTGTATCTTAAAGATTAAATAATTTAATATACTCTTTTTACTTTTTTAAATTTTTGTGCCCTACTATACAAAGATATCACCAGCCGCCACTGTGTTCAGTTACGATAATTTGTACATGTGTGTACTTAGCCTGACGTACGTAAAACACGTATCACCATGGGGATACAACCAACTCAAAGAAAGACTAATTACAATTCACGTAACCAGTAAAATAGTTATGCGTCTAGTGCTGTTCTCTATGCGTTAGGCCGAGAACTTTGTAATTCATTGTCCTATATCATCCATGAAATAATATATCATCAATTATAAAAAGAATCATCAGAGCAAAAGTTAATATTTGTTCAATTCATGAGCACATTATATGTTAAAAGGATGACTGATTTGAATGAATTAAATTTAATCCCTATATGATGGGGTGCAACCCTTAGTAACTTATAATAATCGTTGTGAATTCAAAATGGCCGCTGTTAAAGGGCACACGTTTCTTTTGTTTGGATTGACAATGGAAGAAAAACAATATGTATGGGAAAACAAAACTGATATGCCAGATAATGTTATATGTTGTGTATTATTCACTATTTAATTTAAAGCAAAATTTTGACATAGAATTGGAGAGCATAAAATGATTAGGTAACCCTAAAGATAAAATAGATAATAATAAAAAAATCCGGTGTTTATAAAATTGACTGTAAAGATTGTAATAAAGTTTATATCGGGCAAACTAAAAGACAAATTGATACTCGGTTTAAAGAACATTTCTATCATTTAAAAAGCGGTAATCCTGATAAATCTAGCGTAGCAAAACATATGTTTATTAATAATCATAAAATTGACAATTCTAATATAAAATTATTGAAACAAGTTGATAATAATAGATATTTAGACGCACATGAGAGTTTGATAATACATAAATTTAAAGATAAATTGATGAACGCGGACCTAGGTCCCATCCCAAATTCTAAATTATATGAGTTAATATGAGACAATTACTCTGTTTAATCTTAGTTACCCAATTAGGTATCCATTCACCTATGACTCCTGTCCCTATATAACCCGTGTTCTCTCCCTTAATCCTCAGAGCTGTTTTGACCTCTGGCATGGTTTACATGCTGAGTAATCTTAAGTTTTCTGTTTTCACTTTGTAGTTTCTACTGATGATGAGAACTTAGTTCTCGAAATACGTATATAGTTTTTAAATTTATTGTTAAGGTTAAGGGGTTTTTTCTTTAGTTAGTAATTTATAAGACAAGAAACCGAATCATTGAAGAATATTATTTATTTAATTTGATTAATTTATAAGTCTAAATTAATTATGAACCAGTGCACTAAATCTAAATTATAAATCTAAATTAATATTTATTTCGTTTCCCAAATGAAATTTTGTGAACGTATGTCGTAGCGAACACTTTACGTTGTTGTTCTCTGATCAATTGACATTTGTTTCAATATGGAGGTGAAGTGTTCAAACAATTTCATAGTGTGTTAGTTTTCATAGTTATTCTTGTATATATTATTGAAATAGTGTGTTTGAATCTAATTTATAGTATTAGTGATAGTTTTACAATATATATTTGATATATGTTGTCGTGTAAATGCCGTATATTATTTAGCGATACATTTTCAAAGATTTATGATTCGTGTTTGGAGAAAGTAAGTACCTATATGTATTTTTGAATTTATTTTACTTATGTGTAAATGTTATATTGTGTTATTCATTTTCTCATATATATGGAAATAAAGTAATAATTACATATTTGCTCTACATTTGTGTGATACTAACTACAATTTACAACAGTTAGGGCTGGTCTTATAAAACTATTTAATCACCAGTTAAAATTTAGTTAGCTACTAAACTAATTTAACTGAAGATTCGGGTATTATAAAAGTTTAATGACAAGTAAATCGACCTATTAAAGTAACTGCGGAATTTCATGCTATTAGATTTAAATCAGTTGTTAAAGAAACGTCAAACTGTATTTTTTTTTTTTTTTGTTATGTTTATTTTAAAACAATTGAAATAGGGAACTATTTACTTTTTAAATATTTTTTTAAGAAATGTATGTGTCGAGTATGTCATCTTTAGAGTCTGTATCATCAGTGTCCTCGGATTCATAAACAGATACTGATGATGCATTTATATTTGCACGAGGTAGGCTACCAAAATTGTTCCGAAACAGGACAAATCCATATGAATTATATGATGACAATGGCTCGTACCACGATCACGGTTTAACTAAAACACTGTTTTAAGAAATGTCAAATTTCATTATTTAATGATGATAATAAATACTATGAAATTTATCCAAATATGATTTAAAAGCAGAACATAGTTTGTATTCAAACAAATATTTTTAAATAAATTGTTCTTCTAACATAAGGGTGAAATTACATTTTGAAATTTGAATTTGACATTTCTTAAAACAGCGTTTTTGTTAAAACCATGATCGTGGTACGAGCCATGAGTTTAAAAAGAGATTTCAATTGTCAAAACAATGTGTGTTACACATATTGGGACAGATTGGAAGGAAATATAAGACTAATAACATTAAGAAATATGTCAATTTCCGCAATGAATCAGCTAGTAATAACCTTACGATTTTACGCAACCGGGTCGTTGCAAATTATATGAAAATAATCTTCAACAATATCTAATAGGTTATATTTTTCAATATCAATATGATTTTTTCCACGATCACGTTTCTTTTCCAACTGTCAAATCAACTAATTTACGTTTATAACGAATGTGAATATAGAAACTTTTCACAAAACCACAAACACACTACTAAAATTTAATTAAATCCCCCGTTAGTTATTTGATAGTGAGATTTGTTTTATAATATCCATTTCTTTTTTAATGGTCCATTTAATTTACTTGTGCAGGAACTAACTAAGGATTAATTTATTGTTTATAAGACCGGCCCTTATTCTACTATTATGTAAGACAATTTAACTTAATTTAAATAAAGGAAACATATATTTATGGGGTGTTAATTAAGAATCTGGCCAAAGGCGTTTAACATGGGAAAACAGTTTTTCTTTGCGCAAAAGTCCCCAATTAATTTTAGACAAAAATGATTCAAAAAGTTGTAGATAATTATATTATACACCTAAATCACTAATTCCCAGTTTTATAAAAGATAGATAAGTAAATTACTAGCAAAGTAAAATTTATTCTCGAAGTAAAATAGTTTATTCCAGAGATTTTCGTTTTATAAAGCAAGAATAAAAATACTAGCTAAGTAAATCTATGGAATAAATTACTCCACTGATTTTCGAGGAAGTAAATTTTATTCTGTAGAATAAATTTGACACATGTCAAAATTAATTATTTTATAGAGAACGCAGAAATTGATAGAAACCGAAAAGGATGGTTTTCTGTGAATTGCCAAATGGTATGTTCAGCAAATCTAAAAATAACGGATGTTGTTGCTAGATGATGGCCTGGTTCCGCACACGACAGCAACATATTTAACAATTCATTAATAAGTGCTAAGCTTGAAAACGGAGAATTTGGTAATTGTTACTTGTTAGGGGATAGTGGATACCCTTGTAAAAATTACTTATTAACACCTGTACAAAACCCAACTACTCCAAGCCAACATAAATACAATGTGTCATATAACAGTTTTATTTGAACACTATTCCGGGGACCTGTTTGTGAAACTGCATTAAATTCTTTACAAATCTCATCCCATGCACTATTTTTGCTTTTGACGCTTGCTACGTCTGTCTGCTTGTTTTCAGTAATACTAATATATATTTTTGTTATCTCTAACATGTTCGCTTGATCTATTTCAGTATAATTCTTTCCCCATTCTCTCTTTTTACCTTCCGTCACCTTTAGGTAAGGAAGATATTGTCTTTGGTCAAAAAATTCGTTGGTGAGTTTTTAATGAATAAGCACGTTTTAGGGTCCCTACAATACGAATTTACTATTTTTAAGATGATGTCTGTATGTGTGTGTGTGTGTGTGTGTGTCCGTGTGTGACAAATTTTTCTCCGACGATAACTCCAATACTACAATTCTAAAAATTATAATTCTTTCGTATTTCGCTTCTTTACATCCATATGAAGAGCTGATTAGATTTTGGTTATAATTGATCCACCGGAAGTACCCTTATTTGAAGTTTTTAACAGTTTTTCTTAAAAAACGCAGTTAAATATTATTTTTCGACATTTTGTGATTATCAATATGAAAGAATATCTTATTCTCTATACGGTTTGATTATATTTCGTTTCGTTCATATTCAATAGATATAGAGTTATAGAGACATTAAGAGAGATTAACTTTCAAAAATTAGTCAGCTTTGTTAAAATTATGGAAACAACAGATATATTCAGAAAAATTTAATTGTCAGATGTCAGTGTCAAATGCAAAACCAAAGTTGAAAGTATAGGGTCAGAAAGTTATGTGTGAATGTGATAGAGTGTCCCTCCAAAGAGAAGAAGATGGAAGGACTGTGTAGCAGAAGATTTGAGAGAGGAAGAATTGTGTGAAGAAGATGCGTTGGACAGGAATGATTAAAAGATAAAAATAAGAAACAGCGACCCTTAATAAAATAGGGAAAGGAACTTTCGGTATAGAATTTGTAAAAAATAGTGTGTTCGTGTTACAATTTTATAGGATATACAGAATCTTTTTCAAGGAACTTTTGGTATGGGATATATACAAAATACATCGAATTGACGGAAGGTTTTGTGCTGGCCACAACAGATTTTTTCCATTTTTAATGAGAACTGACACTTTATTTTGACGTTTGAATAATAATAAACGATGTCTCTGTCGGTAAATCACTAGAATAAAATATTTACTTTGCAAGTACTTATTTTACTCTGCAACTTATTTTATAAAACAGATATTTTTATTTACTCATCGATTAAATTTACTTTCAAAGTAATAACTCAGCAAGTTATTCGATGTTTATAAAACTGGGAATAAACAGATTTAATTTTGCACGTTTGGCAACTTGTAAAATCTAATTTGAAATTATACAAATATTGTTGCAATTTCATGAGTTTTACTCATGAGTGCATTGGCTGCTTGTCTGATTTGAGTATACAGAATGTCTCAATAAGCTTGCTCACTATTGGCTTTTTTATTTGAAGAGATACGAGGTTGGTTAAATTTTAAATTAGCAAAATTGTGCCATTTTATATTAGAAAATTGCTCATATAGACAAAATAAAAATTGTGTCAGCGGTTCCCAAAATTTGGGACAGAATATATATTTTTTAAATGGAACTACATATTTTTTATTATTTTATTAGAAAGAGTATTTTTTTCTCTTTCCAATAAGGTAATGTTGTTTATGTACATTTTTTTCAAATAAACGAGTTATTTACGTTTAAAGATAAAAATTATCTTTTGTTAGTTTAGGTCAAGTAAACTATGGAAACAATTGTCTTTTATAAAATTAGTATTTTATTAATTTATTTTACAGTAATAACAAAACAAAGAAAATATTCAAATTGAATGCTATTATTTCTTTCGCACATTTAAACTCTTTTGAAAAGAGAGGCGACCGTTCTACGGAACGTGTGTCTAGATATAACTTTCCATATAGCACCATCATATCTAACTTTTCTTCATTTGTAAAGTTATTAAACATTATTAAACGCAGAGAACTTTACGGGAGAAATTATTAAACGTCAAACAAACAAAGAATCAATTGTTTCCATGGCTTACTTGACTAAAACACTAACAAAATAGATTACAAAATTTAAATTTTTAACCGTAAATAACTCGTTTATTTGAAAAAATTGTACATAAACAACATTACCTTATTGGAAAGAGAAAAAAATACTCTTTCCAATAAGATAATAAAAAATATATGGTTCAATTTAAAAAATATATATTTTGTCCCAAATTTTGAGAACCGCTGACACAAATTTTATTTTGTCTACATGACCAATTTTCTAATATAAAATGGCACAATTTTGTTCATTTAACCTACCTCGGACCTCTTCAAATAAAGAAGTTACCAATAGTGAGCAAGCTTATTGAGACACCCTGTATAACAAATACCTACATCACTATATTTAGTGAAAAAAAAAATAAATAAATAAAAGAAAAACAATATAAGAACTCCAGATAAAGATCCCAGTGTTACATTTGTTTTTCCCTACGGATAGAACTTCAACAAAAGAAGACACAATAAAGTTTCTTGGCAACAGTACAATTGGGAAACAATACCTCCATTATTTGGTCTTATAGTCCTCTAAGTTTTCATAATAGTTGGCAATAGAAGACGGCAAAATAGACAAGATAGAAAGAGAAAAATAAAGAGAAAGGAAAATAAGAAATTTAGTTTGCAAACGAAACAACGCCTTGTGACTGAATAACAAATATTTGTAAGAAATTGCACGGCTGAGTGACCAAATATGGATTTAAAAGACGAGATTTGAATTCGAGTAATATCGTAGTTGGAAAATATTTCCAATTGCACAATAGTTCTCTCTTGAAGAAAGCTATAAGATTCCGTGAACTAACGTTCGGTAAAGATATCACTGAAATATATACTAACTGGAACTCGCATACTCTACCTATCAGCGTACGCTGCATTGAAGCCTCATTGAACAATAATGGCTGGTCCTGTTCGCGCACGTTCGTGCCGAACCGAACCTAGCCAAATAACTCGTATCATAGCTGATCGCTTTATTTTCATGTTATGCATCATTTATTTAAACCTGCGCCACACGAAATAATTTCCGTCTACTCACGAACTGTCTCGATGTTTGCCGACTACTCCAGCAGCAGGCTTTCAATATGCTTCACAGTCACGGTTCGTACGCGCATTCCAGTTAGTATATATTTCAGTGAAAGATATACAGTCATACAAAATAATCTCCGTACGACAATAGTTTTAAAATATTTTAGGAAAAATAGCAGTCTAATTTTCATTTAATCCAATATGAAACGCATTATATTATGTTATTATAAGTATAAAATAAACAAATAATATACTTAATTTATTTATATTATGGGGTAAACATTGAAAGTATTCATAATTTCATGACAAAAAATTTGTTGTGGCCAGCACAAGACCTCTCGCTATTTCCATATTAGGCTATATAAGTATTGTATTGCACTTCGCTTTCGAACCGTCGTTTTATAACAAAAAATTACAGAACTTTACCCAAATATTGTTTTTTATTGTATTTAACATGTCTTCTGCACACATATAATTCTAATTATATCTATTTTTCATTGTATGAGGAAGTTCCTAAATGTGAGATTCTTCCAATTCATTAACAAGATTACCTACAATTTCAAATATTTAATTGATAAAACAATAAGAAAGATAAAGTGTACTTCCCAAAAAAAGCTTTCAGAATGTTACTAAAACTGTTAATTTTTGACACTGACATCTGTCATTTACAAATTTTGTTATAAATATTGGAATTTGTCAACAGGTTTCCGTAGTGCCTTAACCTCTGCGATTAGATTACTCTATATATTATAGTGTCTTTATCTCTAAATCTATACAAGATATAATAAAAAGTGTATTAGATGGAGAATTTTATGTTCTTCAATATATGTAACAACAAAAAAGAGACACCTGGTATATGCTAATAGCTAAATATTTTAACACTTCTAAATTCAGACTTCCCATAATGTAAATTACAAACCGCCGATCGTCAGTTGCTGTGCGTAATCTAAATCTTGCGAAGCCACGCCCCTTCGCATTTTATCCCGCGTGTAGCCAATCAGAACGCAGCTTTCAACACCCTTAGCAAATCCGGTATGCTGATGCATACATGTATATTGGAGTGGGTTTCAGAATACGTTTGTATAGTGCATTATGAAAATTAATACGTTCAGTGTTCAGTAATGTAATAACACCCTATACGGTCGACGGAAAACGAATATAATGTTTTATAATCGTTTTGAATAAGGACACTAATTATATACAGTGGTGGACAAAAGTATGGAAACTTTTAAATATTTCATTTTTTTTAAATATGTTTACAGTTCTCGCAAATTTGAATCGTATTTTCTAAAGTCAATATATCGAAGAATATATTCACAAGAAAACTTTTGATATTGTCTGTACGATTTAAGTGAAATAACATATACTCGTTTTTTTGGTGGACAAAAGTATGGAAACATATTGAAAATATGTTTTTAATTTTCTTACTTTCAGTCGTATTTTGTCTTTTATTTAGTAAGTTGATGTTAAGATGGGTAAAAATAAATATTTTTCCAACGACTCACGGGAAAGGGTAGTACAGCTTCATAAAGATGGTGTGGAACAGCGCAATATTTAAAGAAATTTAAAACTTAGTAAAAGTGGCATATGAAAGATTTTGAAAAAAATTTGCAGTATAGAAGTGTTAAAATTAATATAAAAGTCGGTGGTCCAAGAAAACTAGTGCTAGAATTGACAAAAATCATTCGGCGTCTATCCGTAAGTGATCCTACTTTATCATCAAGTGAACGTTCTGCTAAAATTCAGGAACAATTTCAGATATATTTGAGTGATCGTACTGTGATACGATGACTACGTGATGTAGGATTACTAGGAAAAATAGCCGTTAAGAAACCTGTACTATCAAAGAAAAACAGGAGCACCAGAATTGCATTTGCTTAGGAACACTCATCGTAGACGAGTGAAAAATGGCATACTGTCCTTTGGAGTGATGAAAGCAAGTTCAAAATATTTGGTTCCGACGAGAGTCAAAATGTTAAACATCTTGAACTTGCTTTCATCGCTCCAAAGGACAGTATGCCATTTTTCGAAAAAAAATTAATTTTGCTTATAATAACCGGACGCTTTATTCGATTTGGATGAAATTTGGTATGACTGTTTATATGGTTATGTCATCTTTTAAGATGATACTTGTTGTTATTAGTGAACCACTAGTGTATGAAACGTAGGTGCCCCAACATTGATTATGATTAGACTGTAACTTTTTAATGGGCACGCCGATAACGTGAAATTATTATATTTTTTTTCAAAAAGATACATTCAATAGTAACCTTTTCTCTCTCTGTATAATTTGTGATATATGTTACGGTTCATACAGAAAAAAAATCTGTTGTGGCCAGCACAAGACCTCTCGCCATTTCCATATTAGGCTATACAGGGATGTCTCTTAAATAGAGGGACATGGCTTAACCACAGAATCCTGAGGCTAAAATAAGACGATTTAACCAAACTTGCTTCTACCGGAAAGTGTACCATTTAGCCAGAATTCTGCTTCGAAGTTCTTCGAAAAAAAATTAATTTTGCTTATAATAATCGGACGCTTTATTCGATTTGGATGAAATTTGGTATGACAGTTTATATGGTTATAAGGCATCTTTTAAGGTGATACTTGTTATTATTAGTGAACCACTAGTGTATGAAACTTAGGTGTCCCAACATTAATTAGACCGTAACTTTTTAATGGGAATGCCGAAAACGTGAAATTATTTTTTTTCGGAAAGATACATTCAATAGTAAACTTTTCTCTCTCTGTTTAATTTTTGATATCTGTTACGGTTCAGACAGAAAAAAATAAAACTTGAGTGACTGCATCGTGAAATTTGTTAAAATAAATTTAATCTAGCAGTCTATCCAAATGTCAAACAAGTAATTTTTAATGACAGTAACGAGTTGTCAATCTTCACAATTTGTTTGCGGGTAAGCTGAGATATGTAATCGTCTTATTTATAATAATGGTAGTAAATATTATTAGGCCGAACAAACGGATGTTACTAATTTTAGAATATTGCGAAGAAAATTTTTGACAACCCGTAAAACAATTGTTACTGTCATTAAAAATTACTTGTTTGACATTTGGATAGACTGCTAGATTAAATTTATTTTAAAAATTTAGCAGTGCAGACACTCAGAGTTTATTTTTTTCTGTGTGAACCGTAACATATATCACAAATTACACAGAGAGAGAAAAGTTTACTATTGAATGTATCTTTCCGAAAAAAAATAATTTAACGTTTTCGGCATTGCCATTAAAAAGTTACGGTCTAATTAATGTTGGGACACCTAAGTTTCATACACTAGTGGTTCACTAATAATAACAAGTATCACCTTAAAAGATGCCTTATAACCATATAAACTGTCATACCAAATTTCATCCAAATCGAATAAAGCGTCCGATTATTATAAGCAAAATTAATTTTTTTTTGAAGAACTTTGAAGCAGAATTCTGGCTAAATGGTACACTTTCCGGTAGAAGCAAGTTTGGTTAAATCGTCTTATTTTAGCCTCAGAAATCTGTGGTTAAGCCATGTCCCTCTATTTAAGAGACACCCTGTATAAGTATTGTATTGCACTTCGCTATCGAACCGTCGTTTTATAATCTTGCAGAACTTTATCCAAATATTGTTTTTGATTATATTTAACATGTCTTCTGCATACATATATAATTCTAATTATAGGTATCTATTTTTCATTGAATGAGGAAATTCCTAAATTTCAGAGATTCTTTAATCAGATTGGCGGTATTTCTGATGGATATATGCATTTTACCTATAATTCAAATATTTAATTATTAAAACAATAAGAATGATTAAATATACTTCCCAGAAAAAACTATCAGAATGTCACTAAAACTGTTGATTTTTGACACTGACATATGTCATTTACAAACTATGTTATAAACATTTGAATTTGTCAAGTGGTTTCCTTAGTGCCTTAGCCTCTGCGGATTAGATTATATATATATATATATATATATATATATATATATATATATATATATATATATATATATAATGGTTATAATTTGACATTTGATTGCCAGCAATGCATTTGTCTGTCTCATTTAAAATGACACATGGGGAATGAAATTGACAGAAGTATTATATTTAAATATTGTAAGAAATTTAGCGGAATCAAAATACCACTCGAGAGCACTAAACATATTTCGGGCACAAAGGTGCACGTAGTATTTTTTCTACATATAAATTTAATTTTTAGAAAACAGGTATAATTATTTAAACAAAATTAACCTCTAATGACATCTTGTCAATATGACAAATAACCGTTGAATTTTCCTATAAGTTATAATTTGACATTTGATTGACAGCAATGCATTTGTCTCATTTAAAATGACACATGGGGAATGAAATTGACAGAAGTATTATATTTAAATATTGTAAGAAATTTAGTCGAGTCAGAAAAACCACTCGGGCTCTATATTTATTCTAAAACTAATTTTAATTTAGAATGCAGGTATAATTATTTAAACAAAATTAACCTCTATTGACATCTTATCAAATGCCAAATTCGTTCGCTATGTTTCATTTTAAATGGAACGGGCAAATACATTGCTATCAATCAAATGTCAAGTCGTAACCATGGATATGACAAACCCAATGTTTCACGTTAAAAAATACTCACGGTATATAGATTTCATATACGTGTCGAAGCGCTATAACAAAAAACCCCTTATTTCCGAAATATCTCAATTATATCATTTCATTATTTTATTAATATTCGTTATTCAGCATATACATTCGTATTTTTTTACTATTTTCCTTTAATTCGATTGAGCTGGAATCCCCCATTCGGAGTAGGCTATGAATAAAACAACGTATGTCAATTTGAAAGTATTCAATTAAATGTCAATCTGACAGGAGATATTGTCAAAAATGTTATCTGAAGAAATCAAAGCTTTTCTTGTTGAATCTTTATTTTAAATATAGAAATATATTAGAAAACGGTGAATGGCAATATTCTGTATCCTTCTTTATTACCTTTTCTCCTTAAAATTACATTTCAATTTTGACAACTTGACTTTTGAATTGAATAACGATCAGACATACGTTTCTCTGTTCATAGCCTACTTCGAATTGTTTTTTTTTAACACGCTGTACTAAATGCGGCATCACAGTATTTTTAAACTACGAGAGATAAAGTCGCAAAAAAAAATTTTTATCTCTTGATCCATTGGGGCTATCGATTTGGCAACGCTGTTTGTTTCCCTTAATTGAAAACGTGTTTTTAAATTCTACCGGTTTTAATGAAAAGTAAATAGTATAATAATTACACGACAGATCGGGTTTTGTATTTGCATTTTTAATCGTTGGATGTGAACCGACAACCCCGCTGCGAACATGGCAACGTTGTAAAACCAGGGAGGGGATGATCATTTAATTCTGAATGTCAGGGGTACCAAAACAAAAACTCATCACCGAATTTTTTGACCAGACAATAACTGCCGTAAGCGTGCATTACACGATGAAGATAGACAAAATTATTTCCAATAAAGTTGTCGGTCACAATTTTATCATTAAAAACAAATTAATAACTAAGTAAATTACATCGCTCGAGTTTGTTTATCGCTTCGCTTTTGTCTAGATGTACCTACTCTTCGTAAATACTTGAACCTGTGTTTTTCTTTGTAAACATGTTATTAAAATAAATTGAAAAACAAAAAAACAAACATACTGTTGTAAAGAGAAAAAAACACTCTATCGAATGGTAGAGTAAAATTAATAGGTTCCCATTTAAAAAAATTACGCGGACAAGCGTAACTCAAAAACAATTGAAGAAAAATAAAATTCAAGTATTCTCAAATGTAGATCAAAATTTCTTTAAAAAAACTTTTGTATTGAACATAATTTCCTAAAATGAATATTAACGACAATAAATCGCCGTCTCCATACTTTTAACTAACCCTGTAAATAACATAATGCATATAAATTTTTGTATATAAATAAATTACCTATAACAAGATGTAAATTGCTATATTTTTGCATTTTTATAACCATAATAATTTAAATTAAAATTTTTATGTAAAATAGTGACGTTAATGTTCAGATGAAGGTCCGACTGACTTTTGTTGTTAGAACCCATTTAGTGACGTCAGAGTGTGCCCTATTTTTACCTTCCGTCACCTTTAGGTAAGGAAGGTATTGTCTTTGGTCAAAAAATTCGATTGTGAGTTTTTAATTAATAACCACGGTTTAACAACCCTAGAATACGATTTTACTAGTTTTACGTTAATGTCTGTATGTATGTATGTATGTATGTATGTGTGCGTGTGTGTGTGTGTGTGTGTGTGTGTGTGTGTGTGTGTGTGTGTGTGTGTGTGTGTGTGTGTGTGTGTGTGTGTGTGTGTGTGTGTGTGTGTGTGTGTGACAAATTTTTCTCCAATGATAACTCCAAAACCACAATTCTAAAAATTATGATTCTTTCGTATTCCTCTTCTTTACCTCCATATGAAGAGCTGATTAGATTTTGGTTATAATTGATCCACCGGAAGTATCCTTATTTGAAGTTTTTAACAGTTTTTCTTGAAAAAACGCAGTTAAATATCATTTTTCGACATTTTATGTTTAACAATATGAAAGAATATCTTATTCTCTATACTCTATACTTATAAAGAGATTAACTTTCAAAAATCAGTCAGCTTTGACAAATTATGGAAACAGCTGATATATTCAAAAAATTCTAATTGACAGATATCAATACCAAGTGCAAAACCAAAGATGAAAAGTATAGGCTCAGAGAGTTGTATGAGTGACAGTGTCCCTCGCAAGTGATTTTCATTTGCAAAGAGAAGATGGAAGGACTGTGTAGCAAAAGATTTAAGAGAGGAAGAACTATGTCAAGAAGATACGTTGGGTAGGAATGAGTAGAAGAGAAGACTAAGACATAGGAAGTGTAAAGTGCAATTACATAGTGTTAAAATTTAATGAATTTATATTCTTTTCAAATAAACTTTTGGTATGGGATTTGTACAAAATACATTGAATTGATGGAAGGTCTTGTGCTGGCCACAACAGATTTTTTATAATTATTTTAGACAATGTTAAACATTATTTCAAGAATTTAGGAAATTTATGTTTCAAATTTTTGTTCGTCATTTAAATGGATCATTGATATAAGGTATTCAGCCAATTAAGCGGTTTACGTCATAAATACAATATCACTAGGAACAATAACGCGATACGAGGTGTGGCAATTAAATAACGAGATTTATTTTTTCCGGCTTCCCTGTAAATTTGGCTATGTCGTATTAATTTGTCATCTTCCCTCCATCCACTGTTAAAATTTCAAGATAATTAGACAAACCGTTCAGCAGTAGCCTTTGATTGAAATTAACTACTTTCTCGTACTCCGCCGGAATTATGTTAGTGTCAATATGAAATTCTGTGTGACACTTAAAAAATCCGATACAGAAATATACGAATTGTTGAAGAATGTTTATGGTGTTGAGGGTCCATCTAGTACTCAAGTTTTCGAGCAGTTTAGAAGATTTAAAGAAGGAAGAAAAGAGATCGGAGACGATTAGCGCCTCGGTCGAGCACTGACATTGTTTTTTTCTAAATGCGAGTGATTGTTCACATGGATTGGGTGCCTGAGGGGCATTTCGTTAACCAAGCATATTATGCGAAGGTTTTGATAACCCTTCATGCACGGGTGAGAAGAAAAAGGGCTGAAATGTGATGGATTCTCCATGAAGATAACACGCCGGAACAAAACGCCCTGTCCGGCAAGATATTTTTGACGAAATACAAAATCACCGTGTTGGTACTTCAACCGGACTCACTTGACCTAGTGCCATGTGACTTGCTTTTATTCCCAAATTGTAATCCTGCGTTAAAAGGCACCAAATTCAGGGCTGAGATGTAGTTATAGAAAAAGCGGCAGAGCTTATGAGCAACCTACCAAAAAAGGCTTGCAGGCATTGCTTCCAACAATGGAATATTCGCGTCGGGCGGTGTAGGGTTCGGGGAGGAGAGTACATTGAAGGTGGCAATATTTGTTTTGTGTAATTTTATACATAAGGTACGTTCGGTAAATGATACGGAGTTGTAGTATTTACGGAGCGGTGTTGGAGTGGAGTGGGAGTAGAGCTGGAGTTGGAGTAGATCGAGGGAACAAGGTACACTCCTTTATTTATGATTAACCGAACGAGTAGAGTTAAAATTTTGGTGCACGAATATAATAACCTCCTTTTTTGACAATCTGATATACTGCACTGCTAAAAAAAATAAATAATGAACCATACAGAAGTTATTCAGTTTGGTATTATTCTTTAGTGATTCTGAAGAAAGTCTTTATTGGAAAAGGTACAGAATTCTTACAATTCCGACATACTGTGCCTTGTTATATTACAAAACAATATTATAAATATAAAATAATTGTGTATAATAAAATATTTCAACATAAAAATACAAAATGATCTGACAGATGTCAAATAAAACAAAAAAACGCCATGTATGCTTGCATATCGAGGTTGGGCTTATGGAGTTCACACTTTTCACTCCATTTGACTCCATTCTGCATTTGCCGAACGCTCCATTTTAAGACGCTTATCACTCTATGTAATTACCGAACGGTGCTAGGAGTGTACAGAGTGAAAAGAGTGAACAGAACTCATTTGCCGAACGCTAGCTATTGTCAATGTTCTAAGATCAATCTTGTTATTTTGTAGACACACCTCGTTTGTTAAAAAGTTTACATGAGCATGTAAAACGGACTAAAATAAGTTCTGCGGATTGCATTCATAACTCCAAATCTTTTTACCTCCCGCTACACTTGGTAAGGGAGGTATAGGGATCGTGCTAAAAATCACATATCCAGATTTTAGTAAATGACCACGTTTTAAGGTCCCTAGAATCCAATTTTAACATTTTCACGATGATGTCTGTATGTGTGAATGTGTGTGTGTATGTATGTGTGTGTGTATGCATATGTGTGTGTGTGTATGTGTAGGGATTTTGTTTTCGCTCTAACTCAAATACTATCATTCAGAAAATTCTGAAACCTTGTACTTGTATCCTAGTCTAATATGAAAAGAAGCAATTAGATTTTGATGTAAATCGGATAATCGGAAATGGCACTTTACCTGAAGCTCATAATGGTTTTTCTTCAAAAAATACCATTAAATGCAATTTTTTTCGCATTTTATGTCTTATGAAAATTAAAGATTATTGAATTTTCTACAGGAATGCATTAATACTTTTTCTATATATTTTACAGATAAATTTAAAAATATTTTTTTTTATCAGTCGCGAAGCCTAAGATAACACAATTCCTTTGTTACACAGTTCATATTTCAAATGAATGTAACTGACAGTAAATGTCACTGTCAAAAAACTAATCACTTCAAATTAATAATAGTGACATTTTAAAAAGAAAATAGTAAATAAATCAATAGTTTTATGCAATGGAACAGTTTGCAACGTTAGTAGATACGTAAGTATGTATTTAAATTAATATGTGTGGCGAAGGATGATTGTTGCGTAACTATTATTATGGTTCGGATGCGGTTATTCGCTACCGAAAATCGGTCACTTTAATATGTTCTTATGTATGAATGCTATGATGATTGTGGACAAGGCGAAAGAAGAATGTTGTTAAAGAGTGAAGTGAGTCAGCTGAGCTCTTACTCGTATCCCTTTTCTTATTGTTACTATTGTTTCCGGGTTTTTGCTAACCCACTAAGTGGGAAACGCGTGATTTTATGTATGTATGTATGTATGTATGTATGTATGTAAAAATTAAATAGCGGGAGGTTTTGTGCTGGCCACATCAGATTTTTTAACTTGTTTCTAGGAAAAAAAGTTTGAAATAATGAGGTCAAATTTATTAAATATGGCTGTCAGTACATTTTCGACTTAATTCATTATATTGGCAACACTTATTTCGTTAATAACCCTGAAGTATGTGCCAAGTCATTGACACGGTTCTAGGTGTTACCGGTGTTAGAACCACGCTTGTGCTACCAGCCATTGTATCCATAAATTTAGAATTTGGTGTTTTTTTAGGCTGATAAAAATACAACGATGCTAGACAACATTTTTGGGACTGTTGCATGATGTAGAAACCGTGGATTTCAATAATCACTATTCACTTGAAAAATATTTGATTTGCGATATTTTTTAATCAAATTTTGTTTGCATTGTAACTCGCTCTATCGGATTATAAAAATACAGCGTGTGAACATCATGATTCCATCTTTTTAATTAAAAATCACAATATGCATTCGAAACGAACAGAAGGATTACCACCAGGCTCTCGAAAGAACATAGATTATAAGATCTACCGATTGCGATATTTTACCTACGGTGCTTCTATTAGTCGCGAGATCTCGTCTCGAATATCTCAAATTTTCGAGACGATTAATCTTATTCTCGTCTCGATATTTCGAGAGTAATGCCCTCGAGATTTGCTCGAGACGAGAGTAGAAGTTTGAGATCTTGATTGTTTTACCTTCCGCTACCCTTGGTAAAGGAGGTATAGGGAACGTGCCAAATATCTCATATTGAGATTTTAGTAAATGACCACTTTTAAGGTCCCAAGAATCCAACTTTCACATTTTCACGTTGATGTTTGTGTGTGTGTGTGTGTGTGTGTATGTGTAGGAATTTTATTCACGCTCTAACTCAAATACTGTCATTCAGAAAATTCTGAAACCTTGTATTTCGACCTTATTCTAATATGAAAATATACCATTAACTTTTGGTGTAAATCGGATTATCGGAAATGGCACTTTATCTTCAAAAAATACTATTAAATGCAATTTTTCGCATTTTATGTCATTATGAAAATTAAAGATTATTAAATTTTCTACTAGTATACATTAATACTTTTTCTATATATTTTACAGATAAATTTAAAAATTAATCTTTATTATAAATCCCGAAGCCTAAGATAAACACAATTCCTTTGTTATGCAGTTCATATTTCAAATGTATGTAATATGTAACTGACAGGTAAATGACACTGTCAAAAAACTAATCACTTCAAACTAATAATAGTGACATTTTAAAAAGAAAATAGTAATTAAAGAAATAGTTATATGTAATGGAATATAATATAGTTTTGCAGCATAAGTAAATACGTATGTAATTTAATAAAAATTAAATAGTGGGAGGTTTTGTGTTGGCCACATCAGAGTTTTTTTTATTACGTAAATATTTCTAATTAAAATATACAAAATAATAAAATATTTGTCGGTATAAATAAATATTTTAATTACCTCTTTATTTACATTCATATTTATTTATTTATTTATTAACTTTAGATTTATTGGGTTTTAGTAAAAAGAAAATGCACAAAAGTGACATCTATCGTATACTCTTCAAGCCAGCTTTAAGTGCCCGCACTATACGAATATATATATATATATATATATATATATATATATATATATATATATATATATATATATACAGGGTGTGCAACGAAACGCGGAACATAGGAGTTTAACATAGGATTTTAAAGATGTGCAGATATTGGCTTTCCTGTACATTTTAGAGAAAAAATACAAGAATAAAAAGATGTTTAAAATTAATTTTTACTTTTAAAAAGTCTTTACTGAATGTAGTAGAATATCTACAGCACTAGATATTTAGAAAATAAAATATGACATTTTCGCCAAAAGTGAGATAGCCATGGAAATAAAACAAGTGGAACAAAATCTCATTCTGACAGTTCAGTTTAGTATTATTGATGTGAATTGTTATAATCATTCTGTCTACATTGTTATAGTCCATAAGTTACTTTACTGTACCTTTGTGCACTATAAAATGGATTTGTTTAGTACCGAAGAATTTGTGATTTATTTTATTATTAATTATTTGACATAAATTTAAGGATAATTTATCATTTTTAATATAAACTGATAGTTCAGTTCAGTGTTAATAATCTTATTGTCGTAATCATTGTGTTTACATTATATTTCAGCATTAAATATTTAAGTATACCTAATGATTTTAATTGAAATTTTGTTTTTTATTCCCATAGCTACCTGATTTTTGGCGAAAAAAGTAAAATAATGTTTTTACCTCCCGCTACCCTAGGTAAGGGAGCTGGTGGACACGATTACTCAAATACTATCAATCAGAAAATTTTGAAATTTTGTATATTCATTCTACACTAATATGGGAAGAGCTGATTAGTTTACAGTGTATATCGGATAACCGGAAGTATCACTTGTACAAGTTTTTAACAGTTTTTCTTGAAAAAAATTCGTTGAATATAATTTTTCAGCAACTTTTACTAATAATAATGAAATATAATGGTACAATCTTCAATTCTACGATAATAGCATTTAGTAAATAGCTCTAAATAACTTTAAATATAAATTAATAATATAATTTATTTTCATCATTTTGCCTATGCCTCAAACAAAAACAATATTTTAATAACAATTTTGACATATTTAAACAAATGTCACTGTCAGGTTGTAATTACATTAAAATTAATAGTGAAACCGTGTTAAGGAGAATGTAGTAATAATATATGTATTTGAATCTAATAAAATTAAGGTTAGTAAAAATAATATATTTTCAATCGTACATAAATATATTAGAATTACTATTGATTTGCTTCATTGGCTTCCAGAATACGGGTTTGAAAAGACTTTGTGTCAAGATGCAAGTACTATTTTGATTTTTGTTAAGTGTTTCTATTATTTTTGTCAATATTTGTGAAATTTATTTTGTGTATGATATATTTGTTAAATGTAAAATAAAAATTGTTATGTGTGAATGCAAAAATATTTGAACATAATGGTTTCTTTCTTTATACTGCGTGGTTAAATACCCAGCGGGAGGTTATGGGCTGGCCACATCAGATTTTTCATGTTACTTGTAATGTTAATTTATTTACTATTTCTAATTAGAAATTCGAGACCCTCGAGTATGATATGACGAGACGAGATGCTAAGAAATCTCGTCTCGAAAATTCGAGACGAGACGAGAGTGGATTGTTTCTTGCCATTTCTCGTCTCGCGGCATCACTGGCTTCTATGAATTAAAAAGATATTTTGGGTGGTTGATATAACAGATTTCGAGTAGACACCCGGCCAATATACAGTGTGTTTAAAAACATCGTAACTCGGAGTAGGCTATGAACAAAAAAAAAATTAAATGTCAGTTTGCACGAGATATTGTCAAAAAACTTATCTCCTTAAAATTACATTTCACGATCAATTTTGACAACTTGACTTTTGAATTGAATAATGATCAGACATACGTTCCTGTGTTCATAGCCTACTCCAAATTAAGTTTTTTTTTCTGAACACACTGTACTTATTTAAGAAATGCATCAAAAAAACTTACTTGTGTTTCTGTTAAACTTAAACTCTGTGCTAGCTGTTTTCTCTCTGCCCCTACGACGTAGTGATTCTTCTCGAAAGCGTGTTCTAATTTTAATAACTGACTGGGACTGAACGCCGTCCGAATTCGTTTAGGTTTTCTGAAGGGCTGAAGGAGGAACCCCGGTATATCTGGACCTGAAAAAAATCAGAAATTTAGTCATTGTCTTTAGTAAAATTATCTTTCAAATAAAAAAGGTAGTATTTTTCCAATTAATAATATGAGTTCTGAAAGATATTTTAATAATTTAAGAAAAAAAAAAAACATCAGTAATTCAATGGCATTGTGAAATATGGTGTAATGAGGTCATGCAAAAAAAATAATTGTATCTTTTTCTGTTTAAATCGAAAAAGGATAGTCTAATTCATCGATCAGTGTGATTAAATTATTTTTTATTTATATTTTATATATATATAATATCGTTCTATTTATTTGTATAAATATAATTTTCATTTGGCGTGAAATTATGTACGTTACATCAGATGTTTCTTTCACTTTTGAATCTTTGAATTAGACGGTAGAAGTTTATAAACGCATGAGACATTGAATATATTGCAGAATATTATTTTATTCTCTATTTTGGCACGAAACAACGTTCCATCAACATGTTTACATTCATAAATTTTAGGTTATCTTTAAATGTCACTTTGACGTTTAAGACAATGTGAAAATCAAAATGGTCGTGCCTTTCACTCTGTGACGTCATTGGACAAGGGACGAAGCGGGGGTCTAGCAGCCTCATTTTAAAGAATGTCATTTTCAATTACAATTTTTTCATGATTAAAGATCGATTTGAGAAAAATAAAAAATATGGGTCTATTATTTTTCACTACTCTATCGATTAAAATTGTAAAAAAAAGTCGTGCATGACCTCATTGCGAATTTTAATTTGCGTTTTTTTTATAAAATAAAAAGAAATTATAATTAATTTTAGTTTCAAACGTACAAAAGAAAATGTGATTATTGGTTTATATGCAGAATTTAATTCTCTACAACATCTATTTGAAGCATTTTTGTCAAAAATTAATAGGCCACTTTTGTGCAAGGAAAAACTGATTTCCCAAGTTAAACGCCTATGGCCAGGTTTTCGTGTTACACCCGATAATTTGTCTGCGACAATGGATAATATTTACTCGATTAGGCCGATGATATTTTTTTTCATTTAAAAGTTGAGACGAGTCGGACTTTCGGTTTTTCGGGCCGGTCCGAAAAGTCTTATAATTAAATCAAATGTACAGTTTCCTTAATATTTTAATGAAAATGGATGGATTTAGAAGGATTAAAGTGATTTAATAACAATATCCTTCACACCATAATAAATAAAGAAAACAATTTTGAGTTATTTTACTTCAAGAATTTAAGGTTATTCACTGAAGCATAATAATGCTATTGTGATGTTACTGTTACTATTCATATACTTAAATAAAAGTTATTTTTGTTCCTATACCCAAATGGTTCAAGCAGCCAATGCACGTCATCACTTAGTGTAAAAACCTTAATGCATTAAAATCACTAATAGTGAAAAATGAAATAAAATTTCAATCATTTTTAACTGTCAAAAAGTGTATGTAGAGATGCACTCGATTTCGAGCTTTGGCCCGGCCCAAAGCCCGCCTCGATTTCGAGTCAATCATCGAGCCGGGCCGAAGATATTTTTTATCGGGCCGAATCGGGCTAATCATTTTCAAAAATCGAGGCGAGTCGGACTAATGGTTTTGGCCCGGCCCGAAAATTCGAGCTTTTCGGGCCGGCCCGAAAAAATCTTATAGTTCAATCAAATGCACAGTTTCCTTAATATTTTAATGAAAATGGATGAAGTTAAAAACGATCAAAATGATTTAATAACAACACACTTCACATATTAATAAATAAAAATGTATAATTTTACTTCAAGAATTCAAGATTATTCATTAAAGCATAATAATTATACATATTGTGATGTTACTATTATTATTGTTATTACTCGTATACTCAAATAAAACTGATTTTCGTTCCTATCATAATGATTTCTTCTCCTATTTTAGAGCAGAAACAAAGTTAGATAAAAAATCCTTATGTAAATTATATTTTTCTATATAAGATTTATGAAAAAGTTGTTTAAATTCTTTGGTAAACAAAGTGTTAAATACTCGTAGGTCTGTAATTTTTATAACAAACTTATACTAAAAGGGTCTCTTTTTTAACTAGCTACTTATGTTAACTAATGTTGAAAATTATAAGAATGTAGAGGTTTTTTATAAGTTTGACACGAAAAAAGTTAAACATTTAGCCTTAACATAAAAGTCAACATTAGGAATGCCGGATGCACCCAATTTCGAGCTTTGGTCCGGCCCGGCCCGATTTCGAGTGAATTTTCGAGCCGGGCTAGCTAATTTTTTTGTCGAATCGATCTTCGAGTCGGGCCGGTAATTTTCATTTTCGGGCCGAGTCGATCCAAACCTCAAAGTCCAGCCGGCCCGGCCCGAATGCATCTCTACACCAAATTGAAAAAAAATCTTTAATAGAATAATTTACCTAAGATTAGTAATATATCAATTTCATATATAACTATAAATGACTATTATTATAACATGCATTCTGAGAATCATTTTCATTCTGAAAAGTTATATTCCTATGTCTCGAAGCGGTTGGTAATTTTCTATAATTTACATTAATTTGACGATTCGAGGAATCACATCGTTTAAGTGCTATAATTTATTTTGACAACAAAATTTGATCATTTTAACGGCATATTAATATATAATAAAGATACCGGGAATATTAAATAAATTATATTTAATGAATCTATTGTTTATGGCGATGGATATGATATACAGCTAATTTTTCCCTAAAAAAATATCCGGAGTATTCATCAAAATCCCAAACATAAGTAGAGCGTTGTCCCGGCAAGACAGTGGGTCTGGGTTCAAATCCTGGTGGCTGACATTATCTTTTCACTCTTTCCTAATTTATAAGTATTTAAATTCGATCCCGACCGACGCCAAATATTTAGAATTTTAAATGGCACAAAAGTGACCCCTCCACGTCAGCAATGAGTGCCCGTGAGATGACGCCTGGTAAGCGCCCGCACGGTACAAATATGTCATCATCATTACCGATATCTGCGATAAAGCAGATTGGCACACCCATAAATGGGTAATATGCCGTGATGATATATTTATTTATTTAAATTAAGTGATTCTATTTTTACCTGTGTGTATGTGTGTATGTATGTGTACAAATTTAGTTTGCACTCTAACTCAAATACTATCATTCAGAAAATTCTGAAACCTTGTATTTCTACCCTATTCTAATAGGAATAGAAGCCATTAGATTTTGGTGTAAATGGTTTTTCTTCAAAAAAATACCATTAAATGCCAATTTTTCGCCTTTAACGTCATTGGAAAATTATTGATTATTGAATTTTGTACAGGTATACATTAATACTTTTTCTATATATTTTACAGATTAATTTAAAAATCATTTTTCTTTTTTTAATCCTGAAGCCTAAGATAAACACAATTCCTTTGTTACACAGTTTATTTTTCAAATGAATGTAACTGACAGGTAAACATCATTGTCAAAAAACTAATCACTTCAAATTAATAATAGTGACATATTAAATAATAAAGAAAATCTTAAATAAAGCAATAGTTATATGCAATGGAACATAATATAGTTTGAAGCATTACTAAATACGTAAGTATGTATTTAAATTAATAAAAATTAAATAGCGGGAGGTTTTGTGTTGGCCACATCAGATTTTTTATCTCTCGCTAAGAGAGGTATTGGATTCATGCTAAAATTCGCATATCCAGATTTTAGTGAATAAGCACGATTTAAGGTCCCTATAATCCGATTATAACATTTTTAAAATGATGCCTGTCTGTGTGTGTGTGTGTGTGTGTGTGTGTGTGTGTGTGTGTATGTGTGTGTGTGTATGTGTGTGTGTGTGTGTATGTGTAAGTATGGATGTTGTAGGGACTATTCCTCAAAAACTATAAGACTTAAGAACTGTTTAAGTTTGGATTCCTCAATCTGACATTCTTGGGAAGAGCTGAAAAGGTTTTGGTAACATTTGAACAACCGGAAGTAGTAGTTTCTTAGAAAAATTCTTCTACATATAATTTTTTGGAAATATTTGTTTTTAAATATTGAAGAACATAAAATTCTTCATCTAATACACTTAAAATTTCTATTATACCTTGTATAGATTTAGAGATAAAGACACTATAATATATAGAGTAATCTAATCGCAAAGGCTAAGGCACTAAGGAAACCAATTGACAAATTCCAATGTTTATAACATAGTTTGTAAATGACACATGTCAGTGTCAAAAATCAACAGTTTTAGTGACATTCTGATAGCTTTTTCTGGGAAGTATATTTAATCTTTCTTATTGTATTATTAATTAAATATTTGAATTTATAGGTAAAATGCATATATCCATCAAAAATACCACCAATTTGGTTAATGAATTGGAAGAATCTCATATTTAGGAACTTCCTTATACAATAAAAAATCTGTTGTGGCCAGCACAAAACCTTCCGTCAATTCGATGTATTTTGTATATATATATAAAAAGATTCTGTATATTCTATAAAATTGTAACCTGAACACACTTTTTTTTACAAATTTTATACCGAAAGTTCCTTTCCCTATTTTATTAGGGGTCGCTGTTTCTTACTCTTCTCTTTAACTCATTCGTGTCCAACACATCTTCTTCACGCAATTCTTCCTCTCTCAAATCTTCTGCTACACAGTCCTTCCATCTTCTCTTTGGCCTTTCTCGTACTTCCGGCATTGAAAATTCAAATCTTGAGACGAGGCGCAACTGCAAGTCACTTGCGAGGGACACTCTATCACATTCACATATAACTTTCTGACCCTACTTTCAACTTTGGTTTTGCATTTGACACTGACATCTGTCAATTAATTTTTTTTGAATATGCTGCTTCCATAATTTTAGCAAAGCTGACTAATTTTTGAAAGTTAATATCTCTTAATGTCTCTAGAACTCTATAACTCTATATCTATTGAATATGAACGAAACTGTATAATCAAACCGTATAGAGAATAAGATATTCTTTCATACTGATAATCATAAAATGTCGAAAAATGATATTTAACTGCGTTTTTTCAAGAAAAACTGTTAAAAACTTCAAATAGGGGTACTTCCGGTGGATCAATTATAACAAAAATCTAATCAGCTCTTCATATGGATGTAAAGAAGAGGACTACAAAAGAATTATAATTTTTAGAATTGTAGTATTGGAGTTATCGTCGGAGAAAAATATGTCACACACGGACACACACACACACACACACACATACAGACATCATCTTAAAAATAGCAAATTCGTATTCTATGGACCCTAAAACGTGCTTATTCATTAAAAACTCACCAACGAATTTTTTGATCAAAGACAATACCTTCCTTAAATAAAGGTGACGGAAGGTAAAAATATATATAATTAGAATTATATGTGTGCAGAAGACATGTTAAATACAATAAAATACAATATTTGGGTAAAGTTCTGTAAAGTTAGTTTAATTTTGAAGAAATTTGTGGTATCAAAAAGTCATAATTGTTTCTTGTATAGCTGCATTTGATTTTTAAAGAAATCTATAGCTATCTTTCTCACATTATAAAATGGTTTCCTGTTTTTTTATTATAATTAAATTGAGCATTTCAGATAATTATTTTTATCAAAAAACATTTGTAAAGTTGTTTATTATCTACTAAAAATGAAATTACTTGTTTATAGTTCACATAAAAATAATGTTTCCTTATCTTTAACTCAATATTTTATTGGTTTTTAAGATAACGCAGTAGTAAAATAATCATTAAATCGCACTCAAACTCATTTCTTTGTTTGACTTCGTTTTATTTTTAAATTCATAAGAAATAACTACTCTTATTTTCAAGTTATAATGAGTAAATGCCTACTGAAATGTTTCAGATAACACGTGCATAGTCGGTGAACTTATGGTTTATGATAAATTTAATTCATACATTTACATTTAGAAATTGAAATAAAATAAATAAATAAATAAATATATCGTCACGGCGTATTACTCATTTCTGAGTGTGCCACAATCTGCTTTATCGCAGATATCGGTAATGATGATGACACATTTGTACCATGCGGCCGCTTACCAGGCGTCACCTCACGGGCACTCATTGCTGGCGTGGAGAGTGCACCACAGGGATCACTTTTGTGCCATATAAAATTCGAAATATTTGGCGTCGGTCGGGATCGAACCCGGTACCCCCAGGTTCGCGACCAGACACTTTGGCACGCGGCCACAGAATACTTTTATACAGAAGCGACACTCCTTGTCGGCACCATTGTTGTTGCGATTTTACGTTTATGACCTTTAACTTTAAATTTGTTGGCAAATTTACGCGCGAAATTTAAATTATTTTAAATGATAAAAGAATAATTAGAACATAAAAGTACTAAAATTTTAATTTTATTAACGAATTAAACAGAAATCAGATAAAATAA
The DNA here is from genome assembly GCA_943142095.1 of Ophonus ardosiacus. Lineage (NCBI taxonomy): Eukaryota > Metazoa > Arthropoda > Insecta > Coleoptera > Carabidae > Ophonus > Ophonus ardosiacus. The sequence goes on from OW964840.1 coordinate 13,668,614, forward strand.
TCATATAATTATATTTTTATTGAACAAATACCTGAATTTTACAAATTCATTTTCTCTATCTTTGATGTGGGAAACACAAACGTCAGACTCGATGATCGATGAATATATCCCATATATCCTTCTCCATCAAATCTTTTCTTCCGCAGGCCTTGAGCCACATTTTACACCTATATTTATTAAATGAATATACATTTTACATGATATGGTAGTCGTCTTACATAACTTACATTTCTGGATCTTTCGGAAACGAAAAAAACTTACATTTTCCTTTCTCCATTTTTTAAATCTATTTATTGAGTCCTTATATGAACAAACAAGTCCTCCCGATTCTACTTTCTTCATATCTATCCATTTCATTAGAAACTAACACCACTTCTAAAATTCACAAACAGTTCACAAAATGACATGTCAAAAGTGAGAAGCCGTGTTTGGTTTGCTTGAATTAGCCATAACCCTAAAATATATGGGCGTGACAAGCTGAGACAACAGCTCTTCCAGAATATGTGAAATATAATGATTTTCCTTATGATAACGAATTTTCCTATCGTTTTTTGAAAATATAACATATTTGTTCTTATTAGAAATCATTTTGTGTGTCTCAATATACTTTTATTATTGACCCCCTAACGGAAAATGTTCACGTCGAGATAATGAAAAGAAGAAAGAATCGTAAGATACGAAGATATGCCGAAACAATCCGATTTTATCCAATTAGCCCTTTAAATTCGTTGGCATACTCTTTCTCTCTCTAATTTTCGTTTCTCTCTCTGACTGTCGCTTCTGTATACATGTTTATTCTGTGACGCGGGTACGGGACCCCATTGAGAAATTTTGATTTAAAATTTACAATTTTCTTTCTGGTTTATGTGCGATTTTAAAATTCTGAATCTGACCAATCAGTATCTATCACGTGACTTGTCACTGCTTGTCATTTGACGTTTCACCAGTTATCAATTCAGATTTTAGGTTACAATTTTATTTACATATCCATTTGTTAGAGACTAATGAATAAAATGATGTTTTAATAATATCGGGAATGTTTTTATCTCTCGATAAGAGAAGTATTGAAATCATGCTAAAACAAATCTGATGTGGCCAACACAAAACCTCCCGCTATTTAATTTTTGTTACGTTAAATACATACATATACCTACTGATTTACTAACGCTGTAAACTGTTCCATTGCATAAAACTATTGCTTTATTTACTATTTTCTTTTTAAAATGTCACTATTATTAATTTGAAGTGATAAGTTTTCTGACAGTGACATTTACTGTCAGTTACATTCATTTGAAAAATGAACTGTGTAACAAAGGAATAGTTTTTATCTTAGGCTTCGCAACTAATAATAGTAATTTACGTAACAAGAGCTGAAAGTGATACTTTACTGGGTGAGCAAGCATATTCCAGAGCGAGCCGTAGGTGAGCTTTGGAAGCTTGTGAGCCCAGTATAGACACTTTCAGGTCATGTTGGGTACAATATTTTATTTGCGATCCTGAAAAAAGAATACAAAAGTTTTATTTTATTTTTTACTGCGAGCAAATAAGAAATAAATAAACAACTGATCTCCGTGGAAACATTTAGCTTTACCGGTCCCGGGATCGGTAAAGTACTTTCCGATCCCTTATAGACAACTTTCCGAGCTAGCTCAGCAAAAAAGGACTTTCCGGTCTAAATAGTGATCAGAAAGAGCACATTTTCTGGGCGATCGCGAAAAAAAAAAAATTTTTAAATTTATCTGTAAAATATATGTATAGAAAAAGTATTAATGTATTCCTGTAGAAAATTCAATAATCTTTAATTTTCATAAGACATAAAATTCGAAAAAATGGCATTTAATGGTATTTTTTGAAGAAAAACCACTATGAGCTTCAGGTAAAATGCCATTTCCGGTTTTCCGATTTATACCAAAATCTAATGGCTTCTTTTTATATTAGAATAGGATAGAAATACAAGGTTTCAGAATCACAATCGGAATACTGGCTAAATTGTACACTTTCCGGTAAAGGTAAGTTTTATCGTCTTATTTTAGCCTCAGGAATATGTGGTTAAGCTATGTGCTACATCCCCCTATTTTAGAGACAGCCTGTATAACAGCATAGAATAATCCCTATGATCGGGTCTTAGATGAACACCCTGTATTCTGTAATGTATTTAAAAGTATGCGAACTATTTTAAAATACACAAACACTTTAAGAAGTACAAGTATGTAAATTCAAAACAATTTGTTCGTGTTTTATTTTTCGGCTTAATTTACATATAAAGACTCTGGTATTTTATATACGTATTTATATTCAAAACACTTTAGTCCGTATTTGTCTTTAAGTTAACATCGATTTCAACAAATCTCAATAAACACCTTCTTCAGTGTGTTCAGAAAAAAACCTAATTCGAAGTAGGCTACGAACACAGAAACGTATGTCTGATCATTATTCAATAGGGCTGTTGTAAGAATTTTTATATGACTTCTAAGTATTAAATTTGAAAAGATATTGTTCTTTAAAGAGCCTCAAATTTCCAAATTTGAAAATATCACGAAATATCCTTGGGATATTTTACAATTAATTTTTGAAATTTGGATAAAATTATGAATAAGTCACGTGATCTGAAACAGAATGTGACGTCAGAGTACATACATCTTCAGCGGTTCTAAGGTGTCAAGTGTATTGTCAAAGTTGTCAAACAAGTGTCAAATAAGAATCACGACCAGAACTTTAAAGTAAAATATATTATCAATTTATATAATAAATTCAGTTATTATATTTTATTTTACCTCAACTCTTTAACACCCCTTATTTCGGTAGCAGTAAAACAATCGTTCTGATATAAATTCAGCCATCATCCAGCTATCGACCTTCGGCTAATTGTCCGGTTTAGCTTGAGTGTAATTTGAATTAGCCATTATATTACTTTATTATTCATTTACAATGAGCAATGTCAGCGTCAAATGTCAAATTAAAATATTTTGTTATTAACATGTGACAAACTTTAGCCTACGTTTATTTATATAAATAATATGAATAAACGTAGGTGATGGAAAAACTATTTTCCTATTGGCTATTAATGATGTAATGTATGTGCTTCTACGTCATAGGAGTGGGGGGTAGTTTTTCAGGACGCCAATCTTTTTATTTAATTATTTCTACAAATAACAACAAATTATTAAAATAAAAATTATTACTAAGAAAACCATTCCATAAACTTGCATTTAAAATAGTTTTTGAAAAATGTGAAACAGGCTCATTCAAAATTCAAGTTGTCATAATTGATCGTGAAATGTAATTTATGGAGAAAAGATGATTAAATAAGGATACAGAATATTGCCATTCACTGTTTTCTAATTTATTTCTAATTCTAAAATAAGGATTCTAGAAGAAAAACATTTTTGACAATATCTCGTGTCAAATTGACATGTAATTAAATACTTTCAAATTGACATACGTTTTTTTGTTCATAGCCTACTCCGAATTAGGATTTTTTTAAAAACACTGTACAGTGCTGGCCAAAAATGCACAACCTTTATATTTTTTCGCGACCAAACACTCAGGCACGCGGCCACGAGACCTGAAGAACCGCGTTCGATCCCGACCGGTGTCACATATTTCGAATTTTAAATGGTAAAAAAGTGACCCCTGTGGTGCACTCTCCATGCCAGAAATAAGTGCCCGTGAGGTGACGCCTGGCAAGCGCCCGCAAGGTACAAATATGTCATCATCATTACCGATATCTGTAACAAAGCAGATTGGCAGAAAAAGTCTTCAGTAATGTCTCTGGATTTTTAACACTGACATTTATGTCAATTATAAACATTTTCATTTTTCATCTGGTTTCCATGAGCTATTTGATTCATTATACAATGGATTATTTTACATATACAGTCTGTCCCATTTAGAGGTGCCACCATTGGGATCTCGAGAACTATAAGAGATACGATGTCGGTTAAATGGAACTTTTTGTGCGCCTTTAGGAGGCCATCTTAGATGTGCTTTTGTTTTTCCAAAAATTCTCATAGGGCACTAGATAATGACGAAAAACTGAATATTGTTTATTTTTTCTTTTTCAAATAACATCTAACAACAAATATAAAACATAATAACCCTTAAATCATTGAAAAGAGAAAAAAATAATGATTTTTTTGAGACTGAAATTAGATATGAGTTCCATTTAAAAAAATATAAGTTTGTGTTATATCTCGAAAATTTACGGATATAAAAATTTATTTCGTACGCCACTGGTTAGATAATAAAATATCTATCTTTTATATTTGAAACGTTTTTCTCAATTACTAATAGTTTAGAAGTAATTTGAAAAAGAAAAAATCAACAATATTCAGTTTTTCGTCATTATCTAGTGCCCTATGAGAATTTTTGGAAAAACAAAAGCACATCTGAGATGGCCTCCTAAACGCGCACAAAAAGTTCCATTTAACCGTCATCGTATCTCTTATAGTTCTCGAGATCCCAATGGTGGCACTTCTAAATGGGGCACACTGTATACTATTTTTGACCAAAGAAAATACCTCCCTTATAAATAACTGACGGGAGGAAAAAAATAAACTGTCATTTTTACATTTCTATCTAAAATCAAATATGTATTGATCTATTTGTAACAATAATGCATCCAGTTTTTTATAACACTGTTATAATAATACAAATATAAAAGCCATTTTATCAAGAATACATTCTCATTGGCTTTTTATTATATTATACAGTACCTATAAGTCAAAAAGCTAAAAGCTGAACATCCCCTCTTTGTTAATAGTATACGATTGACTTTCGCATTTGATAAAGGGCCCAACAATAGACTAATCTGGTTCGCGCCCTATTTGTGAAGGGTCAGGCCCTTCAAGAGTACCAGACCGTAAATCGTCCCATGAAACTTAAAAAGGTCCTAATCAGCTTGTGACGTTAGCACAAAGGGCTTAGGAGGGAGACGCCATTTTGAATTAGTAAAAAATGGAGTATTGTATTCACAATATAAAGATCAGTTAATATATTATATAATGTGTGTTTTATATTATATAAGAATTATAATTTCGTGTATAGTAAAACAGTAAATAAAATTGAATAGGGTTGTTGCAAGAATTTTTATATGACTTCTAAGTATTAAATTTTAAAAGATATTGTTCTTTAAAGAGCCTCAAATTTGAAAATATCACGAAATATTCTTTAGATATTTTACAATTAATTTTTGAAATTTGCATAATAAAATTTTCAATAAGTCACGTGATCTGAAACAAAATCTGACGTCAGAGTACATACATCTTCAGCGGTACTAAGGTGTCAAGTGTATTGTCAAAGTTGTCAAACAAGTGTCAAATTTTTAGATTGGTTCAAGTTGTATAATATTTAGGTAATAAAAAATTCAAAATAAAATAAGTAATTTACGATTTTGTATTGTGCCTTCTTACAAAAATACTGTTAGGAACAAAGCTACTATAGAGTTTATAAATTTTACAAAAATTGTGGCTAGAAGCAGTAGGTCGAAGAGCTGATAATTTGTCAGAAAAATCGTGTCTTCATGTTTGTGAAGATCATTTCAACTTTCATCCACCTTCACGATAACAGTATATTTTGTTGCTTCACTTTATGATAGATCTACATGTCCTATAGCAGATTCAATGTAAGAATCACGACCAGAACTTTAAAGTAAAATATATTATCAATTTATACAGCAAATTCAGTTTTTATATTATATTTTACCTCAACTCTTTAACACCCCTTATTTCGGTAGTAGTAAAATAATCGTTCTGATATAAATTCAGCCATCATCCAGCTATCGACCTTGGATAAATTGTCCGACTTAGCTTGAGTGTAATTTGAATTAGCCATTATTACTTTATTATTCAATTATAATGAGCAATGTCAGCGTCAAATGTCAAATTAAAAGATTTTTTATTAACATGTGACAAACTTGAGCCTACGTTTATTTATATCAATAATATGAATAAACGTAGGTGATGGAAAAACTATTTTCCTATTGGCTACTAATGATGTAATGTATGTGCTTCTACGTCACAGGATTGGGGGGTAGTTTTTCAGGACGCCAATCTTTTTATTTAATTATTTCCACAAATAACAACAAATTATTAAAATAAAAATTATTACTAAGAAAATCATTGCATAAACTTTTACACATTTTAAACATTTAAAATAGTTTTTGAAAAATGTGAAACAGGCTCATTAAGCATACCTCTTCTCGCAATCAAAAATCTTTTTAAATTCTCATTCCTTTTTTCATTTTCAATCAGCTACAAGTAAAATTTTTGGTCGGCCTTTGTCAATATGTCTTATTGGTTAAAGAATTTTTTGTTAAGTATACTTAAGAGATATGCAATTCATTAAACTATATTATGTATACCAATCATTAATACATTAATGAAATATGAAGAATGTATTCTAAGAAATGATTATCAGTAATTATAATTAGGCCATATTGAAATGAATGTAATCTATTTTGACACAAATTAATATTAGTTTATAATTAATTATCAATATTAATAATATGTATATTATTAGTTGCTTAATAACGATTGATACGAGAAAAACAAACAATAATTATAAATACTATTTAAAACATATTAGCTAAGAAGTTAAATATTTTAAATAGCATTGAAATTAGCGTATTTATTCAAAACATTTATGTTAATTGTAGCCTCTTTTGGGGCAATGAGCGGAGCATATAGGATAAAAGTTTTGTCAAAAGAGGATAAATGCGGAAATGGACACTCTGAAATTTACACAGAGATGAACAAGCACTCCATTTTACAAATGGTGCCTGATAGAATCAATAAAATGTACACCATTGACAAAACTTACAGGATAATAATTCCTGAAAGGGATGCCTGGGAACACTCTCAAAGTCCAGTAGAAAGAGACGACATAGTCATCTATACAAACGGCTCCAAAACAACCAATGGAACCGGAGCTGGAATACATGGAGCAAAGGGACTAAGACGCAACCAATCGGTTGGACTTGGGACAAATGCAACAGTATTCCAAGCAGAAGTACACGCAATTTTAACCAGCGTGCAATTACTATTGGAGAAAAACTACCACAATAGAAGAATCTCCATAGTAACAAACAGCCAAGCCGCACTTAAGGCGCTAAACTCGTGTGAGGTAGGCTCAGGACTAATTCTGGACTGCATCCACAGATTGAATGCCTTAGGAGCGACGAATAAATTAAGATTGATATGGGTACCCGGGCATTCAGAAATTGAAGGAAACCAGGCAGCCGACCATCTTGCAAAAGATGGGACAAATATACCTTTTATAGGACCAGAACCTGCTTGCGGAATAACTGCGCAAACAGTTAAGCAAGAACTTAATATTTTGCTTTGGCAATGGCACAAACGGCATTGGACAGCCACATCAGGCCAAAGACATTCCAAGCTCTTCCTGAATGAGCCATCCAAGAAAAGAACAGACAACTTACTTGTAATGAGCAAGCAAGATGTCAGACTAATAACAGGACACTGTCAATTAAATAAACATTTGCATAGGTTGGGCTTCAAACAAGAACCAACATGCAGAGGATGTGAAGAAGAGGATGAAACCCCTGAACACTTAATATGTCACTGCGAAGCATTTATGGCAAGCAGATATAGTGTTTTAGGAGCAAAGAAATTGCACACTGAGACACTAAAGGACATTAGTCTACAGAAAATCTTGGAGTTTACAAAACATACAGGGCTCCTAGATTAGGAGTAAACACGGAGGGTACACTAGACCAGAAAGGTCGCAGTACAGGGGCAAGAATGAACCACCTCCCGACAATAATAATATAAATAAAAGCCTCTTTAACCCACGCATGGCCAATGTTCAAAATTTTAGAGAAATTCCATGGATACTTATAGCCGAGACAGATGACAAAAATTTATGATCATTAAGGGTTAGATATAGTATGCGACCTGAAATTGAGACTGATGACAGATGTCAAAATTGCGTCAATTAACAAACCAAAAAATATTGAATGTAGTAAGCACGTTTCACTTATTGTATTCTACTTGTACAGTTCAAAACAATAAGTAGCACGTTCTTACTACACTTAATATTTTCTAGTTTATTAATAGACGTAATTTTGACATCTGACATTTTTTTGGGAGTTTTTTTATTAAATATTGAAGAACATAAAATTCTCCATCTAATACACTTAAAAATTTTATTATATCTTGTATAAATTTAGAAATAAACACACTAATTTTTATAGAGTAAACTAATCGCAGAGGCTAAGGCACTAAGGAAACCAGTTGACAAATTCCAATGTTTATAACATAGTTTGTAAATGACACATGTCAGTGTCAAAACAGTTTTAGGGACATTCTGATAGCTTTTTCTGGGAAGTATATTTAATATTTCTTATTGTTTTATTAATTAAATATTTGAAATTATAGGTAAAATTGTGGTAAAATGCATATATCCATCAGAAATACCGCTAATCTGGTTAATGAATTGGAAGAATCTCTGACATTTAAAAACTTCCTCATACAATGAAAAATAGATATAATTAGAATTATATGTGTGCAGAAGGCATGTTAAATACAATAAAAAACAATATTTGGGTAAAGTTCTGTAATATTTTGTTATAAAACGACGGTTCGAAAGCGAAGTGCAATACAATACTTATATAGCCTAACATGGAAATGGCGAGAGGGCTTGTGCTGGTCACAACAAATTTTTACCTCCCGCTACCCTAGGTAAGGGAGGTATAGGGATCGTGCTAAAAATCACATATAGAGATTTTAGTGAATAAGCACGTTTTGATGTCCTCAGAACCCGATATTAACATTTTTACAATGATGTCTGTGGGTATTTATGTGTGTGTGGATGTGTGGATCTGGTGGACACGATTACTAAAATACTATCAATCAGAAAATTTTGAAATTTTGTATATCCATTCTACACTAATGTGGGAAGAGCTGATTAGTTTTCAGTTTATATCGGATAACCGGAAGTATCACTTGTACAAGTTTTTAACAGTTTTTCTTAAAAAAAAATTCATTGAATATAATTTTTCAGCAACTTTTACTAATAATAATGAAATATAATGGTACAATCTTCAATTCTACGGTAATAGCATTTAGTAAATAACTCTAAATAACTTTAAATATAAATTTATAATATAATTTATTTTCATATATCATTTTGCCTATGCCTCAAACAAAAACAATATTTTAATAACAATTTGACATATTTAAACAAATGTCACTGTCAGGTTGCAATTACATTAAAATTAATAGTGAAACCGTGTTAAGGAGAATGTAGTAATAATATATGTATTTGAATCTAATAAAATTAAGGTTAGTAAAAATAATATATTTTCAATCGTACATAAATATTAGAATTACTATTGATTTGCTTCATTGGCTTCCAGAATACGGGTTTGAAAAGACTTTGTGTCAAGATGCGAGTACTATTTTGATTTTTGTTAAGTGTTTCTATTATTTTTGTCAATATTTGTTTAATTTATTTTGTGTATGATATATTTGTTTAAATGTAAAATAAAAATTGTTATGAGTGAATGTAAAAATATTTGAACATAATGATTGCTTTACTTATACTGCATGGTTAAATACCCAGCGGGAGGTTATGGGCTGGCCACATCAGATTTTTTATGTTTATATTTTAAAATCTAAATTATAAATTGTAAATTCGTAAATTAAATTCATCATAAATCAGCCCTAAAACAAGCTGCTCTTGAGTCTAAAGACCTAATATTTCTTTGAAAATCTCATACTCTCGAACACTGTGGTTAAGTTATCAAGCAGAAATTTACATTGATATACTTGTTAGCGGTCTCGAGCTAATTAATTCAAACTGTGATATCACCCCAATCTCGTACTTACCCTTGTGGGAGGGGTAAACGCTGAACTAAGGGTTAAAAGGCATAGAAAATAAAACGTATTATGTTAACCAAACACGCAACCTGAGCACGGAACAGTATGGATCGTTGAAGTCGAGTGCTATGTTGATGATATGATATATTGTTTTTTAAGGGGGGGTTTTGTATTTATATTTATTTAACAGAGAGAAGTGTTTTATTTTTATGAAATCTAGTTTACTATTTTAATTAGTGTGATTATCTGCCAGATGTAAAACGAGGTTTTCAATTATACTATTCGTGATAGAATTACTTTTTATAGTGGTTTTTATTACTACTTTTTATGAACTCATGCATACCGTGTTTTATTTTTCTTTTTCATTTTATTTCATATACTTCATTATATTTTTACTAGATGTATCTGTTGCAAATATTTGCAACAAAAAATATTATGGGGAAATGTTATTAAATTATTTTTTTTTGTATATTTAGGGCCGGTTTTTCAATCGCTTGTTAAAGTGTTTGTTAACTACCTAGCAGATTAAATTTATCCATCAGATAAACTCCATTAGAGATGCACTCGATCTCGAGCTTTGGCCCGGCTCGGTCCGAAGCCCGCCTCGATTTCGAGTCGATCATCGAGCCGGGCCGAAGATATTTTTTATCGGGCCGAATCGGGCTAATCATTTTCAAAAATCGAGGCGAGTCGGACTTTTGATTTTGGCCCGGCCCGAAAATTCGAGCTTTTCGGGCCGGCCCGAAAAATCTTATAGTTCAATCAAAAGCACAGTTTCCTTAATATTTTAATGAAAATGGATGAAGTTAAAAAGGACCAAAATGATTTAATAACAACAAACTTCACATATTAATAAATAAAAATGTATTATTTTACTTCAAAAATTCAAGGTTATTCATTAAAGTATAATAATTATATTGTGATGTTGCTATTATTATTGTTATTACTCGTATACTTAAATAAAAGTGATTTTTGTTCCTACCATAATGATTTCTTGTCCTATTTTATTAGATAAAAAAATCCTTATGTAAATTATATTTTTACTTCTCGCTAAGAGAGGTATTGGATTCATGCTAAAATTCGCATATCCAGATTTTATTGAATAAGCACGATTTAAGGTCCCTAGAGTCCGATTATAACATTTTTAAAATGATGTCTCTCTGTGTGTGTGTGTGTGTGTGTGTGTGTGTGTGTGTGGATGTGTGTGTATGTATGTCTGGATGTTGTAGACACTATTCCTCAAAAACTATAAGACTTAAAAAATATTTAACTGCAGTTTCCTCAATCTGACATTCCTGGGAAGAGCTGAAAAGGTTTTGGTAACAAATGAACAACCGGAAGTAGTAGTTTCTTAAAAAATTTTTTTTATTAAATATTGAAAAACATAAAATTCTCCATCTAATACACTTAAAAATTGTATTATATCTTGTATAGATTTAGAGATAAAGACAATATAATTTATAGAGTAAACTAATCGCAGAGGCTAAGACACTAAGGAAACCAGTTGACAAATTCCAATGTTTATAACATAGTTTGTAAATGACACATGTCAGTCAGTGTCAAAAATCAACAGTTTTAGTGACATTCTGATAGCTTTTTCTGGGAAGTATATTTAATCTTTCTTATTGTTTTATTAATTAAATATTTGAAATTATAGGTAAAATTATAGGTAAAATGCATGTATCCATCAGAAATACCGCCAATCTGGTTAATGAATTGGAAGAATCTCTGACATTTAGAAACTTCCTCATACAATGAAAAATAGATATAATTAGAATTATATGTGTGCAGAAGACATGTTAAATACAATAAAAAACAATATTTGGGTAAAGTTCTGTAATATTTTGTTATAAAACGACGGTTCGAAAGCGAAGTGCAATACAGTACTTATATAGCCGAGAGGTCTTGCGCTGGCCACAACAGATTTTTCTATATAATTTTACAGATAAATTTAAAAATCAATTTTTTAAAAAATCCCGAAGCCTAAGACAAACACAATTCCTTTGTTACACAGTTCATATTTCAAATGAATGTAACTGACAGTAAATGTCACTGTCAAAGAACTAATTACTTCAAATTAGTAATAGTGACATTTTAAAAAGAAAATAGTAAATAAAGCAATAGTTTTATGCAATGGAACAGTTTGCAGCGTTAATAAATACTTAGTTATGTATTTAAATTAATAAAAATTAAATAACGGGAGGTTTTGTGCTGGTCGTAACAGATTTTTATACCAAAGTTTTTATAAATATGAAACTTTTATTCATAATTTTAATAAAATAGCCTATTGTTCTTGTTCATAGTTTATTTTTATTAATAATTAATTTCATTTATTCACAGGATGAGGATATCAGCTATAAATAGAACAGAGAAAACTACATAAATGTAAGTGAAACATTTAAACACTTAAATTCTTACCTTATCTATAGTTTGAACTGTAAATAAGTAATATTATTGTAATTTTAAAATGTTCTAATTATTCTTATCCAATTCTAAATTAAGGAGAATATGAATCTAGTATCGTTAATCTTAATGGCATAAAACAAATAAAACTACTTTATTAATCAAAAACTCATTAAATCATTTCCTTTCGACATAAAGTCAACGCTAAGTTTACCAAATGACTCATTCAGTGCTACTTTTATTATATGTGAATTATTTGAGCGATTTCAAGCTATTACGAGCAATTTACAAAGGAAGCAGGGTTATTTTCAAATGCACGTGCAATACTTACGGATCGAAAGATCGAATGACATTCATTAAATGCTTTTATTGTTTTATTCACAATCGGCTATACCCAAATCGTTCAAACAGCCAATGCACGTAATTAATAAAAATTTAATTTTAGTAACTAGATGTGTGACGTCATGTACTGGTACGTTTGCAGAGGTTTTACAATCTTTATGAAAGGAGTTATACAGATTGCAATCTGTATTATCGACATACTAATGAACTGTCACATCTACAAAATAAATACTATATTTTAGTCACTGTCCATTTCTATTTAAATTATTTTATAATACTAACCTTATTTATACTTACGTATGCGATATAAAGGCAATAAATAAAAGTGAGCCGAATTTCAAAGAAATATGCCGAATTCTTCTTATTGATTAGAAGTGCTACCTTTAGCAGATTCACAGATTTTGTGTTTGCGTTAACGGTCACGTTGCGTCGTTGCGTTGCGTGTAACATTACTTTATTATAAATAGGCCTTTACAACGCTCAAAAATGTTTCAAGCACGTTACAAATATTTTTCAAATAATAACTTTGACAGTATGAACATACAAATTATCAATGTTGCCAACTATAGTAACAATTAAACGAATAATATGACGTTGATGTACATTATTTATATATTATTCATATCATATACAGAGTGGTTGATTTTTTATTGACCAGCTTATATCTTCTGAAATATTAAAGATACAAAAAAAAAGTTAAATACAAAAGTTGTTTAATACAACCTGATATATAATTTAGCATAAACAATTTTTTTCCCAAGGCCTGCCATTTTTTTGGAAAAATGTTTAACTTTAATTTTTTAAATGGAACACCTGTATATTTTGACAGAATAAGATTCTTAATAAATTTCTCTTTACAATGATGTGTAACAAGTAAGGATTTACTTTTAAATTATGTCCTATAAAGCAAAAAGAAATATGATAAAAGTAGGCTATGATATTCTATTGTTTATACCTGTAACTTCTGTCACACATGAACATTGGCTACGTAGGGGTTTTCCTTTGAATAAAATTATGTCTAATAAAGCAAGTAATAGAATTACTAGTATTGATGATTTACAAAATTATTAATACTTTTATTTATGACAGATGTTACTGGTATAAACAATAGAATATCACAGCCTACTTTTATCGTATTTCTATTTGCTTTATTAGACATAATTTAAGGGTAAACCCGTACTTGTTATACATCACTGTAAAGAAAAATTTATTTAAAATTTTATTCCGTAAAAATATACAGGGTGTTCCATTTAAAAAATCAAAGTTAAATATTTTTCTGGAAAATTGGTAGGCCTTGGAAAAAAATTGTTTATTCTAAATTATAGACCGGGTTGTATCAAATAACTTTTCTATACCGGGAGTTTATTTTATCAGTAAACATAGTGTATATCATTGCCATAGTTACGGTATGAATGTTTGACAGCAATGTATTGAAGCGTTTATTATATGAGTAAACATAGGCGTTTAACATGGGAAGCAGTTTTTGGTCAATACAAAGGTCTGGCAATAAATTAAGCCATGCTATTGACCATGATAATAGTACATTACATCTTGTACATTATTTAATATTAATTACTTTAATAATATTGCAAAAATTACAAAAAATTGTCAAATAAATAATTGTTTCAGTTTTTTATTATGCAATATGAAAAGATTTCTGAATGTCTCCGTGGCGCAGTGGTTATAACACTAGCGTCTGAATTTTTTTGTTGGGGTTCGATTCCCCATTGGGGTAATTATTTTATTTTTTTTACATAAAAATTGTTGAACTTTTAAAAATCAGTTTATATTTCCATATTACAATCATTTGAAAATAATAATAACTGTAATAAATAAAGAGAAAATGATTGAGAATAATTGATTACAATAATCAAAATATTGATGTAATAACAATGCATTGTATTTTATTTGATAAATAGAGTAGACATAATATTTGCACAAATTTATTATATTTCAGTTATTTTTATTAATATCAAAGGAAATACAATGCATTGTTATTGCATCAATATTTTGATTATTGTAATCAATTATTCTCAATTATTTTCTCTTTATTCATTACAATGTTACTATTATTTTTAAATGATTGTAATATAGAAATATAAACTGATTTTTAAAAGTTCAACAATTTTTATGTAAAAAAAAATAAAATAATTACCCCAATGGGGAATCGAACCCCAACCAAAACTTTCAGACGCTACTATTATGTCCACTGACCCACGGAAATATTTGCAAATATTTTCATATTGCATAATAAAAAACTGAAACAATTATTTATTTGACAATTTTTGTAATTTATTGTAATTTTTGCAATATTATTAAAGTAATTATTATTGAATAATATACAAGATGTAATGTATTATTATCATGTTCAATAGCATGGCTTGATTTTTTGGGGGACACTTTGTATTTAGAAAAAACTGCTTCCCATGTTAAACGCCTATGTTTACTCATAAAATAAACGCTTCAATACATTGCTGTCAAACATTTATACCGTAACTATGGCAATGATATACCCTATGTTTACTGATAAAATAAACTCCCGGTATATCTAGATATAAGCTGGACAATGAAAAATCAACCATCCTGTATACGTCCCGCTCCCTGATTCTATCTGTCATTATATTTGCATCTGTTATTAGTTGAGGATCCTAACTCCCGTATCTCGCATATTTTAAGTCGAACACCGTACTTTTTGCCCTAAAGTTAAAAGTTACATATTCTTATAGGAAATTTTCCGACAAATTTGATGGTGTTGTTCTTAATACCCTATCTCATTGCGAAAACTCAAAAATCCATATTTTCCAAAAAAAATACAAAATTTCAATTTTAAAACTTTTTTCACTTTTACTTGTCATATCTTCTGTATAAATTGAGATATTTGTGCCGTTTTTTCACTAAATCATTTTCTCATGTATTCTGCGACTTCTGGATTAAAAAAATACTAAATGTTACTAATAGAATTTTTTTTAGTAAATAAATTTTGAAAAGGGAACACGTCATTTTTTCTTTTTATAGTAAAAATTTTAAGCAGCGACAAACTTTTCGTCCTTAAGAGATAGGTACCAACATACAGCGAGTAAAATTTAGAGAAAGGATCATAGAAGTTTTTCCTCTTGAAATTTTTTTTTGTAAAATGCACCAGTTTCGTAATATTTAAAGTTAAAGTTAAGGGTTTTCCGTTGAAAATTCCCGCGCGCTGAACACGCTCTACTATTGTCTGCCGAACTGCCGACCTTCCGCTTACGCACGCTTTTTTTAGAGACATGTAGTTTATACTTTATAAACAGAAAATGAATTAAAAAAAAAGCTATTTACCAGAGATGGTGATAAATAAAAATAAGATTTCTTATGATTTAAATTATTGGAGTTAAATATGTAAATTAGTTACATGTTATAACAGAAACAAATATAAATAAACACAATTAGTTATTTATATATATATATATATATATATCAGTAGCGTAACTAAGGGGGGGTTAGGTGGGTGCGCTCACCCCCCTGTGAAGATTTTCAAGGCATAGGCGCCTTTTTCAATAATTCAATTAAAATCTTTTTTTTTTAATTTGATCTTATAAATAAAAAAAATATTAATACAATCTGCAATCCTTTTCATCCTAATATTTTTAATATTTTAATATACCTATTAATTTTAACATAAATATATTAAATAGTAAGTTTAATTAGTTTTATTTGTTGAATACTATTTTCTTTTTCACATCGCCACATCGACAAGACAAGTTGTATTTAAATGCAGGCGTCTGGCGTGTTTCCTATGCTACTGTCTACTGTGTACTATCTTCTGTGCTGTTTTATGAAGTTCAAAATACTATTTAATAATGCGTTCATTTAAGAAAAATATGTCCGGATGGCAGAGAAAAAAAGAAAATGCATTAAAAGAGAGTACAAATGGTGTTCTTAAAATAAATATATTCTTTTACCAGTAATAATTTAGACAATTCGGAAGTTTGTAAAAAGAGTAACGAGTAACCCTGGTTTTGGATGAATATAAGAAACTCAAACTCGTAGGCTAAACTTTTAATTATATTATACCAATTATTTTTTACATTTTTTGTAAAAACAATTTTATTTTTATTACTAAGGTTATATAACTGTTGGACATCTGTCGTTTATACAGAAGCTCACAAAATTAATCATTTTGTAATTCAATAATTATACAAAAATACAGTTTTATATTTTTCAAATAATTCTACATGTTTATTTTATACAATATAATAAATATTTGGTCATACTGTGCGAATATCTCCAAAAATATATTTCGCTTGTCATAAAGTGTGGTTGGTGTGACGTGTAGACAACCTCCAATATGGTACACCATGGGCAACGTTCTGCTTGTACAGAGCGGCTAATAGTCTATATAACTGGCGACCGAACTGGACATAAAATCCCTCACGGTCAAAAACAGAAATATTTGGAAGAAAATCACATTGGAAAAGTGAACTAGCATAACTGGTTAATATCTTCAGATATAGAATTATAAAAATCACATGCAATTATTGCATTATAACATATTTATATTTCTGTAGCCATATATAAATAAATAAATAAATAAATAAATAAATAATAACTGTTGTTGATTTTTTTATATTTTACTTTAAATAAATTAAGAATTTATTATGGCGCCTTTTTCCCGAGAAAAAACCCGTCTGTGGATTTTCCTAGTTACGCCACTGATATATATATATATATATATATATATATATATATATATATATATATATATATATATATATATATATATTTACAGATAAAGCATGTATGTAAATAGAAACAGTTTACTTTATTCTATACAATGCGAAAATAATTTTTTTCTTTGGAATTTCATGTATTTATCTATGTAACTTTTATGATATTTAAAATCATTTGCAGTCATGTCTACATGAGATGTACCAAACCCTTCAATTTTTTGCAACATCATATCATTTATTTTCTTATCTTTCGTATGAATTTTTTGTTCCCGTTCTTTAGTTGCTATTTATTTATTTATTTATTTATTTATTTATTTAAGTACACTACCCAACAGGCGTAGCCTAATAAGAGGGTAGGAAAAAAATACATAGAAATATACAACAATTGAAGGAACAAACAATATAATTAATTAATCGAACAGTTAAAGAGTTAAATTACAGTTATGAAGTTTATAACAAAATTCACTAAATACAGAAAAGAATATATCAACTTTATCCGAGTAAAGATTACTAAATTTACACATACGTGTTATCGGTGAACACATACGAACATTAGTTCTAGCAGCAGGAATATAGAATGTATAGGACGATCGGGTATTAGTCACTGGAGCAAAGAAATTCAAGAAATTTAAGCAAATAGGGTCATCAACGATATTATGAACTAACTTAAAGACATATACCATAGTATTAAAACGTCTCCTGAAGAATAATGATTTAAAATTAAAAATATTAAGTAAAACTTCATAAGAAAGTTGATTATCGGGATATGACCTCATTATCTTAAAATAAATGTATCTCAAAAACTTTTTTTGTACGCACTCAATTAGTTTACCGTGAATTTCATAATGGGGATCCCAAATTAGTGAGCAGTACTCAAGTTTGGACCTTACTAGAGAGAAATAAAGTGAGAAAATTGCCTGAATATTAAGAAACGTACGCGTATTGCGAATAACAAATCCAAGCATTCTGTTAGCAGAGGATGTGATCGATTGTATGTGTGGTATGAAAGTCAATTTAGAGTCAAATATTACACCAAGATCACAGATTGTATCGCACCTATCTAGAACCTGATTATTTAACTTATAATTAAAAGATATAGGAGTCTTTTTCCTTGTATAAGTTATCACTTTACATTTATTGATATTAAGGTGAAGATGATTGATTTTGCACCAGGTTTCTAAATTATTTAGGTCGTCTTGAAGCAATGAACAATCTGATAGATTTGATACACTACGAAAAATCTTAAGATCATCAGCAAACATTAAAATTTCACTTTTAAATATACATGTAAGATCATGGATAAAAAGTAAAAAGAGAAGGGGGCCAAGGTTAGATCCCTGGGGTATCCCAGAAGGAACACCAAAGAAAGAACTTTGTTTTCCTAAAAAGTGAACTAAAAATTTCCTATTATTTAAATAAGATGTAATCAAAGCAATTAGTGAATTGGATACTGCAAAAGATTTTAGTTTGTGAATTAAGATGTTATGATCTATCCTGTCAAATGCCTTAGCAAAGTCTGTATAAACTGTATCAACTTGAGCACTGGTGTCTAAGGCAGAAGAAATAAAATGAGTGAAATAACAAAGATTTGTCGTAGTTGACCTTTTTGACATGAATCCATGTTGACGAAAGGATAGTAGGTTTCTTACTTGACTGTATATTGAACAGTGTATTATCTTTTCAAATATTTTACTAAAGTTGGAAACAACCGCAATTGGCCTGTAATTCTGAATGCAGGTTTTATCACCAGACTTATGAACTGGAGTTACGCGCGCAATTTTCCAAACATCAGGGAAGGTATTGGTCTGAACTGCTAAATTTAATATATGAAATAGAGCGAGAGAAAATGGATAAGCACAGTCCTTAATTATTAAATTAGGTATATATATTAGGTATTAAATATAATTGTCTTTCTCCCCTTGAATTTCTGTCATGTTCACAAATAAAACATATTTTCTTAAAATCTAAACTATCTTTCTTCTTAAAACTCTTGCATCATAGTTACTTTCATCTTT
The DNA here is from genome assembly GCA_943142095.1 of Ophonus ardosiacus. Lineage (NCBI taxonomy): Eukaryota > Metazoa > Arthropoda > Insecta > Coleoptera > Carabidae > Ophonus > Ophonus ardosiacus. The sequence continues at coordinate 13,687,919 of OW964840.1, forward strand.
TCTTTTAGATCCGTGGGGATTTTTCTCTTCTAAATAATAAACATGTTTTAAAAATATATATTGAATTCATACCTTCCATGGCGAATAAGTTTCCCAATTCACAAACACATACACACAAACACTGTATTAGTACTAACGAAAACTAAATCAGCTAATATTTTCTTTTAAATAAAATTATGGTAATATCAGACAAAAGAAAAAACACTTTACGTTACTTCTCCTTTGGAGCAAAACGTAAAATTAGTTATTTATTGGAAAACCACCCCTCCGGACCATTTACCTCTACTTTTCCAAAAAATTAATAACAGTGTAATTGTTGTAATCAATCGATTACATTGTTGTAATTAATTTATTTTTTCTATTGCAATCAAATTTTCATTCATGTAATAAAGAATTGTCTTCTTGAAATCACGTAATTCATTGTTGTAATTAATATTAAAGCAAATTATTGACACAAGTAATTATTAAAGGGTAAATTTCTCGTCAGTGATGTGGATTAGATGTCAACAAATATTCGAAATCTCAGTCATACAGAATTTATTATTACAAAACCACTGTTTCGGTATACACTTTCAGAGATAGATCTTAGAGATTTTTACAATCATTCGATTAAATAAACGTGTTTTGTTTGAAAAAATGAATGCCTTAGATTTCGGGTATTTATTATCACATAAACTTTATCAATTTTAATTTATAGTAAGGAAATATTTATACAATAAAATTGCTTTGAAAAAGTAATACAGACAAGTATACATAACGTAATTTGCAAATACAAAAGTTACGGAAGGAATAGAATTTGCTACATTAAAAAAAAAAGTAGAAATTAAAATTACCCAAAACAAAAAAAAATGATATACATAATTATTTTATTTTGCTTATAAAATAGGACATAAAATATTTGTTTTTTATTATAACTGCAAACTTTAGCTTGCATTCCAAGCGTAGGGTTAGTATGCATCAAGCATCAGTACAACGCGCTGAGCGCGTGGGAATTTACAACGGAAAACTTTAACTTCAAATATTACGAAACTGGTGCATTTTACAAAAAAAAATTTCCAGAGGAAAAACTTCTATGATCCTTTCTCTAAATTTTACTCGCTGTATGTTGGTACCTATCTCTTAAGGACGAAAAGTTTGTCGCTGCTTAAAATTTTTACTATAAAAAGAAAAAATGACGTGTTCCCCTTTCAAAATTTATTTACTAAAAAAAATTCTATTAGTAATATTTAGTATTTTTTTAATCCAGAAGTCGCAGAAATCTTGAGAAAATGATTTAGTGAAAAAACGGCACAAATATCTCAATTTATACAGAAGATATGACAAGTAAAAGTAAAAAAAGTTTTAAAATTGAAATTTTGTATTTTTTTTGGAAAATATGGATTTTTGAGTTTTCGCAATGAGTTAGGGCATTAAGAATAACACCATCAAATTTGTAGAAAAATTTCCTATAAGAATATGTAACTTTTAACTTTAGGGCAAAAAGTACGTAGTATAGTGCACGATACGGAGGTCAGGCTCTTCCACTATATTCAGTGTTAACCTAATTCTTTCGTTGTGTTCTAATAAAAATGAGTTTAAAACCACAAGATGTACGTGGGTCAAATTTTTTTGTTTGATAATATTGAAGATCATTCGATTATTCAACTAAAACGATAGCTGAAGTGTAGAGGTCTTTGGCTGATGACAGGTCTTTGTTTGGACGTGGTAACCATAGCAACCTTTAGTTCTATGTTTTCCCGATAGATGCGCTCTTGCAATGAGCCAGTTTCACATTTTTCAAAAACTATTTTAAATGAAAGTTTATGCAATGATTTTCTTAGTAATAATTTTTATTTTAATAATTTGTTGTTATTTGTGGAAATAATTAAATAAAAAGATTGGCGTCCTGAAAAACTACCCCCCACTCCTGTGACGTAGAAGCACATACATTACATCATTAATAGCCAATAGGAAAATAGTTTTTTCATCACCTACGTTTATTCATATTATTTATATAAATAAACGTAGGCTAATTTGTCACATGTTAATAAAAAAATCTTTTAATTTGACATTTGACGCTGACATTGCTCATTGTAATTGAATAATAAAGTAATAATGGCTAATTAAAATTACACTCAAGCTAAGTCGGACAATTTACCGAAGGTCGATAGCTGGATGATGGCTGAACTTATATAAGAACGATTTTTTTACTGCTACCGAAATAAGGGGTGTTAAAGAGTTGAGGTAAAATAAAATATAAAAACTGAATTTACTATATAAATTGATAATATATTTTACTTTAAAGTTCTGGTCGTGATTCTTACATTGAATCTGCTATAGGACATGTAGATCTATCATAAGTGAAGCAACAAAAATATACTGTTATCGTGAAGGTGGATGAAAGTTGAAATGATCTTCACAAACATGAAGACACGATTTTCTGACAAATTATCAGCTCTTCGACCTGCTGCTTCTAGCCACAATTTTCTTTTCTTCGCATCTTTTGTAAAATTTATAAACTCTACAGTAGGTTTGTTCCTGACAGTATTTTTGTAAGAAGGCACAATACAATATCGTAAATTACTCATTTTATTTTAAACTTTTTATTACCTACATATTATATAAGTTGAACCAATCTAAAAATTTGACACTTGTTTGATAACTTTGACAATACACTTGACACCTTAGAACCGCTGAAGATGTATGTACTCTGACGTCACATTCTGTTTCAGATCACGTGACTTATTCAAAATTTTATCAAAATTTCAAAAATTAATTGTAAAATATCTAAAAGATATTTCGCGATATTTTCAAATTTGAGGTTCTTGAAAGAACAATGTCTTTTAAAATTTAATACTTAGAAGTCATATAAAAATTCTTGCAACAGCCCTATTGTGTAAGTGTCTATTAACACTCCTCAATTTTTGTTTGTTTATGTAGAAATATAACGATTACGATTACAACAGTAAATAGAAAACAGAACTATTACCGGTCACTTAAACTCGTTGGAGCAGTCAAAGACATAGAAGTTACAAACTTTCTTATGTTGTACGGGTATAATTTGATCATCATTTACCCGTTTTTAAAATTACTAAATTACTACTAAGTTTGCATGCATCAAGAGTTTTTAAACTTACTAATTGTTAAATAAACGCTCAAATAACTCATAATTAGTGACTATGAATACAGACTATGATTAACTTAATAAAGGACTTAACAGAAATAAAATGATACTAAAGCAGAATTAATAAAGCAGGTAATGGTTTCTTAATAACCTGGTAGTTTATTACTTTACCTGGAACGTAATGTATCCTTTATTAAAAACGTTATAATTTGAGAAGTCCGGTCATCTGATTAAATAAATACTAACAAATATTATAAGTAAAACATATACCGGGTGTACAAGAAAACCGAGCCATAGGCGTTTAACACGGAAAATCAGTTTTTCTTTTCCTCAAAAGTGGCCTATTAAGTTTAGACAAAACTACTTCAAATAAATGTTAAATTCTGCATCTAAAATAATAATCATATTTTCTTTTGCATGTTTCGTAACCGAATAAATAAATTTTATATATATTTATATTTATGTTAAACCCCTATTCGCTAGTGAAATAGAGCAATATGACGTCTAGCGGCGAAAATTTGAACTAGTGCATGGTAGTAAGTCCTACAGTAACAGTGTACTGTCGAGGGCCTCTGGCCCGAGGCGAGTACGTTGACCGAAGGCATTATTGTCGTTTAACACCCGTGGTGCCTTCAACGTTTTATGTCTTACCAGAAATTCTTAATAAACATTTTGTCTGACTAGAATTTATCAAAGAAAAAATAATAAATCACAAAATTTTAATACAACTTACACAGTAGCCTGTGAATGCGGTATCTAGGTAACATTTTCTTTCTGTAAACAAAGCATTTTTGCAAACAAAAAATATATTTCTTGTGGTATTTTTCTGTCAATATGGACGAACAATGTTATTGCTAAGAATAAGAAGTATGGTGGTTTGTATTTGTGATGAAACAAATAAGATTATAAACGACTACAATTCACAATGCTTCTTATAACCTTAACTGCACTTTATGTTAGTATCAGTATTATTAACCTCAGTTTGTTGTCAACATTACCATAGCAACTTAATACGCCCTAGGGTATTATTTACTCAATAACGGACCTAATGTTGAGGTTGTTATAAAACAATAACATACTAGAAAGGCATAAAATAAATAATTTAAATTTATGAAACCAAGCTTTGTCAATAATAAATATATTTATCTGTAAAAATGTCAAAATCTAAAATTGCAACAAAATATGGTTAAACATCACTTAATTCTGTAGATTTTATTTGACAACTGACAGACACTATTTGTTTCGTTTCTGTGAAATAGGTTTATATTCTGACCAATCAAAGGGTAGAATTTATATATCCCTAACTAAACCAACGCTATTCTTACGTGAAATAAAGTATAATAACAAAATCTAAAACTTCAATACGTTTTAGTTGCGTTTAATCTATGTACGTCATTAGCATGCAGAAATCCAGAAATAATTAATTTCCATAATTTCCCGAAAACAAGAACCTAAATTCTATAGAAAAATTTATTAGAGAAATTTGCCAATTTGAAATAGTTGGTAGACGAAAGTTATGCATTCATCTTTTAAAAATGGGAAAGGAACCGAGTAAAAATAATGCTTACTGCTTACATTTTGTAAAGCAAGATTATATTTTGCCGGGTATAACTACAAGATAATACTTACTTAGTGTCTTTATTAAAATACTTCGTAATGAAATCTAAACTTGTAGACCTGCCTGCACAAAGATGACAATAAAATAATAATACTTATCTCTCCATGAATCTACCAAAGACTGTAATAATGCAGTACTATGTAGATTCAAGAAAACAAAGACTGGAATCATGTAAATTCAAAATTCGAGAGAATGCTGAACATAATTTTTATATGAAACGGATTATTTCGCAAAATTCAAAATGTTATTCATACTAGAAACATTATTTTTATTTAATATTAACTATAATATTAATATTACTTTGTATTTCAAACGCCGCAGTGTATAAGAATATAGTTGCGGGAAACGAAGCATCTACCTTAAACCGGCCATATTGTTACGTCACGCGCTAAGCTCCTCCTCTTCTTCACTCGCGAATGGCGAGGTTTTCGTGTTACACCCTGTATATTAGCTGTCGTGTTAAGGAAAGTGCAACATTAGGAATGTTTAAAGAATAGTCTAGTTGACTCAGCTGCCACCTATCGGATGTGGATGAAACTACGTATTCAGCCTTCAAACCATACAATTATTTCCACATTAGAGGAAGGTAATTAAGTAAAATGAGAAACATTGTAATTACATTTTAAAGTCTTTGAAATTAATACCATAATACGCTGTAATTTGAAATGAATGCAACTTTACAACGAAAAGTCTGCAAATCCAAATTACAGCCTGACAAACCGACAAGAATGACCGTCAGACGCAAAAGTTTTATTTTTTTAGTTGGCACTAATGCTTTGGCATTTTTAAGGAGAATAATTTTTTACCTCCCGCTGCCTTACGTAAGGGAGGCATAGGGATCGTGCTAAAAATCGCATATACAGTATGTCCCCGGATTGAGTTTACAAAAGGAAAAAATTCTTATATTTGATTTTACGAAGAAATGCCAAGGGAAGAAATTTTTTTGCTTGAATTAAAACACATGTTTCAGTTATTAAAATTTTAATTAATGCAATGTTCTTTTATTACAAGGTTTTTCGTGATTTTTCCTCCCAATAACATAGTTATTGCATTGAATCTAACGTTATTTTAGTTAGCTTTGAAATATTGACAAATGATTATTAATTCTAATTATAAATAAAAAGAAACACCGAAAATCAAAAAACTTTTTTATTTTATTCAATTAACTCTCTTTCTTCTTGTTTTAACGTTAACCTTTCTTTAACAAATTCTCTCTATTTTGAATAATACCTACCTTCTTACTTTATGATAATAAGAATTATTTTTGGCATTTAATCATTTGTCAATATTTCAAAGCTAACTATAATAATGTTAAATTCAATGTAATAATTGTATTATTAGGAGGACAAGATACGAAAAATATTATAATAAAAGAACCTTGCGTTAATTAAAAGTTGTAATAACTAAGACATACGTTTTAATTCAAGCAAAAATTTTTCTTCCCTTGGCATTTTTTCGTAAAATCAAAAATAAGATTTTTTTTACCTCTCGTTAAGAGAGGTATTGGATTCATGCTAAAATTCGCATATCCAGATTTCAGTGAATAAGCACGATTTAAGGTCTCTAGAATCCGATTATAACATTTTTAAAATGATGTATGTGTGTATGTGTGTGTGTGTGGATGTTGTAGACACGGTTCCTCAAAAACCATAAGACTTAAAAATTGTTTACGTAACTATGGATTCCTCAATCTGACATTCCTGGGAAGAGCTGAAAAAATTGTACATAAACAACATTACCTTATTGGAAAGAGAAAAAAATACTCTTTCCAATAAGATAATAAAAAATATATGGTTCCATTTAAAAAATATATATGTTGTCACAAATTTTGAGAACCGCTGACACAAATTTTATTTTGTCTACATGACCAATTTTCTAATATAAAATGGCACAATTTTTCTCATTTAACCAACCTCGTATCTCTTCAAATAAAAAAGTTACCAGTGAGCAAGCTTATTGAGACACCCTGTATTCATTACTACTCAAATTAAGGAAGTTGAAAAGTCACGAAAATGTATCACATTTCTAGTTCTCTATTTAACGCCATTTATATGTATTTCACTACTTCAACAAAGTTTCTTTTATAATAATATAATATCAATACTTTTCACGCTTTGTAGTGGTCGATTTCTCGCAAATTTTTCTTATTAAAACCAATATAAATTCTAATCGAATTCCTAAGTGACTTAGTATAACGTTAATATTAAACTTAGTAGAATTACCATGCAATACGAGTGTTAAATTATTGACTTAGTAGTTTGCAAAATGTGTTTGGAATAACTTTGACTCGCAGTAACTTTTATACGTAGATCATTAATAGTTTTCCATATGAAATTCGAACATGAAAATTCATGTCTTGAAGTTGCTTTTATATTATGTATGACATTACCTATTACATATATTCTGGATCGACTAAAAATGCTTAATACTGTACTAAGTCTGCAGTTATTGTGTTCGACAGTAGTTTTGTAAGGTTAAGATTAACGTAACGTAAGATAACAGGAATTTTATAGATTCGGGAGCCCTCTAAACTGACACATGCATTTTGGACTTTTACCAATACAAATTGAATATAATGGCACAATCTTCAATTCTATGATAAGCATTTAGTAAATAACTTGAAATAACTTTAATTATTAAATTATAAAATAATTTATTTTTGTACATCACTTTGCCTCTGCGTCAAACAAAAACAATACTTTAATAACAAATTTGACATATTTAAACAAATGTCACTGTCACGAAGAAATAACATTAAAATTAATAATGAAACCGTGTTAAGAACAATTTAGTAGTTTAAATATGATTCTAATGAAATTAAGGTTTGTAAAAATAATATATTTTCCATCATACATAAATATTAGATATACAGGATAATTCGATTTAAGTTTGATGTTTGCAGCATTATATATGAAACAGCTCTCAATAAGAACGTGATTTCAAAGTGTCAAATAATAGTTTGTAACTACACATTTACGAAATGGATAATGTACGGCGAAGAATTTACACAGATTGCGTTTTAGAGCATAAGTTGGTGATGATTTTGACAATAATGTGTGTGTGACGATTTTTCCTTAAAATATATTAATGATCCAAAACTTCGCGAAGTTGGTATTTAATACTCTTATATAATTTGAAACAACATATTTGATTTTGACTATATATGATAAACCGGATGTAGTACTTAATTTGAAGCTCTAACAGATTTTTCAGGAAAAACATAATAAAATATAATCCAAAATTTCGTATTACAAACTTTTCTATTTATTGGAACAACAAAGTAGTTATTGTTTACAAACGATCAATCGGAAGTGAAACTTTACTTAAAGCTCATTGCTATTTTAAACATGGAATTTGCGGGAGGTCATGTGTTGGCCACATCAGATTTTTTTAATTAAAATAAAATAATGTTAACATGTAAATTAATAACTTAAATTTAGATAAACAATTCTTTTTTCCTAGGGTTATCTCTCAAATGCAGCTGTAGACACGTGTTTCGCTCTTATTAGAGCTCTTTAGTACAGCATAGCTAGTTAATATTTGGACATTATGTAGAGGTAGTAATCAAAAAAACTGACACAGTGTAACAGCACTAGTAAGCAGCCAAATACACCTATGTTGCCTAGGTCAGCATTTCCACGGATTTGTGGATAAATACATCATAGCGGCGGTGATTTATAACCATCCACCAGACCCGTTACTTGGACCCCAAAAGTATATATACAGTGTGTCCCATTTAGAAGTGCCACTATTGGGATCTCGAGAACTATAAGAGATACAATGTCGGTTAAATAGAACTTTTTGTGCACCTTTAGGAGGCCATCTCAGACGTGCTTTTGTTTTTCCAAAAATTCTCATAGGGCACTAGATAAAGACGAAAAACTGAATATTGTTGATTTTTTCTTTTTCAAATAACTTTTAAACTATTAATAATTGAGAAAAACGTTTCAAATACAAAAGATAGATATTTTTATTAACTAACCAGTGGCGTACGAAATAAATGTTTATATCCGTAAATTTTCGAGATATAACACAAACTTATATTTTTTTAAATGGAACCCATATCTGATTTTAGTCTCAAAAAAATCAATATTTTTTTCTCTTTTCAACGATGTAAGGGTTATTATGTTTTATATTTGTTTTGCTCCTAAAATTTAATTTTTCTCTTTATTTTCCTGAACTTTCTTATTATTTCCAAAAAAAAAACATTATTATTTTTATTAATTATATTGTATTTGATCGAAATAATTTGTTTTATGCCTTTATTACTTAATATTTTTATTCTAGACTCATAATTACAAATTACACTATAATGTGCCAAAGGCGACCAGATACAAAATATTATAAAAATTTGTTTGATACGAGTTTTGAGCAAAATTTTCGAACGAACTAAATTATTTAAATAGAAGGAGTATTTCTAAATAGAAATCTACCAATATTTTCAAAATAATTTTAAAATTAATAAAAAATAAGGAAAAAATAATAATTTTGATGACAAAACAAATATAAAACATAATAACCCTTACATCGTTGAAAAGAGAAAAAAAAGAATTATTTTTTTGAGACTAAAATCAGATATGGGTTTCATTTAAAAAAATATAAGTTTGTGTTCTATCTCAAAAATTTACGGATACAAAAATTTATTTCGTACGCCACTGGTTAGTTAATAAAAATATCTATCTTTTGTATTTGAAACGTTTTTCTCAATTACTAATAGTTTAGAAGTTATTTGAAAAAGAAGAAATCAACAATATTCAGTTTTTCGTCATTATCTTGTGCCCTATGAGAATTTTTCGAAAAACAAAAGCACATCTGAGATGGCCTCCCAAAGGCGCACAAAAAGTTTCATTTAACCGACATCGTATCTCTTATAGTTCTCGAGATCCCAATGGTGGCACCTCTAAATGGGACACACTATATATATATTTAATTTTGGGGTCCAAGTGATAAGTAGAAAGGTGCAACGAAATATCCAAAATATGAATGAAAATGAGATGTCAAATATTGTAGAAAGAGTATTGATAAATATACCACAACATATGATCCAAACATTATTTAAGTCGATGAAAGTTTCACCGTTATTTATTATTAGGTCTTTCTGAATCAATAAAAAAATATTTGTTACACCACATAATTACTACAAATTTTAACGTCTCACAAGTATCTATAATAAAAGAGATACCCTTTGACTTAGGGTCATAAAAATTGTTAACCAGTTTTAAAAATGACAGTTGATAATTTTAGTACGTGTAAATAAAAATTTTATTGTCCTACGAAATGTAAATCAAACATTTGATTTTGGGAGATCATGTTTCATTAAGATAAAACTTTATTGCTACATAAATTATGATGAACAGATAGGTAATAATTTATTGGTTAAGTACATTGTTTTATAAATATCTCAATATGGAACAAAATCCCTTATTTAGAAATTGTTATATACGGATGTTCCAGATAGATATAAGCTAAAAAATAGTTTTGCAGTGTCTATTTTAGCAAATAACAAGGGCTGCTGAAAAGTTTCTGCAATATATTAGTGTCAGCAATTTTCTACTGTCATATTCAGATAATATGACATTTTTTACTTACGATTCAATTACTAATTCGTACTTATAGTAATTCATACTTACATTAATTCGTTTTGCTTAGATGGCATTTTAATAAAAGTCATTTTGTGAAAATATAATACACGAGTATTGTGAGCCGGCGCTCCATCTTGTTGGAACCACATATTTTGTCGTTCATTCAAGTTTAAATCTTCTAAATAATTTAATAATTCATTTTCCAAGAAACATAAATAATGTGCAGCGTTTAAATTGTCTTCATAAAGATATGGTCCAATAATTTTATTCCCAAACATTCCAAGCCATACACTAAAAGCTCCATCTGTATTGATTATTTTTTTCTCTAAATTCACGAGGATGTTCTTCAGCCCAAATGTGCTCATTATTTCTATTAAGTAATCCATTATTTGAAAATTTAGATTCATCTGTCCACAGAATTTTTCTAAGAATATTATTATCGTCCTGATACTGCACCAAAAACCATTCGCAAAACACTATTCTGCGTTCATTGTCATTATTATGTATAGCATGTAATAGTTTGTATGAATATGATTTTAAATTATGCTTTTTCATTTTGGGATTACGCGCAATAGAAGCTAAAACTGCGATTTCTATTTCTTCATTGTTTCTCACGGGATGTTGCCTTTCACGTTTTTGTGAAAATTATCCATAGTTTTTCAAATTTCGTGCTAATCGCCTGATTACTAACCTCCCTGGACGCGGTTTGTTTGGATATCTCGTGGCATAAATATTGCACGCTTGTATGGCATTTTCATTACACTCACCATAAATTAATAATAAACGAAACAAATGTTCATTTGTATAAACATCAGCCATATTGTCACAAAATAATCTCAAAACACAAAGAATAACAATTTACAACAATTAGTACGCCAATTATTATTTGACAGCAGCTATATTTTGTTCTTTTGTTATTGTTTTTCATCCATAGCCTTACTGTACAAGAATATTAAAAATAAAAATTTATTAAAATTTCAATCGCATTTTGTTCAATATTTTTATTATGTAAGGATATAAAACTAATACATGGTTGAATTCAGAAAAAAATATGCTATTGAATAGGCATAAAAAATATGTAGAATCCCATTTGAAAAAATATAACTTTGTGTTGTAACTTGAGAACCACTGATTTAAAAAAAAAAATTTTCTTCTCTGAAAGGATGTCCCCTTTGGTCCCCTACAACTTTGTCCTATAGTATTTTTTTGTAACTATAGTAATAAAGGTAATAATGGCAGTGGTCGGTGTACGTGTTACACCCTGTATATATATATAATTATGTTTGGTGAATTCCAGCGTGGACTCAAGAGTTTAAACGAAAATTGTAACGTCGAAAAATTGTTTTATAGAAAAGTGTTGGGCCCATGAAATTAATATAAAATATATAGATAACATTATTATTTTGAGAAGGAAAGAGAAAAAAAAATAATGCAGTAACTCTTTTCAATTTTATTGGTATAAAATTAAAAAAATTGTATAAGTTATTCAAGACAATGTAAAGTATGAGAAATTATTTATATGCTAAGAATGTAGTAAACACTTATGTTAACTATAAACGTTCTGTGACGAGAATTAAATAGAATTTGCCATTCTTCGAAGAATAGTAATAAAGAACCGTTATGGTCGTTTACTGCTTATAACTTAGCGTTGTATCGTTTGAATCCTATTTTATTTTGCAACTGCAAAATTATTACCTATATTCAAATGGAAATAAAATAACACTATGATGTAGACAAGGAATAATAGGAGAAATGGTCCACTTATAATATTTTTGAAATACACTATATACAGGGTGTCCGAAATTGATTAGGCTACCATTGGGATCTCGGAAACTATAAGAGCTACGAAGTCAGTTAAACGGGCAATGTTGTGTACTTTTGAGGGTTGATTCAGATTCCGTTAAGAAACATTCAAAATTCCGAACAGTCTGAAAATTATTTAAAAAAAACTGAAAATCGCGATTTTTAAAAATGTCAAATAACTCCGTAATTATAAGAGATATAAAAAAATGTTTCATATAAAAGTTACACTATTTAATAAGGCAAACTTAAAAATGTTGTCAGTATAAAATTCAAGATGGCAGTTTGCAAGATATTAATATCAACTTTCTTATTTTGAATGGGCACCATATTGGATTTTTACATGATTAAATACAACTTTTCTTCTCTTTTCAACGTTGTAAAACAAAGTATGTTTACATTAAAATTTAATAAAGATATTAATTATTTCAATTTGATAACTAATCAAATAAGCTTAAAAACAAATGCAAGTACATTTTTACCTTCCGTCACCTTTAGGTAAGGAAGGTATTGTCTTTGGTCAAAAAATTCGGTAGGGAGTTTTTAATGAATAAGCACGTTTTAGGGTCCCTACAATACGAATATACAATTTTTAAGATGATGTCTGTATGTATGTATGTATGTATGTATGTATGTGTGTGTGTGTGTATGTGTGTCCGTGTGTGACAAATTTTTCTCCGACGACAACTCCAATACTACAATTCTAAAATTGTAATTCTTTCGTATTCCTCTTTATTAATCCGATTATTCTATACATTATAGTGTCTTTATCTCTAAATCTGTACAAGATATAATAAAATTTTTAAATGTATTAGATGTAGAATTCTTTAACTTCAATATTTGTAGTAACATAAATTTCCTAAAAATAATATTTAGAAGATTTTACCAAAACCTTTTCAACTCTACTCACGAATGTCGGATTGAGGAATTCGTAGATAAATTGGTCTTAAATCTTATAGTTTTTGAGGAATCGTCCCTCCAACATCCACACACACATACACAGAGACATCGTAAAAATGTTATAATCGGATTCAAGTGACCTTAAAACGTGCTTATTCCCTAAAATCTGGATATGCGAATTTTAGAATGATTCCAATACCTCTCTTAGCGAGAGGAAAAAATGAGATTTCTAGATTATAGGGACCCTAAATCTTTCTCATTTATTAAAAACTGACTCAATTTTTTGACCAGAAACAATAACCCCCCCTAACTTAAAAATCTGATGTGGCCAGCACATTACCTCCCGCCAATTCCATGTTTAAAATAGCAATGAGCTTTAAGTAAAGATTCACTTCCGATTGATCGTTTGTAAACAAAATCTACTTTGTTGTTCCCATAAATAAAACGGTTTGTAATACGAAATTTTGGATTATATTTTATTATGTTTTTCCTGAAAAATCTGTTAGAGCTTCAAATTAAGTACTACATCCGGTTTATCATATATAGTCAAAATCTAATATGTTGTTTCAAATTATATAAGAGTATTAAATACCAATTTTGCGAAGTTTTGGATCATTAATATATTTTAAGGAAAAATCGTCACACACACATTATTGTTAAAATCATCATCAACTTCCTTATGGTCTAAAAGGCAATCTGTGGAAATTCTTCGCCGTACATTATCCATTTCGTAAATATGTAGTTGCAAACTATTATTTGACACTTTGAAATCACGTTCTTATTGAGAGCTGTTTGATATATAATGCTGCAAACATCAAATTTAAATCGAATTATCCTGTATATCTAATATTTATGTATGATGGAAAATATATTATTTTTACAAACCTTAATTTCATTAGAATCATATTTAAACTACTAAATTCTTCTTTAACACGGTTTCATTATTAATTTTAATGAAAATTGCTTCGTGACAGTGACATTTGTTTAAATATGTCAAATTTGTTATTAAAGTATTGTTTTTGTTTGACGCAGAGGCAAAGTGATGTACAAAAATAAATTATTTTATAATATAATATAAAGTTATTTCAAGTTATTTACTAAATGCTATTATCGTAGAATTGAAGATTGTGCCTTTATATTCAATTTGTATTAGTAAAAGTGGCTAAAAAATTATATTCCATGAATTTTTTACAAGAAAAACTGTTAAAAGCTTGTAGAAATGATACTTCCGGTTATCCGATATACACTAAAAACTAATGAGCTCTTCCCACATTAGTATAGAATGGATATAGAAAATTTCAAATTTTTCTGATTGATAGTATTTGAGTAATCGTGTGCACAAGATCCACACACACACACACAGACACACACAGACACACACACATACATACCTACAGACATCATTGTAAAAATGTTAAAATCGGATTCTGGGGACATCAAAACGTGCTTATTTACTAAAATCTCTATATGTGATTTTTAGCACGATCCCTATACCTCCCTTACCTAGGGTAGCGGGAGGTAAAAATAACAGGGGGTATAAAAGGCGTGAAGACTTCCAAAAAAAGTTAAACACTCAAGAGTTATGGAAAAGCATGTACAAGCAGTCTGCTCCTTATATGTTATACTTGAGGAAAAACAAATTAAATAATAATTAGTACATAGGTTTGAGGCGCTCTCAATTAAAAAGTAATTTAATAATTAAGTTAAGAGTAAAGTATTTGTTGGTTGAAGGCTATAAGAGAAATGACTTGCCAGGCATTAAAAATGAATTAATTATATTATAATAGTCTGCTTAGCTTAAGATTATGTTGAAAGTGCTATTAAGACTCTCTGCTCTGGCTCTGGCTGTGTGAAACGGGCTCTTATTTAAGGTTAGCTCCATTAAAGGTAATTTCAAACGAGTAACTGTAACTGTGATGAAGTTTTTTACAAAACTGCTAAAATAAACATACCACGAACACGAAGTAACAGAAAATAGAAAGATCGTAACATATAAAATTAAAATACGGGTACTAACATTTGTTCGTTATAGCATTTAATTAAAATCTATTGTAGCTAGCACAATACCTCCCGCCATTTCCATTTCATGTTATATAAGTATATAAGGTATTGCACTTCGCTGTCAAAACGTTGTTTTATAATAAAAAAATCTGATGTGGCCAGCCCATAACCGCCCGCTGGGTATTTAACCATGCAGTATAAGTAAAGCAATCATTATGTTCAAATATTTTTACATTCACTCATAACAATTTTTATTTTACATTTAAACAAATATATCATACATAAAATAAATTTCACAAATATTGACAAAAATAATAGAAACACTTAACAAAAATCAAAATAGTACTCGCATCTTGACACAAAGTCTTTTCAAACCCGTATTCTGGAAGCCAATGAAGCAAATCAATAGTAATTCTAATATTTATGTACGATTGAAAATATATTATTTTTACTAACCTTAATTTTATTAGATTCAAATACATATATTATTACTACATTCTCCTTAACACGGTTTCACTATTAATTTTAATGTAATTGCAACCTGACAGTGACATTTGTTTAAATATGTCAAAATTGTTTTTGTTTGAGGCATAGGCAAAATGATATATGAAAATAAATTATATTATAAATTTATATTTAAAGTTATTTAGAGTTATTTACTAAATGCTATTATTATCGTAGAATTGAAGATTGTACCATTATATTTCATTATTATTAGTAAACGTAGCTGAAAAATTATATTCAATGAATTTTTTTTAAGAAAAACTGTTAAAAACTTGTACAAGTGATACTTCCGGTTATCCGATATACACTGAAAACTAATCAGCTCTTCCCACATTAGTGTAGAATGGATATACAAAATTTCAAAATTTTCTGATTGATAGTATTTGAGTAATCGTGTCCACCAGATCCACACATCCACACACACATATACACACACATACATAATTACAGACATCATTGTAAAAATGTTAAAATCGGGTTCTGGGGACATCAAAACGTGCTTATTCACTAAAATCTCTATATGTGATTTTTAGCACGATCCCTATATCTCCCTTACTAATCTGATGGCTATTTAATTTTTATTAATTTAAATACATACCTACGTAATCCGTCACTCAATAAGTTCGTAGGATGACATATAGATAGTGTCATTATTGACAAATCCATATGATTTTTAGGAAGTACCAACTTTCAAACGATAAGTTTCAAAATGATAATCTGACGTTTAGTTCACAAATTACAGTGGTTTTCGTGGGTACCGCGTTTTCTCAGAGTCGATCAAAAACAACAACGCGTTGACGATTCAGACCGCTGTTTAGAGCTGTTTCAGCGCAATAAAAAGAATTTTTTCATGCGGTATGTGACAATGGATGAAACATGGATCCATCACTTCACTCCAGAGTCAAATCGGCAGTCAACAGTAAAGAGATTTAGCTCCAATGAAGAAGTGATTGCCGAAATTGAAGGGTATATTGAGATCAAAGATAAATCGTTCTATAAAAAAGGCATCGAAATGTTAGAGAAGCGTTGGAATGAATGTATCCCTCTTGAAGAAAACTATGTTGATGATTGAAATCGAATTTTGCCTAAAAGTTGTTGTTTTATTAGTCATCCTACAAACTTATTAAGTGATGTGTTATTTAGTAATGCTTCAAACTATAGTATGTTCTATTGTATATAACTATTGCTTTATTTACGATTTTCTTTATTATTTAATATGTCACTATTATGTATTAATTTGAAGTGATTAGTTTTTTGACAATGACGTTTACCTGTCAGTTACATTCATTTGAAAAATAAACTGTATAACAAAGGAATTGTGTTTATCATAGGCTTCGGGATTAAAAGAAGAAAAATGATTTTTAAATTTATCTGTAAAATATATAGTAAAAGGATTATTGTATACATGTACAAAATTTCATAATCTATAATTTTCATAATAACATAAATAGCGAAAAAATGGCATTTAATGGTGGTATTTTTTGAAGAAAAACCATTATGAGCTTCAAGTAAAGTACCATTTCCGTTTATCCGATTTACACCAAAATCTAATGGCTTCTATTCCTATTAGAATAGGGTAGAAATACAAGGTTTCAGAATTTTCCGAATGATAGCATTTGAATTAGAGTGCAAACAAAATTCGTCCACACACACACACACACACATACACACACACACACACACACACACACACACACACACACACACACACACACACACACACACACACATACATACATACATACATAAAGACATCATTGTGAAAATGTTAAAATTAGATTCTAGGAACCTTAAAACGTGGTCATTTACTAAAATCTCGATATGTGATTTTTAGCACGATCCCTATACCTCCCTTACCAAGGATAGTGGGAGGTATAGTAACATTTTAAAAAGAAAATAGTAAATAAAGCAATAGTTTTCTGCAATGGAAAAGTTTGCAGCGTTAGTAAATACGTAGGTAGGTATGTATTTAAATTAATAAAAATTAAATAGCGGGAGGTTTTGTGTTGGCCACATCAGATTTTTTAAATATTAATTTTTAATATTACAATTTTAAATATTTAATTAATAATTCAATAAGAAATATTAAATGTAATTCCCAGAAAAAGTTTTCGCAGTAATGTTAGTCAGTAAAACTGTTAATTTTTGGTACTGGTATTTATCTGTATATTACATACATTTGAATTTGACGGTTTCCTTGATGTGGTCTGGACTTTGTGATTTATTGCAATAGCTTATTCTATATATTATATTTTCTTTATCTCTAAATCTATAGCAGATATAATAAAAATTTTAGGAGTATTAGATGGAGAATTTTATGTTCTTCAATGTTTATAATAACAAAAATATTTAATAAATAATATTTAGAAATTTTTTTTAAGAAACTACTAATTTCGGTTGTCCAATTGTTACCAAAACCTTTTCAGCTCTTCCCAGGAATATCAGATTGAGAAATTCATAGTTAAACAGGTCTTAAGTCTTATATTCATTAAAATCTGGATATGTGATTTTTAGCGAGAGGCAAAAATTAACATTGTATTTCATACACAGGTGTCTCTAAAAAAGTGGGAACTGGCTTAACCACAGATACTAAGGTTTTATTTTTTTCAGTGTGAACCGTAGCAGATATCACAAATTACACACAGAGAGAAAAGTTTACTATTGAATGTATCTTTCTGAAAAAAAATAATTTCACGTTATCGGCGTGGCAATTGAAAAGTTACGGTCTAATCAATGTTGGGACACCTAAGTTTCATACACTAGTGGTTCACTAATAATAACAAGTATCATCTTAAAAGATGACTTATAACCATATGAACTGTTACAAGTAAAATTAATTTTTTTCGAAGAACTTTGAAGCAGAATTCTGGCTAAATGGTACACTTTCCGGTAGAAGCAAGTTTAGTTAAATCGTCTTATTTTAGCCTCAGGAATCTGTGGTTAAGCCATGTCCCCCTATTTTAGAGACATTTTGAATAACAGTTTTCAAGCAGACAACTGCTGTCTTCAATAATCTATTTCACCTTTCAAAATTTAATAAATTTTACCACATCTTTTGATGATACTATCACTATTTGAAAAGACGTGCCGCACCCAAAAAAATAATAGATAACGTGATGATATGCCCAATAACACAAACAACTTTCATTTTTCTCAATTTGGTTTGGTAAACATTGTTATTATAACCATTCACTTGTTAGCGTGAAGAAAATTGAATGCGAAATGATTGATTAAACCGAACATAATTAGGAAGTTGGTAAATTATTTTTAATTTAACTTTGATGATGATAATTAGAGAATAACTGCTTAGAGCTTATTTTGCAACGTCAAATGCTAAAATAGTTAGTCGTACACCAGGCCAAGCCTTTCTAATCAGTGTAATAATTGAGACGTCGAAATGTAGCTAAATTCTAACAAAATTTCATATATAATTATATCGTTTTCTTTCTATGTTATTACTTTTGTAATTGTAATTTGTAATGCGGTGATATGAATGTAACAATCACGCTATATACTAATAAATTTATGTGGAATCATTTTATTTGATACATACAAAAAAATAATGGATCTAATGGTACTATTATTATTATCGGTTTCAAAAGTAAGGTCCCCTGGGTTTGAAATGTAATAACTTTCATTGTAATGAGCAGTATATAATGAAACAATCTTTATTCACAATCATTATAGTAATATACAGATTCCTAACCTTTTGTGAATAAAATATATATCACTACTATTCAAATATATTTAAAGATCGATTAAATATATAATTATTGGGTACCAACTAATTAAAATACGAAGCTTACTTTACACTGTATGTTTCATCACTTATGTAGTATATAATTATTAGGCATAATGTTAAATATGATAGCTAAATGCATACATATTACCATAAATTACGAAATATTAATTTCAAAAACAAATATAAATAAATATACCATAGCCATTAAGATCTTTTACGATGATTTCCCTATAAATAGCTGTCATAATGGTCATTTTAAATTTAATTGATACTTTAAAAAACTTTCAAATAAAGGTGTGGAAAATTTATTTCATTTCATTCACACATATTTCAAATTAATTCAAAATAAGAGGAGTAAATTCAATAATTAAACGAAAAATTTACATCTGATGTAACCAGCACAGTACCTTCCGCCATTTAATTTTTATTCAAACCTGTAGAAAATTTAATAATCTTTAATTTTTATACCATAAATCGCAAAAAATGATATTTAAAAGTATGAAACGAGTTTAAAAAATCTGTTGTGGCCAGCACAAGACCTCTCGCTATTTCCATATTAGGCTATATAAGTATTGTATTGCACTTCGCTTTCGAACCGTCGTTTTATAACAAAATATTACAGAACTTTACCCAAATATTGTTTTTTATTGTATTTAAGATGTCTTCTGCAAACATATAATTCTAATTATATCTATTTTTCATTGTATGAAGAAGTTTCTAAATGTCAGAGATTGTTGCAATTCATTAACCAGATTGGCGGTATTTCTGATGGATATATGCATTTTACCACAATTTTACCTATAATTTCAAATATTTAATTAATAAAACAATAAGAAATATTAAATATTACTTCCCAGAAAAAGCTATCAGAATGTCACTAAAACTGTTGATATTTGACAATGACATGTGTCATTTACAAACTATGTTATAAACATTCGAATTTATCAACTGGTTTCCTTAGTGCCTTAGTGCGATTAGTTTACTGTATAAATTAAAGTGTCTTTATCTCTAAATCTATACAAGATATAATAAAAATTTTAAGTGTATTAGATGGAGAATGTTATGTTCTTCAATATTTAAAAAAAAACTCCCAAAAAATTATATTTAAAAGAATTTTTCTAAGAAACTACTACTTCCGGTGGTTCAATTGTTGCCAAAACCTTTTCAGCTCTTCCCAGGAATGTCAGATTGAGGAAACTGCAGTTAAATATTTTTTAAGTCTTATGGTTTTTGAGGAATCGTGTCTACAACATCTAGACATACATACACACACACACACACACACACACACACACACACACACACACACACACACACACACACACACACACACACACACACACACACACACATCCACACAAAAAACAATACGATTTCGATATGCGATTTTTAGTACGATCCCTATACCTTCCTGACCAAGGGTAACGGGAGGTAAAAATAGTTTAGTTTATTATACCTAACACCTAAGCTAGGTACATCATCTATCTTTCTCTATCGTTATAAACATATGTAAATTTATCTCTACTTTTTTCATACAACAAAGATATAAATACAAAAACAACGGAAGCTATTTATAATAAGATAACTATGATCATGTTTCCATGTAAAAAATCTACTACATATATCCAGTCCTATCCTATTTTGACTAATTTATTTCTTTTCATAGACAAATCTTGTTATTCTTGTTTGTCTGTTTCATAATATGAGAAAAAATATGTGTGTTATAATTTGAAAATAACAATTAAAACGTGCGGAGTCTTAATTTAATTTAAATTACTGAAATCATCTCCTTTTAATTCATTTAAGTATGATATTAATTTCATTTTAATTATTTACAGGTATACAATTCACAAAATTATAAAAATTATTTTTTAATTACGCGAAATGTCGCGCTGTCAAAATTTTGACATGTTTTCGGAAAAAAGTTAATTAAATTTTAATTTCGGATGATGCTCCAAATTTTAATTTAATTTGCTTCAAAAAGAATTACGTGAAAAGTTGAATATAACGCGTGAAATGGCTTATTACAATGTATACTTTTTATAAGTGTAATTAGTTATACATAAAAATCTGTTGTGGCCAGCACAATACCTCTCTCCATTTCCATTTTATCTTATATAAGTATTATACAGTGTGTCCCCTTATATAAGTATTATACAGTGTGTCCCATTTAGAGGTGCCACCATTGGGATCTCGAGAACTATAACAGATACGATGTTGGTTAAATGGAACTTTTTGTGCGCCTTTGAGAGGCCATCTCAGATGTGCTTTTGTTTTTCCAAAAATTCTCATAGGGCAGTAGATAATGACGAAAAACTGAATATTGTTGATTTTTTCTTTTTCAAATAACTTCTAAACTATTAGTAATTGAGAAAAACGTTCCAAATACAAAAGACAGATATTTTTATTAACTAACCGTGGCGTACGAAATAAATTTTTATATCCGTAAGTTTTCGAGATATAACACAAACTTATATTTTTTTAAATAGAACCCATATCTGATTTTAGTCTCAAAAAAATCATTATTTTTTTCTCTTTTCAACGATGTAAGATGTATTATGTTTTATATTTGTTTTGCCTTCAAATTTATTACTTTTTCCTTATTTTGTATTAAATTTATAATTATTTTGAAAATATTGGTAGATTTCTATTTAGAAATACTCCTTGTATTTTAATAATTTATTTCGTTAGAAAATTTTGCTCAAAACTCGTATCAAACTAATTTTTATAATATTTTGTATCTGGTCGCCCTTGGCACATTAGTGTAATTTGTAATTATGAGTCTAGAATGAAAATATTAAGTAATAAAGGCATAAAACAAATTATTTCGATCAAATACAATATAATTAATAAAAATAATAATGTTTTTTTGGGATATAATAAGAAAGTTCAGGAAAATAAAGACAAAAATTAAATTTTAGGAGCAAAACAGATATAAAATATAATAACCCGTACATCATTGAAAAGAGAAAAAAATAATGATTTTTTTGAGACTGAAATCAGATATATCATTTAAAAAAATATAAGTTTGTGTTATATCTCGAAAATTTACGGATATAAAAATTTATTTCATACGCCACTGGTTAGCTAATAAAAATATCCATCTTTTATATTTAAAACGTTTTTCTTAATTACTAATAGTTTAGATGTTATTTGAAAAATAAAAAATCAACAAGATTCAGTTTTTCGTCATTATCTAGTGCCCTATGAGAATTTTTGGAAAAACAAAAGCACATCTGAGATGGCCTCCCAAAGGCGCACAAAAAGTTCCATTTAACCGACATCGTATCTCTTATAGTTCTCAAGATCCCAATGGTGGCACCTCTAAATGGGACACACTGTATTTAATATTTCTGGTGCACACAAAAAAATCTAATCATATTCAATCTTTATTTTTCAATTCATACTATGAACAAGTTTACTCCTACTCTTCTAAATGTTCGAGATTGTTCTAATTCATTGACAAGATTGGTGGTATTTCTGAAGGGTATATGATGAATTATATGTATTGTAAGCGCGTATTTTGTTGACACTGATACTACATACTTTCGCTTATAAATGAATCCCCTTTCTTTTTATACCAATTTTAGAAGTTGACGGAGTCTTTTCCTCGTTATAACAACAGAATACTATATTTCTATTACATTTCCCCTTGTCCATGTTCGAATGGGGTATTCCACTCAATTTTTTTTATTATTTTAAATAAAACTTCATTCAGTTTTGAAGCAATTTATAGTATTAAAAAATCTTAATTGTTCCTAGTTTAACAGTATTTTATTTTCGAGAAATCAGTATAACGTCACATTTCCCCTATACTTGTCTTTCTCACACACACTGCTCTGAGTACACTGCGAGAGAAAGATAACAATTGTATGACGTCAATTTTCCCTTTTAGCAAATGTGAAATATCTCGCAAAGTAATTATTTAAAAAATGTTTTCATTGTTTTAACTATTATTTATTGAGCTATACACTATGTTAAATTGAATTTTTTTAAAAATTTTTGTTATGGTGGAATACCCCATTCTATATCTAACTATAATTTTAATTATTTAATTAATGATAAAATAAGAAATATTAAAAATACTTCCCAGAAACTCTTCAGTAAAGTCTGGATTTTTGACATTGACATTTTTGTCAATTACAAACACTTTAATTTTTCAACTGGTTTCCATAGGCTAATTGATTCATTGTAGAATGGATTATTTTATATATTTATACAGGGAATTTATTTTAACATGCAACATATGGCGAATCACTTCCATGGTTACTCACTATTGTCAAAAAATGACAGCAATGTAATATTTGTCCATTTTAAAATGCAACATACAAAATTTGTAATTTTGTATTATCAAAACAAATTTCAAATAAATTAGCCTACATATGATTAGCAAATAATCAAAACATGAATGTTGTACATCTTAATAAACTTTATCTTACAAAAATTCTTAACTTCTTACAATCACACTGAGGCAATATTCTAGTCGGTCGTAATAAGAATTGACACCATTTGTGGTGTGTTCTGGAGGTATCTCCTGTGCTGCAATGCTATTTATAATGTTGCATTTTAAAATGGACAAATATTACATTGCTGTCATTTTTTGATAATAGTGAGTAACCATGGAAGTGATGAACTATAATGTTGCATTTTAAAATAAATTCTCTGTATATTTTACAGATGAATTAAAAAAATAATCTTTTTTATAAATCCCCGAACCCGTGTTTTAAAGATAAACACAGTTCATATTTCATATGTATGTAAAAGATAAATGTCTGCATAAAACTAATCATTTCAAATTAGTAATCGTGACATTTTAAAAAGAAAATAATAAATAAAGTAATAGTTATATGCAAAGGAACTTAATATAGTTTGCAGCATTAGTAAATATGTAGTTATGTATTGAAATTAATAAAAATTAAATAACGGGAGGAATTGTGTTGGCCACATCAGACTTTTTATTTTTCTTCGTTTTCCTGGCAATTCATATTTAAACATTTACTTAATAAACTATAGGATATTCATTTGATACAAAAAGTTACGAAAAAAAAAGGTAAAAAACATGTAAAAAAAAATCTGATGTGGCCAACACAAAACCTCCCGCTATTTAATTTTTATTAATTTAAATACATACTTACGTATTTACTAACGCTGCAAACTGTATTATGTTCCATTGCATATAACTATTGCTTTATTTACTACTTTCTTTTTAAAATGTCACTATTATTAATTTGAAGTGATTAGTTTTTTGACAGTGACATTTACTGTCAGTTACATTCATTTGAAATATGAACTGTGTAACAACGGAATTGTGTTTATCTTAGGCTTCGCGACTAATAAAAAAAATCTGATGTGGCCAACACAAAACCTCCCGCTATTTAATTTTTACATACTTTCATACGTACATAAAATCACGCGATTCCCACTTAGGGGGTTAGCAAATACCCGGAAACAATAGTAACAATAAGAAAAGGGATAAGAGTAAGAGCTCAGCTGACTCACTTCACTCTTTAACAACATTCTTCTTTCGCCTTGTCCACAATCATCATAGCATCCATACATAAGAACATATTAAAGTGACCGATTTTCGATAGCGAATAACCCCATCCGGACCACAATAATAGTTACGCAACAATCTTCCTTCGCTTTACTTTCCTATCCATTTTTATTAATTTAAATACATACTTACGTATTTACTAACGCTGCAAACTGTTCCATTGCATAAAACTATTGATTTATTTACTATTTTCTTTTTAAAATGTCACTATTATTAATTTGAAGTGATTAGTTTTTTGACAGTGACATTTACTGTAAGTTACATTCATTTGAAATATGAACAAAGGAATTTTGTTTATCTTAGGCTTCGGGACTAATAAAAAAAATCTGATGTGGCCAACACAAAACCTCCCGCTATTTAATTTTTATTAATTTAAATACATTCTTACGGATTTACTAACACTGCAAACGGTTCCATTGCATAAAACTATTGCTTTATTTAATATTTTCTTTTTAAAATGTCACTATTATTAATTTGAAGTGATTAGTTTTTTGACAGTGACATTTAATGTCAGTTACATTCATTTGAAATATTAACTGTGTAACAAAGGAATTGTGTTTATCTTAGGCTTCAGGACTTATAAAAAAAATTATTTTTAAATTTATCTGTAAAATATATAGAAAAAGTATTAATGTATACCTGGTACAAAATTCAATAATCTATATTCTCATAATGACATAAAATGCGAAAAATGGCATTTAATGGTATTTTTTGAAGAAAAACTATTATGAGCTTCAGGTAAAGTGCCATTTCCGGTTATCCGATTTACACCAAAATCTAACGGCTTTTTTTTTCATATTAGAATACGGTATAAATACAAGGTTTCAGAATTTTCTGAATGATAGTATTTGAGTTAGAGCGAAGACAAAATCCCTACACATACACACACACATACATACACACATACAGACATCATCGTGAAAATGTTAAAATTGGAATCTAGGGACCTTAAAACGTGGTCATTTACTAAAATCTCGATATGTGATTTTTAGCACGATCCCTATACCTCCCTTACCAAGGGTAGCGGGAGGTAAAAAACAGGTCACACAGCGTCGTTCACAAATTAAATAGATATTTGCAATACATTTTCTATTGCGTTATTGTACTTCATACTATACGTTGTATCGTTGCCGACCCGCCGGATAACAGAAAAAGTCTTTTTTAATGTAAGTTACTCAAAAAAAATGAGTAGATACAAATACAAGATTTAAGAATATTCTGAGTGATAGTATTTGAATTAGCGTTGACAAAATACTTACACACTTACAGGCCTATTCTGTAAAACATTCGCTTAACGAATCGTTATCATAACGATAATCGTTGTTATGAAAATCGTTATTTGTATTTTACGAAAATCGTTATTTTTGTATTCTGTAAGATCGATCGTTAAAACATTATCGTTGAAATTAATTGATAACGAAATCGTTATTTTTTTTTGCGATTGGTACTATTGTTTACTCAATTCACTATTAAAACTGACATTTAAATTTAATTTTGAAAATTGTTGGTGAAGATTTATATTATTATTTCATTTTATTAATGGCTATTTATTATTATTCTCTATTATATTAGATATGGATAAGTAAACGAGGGCCTCAAAAACTACAAAAGAACAATATGCTATTATGTAGACTTTCTTGCAAGTAATGTCGCTCTGAGAACAAATAAATATTATCCAGAGA
This sequence comes from Ophonus ardosiacus, assembly GCA_943142095.1. Taxonomy (NCBI): domain Eukaryota; kingdom Metazoa; phylum Arthropoda; class Insecta; order Coleoptera; family Carabidae; genus Ophonus; species Ophonus ardosiacus. Next base: position 13,714,405 of record OW964840.1, read on the forward strand.
ATCCAAATCAGATTGAAGAAGCATATGCTGAATTGGCTAGGGGATTAAATGCACTCAGTAAAATAAAGCACATGTAAAAGTATGATTAATATAGAGCACTTTTAGGAGATTTGGTATAGCAGTTATCATTGTATTTGCTTCTAGGAATGGCAACAGTTCAGTAAAATCTCTTGCGGCAACTCGTGATAATCTAAATAATTTTCTAAATTTTCCTGTGGGATAGTAAAAGGATCACTTTTATCTCTTAAAGCCCTATGAATTTTTCGAAGATTTTTCCTGTTAAATATATATAGTAAAATTGGAATATAATCTGACATATTTTTAAAATATATAATTACCTTTCATTATTCGAAAAAGTCAAGAAATAATAATAATTCGGGATCACCATTCATTATAATGGCAATTAATATTTCAAGAATATTGAAATGCAACAAATCGTTAACATAACGATCAGATTTTTCTTGTCGTTAAAAAATAACGATTTGACGAAAATCGTTATCATCTTGTCGTTATGAACAATTGAATTTTTGCTTACAGAATACCATTTTAACGATTATCGTTATTTTAACGATATAACGATTCGATATGTCATAACGATCGCTTACAGAATAGCCCTGTTACAGACATCATCGTGAATATCCGATTCTAGGGATCTTAAAACGTAGTCATTTAGAAAAATCTCGATTTGTGATTTTTAGCACGATCCATATACCTCCCTTACCAAGGGTAGCGGGAGGTAAAAAAAAGTAAAATGTTAAAATATAGGCCATATAGCGTCGTTCACAAATTAAATAGGTATTTGCAAAACATTTTCTGTTGCTTTATTGTACATCATATCATAAGATATGTTAGATCGCTTTAGACCCGGCGGATGACAGAAAAAGTGTTTTTAACCTAAGTTAATCAAAAACAAAGTGAGTAATCTAAGTATTGCTTATTTAAAACAAAAAGTAAATAACATTAAATATAAATAAGTAATGAGTATATGAATTATTTGCATCAATTATTTGAGTAAAGTTATTTGAATAAAATTACGCTACATATACTTTCGCTTATATCTATATAAATCAGCATCATCTTCTAGGTGCTCTAAAACGCAATCTTTTTCAATTCTTCGCCGTACATTATCCATTTCGTAAATGTGTAGTTGTAAATTAATATTAATTTATAGTGCTGCAAAAATAGCAATTAGCAAATTTAAATCAGATCATCCTGTACATCGAACATTTATGTATGATGGAAAATATATTATTTTTACAAACCTTAATTAAATATTTTACTATTATATTCTCCTTAACAAGGTTTCATTATTAATTTTAATATAATTGCTTCCTGTCAATGACATTTGTTTAAATATGTCAAAACTGTCATTAAAATTATGTTTTTGTTTGGCGTATAGGCTAGGTGATACATGAAAATAAATTATATTATATATTCATATTTAAAGTTATTTAGAGTTATTTACTAAATGTTATTATTGTAGAATTGAAGATTGTACCATTATATTCAATTTTAATTAGTAAAAGTTGCTAAAAAATTATATTCAATGAATTTTTTACAAGAAAACCTGTTAAAAGCTTGTATAAATGATACTTCCGGTTATCCGATATACACTAAAAACTAATGACCACTTCCCATATTGGTATAGAATGGGTATACAAAATTTCAAATTTTTCTGATTGATAGTATTTGAGTAATCGTGTCCACAAGATCCACACACACAGACACACATACATACCTACAGACATCATTGTAAAAATATTAAAATCGGATTCTGGGGACATCAAAACGTGCTTATTCAATAAAATCTCTATATGCGATTTTTAGCACGATCCCTATACCTCCCTTACCTAGGGTAGCGGGAGGCAAAAATCACTTTTATTTAAGTATACGAATAGTAACAATAACAACATGACAATAGCATTATTATGCTTTAATGAATAACCTTGAATTTTTGAAGTAAAATAACATTTTTATTATTAAGATGTGAAGTATGGTGTTATTAAATGATTTTGGTCCTTTTTAACTTCATCCATTTTCATTAAAATATTAAAGAAACTGTGCATTTGATTGAACTATAAGATTTTTCGGGCCGGCCCGAAAAGCCCGAATTTTCGGGTCGGGCCAAAATCAAAAGTCCGACTCGCCTCGATTTTTGAAAATGATTAGCCCGATTCAGCCCGATAAAAAATATTTTCGGCCCGGCTCGATGATCGACTCGAAATCGAGGCGGGCTTTGGGCCGAGCCGGGCCAAAGCTCGAGATCGAGTGCATTTCTATTTATATTGTTGTTATACATCTCAATATTCATTCGTTACTAATTATTAATTAATATAATTACGTGTTATACATTATTAAAATTATTTTCATTTTCGCGCTTAACAAATAGTGCCTTTTATACAGCACAGCCGAATATAGGTCTTTAACATGTAAAAACAGACTTCCGTAATTTCTTGCTCTCTTATTTTAGATAAAAATGCTCCAAAGAACAGTTGTAAAGCATTAAATTCTACATCTGAAGCAATAGCAATGGAATTGAAACTAAAATTAGACATTTGTTAATTATTTTATCTCAATTTCATATGGCTCCATTTCTATCGTTATTTATCAGGTGATTTTCGACATTTTTACCTCCCGCTACCCTAGGTAAGGGAGGTATAGGGATCGTGCTAAAAATCACATATAGAGATTTTAGTGAATGAGCACGTTTTGATGTCCCCAGAATTCGATTTCAACATTTTTACAATGATGTCTGTATGTATGTATGTGTGTGTGTGTGTGTGTGTGTGTGTGTGTGTGTGTGTGTGTGTCTGTGTGTTTGCGTGTCCGTGTGTGTGGATCATGTGGACACGATTACTCAAATACTATCAATCAGAAAAATTTGAAATTTTGTATACCCATTCTAAACTAATGTGGGAAGAGCTCATTAGTTTTTAGTGTATATCGGATAACCGGAAGTATCATTTATACAAGCTTTTAACAGTTTTTCTTGTAAAAAATTCATTAATATAATTTTTTAGCAACTTTTACCAATACAAATTAAATATAATGGCACAATCTTCAATTCTATGATAAGCATTTAGTAAATAACTTGAAATAACTTTAAATATTGAATTATAAAATAATTTATTTTTGTACATCACTTTGCCTCTGCGTCAAACAAAAACAATACTTCAATAACAAATTTGACATATTTAAACAAATGTCACTGTCACGAAGCAATTTTCATTAAAATTAATAATGAAACCGTGTTAAGACGAATTTAGTAGTTTAAATATCATTCTAATGAAATTAAGGTTTGTAAAAATAATATATTTTCCATCATACATAAATATTAGATATACAGGATAATTCGATTTTAGTTTGATGTTTGCAGCATTATATATCAAACAGCTCTCAAATAAGAACGTGATTTCAAAGTGTCAAATAATAGTTTGCAAATACACATTTACGAAATGGATAATGTACGGCGAAGAATTTACACAGATTGCGTTTTAGAGCATAAGGAAGTTAGGTATTTGGTGATGATTTTGACAATAATGTATGTGTGACGATTTTTCCTTAAAATATATTAAGATCCGAAACTTCGCAAAGTTGGTATTTAATACTCTTATATAATTTGATTTCGTTTTAGAGCATAAGGAAGTTGGTGCTGATTTTGACAATAATGTGTGTGACGATTTTTTCTTAAAATATATTAATGATCCAAAACTTCGCAAAGTTGGTATTTGCTCACAGATTTTTCAGGAAAAACATAAACAAAATTTCGTATTACAAACTTTTCTATTTATTGGAACAACAAAGTAGATTTTATTTATAAACGATCAATGGAAGTGATACTTTACTTAAAGCTCATTGCTATTTTAAACATGGAATTGGCGGGAGGTCATGTGCTGGCCACAACAGATTTTTATACTTAATTTCTGCCGTTATAAAACATGCAATTAATTTTACTTATAGATTCAAATAAAGAATTTTATGCCCAACAACTTTAATTTGAAGATTTCTTTCTAAAATAATTAGAGAAGTAGAAAATATTAAAGTCCTATGTTGGGCTGTGCCCCCGACAAAATTTTTCAAAATCGGCGTCTATGTGTCGAACTAGAGATGCATTCGGGTCGGGCCGGGCGGGCTTTGAGGTTTGGATCGACTCGGCCCGAAAATAAAAATTACCGGCCCGACTCGACAAAAAAATTAGCTAGCCCGGCTCGAAAATTGACTCAAAATCGAGCCGGGCTTCGGGCCGGGCCGGGCCAAAGCTCGAAATTGGGTACATCCGGCATTCCTAATGTTCATTTTTATGTTAAAGCAAAATGTTTAACTTTTTTCGTGTCAAACTTATAAAAAACCTTTACATTCTTATAACTTTCAACATTAGTTAACATAAGTAGGTAGTTAAAAAAGAGACCCTTCTAGTGTAAGTTTCTTATAAAAATTACAGACCTACGTGTATTTAACACTTTGTTTACCAAAGCCGTTCGAAAATTTAAACAACTTTTTCACAAATATTATATAAAAAAATCTGTTGTGGCCAGCACAAGACCTCTCGCCATTTCCATATTAGGCTATATAAGTATTGTATTGCACTTCCCTTTCAAACCGTCGTTTTATAACAAAAAAATACAGAACTTTATCCAAATATTGTTTTTTATTGTATTTAACATGTCTTCTGCACACATATAATTCTAATTATATCTATTTTTCATTCTATGAGGAAGTTTCTAAATGTCACAGATTCTTCCAATTCATTAACCAGATTGGCGGTATTTCTGATGGATATATGCAATTTAACTTATAATTTCAAATATTTAATTAATAAAACAATAAGAAAGATTAAATATACTTCCCAGAAAAAGCTGCCCGAATGTCACTAAAACTGTTGATATTTGACACTGACGTGTGTCATTTACAAACTATGTTATAAACATTGGAATTTGTCAACTGGTTTCCTTAGTGCCTTGGCCTCTGCGATTAAATTACTCTATATATTTATAGTGTCTTTATCTCTAAATCTATACATGATATAATAAATATTTTAAGTGTATTATATGGAGAATTTTATGTTCTTCAATATTTAATAAAAAAAACTCCCAAAAAAATATATTTAGAAGATTTTTTCTAAGAAACTACTACTTCCGGTTGTTCAATTGTTACCAAAACCTTTTCAGCTCTTCCCAGGAATATCAGATTGAGGAAACTGCAGTTAAATATTTTTTAAGTCTTACAGTTTTTGAGGAATCGTGACTACAACATCCAGACATACATACACACACACACACACACACACACACACATACACACATCCACACACACACACACACACACACACACACACACACACACACACACACACACACACACACACACACACACGGACATCATTTTAAAAATGTTATAATCGGATTGTAGGGACCTTAAATCGTGCTTATTCAATAAAATCTGGATATACGAATTTTAGCATGAATCCGATACCTCTCTTAGCGAGAGGTAAAAATATAATTTACATAAGGATTTTTTATCTAACTTTGTTTCTGCTCAAAAATAGGACAAGAAATCATTATGGTAGGAATAAAAATGACTTTTATTTAAGTATACGAGTAATAACAATAATAACAGCAACATCACAATATAATTATTATTATGCCTTAATGAATAACCTTGAATTCTTGAAGTAAAATAATACATTTTTATTTGTTAATATATGAAGTTTGTTCTTATTAAATCATTTTGATCCTTTTTAACATCATCCATTTTCATTAAAATATTAAGGAATCTGTGCATATGACTGAACTATAAGATTTTTCGGGCCGGGCCAAAATCAAAAGTCCGACTCGCCTCGATTTTTGAAAATGATTAGCCCGATAAAAAATATCTTCGGCCCGGCTCGATGATCGACTCGAAATCGAGGCGGGCTTCGGGCCGGGCCGGGCCGGGCCAAAGCTCGAAATCGAGTGCATCTCTATGTCGAACTAAAGTTCACGAAATTTGAGAAAATATGCCATTTTATTCTCAATTTACACACTATTGCTAGTTAATAAATAAAAATTACTTACCGCCGGGGAACCTATGAGGAAATATCCTTCCGTGCCTGCTGAGCAACCACGGGTATAACGGATAACTCTCCCTGGGCTGTCCATGGGCCATGGGGTTTTGTGGAAACCCATGCCCGGACTGGCTAAGAGCTGCAGCCAAAGCAGCCCCTTGAAAATGCGCCGCTAGAGCGAATGGATGCCCCGGTGGGTGATGGACCACTTCAGGCTGCATAAACCCCCCATTTTTGGGCACTAGGTTGTCATAAGTGGGGTTAGGTCTGATGAGGGTATGCGCGGGTATTCCGGGGACCATAATTGGGGGTTTGGGGCTTTGTAGGGGCGAATTTTGGGGGGATTGGGTACCATTCAATCGCGTGTCGATATCACTTGATGGAGAAATTGGTGCAGAGCTTTCACTGAAGTGTATAGGGGAGTTTTGTGGTGATGAGTTGGTACCGCCGACTATAGAATCGATACTAAACCCTATTTTGGGTTTGGATGGTACAGCGACGATAGGAGTTGGAGCTAAAGGCATCATTGTTCTTTTTAAAAACACATATATGCACTATATAGTCACACCGAACACTTAAAATTCATAAAAAATCACTGCAAATCACTAATTTTTTTAAGAATTCACTAAAACACATATACGTTCTGCTGCCGACATATACAGACCACTAATAACTTCTGTTTAGTCTAACACTCTCAACAAACTGTTTATTTTTTCAAGTGGGGATTCCTACATTCTTATTGGCCACTCTGTAATAACTCTACCCTACTAATACTACATTCCTATTGGCCGAAATCATTATCCTGAATGGTATTCCTTAAACCACGCCCCGAAACACGCCCATAGACACGCCCCCAATAAAAAACCAAGTGTTTAACGATGTAAAATCACACTTAACCTAACCTAAAATGCATTATAAGATATACAGCTTGGTTGAGGTTAGAGTACGCTGTTGACAGCTCTAGCAAATGATTATTTTAATCAAGTAGGCCACGCCTACAATGCGCGCGCATTTAAGGAGGGGTTTAACAAGACGATTTAACGCAACTAATTGAGGTGTTAGTGGTTTTTTGTTTTATTGTCACAGCAACCAAGACAATTTGTGGCCATTGAAAGAAAATGCATGAATATGGCGACGCCTTCTTTAATGATTATTATTGAGATTTTTATAGACTGTAGGTATTAGTATTTTACAGAAGGGTCCATAACTTTTATTATAGACTTTAAATAATTTTCTTTCACAATTTAAGATTTAAAAATTATGTACAGTGCTGTGCAATAAAATAGATGCAAGAGATTCTTAAAACAATCTTATAGCAGTCCTCGAAATGATGAATATGAATATGAGATATTCGCGAAACGCTACAGACCGCACTATTTAACTATTCATTACATATTATGAAAGAAAAGAATGATCTACAAATTATCCGTACACTTTTTGAAATTTTTTTTTAGGAGCCAATTTATGACTACAGCAAAATTTTTGAAAGAAGTCCGATCAAGACCATCTACGAATTGCATCTATGAATTAAGATTTTATGCTGTCAAATTTAGTAGTGTCGTTTACATAGTTTTTATGAGGTACACAAGATATTATGTACCCTCATAAAAACTAAGTAAAAGATACTACTAAATTTGACAGCACAAAATCTTAATTCATAGATACAATTAGTAGATGGCCTTGATCGGACTTCTTTCAAAAATTTTACTGGGTACCCGGGTACTCGAAACCTACCCGATAATAATGTACCCGGGTATAAAATTTCTTACCCAATTACCCGAAATATACCTGCTGTTCGTTAATTACCCAATACCCTTTAATTACCCGAAAACCCGAACAGTTTTCAGCTACCGGAAAGATTGTATCTAAAAGAAGAGCTTTTTATTACCATACCATAGGTAATAAATATAATATATGTTAAGTTTTTTATAGAGATACAGTATATTATTTATTTGTATTACTTTTTGTTTAATAAATATATGTAAACAATAATTATTTATTTTATTAAAAATTAAACTGCTAATATAATTGTAACTGGTAATTAACAAATTAACGAATTGTGTATATGTACTTAAAGGATAACGGGTAATTAAAGGGTATTGGGTAATTAACGGGTAAAGGATACTATCCGGGTAGTGGTTTCGGGTACTCGGGTACCAAAATTATTGGAATTCGTCATTCCTAATTTTTACCTCCCGCTACCCTAGATAAGAGAGGTATATAGGAATCGTGCTAAAAATCGCATATAGAGATTTTAGTGAATAAGCACGTTTGGATGTCCCCAGAATCCGATTTTAACATTTTTACAATAATGTCTGCGGGTATGTATGACTGTGGATCCTGTGGACACGATTACTCAAATACTATCAATCAAAAAAAAATAAATTTGTATTAGTGATTCGGTCGAGACGAGACGAGACGAAAAATTCATTGTCTCGTCTCGTCTCGTTTCAAATTCATAAAATTATGTCTCGTCTCGAAATTTTTCTCGTCTCGTCAATAGAGTCTCGTCTCGGCCGAGATTGTCGCCGAGATTTCTCGACGGAAATTTAATATGTATATTTTGGTCCCATAAACTAATTATTAAATTTATACAATTTTGTATTAATAGCAATTTGAAGCAGCGTGTTTATCATCGTAGTGGTCGTTGGTCGTCCTACAGAAAAAGTGCAGAAAACAGTTTTCGAGAATCGAGATCTCGGCAAATATATCTCGTCTCGTAAAATATTTTTTACATTTCTGTCTCGTCTCGTCGAGATGAGAAATCTCTAGTAAGAGACGAAACGAGAATCGAGAAATATCTCGCATCGACAGAATCACTATTTTGTATACTATGCTAATGTGGAAGAGCTCATTAAATTATTTTAGTGTATATTGGATAACCGGAAGTATCATTTATACAAGCTTTTAACAATTTTTCTTGTAAAAAATTCATTGAATATATATTTTTTCAGCAACTTTACTAATAAAAATTGGATATAATAGTATATCTTTAATTCTACGATAATAGCATTTAGTAAATAATTTGAAATAACTTTAAATATTAAATTATAAAATAATTTATTTTTGTACATCATCTTGCCTATGCGTCAAACAAAAACATAATAACAATTGTGACATATTTAAACAAATGTCACTGTCAGGATGCAATTACATTAAAATTAATAATGAAACCGTGTTAAGAACATTGTATTGAGTCTAATGAAATTAAGGTTAGTAAAAATCGTATATTTTTCATCATGTATAAATATTAGATGTAGGTACGGAATGGTCCGATATAAATTTGATATGTTTGCAGCACTAAAAACGAAACAGCTATGAATAAGTATGTGTTATCAAAGTGTCAAATATTAGTTTACAACTGCACATTAACGAAATGGATCATGTAGGTAAAGCAATACAGAGTCTATATGTTTTAAAGATTAAACACAATTGTATGTAACTGACAGATAAATGTCACTGTCAGAAAACTAGTCATTTCAAATTACTAATGGTGACATTTTAAAAAGAAAATAGTAAATAAAACAATAGTTATTTATATACAAAGGAACTTAATATAGTTTACAGCACTAATTAATATGTAGGTACGTATTTAAATTAATTAAAAAAAAATCTGTTGTGGCCAGCACAAGACCTCTCGCCATTTCCATGTATTGTATTGCACTTCGCTTTCGAACCGTCGTTTTATAACAAAATATTACAGAACTTTACCCAAATATTGTTTTTTATTGTATTTAACATGTCTTCTGCATACATATAATTCTAATTATATCTATTTTATATCATTTTCATGTCAGAGATTGTTCCAATTTATTAACCAGATTGGCGGTATTTCTGATGGATATATGCATTTTACCACAATTTTACCTATAATTTTAAGTTTTTAATTAAAATAAGAAAAATTAAATATACTTCCCAGAAAAAGCTTTCACAATGTCACTAAAAATGTTGATATTTGACAATGACATGTGTCATGTTATAAACATTGGAATTTGTCAACTGGTTTCCTTAGTGCCTTGGCCTCTGCGATTAGTTCACTCTATAAATTATAGTGTCTTTATCTCTAAATCTATATAATAAAATTTTTAAGTGTATTAAATGGAGAATTTTATGTTCTTCAATATTTAATAAAAAAAAACTCCCAAAAATTATATTTAGAAAAATTTTTCTAAGAAACTACTACTTCCGGTTGTTCAATTGTTACCAAAACCTTTTCAGCTCTTCCCAGGAATGTCAGATTGAGGAAACTGCAGTTAAATATTTTTTAAGTCTTATAGTTTTTGAGCAACGTGACTACAACAACACACACACACACATACACACATCCACACACACACACACACACACACACACACACACACACACACACACACACACACACACACATCATTTTAAAAATGTTATAATCGGATTGTAGGGACCTTAAATCGTGCTTATTCAATAAAATCTGGATATGCGAATTTTAGCATGAATCCAATACCTCTCTTAGCGAGAGGTAAAAATAACGGGAGGCATTCTTGGCCATACTAGATTTTTATTCTCAAAATTCTAGTGCCCGCCTCATGTATAACATATCTATTACCCAGATAGTTTGTTTCGCGGTAGTAAGAATTTTCACAATACGAAATGACTTTTAAAAAAAACCTGTGTAATCTTTTTTTTTTTAAATTGCATTACATGAAGACCATTTCTCGTAACTTACAAATCTGGAAATCTCCTTACAACATAATACTGTTAAAATTTTCCTTTTGCAGATGTCGATACCTACTAAGTACCCATTCTTCTGTCGGTATTGTTTGTAACAGGCCCTAAGACCTCAGGTTGGGATTAGTGGTGAATTACTGGTAAAGTTAAGAAGCTAAGTTAACCCTTTTCGGCTTTGTAAAGTTGTAAAATGATTATTAAGTATTATCCTAATCTGGTATTTAAATTATTTGAATGTCTATTGAGGTAAAATGTGCAAAAGATTATTGAAAATATAATAATGTCATAAATTATAGATTTAACAATTTCTGAATATTGAAATTTTTAGTTTCTCAAGTATCCCAACCCAACATTCGGTAATTATTATCATCTCCATTAATCTTAGTAAGGGAGATATAGGGACCGTGTTTCCGTGTTAAAAATTGCATGTCGAGATTTTTGTTAATAATAAAACATGTGCTCAAGTCCCTATAATCCGATTTTAACATTTTGCCTGTCGTCGTTACTTGATTTCATTAATTTACATCGTGTAAACGAAGATTAAAATTCATCAAAGACTCATGGACTAAGTAAACTAATCTTCGTAAACGAAAACGGACCACTAGCTGTATATTACTGGTTTCCATGGAGTTATTTGGGTTGTGAGATTCATTACAACGGATTATTTTATATATTTATATCTGTGTGTGTGTGTGTGTGTGTGTGTGTGTGTAACAGTTTCTTCAAAAAATCTTCTAACTAATATTTTTTGGATATTTACGTTATTACAAATATTAAAGAATATAAAATTCTCTATTCTATACATTGGACATTTTTATTATATCTTCTATAGATTTAGAGATAGAGAATTATAAATATACAGTGTGTCCCATTTAGAGGTGCCACCATTGGGATCTCGAGAACTATAAGAGATACGATGTCGGTTAAATGGAACTTTTTGTGCGCCTTTGGGAGGCCATCTCAGATATGTTTTTTTTTTCCAAAAATTCTCATAGAAATAAAGAGAAAAATTAAATTTTAGGAGCAAAACAAATATAAAACATAATAACCCTTATATCATTGAAAAGAGAAAAAAATAATGATTTTTTTGAGACTTAAATCATATATGGGTTCCATTTAAAAAAATATAAGTTTGTGTTATATCTCGAAAATTTACGGATATAAAAATTAATTTTGTACGCCACTGGTTAGATAATAAAAATATTTATCTTTTATATTTGAAACGTTTTTCTCAATTACTAATAGTTTAGAAGTTATTTGAAAAACAAAAAATCAACAGTATGCAGTCAGTTTTTCGTCATTTCTAGTGCCCTATGAGAATTTTTGGAAAAACAAAAGCACATCTGAGATGGCCTCCCAAAAGCGCACAAAATGTTCCATTTAACCGACATCGTATCTCTTATAGTTCTCGAGATCCCAATGGTGGCACCTCTAAATGGGACACACTGTATAAAATAATCCATTGTAACGAATCTCACAGCCCAAACAACAAAAATTAAAATGTTTGTAATTGACAGAAAAATATCAGTGTCAAAAATTCATATACATTGCTGAAGGCTTTTTCTGGGAAGTACATTTAATATTTCTTTTTCATTATTAATTAAATATTTAAAATTATACATAGGTATATATATATGTATGTATGTATATACAGGTTGTCTCAATAAGCTTGCTCACTATTGGTAACTTTTTTATTTGAAGAGATACGAGGTTGGTTAAATGAGCAAAATTGTGCCATTTTATATTAGAAAATTGGTCATGTAGACAAAATAAAAATTGTATCAGCGGTTCCCAAATTTTGGGACAGAATATATATTTTTTAAATGGAACTATATATTTTTTATTATTTTATTGGAAAGAGTATTTTTTTCTTTTTCCAATAAGGTAATGTTGTTTATGTACAATTTTTTCAAATAAACGAGTTATTTACGTTTAAAGATAAAAATTATCTTTTATTATTAGTTTATTTAGTCAAGTAAACTTTGGAAACAATTGTCTTTTATAAAATTATTATTTTATTAACTTATTTTACAGTAATAACAAAATAATTAAAGAAAATATTCAAAATGAAAGCCATTATTTCTTTCGCACATTTCAGCTCTTTTGGAGAGAGCCGAGCGTTCTACGTAACTGGTGTCTAGATATAACTTTCCATATAGCAAGACCATATCTAATTTTTCTTCATTTGTAGAGTTATTAAACTTTATTAAACACAGAAAACTTTACGGGAGAAATTATTAAACGTCAAACAAACAAAGAATCAATTGTTTCCATGACTTACTTGGCTAAAAAACTAATAAATAGTTTACAAAATTTTAATTTTTAACCGTAAATAACTCGTTTATTTGAAAAAATTGTACATAAACAACATTACCTTATTGGAAAGAGAAAAAAATACTCTTTTCCAACAAAATAATAAATAATATATGGTTCCATTTAAAAAATATATATATTGTCCCAAATTTTGAGAACCGCTGACACCATTTTTATTTTGTCTACATGAACAATTTTCTAATATAAAATGGTACAATTTTGCTCATTTAACCAACCTCGTATCTCTTCAAATAAAAAAGATACCAATAGTGAGCAAGCATATTGAGACACCCTGTATATATATATATATATATACAGGGAATTTATTTTAACATGCAACATATGGTGAATCACTTCCATAGTTACTCACTAATGTCAAAAAATGACAACAATGTAATATTTGTCTATTTTAAAATGCAACATACAAAATTTGTAGTTTTGTATTATCAAATCCAATAAATTAGCCTACATACGATTAACAAATAATCAATACATGAATGTTGTACATCTTAAAAAACTTTAGCTTACAAAAATTCATAACTTTCATGTAATAAATGTTAAAAAATACCCCCAATCACTCTGAGTCAATATTCTAGTCGGTCGTAATAAGAATTGACACCCTTTGTGATGTGTTTTGGAGGTATCTCCTGTGCTGCAATACTATTTATAATGTTGCATTTTAAAATGGACAAATATTACATTGCTGTCGTTTTTTGACAACAGTGAGTAACCATGGAAGTGATGAACTATAATGTTGCATTTTAAAATAAATTCTCTGTATATATATATTACATACGCATCAGAAATACTGTCAATCATGTCAATGAATTTGAAGAATCTCGAACATTTAGAAGAGTAGGAGGAAACTTAATTAAAAAAATTAAAAATGTATTAATAATAGATGAAATTAGAATTTTTGTGTGTTAAATAAAATATGTGTAGCCTAATATGGAAATGGCGAGAGGTCTTGTGCTGGCCCCAACATATTTTTTCCCATGTGAACACCTTGATATATGGTATAGTCATTAAATAACTAAAATACATTTTTATATGTAACAATATAATAAAATGATATTTATTACCTAAATGTGTTATACATTTTATTATCAGTTTCCAACTTTCACCATTTTAACACAGTACAAAAGTTTAAACAGTCAATTTTCCAAAATTACTATAATTTATAAGTGATAATTTTGGAAATTACTTAAAATTGCACGTTGGAAATAAATATTTTGTCATTTACTCAATTTTAAAATAATTAAGTAATACTCGACCTATTTATGATAATATGTATATTTATACTTATCAATATAAATTTAAAAAAATATGTGAAACAATTACTAAATTGATGTGTACATATGTACTTGTGTTATATTTTTGTTAATGATACTTGTATGGTCAAAGCATAATATGTTATTATGAACACATGTTAAATGTATAAAATACTGGTGATTTTAAATCATTATCATGTGTGTGTGTGTATGTGTGTGTGTGTGTGTATGAATTAGTATAGTGTCTTTCAATAGGGGTGACAGTTTTTTACCTCCCGCAACCCTAGGTAAGGGAGGTATAGGGATCGTGCTAAAAATCGCATATAGCATATAGAGATTTTATTGAATAAGCACGTTTTGATGTCCCCAGAATCCGATTTTAACATTTTTATAATGATGTCTGTAGGTATGTGTGTGTGTGTGTGTGTGTGTGTGTGTGTGTGTGTGTGTGTGTGTGTGTGTGGATTTTGTGGACACGATTACTCAAATACTATCAATCAGAAAAATTTGAAATTTTGTATACCCATTCTATACTAATATGGGAAGTGCTAATTAGTTTTTAGTGTATATCGGATAAACGGAAGTAACTTTTATACAAGCTTATAAAAGTTTTTCTTGTAAAAAATTCATTGAATATTATTTTTCAGCAACTTTTACTATTTAAAATTGAATATAATGGTACAATCTTCAATTCTACGATAATAACATTTAGTAAATAACTCTAACTATAAAGGTAGATTTCAGAAATTAATTATGTTAATACAGAAGACAAGACGAGATAACGTTTTTGCCCTCCTGAAGTGTAATGGGAACTTTATAATTGTATACACAGCAAGTGTAACCTACAATTTACTCTTATTGTGTTGTAACTTGTCTAACTATGCGGTAAAATAATCGAAATACACTGGACGTTTATGAGTATTTAGAAAAGAAATCATCTTTACTATAATAAAGTTCATGTAAAAAACTACTACCTACATAAGTTATTTTTTTACTTTAACATTTCCTATATTTAAAATTAATTTATATAAACCAAAATCACGGCAGCGACATCTGTCATTATTGTAAAAATCCGCCGTTACCGATATAGTCACCGATCGATATACCTGTCAAATAAGCGAGGCGAAAATTGCTAAAATGTCAAATTTCGATACCTACCTATTATTTATTACGAAGAAAACATGAGCAAATAAATATATTATCAGTCATAAACAACGTCTATTATTACAAATAAATGTTCGCTAGAAGAAGTACTCTAATGAAGGTAAGTAAAATCAAATTTAGAAATTGATATAACCCCAGTATTTTAAACTAACTCTTTTAAGAAGTACAACCGCTCTCATTAAAAAAAAATTATTTTCATTATCGTCGGCCAAAAAATTTGATACAATTCTCGTGCGTGAAGTATTTTACAGCGCTCCAGCTAATAAGGCACTCGCCTTAAGGGCTCGTGCCTTAAACAAAGCTGTCGCGCTGTAAAATACAACTTACACGTACTCGAATTTAATAACTATTAACTACGTCAAATTTCAAATCTGTTTCATCTTTCAACTGCTTTTCAATTGAATTTAAGAAAAATAATAAAGATTTTCCTAGAGTTTAGATTCGATATGTTGATGATATTTTTGCTATTATTAATACCGAAACTTGTGATTTAGATAACTTTTTAGCCAGATTAAATTCAGTTTTTCCATCAATTAAATTTACGATTGAAAAAGAAACCAATAAACAAATACCAATTTTGGACACACTGGTTATTAGAAACAAAACTAAATTAGAATTTGACATATATAGGAAACCAACGATTACTAATCGATTTATAACAGCTGATTCGAATCATTTTTGGCAACATAAATTAGCAGCGTTTAACTTTTTAATTAATAGACTGACCAAATTTCCGTTAAACAAAACACGTTTTGAAATTGAATTGAAATATGTTAAAGAAATAGCTAAATATAATGGATTCCCGGTTAAAATTATAGATAAACTAGTCCATAAATTTAAAAATCGTCAATCCGTATTAGATTTCACAACTTTAACGCCAACTAATAAAAAAAATAATAATAAATATATAACATTACCATATGATAATGCCACCAAAGGTATAAATAAAATTTTTAAAAATCAAAATTTAACGGTAACTTATAAATCAAATAACACCATTAAATCATTATTAGGTAACCCTAAAGATAAAATAGATAAAAATAAAAAATCCGGTGTTTATAAAATTGACTGTAAAGATTGTAATAAAGTTTATATTGGGCAAACTAAAAGACAAATTGATACTCGATTTAAAGAACATTTCTATCATTTAAAAAGCGGTAATCCCGATAAATTCAGTGTAGCACAACATATGTTTATTAATAATCATAAAATTGACAATTCTAATATAAAATTATTGAAACAAGTTGATAATAATAGATATTTAGACGCACACGAGAGTTTGATAATACATAAATTTAAAGATAAATTAATGAACGCGGACCTAGGTCCCATCCCAAATTCTAAATTATGTGAGTTAATAAAAGACAGTTACTTTGTTTAATCTTAGTTACCCAATTAGGTATCCATTCACCTATGACTCCTGTCCCTATATAACCCGTGTTCTCTCCCTTATTCCTCAGAGCTGTTTTGACCTCTGGCATGGTTTACATGCTGAGTAATCTTAACTTCTCTGTGTTTACTTTGTAGTTTCTACTGATGATGAGAACTTAGTTCTCGAAATACGTATATAGTTTTTAAATTTATTGTTAAGGTTAAGGGGTTTTTTCTTTAGTTATATGCTTTTCATAGGTTATAAATCTACCCTGTTTATCACTTGCGTTCTTAAAGTATCTATCCCGGTAGCTGTAACTTGATGAATAGCTGTTTACCGGTATACGAGGGTGTTCAAAAAATATCGCGAATTTTGTGTTTTTTCAAAAATTATTTATTTATTCATGAATATCTATTTTGTCCCCTTCAAAGTAATCCCCATGAGATATTATACACTTGTGCCAACGGTTTTTCTAATCTTCAAAGCACTTCAAAAAATCATTTTTTTTTATCTTGTTCAGCTCCTCCTTCGATGCCGTCTTTATCTCGTCAAGCGTAGCGTAACGTCGTCCTTTCATGGGCCTCTTCAGTTTAGGGAACAAGAAAAAGTCACAGGGGGCCAGATCTGGGGAATACGGTGGCTGCGGCATCATTAGTGTGTTGTTTTTGGCTAAAAAGTCGCGCACAAGCAACGAGCAATTGAGCAATTTTGGTACAAATTTCGCGGCGACCCGTCTCATGCCCAAATCATTGATAAAAATCGAATGGCACGAGCCAATCGATATGTTTAGGTCCTCAGCAACTTCTCTAACGGTGATTCGACGATTGGCCAATATCATTTTCTCCACTTCATTAATTTTTTCGTCTGTTGTTGAAGTGCTCGGGCGTCCGGCACGCTTTTCGTCGTTCACATCTTCTCGGCCTTCTGAGAACATTTTGTACCACCGATAAACGTTGCTTTGGTCCAAGGTAGCTTCTCCGTATGCCACAGTCAACATTCGGAATGCATCCGCGCACTTAATTTCGTTTTTCACACAAAATTTGATACAGGTTCTTTGTTCCATTTTTTTGAATAGGTAAAAATCGAAGACGATCCAAAACACGTGCAAGCAAAGCAGCTGTCAACAATTAAGTGAACATTCAAAATGGCCGAGCTTGTCGACATAAGTGAGAGACATGAGTACCAACATAAAGCCACAAAAAGATCGAAATTCGAATATACGTAACCCGCGAAAATTCAAAATTCGCGATAGTTTTTGAACACACCTCGTATACCGGTAACAGTTTACCAGTAAAATTTTCGTAAATGCCTTATATCAAACAGCTTGGCGCACCCAATAATTAATAATAAGCCGTGATGATATATCTATTTATTTTATTGTTTATCATATAATCGTTTGCAAATTTGATACAAACGAGTACAATACTTAATGACTAGTTATTTCATTTACTAATTGTATGTAAACATATGGAAACAATAATTGAATTGTATACTCTACAGTCTATAATTAATGTATATGTATTTTATACGGTGTGTATTTTAGCAATGACATTTTACACACGAGTATGATTAAGGATGACAGCTGTCCTATTGTTGATTTCTTAATGAAACGAATAAAGACATCTGTTGTTTGGTCTTGCAGTATTATTAGCTATTTATTGTTGTTTATTTTCTTAATCGTTTGCTATTAACTAAAGATAGTATTTAGTAACTCTTTTATTGTTGTAGACCTTTTCCTTTGTACCCCTCTCTAAGAGAGGTACTAGATACATGTTAAAAATCACATATCCAGATTTTAGTGAATAAATAAGTTTTTTCTACGACTACCATGAAAAGTTGACATTTGTGCTCTATTTTGTCATCGTAAAGTTGATGGTTACTAAGGAACGAGCAAAAAAATACTTTACCGCGCGTCTCCCATAGCAACGCGCGGTAAAGTGCTCAATTTGCTCGCTTAGATAAATACATATTTTTGCTGAAATCTTAATTTATTAAAATAATACTTACGAAATCTAAAATATAGGTTAGGTTCATTTTTACACTAGAAACGTGCTACAAACAATATACCTGAAGTTAGCTACATTACCAATTTAGTTAGGTTAGGTATTTAATTATATATAATAACAACTCTACTGGTGAATGTACATTGTATTACAACTTTAAATATTTAATAACACACATTTCATAATTAACAAACTTATTGGATTTAATTATTGGCGGATAATATTAAAATTGAATGTGCACTTTTGGCAGTTTTGTATATTCATTCCAGAACTTGAAAACAGCTGACGAAGATAAATTAGATTCTATGATTGTGACACTCACTAGAGTTTTCAGTTCTTAACTGGTAGTGTTGATTTTAGCATGGAATAAATGGACCAAAGAGAAGACGATTTCATTAGATCTAGCTAGTAAGACATTTTCACTGTAATTCTTGATTTTTTTAACTTACACTATTCAATGGAGAGGTTATAATTCTGTATAATACTTTTGATTTTGCAGATAATAAATTCAAGGAAGTATTTTGCGCCGTTTCAAATATATCTGGAGGAGTGCAGGAAAAATCACTATCTTTTACTGATAGAATTTTGTATTTATTTACTTGGATACTCACATCGTCATGGTTACACACAACACAAAACAGAAATTGGTTGAGGTTGAATTGAACTTACTAAATAGGTATTATTATTTTTTTTCTATTTTGGTTAGTAAAGCCGTAGAAAAAATTATGTGTGCATCTCTAGCGTAAAGTATCTTTATTGCTCTCGCTCGATTGTAGCGCTCGCTACGCTCACGCTTCAATTTTCGAGCGCGAGCAATAAAGATCCACTTTACGCTCTTGATACACAAATAACTATTATGGTCCCTACAAATTGATTTTAATATTTTTACAATGATGATGATAATAATGATGATAATGATGTGTGTGTGTGTGTGTGTGTGTGTGTACGTGTGTGTGTACGTGTGGATGTTGGAGGGACGATTCCTCACACTCTATAAGACTTAAGACCAGTTTAACTATGAATTCCTCAATCTAACATTCCTGGGAAGAGCTGAAAAGATTTTGGTAACAATTGGACAACCGGAAATAGTAGTTTCTTTGAAATAATCTTCTAAATATTATTTTTTGAAAATTGGTTTTATTACTAATATTGAAAAACATAAAATTCTACATCTGAGACATTTAAAATTTTTATGATATCTTCTATAGATTTAGAGATAAAGACACTGTAATATATGATCGGATTTAATAAATCGCACAGCCTAAACTATACCAAGGAAACCAATTGACAATTCAAATGTTTGTAACATAGTTTGTAAATGTCAGTCTTAGAAATCAACATTTTAGTGACATTATGAAAGTTTTTTCGGGGAAGTACATTTAATCTTTCTTATCAATCTTGTTAATGAAATGGAAGGATCTCTGACATTAAGGAACTTCCTCATACAATGCAAAAATAGATATAATTAGAATTTTATGTATGCACAAGATATATTAAATATAATATTTGGGTAAATTTCTGTAATTTTTACCTCTCACTAAGAGAGGTATTGGATTCATGCTAAAATTCGCATATCCAGATTTCATTGAATAAGCACGATTTAAGGTCCCTAGAATCCGATTATAACATTTTTAAAATGATGTCTGTGTGTGTGTGTGTGTGTGGATGTGTGTATGTGTGTATGTCTGGATGTTGTAGACACGATTCCTCAAAAATCATAAGACTTAAGAATTGTTTAACTATGGATTCCTCAATCTCACATTCCTGGGAAGAGCTGAAAAGGTTTTGGTAACAATTGAACAACCGGAAGTAGTAGTTTCTGAGAAAAATTCTTCTAAATATAATTTTTTGGAAATTTTTGTTATTAAATATTGAAGAACATAAAATTGTCTATCTAATACACTTAAAATATTTATTATATCTTGTATAGATTTAGAGATAAAGACACTATAATATATAGAGTAATTTAATCACAGAAGCCAAGGCACTACGGAAATCAGTTGACAAATTCCAATGTTTATAACATAGTTTTTAAATGACACATGCCAGTGTCAAAAATCAACAGTTTTAGTGACATTCTGACAGCTTTTTCTGAGAAGCATATTTAATCTTTCTTATTGTTTTATTAATTAAATATTTGAAATTACAGGTAAAATGCATATATCCATCAGAAATACCGCCAATTTGGTTAATGAATTGGAAGAATCTCTGAAATTTAGAAACTTCCTCATATAATGAAAATTAGATATAATTAGAATTATATGTGTGCAGAAGACATGTTAAATACAATAAAAAACAGTATTTAGGTAAAGTTCTGTATTTTTTTTGTTATAAAACAACGGTTTGAAAGGGCAATTCAATATTTATATAGCGTAAAATGGAAATAGCGAGAGGTCTTGTGCTTGCCATAACAGATTTTTTATTATATAACGACGTTTCGACAGCGAAGTGCAATATAATACTTATATAACATAAAAATGGAAATGGCGAGAGGTATTATGATGGTCACAACAGATTTTTAATTAAAAGAGATAAACAATATGCTCATGGAGTACGCCCTTTGGACTTTTCAATACATTTTCGTTTCGTATTTTATTAAATTTTGTACTATATAAATTTCAAATTTGCCGCTCTTTTCTTCTAAATCATTTTCCAACCGCTAGGCGTCCCCAGCTCTCCATCACTCCATCTCACTCACAACTGTCAGTTAGTCACCCGTTGCGGAAGTGGAAGTTAAAATGAGTAATTTAACTGTCATGTTTAATTTCTAAGTGGTTAGTATAATTTGGTTGTGTGTGTGAGTATCGAAATGTATCATTAATTGTTTAGTTTTTGAAGACAACGTTATTATTGCGTGAAATTGCTTGTGTAATTCTGGTGTTGCTAAGTGGTCGTTTTTTGTTTCGTTGCTATACTTGGTTAAGTAAGTTTTCATTTTTTCATCTAAAAATTCGACACGATTAAAGATAAACAATGTTACTTATTTAATACTTGCTGAAATTTCAAATGAAAAAATCTGTTGTGGCCAGTACAAGACCTTCCGACAATTCGATGTATTTTGTACAAATCCCAAACCAAAGTTCCTTGGAAAAGATTCTATATATTATACAGGGTGTTAAAAATATGTGTCACAAATTATGAGGGCATATAGTACTGACCAAAATGAGTAAAAAAAGTTTAATCTTGATATATGTATAAGCTTTCGAACCGTCGTTTTATAACAAAATATTACAGAACTTTACCCAAATATTGTTTTTTATTGTATTTAACATGTCTTCTGCACACATATAATTCTAATTATATCTATTTTTCGTTGTATGAGGAAGTTTCTAAATGCCAGAGATTCTTCCAATTTATTAACCAGATTGGCGGTATTTCTGATGGATATATGCATTTTACCACAATTTTACTTATAATTTCAAATATTTAATTTATAAAACAATAGATTAAATATACTTCCCAGAAAAAGCTATCAGTCACTAAAACTGTTGATATTTGACAATGACATGTGTCATGTTATAAACATTGGAATTTGTCAACTGGTTTCCTTAGTGCCTTAGCCTCTGCGATTAGTTAACTCTATAAATTATAGTGTCTTCATCTCTAAATCTATACAAGATATAATAAAAATTTTAAGTGTATTAGATGGAGAATTTTATGTTCTTCAATATTTAATAAAAAAAACTCCCAAAAAATTATATTTAGAAGAATTTTTCTAAGAAACTACTACTTTCGGTTGTTCAATTATTACCACAACCTTTTCAGCTCTTCCCAGGAATGTCAGATTGAAGAAACTGCAGGTAAATATTTTTTAAGTCATAGTTTTTAAGGAATCGTCCCTCCAACATCCATACATACACACATCCACACACACAGACATCATTTTAAAAATGTTATAATCGGATTCTAGGGACTTTAAATCGTGCTTATTCACTAAAATCTGGATATGCGAATTTTAGCATGAACCCAATACCTCTCTTAGCGAGAGGTAAAAAGGCCTGCAGGCATTACTTCCAACAATGGAATACAGTGCAACCTCGTTAATCCGGACTAATAAAAACACACCCAATCCGGAATAACGAAATATCCGGATTACCGCGATTTCTTGTATTGTTAAAAAATTCAGTTAAGTGAGGAGTTTGTAATGCTTTATTTAAATACATATATAAAATATAACACCATAATGTTTTATAAATACATAATATCAGAAAATATGTTACATAATACATAATATTAGGACAAAAAATCTGTAATTTTAGTTTGCTTGATTCTTTTCTTGCTTAGAGAAATGCCTGATCTCGTAGTCTTCTGAATTTACAACGTAGGTACGCATCCGTATTGCCGAAACTGTTCGGAATCCGGACTACAGAGTACATAGTAGAAGTAAACAGGACTCCGAACTACCGAAGAATCCGAATTACAAAGATCCGGATTATTGAACCTGTACTGTATTCGTATCGGGCGGTGTAGGGTTCGGGGAGGAGAGTACATTGAAGGTGGCAATATTTGTTTTGTGTACTTTTATACATTGTCAATGTTTTAAGATCAATTCTGTTATTTTGTAGCCACACCTCGTATTTAGGAAGCAATTTATAAAGACCTGCTTTATATTTAAAAAAAAATTAACCCAGATATTTGGATTCATGTATAAATATAAGATTAAATTTTTATATGAAAATAATATAAACCTATTACCGCGTTATCAATTCATACAGTGACCCAGTTCCACGATATTCATCTTATAGATATGTACATTTAGAAACAAATGACATTCAACTTTTATACTTGACAGCAATCGTAATCTCCTGGGTGATTAATAGTGGTTAGGACTATCAGATGAAAAAAAAAACACTATCAATTTATTCATACACATTACAATTTACTAAACGTAAATCCAGAAGTTGATAATAAATCATTATTTACATCTGACGGATACATCGAAGTAAGCGTTGATATTTGTAATATGTAATGCATAAAGCTTAAATACATACCGTTAGTATTTTTACCTCTCGCTAAGAGAGGTATTGGATTAATGCTAAAATTCGAATATCCAGATTTTATTGAATAAGCACGATTTAAGGTCCCTACAATCCGATTATAACATTTTTAAAATGATGTCTGTGTGTGTGTGGATGTGTGTGTGTGTGTGTGTGTGGATGTTGGAGGGAAAATTCCTCATAAACTATAAGACTTAAAAAATATTTAACTGCAGTTTCCTCAATCTGACATTTCTGGGAAGAGCTGAAAAGGTTTTGGTAACAATTGAACAACCGGAAGTAGTAGTTCCTTAGAAAAATTCTTCTAAATATAATTTTTGGGAAGTTTTTTTATTAAATAATGAAGAACATGAAATTCTCCATCTAATACACATAAAATTTTTATTATATCTTGTATAGATTTAGAGATAAAGACACTATAATTTATAGAGTGAACTAATCGCAGAGGCTACGGCACTGAGGAAACCAGTTGACAAATTCCAATGTTTATAACATAATTTCTAAATGACACATGTCAGTGTCAAAAATCAACAGTTTTAGTGACATTCTGATAGCTTTTACTGGGAAGTATATTTAATTTTTCTTATTGTTTTATTAATTAAATATTTGAAATTATAGGTAAAATTGTGGTAAAATGCATATATCCATCAGAACAGAAATTCCGCCAATCTGGTTAATGAATTGGAACAATCCCTGACATTTAGAAACTTCCTCATACAATGAAAAATAGATATAATTAGAATTATATGTGTGCAGAAGGCATGTTAAATACAATAAAAACAATATTTGGATAATGTTCTATAATATTTTGTTATAAAACGACGGTTCGAAAGCGAAGTGCAATTCAATACTTATATAGCCTAATATGGAAATGGCGAGAGGTCTCGTGCTTTTTTTAACGTGAAATATTGTTTTTATTGTATTTAACTTGTCTTCTGCACACATATATAGTTCTAATTATATCTATTATTCATTGTATTAGGAAGTTTCTAAATATCAGAGATTCTTCCAATTCATTAACCAGATTGGCGGTATTTCTGATGGATATATGCATTTTACCTACAATTTTAAATATTTAATTAATAAAACAATAAGAAAGATTAAATGTACTTCCCAGAAAAAGCTATCAGAATGTCACTAAAATTGTTAATTTTTGACACTGACATTGATATCTGTCATTTACAAACTCAAGTGGTTACCTTAGTGTCTTAGCCTCTGCTATTAGATTATTCTATATATTATAGTTTCTTTATCTCTAAATCTATACAAGATATAATAAAAAATTTAAGTGTATTAGATGGAGAATTTTATGTTCTTCAATATTAGTAGTAACAAAAATTTTCAAAAAATAATATTTAGAAGTTTTTTTTAAGATACTACTAATTCCGGTTGTCCAATTGTTACCAAAACCTTTTCAGCTCTTCCCAGGAATGTCAGATTGAGGAATTCATAGTTAAACAGTTCTTAAGTCTTATAGTTTTTGAGGAATCGTCCCTCCAACATCCAAACACACACACACACACACAGACATCATTTTAAAAATGTTATAATTGGATTCTATGGACCTTAAATCGTGCTTATTCAATAAAATTACACGTGTATTTGTATATTTATAACTCAAAGTAATATATACATATTTTTTAACATCACATCTTTTTTAGGTTAACTGTCAAAATTACTAAAAATGTCTAATATTAAGGTATAGATTTTAGATGCCTGGTTGCGTGGCGGTTGGTTGTGAAAACAGTTCTTCAAAAGGATTTAAAATGAAAATAAATATTGTTTCCATTTAATATGCTCTTTCATTAATTGTTTATCGAATTTTGTTTAGTTATCACATCATATGAATTCAAATTTCCCGCGAATTTTGCCTAAATATGGCGGCGTTTGGCCACACTATGTATATACAGTCACTATAGTATAGAAAACTCATTTCATAGTAAGAAATAAAAACTCCTTTCTTTTGTTACAGGTTGCTGCCTACTACAATTTCAATGCGGTGAGTCAATTTCTATTAAGTCAGTACTATGTAGGTACTACACGTAGTATTCTTATGTTACAATTGATACTAATCAAAAATACAATACATACAATATTTCATGAATGGGTCAGTGAACAAATAATAATAGTTCGCTATAAAAAATAGTCTGTCAAAAAATAAACAATACTTTTTTTATATTGATTATGATATTCAATACACTGACCTCAATTGATTTTGACTTTGATTTATTTCTTGCAAATTTATTTGGTAACTAAGTTATTATACAGAGTGATAAAAAACTGAGTCTGTTGGCAATACAATTTTGGGGATCTTTTTATCCTACAGTTGCACTACGTGAGACAAAAGCGGAAATACTATTGACATTGCGATGTGATCTTTAGAATAAATGTGTGTGTGTGTATGTCCTTGTGTCTGTGTGTGACAAATTTTTCTCCGACGATAACTCCAATACTACAATTCTAAAGATTATAATTCTTTCGTATTCCTCTTTACATCCAGATGAAGTGGTGATTAGATTTTGGTTACAACTGTTCCACCGGAAGTACCTTTATTTGAAGTTTTTAACAGTTTTTCTTTAAAAAACGCAGTTAAATAGTATTTTTTCACATTTTATTTTTTTATATATTAAAGGAAATGCTCTTCTCTATACAGTTTGATTTTATATATATATATATATATATATATTCATTCATATTCAATAAATATAATGTTAAAGAATTATAAAGATATTAACTTTCAAAAATCAGTCAGCTTTGATCTTGGAAACAGGTGATATATTCAAAAAATTCTAATTGAAAGATGTCAGTGTCAAGTGCAAAACCAAAGATTGAAAGAGTAGGATTAGGATGTGGTATGTCATTAGAGATGAATTCGGGCGGGCCGGGCCGGGCTTTGAGGTTTGGATCGACTCGGCCCAAAATAAAAATTACCGGCCCGACTCGAAGATCGACTCGACAAAAAAATTAGCTGGCCCGGCTCGAAAATTGACTCGAAATCGGGTCGGGCTTCGGGCCGGGGCGAGCCAAAGCTCGAAATTGGGTGCATCCGGCATTCCTAATGTTGATTTTTATGTTAAGGCAAAATGTTTAACTTTTTCGTGTCAAACTTATAAAAAACCTCTACATTCTTATAACTTTCAACATTAGTTAACATAAGTAGTTAAAAAAGAGACCCTTCTAGTGTAAGTTTGTTATAAAAATTATTGACCTACGAGTATTTAACACTTTGTTTACCAAAGCCGTTCGAAAATTTAAACAACTTTTTCACAAATCTTATATAAAAAATATAATTTACATAAAGATTTTTTATCTAACTTTGTTTCTGCTCAAAAATAGGACAAGAAATCATTATGGTAGGAACAAAAATCACTTTTATTTTAATATACGAGTAATAACAATAATAATAGCAACATCACAATATAATTATTATGCTTTAATGAATAACCTTGAATCCTTGAAGTAAAATAATACATTTTTATTTATTAATATGTGAAGTATGTTGTTATTAAATCATTTTGATCCTTTTTAACTTCATCCAATTTCATTAAAATATTAAGGAAACTGTGCATTCGATTGAACTATAAGATTTTTCGGGCCGGCCCGAAAAGCTCGAATTTTCGGGCCGGGCCAAAATCAAAAGTCCGACTCGCTTCGATTTTTGAAAATGATTAGCTCGATTCGGCCCGATAAAAAATATCTTCGGCCCGGCTCGATGATCGACTCGAAATCGCGGCGGGCTACGGGCCGGGCCGGGCCAAAGCTCGAAATCGAGTGCATCTCTAATTTTATTTTTGTGAATATTAACAAGCAAGTGCAATTATTCATGTCAAAGTGATTATTATCAATAAAAAAAATTCAAATAGGATTTATGTGCTAGTAGTGAAAAAATAGTATATAAACCACGGTTGAGAAGATCATTATTGACCAGGCCCCTTGTATCCCTCGGTCTTCGCCCTCGGGTTACAATCTTGGCGCTGGGTCAATAATGATTATCTTCTCAACCTTGGCGTATAATATACTATTATTTGACACCATCACTGAAGTGCAAAAAAATATTAAAAGCTCGGAAATCGGCATAAAAGTAATCCATTCTACGACGATTTCTTGCAATAACAGTGTTGCCAACCTTATGATAATTGCGTATACATCTCATTCTACTCGTAGAAAGCAACGTCAACAAAAAATTATAAATAGGCGAACACTTTAAACGGTATTGTATAATTTTCAATGACATATATCTTATATCTTTACGGTTCCATGTTAGCAGGTACTCTATTTATTACTAATATATGACGATTAATATAATAAGCGGTGTCCTACGTTTACGAGTTATACATATACATTTATAATTAATAATAGATGTCATATGAACCATTAATTTGATATCTGTTCTAATGTATAGGGTAATTATTGGTAATTATATTAGCATAATTAATTATGTTAATTACCATAGCAACTAAGTTGTCACTCATTGATTTAATTATAGCTTAAGCTAGATCAAATCAAGGTTAGGTTGTGTGTAGTGATTCATGTTACTCAGTTAAATAATAGAGATACGGACATACAAATCATATTATAATAGACCAGAATACAAAACACGTTGACTTCAATACGACGAGTATACGATTAAATAACGAGATTTATTTTTTTCCGGCTTCCCTGTAAATTTGGCAACATTGCAGGCTATGTCATATTAATTTGTCATCTTCCCTCCGTCCACTGTTAAAATTTCAAGATAATTAGGCAAACCGTTCGGCAGTAGCCTTTGATTGAAGTTAACTACTTTCTCGTACTCCGCCGGAATTATGTTAGTGTTAATATGAAATTCTGTGAGCTACAGAAATGTACGAATTGTTGAAGAATGTTTATGGTGGTGAGGATCTATCTATACAGTGTCCCACACTCTATGTTCAGTATAGGGTCTTATGGAGTACCATGTTGCCATATTTACCTGCTGTAAATCTGCAAGATAGAAAGAGCAAAATAGATGCCCAAAAAGAGATGAAATATTCTGGGTACTTCATTGAATGTATTTATGACTGGTATACTTTCAGTGTATTTAAACCGGTGGGTGAAAAGAAAAAAAAATTAAATTAAATAATGAACTGGTCAGTTTAATAATTTACAAAAAATATAAAATAATACAAATACAAAATGTAAGTAGGATATAAAATTATAACTAACGTAGGTAAATGAAATGAATTAACATATAAACTCTAGTCAATTTAAAGTAAATAATATAAAACATTTTTGTACTTAATTGGACATTTTACAATCGTCGTCAACAATATAAATTCCCTATGTTACATATTTCCATTCTACGAAAAGATATAAAATTAATACATATACGAGTACAATATATAGATGTAAAATAGCATAGGTGCGAAGAAAAAAATTAAATTGAATAACACACTGGTCAGTTTAATAATACATATTTTTTATTTAATTTATATCTTCTTATTTGATAATTTACTAATATTTAAGCTTGATAGAAATACTGAATATATTTTACATAGTTCATAAGTCTTTATTCTTTCTTTGTAATCTCCAATTTGAATTTATAATATTTTAAAATTCTAATTTCTAATACATTTAATCAAGATTAGTATGCTAGGCGTTTTTAAAATATTGTATTGAAATATTACTTAAGCCCTTGGGTAAATAAGAGACCCTCATAAAACTTAAATTGTACAGTGTTAACTAATTTTGGTATAGCAATGAAAATTTATGAATGTTTCAATATTACATTACATTAAAAAATTGGCAACATGGTACAGAAAACCTCCATAAGAATAACATTGGCTATCTCTGCCACACTGAAGATAGAGTGTGGGACACTGTATAGTACTCAAGTTTTCGAGCAGTTTAGAAGATTTAAAGAGGGAAGGAAAGAGATCGGAGACGATCAACGCCGCGGCCGTGTACAAACATTGTTTTTCTCGAAATGCGAGTGATTGTTCACATGGATTGGGAGCCTCAAGGGCATGTTACAAGAATGTTTTGATAACCCTTCATGCATGTGTGAGAAGAAAAAGGGCTGAAATGTGATGGATTCAACCATGTTGACATGTAGAAATAAATATGAAGATAATAATTTTTCTTTTGCAATTTTTTCGTTTTTACCTTCCGTCACCTTTAGGTAAGGAAGGTATTGTCTTTGGTCAAAAATTTCGGTGGTGAGTTTTCAATGAATAAGCACGTTTTAGGGTCCCTACAATACGAATTTACTATTTTTAAGAGGATGTCTGTATATATATATATATATGTGTGTGTGTGTCCGTGTGTGTGTGTGTGTGTGTGTGTGTGTGTGTATTTAATTAAAAAACCTCCCAAAAAATTATATTTAGAAGAATTTTTCTAAGAAACTACTACTTCCGGTTGTTCAATTGTTACCAAAACCTTTTCAGCTCTTCCCAGGAATGTCAGATTGAGGAAACTGCAGTTAAATATTTTTTAAGTCTTATAGTTTTTGAGGAATCGTGTGTACAATATCCAGACATACACACACACATACATACATACATACATACATACATACACACACACACACACACACAGACATCATTTTAAAAATGTTATAATCGGATTCTAGGGACCTTAAATCGTGCTTATTCAATAAAATCTGGATATGCGAATTTTAGCATGAATCCAATACCTCCCTTAGCGAGAGGTAAAAAGAAATGGGCTACTTGCGTACGTTTTTTTTATTTCATATTTTTGAAGAGCAGGTAAAAACTTGCTACCCCTATTTTTTGTTTTGACAAAATTTTTATTAATTAGCCAGAAAAAAAATAATGAAATTTGATTATTTGAATTACCGCCATGTATGATGTAGAATTACGCCGCACCAATGAGTGATCGTAAAGCCATAGCGTTTGTTTGTACGGGTAATGTAGATCTCCTGTTTGACGTTTCAACAATAGTTTGAAGGTTAGTATTTTAGTTTGTCTTTTCCGTATCGATATTTTAAATTACATGTAAACTACCTATGTGTTTATCTGTCAAGTAATTAATATATTTGAGAGCCCAGAGAGAGCAAATTGTCAAATTCGAATTAAAACTTTCTCGCACGCAATGCCATCTATAAGTTACATGCTTAAACATGGTTCTCTTCCTCAGTTCAATATAATGACGTCACAGAAAATTTTCTTTCTTAATTTACTAAAAAACAAACAACTTTTTTAATATAAAATTTATATTTTTATATATGTTTTCAACATAACATTACATATATAGTGATAGTAATCGGATTTTCAGTACCATGCAAGTAGCCCATTTGGAGGCCCCGCGACTCCGCGGCCCTTGACGGAAGGTCTTGTGCTGGCTACAACAGATTTTGTAATGTGCATCTAAATTAGACCCATGGCTTTTGTTAAAACTTTTTCAATCATTCTGTAACATTCATAAAAAGTTATGAACATGAAGTGTTTTATTACTGTATTAGCATTAAATAAAAGGTGTAATATTTATATATTGAGACGTAAATATTATACATGATATACACACTCTACTCATAGTTGGTTTCACTTAAAAAAAACCAAGTGTAGAGTTTTCCTCTTTTTGCTACAATTACATCGCGTGTGGAGCAACACCTTTCATTCGAACATATGTCTAGTTATCGGCGCCCATTATACAAATGCACTAAGTATTACCGCCACTAGCACACACTTCAAACCAAACTAGTTTTAAACGCCATTTACTTAAGGTTTATTTTTACTAATTATTGCTTTGCCGCAACTGCCTCGGATTTCGAGTCACGCAAGTGCGAAGAATGTTTAGTTTTCTTGGTTATGTTCATTCTATCTACAGGATATACGTATGTATGGACGGACATTTTTACAATGTAATTTTATTGCGCATAGAAATTATACTTTTACATTTACTTTTTACCTTCCGTCAAAAGGAAGGTATTGTCTTTGGTCAAAAAATTCGGTGGTGAGTTTTTAATGAATAAGCACGTTTTAAGATCCCTAGAATACGATATTACTAATTTTACATTGATGTCTGTATGTGTGTGTGTGTGTGTGTGTGTGTGTGTGTGTGTGTGTGTGTGTGTGTGTGTGTGTGTGTGTGTGTGTGTGTGTGTGTGTGTGTGTGTGTGACAAATTTTTCTCCGACGATAACTCCAAAACTACAATTCTAAAAATGAGCCTGTTTCACATTTTGTAAAAACTATTTTAAATGAAAGTTTATAGAATGATTTTCTTAGTAATAATTTTTATTTTAATAATTTGTTGTTATTTGCGGAAATAAAAAGATTGGCGTCCTGAAAAACTACCCCCCACTCCTGTGACGTAGAAGCACATACATTACATCATTAATAGCCAATAGGAAAATAGTTTTTACATCACCTACGTTTATTCATATTATTTATATAAATAAACTTAGGCTAAAGTTTGTCACATGTTAATAAAAAAATCTTTTAATTTGACATTTGGCGCTGACATTGCTCATTGTAATTGAATAATAAAGTAATAATGGCTAACTCAAATTACACTCAAGCTAAATCGGACAATTAACCAAAGGTCGATAGCTGAATGATGGCTGAATTTATATCAGAACGATTGTTTTACTGCTACCGAAATAAGGGGTGTTAAAGAGTTGAGGTAAAATAAAATATAAAAACTGAATTTATTATATAAATTGATAATATATTTTACTTTAAAGTTCTGGTCGTGATTCTTATTTGACACTTGTTTGACAACTTTGACAATACACTTGACACTTTAGAACCGCTGAAGATGTATGTACTCTGACGTCACATTCTGTTTCAGATCACGTGACTTATTCAAAATTTTATCCAAATTTCAAAAATTAATTGTAAAATATTTAAAGGATATTTCGTGATATTTTCAAATTTGAGGCTCTTTAAAGAACAATATCTTTTCAAATTTAATACTTAGAAGTCATATAAAAATTCTTGCAACAGCCCTATTATAATTCTTTCGTATTCCTCTTCTTTACAACCATATGAAGAGCTGATTAGATTTTGGTTATAATTGGTCAACTGGAAGTTCTCTTATTTAAAGATCTTCACAGTTTTTCTGGAAAAAACGCAGTTAAATATCATTTTTCGACATTTTATGATCATTAATATGAAAGAAAATCTTATTCTCTGTACGGTTTGATTATACACTTTCCTTCATATTCAATAAATATAGAGTTATAGAGAGATTAAGAGAGGTTAACTTTCAAAAATCAGTCTGCTTTGCAAAAATTATGGAAACAGCAGATATATTCAAAAAATTCTAATTGACAGATGTCAGTGTCAAGTGCAAAACCAAAGTGGAAAGTATAGGATCAGAAAGTGACATAAGTGACAGAGTGTCTTTCGCAAGTGACTTGCAGTTTCAATGCGGGGAGTACGAGGAAGGCCAAAGAGAAGATGGAAGAACTGTGTAGCAGAATATTTGAGAGAGGAAGAACTGTGTCAAAAAGATGCGTTGGATAGGAATGAGGAAGTGTGAAGTGCAATTTACAGAATGTACATTCGTGTTATAATTATATTGGATTTATAAAAACTTTTCAAAGGAACTTGCAATATGGAATTTGTAAAAAATAGTGTGTTCGTGTTACAATTTTAAAGGATATATAGAATCTTTTCCAAGGAAGTTTTGGTATTTAATTTGTACAAATACATTGAATTGACGGAAGGTTTTGTGCTGGCCACAACAGATTTTTGTAATAATAAAATCGGTTGTGGCCACCACAATACCTCTCGCCATTTTCATATTAGCCTATACCGTGAGTATTTTTTAACGTGAAACACTGGGTTTGTCATATCCATGGTTACGACTTGATATTTGATTGACAGCAATGTATTTGCCCGTTCCATTTAAAATGAAACATAGGGAACGAATCTGACAGAAGTATTATATTTAAATATTGTAAGAAATTTAGCGGATGCAGAAAACCACTCGAGAGCACTAAACATATTTCGGGCACAAGGTGCACACAGTATTTTTTCTACATCTAAATTTAATTTTTAGAAAACAGGTATAATTATTTAAACAAAATTAACCTCTAATGACATCTTGTCAATATGACAGATAACCGTTGAATTTTCCTATAAGTTATGATTTGGAATTTGATTGACAGCAATGTATTTGTCTGTCTCATTTAAAATGACATATAGGGAATAAATTTGACAGAAGTATTATATTTAAATATTGTAAGAAATTTAACCGGGTCAGAAAACCACTGGGGCACAAGGTGCACACTATATTTTTTCTACAACTAATTTTAATTTAGAAAGCAGGTATAATTATTTAAACAAAATTAACCTCTATTGACTTTTTATCAAATGTCAAATTCGTTCCCTATGTTTCATTTTAAATGGAACGGGCAAATACATTGCTGTCAATCAAATGTCAAGTCGTAACCATGGATATGACAAACCTAATGTTTCACGTTAAAAATTACTCACACACAAAAAATTCTAATTACATTTATTTTTCAATTCATTCTATGAACAAGTTTCCTCCTACTCTTCTAAATGTTCGAGATTCTTCCAATTCATTGACAAGATTGGCGGTATTTCTGATGCGTATATGATGAAATATATGTATAGCAAGCGCGTTTTTAGTTGACAACACTGATACTGTACATACGTTAGCTTATAAATGAATCCCCTTTCTGTTTATACCAATTTTAGATGTTACGGAGACTTTTCCTCGTTATAATAATAGCATATTATAATTACTATTACATCTTCACTTGTCGCTTTCAAGGACAGTGTCATTTGAACGTGAAGCAGCTATATCTATAATTTTAAATATTTAATTAATGATAAAGTAACAAATATTAAATGTATTTCCCAGAAAGAGTCTTTAGTAATGTCTCTGGATTTTTGACACTGACATTTTTGTCAATTATAAACTTTCGAATTTTTCAACTGGTTTCCATGAGCTGTTTGATTCATTGTACAATAGATTTTTATATACCGAGAGTTTTTTTTATCAGTGCACATGGGCGTATGTCATTACCATAGTTACATTTAAAATGATTGACAGCAATGTATTATCGCGTTTTTTTTAAAACTGGACATAGGACGTGACATTTAGTATATCTGTCAATGTCATCAAATTGTCATATTTCAAAATGTATACAGTTGAAGAAAATGTTCAAATTGTATGGTATAATTCTATACTCTGACATAAGCCTAAGGCAAGAAATAATTAATATAAATTATATTTTATCCCTATTTTTTAATTGATCAATATTTATTTTGTCACCATTGTAAATACAATTTTTTAAATGGCCCCAAAGAAAAAAATATCGTTTGGTGCAAGATCTGGTGGCATTGCAGGCCACTCCACTTCTCCACCACGTCCTATCCAGCGTTGGGGGAATACCTGGTGCAGATATAAGTGAAAATTTTGACGACTCCAATACCTGCAATTTTGTGAATTTACTTCCCGATTAATATAAAATGTCGCTTCATCCGTAAATAAAATTCGATCCAGTAATATTTCCCCACTATTAATTTTGTTCATCATATCTTCGCAAAAGATATTTCTTCGTTCTATATCGTTGTGTAATAACTCTTGGTGATTTTGATATTTAAAACTCTTAAAATGTTCATGTCTTAAAACGTTGTATACTAGTAGTCTTAATTTCAGAAAAAAAATTGTTGACAGGGTGTTGTCACTTTCAATTAATTGCATAATTTCTTGTTTCTTACTATTAACTACAGTACTTGGTCCGATTTTCTTCTTGTGCTGTTTATTGACGCAGCCTTTAGTTCTGTAGTCATTGTAAACTTTTCTTATAGTTGTTGGACTGGGTCGCTTATTAAAAGTTAATGCACATAAGTCAGAAACTTGTTGTAGACTCGTTATAATTACTCCAATTTACAATTTGAACTTTTCTTTAACTGTATACATTTTGAAGTATGACAATTTGATGACATTGACAGATATACTAAATGTCACGTCCTATGTCCAGTTTTAAAAAAAACGCGATAATGCATTTCTGTCAATCATTTTAAATGTAACTATGGTAATGACATACGCCCATGTTCACTGATAAAAAAAACTCTCGGTATATATTTATAATTATTCTCTATCTCCAAATCTATAGAAGATACAATAAAAATATTCAATGTATTGGATAGAGAATTTTATATTCTTTAATATTTGTAATAACAAAAATTTCCAAAAAATAATATTTAATTTAAAAAAAAAACTATTACTTCCGGTCGTCCAATTGTTACCAAAACCTTTTCAGGATTTCCCATTAATGTTAGATTAAGGTATTAAGGAATACGTAGTTAAATTGGTCGTTG
Source organism: Ophonus ardosiacus (assembly GCA_943142095.1). Taxonomy (NCBI): domain Eukaryota; kingdom Metazoa; phylum Arthropoda; class Insecta; order Coleoptera; family Carabidae; genus Ophonus; species Ophonus ardosiacus. Next base: position 13,750,558 of record OW964840.1, read on the forward strand.
GAATTTATCACACAAAAACACACAAATGTCATAACGATGCATAAATGTTAAGTTTTTTGACAGTTGTAGAAAAATATATATTTCATTAATATCCATTTATATAGTTATCATCGTTTGCTAGCGTGTTCGTATGCAAATGAATATGTAAATTAAAATTCGTCAAAACTTTTCAAAAGCCATCTAGTCATTAATTAATTAAACGGCTATTATCTTCCACACAAAGAAATAGGAAAGAAATTATTAAGTGTGGTTATTTTCCTATAATTACGTAAAAAGAAAAAACCAAAGTTAAAAGTTGAATTTCAATAATCTATGTTTAGTCTGTAACATCTAAAGAGACCGGTAATAACTTAATTATTTTGTCATTATATACACATTAGTGAAGCAATTGCATAATAGGCATGATTTATATTTCATTTTAATATAATTAGGCCAAATTAAACGTACGGTATCATATGTGTGTTTCATATGCATTATTATATGGGTAATGACGTAGAAACGTAAGCCTTAAAGCTGTATCAGCTTATATTATACTGTTCTTTACAGTTAAATACGTTATATACAGGGTGTCTATATAAAATTTGCAAAAGTTTTAAGCCACACACATTTTATTTCTTTTAAAAGAATATTTATTTTTGTAATGCATTTACAGTCGCGGACAAAAGTATGGAAACTTTCAAATATTTCATTTTTTAAAAATATGTTTATGCACGGACGTATCATAATTTGACAATTATACACGAATTTCTTTGACATAAACGTCATTATATAGCCCGCGGGCCTCATTATAGCCCGCCGGGCTATAATGAAACGTCAAACCAAATTATAACCTACTATATAAACAATTTAAACAGGCAACATGAAAAGTTTTTAAAACAAATCGAAAATTTTTATATTCTTTAATGAAAAATGAAAATTAATTTTGTGATATTTATATGGAAAGCACGGAGATACCTACACAAAATAAAACTCAAATGACATAACTAATAAACAAACAATAAACTGTTGTTCTCCGCTTTCATAGCAACACTAGATACTGGATGTACGAGGACAAATTCTTTTCGATACTATTTTTCTAGCAGTCATAATTTGAAAATTTTCGTCCGTGCATAAAGTTTTATATGTACCACGAGCGTAACTTGCTTTTATGGCCTTTAACGTGTTTTTATCCCTCGGCTTACGCCTCGGGCTCAAAATCCCGCCGCAGGCCATAAAAGCCTCCTTACGCTCTTAATACATAAATAACTATTATAGTTCTCGCAAATTTGAATCGTATTTTCTAAAGTCAATATGTCGAAGAATATATTCACAAGAAATCTTTTGATATTGACTGTACGATTTAAGTGAAATAACATATACTCGTTTTTTCGGTGGACGAAAGTATGGACACTATTGTATACATAAAAATCTGTTGTGGCCAGCACAAGACCTCTCGCCATTTCCATTTTATGTTATATAAATAATGTATTGCACTTCGCTACCGAACCGTCGTTTTGTAACATAAAAATTACAGAACTTTACCCAAATATTGTATTTTATTGTATTTAACATGTCTTCTGCACACTTACAATTCTAATTATATCTTCTTTCCATTGTATGAGGAAGTTCCTATGTCAGAGATTCTTCCAATTCATTAACAAGATTGGCGGTATTTGTAATGGATACATGCAGGTTACCTATAATTTTAAATATTTAATTAATAAAACCATAAGAAAGATTAAATTTACTTCCCAGAAAAAGCTTTCAGAATGTAATTAAACTTTTGATTTTTGACACTGAAATCTGTCATTTACAAATTATGTTATAAACATTTGAATTTGTCAACTGGTTTCCTTAATGTAGTTTCGCCTACTCGACTTATTATTATAGTGTCTTTATCTCTAAATTTATAGAAGATATAATAAAAAATTTAAATGTGTCAGATGTAGAATTTTGTTCTTTAAAAGGCGTAATATCAAAAATTTGCAAGAAATAATATGTAGAAGATTTTTTTTTTAAAACTACTACTTCCGGTTGTTCAATTGTTACCAAAACCTTTTCAGCTTTTCCCAGGAATGTCAGATTGAAGAAACTGCAGTTAAATAACACACACACACACACACATATACACATCCACACACAGACATCATCGTAAATATGTTAAAATCGGTTTATATGGATCTTAAATCGTGCTTATTCACTTAAATCTCGATATGTGATTTTTAGCATGAATCCAATACCTCTCTTAGCGAGAGGTAAAAAATTTACGAACATTACCTTGGTTACTTGTTGTTTTTGTTATTTCACATATTTATGTCAATGTTTTCCCCTGAAGAAGGCACCAGTTTATGGTGCCGAAACGTTGGGTTATAATATTAAATAAATACAGAACTTAAACTAAAAACAAGGTAGTATTATTCCATTTATTATGCAAATTATATTTTATAATTTCGAAATATTTATATTGAACAATGTATTTATCTAATAACTTTTCAAAATTCGAAAAAGGAACCTTTTACTCCTGAGATATCGTGCTAGTGATTCGGTCGAACGAGACGAGACGAGAAATTCATTATCTCGTCTCGTCTCGATTCAAATTCATAAAATTATGTCTCGTCTCGAAATTTTTCTCGTCTCGTTTAATAGAGTCTCATCTCGGCCGAGATTCTCGCCGAGATTTCTCGACGGAAATTTAATATGTATATTTTGGTCCCATAAACTAATTATTAAATTTATACAATTTTGTATTAATAGTAATTTGAACAAAAAAATAAATATTTGTCGTTTTATCTGTCAAAATTTGATAAAACCTAAAACTTGTGCAAATTTTTTATGTTATAATTTTATTAATTTAATATTTATCTAGTATTTTCTAATCTGTTATAAAACAATAAAAAGAAAATAACGCTAAAAATCTTTGCTAAAGCCTGGATTACACGTTGAAGTTTTTATTTTCAAGTGACTTGAAAAATTTCTTCATAAGTGACCTTGCAAGTATATTTACATGCTCAAGTTTTGCGTGAATTAAAATATCCAAATGTCAAAATTCAAGTTATACCTACATTAAGATATATAGATCGCTTGTAACACTACTTGTATACATCAAAAATATAAACACAAATGACATTTGACAGTTACTTGACAGTTAAAATTTGTAGGGACTTTTAAGAAAAAAGTAGCGCATGTTCCAGTTTTTCTTTAAAAGTTTTTCGTTAAAAGTCTATTCATTTGTCTCTCTTGCACTCATGTCGCGTCATGTGCGAGAGAGAAAACTTGAAAAGAAAAACTTTATCGTGTAATACACGCTTAACAAATTCTGACAGATATTATTATTATCTTTTTGTTCAAAAATACCATAGCTAAATAGAGACAGCTATCACTAAAAATATATTAAATTTCACACGTTTGCCAATATAATTCATGAGAAAAATAACAACGAGAAATCTCGGAACAGTTTTCCGAGAATCGAGATCTCGACAAATATTTCTCGTCTCGTAAAATATTTTTTACATTCCTGTCTCGTCTCGTCGAGACGAGAAATCTCGAGTACGAGACGAGACGAGAATCGAGAAATATCTCGTCTCGACAGAATCACTATATCGTGCTATAATCATCGATCTACCACTTAAATATTCTTAGTAAATCGTTTGGTCACCTTCCCAAATTGTACATCCCTTAAAGGGCTATTAGTTTAATAGAGAAATAATCCCTTAATTATTTCCTTTGCACGCTATGTGAACCAGGGCTGCCCAAAGTCTATCATTAGCCGAGTCCGGTGCCCGGTGCATGTCACGAAGAGAGAGGGAGCATTTTTTGAAATAATAATCACATTTCACGCTAGATGGCTTTAAGAGTGAACTTTTCGACATGTAAATTATAAAGGTGGATATTTGAACTTTTAAAGCTTATTTAAATATGTAATGATACACCACAAAATTGAATTAAGTTGATTATAGATATTATTAGAGGATGTACCCATAAAATGTAGCAGAATTCCATTTTTAGGTTAGGTTAGCCTAGGGTAGATATGCCACCTGTTCCATTGACATTTATTTGCATTTTGAGGGTACAAATTGTAGTCTACATACAAGAAACATTCGAGGTTTGATAGTTGTATATTAAGGGTCAGTTTTACAATCTCCGGTTAAAAATTTAACTGCCAGTTAAATAAACAAATCTGAAACGAAAAAAACTGTCAAATGACAAATTTACATATACCTATTAACTAATATATTGATAATGCTCGTATCTTTCCCATAAGAGTAGTTGAAGGAAACACTGTGAAATGGAAATATCATTTCTGCATAAGCACAGAGCACAAATTAATATACTAATCTGTGGCATAAGTCTATCTCTCACAAACACCCAACCGGCAATTATGCGCATGCTCGGAAATCTTGACTACTATTGGCTAACGCTGACAGCGTCGCTGGCTGGGCTGCGTTCCAAAATCCTACTCTTAGAGTACGAAATTATTCAAAGTCGTTTCAAAACTAATAACCTTACTCTCAGAGTTTACTCAACCTGTTTCAAAACAGCCAGAGTTTACTCCAAAGTGATGTTCTACTTACTCTACTAACGAGGAGGGTATAGAAATTACTCCACAATATTTTCAAACGTAGATGCTCACGATTCTCAACATATGAAAGTAATTTGCCTTCTTGAGGAAGAAAACATGCTTTTGGTTGAAAATAAACATAAGTAAATACGAGTACGTTGGCGTGTATTACGAGCATACTTTTATAATAAAAGCGCTTTTATGGAGCGTACTTTCACATTATATAGAGGAGAGTGCTCCATAAAAGCGCTTTTATTACGGGCTTGACATTAATGTTGTAATTATAAGTAGTTTTGTTAGTTTTTTAAAATTATTTTTAATTTAGTTTAAATTTTTTACTTCAACAAAACTCTCATTCGTTCCAAAACACAACACATCATACTCTACGTCTAAACTCGGTATTCTTGGTTTTGGAACGCTGCCCTGGTGATGCAGCGAGCAAATGGTTTGACTTTGACGTTTGATTTCATTTCTGTTTATAGTTGCACTTCGAAAGCATTTGCTTTGTGTTTCATACAGTAATTTATTGTCACCTAAATAAATTAATCATGACCAGATTGTATTCTTATTATTTTTACAGTACAACAAAGTAAATTATTTAATTCAAATTTAGTACTAGAATATGTCAATATTTTTATTATTACTAATATTTATATTCAAGAATTTACCTACAAAATAAATAGTAGGTACAATACTTAATTTCTCAAATTTAAATTTAAAATTTCTCGCACTAGTCGTTAATAAACAAAACTCTGTGATTCGCAAAAAGAGATCATGGTTTCCTCGTTAGCCAATAGTAGTCGCGGTTTCCAAGCATGCGCATAATTCGCGGTTGGGTGTTTGTGTGAGATAGACTTATGCAGAAATGATATTTCCATTTCACAGTGTTTCCTTCAAGAAAAGCAAAGGATCCGCAATATATTAGTTAATAGGTATATGGTGCAACTTCGGGCGACATGACAGGTTTCTATTTTACAAGTTACTTCTTATTCTCTAATTTTATATAGTTACTATGGATATTTATTTATTTATTTCATTTCTACATTTTTACCTCCCGCTACCCTTGGTAAGGGTGGTATAGGTATCGTGCTAAAAATCACAAATCGAGATTTTAGTAAATGACCACGTTTTAAGGTCCCTAGAATCCAATTTTAACATTTTCACGATGATGTGTGTGTGTGTGTGTGTGTGTGTGTGTGTGTGTGTGTGTGTGTGTGTGTGTGTGTGTGTATGTGTATGGATTTTGTCTTCGCTCTAACTCAAATACTATCATTCAGAAAATTCTGAAACCTTGTAGAGTAAAATTTTAGAAAGAAGTCCGATCAAGACCATCTACGAATTGTATCTATGAATTAAGATTTTGTGCTGTCAAATTTAGTAGTTTTTTATATTGTTTTTATGAGGGTACATAATATCTTGTGTACCTCATACAGGGTACATAATATCTTGTGTACCTCATAAAAACTATGTAAACGACACTACTAAATTTAACAGCATAAAATCTTAATTCATAGATGCAATTGGTAGATGGCCTTGATCGGACTTCTTTCAAAAATTTTACTGTAAGTATTTCTACCCTATTCTAATACGAAAAGAAGCCATTAGATTTTGGTGTAAATCGGATAACCGGAAATGGCACTTTACCTGAAACTCATAATGGTTTTTCTTCAAAAAAATACCATTAAATGCCATTTTTTCGCATTTTGTCATTATAAAATTATTGAATTTTCTACAGGAATACATTAATACTTTTTCTATATATTTTACAGATAAACTTAAAAATCTTTTTTTTGTTAGTAATCCCGAAGCCTAAGATAAACACAATTCCTTTGTTACACAGTTCATATTTCAAATGAATGTAACTGACAGTAAATGTCACTGTCAAAAAACTAATCACTTCAAATTAACAATGGTGACATTTTAAAAAGAAAATAGTAAATAAAGCAATAGTTTTATGCAATGGAACAGTTTGCAGCGTTAGTAAATATACGTAGGTATGTATTTAAATTAATAAAAATTAAATAGCGGGAGGTTTTGTGTTGGCCACATCAGATTTTTTAATAAGACGTTCGTATATACAGGGTGTCCCATTTAAGGTACGAATGCATTGGTATCTCGAGAACCGTAAGAGCTACGAGGTTGGTTAAATTAGACAAAAGTTGCCCCATTAGGAAGCTATTTTAATGGTGTTTTGTTATTTGCGAAAAAATGCATAGGTCACTAGATACAGGTGAAAATGTAAATTTAGCGATTTTCTTTTTTTGATTATAACTTTGTTATATGAAATAATACGAGATTCTGGTTTGCACTTTCTTAAGGCACTTTTGTATGGTGAATTTGCAGAAGTTCTCAATTTTTTTTTATATCTAACCATTTACGAGTTACTGATAGCAACTTTTATTTTTCATATGGAGGTCATATTAAGCTATAGCATTTTTAAATAGAGATTTTTTTTAGCTTTACAATGATATAAAACAATAATAATTTATTTTTATAATTAACAGAAAAATTAACAAAAATTGTTATTTATACTATAATTAAATTGAAAAAAGTAAATCGAAAGCTGCTATGGAAACAACGAACAACGAAAAAGTGCAACAATTGAATTGCTGAATTTTACTTGACAATAGTAGATTATTACGAGTAATAAACGAACTTTGACAATGAATGTAACAACTCAACATATCATATTTTTCCCAACGAGAAAAATTCATTTTTATTACTCGTAATAATCTACTATTGTCAAGTAAAATTCAGAAATTCAATTATTGCACTTTTTTGTTGTTTGTTGTTTCCATAGCAGTCTTCGATTTACTTTTTTCAATTTAATTATAGTATAAATAACAATTTTTGTTAATTTTTCTATTAATTATAAAAATAAATTATTATTGTTTTATATCATTGTGAAGCTAAAAAAAATCTCTATTTAAAAATGCCATAGCTTAATATGACCTCCATATGAAAAATAAAAGTTGCTATCAGTAATTCGTAAATGGTTAGATATAAAAAAATTTGAGAACTTCTGCAAATTCACCATACAAAAGTGCCTTAAGAAAGTGCAAACCAGAATCTCGTATTATTTCATATAACAAAATTATAAGCAAAAAAAAAATCGCTAAATTTACATTTTCACCTGTATCTAGTGACCTGTGCAGTTTTTCGTAAATAACAAAACACCATTAAAATAGCCTCCTAATGGGGCAACTTTTGTCTAATTTAACCAACCTCGTAGCTCTTACGGTTCTCGAGATATCAATGCATTCGTACCTTAAATGGGACACCCTGTATTTGTTCTTTTAAATATTTATATATTTAATAGGAAGCGACTCCAAGTCCACCCTTTCGTCTCAGGTCATTTTCGAAGCGTTTAGTCTGCTATTAAACATGGAGTATAATATGAAAGTATAAATTTACAGCCAAACACTATAGTTTATGTTGTCGTAAATCTCCCAATGAATAGGGCAGAATCCGAAGTATAATAGCTTAGAGTTAATTATGTTTTTATTATTGGGCATATTGGACCATATTATGGGATATTTGAAGCTTAAATAGCTGTTAACTTTATTACCTTTAACTTAAAATAGATTTTATGTAGTCTGGAATGACTTTTTACAAAATTGTCAAAAAAATCTGATGTGGCCAACACAAAACCTCCCGCTATTTCATTTTTATTAATTTAAATACATACCAACGTATTTAGTAATGCTGCAAACTATAACTATTGCTTTATTTACGATTTCCTTTATTATTTAATATGTCACTATTATTAATTTAAAGTGATTAGTTTTTTGACAATGACGTTTACCTGTCAGTTACATTCATTTGAAAAATAAACTGTGCAACATAGGAATTGTGTTTATCTTATGCTTCGGGATTAAAAAAAGAAAAATGATTTTTAAATTTATCTGTAAAATATATAGAAAAAGTATTAATGTATACCTGTACAAAATTCAATAATCTATAATTTTACAATGGCATTAAATGCGAAAAAATGGCATTTAATGGTATTTTTTGAAGAAAAACCACTATGAGCTTCAAGTAAAGTGCCATTTTCGGTTATCCGATTTACACCAAAATCTAGTGGCATCTATCTATTAGAATAGGGCAGAAATACAAGGTTTCAGAATTTTCTGAATGATAGTATTTGAGTTAGAGTGCAAACAAAATTCGTACACATACACACATACACATACACACATACACATACACACACACACACACACACACACACACACACACACACACCCCCCAAGGAGCACAAATTAGTTTGTTATTAGTTCTATTAACTTTAAAAAAACTTTTCTTAAAACTTTTTAACTTGTATTATACCTTTTATGCAACGATAATTTACTGATTCTAACGTTTATACGACGTTAATGTCAGGCGGGTGGGGAATCTATTCAACTAATTTACAACGTTTTTTTAACTACTATATAACTTTCTATTATCACTTACATGCAATAGTTGCATATGTATTTTGCATGGACTATAATATGTTGGTTTCATTAAAGCTAATTGATAAGAGATATATTCACTAATAAAACTATAATATGGGTTACTATTCAAACTACAATACATATTTCTCAGCAAACTATTTTCTACCGTAAATTCATATTTTATCATATCACGAGTTGTATAAGTAGTCTAAGCATGACTATGTTGTATAATTTATGAACCAAGACTTGTAATGTCTTCTGCAACTTTTTAAATCTAAAATCATCTTTATAAAGATAATATTTTTTACATTTCTGTTGAACTCATTTTATAAACAAATTTATTTTTACTGTGAAATATTATATTATACTTGGAAAAAGAATCAAGGGACATTATAATATCCTAAAATAAATAAAAGAAAATTTATTAAATTTTTATGAAATATTGATTTTTGTATTTTTTTAAATCATTCGGTATTATAATGAATAAAGTATATAATAATAAACCATATAGAAGAATGATTACTTGCAGAATATTAAATTAAAAATACAATAAAATTAATTTATACTAAATTTTACAAAATGGCTTCCAAACAAGTTTTTGTTTAAATGCATAAATATGGCCGTACATATTATAATTCAATATTTCAGTTATAATAACTTCCTAAGAACTACTTTACATCAGTTTTTTAGTTGATGCATTAAGTTACTGAGAAACTATACTCCCACTTTTTTCTGTTTAAAATAAAACTGTTATTTTTGCAGTTATTTAAAAGTTTTAAATAAATTTATAAAACTTTTATAAAACGGTAAACTAACTAATATATGTAATATATGTAAACTTTAATGCATCTATACTAAACAATTATTTTTAAACTGTATTATAAAACTTTACAAAATGTATTTATAAATAACTGTCAATTACGTTTCTAACACTTCCGTTAATTTAGTGCGAAAGACGTTAATAAAACTAAAACAATCAACGCCAATGAAACTTAAATATAAAACGTTCTAATAACTATTATGTGACCAAATAATAAGTACCACACATCATAACTTCGTATTGAAGTTTAGCAGACTAGAAAAAAGTTGTACAAGGCAAAATAACTTAAAAGTGTTATAATTCCGATAAATGTAAGTTGCAGTAACAACATTATTAGTTATAATGTCTTAATAAAAACTCTGTGTTTCTTGGGACATACAGACATCATCGTGAAAATGTTAAAATTGGATTCTAGGGACCTTAAAACGTGGTCATTTACTAAAATCTCGATATATGATTTTTAGCCCGATCCCTATACCTCCCTTACCAAGGGTAGCGGGAGGTAAAAATGAACACGTACAGAATTTACGTCATATGCAAGAGAGAGATAGCTGATCATGTTCCAAACAAACTTTCCCTCGTTGTCTTACGTCCCGCTCCCTGATCCTATCTGTCATTATGTTTGTACCTCTCATTCAGTATTAACCTAATTCTTTATTGTGATTTGTTCGTTGTGTTTAATAAAAATGAGTTAATAGTTATTTACATATAGAGGGTCGAAAGAAAAGGTTTACGCCTGCGGACGAAATTTGAAGCCCGACGCGCCAAGGGTGTAAACTTCTTTCGGCCCGAGATATGTACAACGTTTTACGCACAACTGCAATCAAATTAAATGTTTTTAAATTATTTTTTAAATACATTTAAAGCTTGTTGCTATATAAAATATTACGTGGCCAGGTGGCCATGTCACAAAACAATAAAACGATGCGTTGCATTACTAACTATTTGGTTATATTTTTTTAAATGTCAAACTTGGAGATTTGAGACAATTTCTGAAGTAATTCCTTAAGCAATTCTAATAAAATCTAGTGAAAATTTAGCGGAACTAATATCATTTTTTTAAAATAAGAGTCTTGATTACATTGCCGATTGTATTTTTGATGTTTTGTTTACCAGTAAGCGGGCTCTTTCTGTATTTTACCGCCCGCATATGCTACTTTACTGCCCGCAGGGTGTAATCTTTCAGTTTCCGCCATGGTAACTACGATGTAAACAAACAATTTTAAAGCAGATGTGCGTAAATTTTTTGAAGATCATTCGATTATTCAACTAAAACGATGGCTGGAGTGTACTGTCAATGGCTGATGACAGGTCTTTGTTTGGAAGTAGTAACCATAGCAACCATTAGTTCTATGCTTTGCCGCTAGATGCGCTAGTGTGTGTGTAAATTGCAATTGTGTGTCTATTGACTCTGTCGGGTTCAGCCATGAAAAACTATAAATATTGTAATGAGCCGGTTTCACATTTCTACCTCTCGCTAAGAGAGGTATTGGAATCATACTAAAAATCGCATATCCAGATTTTAGTGAATAAGCACGTTTTAAGGTCATTAGAATCCGATTTTAATATTTTTATAATGATGTCTGTGTGTGCGTGTGTGGATGTGTGTGTGTGTATGTGTGGATGTTGTAGACACGGTTTCTCAAATTCTATAAGACTAAAGACCAATTTAACTACGTATTCCTTAATCTGACATTAATGGGAAGAGCTGAAAAGGTTTTGGTAACAATTGGACAACCAGAAGTAGTAGTTAGTAGTTCTTAAAAAAATCTTTTAAATATTATTCTTTCGAAATTTATGTTATTACAAATATTAAAGAATATAAAAGTCTCTATCCAATACAATGAACAATTTTATTATATCTTCTATGGCTTTAGAAATCGAGAATTACAAATACATAAAATAATCCATTGTATAATAAATCAAAAAGCCCATGGAAACCAGTTGAAAAAATCTGATGTGGCCAACACAAAACCTCCCGCTATTTAATTTTTATTAATTTAAATACATACCTACCTACGTATTTACTAACGCTGCAAACTGTTCCATTGCAAAAAACTATTTCTTTATTTACTATTTTTTTTTTAAATGTCACTATTATTAATTTGAAGTGATAAGTTTTCTGACAGTGACATTTACTATCAGTTACATTCATTTGAAAAATGAACTGTGTAACAAAGGATTCGCGACTTATAAAAAATATTTTTAAATTTATCTGTAAAATATATAGAAAAATCTGTTGTGGCCAGCACAAGACCTCTCGCCATTTCCATTTTAGACTATATAAGTATTGTATTGCACTTTGCTGATAAACCGTCGTTTTATAACAAAATATTACAGGACTTTACCCCAATATTGTTTTTTATTGTATTTAACATGTCTTCTGCACACATATAATTCTAATTATGTATATCTATTATTCATTGTATGGGGGAGTTTCTAAATGTCACAAATTCTTCCAATTCATTAACCAGATTGGCGGTATTTCTGATGGATATATGCATATTACCTATAATTTCAAATATTTAATTAATAAAACAATAAGAAAGATTAAATGTACTTCCCAGAAAAAGCTATCAAAATGTCACTAAAACTGTTAATTTTTGACACTGAAATCTGTCATTTAAAAATTATATTATAAACATTTGACTTTGTCAACTGGTTTCCTTAGTGTAGTTTCGCCTACTCGCCTTGTTATATCCCGATATTCCATATATTATAGCGTCTTTATCTCTAAATTTATGGAAGATATAATAAAATATTTAAATGTATCAGGTGTAGAATTTTATTCTTCAAAATTAGTAATATCAAAAATTTTCTAAAATTAATATTTGGAAGAATTTCTTTTAAAAACTACTACTTCCGGTTGTTCAATTGTTACCAAAACCTTTTCAGCTCTTCCCAGGAATGTCAGATTGAGGAATCCATAGTTAAACAGGTCTTATGTCTTACAGTTTTTGAGGAATCGTGGCTACAACATCCAGACATACACACATACACACATACACACATCCACACACACACACAGACATCATTTTAAAAATGTTATAAACGGATTATAGGGAACTTAAATCGTGCTTATTCACTAAAATCTGGGTATGCGAATTTTAGCATGAATCCAATACCTCTCTTAGCGAGAGGTAAAAAGTATTAATGTATTCCCGTAGAAAATTCAATAATCTTTAATTTTCATAAGACATAAAATTTTTATTGGTATTTTTTGAAGAAAAACCACTATGAGCTTCAGGTAAAGTGCCATTTCCGGTTGTCCGATTTACACCAAAATCTAATGGCTTCTTTTCATATTAGAATAGGATAGAAATACAAGGTTTCAGAATTTTATGAATGATAGCATTTGAGTTAGAGCGAAGACAAAATCCATACACATACACACATACAGACATCATCGTGAAAATGTTAAAAATGGATTCTAGGGACCTTAAAACGTGGTCATTTACTAAAATCTCGATATGAGATTTTTAGCACGATCCCTATACCTCCCTTACCAAAGGTAGCGGGAGGTAAAAAGTAAAATGTTTGTTATTAACATAAATGCCAAAAATCCAGACATTACTGAAAACTTTTTCTGGGAAGTACATTTAATATTTCTTATTTTATCATTAATTAAATATTTAAAATTATAGATATAGCTGCCGCACCTTAAGTTCATACTGTCCTTGAATGCGGAAAACCTAAAAATCGTACATGCATGGACAAGTCGAAATGTAATAGTAATATAATATGCTATTGTTATAACGAGGAACAGACTCCGTTAACATCTAAAAAAAAGGGGATTCATTTATAAGTCAAAGTATGTACAGTATCAGTGTTAACTAAACTCGCGCTTGCTATACATATAATTCATCATTTACCCTTCAAAAATACCGCCAATCTCGTCAATGTATTGGAAGAATATCGAACATTTAGTAGAATAGGAGGAAACTTGTTCATAGAATGAATTGAAAAATAAAGAATAGATGTAAATAGCATTTTTTGTGTGTACCAGAAATGTTAAATAAAATACTTATATAGCCTAATATGGAAATGGCGAAAGGTATTGTGCTGGTCACATCAGATTTTTACCTTCCGTCACCTTTAGGTAAGGAAGGTATTGTCTTTGGTCAAAAAATTCGGTGGTGAGTTTTTAATGAATAAGCACGTTTTAGGGTCCCTACAATACGAATTTACTATTTTTAAGATGATATCTGTATGTGTGTGTGTGTCCGTGTGTGTATGTGTGTCCGTGTGTCACAAATTTTTCTCCGACGATAACTCCAATACTACAATTCTAAAAATTATAATTCTTTCGTATTCCTCTTCTGTACATCCATATGAAGAGTTGAGTAGATTTTGGTTATAATTGATCCACCGGAAGTACCATTTTTTCAAGTTTTTAACAGTTTTTCTTAAAAAAACGCAGTTAAATATTATTTTTTGACATTTTGTTATTATATTTATTAAAGAAAATACTCTTCTCTATATGGTTTGATTATACATTTTCCTTCATATTCAATAGATGTAGAGTTAAATCATTATAATGAAATTAATTTCCAAAAATTAGTCAGCTTTGCTATTTATCATGGAAACAGCTACTCATTCAAAAAATTCTAATTGACAGATGTCTGTTGCAAGTGCAAAACCAAATATGGAAAGTATGGGATCAAAAAGGATTTATGGAACCTTTTCAAATGAACTTTTGGTATGGAATTTGTAAAAAATAGTATGTATTCGTGTTCGATTTTACATGATATTATAAAAAAACTGTTCCACGGTCCTTTTGGTATGGGATTTGTACAAAATACATGGAATTGACGGAAGGTCTTGTGCTGGCCACAACAGATTTTTTTATTATGATGTAGAGGTCACTAGTCTCAATGTATTAATACTTGCAGTTACATCATTTTTAGACAATAACTTAACTTATTAAAGTAAAGTATAGGAAAATTCATATACAATCACTTAGTTGAACGTATTTGATAGCTCATTCTTGTGTAATGTATAGGTCAAAAGCTAATTCCATATAGCGAAGCCTGCATTTATAAGAAATATCAATTTGTCTGCGAATAGCGTTTTTAAAATTCCGTTATCTTTATTAGAAATACTCGCACGACACGATCGAACAAAATCTGCCAAATGTCAGAGGCGAGCAAAACATTGCAATCTTTTATATTTGTTTACTAGCTATTCTATAGGCATCTGAAAGGAGACTTAAATTTAAGACCATTTTTTGCATTTATTTGAATTGGTACACCCGTAAGATTTTTCTGCATTTTAAATAACTTTAAAATTTCAGTATGTAATCCATATACCTATTAACTAATATATTGCGGATCCTTTGCTTTTCTTGAAGGAAACACTGTGAAATGGAAATATCATTTCTCACAAACACCCAACCGCGAATTATGCGCATACTTGGAAACTTTGACTACTATTGGCTAACGAGGAAATCAGGATCACTTTTTGCGAATCACAGAGTTCTGTTTATTAACGACTAGCGCGAGAAATTTTAAATTTAAATTTGAGAAATTAAACAATATATCTACTATTTATTTTGTATGTAAATTCTTGAATATAAATATTAGTAATAATAAAAAACATTGACATATTCTAGTGCTAAATTTGAAGTAAATAATTTACTTTGTTGTACTGTAAAAATAATAGGAATATAATCTGGTCAGGATTAATTTATTTAGGTGACAATAAATTACTGTATGAAACACAAAGCAAATGCTTTTGAAGTACAAACAGAAATGAAATCAAACGTCAAAGTCAAACCATGTGCTCGCTGTATCAGCAGGGCAGCGTTCCAAAACCAAAAATACCGAGTTTTGGCGTAGAGTATGTGTTGTGTTTTGGAACGAATGAGAGTTTTGTTGAAGTAAAAAATTGAAACTAAATTAAAAATAATTTTATAAAACTAATGGTGGGTTTATGCTCGCAAAATTTAAGAATAAAAATAAGAATAAGAATAGTGATAAAGTTAAAACAGTTATAACATACGACTCGGTTTATGCTGCAGAAATAAGAATAAGGAATAAGAAATAAAAATAAGGAATAAGCCAAAGTTCGTTTACTTTTAACTTTACGCCTTATTCTTATTCCTGTAAGCGAAGAGCGCATGCGTGTCAACTGTCAAATATTTCAAACAAAAAAATTGGTCATTCACATTGACGTATTATAACTAACGTTAGTTATAATACGTCAATGGTCATTCATTATTCATTTATAATAATCGGTGTTGGCGAAACATAATTATGTCAAATTTAGTGATGGATTCTCTTCTTTCCCAATTAATTGAATTAGTGCAGACAAAATAATATTTTGATTGTACTTCATTTTAATAAATTAAAAAATAATAATAATAAAATTATAAATCTTATAAATGTCAAATCAACGCTGCTACCACTATGAGAATAATAAATGTAACTACTTTTCACTAACCTAAAAACTTTAATATCACTACTCTTATTCTTACGCTTATTCTTATAACTGGCAGCATAAACACCACTTATCGTTATGTTTAAAATTATTCTTAACACTATTCTTATTTTTATTCCTATTCTTAAATTTTTCAGCATAAACCCACCTTAACAAAACTACTTATAATTACAACATTAATGTCAAGCCCGTAATAAAAGCACTTTTATGGAGCACTCTCCTCTATATAATGTGAAAGTACGCTCCATAAAAGCGTTTTTATTATAAAAGTATGCTCATAATATACGCCAACGTATTTACTTATGTTTATTTTCAACCAAAAGCATGTTTTCTTCCTCAAGAAGGCAAATTACTTTCACGTTTAAAAATATTGTGGAGTAATTTCTATACCCTCCTCGTTAGTAGAGTAAGTAGAACATCACTTTGAAGTAAACTCTGGCTGTTTTGGAACAGGTTGAGTAAACTCTGAGAGTAGGTTTTGAAACGACTTTGAATAATTTCGTACCTACTCTAATGCCCGTATTCACCAACATCAAATAAATCTTTGAATAGCGTATTCATTGAATAAAAGAAAAATATCGCATCAAAATATGACAGCTAGAATAAATACCTTCATTTGTGTTATGGTATCGATGCGATATTTTTCGCTTATTCAATGAATAAGCTATTCAAAGATTTATTTGATGTTGGTGAATAGTGAATACGGGCATAAGAGTAGGATTTTGGAACGCAGCCCAGCCAGCGACGCTGTCAGCGTTAGCCAATAGTAGTCAAGATTTTCGAGCATGCGCATAATTGCCGGTTGGGTGTTTGTGAGAGATAGACTTATGCAGAAATGATATTTCCATTTCACAGTGTTTCCTTCACCTATTCTTATGGGAAAGATACGAGCATTAGCAATATATTAGTTAATAGGTAATAGGTATATGCGCTCTATACATTTGACAGATCTCATGTAATAGGACACAACTTATGTAGTGCGCATCTGTCGCTTTGGATAATGGCGGTAAATTTGAAAGTAGTTCTAAGCATACTTATGCATTTATTGAAAAGTAATAGAGTCATTTGTTCAACTTTCTGTGTGTGTTTTCTCATATTTAATGTAGAAAATCCCTATCTTCCCTCTTTTAAATGCTACACGTTCTACAACATAATAAACCTCCACACTTCGAGACATTTTTACTTAATAAATCAAAACCTTAACCTTAATCATACATAAAATAAGAAATACTAAATCCAAGCAAAGATGCCAAAATAATGTTGAAAATAAACCTCAGATTTACTTACTGAGAACAATTTCGATAAAATGAAACGCGTTGTATACAAAACATGAATTTATTAAGTGATAATTATTTAATATGTCGATATAGCAAGGCGGTTATTTAGGGATATTTAGTTTCCCCTGAACCAGCACCCATTCTGTGTATTATATGGTACTTAACTTCAATTTTCACGTTAAGCGTTTTTAAATTGTTAGTTCCTTTTAAATTTAAATTATAGGTTTAGGGGAACATTAGCCATTGGACTAAAGCGATGGAACAGTTGAACGTTTACTCACTCAACATGCTTGTCCAAAATTGCTTTCCATTATAAACAGTTGAATAGGGGATGAGCAAAATTTTTACCTCTCGCCATGAAAGTTAAAGGAAAGGAGGTATAGGAATATGGTCGTTCTATGAATTTTAATTTATTATTATTTATTATTTTTATTTATTTTTGTAAATATTGAAGATGTATGGTTAGTAAGAATGTTTTATGAGAATGGAGAGACAGGTGAAGTTTTATGTGGACGTTGTGAACGAAGTATGTTTGTATAGGAATGTGTGGCGAAAGATGTTCTTTGTGTAACTATTATTGTGGTTCGGATGCGGTTATTCGCTACCGAAAATCGGTCACTTTAATATGTTCCTCTGCTCTTATGTATGAATACGTTTGAGAATGTGGCTGAGGTGAAAGAATGGGGAAGTTTAGCGATTTTTTTTTATTTTTATTCCATGGAAAATGACTTGAAAAATGATGTAACATGTTTTATTTTTTTCAAAAATGCCCAGATTTTCCGGAAAAGCCGATTTTAAGCTGTGATGACGTCGGTAGAGGCTTGGTGCAACGTATGTCGACTTATGCACTGACGCACGCGGTTGCGGTTACCAGTGAACACGCCAGTGAAGCGCTTTTACACTTTGTTACGACCTACGTTCAAGTGCTTCGATTTCACCGTTCTGTCTGAGTTTGCGCATAACTGACTTGTGACGTACTTAAAATTTACCCAAAAAATATTAATTATACATAAATGGAGCAATAATTTTAATTTTTAATTTCAATTTCAGCAGTCATTTGTGTTATATTTGTGAGAAAATAGTATGTTATGTAGAATTTTTACCATGCTAAACTTCCCCATTGTGCATGGATAGGAATGTGTGGATAAGGCGAAAGAAGAATGTTGTTTAAGAGTGAAGTGAGTCAGCTGAGCTCTTACTCTTATTCCTTTTCCTATTGTTAATATTGTTTTCGGGTTTTTGCTAACCCACTAAGTGGGATACGCGTGATTTTATGTATGTATTATGTATGTATGTATGTATGTATGTATGAATTTTAATTTTGTCTAAAAAAACTACATGAAATTAAAAGGTAACAATGGGGTCTCGTGGTGTTTCTAGGCAACACGTTTCGTATTATCGAGAATTTTCAACCCTCTTGTTACCTCTCGCTAAGAGGGATATTGGATTCATGCCAAAAATCGCATATCCAGATTTTAATGAATAATCACGTTTTAAAGTCACTAGAATCCAATAATAACATTTTTACGATGATGTCTGTGTGTGTGTGTGTGTGTGTGTGTGTGTGTGTGTGTGTGTGTGTGTGTGTATGTATGTGTGTCTGGATGTTGAAAGGAAGATTCCTCAAAAACTATAAAACTATAATACTTAAGACCTGTTTAACTCAGCCTGACACCAATGGGAAGAGCTGGAAAGGTTTTGATAACAATTGGACAACCGGAAGTAGTAGTTTCTTAAAAATATTATTTTTTATTTTTTTTTATTATTATTTCAAATATTGAAGAACATAAATGTCTCCATCTAACACACTTAAAATTTTTATTATATCTTCAGATTTAGAGATGAAGAAAATATAATATATAAAAAAATATGTTGTAATAAAACGCTACACCAAGGAAAACAGTCAAAATGTTAAATTCCCTGTCATGTCAAATTCAAGAGCTTGTAGTTTATTGTAATTTATTGACTTATTTTAAAAATGAAAAATTTAAATTTAAATTATTTATTTTTAAATACAGAAGAAAGAAAAATACTAGTATTAAGAAACGTATATATTAATGAAATTTACAAATATTTTTAAGTTAATCTCTTTTTCTTTTACGCAATTTGAAATTATTTGAAATAATTGTAGTTCATTTTTATACCGGTACGTTGGCATGACAATGTTTACATTAAATTTTATATCGATCGAATATCTGTCCTGTCACTATTGTCACTTGGTTGTCAGTTTACATCCATAATAATGCCTAAAGCTTAAAAAAGCAATTTCAGAAACTAACCTTGTCATGAACTATTTCGAATGGGAATTGTGGGCCATTAATTCCGTTGAAAGCCGTTCAAAAGGTATTTTTTTTTCAAATATTTCTCTTGTTATCAATCTTTAAACTGTGTATTTTTAGAGAGGAGCAAATGCCGTGCAAATAAGCAAATCTTGACAAGCAGGTATGGGCACCCGTTTCAGATTGACAGCTAGTAATCATGTACATAACTTACAAATGTCATAAATTTTAATTCAAAATATCAAGATTTTGTAAGTTCACGTGGTTTCTTTGTCACCAGATGCGTGGACTTTACATGGCGAGTTAAATAAATCACATAAAATTTGGAATGAAAAATATTGACATTTGACACCTATGTATATACATGATTACTATTACTGTTCTAAATAATTTTCATTCTTTGACCTTGGATTTTCGCCAAACATTTCCAGATTGTCTTCATCACTAGAAGAAAATTCCCCCGATTCATACGACTTTTCAGATGAAAATTCGTCAATCATATATATAACAGAAAATGACGCCAAATTACAAGGTTAATTTTTAACAAAACAGCTGACCAAAATCGTATAACTGCGCAAACTCGAATCATTAGTAAGAAGATAAACCACCCGAAATTGGAAAATATCATGAAATTTGGAATGAAAAATGATGACATTTGTCATTTATATTACTAGCTGTCATTCTGTCACAAGTCCCCATATCTGCTTGTCAACACAGAACACTAACCTAAACTTGTCTAGAAAGACCAACAAAGTAACATGACTGCTCGCGCCTTATAAATTAGTATCCTATGTAAACTTAGTAGTATATGACGTCATTACTTTAGGGATATTTTTTGATGACGTAAGTCTTCTGCCATTTCATTTCTACCATAGCAAACTCTACATGGAATGTACAGAAACAGTGAGAAATTGTATGGTATTCAGTATTCTGTATTTTTTAAGGATCTCACATAACACTAGATAATTTGTTGCATATAGGTACTACGAGAATGAAATAGGTATTTATAACGGCGGACGGAGTATTCTTCAGAAAATTTTAAATAAAATTGGATATTTGGATTTAAGAAGGCCACCCGCAGATCATATTTTAATCCATTTTACATGCTCATGTAAACTTTTTAATGCATGACGTCATTGTTTTTAGTGATATTGTATTTATGACGTAAACCGCTTGATTCGGTGGATAGCCTATAAATCCGAATATACAAATATATTCCCTGACCATGATTACTTGATAATAACCTCTGTAATACGTGGCAACTAAGAAAAATCACGCATTCTCATTGGTTTATAATTAAAGAACGATATAGACATCCGAATGCCATTCGTGAATAAATTTTATCATGAAATGCAGTTTACCACATCAGCGATATTTATACTGTAGTGTTAAAATAAGTACAGTACATTTCTTTCGTTTAAGAATTGCATTCACAAAATAAAACAAAATACACTTAACCGTTTAGCCTGCAAACCGATGATTAAAAAGCTATAAACTACTTGGCAACAATGCCTAGTTCAAACATTACCGCTATGGAGGTACGGCAACGCCGCAAACCATAAAGTCATTATTGCTTTACTCAAGTTAAACTTAAGACTTTACCGCCTATAGGCGAAATACTTTGTATAGAAGGAAAATCTTGCTAAATATAAATACTACTTTGTGGGAAAAAATGAGGGGTTTCCAGAAAAATATGGCGCCGTATTATTCGATTTTGGTCGCATTATATTGTTTGTGAGAAATAAGATAATGTCAAAAACTAAATACAACACGGAAAGAGAGGCTAAAACTTTTGAGAATAAAATATGATTTTAAATTTTAAAATTTTATTTTAAATATGTTCAAAGTTCTTCTACAATAATACACACCCTCCTTTCACATCTTAAAAGCTAACAATCAATAGTTACTTACATAGGGGTCTATTCAGGAGTGGGATCACGTAAAAGTGAAAACAATATTGCGATTATCGAGAAGTGAAAACGACATTTGTTTCCTTAGCGATCACGTAAAATTAGTCACTCACTACGTTTTCAACTTCGGATATTTCCGTAAAGTGACTACGTTTTGTGAAAACGATATCGTTTACAGACTAATGTTTTTGTATTAAATAGTAGTTTTGACAGATAATTTATATGAATGTCATTAAAATTTTTAATCTAATGTCAAAAAGTATTATTCTCGCCCTTAGTTTTTATTTCGTTCATAATAGCAATGCAAATTTTAATTTTATGTAAAAACTACAAAATATTAAACACAAGCTAGAATCGTTATATTTGATGTTTCGCAGAATATAATATTATTAAAATATTAATAAAATTTTCTTTCTTGGATTTATTCTTGTAATCAATCAAAATATGCTTTGTTGTAATCAACACTTTTACAGTTATTTAATATCAATATTGCCCGAAAATATTTCTTTTTGGGTAGTTCTTTCACTAAATTTTAATAGTAAACCAGGGAAATTTCAGTAGAAATAAGAAAATATCTAATCACCAAGATTTCAATTTTCTATCATAGATTTCAAAAGAGTAAAAATATATAGTAAATCATAAGCATTTAGTTCTTCGCAACATGCTTATTAAAATATTCATGAATTTTTTTCTTGGATTCATTCTTGTAATCAATTTTCATTTTATAATTATCGTATTTTAACACAATTATTTAATTTTCGCCTTACTAAATAAAATAATAAAATATACCTTTCAAATTTAAAATATTAATTTATTTTTAAAAAATTTATAATGACATTTCTTTCATTCTTTCCAAAACGTCAAATTCAACTCACTGCTCACTACATTCTTTTACCTAAGTGCAAGTAAATAAGAAAAGGATATACCTATACCCAAATGTATAAAATAAAAAGAGACGTAAGAAACGACTATAGTTTTCACATGCTTTGAGAGTGTCGACTAGAATTCACATTTTTTTCAGTCTAAAACGATATCGTTTTCGGTTTTCACTATTTACGTGATCGCATTTTCACTTGTCGACAGTCGCAATATCGTTTTCACAGTTACGTGATCCCACTCCTGAACTCAATATTTGTGTTGTCGTTATGGTTTTTATGGTTGTTATGTACTGTAAAGATTGTTAAAATCAAATTTGGTATTCTCAGTACTGAAGGTGGTTACCGTCAACAATTGTTACGTGTTTTGACAGTCTTTATCATAACGACTGATAAAACTATGTATTTATGGTTGTTATCACGTTGTTATTTCTAATATTTGACATGTGACAGATTATTACATCAATCAAATATTATTAATAATGGCCTTTCTGCTAAATATTAGCAGGATGCAGTTGATTATTCGCATGGATCCTGCTTCGACTTAAATAAAGATAATAAGAATGATAAAAACCGTCGTGGACGAAAGTTACTTTTGACGTAAATACATATTTCTTTGAAAATATTATATTCTGTGGTAGGTATTCGTGAAAACCTTGTTATTTATTCTGGTGTTAATGTATGCTTTTTCTTATATCAAAATAAAAAAAAAAAATCTTTCCATAACTTTTCAGTCACGTTGGGATCAGTGGTAAGAATTAACATACCCGTTCTAAATAATTCAGAAGTTTTCAAATATGACACAAATGTCATATTCTTCTTTAGTTGTTTTGGCAGAATGTTTTCATTTTAAATATAATTGGTAACACATTGTTAAAAGAATATAGCGTTGACATATAAGGTTAGGTTAAGTTCATATATGCATAATGAAGTTAGCTATTGTCAAATAATCTGGTTCATTCACAAGTATTATTTTGTAAAGATTGTCAATAATACCGACGTAGGTTCTGAATTGACAAATTCATAAAGATTGTTACAAATTTCTTTATGATAACAATCTTTATATCCGTAACAACCTTTTTGACCGTGTTTCTCTGAATAGGCCACATAATATAGCACAATTTTTGTCATTTAACCAACCTCGTATCTCTTCAAATAAAAAAGTTACCAATAGTGAGCAAGTTTATTGAGACACCCTGTATACAGCATAGGCAACATTATAGAAATTTCTAGTCCAATCAGCAGGAGCCAAAATTTCAGAGGGTATCCTGTCTGCATGATTTGAATCAAAACTTCACCATTCATTAACATGTTTTATTTTTATCCAAAACTCAAATCTGCATCATTATCACTTCTCGCTTCCTTCAATTTTCAGGCGATCCATTATTTGCGTTAAATATAATGAGCGAAGCCAACACTCAGCGAACGAATACATTTTGCATGCAACGTAGCCCCAAGATGCAAACCGTTCAACACAACAAGAAGAAGAAGAATCTTATAAAGTAATATGGCTCATTGACTCGCACATTACCTTCGCTTGGTCTTTATAGCAAATATTAAAGTGCATTTAGAACCAATTTGAAGCTTGCTTTCATTTTAATTTGATTGAAGTAGACACTGTGCTTTTCACCTTTAGTCATTTTTAAGTAAAGAAGGTCTTGTCTTTGATCAAAAAATTCGATGGTGGGTTTTTAATGAATAAGCACGTTTTGGGGTCCCTAGAATACGATTTTACAATTTTTGCTTCTCGTTAAGAGAGGTATTGGATTCATGCTAAAAACCGCAAATCCAGATTTTAGTGAACAAGCACTACAATCCGATTTTAACATTTTTACACATTTGATGTGTATGTGTGTGTGTCTGGATGTTGGAAGAACAATTCTTCAAAATCTATAATACCTAAGACATGTTTAACTTCGTATTCCTTAGAGATGCACTCGATTTCGAACTTTGGCCCGGCCCGGCCCGAAGCCCGCTTCGATTTCGAGTCAATCTTCGAGCCGGGCCGAAGATATTTTTTATCGGGCCGAATCGGGCTAATCATTTTCAAAAATCGAAGCGAGTCGGACTTTTAATTTTGGCCCGGCCCGAAAATTCGTGCTTTTCGGGCCGGCCCGAAAAATCTTATAGTTCAATCAAATTCTCAGTTTCCTTAATATTTTAATGAAAATGGAAAGGATCAAAATGATTTAATAACAACATACTTCACATATTAATAAATAAAAATGTATTATTTTACTTCAAGGTTATTCATTAAAGCATAATAATTATATTGTGATGTTGCACTCTTAGAAACAGATAGGGAAAATAACACGCACGAAAATCTATTATCCTAGTCCCTACAGGTCCACTATGATATTCTAGACATATTAACTTACATATAAAAAGTCAATATTTTACTAGCCAATATGACAAAAAAATGACTATATGATCCTAGACACTTTTTTACTATTTAATCATTGTAAAATTCTTTACTTGAATCATAGTCATTATGTCTTGCTTAAAATAGATATATTTACAATTAGCTTGTCAATAATTAACTGGGTTTTAAGACAATATTTACTATTTGAAAATTGTCACTTTTACTTTGTAGAAAGTCATTTTGACAAATTTAATTTTATCATTTTATCTATGCAGTTTTGCCATATTGACTAATAAAAACTGTCAATTTGACTATGATTCTATTTTATTTAACTAGAGATTTTTGTCACAGGGTATAAATATAAAACAAATATATGTAATGGCATTTTTTTACTTTATTAAAAATAAACGTACATTGTATAAATAATATATAATATAGATATAAAACAACTTTTATAAAAAACAATTATAAATTACTAAGTTAATAACACATTAAATTAATTCTCATCTAATAAAACTGCATATTTTAATACTGTGCATAAGAGTATCTTATTCGAAAAATTGTCTTGCCTTATAGCATAACAAACAAAATGTTTTAGATAATATAAATTAATTGCTAAATAATCTTTGTTTTATTTATTTGCAACAATAAAAGAAAATAAATCATTATTAAAATGAATGGTATTCCATTTTACACATAAACAATAAGGTTCGTCATTATGAAAAAATAATCTGCTGATTTTGAAAAATTGAGTTACATGAAACTTGTCAAAACCTGTACATATAAAGTTATTAAGCCTAAATGTTACTCCATTAATTTGGATCCACTTAAAAAAGACCATTGTATGTTTTAAAAGTGAAAGGACAATGAGCAACACAACATTTTAAAATTAAATTACGCTCTTCGTATAAAGAATGTTGAAGTCTTAAGTGTCGAATTATATCATATACTTTTAATTTTGTAGTTCTACACAAATAGCACACAAACATTTTTAAATAGTATAAAATGGAATACCTATATATTAAAAAATTATGTACTCGTATTATTTATATTATACCTTAATTCTCTAATTTTCGGTGTAATAGTCACGGAATACAGGTCTACTAGTATTTCATAGAATTCAATTTGTAAAAAGGAATAAAATTGTATTGGGTTGGGATCAAAGTGTGTTCTGAATACAGTATGTGACATAAACTCTTGGTCGGAAGCACTTACTGTATTCGATGTATTACAATCAATAAACCTGTTATCAATGCAAATTAAGACTTGATCTACTGCTCCTTTACTTGGTCCACGGGCAATCAGAACAGGTTGACTTGTCTTTTTTGCTGAGGACATCTGTCATTGAAAGACCAGTCTAAAGATATTTTTTATATATATATATATATATATATATATATATATATATATATATATATATATATATATATATATATATAGATTTAAACGTTCCATCAAACAGTATAATAAAATATCTACCTTGTGGAAAATAATTAGACGATCTACACTTGACTAGATTGTGTCTCTTGTTGCACACGCGTGACCTCGTGCATAGTGCATAGTACCTTCAAATATAGATTGTTTTAATTTTAATTCAATAATTGCTCCTGTCGCTAGTTTTGTTAAGTAAATATTTGAAAGTGGTTCCGGTATTTCTGCTCCTATGCCATCAACCAATAGTATGGACCTTTATTGAATAATTCATATACTGAAAATTAATTTGAGTACCATTACTATTATTAGTCCGCAGAAAAGTATAAAATTTAAATAAGGTTCATATACTTACCAGCAACGCTAATGTCTAACATGGTACCCGGTGTTTTTAACAAACACCATTTTAATTCAGAATTAAATTTAAGTCGAATAAATATTTCATTATTCTGAGGGTTGGTGGTAGAATCTGAGTATGAAATTAATTCAGCAGAATGTGGGTCCATTTTATCAATTTTCAAACACGACACATGAGCACATTGTACTGATCACCAAATAAAAATGAAACTATGCCTGTCTCGTTCACACAAGTTCAAATTTGTGTAGGTATACTAATATAGGGCTGATAGTATATTTTGAACTGGTTCAAACTTGATTCCTTTTATGACTATGGTAACCAGTGTAGCATACTATACTTTTAGTAAAACTTGCTTAAATTTTTAGTCAATTGAAATTTTAACTTTTCTTAAAGACAAATTGACATTGTACAAATATTTTATCAGGTATTACTAGGTATCTTGTTAAATTGATATTACAAAAAGTAAATTAAATTTTACTTCTTTGTCCTTAGTCAGAATAACATTAGAAACTAGTAAATAAAGCTTGACTAGCGTCAAAGAATTTAGCAATTTCTAAGAGTGTGCTATTATTATTGTTATTACTCGTATATTTAAATAAAAGTGATTTTTGTTCCCACCATAATAATTTCTTGTCCTATTTTTGAGCAGAAACGAAGTTAGATAAAAAATCTTTATGTAAATTAAATTTTTTATATAAGATTTGTGAAAAAGTTGGTCTTTGGCAAACAAAGTGTTAAATACTCGTAGGTCTGTAATTTTTATAACAAACTTACACTAGAAGGGTCTCTTTTTTAACTACTTATGTTAACTAATGTTGAAAG
Source organism: Ophonus ardosiacus (assembly GCA_943142095.1). Classification (NCBI taxonomy): domain Eukaryota; kingdom Metazoa; phylum Arthropoda; class Insecta; order Coleoptera; family Carabidae; genus Ophonus; species Ophonus ardosiacus. Next base: position 13,778,103 of record OW964840.1, read on the forward strand.
TTATAAGAATGTAGAGGTTTTTTTAAGTTTGACACGAAAAAAGTTAAATATTTCGCCTTAACATAAAAATCAACATTAGGAATGCCGGATGCACCCAATTTCGAGCTTTGGCCCGGCCCGGCCCGATTTCGAGTCAATGTGTGTGTAGGTGTGTGTGTGTCTAGATGTTGGAAAAACAATTCCTCAAAAAATATAATACCTAAGACCTGTTCAACTACGTATTCCTCAATAAAGGGAAGAATTGAAAAGGTTTTTATAACAATTGTACAACCGAAAGTAGTAATTAAAAAAAATTCTTCTAAATATTATTTTTTGAAATATTTTGTTATTACAAATATCGAAGAACATAAAATTATCCATAAAAAATCTGTTGTGGCCAGCACATGACCTCCCGCCAATTCCATGTTTAAAATAGCAGGGAGCTTTAAGTAAAGTATCATTTCCGGTTAATCGTATGTAAATAAAATCTAATTTGTTGTCCAATAAATAGAAAAGTCTGTAATACGAAATTTTGGATTGTTTTATTGTTTTTCCTCAAAAATCTGTTAGAGCTCCAAATTAAGTACTACATCCGATTTATCATATATGGTTAAAATCTAATATGTTGTTTCAAATTATATATTCTTATAAAAATCAGCATCATCTCCTAGGTGCTCTAAAACGCAATCTTTGTAAATTCTTCGCCGTACATGATCCATTTCGTAAATGTGTAATTGTAAATTAATATTAATTTATAGTGCTGCAAAAATAGCAATTAGCAAATTTAAATCAAATCATCCTGTACATCTAACATTTATGTATGATGGAAAGTATATTATTTTTACAAACCTTATAATTAAATATTTTACTATTATATTCTCCTTAACACGGTTTCAGTATTAATTTTAATATAATAGCTTCCTGTCAGTGACATTTGTTTAAATATGTCAAAACTGTCATTAATTTAATGTTTTTGTTTGATGCATGGGCTAGGTGATACATGAAAATAAATTATATTATAAATTCATATTTAAAGTTATTTAGAGTTATTTACTAAATGTTATTATCGTAGAATTGAAGATTGTACCATTATATTCAATTTTAATTAGTAAAAGTTGCTAAAAAAATTATATTCATTGAATTTTTTACAAGAAAAACTGTTAAAAGCTTGTATAAATGATACTTCCGGTTATCCGATATACACTAAAAACTAATGAGCACTTCCCATATTAGTATAGAATGGGTATACAAAATTTCAAATTTTTCTGATTGATAGTATTTGAGTAATCGTGTCCACAAGATCCACACACACATACACACACACACACACACACACACACACACACACACACACATACATACATACATACCTACAGACATCATTGTAAAAATGTTAAAATCGGATTCTGGGGACATCAAAACGTGCTTATTCACTAAAATCTCTATATCCGATTTTTAGCACGATCCCTATACCTCCCTTACCTAGGGTAGCGGGAGGTAAAAATCTGTTGTGGCCAGCACAATACCTCTCGCCATTTCCATATTAGGATATATGTATAAGTATTATACTGCACTTCGCTTTCGAACCGTCGTTTTATAACAAAAAATTACAGAACTTTACCCAAATAATGTTTTTTATTGTATTTAACATGTCTTCTGCACACATATAATTCTACTTATATCTATTTTTCATTGTATGAGGAAGTTTCTAAATGTCACAGATTCTTCCAATTCATTAACCAGATTGGCGGTATTTCTGATGGATATACGCATTTTACCACAATTTTACCTATAATTTCAAATATTTAATTTATAAAACAATAAGATAAGTTAAATATACTTCCCAGAAAAAGCTATCAGAATGTCACTAAAACTGTTGATATTTGACAATGACATGTGTCATGTTATAAACATTGGAATTTGTCAACTGGTTTCCTTAGTGCCTCAGCCTCTGCGATTAGTGTACTCTATAAATTATAGTGTCTTTATCTCTAAATCTATGCAAGATATAATAAAAAATTTAATTGTATTAGATGGATAATTTTATGTTCTGCAATATTTAATAAAAAAACTCCCAAAAAATTATATTTAGAAGAATTTTTCTAAGAAACTACTACTTCCGGTTGTTCAATTGTTACCAAAATCTTTTCAGCTCTTCCCAGGAATGTCAGATTGAGGAAACTGCAGTTAAATATTGTTTAAGTCTTATAGTTTTTGAGGAATCGTGTCTACAACATCCAGACATACACACATACACACATCCACACACACACACACACACACACATCATTTTAAAAATGTTATAATCGGATTCTAGGGACCTTAAATCGTGCTTATCCAATAAAATCTGGATATGCGAATTTTAGCATGAATCCAATACCTCTCTTAGCGAGAGGTAAAAAAATAATTGAAATCATCCCCTATTGTACCGCGTTGAGGGATGATTTTTCAAAAACGCTAAAACACTTTATTTCTTACCAAAAGCATAAATAAGAATTTTCATGTCCCTAACTTGAGAAATGATGGGTTCTCCATACAAACTTTCATCCCCTATTTCACCCCCTTCAAGTTTTATTTTCGCGACAAAAGGTAGCCTATATCCAAGCTCCAATCTATCTCTATACCAAAATTCATCAAAAATGGTTCAGCGGTTTAGGTTGAAAACGTAACAGACAGACAGACAGAGTTACTTTCGCATTTATTATATTAGTAGTATGGATATTAAATTCGATACTTATGTAATAAAAAGGAAATGACGAGAGATATTGTGCTGGCCACAACAGATTTATATATGAAAATGCTTGAGACTGAAATAATTTCAAAACAATTTTCTCATTAATTATTTCATTTTGGCAAAATTGCCAGCACCCAGCACGTTCTTGAGAAGGTGAAAGTATTAATTGAATTAACTTCACATTATTCTGCCTGAAATTTCAAGTCGAAAATTATTTAATAATTGGTCTTATTATTGCGTTAATAAAAATTCTTGTATCTTGTAATTGAGTGAAAACTTCCAAAGTTGATTTTAAAACTGCACCTTGTCTATAATTATTTAGTATTAATCACTTTAATTGTATAGGTGTCCCCTGATAATTTGTAACATATTACAAGGATCATTCATTATCAATAACTAAGAGACAAACAACTTTTTGAAGTGAAAACTTCTTTAGACGAATCTTGCACTCGGATCATAGCCTATGTCACTTCACCGGAACACATCACAATAGCTGCAAAAATAAACACTAGTTTCAAATTCAACCGATATAAAGGTGTCTCTCAAAGAGGGGGACATGGCTTAACCACAGATTCCTGAGGCTAAAATAAGACGATTTAACCAATCTTGTTTAATGGCCACACCGATAGCGTGAAATTTTTTTTTTCTTTCAGACAGATACATTCAATAGTAAACTTTTCTCTCTGTGTGTAATTTGTAAATCTGTTACGGTTCACACAGAAAATAATGAAACCTGAGTGACTGCACCGTGAATTTTTTAAAATAAATTTAATCTAGCAGTTTATCCAAATGTCATACAACTAATTTTTAATATTACATACCTAACCAAACAAAATGCCGCACTGCTGAAAAAATAAAATAGGGTATTTACTAAAACGAAAGTATAAAATGCTTAGATTAGATTGAAGCAATAGCTCAAGAAGAATGGAAAATAACGATAAAATAAATAAATTGTGTGAACAGTTTTCATGTTTAGTAATAGGAATGAGTGTACACAGATGGCGGTAGATGCATGTATAGTGGCGACGATAGTTGCGAGTCGTTCTGTGGCATCTGATCTCGATTTTAGTGTATTTATTTTGATTACAATAAAGTTATTAGTTATTTCGTTACTTAAATAATTGCGAGAAGTCCGTCAATACACCAGGTAACATATATGTCTATATAATCACAAATTCCTTGAAATATTTTTTCATTGTGATAGGAGTGACAACTAACGTCACATTTTGCTACAAAAACTCATTAAATCATCACAAATCCTAATGTAGCGATATAATCATTTAATAGTAGTTTATATATCAAGGAAATAATGACACTTTACTCCCGTGTTATATACAATGTTTTCTATACAAACTAAAAAGAAGAAGAATGAAGCACATTTCTATAAACGAAGAAAAACTATTTATTTATTAAAATATCTTTCAGAACTCATATTAATAATTGGAATAATACTACCTTTTTAGTTTAAGTTCTGTATTTTTTTAATAATAAAACCCAACGTTTCGGCACCATAAGCTGGTGCCTTCTTCTTCTTTATGTCAATTTCCCCTGAAGAAAGCACCAGTTTATGGTGCCGAAACGTTGGGTTTTATTAATTAAAAAAATACAGAACTTAAACTAAAAATCTGATGTGGCCAACACAAAACCTCCCGCTATTGAATTTTTATTAATTTAAATACATAATTACATATTTACTAACGCTGCAAACTGTTCCATTGCAGAAAACTATTGCTTTATTTACTATTTTCTTTTTAAAATGTCACTATTATTAATTTGAAGTGATAAGTTTTCTGACAGTGACATTTACTGTCAGTTACATTCATTTGAAATATGAACTGTGTAACAAAGGAATTATTGTGTTTATCTTAGACTTCGCGACTAATAAAAAAAATTATTTTTAAATTTATCTGTTAAATATATAGAAAAAGTATTATTGTATACCTGTAGAAAATTCAATAATCTTTAATTTTCATGAGACATAAAATGCGAAAAAATGGCATTTAATGATATTTTTTGAAGAAAAATTCTTATGAGCTTCAGGTAAAGTGCCATTTCCGGTTATCCGATTTACGCCAAAATCTAAAGGCTTCTTTTCATATTAGAATAGGATAGAAATGCAAGGTTTCAGAATTTTCTGAATGATAGTATTTGAGTTAGAGCGAAGACAAAATTCCTACACATACACACACATACAAATGCAGGCATCATCGTGAAAATTTTAAAATTGCATTCTAAGGACCTTAAAACGTGGTCATTTACTAAAATCTTGATATGTGATTTTTAGCAGGATCCCTATACCTCCCTTACCAGGGGAAGCGGGAGGTAATAATACTTGCTCATTTGACTAAAGGATATCTGTGTATTACTTTTTTCTGTGGTAAAATTTTTAAATCACAATGGGGAAGTTTAGCATGGTAAAAATTCTACATAACATACTATTTTCTCACAAATATAACACAAATGAGTGCTTAAATTGAAATTAAAAATTAAAATTATCGCTCCATTTATTAATAGTTAATATTTTTTGGGTAAACTCTAAGTACGTCACAAGTCAATTATGCGCAAACTCAGACAGAACAGTGAAAGCGAACCACTTGAACGTAGGTCGAACAACACCTCAGTTCCTCAGTCTCAAGTGACTGGTAACCGCAACCGCGTGCGTCAGTGTATAAGCGACATACGCTGTACCAAGCCTCTACCGACGTCATCACAGCTTAAAATCGGCTTTTCCGGAAAATTGGGCATTTTTGAAAAAAATAAAACATGTTACATCATTTTTCAAGTCATTTCACTTGGAGTAAAAGAATAAAAAAAAATCGCTAAACTTCCCCATTGAATCTTATTGATAAAGTTTTAATACAGACCTTAATACAACCCACTGAATTCCACCCATTACATTTTTTCCAAAACAAATGTAATTGATAATATTTCTTATCTGTTAATTAATATCAGTTAACAAAGGACTTGAATCAATTTATTTCCCTAGGGAGTACTTTATTTCTCTCGATAAATAATGCACCACATTAAGTTATAATTTTGATAAGAATAAAGTTAACATTATTTACCGGTTGTATATAATATATATATATATACAGTGTGTCCCATTTAGAGGTGCCACCATTGGGATCTCGAGAACTATAAGAGATACGATGTCAGTTAAATGGAACTTTTTGTGCGCCTTTGGGAGGCCATCTCAGATGTGCTTTTGTTTTTCCAAAATTTCTCATAGGGCACTAGATAATGACGAAAAACTGAATATTGTTGATTTCTTCTTTTTCAAATAACTTCTAAACTATTAGTAATTGAGAAAAACATTTCAATTATAAAAGATGGATATTTTTATTAGCTAACCAGTGACGTACAAAATAAATTTTTATATCCGTAAATTTTCGAGATATAACACAAACTTATATTTTTTTAAATGGAACCCATATCTGATTTTAGTCTCAAAAAAATCAATATTTTTTTCTCTTTTCAATGATGTAAGGGTTATTATGTTTTATATTTGTTTTGCTCCTAAAATTTAATTTTTCTCTTTATTTTCTTGAATTTTTTTATTATTTCCCAAAAAAACATTATTATTTTTATTAATTATATTGTATTTGATCAAAATAATTTGTTTTATGCCTTTATTACTTAATATTTTCATTCTAGACTCATAATTACAAATTACACTATGATGAGCCAAGGGTGACCTGATCCAAATATTATAAAAATTAATTTGATACGAATTTTGAGCAAAATTTTCTAACGAAATAAATTATTTAAATACTAAGGAGTATTTCCAAATAGAAATCTACCAATATTTTCAAAATAATTGTAAATTTAATACAAAATAAGGAAAAAAATAATAATTTTGAAGGCAAAACAAATATAAAACATAATAACCCTTACATCGTTGAAAAGAGAAAAAAATATTTAATTTTTTGAGACTAAAATCAGATATGGGTTCCATTTAAAAAAATATAAGTTTGTGTTATATCTCGAAAATTTACGGATATAAAAATTTATTCCTTACGCCACTGGTTAGTAAATAAAAATATCTATCTTTTATATTTGAAACTTTTTTCTCAATTATTAATAGTTTAGAAGTTATTTGAAAAAGAAAAAATCAACAATATTCAGTTTTTCGACATTATCTAGTGCCCTATGAGAATTTTTGGAAAAACAAAAGCACATCTGAGATGGCCTTCCAAAGGCGCACAAAAAGTTCCATTTAACCGACATCGTATCTCTTATAGTTCTCGAGATCCCAATGGTGGCACCTCTAAATGGGACACACTGTATATATACAGAGTGTCCCATTTAAGGTACGAATGCATTGGTATCTCGAGAACCGTAAGAGCTACGAGGTTGGTTAAATTAGACAAAAGTTGCCCCATTAGGAGGCTATTTTAATGGTGTTTTGTTATTTGCGAAAAAATGCATAGGTCACTAGATACAGGTGAAAATGTAAATTTCGCGATTTTCTTTTTTTGCTTATAACTTTGTTATATGAAATAATACGAGATTCTGGTTTGCACTTTCTTAAGGCACTTTTGTATGATGAATTTGCAGAAGTACTCAAATTTTTTTTATATCTAACCATTTACGAGTTTCTGATAGCAACTTTTATTTTTCATATGGAGGTCGTATTAAGCTATGGCATTTTTAAATAGAGATTTTTTTTAGCTTTACAATGATATAAAACAATAATAATTTATTTTTATAATTAACAGAAAAATTAATAAAATATGTTATTTATACTAAAATTAAATTGAAAAAAGAAAATCGAAGACTGCTATGGAAACAACAAACAACAAAAAAGTGCAACAATTGAATTTCTGAACTTTACTTGACCATAGTAGATTATTACGAGTAATAAACGAACTTTGACAACGAATGTAACAACTCAACATATCATATTTTTCCCAACGAGAAAAATTCATTTTTATTACTCGTAATAATCTACTATTGTCAAGTAAAGTTCAGAAATTCAATTGTTGCACTTTTTTGTTGTTTGTTGTTTCCATAGCAGTCTTCGATTTTCTTTTTTCAATTTAATTTTAGTATAAATAACAATTTTTATTAATTTTTCTGTTAATTATAAAAATAAATTATTATTGTTTTATATCATTGTAAAGCTAAAAAAAATCTCTATTTAAAAATGCCATAGCTTAATACGACCTCCATATGAAAAATAAAAGTTGCTATCAGAAACTCGTAAATGGTTAGATATAAATTTTTTTTGAGTACTTCTGCAAATTCATCATACAAAAGTGCCTTAAGAAAGTGCAAACCAGAATCTCGTATTATTTCATATAACAAAGTTATAAGCAAAAAAAGAAAATCGCGAAATTTACATTTTCACCTGTATCTAGTGACCTATGCATTTTTTCGCAAATAACAAAACACCATTAAAATAGCCTCCTAATGGGGCAACTTTTGTCTAATTTAACCAACCTCGTAGCTCTTACGGTTCTCGAGATACCAATGCATTCGTACCTTAAATGGGACACCCTGTATTGAGTAGTACTGTGTACATTTTATTATTTTTTGTTATGGTGGAGGACCCCATTGTGGAGACTATAGAAAAAAATCTTGTGTGTGTTTCGAGCGTAAATGGACATTGTCGATTTCGAGAAAATGCCGCGCGACAATGACTCATTTTGCGCTCTTAATACACAAATCGCTATAGTCCTTCTTTTCCAGCGTTTGAAAAAACTTTTCCAGCAGTCCTCGTAATAAAATGTCACCAAAAATCGTATGAGATGAAACTTTTTCTAGCATCAATAAGCGTTCCAGAATATATCATTCTAATTCTGAAACAGAGAAACATAATTATTGAGTCGAATAGTACAATGCAATAACAATATTCCATTTTCTATTATGTATTCTGCAATTCAGCATTAAAAAACTCGTTGCAAATACAGTAAAAAACCTAAAGGTGCTAACAAGCAAGCTACCTATGCTTTACTAGTCACTATCCCCGTCCATACCACGATTAGATTTCCTTTCTTCGCACTGTAGCCCAAGTTCACCATCGCTGCAATCTAATGCTGACTCATTGGCGCAGTTATTTAAATAAACACTACACGATCGGGGCAGCGATTGTGGCTTGTTTTCTTGTTTATTTTGAAGTGTTATGGCGGGTAATTTGGTAAATTATCCCCCTACAGGCAGAATTTGTAACTAAACTACGTATTAGCAACGAATCGGTCGGATTGTTAATGATAGACATTAGTGGAAGACTTCGAACCGTGATGTTTGAATATGCTGACGGTGGACGGAGTTATTATCGAAGGAAACTTAACAGAAATGTGATGGGTTGCTTCCTAAACAAAATTATCCATGCCATGATGATACTTAAGTTTAGAGATGCACTCGATTTCAAGCTTTGGCCCGGCCCGGCCCGAAGCCCGCCTCGATTTCGAGTCGATCATCGAGCCGGGCCGAAGATATTTTTATCGGGCCGAATCGGACATCATTTTCAAAAATCGAGGCGAGTCGGACTTTTGATTTTGGCCCAGCCCGAAAAATCTTATAGTTCAATCAAATGCACAGTTTCCTTAATATTTTAATGAAAATGGATGAAGTTAAAAGGATCAAAATGATTTAATAACAACACACTTCACACATTAATAAATAAAAATCTGTTGTGGCCAGCACAAGACCTTCCGTCAATTCCATGTATTTTGTACAAATCTCATACCAAAAGGTCCTTGGAACAAATTCTTTATAATATCATGTAAAATCGAACACGAACACATACTATTTTTGACAAATTCCATACCAAAAGTTCATTTGAAAAGGTTCTATAAATCCAATAAAATTTTAACATAAACTACACTAAGTAATATCCTTCCATCTTCTCTTTGGCCTTTCTCTGCGTGTCACTTGCGAGCAACACTATGACATACCAATTTTAGATCCTATACTTTTTTCTATATTTGGTTTTGCACTTGCAACTGACATCTATCAATTAAATTTTTTTGAATAATTATATCAGCTGTTTCCATGATAAATAGCAAAGCTAACTAATTTTTGAAAATTAATTTATTTATAATGCTTTAAATTTACATCTATTGAATATGAAGGAAAATATATAATCAAACAGTATAGAGAAGAGTATTTTCTTTAATATATATAATAACAAAATGTTAAAATATAATATTTAACTGCGTTTTTTTAAGAAAAACTGTTAAAAACTTCAAATAAGGGTACTTCCGGTGGATCAATTATAACCAAAATCTAATCAACTCTTCATATGGATGTACAGAAGAGGAATACGAAAGAATTATATTTTTTAGAATTGTAGTATTGGAGTTATCGTCGGAGAAAAATTTGTCACACACGGACACACATACACACACACACACACGGACACACACACACACACACACACACACACACACATACATACATACATACATACATACATACAGACATCATCTTAAAAATAGTAAATTTGTATTGTAGGGACCCTGAAACGTGCTTATTCATTAAAAACTCACCACCGAATTTTTTGACCAAAGACAATACCTTCCTTACCTAAAGGTGACGGAAGGTAAAAATGTATTATTTTACTTCAAGAATTCAAGGTTATTCATTAAAGCATAATAATTATATTGTGATGTTGCTATTATTATTGTTATTACTCGTATACTTAAATAAAAGTGATTTTTGTTCCTACCATAATGATTTCTTGTCCTATTTTTGAGCAGAAACAAAGTTACTTAAAAAATCCGTATGTAAATTAAAATTATTTTCTTTTATAAAAGATTTGTGAAAAAGTTGTTTAAATTCTTTGGTAAACAAAGTGTTAAATACTCGTAGGTCTGTAATTTTTATAACAAACTTACACTAGAAGGGTCTCTTTTTTAACAACTTATGTTAATTAATGTTGAAAGTTATAAGAATGTAGATGTTTTTTATAAGTTTGACACGAAAAAAGTTAAACATTTCGCCTTAACATAAAAATCAACATTAGGAATGCCAGATGCACCCAATTTCGAGCTTTGGCCCGATCCGGCCCGAAACCCGGCCCGATTTTGAGTCAATTTTCGATCCGGACTAGCTAATTTTTTTGTTGAGTCGATCTTCGAGTCGGGCCGGTAATTTTTATTTTCGGGCCGCGTCGATCCAAACCTCGAAACCCGGCCCGGCTCGAATGTTAAGGCGAAATGTTTAACTTTTTTCGTGTCAAACTTATAAAAAACCTCTACATTTTTATAACTTTCAACATTAGTTAACATAGGTAGTTAAAAAAGAGACCCTTCTAGTGTAAGTTTGTTATAAAAATTACAGACCTACGAGTATTTAACACTTTGTTTACCACAGAATTTAGACAACTTTTTCATAAATCTTATAGAAAAGAAATATAATTTACATAAAGATTTTTTATCTAACTTTGTTTCTGCTCAAAAATACGACAAAAAATCATTATGGTAGGAACAAAAATCACTTTTATTTAAGTACACGAATAATAACAATAATAATAGCAACATCACAATATATTATGCGTTAATGAATAACCTTGAATTCTTGAAGTAAAATAATACATTTTTATTTATTAATATGTGAAGTGTGTTGTTATTAAATCATTTTGATCTTTTTTAACTTCATCCATTTTCATTAAAATATTAAGGAAACTGTGCATTTGATTGAACTATAAGATTTTTCGGGCCGGCCCGAAAAGCTCGAATTTTCGGGCCGGGCCAAAATCAAAAGTCCGACTCGAAATTTCTTCGGCCCGGTTCGATGATCGACTCGAAATCGAGGCGGACTTCGGGCCGGGCCGGGCCAAGGCTCGAAATCGAGTACATCTCTAGCTGTTGTAATGAAGACAATATTTCAAAGCCTACTATGTTAGGGACAATAAATGCTGTACAACCCTCGTAATACTAATTGTTGCTTTGCTATTGTGAAAATTTTAAAATTACCCACAAATATAGTTTCTTTTCAGTGTATGTCTGTGAAAGTTGAAAATTGCTTGAATCTATTTAGATAGGAAAAAGTTTTATTGGGGTTCCGGACTGTAGTTGCACAGTAAAATTCTTATCCAAGATATTATGCTTGCTTTAACAATGAACGCTCATTACTGAACTGAGCACCTGATAATGTCAAAGTGAAAATGTACACGAGTTACAGGATTGTATTAAATGATATTTTTACCTCTCGCTAAGAGAGGTATTGGAATCATGCTAAAAATCACATATCCAGATTTAAATGAATAAGCACGTTTCAAGGTCATTAGAATCCGATTTTAACATTTTTACAATGATGTCTGTGTGTGTGTGTGTGTGTGTGTGTGTGTGTGTGTGTGTGTGTGTGTGGATGTGTGTATGTGTATGTGTGTGTGTGTGTGTGTGTGTATGGCTGGATGTTGGACGGACGATTCTTCAAAAACTATAAGACATAAGACCTGTTTAACTATGAATTCCACAATCTGACATTCCTGGAAAGAGCTGAAAAGGTTTTGGTAACAATTGAATAACCGGAAGTAGTAGTTTTTAAAAGAAATTCTTCCAAATATTAATTTTTGAAAATTTTTGATATTACTAATTTTGAAGAACAAAATTCTACACCTGGTACATTTAAATTTTTTATTATATCTTCTATAAATTTAGAGATAAAGACGCTATAATATATAGAATATCGGGATATAACAAGTCGAGTAAGCGAAACTACACTAAGGAAACCAGTTGACAAATTCAAATGTTTATAACATAATTTGTAAATGACAGATTTCAGTGTCAAAAATAAACAGTTTTAGTGACATTTTGATAGCTTTTTCTGGGAAGTACATTTAATCTTTCTTATTGTTTTATTAATTAAATATTTGAAATTATAGGTAATATGCATGTATCCATCAGAAATACCGCCAATCTGGTTAATGAATTAGAAGAATCTGTGACATTTAGAAACTTCCTCATACAATGAAAAATAGATATAATTAGAATTATATGTGTGCAGAAGAAGACAAATATAATATTTGGGAGTTTTTATTAAATATTGAAGAACATAAAATCCTCCATCTAATACACTTAAAAATTTTATTATATCTTGTATAGATTTAGAGATAAAGACACTAGAATTTATAGAGTGAACTAATCGCAGAGGCTACGGCACTAAGGAAACCAGTTGACAAATTCCAATGTTTATAACATATTTTGTAAATGACACATGTCAGTGTCAAAAATCAATAGTTTTAGTGACATTCTGATAGCTTTTACTGGGAAGTATATTTAATCTTTCTTATTGTTTTATTAATTAAATATTTGAAATTATAGGTAAAATTGTGGTAAAATGCATATATCCATCAGAAATACCGCCAATCTGGTTAATGAATTGGAAGAATCTCTGACATTTAGAAACTTCCTCATACAATGAAAAATAGATATAATTAGAATTATATGTGTGCAGAAAGCATGTTAAATATAATAAAAAACAATATTTGGGTAAAGTTCTGTAATTTTTTGTTATAAAATGACTGTTCGAAAGCGAAGTGCAATACAATACTTATATAGACTAATATGGAAATGGTCTTGTGCTGACCACAACAGATTTTTCTATATATTTTACAGATAAATTTAAAAATCATTTTTTTAAAAAAATCCCGAAGCCTAAGAGAAACACAATTTCTTTGTTATACAGTTCATATCTCAAATGAATGTAAACTACAGGAGAATGTCACTGTGAAAAAACTAATCACTTCAAATTAATAATAGTGTCATTTTAAAAAGAAAATAATAAATAAAGCAATAGTTATATGCAATGGAACAGTTGCAGCATTAGTAAATACGGAGGTATGTATTTAAATTAGTAAAAATTAAATAGCGAGAGGTTTTGTGTTGGCCACATCAGATTTTTATATTTTAAAATAGATCAATGCATCTGACGTCGTAATAAATATTATTTCTAGAAATACATATCGCTTTTAATTTAAATGAAATTTTATATAAATTTATTTTTTTTTTAATTGAAGACCCCCTTCATTATCATACCCAACCTTAAATTCCTTTTTCATAACACCGTCCACAATATTCCATTACAAGATGAAAACGTGTAATTATGTTTTCAAAATATCTGAAACCTGTCCCGATTTATTAACTACATCTTAGACTGCTCCCAGCATCTCTTACTATACGGACAGATTCCCCCATGGTGGGATAAATGGTCACAGTCTACCTGCGGTGGTATTAAGGTATATTAGATAGGTAGTATCCTCGAGACTGTTAATCTATGTAATTATTAACAAGATCCGAGTGGTAGACAATACAAGTGCAGCCAATACATACACATTAAACAAAAATTAGTTTGTATTGCAGCGAAAAGTATAGTAGTCGCGGGGATTTTTATTTATGAATGATTGCATCTTTCAGCACCTATATGCATTGCTAACTCCATGATTTTCTGTGTTTGTATTTGAAAACAACATACGATAATTTTTACCTTCCGTCAAAAGGAAGGTATTGTTTTTGGTCAAAAAATTCGGTTGTGAGTTTTTAATGTATAAGCACGTTTTAGGGTCCCTACAATACGAATCTACTATTTTTAAGATGATGTCTGTATGTGTGTGTGTCTGTGTGTGTGTGTGACAAATTTTTCTCCGACGATAACTCCAAAACTACAATTCTAAAAATTATGATTCTTTTATATTCCTCTTCTTTACAACCATATGAAGAGCTGATTAGATTTTGGTTATAATTGGTCAACCGGAAGTACCCTTATTTGAAGTTTTTAACAGTTTTTCTTAAAAAAGTGCAGTTAAATATTATTTTTTGACATTTTCTTTTTATATTTATTAAAGAAAATACTCTTCTCTATATGGTTTGATTATTCATTTTCCTTCATATTCAATAGATGTAGAGTTAAAGCATTACAAAGAAATTAATTTTCAAAAATTAGTTAGCTTTGTTATTTATCATGGAAACAGCTGACATAATTACTCAAAAAAATTTAATTGACAGATGTCAGTTGCAAAACCAAATATGGAAAAAAGTATAGGATCTAAAATTGGTATGTCATAGTGTTGCTCGTAAGTGACACGCAGAGAAAGGCCAAAGAGAAGATGGAAGGACATTACTTAGTGTAGTTTATGTTATAATTTTATTGGATTTATAGAACCTTTTCAAATGAACTTTTGGTATGGAATTTGTAAAAAATAGTATGTGTTCGTGTTCGATTTTACATGATAGTATATAGAATCTGTTCCAAGGACCTTTTGGTATGGGATTTGTACAAAATACATGGAATTGACGGAAGGTCTTGTGCTGGCCACAACAGATTTTTTTAATTTCGCGCATTATTCGTTTTTGATTGAAATCATTTTTTTCCTTCCGTCACCTTTAGGTAAGGAAGGTATTGTCTTTGGTCAAAAAAATCGTTGGTGAGTTTTTAATGAATAAGCACGTTTTAGGGCCCCTAGTATACGAATTTACTATTTTTAAGATTATGTCTGTATGTGTGTGTGTGTGTGTGTGTGTTCGTGTGTGTGTCCGTGTGTGACAAATTTTTCTCCGACGATAACTCCAATAATACAATTCTAAAAATCATAATTCTTTCGTATTCCTCTTCTTTACATCCATATGAAGAGCTGATTAGATTTTGGTTACAATTGATCCACAGGAAGTACCCTTATTTGAAGTTTTTAACAGTTTTTCTTGAAAAAACGCAGTTAAATATTATTTTTCGACATTTTGTGATTATCAATATGAAAGAATATCTTATTCTCTATACGGTTTGATTATACAGTTTCGTTCATATTCAATAGATATGGAGTTATAGAGACATTAAGAGAGATTAACTTTCAAAAATTAGTCAGCTTTGCTAAAATTATGGAAACAACAGATATATTCAGAAAAATTTAATTGACAGATGTCAGTGTCAAATGCAAAACCAAAGTTGAAAGTATAGGGTCAGAAAGTTATGTGTGAATGTGATAGAGTGTCCTTCCAAAGAGAAGAAGATGGAAGGACTGTGTAGCAGAAGATTTGAGAGAGGAAGAATTGTGTGAAGAAGATGCGTTGGACAGGAATGATTAAAAGAGAAAAGTAAGAAACAGCGACCCCTAATAAAATAGGGAAAGGAACTTTCGGTATAGAATTTGTAAAAAATAGTGTGTTCGTGTTACAATTTTACAGGATATACAGAATCTTTTTCAAGGAACTTTTGGTATGGGATATAAATAAAATACATCGAATTGACGGAAGGTTTTGTGCTGGCCACAACAGATTTTTATAATATTGGCACAGAATAAATATGTATATAGAAGCGACAGTCAGAGAGAGAATCGAAAATTAGAGAGAGAAAGAGTATGCCAACAAATTTAAAGGGCTAATCGGATAAAATCGGATTGTTTCGACATATCTTCGTATCTTACGATTCTTTGCTCTTTTCATTATCTCGACGTGAACATTTTCCGTTAGGGGTCAATAATAAAAGTATATTGAGACACACAAATTGATTTCTAATAAGAACAAATATGTTATATTTTCAAAAAACGATAAGAAAAATCGTTATCATAAGGAAAATCATTATATTTCACATATTCTGGAAGAGCTGTTGTCTCAGCTTGTCACGCCCATGTATTTTAGGGTTATGGCTAATTCAAGCAAACCAAACACATCTTCTCACTTTTGACATGTTATTTTGTGAACTGTTTGTGAATTTTAGAAGTGGTGTTAGTTTCTAATAAAATGGATAGATATGAAGAAAGTAGAATCGGGAGGACTTGTTTGTTCATATAAGGACTCAATAAATTGATTTAAAAAATGGAGAAAGGGAAATGTAAGTTTTTTTCGTTTCCGAAAGATCCAGAAATGTAAGTTATGTAAGACGACTACCATATCATGTAAAATGTATATTCATTTAATAAATATAGGTGTAAAATGTGGCTCAATGCCTGCGGAAGAGAAGATTTGATGAAGAAGGATATATGGGACATATTCATCGAGTCTAACGGTTGTGTTTCCCACATCAAAGATAGAGAAAATGAATTTGTAAAATTCAGGTATTTGTTTAATAAAAATATAATTATATGATTATTTTATCTGATTTCTGTTTAATTCGTTAATAAAATTAAAATTTTAGTACTTTTATGTTCAAATTTTTCTTTTACTATTTAAAATAATTTAAATTTCGCGCGTAAATGTGCCAATAAATTTAAAGTTCAAGGTCATAAACGTAAAATCGCAACAACAATGGTGCCAACAAGGAGTATCGCTTCTGTATAAATGTATTCTGTGATATTGGTATAGTTTGTACAGAAATCTATCGTTATGGCTCTCGCAGCAGGTCTACTGTTAGAGATTATTTTGTTATCATGGCAAACTTTTCATTTAATATTCTTATCCTAATTAAAAATATTTTTTACCTCTCGCTAAGAGAGGTATTGGATTCATGCTAAAATTCGCATATCCAGATTTTATTGGATAAGCACGATTTAAGGTCCCTAGAATCCAATTATAACATTTTTAAAATGATGTCTGTATGTGTGTGTGTGTGTGGATGTGTATGTGTGTATGTCTGGATGTTGTAGACACGATTCCTCAAAAACTATAAGACTTAAAAAATATTTAACTGCAGTTTCCTCAATCTGACATTCCTGGGAAGAGCTGAAAAGGTTTTGATAACAATTGAACAACCGGAAGTAGTAGTTTCTTAGAAAAATTCTTCTAAATATAATTTTTTGGGAGTTTTTTTTTATTAAATATTGAAGAACATAAAATTCTCCATCTAATACACTTAAAAAAAATTTATATCTTGTATAGATTTAGAGATAAAGACACTATAATTTATAGAGTGAACTAATCGCAGAGGCCAAGGCACTAAGGAAACCAGTTGACAAATTCCAATGTTTATAACATGACACATGTCATTGTCAAATATCAACAGTTTTAGTGACATTCTGATAGCTTTTTCTGGGAAGTATATTTAATTTTTCTTATTGTTTTATTAATTAAATATTTGAAATTATTGGTAAAATTGTGGTAAAATGCATATATCCATCAGAAATACCGCCAATCTGGTTAATGAATTGGAACAATCTCTGACATTTAGAAACTTCCTCATACAATGAAAAATAGATATAATTAGAATTATATATGTGCAGAAGACATGTTAAATACAATAAAAAACAATATTTGGTTAAAGTTCTGTAATATTTTGTTATAAAATAGTCTAATTACCTTTATTCGTCTTTATTTCTAATTATAAGGCGGCAAATGAATTCTCTATCATCACATACCGCTCTCTATATACGGTGAACAGCACTAAATATAATTTACACTGAAAAAGATAATTTCTTATGACTTTATAGAGTATAATGAGTATTTAATACAACGCGCGTACTATAGGTACTTTATAGTGATTTTAGCACGGTGTTAGTATTAGTTAGTGTCAGTGTGTGTTATGCTAACTAAGCGTTAATGTTAGCAGAAGGCCATTAAATTTGAATCAAGTGGGAAAAAAGATATGAACATGAAGACTCGTTTAAAATGAGAACAGAAAAAAGGTAAGCGTTAAAGACTACAAAAAATTGAAATTAATATAAATTATTATTGTTCATAGCTTATAGTTTTTATGGAAAATACGAGTATACAAAGTGATTGAAAATATAGGGACAAATGATTAATTTATAAAAACAGATAATTATTACGTAAAGTTCGAGCGCCCAGAAAAAAAAATCTATTGTGGCCAGCACAATACCTCTCGCCATTTCAATTTTATGTTATATAAGTATTGTATTGCACGCTATCAAATCGTCGTTTTATAACAAAAAAATTACACAACTTTATCCAAATATTGTTTTTTTATTGTATTTAATTTGTCTTCTGCACAAATACATTTCTAATTATATCTATTTTTCATTGTATGAGGAAGTTCCTAAATATCAGAGATTCTTCCAATTCATTAGCTAGATTGGCGGAATTTCTGATGGATATATGAATTTTACCTATAATTTCAAATATTTAATTAATAAAACAATAAGAAAGATTAAATATATTTCCCAGTTGTACAATTGTTACCAAATCTAATCAGCTCTTTTTAAGTCGTATAGTATTCCAGGTAAAAACCGTGGTTCCAACATCCACACACACACGGACATCATCGTAAAAATGTTGAAATCGGATTATAGGGACCTTAAATCGTGCTTATCTACTAAAATCTAGATATGCGATTTTTAGCGTGATTTCAATACCTTCCTTAGCAAGAAGTAAAAATATGATGTGGCCAGCACAAGACCTCTCACCATTTCCATATTAGGCTATATAAGTATTGTATTGCACTTTGCAATCGAACGTTTTATAACAAAAAATTACAGATCTTTACCCAAATATTGTTTTTTATTGTATTTAACATGTCTTCTGCACACATATAATTCTAATTATATCTATTTTTCATTGTATGAGGAAGTTCCTAAAATTTTACCAATTCATTAACTAGATTGGCGGTATTTCTGATGGATATATGAATTTTACCTATAATTTCAAATATTTAATTAATAAAACAATAAGAAAGATTAAATATATTTCCCAGAAAAAGCTATCAGAATGTCACTAAAACTGTTGATTTTTGACACTGACATTGATATCTGTCATTTAGAAACTATGTTATGGACATTTGAATTTGTCAAGTGCCTTAGCCTCTGCGATTAGATTACTCTATATATTATAGTGTCTTTATCTCTAAATCTATACAAGATATAATAAAAAATTTAAGTGTATTAGATGGAGAATTTTATGTTCTTCAATATTAGTAGTAACAAAAATTTTCAAAAAATAATATTTAGAATAATTTTTTTAAGATACTACTTCCGGTTGTCCAATTGTTACCAAAACCACCCTTTTCATCTCTTCCCAGGAATGTCAGATTGAGGATTCATAGTTAAATAGGTCTTAAGTCGTAAAGTTTTTGAAGAATCATTCCTCCAGACACACACATCCACACACACACACACACACACACACATCCACACACACACACACACACACACACACACACACACACACACACACACACACACATGGACATCATCGTAAAAATGTTATAATCGGATTCTAGTGACCTTAAAACGTGCTTATCCACTAAAATCTCTATATGCGAATTTTAGCCCGATCCCTATACCTCCCTTACCTAGGGTAGCGGGAGGTAAAAAATATAATGTAAAACAGGCTTTGCCAACAGTGAGCAACCTTATACCGTGAATATTTTTTAATGTGAAACCACGAAACATTGGGTTTGTCATATCCATGGTTACGAATTGATATTTGATTGACAGCAATGTATTTGCCCGCTCCATTTAAAATGAAACATAGGGATCGAATCTGACAGAAGTATTATATTTAAATATTGTAAGAAATTTAGCGGAGTCAGAAAACCACTCGAGAGTACTAAACATATTTCGGGCACAAAGTGCACACAGTATTGTTCTACATCTAAATTAAATTTTTAGAAAACAGGTAATTATTAATTATTTAAATAAAATTAACCTCTAACGACATCTTGTCAATATGACAGATAACCGTTGAATTTTCCTATAAGTTATGATTTGTCTGTCTCATTTAAAATGACACATGGTGAATGAATTTGACAGAAGTATTATATTTAAATATTGTAAGAAATTTAGCCGAGTCAGAAAACCACTCGGGCACAAGGTACACACTATATTTTTTCTACAATTTTAATTTAGAATGCAGGTGTAATTATTTAAACAAAATTAACCCATATTGACGTTTTATCAAATGTCAAATTCGTTCCTTATGTTTCATTTTAAATGGAACGGGCAAATACATTGCTGTCAATCAAATGTCAAGTTGTAACCATGGATATGACGAATCCAATGTTTCACCACAGAATAGACATTCATACAGAAGCGACAGTCAGAGAGAGAAACGAAAATTAGAGAGAGAAAGAGTATGCCAACAAATTTAAAGGGCTAATCGGATAAAATCGGATTGTTTCGGCATATCTTTGTTCTTTTCATTATCTCGACGAGAACATTTTCTGTTGGGGTCAATAATAAAAATATATTGAGAAATACAAATTGATTTCTAATAAGAACAAACATGTTATTTTTTCAACAAACGATAGGAAAAATCGTTATCATAAAGAAAATCATTATATTTCACATATTCTGGAGAAACTGTTGTCTCAGCTTGTCACTCCCATGTATTTTAGGGTTATGGCTAATTCAAGCAAACCAAACACGTCTTCTCACTTTTGACATATGTCATTTGGTGAACCGTTTGTGAATTTTAGAAGTGGTGTTAGTTTCTAATAAAATGGAAAAAACGAAGAAGGTAGAATCGGGAGGACTTGTTTGTTCATATAAAAACTGTATAAGGAGATTTAAAAAATGGAGAAAGCGAAATGTAAGTTTTTTTCGTTTCTGAAAGATCCATAAATGTAAGTAATGCAAAACGACTTCCATATCATGCAAAATGTATATTCACTTAATAAATATAGGTGTAAAATGTGGCTCAATGCCTGAGGAAGAGAAGATTTGATGGAGAAGGATATTTGGGACATATTCATTGAATCTGACGTTTGTGTTTCCCACGTCAAAGATACAGAAAATTCTGCATTGTATTGAATTTGTAAAATTCACGTATTTGTTCAATAAAAACATAATTATGTTTATTTTATGATTTGTTCTTAATTCGTTAATAAAATTAAAATTTTAGTACTTTTGTGTTCTAATTTTTCTTTTACCATTTAAAACAATTTAAATTTCGCGCGTAAATTTGCCAACAAATTTAAAGTTCAAGGTCATAAACATCAAATCGCAACAACAATGGTGTAGACAAGGAGTGTCGCTTCTGTATACAGGGAATTTATTTTAACATGCAATATATGGTGAATCACTTCCATGGTTACTCACTATTGTCAAAAAATGACAGCAATGTAATATTTGTCCATTTTAAATGCAACATACAAAATTTGTAGTTTTGTATTATCAAAACTAATTTCCAATAAATTAGCCTACATACGATTAACAAAAAATCAAAACATGAATGTTGTACATCTTAACAAAGTTTATCTTACAAAAATTCTTAACTTTCATGTAATAAATGTTAAAATATACCCCCAATCACACTGAGGCAATATGCTAGTCGGCCGTAATAAGAATTGACGCCATTTGTGATGTGTTCTGGAGGTATCTCCTGTGCTGCAATACTATTTATAATGTTGCATTTTAAAATGGACAAATATTACATTGCTGTCATTTTTTGACAATAGTGAGTAACCATGGAAGTGATGAACTATAATGTTGAATGTAGAAACATCCTGTATAATGCAAACCACACCATCGTCCTTCTGTAATTTGGAAGTGTTTTTTTGAAGTGTTAAGAGTTCTTGGTAATAGCACATAAAACCATAACCGTAACTCCATATTTCACTATGATGACTATGTCTTTTCCTCTATCTCTACTGTGAAACTCAACTCAGGAGATCATATCGTACGACTTCATCTCCAATTAGTGGTTTCCATTGTGTTGAATGCTTCAGAAGTCAGGTAGAAATTAATATTATAATAAATTTGTCACATCATTTTAAAAAGAGAAATGACTCGGTGATTTTTAAAAGCGATATGGTATTGTATATGTAAGTGCGCCGTACGCCTTTTTAAAATAAAATTCAGAGTATTTATTTATAGGTTCATAACAATAAAAGCCTTATTCACAGCTCCGAAAATAAAAATAAAATTATACATGAAATAACGATATAAACAATAGATTTTTATGCAAGTGTTCACAGCTCATAAACACAAGAATTTATAAATGGTAAATATTTTACACAAAAATAAGCACATACAATCATACAAAAAAGTCTCCTTACGACAATAGTTTTAATGTATTTTAGGAAAAATAGCAGTCTAAAACCCAATATATTTAATGTCCTTTTAATCCAAAATGAAACGCAGTATATTACGTTATTATAAATATAAAATAAACAAATAATATACTTAATTTATTTATATTATGAGGTAAACATTGAAAGTATTCATAATTTCATGACAAAAAATCTGTTGTGGCCAGCACATGACCTCCCGCCAATTCCATGTTTAAAATAGCAATGAGCTTTAATTAAAGTTTCACTTCCGATTGATCGTTTGTACACAAAATCTACTTTGTTGTTCCCATAAATAGAAAAGTTTGTAATACGAAATTTTGGATTATATTTTATTATGTTTTTCCTGAAAAATCTGTTAAGCTTCAAATTAAGTACTACATCCGGTTTATCATATATAGTCAAAATCTAATATGTTGTTTCAAATTATATAAGAGTATTAAATACCAACTTTGCGAAGTTTTGGATCATTAATATATTTTAAGGAAAAATCGTCACACACATTATTGTCAAAATCATCACCAACTTCCTTATGCTCTAAAACGCAATCTGTGTAAATTCTTCGCCGTACATTATCCATTTCGTAAATGTGTAGTTGCAAACTATTATTTGACACTTTGAAATCACGTTCTTATTGAGAGCTGTTTGATATATAATGCTGCAAACATCAAACTTAAATCGAATTATCTTGTATATCTAATATTTATGTATGATGGAAAATATATTATTTTTACAAACCTTAATTTCATTAGAATCATATTTAAACTACTAAATTCTTCTTAACACGGTTTCATTATTAATTTTAATGAAAATTGCTTCGTGACAGTGACATTTGTTTAAATATGTCAAATTTGTTATTAAAGTTTTATTTTTGTTTGACGCAGAGGCAAAGTGATGTACAAAAATATTTTTTTTTATATAATATAATATAATGTTATTTCAAGTTATTTACTAAATGCTATTATCGTAGAATTGAAGATTGTGCCACATTAGTATAGAATGGATATACAAAATTTCAAATTTTTCTGATTGATAGTATTTGAGTAATCGTGTCCACAAGATCCACACACACACACACACACACACACACACACACACACACACACACACACATTCTAAAAATGTTAAAATCGGACTCTGCTGGTCTGCTGATCTTAAAACGTGTTTATTTACTAAAATCTAGATCCAATACTTCTTTTAGCGAGAGGTAAAAATTGAATTAAATAATTGGTTAATTTAATATGTGAGAAATACAATTTATTATACCCTTGTTTCCAAGGAGAGAAACACCTATTTTCGTGATGTCTCATTCTATTATACCTATTATGAGTCCAGTGAAGAAAGAACGACTTTTTTTTGTCGCAATACCTAGTATAGCTGTGACCAGGTACCATTTTATTATCATTTTAAACATCTGACAAAACAGTCGACCATCGGACAACAAATGAACACTGCACAAACATCTGATAAGCGACTTGTATGACAACATTTCATAAGAAGAACAACTTTAACAATTGACGTATGCTTCACTTTCAACTGTTTTAGATGGAGTCGAGATTAAGATAGCATACAGGGACGGATTTAGTTAATTAGGAAAATTTTAAAGGACCGGTTTTTAACTTCCGTCATATTTAGGTAAGGAAGGTATTGTCTTTGGTAAAAAAAATTCGTTGTTATTTTTAATGAATAAGCACATTTTGGGGTACCTAAAATACAATTTTTTGGTTAAAAAAATATCCAATTGCTTACTTACTTAATCCTGCACCTTTCTACCCTCACGGGTGTAAGGCGTTCCCCCGGCTTACGGGGGAGGGGGTTGAGTTCTGGTTCGTTGGTCTTCTCCATATTTCTTTCCACTCTGCTCTATTTTGTGTTGCTGTTTTCGTTTCTTCCCAAGTTAGACCTCTTCTTTGCGCTGCCTCCTTTACTTCTTCCAGCCACGTTCTTCTTGGTCGTCCTCGTGGTTTCTTTCTTCCAATTTTTGCTTCAAACACTTTTTTGACTATTCTCTCCTCTCCCATCCTTTCTACATGCCCATAGCATCTCATCTGTCCTTCTGCTATCTTATCTTCTATTGCTTTTACTTTTAATTTTTGTCTGTAGGTTGTGTTTTCAATTCTGTCCAGTCTTGTTTTCCCCTCTATTTTTCTCAAGAATCTCATTTCGATAGCCGTAATTTTTTCTTTGCGTTAATGTCCATGTTTCAGCTCCGTGTATGAGTATAGGCGTCACTACTTTCTTATATATTTGTACTCTGGTCTCTTTCGGTATTTCTTTCTTTCCTAAGAAGCTGTGTTTGATGCTATTATATCCAATTGAATCCCTTTATTTCTTATTACGTGTGTGAAAGTAAGCAATCAAAACAAACTTACACTGAAAATTTTTTGGTTAAAAAATTATCCAATTGAATCCCTATATTGTTGACCACGTGTGCGAAAGTAACCAATCAAAACAAACTTACACTGATAATTATCCTAAGACAATTATCACGTATGTCACTAAGTTTCTAAGTAACAAACAGTTTTTGACTTATAATTAAAGATTAATTGTTTTAATTTAAAAATGTCATTTTCACGCTGTCAATGAAAATGATGATTTAATCAACAAAATTATAGAAGAAAACACATCAAAAAATACTGTAATAAATAAAAAACTAAATGTGGAGAGTATTTATGGACTTTTGTATGTCTTATCTTCTTCTCTTTGGTCTCACTCAAAGAGGTCTCATTCTCATTGCACACTTCACACTGAACATATTCATAGCCACATTCACGTTCATAGCTACTAGTGACATCTACTGGGTTATGTTAGACACAAAAAATTCTGTCAAATACAAATTTTAGGCAAATTTAATGTTAAAACTGCAAAAAATTTTCTCACCGAATACCACTCGATCATTGATAAATACTTATAATTTTATCACACTTCCTCAAGCACGTTGCTTTTAGGTAAGACCACCTATGCCTTCGGCGTCGGGCTGTTACCAAGCAACGCGCTTTCGGTAACTGTCATAAAATTATTTCGTAATTATCAATGTCCTCGGGATATTATAGCTGAAAACATTCCAAAAGAAATTTGGCTGTGAGTTTTAAAAAAAGTAGAAGGAAAAAATGGAGAATGGTAAAATGTATTATTGTCGAAGAGGGACGCAGTGTACTCGAACACGTTTATCGTAGCAATTTATGTGGTCAAAAAAGTGACAAACTACTTGTAATTGTAAATTATAGTGGTAATTCTTAAAAATATACCTGTTTGGAAGATAAGAACAGGTACAGAAGGGCTTAGAAACAATGGCAAAGATACAAAAAGATTGGGTTACCTGAAAAAAACGAAATTTATGAGCCTACTTTGATTTCTTAATAAAGATTTTTGGTAGACTGTTTGTCTACTAGAACCTACGATATATTTAAAATGATATACTGATTTTGAGAGGACTAGGACACCTGGTTTGGTGACTAAAGATCACTTTTTTTTTGATAGATTGAGAAAAATGTTTATGACAAATATTGTAGTAGATAGTTTATAAATGTTTTACTTTCGAAAATCGATGGAGTGGTTATCAAAAAATCATGTATTGAAATTTTTGATCAATCGCCATTTTGTCATTTTAAAAAATAAAAAATAATTGTAAATACTAAATATTTTAGAAAGCCTAAAGGTAAATTTGAAAGAAAAAAAATTTTCAATAGTCTTTAAAATAATGGAGTTATGACGATTTTTCAAAAAACAAAAGAACTCCAATAACTACGAACCGGGGCACCAAATCAAAATTGGAACTAAGAAAAGTTATTTGTTTTAATGAGTTCTAATTACAATTTTCGGGTGTAACGACTTAGTATTAACAACCTGTATATATATACAGAGAATTTATTTTAAAATGCAACATTATGGTTCATCACTTCCATGGTTACTCACTATTGTCAAAAAATGACAGCAATGTAATATTTGTCCATTTTAAAATGCAACATTATAAATAGCATTGCAGCACAGGAGATACCTCCAGAACACATCATAATTGGTGTCAATTCTTATTACGACCGGCTAGAATATTGCCTCAGTGTGGATGGGGGTATTTTTTTTTAACATTTATTACATGAACGTTATGAATTTTTGTAAGCTAAAATTTGTTGAGATGCGCAACATTCATGTTTTGATTTTTTGTTAATCGCATGTAGGCTAATTTATTGGAAATTAGTTTTGATAATACGAAATTACAAATTTTGTATGTTGCATTTTAAAATGGACAAATATTACATTGCTGTCATTTTTTGACAATAGTGAGTAACCATGGAAATGATTGACCATATGTTGCATGTTAAAATAAATTTCCTGTATATACAGGGTGTATCAAGATAATGGAACAGTGCCGTTTATTCGTGTATGTGAAAAGATACAGAAAAAAGCCATTAGGATATTTTGTAAGGGATAGAGGAGGACACATTCTAGCATAAATTTTATTATCATAAATCCAGTGGTACTCAAACTATAGGGGAATATTATATTTTTTTAAATGGCATTATATATAATTTATTAACTCATTAAATAGAGAATTTTCTTCTGAATTCAACGATATAATAATATGATACCCTTACATTGCGAAAAATTTGATAAAAATTAATTCGAAGTTAGTATTTCATTTCTACAGTATCTAAGTAATCTGAGCAAACATTCAATCAATGAAACAAAAAATTTATTTTAAAAGTTGGATTTATTGCCAATATCGTAGCTTACTTGAGTATAATAAAACTAAAATAAATTTTATTTTGTTTTATTGATTGAATGTTTGCTCAGATTACTTAGATAAAGTAGAAATGAGATACTAACTTTGAATTAATTTTTATCAAATTTTTCGCAATGGAAGGGTATGATATTATTATATCGTTTAATTCAGAACAAAATTCTTTATTTAATGAGTTAATAAAATATATATAATGCCATTTAAAAAAATATAATATTGCCCTATAGTTTGAGTACCACTGGATTTAAGATAACAAAGTTTATGCTAAAATGTGTCCCCTTCTATGCCTTACAAAATATCTTAATCACTTTTTTCTGTATCTTTTCTCATACACGAATAAGCGGCACTGTTCCATTATCTTGATACACCCTGTATATATATATATATATATTGGCTGCAGAATTTATAAAATACGTTTTATATATTTTTCTGTTAGATATATAGAAAAAGTATAAATGCGTACCTGTACAAAATTCAATAATCTTTAATTTTTATAATACCTAACATAAATCGCGAAAAATTACATTTAAAGATATTTTTCAAGGAAAATTATTTTTAGCTTCAAGTAAACTGCTATAAATCGAACGGCTTCTTTTCATATAAGAGAATACTATAGTTACATAGTTGTGGGGGCATTTCGGCTAATACCATCCTGCAAAACGATTGTCATTCCTTGTGTTATTGATGACCGTAACTAGATGACACCATCAGATGTTATCGTGTGGCTTTTGTTTCGACAATCAATTATCTCTTAAACAGTTGACTGCGGCATTTTAATTTAATTAAAGACAGAATAAATTGATACATTTTTGTTATTTGTTTAATTACTTATAGTAATGAGGTTATTTGTTCTTTTTCGATTGACAGCATACTTAGACTAAGAACAAATTTAAGCAGCGCTTAACACAAAAATAATAATAATAATAATAATAATAATGTCGTCAAAGATATAATAGTTATTTATGTATTAAGAGCGTAAGGAGGCTTTTATGACCTGCGACGGGATTTTAAGCCCGAGGCGTAAGCCGAGGGATAAAATCATCTCAAAGGCCATAAAAGCAAGTACGCTCGTGGTACATACAAAACTTTATGCACGGATGAAAATTTTCAAATTATGAGTGTTAGAAAAATTGTATCGAAAAGAATTTGTTCTCGTACATTCAGTATCTAGTGTTGCTATGAAAGCGGAGAACAACAGTTTATTGTTTATTTATTAGTTATGTCATTTGAGTTTTATTTTGTGCTTTCCATATAAATATCACAAAATTAATTTTCATTTTTAATAAAATATAAATATATCATCACGGCATATTACCCATTTCTGGGTGTGCCAATCTGCTTTATCGCAGATATCGGGGTCCCGTGGCCTCGTGCCTGAGTGTCTGGTCATGAACCTGGGGGTACCGGGTTCGATCCCGACCGACGCTAAATATTTCGAATTTTAAATGGCACAAAAGTGACCCCTGTGGTGCACTCTCCACGCCAGCAATGAGTGCCCGTGAGGTGACGCCTGGTAAGCGCCCGCACGGTACAAATATTTTCATTTTTCATTAAAGAATATAAAATTTTTCGATTTGTAATAAAAACTTTTCATGTTGCCTGTTTAAATTGTTTATGTTGTAGGTTATAATTTGGTTTGACGTTTCATTATAGCCCGTTTATGTCAAAGAAATTCGTGTATAATTGTCAAATTATGATACGTCCGTGCATAAAATAAAATACGTATCATTACATACATACATACATACATACATACATACATACATAAAATCACGCGTTTCCCACTTAGTGGGTTAGCAAAAACCCGAAAACAATAAGAAAAGGTATGAAAGTAAGAGCTCCACTGAATCACTTAACTCTTTAAAAACATTCTTCTTTCGCCTTGTCCAAAATCATCATAACATTCATACAAAGAACATATTAATGTGACCGATTTTCGGTAGCGAATAACCGCATCCGGACCACAATAATAGTTACGTAACAATCATCCTTCGCCCACACGGTAAAATATATCGTCATCATTACCGATGTCTACATGTATTGTTTACGTTAAGTCAACAAGTCAATATTTCTTTAGCTCCCGCTACCCTTGGTAAAGGAGGTATAGGGATCGTGCTAAAAATTACATATCGAGATTTTAGTAAATGACCACGTTTTAAGGTCCCTAGAATCCAATTTTAACATTTTCACGATGATGTCTGTATGTATGTGTGTGTGTGTGTGTGTGTGTGTGTGTGTGTGTGTGTGTGCGTGTGTGTGTATGTGTAGGGATTTTGTCTTCACTCTAACTCAAATACTATCATTTAGAAAATTCTGAAACCTTGTATTTCCATCCCATTCTAATATGAAAAGAAGCCATTAGATTTTGGTGTAAATCGGATAACCGGAAATGGCACTTTACCTGAAGCTCATAATGGTTTTTCTTCAAAAAATACCATTAAATGCCATTTTTTCGCATTTTATGTCTTATGAAAATTAAAGATTATTGAATTTTACTGAAATACATTAATACTTTTTCTATATATTTTACAGATTAATTTTTTTTTTTTATTAGGCGCAAACCTAAGATAAACACAATAATTCCTTTGTTACACAGTTCATATTTCAAATGAATGTAACTGACAGTAAATGTCACTGTCAAAAAACTAATCACTTCAAATTAATAATAGTGACATTTTAAAAAGAAAATAGTAAATAAAGCAATATTTTTCTGCAATGGAATAGTTTGCAGCGTTAGTAAATACGTAAGTATGTATTTAAATTAATAAAAAATCAATAACGGGAGTTTTTGTGTTGGCCACATCAGATTTTTTTTTCATTGTTTTAGTTGTTATTTATATTTATTGTCATTTTTCGTTACCTAGGTAACTCAAAAATTAAGCGTGTTTTAATGGTCGATTTACGCACGCTTTTGCGTGTTTTAAAGAGCTATTATGATGCATGTATAATAAAAAATATTATAATAGTTTTGTATGAAACTTTTAATTTTGAACAACTTTTGTATTCTTCAGTTTGCCTTAAAATGAAGAAGAGAATAGGAAAGTAAATAAAACTAAAATCACATGTAAACCCTTATATTGACCCCATATTGCCAACATTCAGTATTATTAATATACAGGGTGGTTGATTTTTATTGTCCAGCTTATATCTTCTGAAATATTAAAGATACAAAAAAAGTTAAATACAAAAGTTGGTTAATACAACCTGATCTATAATTTAGCATAATCAATTTTTTTCCAAGGCCTACCAATTTTTTGGAAAAATGTTTAACTTTAATTTTTT
Organism: Ophonus ardosiacus; assembly: GCA_943142095.1. Classification (NCBI taxonomy): domain Eukaryota; kingdom Metazoa; phylum Arthropoda; class Insecta; order Coleoptera; family Carabidae; genus Ophonus; species Ophonus ardosiacus. The sequence goes on from OW964840.1 coordinate 13,808,672, forward strand.
AAATGGAACACCCTGTATATTTTGACAGAATAAGATTCTTAATAAATTTCTCTTTACAATGATGTGTAACAAGTAACAAGTAAGAATTTACCTTTAAATTGTGTCCTATAAAGCAAATAGAAATATGATAAAAGTAAGCTATGATATTCTATTGTTTATACCTGTAACTTCTGTCACACATGAACATTGGCTACGTAGGGGTTTTCCTTTGAATAAAATAATGTCTAATAAAGCAAGTAATAGAATTACTAGCATTGATGATTTACAAAATTATTAATACTTTTATTTATGACAGATGTTACTGGTATAAACAATAGAATATCACAGCCTACTTTTCTCGTATTTCTATTTGCTTTATTAGACATAATTTAAAGGTAAACCCTTACTTGTTACACATCATTGTAAAGAGAAATTTATTTAGAATTTTATTCCGTAAAAATATACAGGTTGTTCCATTTAAAAAATCAAAGTTAAATATTTTTCTGGAAAATTGGTAGGCCTTGGAAAAAAATTGTTTATTCTAAATTATAGACCATTTGTATCAAATAACTTTTTTATATATCTTTTTCTTGTATCTTTAATATTTCAGAAGATATAAGCTGGACAATGAAAAATCAAGTACCCTGTATATGTACAGGGTGTAAATCGAAAAACGAGACATAGGCGTTTAACATGGGAATTCAGTTTTTCTTTGCGCAAACGTTACCTAGTTATTTGATGCAAAAATGCTTCAAGTAAATGTTATAGAGATTTATATTCTGCATCTAAATCATGTGGAACGATTATTCTAGCTCTTTAAATAAACGTAAAAATTAATTATAAAGTTATAGTTTTTATGAGTTTTTAGACTAGGCAGCCATGGATTTATGACAAAAAATAAACAAATGCATTGTTTTTAACTGTCATTTAAAACTAAATTTGGATTAGAGTAGTAAATTAACACAAGAAACGAAAAGGTAAAATGTTTTAGTTTTAATTGACTGTTAAAAACAATGCATTTTTACCTTCCGTCACCTTTAGGTAAGGAAGGTATTATCTTTGGTCAAAAAATTCGGTGGTGAGTTTTTAATGAATAAGCACGTTTTAGGGTCCCTACAATACGAATATACCATTTTTAAGATGATGTCTGTATGTGTGTGTGTGTGTGTGTGTGTGTGTGTGTGTGTGTATGCGTGTGTGTGTGTGTGTGTGTATGCGTGTGTCCGTGTGTGTGTGTGTGTGTATGTGTGTGTGTGTGTGACAAATTTTTCTCCGACGATAACTCCAATACTACAATTCTAAAAATTATAATTCTTTCATATTCCTCTTCTGTACAACCATATGAAGAGTTGATTAGATTTTGGTTATAATTGATCCACCGGAAGTATCCTTATTTGAAGTTTTTAACAGTTTTTCTTAAAAAAACGCAGTTAAATATTATTTTTTGACATTTTATTATTATACATATTAAAGAAAATACTCTTCTCTATACGGTTTGATTATACATTTTCCTTCATATTCAATAGATGTGGATTTAAAGCGTTATAAAGAAATTAATTTTCAAAAATTAGTCAGCTTTGCTATTTATCATGGAAACAGCTAAGATATTCAAAAAAACTTAATTGACAGATGTCAGTTGCAAGTACAAAACCAAATATTGAAAGTATAGGATCTAAAATTGATATGTCATAGTGTTCCTCGCAAGTGACTTGCAGAGAAAGGCCAAAGGGAAGATGGAAGGACTGTTTTGCAGAAGCTTGATAGGAAGGATTGTGTGAAGAAGATGCGTTAGACAGGAATGAGTGAAAGAGAAAAGGAAACAGGGACCCCTAATAAAATATTGGATTTATAGAACTTTTTCAAATGAACTTTTGGTATGGAATTTGTAAAAAATAGTATGTGTTCGTGTTCGATTTTACATGATATCATATAGAATCTGTTCTAAGGACCTTTTAGTATGGGATTTGTACAAAATACATCGAATTGACGGAAGGTCTTGTGCTGGCCACAACAGATTTTTTTATTTTTTGTCTCAAATCCATGGCTGCCTAGACTAAAAACTCATAAAAACTGTAACTTTATAATTAATTTTTACGTTTACTTGAAGAATTTTTACATAAAATAATTATGTTTGCGCAAAGAAAAATTGAATTCCCATGTTAAACGCCTACGTTTCGTTTTTCGATTTACACTTTGTACATAGATTTATACATTATATATTTGATAGCATTACTAATTGTATATTTTTGTAGTACACAGTACCATCTATTGTATGATAGCTAAATGAGGTACACAGCGCTGTAGCTTTTTGTACTACTATTTTATAGTGCCATCTAGTTTTATATGCTCTTACTATCTGAAAAGTAAAAGTTGGTAATACAATTATTTGCAAAATAAATATAAATAAATATTTAAACAATATTATTTGTAAATAAATTTATCGGATTATATTATTGATATAACATATTTTTTATACAAAAATAAATATAATATATAGGTGTAAATATATGTATGAATAAATGAAAAACAGAAAAATCAACTTTCATTTGTTGGCAACAAGTGGGGGAAACCTGTTTGTTTACATCCACACTTTCAAATGTTTCATTCGTCTTTTATTCTTCGTGTTTATGACATGTACTTACATTAATCAGTCACAATATGGCTATAAACAAATACAAACTATTTTCAAATTTGAAATATGTTTTTGATAAAAGTATTTCCTGCAACTTATTTCATAAACCACGTGATTTTAAGTGGACAGATAGTGTGAATCGACATTTTAGTGCAACTGCATTCAGGAAAATGCGTTTCGTGCAATTTGAGACCTGCAACGGGGGTGTGAAGCACCTAGGTGCTCAAATTTCGGAAGATAGTGATATTTTCGATTTAAGTGCAGTGGATTCGTCCATTCCTAATTCTTTAGTGAAGTTTATTGCGTCTGATAAAGAGATCCGTGCTAGAGCGAGAAGGTATGATTAGTGTACGTAATGTGTGTACAGTAAGACTGGGAATATAAGGGACACAGTATTTATGGCACTTATAATCTATAATCTCACTGTATAGGTAGTCTCATTTTCAATGTTTTTTTAAGGTATATCGGGAAATATTACTGATAGAGCAAAATCGTTTGTACATTCCAGGGTCAACTTTTTGAAAAAAGTATAATAGTCACCACAGGAATTTTCGATCTTCTTTTGTTTCTGAGCTACAGGCAAAAACTTGTTTTTCGCTCATTTCGAAAATATCTCATAACTTATTTATTATGGTAGTTAGAGAAAAATTGTTTTAAACAAATTTTGTACCGTTTTCTAGGAAAAATAAAATGGCGTAATTTGATTTTTTGAAAATTTCATAATTCTCAAGATATAACACAAACTTATGATTTTTTAAAAGCCAACCTATGTTGAAAATAGTCTCATCTTTTTGCATATTTTATAAGCTTTTCAACGATATATAACAAGTCTACATTGTTTTGTTTTACACATGAATAAAAGATGATTTATTAATTTTTTGGGGTGAAAAAATTGAAAATTATTAAGAATCAAATGAAGTTTTAACTACCACAATAAATAAGTAATGAGATATTTTCGAAATGAGCGAAATGTAGCTCAGAAACAAAAAAGTTGGCCTTAGAATGTGCAAACAATTTTGCTCTATCAGTAACATTTCTCAAGATCGAGATACCCTAAAAAACATGCAACAAATAATGTTTTTAAAATAACATCATGTACGAAAATAACACTCAACGTAATATTTATCAGACATTATCAGCCATTTTCATTATTATTCACGGCACAAATGACAAAACATTTTAAATAGATGATTTGACGTCTATTAGCGACGATTGTCATGCTCAGCCTACTAACCGATCAGTTTTTTATTTTGTAAAAATTAAATATTATACTGGTTTTTATTATTATTTCGTCAAAATTGAATAAAATATTGTACAAACCACGTGAGCTAAGATAATGTTTATTCACTCGAAGAAATTAACTCTTCTCAACTTTCTTCTCATGAATAAACATTATCTTAGCTCACTTGGTGTATAAATATCTATTAAATGAAAGTTCGTTTAATTTTGAAGCAATTCGTGGTATCAAAAAGTCATAATTTTTTTTTGTATAGCTGCATTTGATTTTTAAAGAAACCCATAGCTATTTTTCTCATGCTTCCTTTTGATTGGTCGTTGCATCTCAGCATTGGTAGTGCAGTGCAGAAGTTTGAACCTTGCAGATAGATGTACCATGCAATGCATGTCTTCATTCCAATAGAGTGGCGCAAATAATAGCCCGTTGGCACCCATTGTTATAATGCAAGCAGTAAGCGATATGACACTTTGTCATAATTAGAATATTTATACACAGCTAATTTAGTAAATATATGGACCTCTAATTATATCCCTTTAAAAATATTTTTTAATAAAAGAATTCATTACAATAATAAAAATGATTATTTACATAAAAATTGAATGGCAAAGCAACTAATATAATGAATATGCCCCGCTAATTTTATTTCTTTAATTTATTTTTGTTATAAAGTGAAAGGAAAATAAAGTTCTAAAAAATATATGTCAAGGCTATATCTTTTTAGTTTATTTTGAAAAAGATTTTTGATTCCTATAAAAACAATCATTAATTACAGACAAAAAGTTGATTACAATAATAAAAAAAATTTGAATATTTTTATTGTATATTTTTACTCTAATCCGGGCATTATGTGCGTATGAGGATATGTATCAAAGATTAAAAATCTGTTGTGGCCAGCACAAGACCTCTCGTCTTGCCATTTGCATATTATATAAGTACATATTGTATTTAACAATTCTGGTATACACAAAAAAATTCTAATTACATCTATTATTCATATATTTTTATATATTTTTAATTAATTCTATAAATAAGTTTCCTCTTACTCCTAAATGTTCGAGATTCTTCAAATTCATTGACAATATTGGTGGTATTTCTGATGCATATATGTAATATATGTATCTATAATTTTAAATATTCGATTAATAATAATAAAAAAAAATCTGTTGTGGCCAGCACAAGACCTTCCGTCAATTCCATGTATTTTGTACAAATCCCATACCAAAAGGTCCTTGGAACAGATTTTATATATTATCATGTAAAAACACATACTATTTTTTACAAATTCCATACCAAAAGTTCATTTGAAAAGGTTCTATAAATCCAATAAAATTATAACATAAACTACACTAATTAATGTCCTTCCATCTTCTCTTTGGCCTTTCTCTGCGTGTCACTTGCGAGCAACACTATAACATACCAATTTTAGATCCTATACTTTTTCCATATTTGGTTTTGCACTTGCAACTGACATCTGTCAATTAAATTTTTTTGAATAATTATGTCAGCTGTTTCCATGATAAATAACAAAGCTGACTAATTTTTGAAAATTAATTTCTTTATAATGCTTTAAATTTACATCTATTGAATATGAAGGAAAATGTATAATCAAACTGTATAGAGAAGAGTATTTTCTTTAATATATATAATAACAAAATGTCAAAAAATAATATTTAACTGCGTTTTTTTAAGAAAAACTGTTAAAAACTTCAAATAAGGGTACTTCCGGTGGATCAATTATAACCAAAATCTAATCAACTCTTCATATGGATGTACAGAAGAGGAATACGAAAGAATTATAATTTTTGGAATTGTAGTATTGGAGTTATCGTCGGAGAAAAATTTGTCACACACACACACGGACACACACACACACACGGACACACACACACACACACACACGGACACACACACACACACACACACACACACACACATACAGACATCATCTTAAAAATGGTATATTCGTATTGTAGGGACCCTAAAACGTGCTTATTCATTAAAAACTCACCACCGAATTTTTTGACCAAAGACAATACGTTCCTTACCTAAAGGTGACGGAAGGTAAAAAGAAATATTAAATGTACTTCCCAGAAAAAACCCTCAGTAATCTATCTAGATTTTTGTCACTGACATTTTTCTGTCAATTACAAACATTTTAATTTTTCAACTGGTTTCCATGGGCTATTTGATTCATTATACAATGAATTATTTTATATATTTATAATTCTCTATCTTTGAATCTATAGAAGATAAGGAATAAGTAGTTAAATTGGCCTTTAGTCTTATAGAATTTGAGAAACCGTCCCTCCAATTTCCACACATATATATACACACACACACAGTCATCTTTCAAAAAAATCTGATGTGGGCACCAGATGACTTACTTGTACGCCTGTTAAACTATACATACGTATTTTGTTAATAATTAAAATATGCATTATAACACACCCAATCAAAATTTTTTGTTATTTTTTGTCCTAATCCATAGGAAACTAGTTGCAAAAACAAAAAAGTACATAATTTTTAAATTTACATATCTCGCTTATACGAAGATCTAATTTAATCATACTTGATGTTTTACGCACAGAATTCAATTCTCTAAAACTTTTATTTGAAGCTTTTATTTCTAAAATCAAAATAATACAATTTTATTTTTTTTCAAGAAAAACTGATAACAGCTTCAAGTAAAGTATCACTTCCGGTTAGACTATTTTAACCAAAATCTATTATATTATTCCCATTGATATAAAAGTATTATATACCAAATTTGAAAAGTTTTGGATTATATATTAATATAATTTTTCATTAAAATCTATTATAGGCTTCAAGTAAAGTACCACTTCCAGTTAGACCATTTTAACTAAAATCTATTATGTTATTTCCATTGATATAAAAGTATTATATACCAAATTTGAAAAGTTTTGGATTATATATTAATATAATTTTTCATTAAAATCTATTATAGGCTTCAAGTAAAGTACCACTTCCAGTTAGACTTAACTAAAATCTATTATGTTATTTCCATTGATATAAAAGTATTATATACCAAATTTGAAAAGTTTTGGATTATATTTTAACATAGTTTTTCATTAAAATCTATTATAGGCTTCAAGTAAAGTACCACTTCCGGTTAGACCATTTTAACTAAAATCTATTATGTTATTCCCAGTGATACAAAAGTCTTATATATCAAATTTGAAAAATTTTGGATTATATTTTAATATAGTTTTTCATTAAAATCTATTATAGGCTTCAAGTAAAGTACCACTTCCGGAAGTTATGTAATGACCAAAAAGGGAGGTGCACAACTAGATGTTATAACAGTCCTAAATACAAAATTTTAACTTTCTACTGCTTCCCGTTTTTCAGTTATGCGAGATACGTACGTATTTACAGACGTCACGACGAAATGAATCAAAATGGATTCAGGGATGGTCAAAATGGATATTTCCGTTGAAATCTGGAAACCGAAATTTTTCGCGATTACAATACTTCCTTTACTTCGTACAAGGAAGTAATAAGTTAAAATCGGATTCTAGTAACGTTAAAACGTGCTTATTCTCTAAACTTGGATATGCTATTTTTAGCATGAAGCATACCTCCAAAATTCTAAAAAATTTGTATCAAGGCTATTTTAAAAAAGATTTTTGATTAGGTATTATAAAAACAATGATTAATTATTACAGACAAAAAGTTGATTACAATAATGAAAAAGATTTGAATATGTTTACCGTATATTTTTACTCTAATCCGGGCATTATCAATGAGCATGTGTATCAAAGATTAAAAATGATTTATTTTTAAATTTATAAGATAATGATTCATTCTATTATCTTTATTATCATATGTTTTTTTTTTTACTGGTAATGATAATGCAAGTTCAAGATAAATTTCTTTCAATTCAAACTTAAAAATGATCATGACAAAAATCTGTTCTATTTGTTTTATTTTTTATGAAGAAACTTTATGAAAAAGACTTAAATCTAAGTACATATTTAATGTTCAGAATTTCAGGATCATAAATAATGTATTCCACATTTTACTGGGCTCACTGTACAGATTTAGAAATTACATCTACTTTATTGAAAATGTTACATATTAATTTACATTTGAATGTATTTTAAAAACTGCTATTGTACATTGTACTTCTTTTTTGTTAAAATTTGAATAAACGAATATCATTTGTATTCAAAGTAGAAGCCTTCAACTTTTCACAAATTACATCAACGTAACCTTGGCAACTAAGTAACAATTCATAAAAACTAATTTTGTTTATAATTAAAAGTACCAAATACCAAACAACAAATATCAAAAAAATTTCAGTTGATCTTATCAAGAATGATAAAAAAAACGCCATGATAGTAAGAGGACTCGCATGTGAAAAATTTTAATTCTAAATATAATATTTTACTGTGTAGTTTACAGATAAACTACCAAAAATAATATTAAAACTGTGTTCTGCATAAAAAACTTATTTCTTTCTCAAATGGTGTAATTTCAGTTGTCACGCAATGTACATAGCATTGAAATTGAAAACAACTTTATGAGGAAAATAATTAAATAAATTTTAAAATTACAATAATTGGTAATGGGGGATTACGGCTCAATCGAATTAAAGGAAAATAGTAAAAAAAATACGAATGTATGCTGAATAACGAATATTAATAAAAAAATCTGTTGTGGCCAGCACAAGACCTTCCGTCAATTCCATGTATTTTGTACAAATCCCATACCAAAAGGTCCTTGGAACAGATTTTATATAATATCATGTAAAATCGAACACGAACACATACTATTTTTTACAAATTCCATACCAAAAGTTCATTTGAAAAGGTTCTATAAATCCAATAAAATTATAACATAAACTACACTAAGTAATGTCCTTCCATTTTCTCTTTGGTCTTTTTCTGCGTGTCACTTGCGAGCAACACTATGACATACCAATTTTAGATCCTATACTTTTTTCCAAATTTGGTTTTGCACTTGCAACTGACAACTGTCAATTAAATTTTTTTGAATAATTATGTCAGCTGTTTCCATAATAAATGGCAAAGCTGACTAATTATTGAAAATTAATTTCTTTATAATGCTTTAAATTTACATCTATTGAATATGAAGGAAAATGTATAATCAAACCGGATAGAGAAGGGTATTTTCTTTAATATATATAATAAAAAAATGTCAAAAAATAATATTTAACTGCGTTTTTTTAAGAAATACTGTTAAAAACTTCAAATAAAGATACTTCCGGTGGATAAATTGTAACCAAAATCTAATCAACTCTTCATATGGATGTACAGAAGAGGAATACGAAAGAATTATAATTTTTAGAATTGTAGTATTGGAGTTATCGTCGGAGAAAAATTTGTCACACACGGACACACATACACACACACGCACACACACACGGACACACACACACGGACACACACACACATACATACAGACATCATCTTAAAAATAGTAAATTCGTATTGTAGGGACCCTAAAACGTGCTTATTCATTAAAAACTCACCACCGAATTTTTTGACCAAAGACAATACCTTCCTTACCTAAAGGTGACGGAAGGTAAAAATGAAATGGTATAATTGAGATATTTCGGAAATAAAGGGTTTTTTGTTATAACGCTTCGACACTAATATGAAAATATTTTGATTGGCGACCGAGAAACCGCCTATACATGCATTACAAATAGCGTGTTAGGAGGTGGGATTACTTCCAATGGAAGTTAAGAAATTCAAATTCGAAAGGAGGGGCTAACATTCCTGTACTACAGTTTCCAAACAGTTTTTATTTTAACATAAATTTCTTGCATTAAACTTAATAATTTAAATACACCTGTAATTATAAAGTGTGTATACTTATACAGTGTTATAATATTCATTTATTTTTATGTAAATATAACTTAAAATAGCATATATTTCAAGAACATTTAGGTCCATGATGAAAACAGTTTGATATAAAAACAAATAAATGTGACGTCACGTCAATCTTTTCAAAATTCGAGAGACCATAACTCGCTTATTAATAGGAATTTTTTCACCGGATTTTCATCAATAGTCTTAGTTTTCCTAATATTTTCAGATGAAATTATAAAAAAAAATCTGTTGTGGCCAGCACAAGACCTTCCGTCAATTCCATGTATTTTGTACAAATCCCATACCAAAAGGTCCTTGGAACAGATTCTATATAATATCATGTAAAAACACATACTATTTTTTACAAATTCCATACCAAAAGTTCATTTGAAAAGGTTCTATAAATCCAATAAAATTATAACATAAACTACACTAAGTAATGTCCTTCCATTTTTTCTTTGGCCTTTCTCTGCGTGTCACTTGCGAGCAACACTATGACATACCAATTTTAGATCCTATACTTTCCATATTTGGTTTTGCACTTGCAACTGACATCTGTCAATTAAATTTTTTTGAATAATTATGTCAGCTGTTTCGATGATAAATACCAAAGTTGACTAATTTTTGAAAATTAATTTCTTTATAATGCTTTAAATTTACATCTGTTGAATATGAAGTAAAATGTATAATCAAACTGTATAGAGAAGAGTATTTTCTTTAATATACACAATAACAAAATGTCAAAAAATAATATTTAACTGCGCTTTTTTAAGAAAAACTGTTAAAAACTTCAAAAAAGGGTACTTCCGGTGGATCGATTATAACCAAAATCTAATCAACTCTTCATATGGATGTACAGAAGAGGAATACGAAAGAATTATAATTTTTAGAATTGTAGCATTGGAGTTATCGTCGGAGAAAAATTTGTCACACACGGACACACACACACACGGACACACACACACACACACACACACACACACACACACACACACACACATACAGACATCATCTTAAAAATGGTATATTCGTATTGTAGGGACCCTAAAACGTGCTTATTCATTAAAAACTCACCACCGAATTTTTTGACCAAAGACAATACCTTCCTTACCTAAAGGTGACGGAAGGTAAAAATGGTGTAATCCCCCATTGGTAATTGCACCATATGGAAACTTTGAAAAATAATGAAATCATAATGAGATTCTATTCTCTACTATTTTTTACCTCTCGCTACCTTTGGTAAGGGAGGTATAGGGATCGTGCTAAAAAACACATATCGAGATTTTAGTAAATGACCACGTTTTAAGGTCCCTAGAATCCAATTTTAACATTTTCACGATAATGTCTGTAGTGTGTGTATAGTCTGGACGATTTATCTTGGCAAGCCTTAGGAATGCAGGTCGATTCACAATTCGTACGATGCGGTATGTTAAATATATACTTTTTCTTAGATACCGCACTGCGTTAAAAGTAAAATAGTGATTTTACGACCTTTTATGACCTAACATAATAGAAAAACATTCCGAACCGCACGATTTATGACACTTATATTCAAGTAGTTCTGTTTGCACATAGGCGTGCATAAATTTTCTTACTGGCAATAAGAAATCTACAAATGATTCAATTTTTACTTCCCGCTACCATAGGTAAGGGAGGTATAGGGATCGTGCTAAAAATCACATATAGAGATTTTAGTGAATAAGCACGCTTTGATGTCCCCAGAATCCGATTTTATCATTTTTACGATGTCTGTAGATATGTGTGTATGTGTGTGTGTGTGTGTGTGTGTGTGTGTGTGTGTGTGTGTGTGTGTGTGTGGATCGTGTGGACACGATTACTCAAATACTATCAATCAGAAAATTTTGAAATTTTGTATACTTATTCTATACTAATGTGGGAAGAGCTCATTAGTTTTTAGTGTATATCGGATAACCGGAAGTATCATTTATACAAGCTTTTAACAGTTTTTCTTGTAAAAAATTCATTGAATATAGTTTTTTTAGCAACTTTTACCAATACAAATTGAATATAATGGCACAATCTTCAATTCTACGATAAGCATTTAGTAAATAACATGAAATAACTTTAAATATTGTATTATAAAATAATTTATTTTTGTACATCACTTTGCCTCTGCGTCAAACAAAAACAATACTTTAATAACAAATTTGACAAATTTAAACAAATGTCACTGTCACGAAGAAATTACATTAAAATTAATAATGAAACCGTATTGAGAAGAATTTAGTAGTTTAAATATGATTCTAATGAAATTAAGGTTTGTAAAAATAATATATTTTCCATCATACATAAATATTAGATACACAGGATAATTCGATTTAAGTTTGATGTTTGTAGCAATATATAAAAAACAGCTCTCAATAAGAACGTAATTTCAAAGTGTCAAATAATAGTTTGCAACTACACATTTACGAAATGGATCGTGTACGGCGAAGAATTTACACAGATTGCGTTTTAGAGCAAAAGGAAGTTGGTGCTGATTTTGACAATAATGTGTGTGTGACGATTTTTCCTTAAAATATATTAATGATCCAAAACTTCGCAAAGTTGGTATTTGCTCACAGATTTTTCAGGAAAAACATAATAAAATATAATCCAAAATTTCGTATTCGCCTATGCCGTTATTTCTATCTTTTCATTTTTGTTTTTAGTCCTGTTATGTGATAATAACAGTATGGAATTATGAAAATACTTTTTCTATATATATTACAGATAGATTTAAAAAATAATCTTTTTATAAATCCCAGAGCCCTCGCCAGAGCCTATGTTTTAAAAATAAATACAATTCCTTTGTTTTACAGTTCATATTTCAAATGTATGTAATGACAGGTAAATGTCGCTGTCAACAAACTAATCACTTCACAATAAAGTATTTGAGTTACGTGAAAATATATAATTTAAATTATTAACAATAATAAACATTTCTTCTTTATTATTGTTGATAATTTAATCACTTCAAATTAATAATGGTGCCATTTTAAAAAGAAAATATTAAATAAAGCAATAGTTATTTGCGAAGGAACAATAAATAAATAAATAAATATATATAGTCATTATAAATTAAAGATTATTGAATTTTCTACATGTATACATAAATACTTTTTCTATATATTTTACAGATAAATTCAAAAAATAATCTTTTTTTATAAATCCCAGAGCTTATGTTTTAAAAATAAACACAATAGACACTTACAGAATTGACGTCATATGCAAGAGAGAGAGAGAGAGATAGAAGATCATGCATCCAAACCACGATTTAAAATATACTGGTTATGCCACTTGTCATGTTTTTCATTGTTTTTGATGGTCCGCTTGATACGTGTTTCCTTGAATAATCCGCTAGATGCGCTACGTGAGAACGACCCTACCACAGCAAACTATTTTTACATAAAATATAAAAAATGAAATGCATAATGAATTTATTTTTAATATAAATTTATATATTTAATGGAAACCTGAATCAATACATTGTTAGAATTTAAAATTGGAAAAACTAAATAAATTGATAGAACCGTACGCTTCCAGATTTCCATTCGGTAATAATATCTTCTTCCCAAAAATGTTTTCGACAAACAACATCATTCAATCTTAATTCGTGATCATCTCTACTAATTGCACATTGCCATTTTTTAAAAAGTGATATATCGAGTGGAGCAGCAAACAGAGATTCTTTTTCAGTGGATTTCTTGTAACCGGTTTCACATCCAGGAATGAAACATTTTCTATTTAATTTTCTTTTCATTTTGCATTAATTGCAATATCTTCCAACAAAATATTTATATTACATTATATATAATACGAATACGTACTTCAAAACCTGTTTTATTTACCTTTCTATAAGATATAACAACAAAATGACGTGTAAATGACAGATGTCAGTTGGGTCGTTCTCACGTTGCGCCTCTAGCGGAAAAACGAGGAAACACGTATCGCTTTGGACCCTCGTTTTGTGCAGAGAGGCACAACCAGTATATTTTAAATCGTGATCCAAACAAACCTCCCCTCGTTGTCTTACGTCCCGCTCCGTAATGCTATCTGTCATGTACGCATTCGGCATTCAGTGTTAACCTAATTCTTTGTGATTTGTTCGTTGTGTTTAATAAAAATGAGTTTAAAACCACAAGATGTGCGTGGGGCAACTTTCTTTGTCTGATAATATTGAAGATCACTCGATTATTCAACAAAAACGATGGCTAGAGTGTAAAAATCTATGGCTGATGACAGGTCATTGTTTGGACGTGGTTACCATAGCAACCTTTAGTTCTATGCTTTCCCGCTAGAGGCGCTCTTGCAAATTGCAATGGGGGATTACGCCATTTTTTTTTTTATAATTTCATCTGAAAATATTAGGAAAACTAAGACTATTGATGAAAATCCGATGAAAAAATTCCTGTTAATAAGCGAGTTATGGTCTCCCGAATTTTGAAAAGATTGACGTGACGTCACATTTATGTGTTTTTATATCAAACTGTTTTCATCATGGACCTAAATGTTTTTGAAATATATGCTATTTTAAGTTATATTTACATAAAAATAAATGAATATTATAACACTGTATAAGTATACATACTTTATAAATACAGATGTATTTAAATTATTAAGTTTAATGCAAGAAATTTATGTTAAAATAAAAACTGTTTGGAAACTGTAGTACAGGAATGTTAGCCCCTCCTTTCGAATTTGAATTTCTTAACTTCCATTGGTAGTAACCCCCACCTCCTAACACGCTATTTGTAATGCATTTATAGGCGGTTTCTCGGTCGCCAATCAAAATATTTTCATATTAGTGTCGAAGCGTTATAACAAAAAACCCTTTATTTCCAATATATCTCAATTATACCATTTCATTTTTTTATTAATATTCGTTACTCAGCATATACATTCGTATTTTTTTACTATTTTCCTTTAATTCGATTGAGCCGTAATCCCCCATTGTGTAAGTGTCTATTCCTTTGTTACACATATACATATTTCAAATGTATGTAACTGACAAATAAGTGTCACTGTCAAAAAACTATTCTCTTCAAGTTAATAATGGTGAAATTTTAAAAAGAAAATAGTAAATAAAGCAATAGTTATATGCAAAGGAACTTAATATAGTTTGCAGCATTAGTAAATATGTAGGTATATATTTAAATTAATAAAAATTAAATAGTGGGAGGTATTGTGTTGGCCACATTAGTTTTTTAAATTTATTTATCTTCAGTTTATTTAAATATTGCGTTAGTGATAAATTAGTAACAACAATTCTTAGCAAACATAGTATCTAAAATGTTTATACTTTAAGATAAACACATATTATTACGTAACATTTCTAAACTTAGTTTTTGAAAGTTGCTTTACATTTTAAATCAGTCAAAAATTCAAGGACGTTCAGTTTTCGAATTTAAAGTACATTAACCTATATTTAGTAAACAAAATAAACAGATGATGTTTGGTTGATTTTATGTAGTACGTCAAGGTTTTGTACTAAACACTAATTAAATAATGTATGGTATATAATTTTCTTTATTTATCTCAAACACTTGTAGTAATAAAGATTTCTTACGTTACAATTTTTATAAAATTTGGACTATATATCTTTATAACCAAAACCAAAAGGGTCCTCCACCATAACAAAATAGTATATTATGATACAAGTGTATAAGCTAGCCTTTAAAGCACGCACTACAAGTTTAAAGCCACGACGCGTAGCGGAGTGTTTTTAATGTCGTAGTGTTTTAAAGGCTAGCTTATACACGTGTATCATACGCTATTTTTTATTATAAATGCATCATAACCATTTAAAACTGAAAATGATTGCAAATCATACGGTTTTGATTTTTGCTCTAGTGAGTATTTGAGCGTTTCCAAGGAGAGGGGTATTCCACCATACCAACAAAATTAAGAAAATTTCAATTTAACGTAAAGTATGGCTCAATAAATAATAGTAAAACAATGAAAACATTTTTTAAATAATTACTTTACGAGATATTTCACATTTTCTAAAAGGGAAAATTGACGTCATACAATTGTTATCCTTCTCTCGCAGCGTACTCAGAGCAGTGTGTGTGAGAAAGACAAATATAGAGGAAATGTGACGTTAGACTGATTTTTCGAAAATAAAATACTCTGAAACTAGGAACAATTAAGATTTTTTAATACTATGAATTGCTTCAAAACTGAATGAAGTTTTATTTAAAATAATAAAAAAAATTGAGTGGAATACCCCATTATTGGTATTGTTTACGTTAAGTCAACAAGTCAATATTTTTTTACCTCTCGCTAAGAGAGGTATTTGATTCATGCTAAAATTCGCATATCCAGATTTTCTTGAATAAACACTATTTAAGGTGCCTAGAATCCGATTATAACATTTTTAAAATGTCTCTCTCTCTGTGTGTGTGGATGTGTGTATGTGTGTGTGCGTGTGTATGTATGGATGTTGGAGGGACGATACCTCAAAAACTATAAGACAAAAAATATTCAACTGCAGTTTCTTCAATCTGACATTCCTGGGAAAAGCTGAAAAGGTTTTGGTAACAACTGAACAACCTGAAGTAGTAGTTTCTTAGAAAAATTCTTCTAAATATAATTTTTTGGGAGTTTTTTTTATTAAATATTGAAGAACATAAAATTCTCCATCTAATACACTTAAAAATTTTATTATATCTTGTATAGATTTAGAGTTAAAGACACTATAATTTATAGAGTAAACTAATCGCAGAGGCTAAGGCACTAAGGAAACCAGTTGACAAATTCCAATGTTTATAACAAAGTTTGTAAATGACACATGTCATTGTCAAATATCAATAGTTTTAGTGACATTCTGATAACTTTTTCTGGGAAGTATATTTAATTTTTCTCATTGTTTTATTAATTAAATATTTGAAATTATAGGTAAAGTTGTGGTAAAATGCATATATCCATCAGAAATACCGCCAATCTGGTTAATGAATTGGAACAATCTCTGACATTTAGAAACTTCCTCATACAATGAAAAATAGATATAATTAGAATTATATGTGCCGAAGACATGTTAAATACAATAGAAAACAATATTTGGGTAAAGTTCTGTGATATTTTGTTATAAAACGACGGTTCGAAAGCGAAGTGCAATATGATGTTTATATAGCCTAATATGGAAATGGCGAGAGGTCTTGTACTGGCCACAACATATTTTTTTTCATTGTTTTAGCTGTTATTCATATTTATTGTCAGTTTTCGTTACCTAAGTAACTCAAAAATTTAGCGTGTTTTAATGGTCGATTTACACACGCTTTTGCGTGTTTTAAAGAGCGATTATGATGCATGTATAATAAAAAATAATAAAATCTACACTAGTAGATCGGCGAGAGGTATTGTGCTGACTACAACAAATTTTTTGCCTTCCGTCACCTTTAGGTAAGAAAGGTATTGTCTTTGGTCAAAAAAATCGGTGGTCGCCTGTCAGTTGTCAAATAAAATCTACAGAATTAAGTGATGTTTAACGTTTAACCATATTTTGTTGCAATTTTAGATTTTGACATTTTTACAGATAAATATATTTATTATTGACAAAGCTTGGTTTCACAAATTTAAATTATTTATTTAATGCATGTAAAAACTACCATGCCGCTAGACGTCATATTGCTTTATTTCACTAGCGAATAGCTATCTTTCTCACTTTCTCACACCAGTTTCTGTAGTAAGCTGCGCGAGAAAGATACCAATAGTGTGACGTCATTTGTGGCACTGGAAAAAAATTCAAATATCTC
This sequence comes from Ophonus ardosiacus, assembly GCA_943142095.1. Classification (NCBI taxonomy): domain Eukaryota; kingdom Metazoa; phylum Arthropoda; class Insecta; order Coleoptera; family Carabidae; genus Ophonus; species Ophonus ardosiacus. The sequence goes on from OW964840.1 coordinate 13,826,135, forward strand.
GCAAAGTAATTATTAAAAAAATGATTATTTTTCTTATTCGTTATTAATTGAGTAGTACTTTAAGGATAAAGTGTACATTTTATTATTTTTTGTTATGGTTTATGGACCCATAAATACAGAGATGAAGAATTATATAGAGATTAACTTTCATAAATCAGCCAGCTTTGCTATAACCTTGGAAACAACTGATATTATTCAAATAATTTTAATTGACATGTCAGTGTCAAGTGCAATTTACATAGTGTATGTTCGTGTTATAATTTTATTGAATATATGGAATCTTTTCCAAGGAACTTTTGGAATGGGATTTATACAAAATACATAGAATTGACGGAAGGTCTTGTGCTGGCCACAACAAATTTTTTATAGAAAAAATCTGATGTGGCCAACACAAAACCTTCCGCTATTTAATTTTTATTAATTTAAATACATACCTACCTACGTATTTACTAACGCTGCAAACTGTTCTATTGCAGAAAACTATTGCTTTATTTACTATTTTCTTTTTAAAATGTCACTATTATTAATTTGAAGTGATAAGTTTTCTGACAGTGACATTTACTGTCAGTTACATTCATTTGAAAAATGAACTGTGTTTTTATCTTAGGCTTCGCGACTAATAAGAAAAATCTGATGTGGCCAACACAAAATCTCCCGCTATTTCATTTTTAATAATTTAAATACATACCTACGTTTTTACTAATGCTTCAAACTATATTATGTTCCATTGCATATAACTATTGCTTTATTTACGATTTTCTTTATTATTTAATATGTCACTATTATTAATTTGAAGTGTTTAGGTTTTTTTTACAATGACGTTTACCTGTCAGTTACATTCATTTGAAAAATAAACTGTGTAACAAAGGAATTGTGTTTATCTTAGGCTTCGGGATTAAAAAAAGAAAAATGATTTTTAAATTAATCTGTAAAATATATAGAAAAAGTATTAATGTATACCTGTACAAAATTCAATAATCTTTAATTTTCCAATAACGTTAAATGCGAAAAAATGGCATTTAATGGTATTTTTTGAAGAAAAACCATTATGAGCTTCAGGTAAAGTGCCATTTCCGGTTATCCGATTTACACCAAAATCTAATGGCTTCTTTTCATATTAGAATAGGATAGAAATACAAGGTTTCAGAATTTTCTGAATGATAGTATTTGAGTTAAAGCGAAGACAAAATCCCTACACATACACACACACACACACATACATACACACACACATACATACACACACACATACAGACATCATCGTGAAAATGTTAAAATTGGATTCTAAGGACCTTAAAACGTGGTCATTTACTAAAATCTCGATACGTGATTTTTAGCACGATCCCTATACCTCCCTTACCAAGGGTAGCGGGAGGTAAAAATTGGTTCTATAATGTATATTAAATCTTCAAAATATGTAATGTACTATGTAAAACATGTTTAACTTATTAACGCAAAAGAAAAACAATTTAATAAACTATCTTTTAATACATTTTACAATTGCATATTATGAAATATGTACTTATTTATTTACAATGAACTTAAATACATAAACTGTGACCTTAACAACACACATTACGTATGTTGTGTAATTTCCTTGATATAATATACTTGAGTAAAAATAAGAAAATATATGACTGCTATTAAATTATTATAAGCCAGACGTTTAAAATCATTATCTTATAGTAATAGATTTCTTATCTATCTCAAGACTACCACTATTTGTTTAGAGTTAATGTCATTCAATCAGTTTAAAAAATGAGAGATTAAGAATTTTGCAGACAGCGTTCTGAGAAAATCGATAAAATGATTCATCCTCATTGTTTTTCAACAAATATATTATGGTTTAGGAAAATCCTAGATCTAGAATTGTGAAATTTAACATATGTGAAGTTGTTGTGCCATTTAAAATTCTGGCGTCGGTTGAGATCGAACCCGCGTCCTCAGATCCATAACCAGACTATTGTAAAACAATACGTATTTACAATAAATAAAATTTGATTGCAATAATGAAAATGATTAGTCATACAAAAGTTGATTATAACAATAAGACTGTTGCAATTTTTACCTCTCGCTAAGAGAGGTATTGGATTCATGCTAAAATTCGCATATCCAGATTTTATTGAATAAGCACGATTTAAGGTCCCTAGAATCCGATTATAACATTTTTAAAATGATGTCTCTGTGTGTGTGTGGATGTGTGTATGTATGTCTGGATGTTGTAGACACAATTCCTCAAAAACTATAAGACTTAAAAAATATTTAACTGCAGTTTCCTCAATCTGACATTCCTGGGAAGAGCTGAAAAGGTTTTGGTAACAATTGAACAACCGGAAGTAGTAGTTTCTTAGAAAAATTCTTCTAAATATAATTTTTTGGATGTTTTTTTTATTAAATATTGAAGAACATAAAATTCTCTATCTAATACACTAATCGCAGAGGCTAAGCTAAGGAAACCAGTTGAGAAATTCCAATGTTTATAACATGACACATGTCATTGTCAAATATCAACAGTTTTAGTGACATTCTGATAGCTTTTTCTGGGAAGTATATTTAATTTTTCTTATTGTTTTATTAATTAAATATTATAGGTAAAATTGTGGTAAAATGCATATTTCCATCAGAAATACCGCCAATCTGGTTAATGAATTGGAACAATCTCTGGACATTTAGAAACTTCCTCATAGAATGAAAAATAGATATAATTAGAATTATATGTGTGCAGAAGACATGTTAAATACAATAAAAAACAATATTTGGGTAAAGTTCTGTAATATTTTGTTATAAAACAACGGTTCGAAAGCGAAGTGCTGTGCGAGAGGTTTTGTGCTGGCCACAACAGATTTTTTTTTTTATGACTTCTATAAGTACTAAATTTTGGAAGATATTGCTCTTTAAAGTGCCTCAAATTTGAAAATGTTACGAAATATCCATTAAATGATTTACAATTAAATATTGAAATTTGTGTAATGAAAAAGTCACGTGATCTCAAACAGAATATGACGTCAGATTACTTACGGTGTAATATGTGACAAACTTTTATTTATATAAATAACGTAAACTGTTTTCCTATTGACTATAAATGACGTGCTGTATGTACTAACTCAACATCACAGGAGTTGGGGGTTATTTTCCATGTCTATTTCTGGCGCTAATCTTTTTATTTAATTATTTACGAAAATAATATTTTTTTTAATGGGGGATTCCACCATTTTTACCTTCCGTCACCTTTAGGTAAGGAAGGTATTGTCTTTGGTCAAAAAATTCGGTAGTGAGTTTTTAATGAATAAGCACGTTTTAGGGTCCCTACAATACGAATTTACTATTTTTAAGATGATGTCTGTATGTATGTATGTATGTGTGTGTGTGTGTGTGTGTGTGTGTGTGTGTGTGTATGTGTGTCCGTGTGTCACAAATTTTTCTCCGACGATAACTCCAATACTATAATTCTAAAAATTATAATTCTTTCGTATTCCTCTTCTGTACATCCATATGAAGAGTTGATTAGATTTTGGTTATAATTGATCCACCGGAAGTACCCTTATTTGAAGTTTTTAACAGTTTTTCTTAAAAAAACGCAGTTAAATATTATTTTTTGACATTTTGTTATTATATTTATTAAAGAAAATACTCTTCTCTATATGGTATGATTATTCATTTTCCTTCATATTCAATAGATGTAGAGTTAAAGCTTTATAAAGAAATTAATTTTCAAAAATTAGTCAGCTTTGCTATTTATCATGGGAACAGCTGATACATTCAAAAAATTATAATTGACAGATGTCTGTTGCAAGTACAAAACCAAATATGGAAAGTATAGGATCAAACATTGGTATTTCATTGTGTTCTTCGCAAGTGACATGCAGTGAAAGGCCAAAGAGAAGATGGAAGGACTGTATCGCAGAAGACTTGAGAAAGGAAAGACTGTGTGAAGAAGATGCGTTGGACAGGAATGAGTGGAAGAGAAGAGGAAACAGCGACCCCTAATAAAATAGGGGAAAGCTGAAGCAAAAAGAATGGTGTCAAGTGCATTTTACTTGGTGTATGTTTATGTAATAATTTTATTGGATTTATAGAACCTTTTCAAATGAACTGTTGGTATGGAATTTGTAAAAAATAATATGTGTTCGTGTTCGATTTTACATGATACTATATAGAAACTGTTCCAAGGTCCTTTTGGTGTGGGATTTGTATAAAATATATCGAATTGACGGAAGGTCTTGTGCTGGCCACATCAGATTTTTTTTTATAATTTCATCTGAAAATATTAGGAAAACTAAGACTATTGATGAAAATCCGGTGAAAAAATTCCTATTAATAAGCGAGTTATGGTCTCCCGAATTTTGAAAAGATTGACGTGACGTCACGCTTATGTGTTTTTATATTAAACTGTTTTCATCATGGACCTAAATGTTCTTGAAATATATGCTATTTTAAGTTATATTTACATAAAATAAATGAATATTATAACACTGTATAAGTCTACATACTTTATAATTACAGGTGTATTTAAATTATTAAGTTTAATGCAAGAAATTTATGTTAAAATAAAAACTGTTTGAAAACTGCAGTACAGGAATGTTAGTCCCTCCTTTCGAATTTGAATTTGTTAACTTCTGTTGGTAGTAACCCCCACCTCCTAACACGCTATTTGTTATGCATGTGTAGGCGGTCTTTCGGTCGCCAATCAAAAAACTATATACAGGTTTCTCTTAAATAGGGGGACATTGCTTAACCACAGATTCCTGAGGCTAAAATAAGAAGATTTAACCAAATTTGCTTCTACCGGAAAGTGTACCATTTAGCCAGAAATCTGCTTCAAAGTTCTTCAAAAAAAAATTAATTTTGCTTATAATAATCGGACGCTTTATTCGATTTGGATGAAATTTGGTATGACAGTTTATATGGTTATAAGTCATCTTTTAAGGTGATACTTGTTATTATTAGTGAACCACTAGTGTATGAAATTTAGGTCTCCCAACATTAATTAGACCGTAACTTTTTAATGGCAATGCCGAAAACGTGAAATTATTTTTCTTCAGAAAGATACATTCAATAGTAAACTTTTCTCTCTCTATGTAATTTGTGATATCTGTTACGGTTCACCCAGAAAAAAATAAAATCTGAGTGTCTGCACTGCTAAATTTTTAAAATAAATTTAATCTAGCAGTCTATCCAAATGTCAAACAAGTAATTTTTAATGACAGTAACAATTGTTTTATGGGTTGTCAAAAATTTTCTTTGCAATATTCTAAAATTAGTAACATCCCTTTGTTCGGCCTAATAGTATTTTACTACCATTATTATAAATAAGACGATTACATATCTCAACTTACTCCTAAACAAGTTGTGAAGATTGACAACTCGTTACTGTCATTAAAAATTACTTGTTTGACATTTGAATAGACTGCTAGATTAAATTTATTTTAAAAATTTAGCAGTGCAGACACTCAGATTTTATTTTTTTCTGTGTGAACCGTAACAGATATCACAAATTACACAGAGAGAGAAAAGTTTACTATTGAATATATATTTCTGAAGAAAAATAATTTCACGTTTTCGGCATTGCCATTAAAAAGTTACGGTCTAATTAATGTTGGGAGACCTAAGTTTCATACACGAGTGGTTCACTAATAATAACAAGTATCACCTTAAAAGATGACTTATAACCATATAAACTGTCATACCAAATTTTATCCAAATCGAATAAAGCGTCCGATTATTATAAGCAAAATTTATTTTTTTTCGAAAAACTTTAAAGCAGAATTCTGGCTAAATGGTACACTTTCCGGTAGAAGCAAGTTTGGTTAAATCGTCTTATTTTAGCCTCAGGAATCTGTGGTTAAGCCATGTCCTCCTATTTAAGAGACACCCTGTATATAGATTTCGTGTTAGTGTCGAAGCGCTATAAGAAAAACCTTCTTATTTCCGAAATATCTCAATTATACCATTTAATTTTTTTATTAATATTCGTTATTCAGCATATACATTCGTATTTTTTTACTATTTTCCTTTAATTCGATTGAGCTGGAATCCCCTATTACAGTAAAGAGTTAATTTTTGAAGAAAGCTTCATCTACATATGTCTATGTTATTAATATATTTCTCTTTCGTTTCAGAATTATTGGTGAAGGCAAATCAACTATTCCATTATCAGAAGTAAATCTTCTGGCTCCTATTTCAAGACCCGATAAGGTAGTCTGCGTTGGATTAAACTACAAAGACCATTGCGATGAACAAAATAAACCATATCCAGAAGAACCAATGTTCTTCAGTAAATTTTCCAGTTGCATCATTGGGCCTGAGGCTCACATTGAAATTCCGAAAGTTAGCGATGTACGTAAAGCCTGTTTTACATTATACTTTTTTACCTCTCGCTAAGAGAAGTATAAATACACCCCGATTTTTCACACTTGACCTTTTACGTCATAGTTTGATGTTCGTATATTAGATATACCGATATACGTATCGAAGACAGAATGTAGGAAAGCATAAGTAAGACAGAGATAAACATACGATACGTATATCTAATATACGAACATCAAACTATGACGTAACGGTCAAGTGTGAAAAATCGGTATGTATTTTTCTTCAAACGTCATAAAAATGGCATCTTTTGTGACTTTCACAAGGTAGAAATGAAATAAATAAATATCCATAGCAACTATATAAAATGAGCGAATAAGAAGTAACTTGTAAAATAGAAACCTGTCATGTCGCCCTAAGTTGCACTATACCATATACCTATTAACTAATATATTGCTAATGCTCGTATCTTTCCCATAAGAGTAGCTGAAGGTAAACACTGTGAAATGGAACTATCATTTCTGCATAAGTCTATCTCACACAAACGCCCAACTTCGAATTATGCGCAAGCTTGGAAACCTTGATTACTATTGGCTAACGCTGACAGCGTCGCTGGCTGGGCTGCGTTCCAAAATCCTACTCTTAGAGTACGAAATTATCCAAAGTCGTTTCAAAACTAATAACCTTACTCTCAGAGTTTACTCAACCTGTTCCAAAACAGCCAGAATTTACTCCAAAGTGATGTTCTATTTACTTTACTAACGAGGAGGGTATAGAAATTACTCCACAATATTTTCAAACGTAGATGCTCACGATTCTTTACATATGGAAGTAATTTGCCTTCTTGAGGAAGAAAATATGCTTTTGGTTGAAAATAAATATAAGTAAATACGTTGGCGTGTATTACGAGCATACTTTTATAATAAAAGCGCTTTTATGGAGCGCACTTTCACATTATATTGAGGAGAGTGCTCCATAAAAGCGCTTTTATTACGGGCTTGACATTAATGTTGTAATTATAAGTAGTTTTGTTAGTTTTATAAAATTATTTTTAATTTAGTTTCAATTTTGTACTTCAACAAAACTCTCATTCGTTCCAAAACACAACACATCATACTCTACGCCAAAACTCGGTATTCTTGGTTTTGGAACGCAGCCCTGGTGATGCAGCAAGCACATGGTTTGACTTTGACGTTTGATTTCATTTCTGTTTGTAGTTGCACTTCGAAAGCATTTGCTTTGAGTTTCATACAGTAATTTATTGTCACCTAAATAAATTAATCCTGACCAGATTGTATTCCTATTATTTTTACAGTACAACAAAGTAAATTATTTAATAGGGTCCTATACCATAGTAATATTTTAACTATCTTAAATAAGAAGACGAAAATATACATAAATTAATGAGTATTAGTGAAAAAATTTTCTTTAAATATTGACTAGGTCACAAACTATAAGCGATTGAAGATGATTACTAATTGGGTATGATGCGTTAGGTACTAAGAATTTGATTGGTGGCCTGATTTTAAAAAAGAATCGCGCGTCTTTAGCGGTCACCTTTAAAAGAATTTGAAATGACATGTTGTTCCATAACCTAACAAAACATTTAACAAGTTTGTGTTTGATGAATTTGTTTAATTATAACATCTAGTAATATTAACAATAATAATATATTTATAATTAAATCAATTTGTAATATTAATTCAATTAATAATAATATTAGTTAAATTAATATTGAAACTTCAAAACAGGCCAACACTGGCGCCATCCGTCGTCATGCTTTGTGTAATAATATTGTCAAACTGTTTCAATGTTCTATAATTTATTAGGAAAAAAAGGATATTATTTACGTTATTTATACTTAATAATAATTTCTTCATGAATATAACGTATAAGTTTTTATTTACAAACATTTCAGCTATGCAAACATGAAAAAAATTGTTCCCTCTATAACTAACAGTTTGTCCCATTGTTTGTCGATCACTTGTTAGTCCCTGCTACGTCACGCACAAATTCTTAAACTTTAAAAATTCATATCTCGCTTATTACGTAAAATTTTTAAGTCGCGTTTGCACTAAAATTCTTATTTTATCCTGTTCTTACAGAAAAAAAAATAAAAGAAAAATGGTATAGGACCCTATTCAAATTTGGCACTAGAATTTAACAATGTTTTTTATTATTACTAATATTTATATTCAAGAATTTACATACAAAATAAATAGTAGGTACATTGTTTAATTTCTCAAATTTAAATTAAAAATTTCTCGCGCTAGTCGTTAATAAACAGAACTCTGTGATTCGCAAAAAGTGATCATGATTTTCTCGTTAGCCAATAGTAGTCAAGTTTCCAAGCTTGCGCATAATTCGCGGTTGGGTGTTTGTGTGAGATAGACTTATGCAGAAATGATATTTCCATTTCACAGAGTTTCCTTCAAGAAAAGCAAAGGATCTGCAATATATTAGTTAATAGGTATATGCACTATACACTAGATTTCAATTTCCCCGCCAAATAAATCTAGTGACTTTTTTGGTAACTTCCAGCGGTATAAATGTGACTTCGTCTAGTGCTGTCTATAGTTTGAAAACACAGTATAGTGTTGTATAAAATGGAATAAAAAGATCCCCAACTGCATCATTTCGTTTTGTTGATCACTCTGTACTTCTTGTAGTTTTGATTAATTTTTCTTTTTATTTTGTAGTGCGTTGATTGGGAAGTCGAACTGGCCGTAATCATCGGAAAACCAACAAAATGTGTTCAGATCGACAAAGCATATGATCACGTTTTCGGATATTCAATTGCCCAGGATATTTCGGCAAGAGACTGGCAGAAAAAAAGAAACGATGGTCAATTCTTATTGGGAAAATCCATGGACACTTTCTGCCCTCTGGGTCCATGTGTTGTAACTAAAAACAAAATCCAGGATCCGCATAACCTTGAAATAAAAACTTATGTCAACGGGAAACTTAAACAAAATGGCAACACGAAGGATATGGTGTTCAGGATTGATTATTTGGTGTCGTATTTATCGCAGTAAGTCTTCTTATAAGATTGTAACACTATCAGTTTTTTTTTTTAAATTTAATAACGCCAACTGTTCCTCTTGAAAAATAGTATGCAACAGGCGGTTTAATTTTTTTATGTATTCCGCGTATCATAAAAACCAATGAAAAATTCGCGAGCTTATTTGTCCGGCCTAAGGTTCCAAAATCTTCATATCCAAATATTTTCTTATTATGTTTACGTTTCACACTACTTTTAATATCTGCATTTAAATCTATATTGTCAAAACTTTCAGACAGGTTCATTTCGTCGAAAAGAAGTACAAAGTATTTGTCCAAATGATTTAATTTTTTCAATTGAATTTAATGTGTTAAAAAATATGTTCATTTATGCCGGGTTCAAAAGGGATTTTGATAAAATATTTTGTAATGTGCGTTCCGATGGAATATATATATATAAGTTAAGTAAACGTTATTGACGTTTATTAAAAAAATTTATTTATAAGTGATTACAACAAAAAATTATTATTCAAGATACAATTAATTAATTCAAAGTGACACAACAGTCTCTCAACTATAACTGAACTCGACATAAGGTCAAGACAGGAGTTTTATACTACATAAGTTCTTATCCTATGAGAAAGTACAGATAAAAGTAATATGAGGTTTGGAAACGTGGCGAGATCAGCGGTTCCTGTGGGAATGGGTGATCTAACTCCTCCCCCCTAAGAATTGGGCACCCTCGGTGAGAATCAGCTGGGGTTGCTGGTGGTCTGAGGTTGAGGCCCTTGGTTGAAGTACCGGTTCCTGGTTCCGGGATGGACAGAATTTTCCTTGGAGAAACCTTTTTCTTGCGAAGACTGTGAAAATAATAATACTAATAATTATTATTATGACAAATAGGATTATTATTGCGTAGTTTGTGTTTTCCACGTTGTAATTTTCGTCAATGTCGTCAAATTTGTTAATGGGTATCTTCAAATCTTGGATATTGTTGATGTCGATGCTCATTTTTGGAATTTGGCTTGTATTGAGTTGTATTTGAAAATCTTCTAGAATGATTGGTTTTCCGAATGTAGTGTCTTTGAATTTTAAGCTCTGATTTCTAAACTTTAATTTACACTGATCTTCTTTTATAAGAAATATTCCTTGTAGAGTTTTAATTTGGTTAATTTGTTGGCAAGATGCATGGATCGTCTCTGGATGTGGTAGAACAGCCAAGAATTGATTAATTTCTTCTATAATTTCAATATGATTCTTCTTTAGGTTTAGTTTCGTATATTCACAATCTTTATTATTGTTGTGTAATATGATGTTTTTCTCGCAGGCCTCCTCGTGTACGTCTTCGATTTTGTTTGGACACTGGTAGGTGATCCCTTTTGTGCATACATCATTCAGCGATTTAATATGGCCATCAGGAGTTTTTAAGAAATAATTTTTATTTGGTATAATAGTAACAAATTCAGTCTGGTACCTTGAGGGTATGGATATAAGGTGGTATAGTTGGAAATCTATATTGTAATTAATTGGTATATCCAGGAAGTAAATAATTTTGTTTGAATTTAGTTTACAATTTACTTTAATTAAATTTTCAAATTTTAACATATTATCAAAGATAGGTTCTAAGGGAAATTCGTTGTCGTAAAATTTATAAATGTTGTTTAGTTCCAAATAAAGGTCTTTAATTTTTATGATACTAGGATGCATTACATGTAATTTGCAAAAAGTTAGAGAATTTTCTACATCTTGTAAGATACTAAAAATCATACTAAATAAGGTATTTAGTTGATTATAGATATCGTGAATAGCCAGTTTATTTAAATGCTGAGTTCCATCAATAACTATGTGTAGTAACTGCTCAATTTTTGATTTTAGCTCTTGTTCATTTCGTTTTATGGTGTCAATAGTTTTGTTAAATTGTTCTATCAACTGATGGTTAACAGAGTATTGATTTTTAACTTGATCATTTAATTTATGTTGGTTTTCCTCTAAATGTTTTAAAATTTTGTTATATCGTTTCTCGTCTTCGGCGTCTAAATTTCCAGTTATTGCTTTTACTACAGAACCTAGTCCATCTATTATACCTCTCTTGTGTCGAGGTTTTTCGTAATTAATAATTAAATGGCTAAACTTATCGTCTATCATGTTTTGAATGTACGTAATAATTTTATCATGATTCAAAGAATCTTCTAGGCTATTATTGTTTATGTGAATAGTTTCTTTCAGAAGGTTATGTTGCGATTTTAATTTATTGTATTGATTAAGGATTGGCTGTAGGTCGTAGAAGTGTAAAAAAGTATGTGTTGTTTTTTGTACTTTTGCTGGTCCTAAGTCAAGTGTTAAAAGTCCAGTATTTTGCGTAATGTTTTTAATTTCTAGTCCGTAGGCGTATATGAGCAAGAGGGACCTGGAAGAGTGAGATCTTTGTTAGTGATTTTATTTATTTTTCTAGGTCTTTTTATATTTGCTAAATGAATTTTTGATTGTTTCCTATTATCTTTGGGGTCTGTACGAATTTTAGCAGTTTTTAATTTTTGATTAATGCTTTTTATGTTTTCTTTTTTGAACTTTATATTCTTTGTTTTATTAACTTTTTGCTTATTGTGCACATATACTGTTCCTGGAATCTGTGGCAAATTTTCGCGTGTTTCATTTAGTTTTTTCATCAAGTTAGTTTTATTATTTTGTAATTTGGCATTAATGTTTTTATAAGCTGCTTTAGTTTTTTCGCGATGATTTTGAACATAGTCTTGTGTGATTTGTTTTTCAAGCTCAACATCTAATGGTGAGTTTGTTTCAAAATGTCCATTTATTACTTCGATTGGTTTGAGACCGGTAGAACTATGATTTGTATTATTATATGCTAGTATTGCATAATTCACTTTATTTTCTATTGTTTCATTTTTGAAGTTTTCTTGTAAATTAAAGAGCCGAATATGTTCAATAAGTGTTGAATGGAAGCGTTCCACGAGTCCATTTGAATTTGGGTGCTGTGAGCTAGTAAAATGAATTTCAATTTTGTGTAATATGAGTAATTCTTTTAAAACATTGTTTTTAAATTCTAGACCGTTATCTGATATGACTAGTTTAGGAATGCCATGATGTGAGAAAAATCTAGTTAATTTGTTACATATTTCGATTGCATTTGTCGACTCGACTAGATAAGCTTGAGCGTATTTAGAGAATGCATCGATAATTGTTAGGAATTTGCAATTTTCTAAGCTTAATGTGTCTACATGGATTGTTTCAAAAGGTTTACTAGGGGTTGGAGTAATATTATATTTTGTTTTTATTGGATTTCGTTCATATTTTGATTTTAAACAAATTTCGCACTGATTTATGTAATCACTAACATCCTTAATTTGATTGGGCCAATAGTATATTCTCTTAATTTGGTTAAGGGTTTCTTGTATACCCCTGTGGTTGGTTTTACCCTCATGGTAATTTTTTATAGTTTCAGATATGTCAAATTTATCTTCTAAATCTATTAATTTACTAGTACATTTGACAAAATTAATCTCAGAATTTTTGAAATATTTTTGCAAGGTTACACTAAATTTCTCATAAATTGGATGCTCGAAATACAGGTGATATTTTACTTTGGGTATTACATATTCTTTGATGAAATTAATTATATCGTTTTCGAAATTGTTTTTAGAAATTTGAATTTGGAGTCTCATTTTATCATTGTGCAATGTAGAAATTATAGGTTTAATGGGAGAATGTAGGACTTCCGAAAATATAAGTTGATTTCTACCTATATTTACGGGACTTTCAATAATAGGTATGCCTGATATGGGATTCTCAGGGTTTGAATGTATTGTTACGTTAGAGTCGTCGTCCTGCTCTTTATTATCGTTTCGTGCCTTATCGTCGTCAAGTTCAACGACAAGAGATTCGCTGTCATTTTGATTGTTGTGTTCGAATTCTTTGAGAAATTCGTCCATATATTTAAAAAACTCATCAGTATTTGTATCGTTATTTTTTGTTTCGTTAGTGTTAATTTCAAGATGGGGTGTGTTGTCAGTAGGCAATTTAAAAACAGTGATAATAATATTTGTTTTTTGAAAAATAAATTTTAGCATTGATTTTACATCTTTCCATTGTAATAAATCTTTCCCACATCCAATCTTAGGGATGTTTAATTTTTCTATATTATTTTTTAAACAGAATGATTTTAATTTTAGCAATGTAATAAACATATCTTCGTGCGTGGGCTTATCTGCAAAATTTTCCTTTGTTATCAAATAAATAATAAATCTATGTCTATCTTTCAGATATACCAAATTGTGTAATTTAGGATTTTGTTGTCGTAAGAGATCTAAATTTTGAAATTTTTCTTTGAAGTCTTTTGCTATGCCGGCTGACATTTTTAGGTCTTTGCTGACACAGTGTGCCAGGCTCTCTGTAGGGGATGCATCGAATAGGTTGCCTTCTACCTCGAGGATTTTATATTTATTATTGATAGTGTCTTTGTTTTCTAAATAATTTTGATATTCGGTCAATGTTGGTTTGTTTACAAATTTCGAGGGGTTTTGGATAGGGTTCTCTATGCGTGGTGGATTACGACTTAATGCGTCGGCGTTTGTGTTCAGTTTACCTTTTTTATAAATGATTTCATAATCATACTCTTCCAATTTTAAGCGCCAGCGCACTAATTTAGAATTTGGTTCTTTAAGAGAAAATAACCATTGTAATGGTTTGTGATCCGTAATAATTTTGAATTTTCTACCAAATAAGTAATGCCTGAAGTATTTAGTTGCCCAAACGATAGCAAGTAGCTCTTTTTCTATGGTTGAATAATTTTGTTCTGAATCGTTAAGCGTTCTACTTGCGTATGCAATAGGTAAATCTGAGCCAATTGGCCCTTGAGATAGTATTGCACCGACAGCAAAATTACTCGCATCGGTCGTAAGGTTAAATGATTTGGTGTAATCGGGATATTGGAGGATTGGTTCGTTAATAAGGAGATTTTTACATGTATTGAAACATGCAACGTATTCCGGATCTTTAATATTTATTTTGGCTCTTTTTTTGAGACATTTAGTAAAAGGTTTAGTAATTGCAGCAAGATTTTGAATAAATTTTCTATAGTAGCCTAATAAACCTAGGAAGCCTTTTATTTCTGTAGTTGTCTTGGGAATAGGATAGTTTTTGATTGCCAAAATTTTGTCGGGATTAGGCTTTACGCCTTCAGGAGTAACCACATGACCTAAATATGCTACTTCTCTTTGTAAAAATTCCGATTTGTTAATCTGGATTTTTAAATTTGCTGACTTCAGTCTGTCGAATACAGCGCGTAAACTTTCAAGGTGTTCTTGCAAGCTAGTACTGAAGATAATCACGTCGTCTAGATAGACTAAACAGATGTTATTTACTAAATTTTTTAATACATTATCCATGACGCGTTGGAAGGTGGCAGGTGCGTTTTTTAAACCAAATGGCATTCGTAAGAATTCGTAATGCCCATTTTCTGTTGAAAAGGCGGTTTTTTGTATGTCTTCTTTATTCATCTCAATTTGGTGAAACCCGGAAGCCAAATCTAAAGTGGTAAAATACTGACATTTGCCGAGTTTATCTAACAGTGTATTTATATTCGGGATGGGGTATTTATCGTCAATGGTTTTCTCATTGAGCTTGCGGTAGTCAATGACCATCCGCCATTTTTTCTTCCCGGACGCATCTAGTTTCTTAGGAACGATCCACACGGGTGAAGACCACGGTGAATACGAATGCCTAATAATATTTTGTTCTAACATTTTGTCAATTTGTTCTTTAACTTCTTCTCTATGAACTTCAGGGTATCTGTACGTCTTTGTGTAAATGGGTAATTCGTCTTTAGTCCGTATATGGTGTTTGATTTCGTTTGTGAATGATAGGGGTTTGTCTTCTGAATGAAAAATATCTTCATATTCTTTAATTAATTTTGTGATTGCCAATTTCTCTTCTGAATTCATATGATCTGTTCTAATTTGTGATATATCAAAGGGGGTTTTTGAATTTCTTTCGTCAAAATTTATGTTATTAATTTCGAAATGTTCTAATGGTTCAACTATTATATCATTATTTAAAATGTTTATAATTTCTTCTGATTTATTAGGATTAATTACGGGGTAATGAAAAGAATAATTATTAATTTTTGCAATTCCCTCGGGTATTATGAGATTGTTTAATTTTATTTCTGGAATGAATACTTCACCGTTTTCAACACGGTTTGTGTAAAACTTTATAAATTGTTCAGAGTTTGGCTCTACCTTTACATAATAGTGTGGACGCGGCTTTAGCTGATGATAATGAATTCTTATCTCGCATGCCGGTGTTATAATTTTGTCTCTTGTTAAATCAATGATTGCTTCTAAATTTTTCAAATTATCAAGTCCTAACAATATGTCAAATTGATTGTGAAAATCGAAAAGATGATATTTAAGCATGATATCAGATTTTTTAAATAATTTTGAACAAGGTAAAATTAAACTAAAATTTTCCATGGACGTGCCATGTGCTGTAGTGATTTTAAAAGGATCTTGTTGAATTTTATCATTGTAATATTTTTGAGCGATTTCCGGATTTATAAATGAACGTGTACTACCAGTATCGATAAGGACTTTTAAATTGTTTTCGGGATAAATTATGAATGGTAGCTCACTATGATTGTGTGTTAAGGACATTAATTCAAATTGGTTTCCGAGGCTGGTAGTTCTAAAAAATTATTTGTTGCTTGTTCTGTTTCGTAATTAAGAGTGTCTTCATCGGGTTCGTTTTCGTATGTAATTATTACATTGTTCCCGTCATAGTATGTTTCGTCGTCATTAACTTCTGTGTTATGAAGTTCTTCAAACACGAAGTTGGGTGGCTGGGTGTTAGAGTATTGTCTGGGTGTGAATTGTTGTGGGCGATTGTTGTAGCCTGACGGGCCTGGTCTGAATTGACTAGTAGATTGTCGAGTGCTAACACTCATAGGCACAGGTTTAGGGAAATTTTGGTTGCCATTGGGCCTAAAAACGTTTTGTTTTGTAATTTGAGACTGGTTAATTGGTTTATGATGTTGTCTAGGTTGTAATTGTAAATCAGGTCTATATGTTGGTGGAACATATGTTTGTCTTATTTGTGGTTGTGTTTGTATTGGTGGATATCTATTCTGTGTGTTTTGATGAGTGTAATGTTTTGGTTTCTGAGAAGTGTTAGTATGTGTTTTATGTGCGCGCGTACAACTCTCTATTTGAAAATCGTTTGTTAACATTCCTAGCGCGGAATTCATATCTTCAGGATTTTTCGTACGCATGAGCGTACCTAGCGGTTCCTTCAAACCACGCAATAATACGCGGAGTGCGTATTGCCGAAAATATTTGGATAATACAACGGCTTCAGCTGCCGTGTTTTTAAGAGTTACATAAGATATTTGTAAATTTAAAAGTTCTTGAACTTTATTATAATATTCAAACGGGGATTCATTACCTTGTTTGAGTTCTGCTAATTCTATAGCTAACGTATAGCAATCTCTTTTGTCGGAATAAGAATTTATAAGAGCTGTTTTTATGCAGTCCCATGAAGTTAATATGGAACCAGCTAACTGAATGGCTGCTTCACCTTTAATTTTAGCTAATATAGTTGACATCAGATATTCATTCTGAAAGTCATTTGTTTCTTTTTTATTATAAAAAACGGTCAGTAACTTTTCACAAATTTCAATAAATCTAGGAAGTAATTTTGGATCTCCATAAAAATCTGGGATCATATCAAGGTATGCTTTTTCCACTCTTGGGGTAGTAGCCATTGTATCGTTAAGATTTAAATTTGTTATTTCTGTTAAAATATTATTTATATGAGGATTGTTAGGTGAATTATAGGAAGCAACTGAATTTGTGTCTGAATCTGTATCTGAATTTGGTTGACTGATATCACTGAAAGACATATAAGCACTTACAGGATTATCGTCCGGATGTCCATGGGCTCGTCTTTGACGTCTTCGTGGACTGGTGTCGACTTCTGCAGCTCTGTATTCAGCAGGGCAGGGCAGGAGACCTCTTCTTCGCGATGTGCACTCGTGGAGTCTCGGCGACGATTGTTGTTGTAGTTCGGGATTCCCAATTAATCGTAGAAACGAAACACGATTTTTTACCGATATTAGGATTTATTAATCTGTTTGGGAATCCTACCGACTGCGCCAGTTAAGTAAACGTTATTGACGTTTATTAAAAAAATTTATTTATAAGTGATTACAACAAAAAATTATTATTCAAGATACAATTAATTAATTCAAAGTGACACAACAGTCTCTCAACTATAACTGAACTCGACATAAGGTCAAGACAGGAGTTTTATACTACATAAGTTCTTATCCTATGAGAAAGTACAGATAAAAGTAATATGAGGTTTGGAAACGTGGCGAGATCAGCGGTTCCTGTGGGAATGGGTGATCTAACTTATATATATAGGTGAGTCACCGAAATGGCCTTCGATATTTCGCTTATCGTTAGAAATACAGCAAAAAATTATTTTTGCCCTCCTGAAGTGTAATGGGAACTTTACAATTGTATACACAGCAAGTGTAACTTACATTTTACGCTTACTGTGTTGTAACTTGTCTACCTATGCGGTAAAATTATCAAAATACACTGGACGTTTATGGGCATTTAGAAAAGAAATCATCTTTACTATAATAAGGTTCATGTAAAAAACTACTACCTACATAAGTTATTTTTTAACTTTAACATTTCCTATATTTAAAATTAATTTATATAAACCAAAATCACGGCAGCGACATCTGTCAATATTGTAAAAATCCGCCGTTACCGATATAGTCACCGATCGATATAATTGTCAAATACGCGAGGCGAACATTGCTGAAATGTCAAATATCGACACCTACCTATTATTTATTACGAAGTAAACATGAGCAAATAAATATATTATCAGTCATAAACAACGTCTATTATTACAAATAAATTTTTACTAGAAGAAGTACTCTAATGAATGTAAGTAAAATCAAATTTGGAAATTGACTTAACCCCAGTATTTTAAACTAACCCTTTTCAGAAGTATAACCTATCTCATTAAAAAAAGTGATTTTCATTATCGTCGGCCAAAAAATTTGATATAATTCTCGTGCGTGAAGTATTTTACAGCGCTCCGAAATTATTGGTTTTAGGCATAGTATACCCTTAATAACATTTAAAGAGAATACAAAAAGGAACACAACTGAATAATAAAATATAGGATGTTCCATTTGAAAATGACGAGTTATGGCCATTTGAAATTCATTAAATTTGATTCGCTTTATTTAACACCCTGTATAATATGTAAAAGAAAGTATACGAAAACCTAGAGTATAGTTTATAGTTGTACAGAAAAAAAAAATCTTAATTTTTACTATTAAAATAACTTCAGTATGCCTTTATAAAGCAGTGCGTAGTTTAGATCTTTTTTAAAGAAAAAACGGAATAACTTGGCAACGCCGCTGAAAACTAAAACAAATTTTATATGTTCGTATAGAGGAATGTAATACAATTCAAAATATATAAAAATATATAGGTGTTCCATTTAAGAATAGACAAACAATTTTCGCCCTGCTGTAATGCAACACCATGTATATGTCAAAATAATTTTACGTTGTGCCCCTTGTGTAATCGAGTAAAGTCGGTATAAGTATTGTATTGCACTTCGCTTTCGAACCGTTGTTTTATAACAAAAAAATTATAGAACTTTACCCAAATACTGTTTTCTATTGTATTTAATATGTCTTCTGCACAATATAATTCTAATTATATCTATTTTTCATTGTATGAGGAAGTTCCTAAATGTGAGAGATTCTTCCAATTCATTAACCAGATTGGCGGTATTTCTGATGGATATATGCATTTTACCTATAATTTTAAATAATTAATTAATATAACAATAAGAAAGATTAAATGTACTTCCCAGACAAAGCTATCAGAATATCACTAAAACTGTTGATTTTTAACACTGACATATTAGCCTCTGCGATTAGTTTACTCTATAAATTATAGTGTCTTTATCTCTAAATCTATACAAGATATAATAATTTTTTTAAGTGTATTAGATGAAGAATTTTATATTCTTGGATATTTATAGTAATAAAAATTTCCAAAAAATTATATTTAGAAGAATTTTTCTAAGAAACTACTAGTTTCGGTTGTTCATTTGTTACCAAAACCTTTTCAGCTCTTCCCAGGAATGTCAGATTGAGGAAACTGCAGTTAAATATTTTTTAAGTCTTATAGTTTTTGAGCAATCGTGTCTACAACATCCAGACATACACACACACATCATTTTAAAAATGTTATAATCGGATTCTACGGACCTTAAATCGTGCTTATTCACTAAAATCTGGATATGTGAATTTTAGCATGAATCCAATTTTCAATACTTCTCAGGCGAGAGGTTAATAAAATCACCCCATATAATTTTTGGCAAAACTCTCACCACAAGTCCCATTTAACCGAAGATATATCTCTTATAATTTCCGAGTTCAAAATGGTACCCTTCGAAGTCCGGACACCTTACGTATGTGTCTCCATAAAAACAACACTACTGAATTTCAATTCGAAGATGATTTCGATCAAACATATTTAAAAATTAAACTGTACCAATATTATTTTTAACTCTATAATAACCGTATTCTTTTTTCAGGATAATGACGCTATATCCTGGAGACGTGATACTAACTGGTACTCCTGCGGGAGTAGGACTCCATAGACATCCTCCAGAATTTCTTAATCCTGGAGACGTACTGGAAAGCGAAATCCAATGCATTGGAAGAATGAAAAATATTGTTGTATGAATTTTCTAAAATCTAATAAAACTTTTATAAATGTTTTCTTTTACTTATGTACATTATATTCGTATTAAATAAATACAAGTAAAATTTATACAAACTTAAACAACTTTTACCTCTCGCTAAGACAGGTATTGGATTCATGCTAAAAATCGCATATCAGGAGTGGGATCACGTAACTGTGAAAACGATATTCCGACTGTCGACAAGTGAAAATGTGATCACGTAAATAATGAAAACCGAAAACGATATCGTTTTAGACTTAAAAAAATGTGAATTCTAGTCGACACTCAAAGCATGTGAAAACGATAGTCGTTTCTTACGTCTCTTTTTATTTTATACATTTGGGTATAGGTATATCCTTTTCTTATTTACTTGCACTTAGGTAAAAGAATGTAGTGAGCAGTGAGTTGAATTTGACGTTTTGGAAAGAATGAAAGAAATGTCATAAATGATTTAAAAATAAATTAATATTTTAAATTTGAAAGGTATTTTTTATTATTTTATTTAGTAAGGCGAAAATGAAATAATTGTGATAAAATACGATAATTATAAAATGAAAATTGATTACAAGAATGAATCTAAGAAAAAAATTCATTAATGTTTAATAAGCATGTTGCGAAGAACCAAATGCTTATGATTTACTATATATTTTTACTCTTTTGAAATCTATGATAGAAAATTGAAATCTTAGTGATTAGATATTTTCTTATTTCTACTGAAATTTCCCTGATTTACTATTAAAATTTAGTGAAAGAACTACCCAAAAGAAATATTTTCGGGCAATATTGATATTCCAATAACTGTAAAAGTGTTGATTACAACAAACCATATATTGATTGATTACATCAAAGCAAAGCATCAAATATAACGATTCTAGCTTGTGTTTTGTGATTAATATTTTGTAGTTTTTACATAAAATTAAAATTTGTGAATTGATCATTTTCTGCAGCCCGTCGAAGGTTGTGCGCCGTTATTTAAATGTGGCCCATACTTTATTTACTTGAAATACAAAACTTAATAAAAAACTAGATCACTTTAAAATAACAATCTTGTATACTTGCGGTCTTAAAAGGTCTCTTGAAGTTTTAATTATATATTTAGAAATATTTTTGTTTACTTTCTTCTGGAATATCAAAAGGAACAAAATTAGATGATACATGGCATCTGTAACTAATTGATAATTTAATTTGTATCCTTCTTCAATTCTTACAGCATTGCTATTATGAACGAAATAAAAACGAAGGGCGAGAATAATACTTTTTGACATTAGATTAAAAATTTGAATGACATTCATATAAATTATCTGTCAAAACTACTATTTAATACAAAAACATTAGTCTGTAAAGGATATCGTTTTCACAAAACGTAGTCACTTTACGGAAATAACCGAAGTTGAAAACGTAGTGAGTGACTAATTTTACGTGATCGCTAAGGAAACGAATGTCGTTTTCACTTCTCGATAATCGCAATATCGTTTTCACTTTTACGTGATCCCACTCCAGATCTTAGTGGATAAACACGTTTCAAGATTAGATTTTAACATTTTTACAATGATGTCTGTGTGTGTGGATGTTGTAGACACGGTTTCTCAAATTCTATAAGATTAAAGATCAATTTAACTACGTATTCCTAACAATTGACCAACCGGAACTAGTAATTTCTTAAAAATAATCTTCTAAATATTATTTTTTGGAAATTTATGTTATTACAAATATTAAAGAATATAAAATTCTGTATCCAACACTTCGAATATTTCTATTATATTATAGTCTATATATTTAGAGATACAGAATTATAAATATATAAAATAATCCATTGTATAATAAATCAAACAACCCATGGAACCAGTTAAAAATTTAAAATGTTTGTAATTGACATAAATGTGAGTGACAAAAAGCCAGAGACATTACTGAAGACTTTCTGGGAAGTACATTTATTATATCTTATTTTATCATCAATTAAATATTTAAAATTATAGATATAGCTACCGAACGTTAAGTTGACACTATCCTTGAATGTGGGAAACATAAAATTGATCTTGGACAAGTCAAAATGTAATAGTAATTATAATATGTTATTATAACGAGGAAAAAACTCCAACATCTTAAATTGGCATAAAAAGAGAGGGGATTAATTTATAAACTAAAGTATGTATAGTGTCAGTGTCAACTAAACACGCGCTTGCTATACATATATGTCATCATATACCCTTCAGAAATACCGCCAATCTCGTCAATGAACTGGAGGAATCTCGAACATTTAGAAGAGTAGGAGGAAACTTGTTCATAGAATGAATTGAAAAATAAAGAATAGATGTAATTAAAATAGTTTGTACCAGAAATGTTAAATACAATATTTATGTAGCCTAATATGAATTTGGCGAGAGGTATTGTGCTGGCCACAACAGATTTTTTTTCTTCTGAATTACGAACATTTAGAAGAATTGTGGGCCATTAATTCCGTTGAAAGCCGTTCAAAAGGTATTTGTTTTCAAATATTTCTCTTGCTATCTATGTTTAAACTATGTATTTTTAAAGAAGAGCAAATGCCCTGCAAATAAGCAAATCTTGACAAGCAGATATGGGCACCCGTTTCAGAATGACAGCTAGTAATCATGTACATAACTTACAAATGTCAAATTTTAATTCAAAATATCAAGATTTTGTAAGTTCACGTGGTTTCTTTGTCACCAGGTGCGTGGACTTTACATGGCGAGTTAAATAAATCACATGAAATTTGGAATGAAAAATATTGTCATTTGACACCTATGTATGTACATGATTACTATTACTGTTCTAAATAATTTTCATTCTTTGACCTCGGATTTTCGCCAAACATTTCCAGATTGTCTTCATCACTAGAAGAAAATTCCCCCGATTCATACGACTCTTCAGATGAAAATTCGTCAATCATATATATAACAGAAAATGACGCCAAATTACAAGGTTAATTTTTAACAAAACAGCTGACCAAAATCGTATAACTGCGCAAACTCGAATCATTTAAGAAGATAAACCACCTGAAATTGGAAAATATCATGAAATTTGGAATGAAAAATGATGACATTTGTCATTTATATTACTAGCTGTCATTCTGTCACGAGTCCCCATATCTGCTTGTCAACACAGAACACTAACCTAAACTTGTCAAGAAAGACGAACAAAGTAACATGACTGCTCGCGCCTTATAAATTAGTATCCTATGTAAACTTAGTAGTATATGACGTCATTACTTTAGGGATATTTTTTGATGACGTAAGTCTTCTGCCATTTCATTTCTACCATACATTCAATATTTTTTGGTTTGTTAATAGACGCAGTTTTGACATCTGTCAACAGTATCACCTTAAGGTACGCATACTATAACTAACCGTTAATGATCATTAATTTTTGTCGTCTGTCTGGGCTATTACCTAAAAGTGACGAAAGGTAAAAATTTGTTGTGGCCAACACATGACCTCCCGTTTAAAATAGCAATGAGCTTTAAGTACAGTCGACTCTCGATATTTCGAACCTCGATAATTCGAAATTTTCGATAATTCGAACTCTTCAGCTGTTAACTTCGGTAAATCGAAAAAATGCTGTGTATTTTGATACGCTCGATAACTCGAAATCCTTTTCGTAACAAGAGGGGGAGAGAACGTTCTATAATTCGAACTAGGCCACTTCCCCTCTTTATAATTCGAATTTTTCCTAGAAATGTTTATTTCGCATTTTCCGCGTAATGTTTACCTCCTTTCAGCCCAGCTTAACTTCCCAATTCTCTTTAGTTTGTAACGATGAGTGCAAGACAGAAGTACGTCTCCCTTACTGTCCAGTAAAAAAAAAAAATTATCGCGGCCGTGGAAAGTGGTTCGAAAAAAAAAGATATCGCCAAAACTTTCAACATTCCACCATCAACGCTGTCTACAATTCTGAAGAATAAAGAAAAAATTTTACAAAGTCATTTGCACGGAAATCGCAAGCGGGCGAGAGACGGTGAATTCCCTATTCTTGAGGATTCGTTAATCAAGTGGCTCCGACAATGTAGAGCACAAAACTTACCTGTTGGAGGTGCTCTCCTCAAAGAGAAAGCAAAAGACTTCGCGTCGAAATTGGAAATCACAGGATTCGTTGCAAGTGACGGATGGTTGACCAATTTTAAAAATCGACATGATATTGCGTTCAAAAAAATTTGCGGAGAAAGTGCAAGTGTGGATTCAAACGTATGTGTCGAATGGAAAGATAAAATACGCAGTATTATAGAGAATTATGCACCTCACAATATTTTTAATACGGACGAGACCGGTCTTTTCTTTAAATGTCTTCCTGACCGGACCTTAACATTTAAAGACGAAAAGTGTCACGGGGGGAAACACAGCAAAGAAAGAATAACCGTACTGCTTGCTGCAAATATGGATGGTACGGAAAAGCGAAAACCCCTAGTTTTGGGCAAAGCAAAGAACCCTAGATGCTTCAAGGGCATCAAGTCTTTTCCCACTGTCTATGATGCCAATAATAAGGCATGGATGACGACAGAGATATTCAACGATTGGCTTTTACAATTTGATAATGACATGCGAAAACAAAAGAGAAACATTATTCTTTTTTTAGACAATTGTACCGTCCACAACAACGCACCGAATTTACAAAACATAAAATTACATTTTTTCCCTCCCAACACGACCTCGAAGCTGCAACCCCTAGATCAGGGAGTAATCCAGAATTTTAAAACTCTTTACCGCAAAGAAGTTGTGAGAATTAAATTAGACGGTATGGAAAATAATGAAAACGTAAACATCACAATTTTGACTGCAATGACGATGATAGATAAAGCGTGGAAAAATGTGACACCGACTACCATATCTAATTGTTTTAAAAAATGTGGATTTACTCGGGAATCACAGAATTCACCGGAACTGCCGACTAGGGAAGAAATTGAAGTGAACATGAGAGACACATGGAATCTGCTTCCTGAAGTTTTCCAGGATATAACGTTCAGCGACTTTGTGCATTTCGATGATGACTTAGCCGTATTTGGAACGTTATCAGACGCTGAAATTTTGGCTTCTTCTAGCGAAAATGGCGCCAACGACGAAGACGAAGTTGACGAAGCAGAACCTACACCAAATGTAACACCAAGAGACGCCAGGAAATCACTTGACACTCTCCGAAATTTTATGATGAAAACAGAAGTTGACGACAAAGTATTCTCAGCGCTGGTAACTTTGGAAAATGCTTTGGACCAGAGACGCCAAGCCACATTGAAACAAAAAACTATTCTTAATTTTTTTAAATAGGTATCTATTGCATTGTTAATACATATGTAATTTTTTTGTTCTTTTTTATCGTTTTCATTATTTTTACTTTTTTACTTGAGGCTATATATAAAATTTATGTAAGCTCATACATATTTTCAAAAATATAATAAAAACTCTTAATAATTCGATTTTTTTTCTTTCCTCTTGATATGTAATACAAACTTCTTGATAATTCGAATTTTTCTTGTAGTCCCTTGGATTTCGAATTATCGAGAGTCGACTGTATCACATCCGGTTGATCTTTTAGTAAACAAAATCTAATTTGTTGTTCCAATAAATAGAAAAGTCTGTAATACGAAATTATGGATTATATTTTAATATATAGATATTTCCTCGAAAATCTGTTAAGAGCTCCAAATAAAGTACCACTTCCGGCTTATCATATTTAGTCAAAATCTAATATGTTATTTTAAGTTATATATGAATTTTAAATATTGAATTTGAGATCATATATTAATATATTTTTTCAAGAAAATCTGTTTAGAGCTTCCAGTAAAGTACCACTTCCGGTTATAGAAATTAGAAAATAGAAATTTTGGAAGTTTGATATGAGTTATCGTGGATGAAAAAATCGTCACACACACACATATCCAGACAGAAATCACTGAGACACCTCGACGAATAAAATTGTTATTAAACTTACCTTTTGGAGAATTTCATGCTGAATCTAGATGCTCAAGTTGATATATTCATAAATTTTGATGCGAAAATAAAACATGTACAGGTGGAACAAATTCGTGTTCCTTATATAAAAAAAAATAATTTCTTATTAAGCACGCTACAGAAAATTGAGGTATACCCAAATCATTCAAGCAGCCAATGCACGTCATCACTTAGTGTAAAAACCTTAATGCATTAAAATCACTAATAGTGAAAAATTAAATAATATTTCAATCATTTTTAACCGTCAAAAAGTGTATAGCCTTATATAATAATTATTAAGATGAACATAAGAGTTCATTATTTATCGTATATGACATGAATAATATATAAATAATGTACATCAACGTCATATAATTCGTTTAATTGTTGCTATAGTTGGCAACATTGATAATTTGTATGTTTATACTGTCAAAGTTATTATTTGAAAAATATTTGTATCGTGTTTGAAACATTTTTGTTAGTTGTAAAGGTCTATTTACAATAAAGTAATGTTAAACGCAACGCAAGGACGCAACGTGACCGTTAACGCAAACACAAAATCTGTGAATCTGCTAAACGTAGCACTTCTAATCAATCAGAAGAATTCGGTATATTTCTTTAAAATTCGGCTCACTTTTATTTATTGCCTTTATATGGCATACATAAGTATAAATAAGGTTAGTATTATAAAATAATTGAAATAGAAATGGACAGTGACTAAAATATAGTATTTATTTTGTAGATGTGACAGTTCATGACCATGTCGATAATATAGATTGTAATCTGTATAACTCTTTTCATAAAGATTCTAAAACCTCTGCAAGCGTAGCAGTACATGACGTCACACATCTAGTTACTAAAATTCAATTTTTATTAATGACATGCATTGGCTGCTTGAATGATTTGGGTATATTTTCAAAATAAGCGAAAATCAAGTTTTACCCTGTAGCTCAAAAACAGACAATCAAAAATTCCTGTGGTGCCTATTAAAATTGCCTCAAAAAGTTGGTCCATAAGGACATACATCAATTTTCTGTAGCGTGCTTAACAAAAAAGTTTTTCCTGTACAGAACTCGAATTTATTTCATCCTGTACACATAATACTAACCTTTTACCACTTAAAAACAATCTTTCCACTACAAATGAATATAACGAAACAATTTTATTACTTCACATTACAATTTAATAGCGAATAGTTTTTAACAAAGATGGTAATATACTAAAGATGTAGAAGTCCGCTCGCTACGGCATGCGCCATCAAGGTCTCCGCTGCTTGTTGCGTTTCTAGAAGGATTCTTGCTTCCTGCATCCATTCTTGGGCGATGCAGCGCGACGCACCCTTTAATAGGTTCATGTACTTTAAGGTCTGGACGTAGTTGCCTCTATCTATCCAGTATCTGGAAGAAAAATCGGGGATTTATAAACACTCGTAAAAATTGTAAAAGGTTCGTTATAATATTTATCCAATAAAAACAGTAGACAATAGGGGATTCCAGCTCAATCGAATTAAAGGAAAATAGTAAAAAAATACGAATGTATATGCTGAATAACGAATATTAATAAAAAAATGAAATGGTATAATTGAGATATTTCGGAAATAAGGGGTTTTTTTGTTATAGCGCTTCGACACGTATATGAAATCTATATACCGAGAGTTTTTTTATCAGTGAACATGGGCGTGTCAATACCATAGTTACATTTATAAAATGATTGACAGCAATGCATTATCGTGGTTTTTTACCTCTCGCTAAGAGAGGTATTGGATTCATGCTAAAATTCGCATATCCAGATTTTATTGAATAAGCACGATTTAAGGTCCCTACAAGCCGATTATAACATTTTTAAAATGATGTCTGTGTCTGTGTGTGTGTGTGTGTGTGTGTGTGTGTGTGTGTGTGTGTGTGTGTGTGTGTGTGTGTGTGTGTGTGTGTGTGGATGTGTGTATGTGTGTGTGTGTGTATGTATGTATGTCTGGATGTTGTAGTCACGATTCCTCTAAAACTATAAGACTTAAAAAATATTTAACTTCAGTTTCCTCAATCTGACATTCCTGGGAAGAGCTGAAAAGGTTTTGGTAACAATTGAACAACCGGAAGTAGTAGTTTTTTAGAAAAAATCTTCTAAATATAATTTTTTGGGAGTTTTTTTAATTAAATATTGAAGAACATACAATTCTCCATCTAATACACTTAAAAATTTTATTATATCTTGTATAGATTTAGAGATAAAGACTCTATAATTTATAGAGTAAACTAATCGCAGAGGCCAAGGCACTAAGGAAACCAGTTGACAAATTCCAATGTTTATAACATGACACATGTCTTTGTCAAATATCAACAGTTTTAGTGACATTCTGATAGCTTTTTCTGGGAAGTATATTTAACTTTTCTTATTGTTTTATTAATTAAATATTTGAAATTTTAGGTAAATTTGTAGTAAAATGCATAAATCCATCAGAAATACCGCCAATCTGGTTAATGAATTGGAACAATCTTTGGCATGCTTTGACTTTTAGAAACTTCCTCATACAATGAAAAATAGATATAATTAGAATTATATGTGTGCAGAAGACATGTTAACTATAATAAAAAACAATATTTGGGTAATGTACTGTAAGATTTTGTTATAAAACGACGGTTCGAAAGTAAAGTGCAGTACAATACTTATAGAGCCTAATATGGAAATGGCGAGAGGTCTTGTGCTGGCCACAACAGATTTTTTAAAACTGGACATAGGACGTGACATTTAGTATATCTGTCAATGTCATCAAATTGTCGTACTTCAAAATGTATACAGTTAAAGAAAAGTTCAAATTGTAAATTGGAGTAATTATAACGAGTCCACAACAAGTTTCTGACTTATGTGCATTAACTTTTAATAAGCGACCCAGTCCAACAACTATAAGAAAAATTTACAATGACTACAGAACTAAAGGATGCGTCAATAAACAGCACAAGAAGAAAATCAAACTAAGTACTGTAGTTCATAGAAAGAAATAAGAAATTATGCAATTAATTGAAAGTGACAACACCCTGTCAACAATTTTTTTTCTGAAATTAACAATACTAGTATACAAGGTTTTAAGACAATAACATTTTAAGAGTTTTAAATATCAAAATCACCAAGAGTTATTACATAACGATATAGAGCGAAGAAATATCTTTTGCAAAGATATGATAAACAAAATTAATAGTGGGGAAATATGACTGGATCGAATTTTATTTACGGATGAAGCGACATTTTATATTAATCGGGAAGTAAATTCACAAAATTGCAGGTATTGGAGTCGTCAAAATTTTCACTTATATTTGCACCAGGTATTCCCACAACGCTGGATAAGACGTGGTGGAGAAGTGGAGTGGCCTGCAATGCCACCAGATCTTGCACCAAACGATTTTTTTTTCTTTGGGGCCATTTAGAAAATTGTATTTACAATGGTGACAAAATAAATATTGATCAATTAAAGCCTTAGGCTTATGTCAGAGTATAGAATTATACCATACAATTTGAACTTTTTCTTCTACTGTATACATTTTGAAATATGACAAATTGATGACATTGACAGATATACTAAATGTCACGTCCTATGTCTAGTTTTAAAAAATCTGTTGTGGCCAGCACAAAACCTTCCGTCAATTCAATGTATTTTGTACAAATCCGATACCAAAAGTTCCTTGGAAAAGATTCTATATATCCTGTAAAATTGTAACACGAACACACTATTTTTTACAAATTCCATATTGCAAGTTCCTTTGAAAAGATTCTATAAATCGAGTATAATTATAACACGAATGTACATCTGTAAATTGCACTTCACACTTCCTCATTCCTATACAACGCATCTTTTTGACACAGTTCTTCCTCTCTCAAATATTCTGCTACACAGTCCTTCCATCTTCTCTTTGGCCTTTCTTGTACTCCCGGCATTGAAACTGCAAGACATTTGCGAGGGACCCTCTGTCACTTAAATTACTTTCTGATCCTATACTTTTCACTTTGATTTTGCACTTGACACTGATATATGTCAAATAGAATTTTTTGAATATTATCTGCTGTTTCCATAATTTTTGCAAAGCTGACTGGTTTTTGAAAGTTAACCTCTCTTAATCTCTCTATAACTCTATATCTATTGAATATGAAGAAAAACGTATAATCAAATCGTGTAGAGAATAAGATTTTCTTTCATATTAATGATTATAAAATGTCGAAAAATGATATTTAACTGCGTTTTTTCCAGAAAAACTGTTAAGAACTTCAAATAAGGGTACTTCCGGTTGACCAATTATAACCAAAATCTAATCAGCTCTTCATATGGTTGTAAAGAAGAGGAATACGAAAGAATCATAATTTTTAGAATTGTAGTTCTGAAGTTATCGTCGGAGAAAAATTTGTCACACACACACACACGGACACACACACACACACACACACACACACACACACACACACACACACACACACACACACAGACATCAATGTAAAATTAGTAAAATCGTATTCTAGGGATCTTAAAACGTGCTTATTCGTTAAAAACTCACCATCGAATTTTTTGACCAAAGACAATACCTTCCTTTTGACGGAAGGTAAAAAACGCGATAATACATTGCTGTCAATCGTTTTAAATGTAACTATGGTAAAGATGTACGCCCATGTTCACTGATAAAAAAAAACTCTCGGTATAAAATTATAAATATCTTCTATAATACATATGGAAGTAGCTGTTGCTTCCAGAAATCTAAAATATTCTGTGATACCAAGCCTCATTTTAAGTGAAAAAATTACTCTTGTTCTTGTTGTATACCGGGAGTTTATTTTATCAGTAAACATAGGGTATATCATTGCCATAGTTACGATATGAATGTTTGACAGCAATGTATTGAAGCGTTTATTTTATGAGTAAACATAGGCGTTTAACATGGGAAGCAGTTTTTGGTAAATACAAAGGTCTGGCAATAAATCAAGCCATGCTATTGAACATGATAATAGTACATTACATCTTGTACATTATTTAATATGAATTACTTTAATAATATTGCAAAAATTGCAATAAATTACAAAAATTGTCAAATAAATAATTGTTTCAGTTTTTTATTATGCAATATGAAAAGATTTCTGAATGTCTCCGTGGCGCAGTGGTCATAACACTAGCGACTTAAATTTTTGGTAAGGGTTCGATTCCCCATTGGGGGTAATTATTTTATTTTTTTACATAAAAATTGTTGAACTTTTAAAAATCAGTTTATATTTTCACATTACAATCATTTAAAAATGATAATAACATTGTAATAAATAAAGAGAAAATGATTGAGATTAATTGATTACAATAATCAAAATATTGATGTAATAACAATGCATTGTATTTTATTTGATAAATACAGTAAAGACATAATATTTGCACAAATTTATTATATTTCAGTTATTTTTATTAATATCAAAAGAAAATACAATACATTGTTATTGTATCAATATTTTGATTATTGTAATCAATTATTCTCAATTATTTTCTCTGTATTTATTACAATGTTATTATTATTTTTAAATGATTGTAATATGGAAATATAAACTGATTTTTAAAAGTTCAACAATTTTTATGTAAAAAAAAAATAAAATAATTACCCCAATGGGGAATCGAACCCCAACCAAAAATTTCAAACGCTAGTGTTATGACCACTGCGCAACGGAGACATTTGCAAATCTTTTGATATTGCATAATAAAAAAGTGAAACAATTATTTATTTGACAATTTTTACAATTTATTGTAATTTTTGCAATATTATTAAAGTAATTAATATTAAATAATGTACAAGATGTAATGTACTATTATCATGTTCAATAGCATGGCTTGATATATTGCCAGACCTTTGTATTTACCAAAAACTGCTTCCTATGTTAAACGCCTATGTTTACTCATAAAATAAACGCTTCAATACATTGCTGTCAAATACTCATACCGTAACTATGGCAATGATATACCCTATGTTTACTGATAAAATAAACTCCCGGTATATGTCACAACACTGCGAGTACCAACTCAGAAGCAGCTGATCAGTCCGATGGTGCTGCCGCCATCGGACATGTCAGTTCGCAATAGACGTAAACGATGTGTGATTATGTTTACAGTTCAGGAGGACAAAAAAGAGTTTTGAACGTACCTCGCCCTCTGCAGAATATCATACGTGTCCAGCTTGCTAAAATCCACCACTTTATCATCCAGCTCATCCTGCGGTATGGGGTTAGCCGCCAGACACAGCAACGAAGACTGCAACAAGCTGAGCAGGTAGAGCGGCAAAGAAGCGCCTTCTTGCGGCACGAGGGCCAGCCGACGGGCTAGGCGCTCCACGCGCAGGAACCGCTCTCGGAGGGCCCCCTCGGGGAACACGCCACGGGTACGCGCCTCGGCTGGGATGGCGGTAAGAACTGTGCCGACTAAGTCGTCGTTTTTGGCTGGAAGGGAGATAATAGTTATTTATGTATTAAGAGCGTAAGGAGGCTTTTATGGCCTGCGGCGGGATTTTAAGCCCGAGGCGGAAGCCGAGGGATAATAAAACGTCAAAGGCCATAAAAGCAAGTTACGCTCGTGGTACATACAAAACGGACGAAAATTTTCAAATTATGAGTGTTAGAAAAATTGTATCGAAAAGAATTTGTCCTCGTACATCCAGTATCTAGTGTTGCTATGGAAGCGGAGAACAACAGTTTATTGTTTTTTTATTAGTTATGTCATTTGAGTTTTATTTTGTGTATCTCCTTGCTTTCCATATAAATAGCACAAAATTAATTTTCATTTTTCATTAAAGAATATAAAAATTTTCGATTTGTAATAAAAACTTTTCATGTTGCCTGTTTAAATTGTTTATATTGTAGGTTATAATTTAGTTTGACGGGCTATGAGGCCCGCGGGCTATAAATTGACGTTTATGTCAAAGAGATTCGTGTATAATTGTTAAATTATGATACGTCCGTGCATAAAGTTATTTATGGGGGAAAATCAAAGGGATAGACACCTTAGTCCAGTCAATAGAGGTTTTTACCCTACAAAAGGTGGGGAAAAAACGATTTTAACATATGTTGTTTGGGTCGAGATGGGGATGAAAAATTAAAATTTGTGACCTTGGGGAGGCTCGGCGTGAGCCGCCATCTTGGATCAAAGGTGCAAAAAATGAGTTTTTTGCTATTATCTCGAAAACAGTGGCCCGTATCAAAATTTTACAAGAATACAAATTTAAAGCTCGTTACTTTTTGTACAAAAAGGGTTTTTGCATTTTTAACCTAGGATGAACTCTCAAAGAGTTATGTTCAAAAATAGGTAACCAGAACAATAATTTATGAAAGAAGATTTAATCACTCAAAATATACACAATACATATTAATTTTTTAATACTCAGTCTAATAGATTTTGTTATTTGTAACAGTTTACATTTGTCGTGGCATCAAAAGAAGTAAATTATCGATGATTTTTAAATAATATTTGTCAGCGCTTTTTCACAAATTCATCAACCACTCTGACCCGGTTAAAGATACGGTACCGAGGTTTAAAAATTTTGATTCAGTTTAAAATTCTCCTTTATGTCATGTTAAACGATTTTTGCTCCGATGAGCGATTAACGAATTATTAACAATTTAAACTTATGTGAAATTTCACTAAAATTTTAAACATCTGCAAATCGGCTTAGTTTTCATTTTTTCTTTTGAAATTTGGACACGATTAAAGATAAGCTTTACTGTGTATTTAATACGTGTTGAAATTTCAGAAGAAAAATGAAAACTAAGCCGAGATGTAGATGAGAAATTTCATATAAGTTTAAATTGTTAATAATTCGTTAACCGCTCATTGAAGCAAAAATCGTTTAACATGACATGAAGGAAAATTCCAAACTGAATTAAAATTTTTAAACCGCGGTACCGTATCTTGAACCGGGCCAGAGTGGTTGATGAATTTGTGAAAAAGCGCTGACAAATATTATTTAAAAATCATCGATAATTTACTTCTTTTGATGCCACGACGAATGTAAACTGTTACAAATAACAAAATCTACTACACTAAGTATTAAAAAATTAATACTGTGTATATTTTGAGTGATTAAATCTTCTTTCATAAATTGTTGTTCTGGTTACCTATTTTTGAACATAACCCTTTGAGGGTTCATCCTAGGTAAAAAATGCAAGAACCCTTTTATACAAAAAGTAACGAGCTTTAAATTTGTATTCTTGTAAAATTTTGATACGGGCCACTGTTTTCGAGATAATAGCAAAAAATTCATTTTTTGCACCTTTGATCCAAGATGGCGGCTCACGCCGAGCCTCCCCAAGGTCACAAATTTTTTGGTCTCCATTGACTGGACTACCTCTTTTGTATTGGAACCCGCAGAATAACATGCGACATTAGCGGAATTTTTGGAATGGCAGCCAATATTTATTTACGTAGACTGCAATTCCAAGTTAGAATGGCCATAAGTCAAGTAGCAATGGATGCATTGCACAAAGTGAGAGAGATAGTAAAAAATGAGATGTTTTCAATGCGTAGTTGTTTTTCTGCGCATAGAGATGATAAAATAAAATAGTTGTCAGTTTTAAATTCAAAAAGCTTGGTATGATATCAGATTACTTAAAATGTTTACAACAGATAAATGCGAATTACTTTACTTTTGTATTAATTTTTAATGAAATTAACAACTTTTTTCTGGGTTCTTCGGAAATCTACGATACGATAATAATTGGGATGACGCATTACAAGAAGCTATGGAACAATATTTTCGAAATAATTTGTGTTTAACACATTTTACTTCTATTTGTTCCATAGTTTTGAGATATTTTTTGAACTTATAACATTTC
Source organism: Ophonus ardosiacus (assembly GCA_943142095.1). Lineage (NCBI taxonomy): Eukaryota > Metazoa > Arthropoda > Insecta > Coleoptera > Carabidae > Ophonus > Ophonus ardosiacus. Next base: position 13,861,012 of record OW964840.1, read on the forward strand.
AACAACGCTTCACAAACTAAGCACATGCAAGCACTTTCATTACATGACAGATAATCCATTGTTGCCAGTTGCGTTTATTATTCAATTTTACTATTGTTTAAAACCTAATTTTGACACAAAATTAATTTTTCTTTATTGGATATATCATATTTAAATTCAAAATTGCAATAATTTATTTGTTTTGGCATTATTAGAATAATTTTTAATTAATACAATCTGATATAATTATATATCAATTATGTGGCAACAGAGCATCATCTCTACAAAGCTTTACAAAAATATCGCTAGATGACAGACTTAATATGACGTCAGAGTGCAATTACTGTGCAATGCATCCATTAAACCTGAAATTACAAATATGTTTCTTGATAAAGGTTTCGACTGAACAAACTTAAACATTTTGGGTCAGAAAACCCTCATTCAGAATGTGACACATGCGTTTACAGCGCTCCCAATGGATTCTCCGGGTCCCAATAAAATATGATTTTTGTTGAGGTTACCTGCAGCCTGTTGGATGGCCTCGATTTCAACCTCCAAAGGTCTCATTTGTTCGTCCAACGGTACGCCAGGTTGAGAGTTCTTAACTGCGCGGTAAAGGGCCTGACAAGCTGACCAAAGGACTTGAGATTGGTGAGCGATTTTGTCCGCCTCCAATCGGTCTGGAAGTAGAAAATTACAAAAATAAAAGACAATACAAAATGATGAATAACTTTATGAGCTTCAAGTAAAGTGCCATTTTCGTATATCCACACCAAAATCTAAAAGTTTCTTTCCATATTAGAATAGGATAGAAATACAAGGTTTCAGAATTTTATGAATGATAGTATTTGAGTTAGAGTGTAGACAAAATCTATGTTTTGTCATTTATTAAAATCTCGATATGCGGTTTACAGCACGATCCCTATACCTCCCTTCCCAAGGGTAGCGGAAGGTAAAAACTTCCATTCATTCACTTGAATGACAGTAAAAATAAAAAAAAAAAAATGAAATAGGGCACCTGCACGTGACGTTTCAACATGGCGGCCACCCGCTGATCTTGGTCAACCAAACCTTCTGTTTGCATTGTGTCTTACGGAGAAATATCGTGCCGTAAGCTTTTATTGTGTTTTTACGGCACTTATTGTTTTATTTGGGAAAAACTGATTAGAGTGTGTAAAAGTGAGTAAATGAGGAGTGTTTTCCGTAAAAAATAAGTCAGGACATTCTTATTATTTAATGAGTTCCAGGTTATTAAATTAAAACTAACCCAATCCTATTTTTTTGTGTATACTTTTATTGCATATAAAATAATTTAAACATAATCGGATAGGAACATATTGTATGAATGTTTAAATATATGTAATTTTCTTTAATAATATATATAAAAAAACATGAAAAAATATTTTTTAAATGACAGAATTACAAATTTTTAATGAAGTTTTTTTTAGTAACTGAAAAAATATATATATATTTGTATCTGTTTCTCACAAAGGTAATCAATTATTGATTTCATATTGATTTTTAAAAGGCATTTATAATCCTCGTCAAAAAAATGTCAATGTATAAGGATTCACATTATGTATCCACTTAAATTTATCGATTTAACGTACTTTGGCTTCCAAAGATTAATTTTTGGCGTATAAACTCAATAAACTCATTTATATACAATAAAAATACACAATATGACAATAAGAAAAATAAACTCAAAGATAAATATATATATATATATTTCAAATTTAATTTTCTTTATAAATTAAAAAAATCTAATAATTCAATTTATTTTAATTTCAATATTCATGTTTTCATTTAAAAATACTTATACAAACTCAAATGAATATAATACAACCTGATGCTACGAGCTACTTATTTCAATTTAATATTTTTAAAAATATATTTATAAATAGGACTGCTTTGTTTTACTAGTAAATAATTCATACACTTATCTTTAATTATGGCTAATTACATTTTAAAATAGCATGTATAAATTTAGGAAAAACTGAATTTCTTGTACAGAAAACACATTCGCTGCATAAGACGCAATGTTAAACTGAAGCTTGGTTGACCGAGATCAGCTGATCATCCGCCATGTTGTGACGTAGGTGCAGGTGCCCTATTATATTACAATAAATATTTTCACAATAAATTTATGTAATTAAAATCAGGGCATCGAACCCGCCAAAAACTTGGTTCGGTTTAGGTTCAGGTTAATTTATTTTTTGAAAGATGGGTTCGGGTGCGGTTCTGGTTCAACCATTACTAAAATTTGCGGTTTTGTTCGCGGTTCAGGTTCGAAATAATGTAAAATGAGAGCCGGAATTTACGCAAAACGCAACAAGAAACGAACACAATTTTCACGAAAAGTCAGCCCAGACAGCAACGCAAAACGCCTAAGACGTCGATTATCGGCTGTATTTACTTTTCGAACTAAAAATTAACCTGAACCGGAGTTGAACCCCGAACCTGAATTTTAACACTCGGTTCGGTTTCAACACAGGTTCAATTAAAAATATATCTGAGGTTCGGTTCTCGGTTTGGGTTCCCTAAAATGTTACGGTTTGGTTCCGGTTTTGGTTCGGTTCAGGTTCGGGTTCGATGCCCTGATTAAAATGTCAAATCAGTTTTCATGTTCTTGTTTTCATAACATTAAAATTATTATTGCACACAATAAATCATTTATTGATTGTTAAATAAATACTAAAATATTTATTAACTGAAACTGAATGTCCCTGTAATATGAATTTCAGGTATACATCATATAACTTAAAAAAATAGATGGGCATCCTCAAAATGGTATTTAAGACTTATTAAATTTTTTTATCATTTAAATATTACCTTTTATTTCTTCCTCTTGTCGCCGCATTAAAAAATAATTAAATTAATATTACATGGACATCCATCCATACAAATACATAAACAACCTTTTTGCCCTCCTGAAGTGTAATGGGAACTTTACAATTGTATACACAACAAGTGTAACCTACATTTTACGCTTACTGTGTTGTAACTTGTCTAACTATGCGGTAAAATAATCAAAATACATTGGACGTTTATGGGCATTTAGAAAAGAAATCATCTTTACTATAATAAAGTTCATGTAAAAAAGTACTACCTACATAAGTTATTTTTTTACTTTAACATTTCCTATATTTAAAATTAATTTATATAAACAAAAATCACGGCAGCGACATCTGTCATTATTGTAAAAATCCGCCGTTACCGACATAGTCACCGATCGATATACCTGTCAAATACGCGAGGCGAACATTGCTGAAATGTCAAATATCGACACCTACCTATTATTTATTACGAAGAAAACATGAACAAATAAATATGTTATCGTCATAAACAACGTCTATTATTACAGATAAATTTTCGCTAGAAGTACTCTAATGAAGGTAAGTAAAATCAAATTTGGAAATTGACTTAACCCCAGTATTTTAAACTAACCCTTTTCAAAAGTACAACCTATCTCATTAAATAAAGTGATTTTCATTATCGTCGGCCAAAAAATTTAATACAATTCTCGTGCGTGAAGTATTTTACAGCGCTCCAGCTAATAAGGCACTCGCCTTAGGGGCTCGTGCCTTAAACAAAGCTGTCGCGCTGTAAAATACAACTTACACGCACTCGAATGTAAATAACTATTTTCCGCCTTTAAGTCCCATAATAATCACCAAACCTCACTTGACAATTCCCGTTCAGGGATAATCGGGATGCAAGTAGATTTAACATTTATTACAAACAATAAATAACATTATTCGGCTTACCATTAATGGCATTCCTAATTCCAGTCATCCTGGCCACCATCCCAGCCATTTGTGTGCGGTATTTGTTGTTCTCTTGGCTGAGAGATTCATCCAGTTTTCTCTGGTAGTCTCTCTCGAGTTCTGCTTCTCTTAACGCTAAAGCGTCGGCTAAATGATCAGAGTGCGCCATCTCTTGGCATTTTAAACGGTGACGTAACTCTCGCTCGGATTCTTGTCGAAGTTTTAGACACTACACAGAAAGAGATAAGTTTGGAATGGAGATATACCCAAATCATTCAAGCAGCCAATGCACGTCATCACTTAGTGTAAAAACTTTAATGCATTAAAATCACTAATAGTGAAAAATGATATAAAATTTCAATCATTTTTAACCGTCAAAAAGTGTATAGCCTTATATAATTATTATTAAGATGAATAGTAGAGTTCATTACTTATCGTATATGACATGAATAATATATAAATAATGTACAGTGTGTCTGCTGTAAGCGGGCCACCATATACTGATTAGAAGTGCTACCTTTGGCAGATTCACAGATGTTGTGTTTGCGTTAACGGTCACGTTGCGTCCTTGCGTTGTGTTTAACATTACTTTATTATAAATAGGCCTTTACAACGCACAAAAATGTTTCAAACACGATTCAAATAATAACTTTGACAGTATGAACATACAAATTATCAATGTTGCCAACTATAGCACCAATTAAACGAATAATATGACGTTGATGTACAGTGTGTCTGCTGTAAGCGGGCCACCATTGCTAACTTTCTTATTTGAAGAGATAGAAAGACGATTAAATGGACAAAGTTGGGCGATATTATACGACAAATTTAACGGTGGAAAATACAAAACAATTGAACATCAAATACGCGACTTATTCAACAAAATAACATTTTTTTAAATGGAATGCCATATTGAAAATGGTACCATTTAAAAGATTTTTATTATCTGAATATAAAAGTTCATTATCACTATGCCTCTAAAATTAAAAACAAAAGAGTTATTTCAAGTTGAAATTTAAATATTTTATGTCATATTTTGATACAAATACAATATTGTTGCTATGGAAAGAATAAAAACAAATAACGAAATTAATTATTAACTAGTAAACTTAAAAGAATTGTTCAAAATGTTGACCATTTCTTTCACGACAAACGTGTGCTCTTTTTGTCACAGACTTCATTGTTTTAGTCAACATCCTTTTTGATATTAGAGCACAGGCAGCAGTAATTCTGTTTTTTAATTCATCAACCGTATTCACTGGTCTTTGATATACTTTATCTTTAATAAAACCCCAGACAAAAAATCTAGTGGCGTAAGGTCAGGTGACCGTGCTGGCCACGAAACAGGGCCATATGTGCCAATCCATTTTTGAGGGAATCTATCATTCAAATAGTGCCTTGTGTGCTGGAGCACCATCCTGTTGAAAGAACTTCATATTTCGTGCAACGTTTAATGGAATATTATCAAGATAGTTCTCGAAAGTATCTTGAAGAAAATGTAAATATACTTCTTGAGTCAAACTTCTTTCAAGAAAATAAGGGCCAATCAAATATGTCTCTAATACACCTAACCAAACGTTAACACCGAAATGACCTTGAAACTTGTCTGTTGGGTCCAAAAATTATTTTGATCACTCCACCGATAATGAATATTACTGTTAAAGAAGCCATTTTGCGAAAAATAAGATTCATCGGACCATAATATTTGATGGTTAATTCTATAATCCCGTCGATGCTCGTTTAATATCCACTGGCAAAATTCAAGCCTTCTTTCAAAATCACGATCTTGTAAATGATAAATTTTACGACATTTATATGGTTTGAATTTTTTTTTCTTCAAAATTTTTCCTACCGAATCTTTATTAACGTTAGTATTAGTTTCATTTTCTCGTAATGATACTTCTTCTGTATTTTCCATTTTGTGGTAAGTATACGCCAAAACATTTTCTACATTTTCTTCGTTTTCTGTCACTTGATCACGTTTTTTTTTTCTTCACGTAATTTAGCGGTTAGCAATGGTGGCCCGCTTACAGCAGACACACTGTACATCAACGTCATATTATTCGTTTAATTGTTGCTATAGTTGGCAACATTGATAATTTGTATATTCATACTGTCAGTTATTATTTGAAAAATATTTGTATCGTGTTTGAAACATTTTTGTGCGTTGTAAAGGCCTATTTATAATAAAGTAATGTTAAACGCAACGCAAGGACGCAACGTGACCGTTAACGCAAACACAAAATCTGTGAATCTGCCAAAGGTAGTACTTCTAATCAGTCAGAAGAATTCGGTATATTTCTTTGAAATTCGGCTCACTTTTATTTATTGCCTTTATATGGCATACATAAGTATAAATAAGGTTAGTATTATAAAATAATTTAAATAGAAATGGACAGTGACGAAAATATAGTATTTATTTTGTAGATGTGGCAGTTCATGGCCATGTCGATAATATCGATTGCAATCTGTATAACTCTTTTCATAAAGATTCTAAAACCTCTGCAAACGTACCAGTACATGACGTCACACATCTACTTTTATTCAATTTTTATTAATGACGTGCATTGGCTGCTTGAATGATTTGGGTATAAACAGTTATAGAAGGCATAACTAAAAAAAAAACCCTTAACCTTAACAATAAATTTAAAAACTATATACGTATTTCGAGAACTAAGTTCTCATCATCAGTAGAAACTACAAAGTAATGACAGAGAAGTTAAGATTACTCAGCATGTAAACCATGCCAGAGGTCAAAACAGCTCTGAGGATTAAGGGAGAGAACACGGGTTATATAGGGACAGGAGTCATAGGTGAATGGATACCTAATTGGGTAACTAAGATTAAACAAAGTAACTGTCTTATATTAACTCATATAATTTAGAATTTGGGATGGGACCTAGGTCCGCGTTCATTAATTTATCTTTAAATTTATGTATTATCAAACTCTCGTGTGCGTCTAAATATCTATTATTATCAACTTGTTTCAATAATTTTATATTAGAATTGTCAATTTTATGATTATTAATAAACATATGTTGTGCTACACTAGATTTATCAGGATCACCGCTTTTTAAATGATAGAAATGTTCTTTAAATCGAGTATCAATTTGTCTTTTAGTTTGCCCAATATAAACTTTATTACAATCTTTACAGTCAATTTTATAAACACCGGATTTTTTATTATTATCTATTTTATCTTTAGGGTTACCTAATAATGATTTAATGATGTTATTTGATTTATAAGTTACCGTTAAATTTTGATTTTTAAAAATTTTATTTAAACCTTTGGTGGCATTATCATATGATAATGTTATATATTTATTATTATTATTTTTATTATTAGTTGGCGTTAAAGTTGTGAAATCTAATACGGATTGACAATTTTTAAATTTATGGACTAGTTTATCTATAATTTTAACCGGGAATCCATTATATTTAGCTATTTCTTTACCATATTTCAATTCATTTTCAAAACGTGTTTTGTTTAACGGAAATTTGGTCAGTCTATTAATTAAAAAATTAAACGCTGCTAATTTATGTTGCCAAAAATTATTCGAATCAGCTGTTATAGATCGATTAGTATTCGTTGGTTTCCTATATATGTCAAATTCTAATTTAGTTTTGTTTCTAATAACCAGTGTGTCCAAAAATGGTAATTGTTTATTGGTTTCTTTTTCAATCGTAAATTTAATTGATGGGAAACTGAATTTAATCTGGCTAAAAAGTTATCTAAATCACAAGTTTCGGTATTAATAATAGCAAAAATATCATCAACATATCGAATCCAAACTCTAGGACAATCTTTATTATTTTTCTTAAATTCAATTTCAAAGTGACTCATGAATAAGTTAGCCAAAAATGGTGATAAACTATTGCCCATAACTGTACCTTCTTTTTGATGATAAAATTTATTGTTTATTTGAAAATAATTTTGGTTCATACAAAGTTCAGTTAGTTTTAAATACTCATTTATTTTTTCTGAATTTTAGTTTTATAGTTATAGAAGGGAATTAGGGGGACATGGCTTAACCGCAGATTCTTGAGGCTAAAGTAAGACGATTTAACTAAACTTTCCTACCTTTCTGTGATACTCGTCGTTGAGCTTGGCCTTTTCTTTCTCAATTTCTTGATTGATCATAACTTCCTTGGCGCTAAAATCCGGGTCATTTCTCCTCGCCAAATCAACCGCTTGTTGCAGTTTGAACTTTTGAAGTGTTTGCAGTCTTTGAACTTCTTTTTGATAGTGTAAAACGTGCTTAAAAGCGTGAATTAAGAACAAATCTAAGTCTGATGGCTTCAAAGACATCTTCTTTTTGTTGATATCGAACTCTGGGAAGATTATCTCCAGCTCTTCTATGAAATGACATCTTAAAAAGAAGAGAATAATTTGGTTACGAAGTTGTTAGTAAAAAATAAATATTATTAACCTTGCATCAAAGACCATACGCCAGTATCTTTCTGTGATGTCAGCGAGTTGTTTTTCGTTTTCATAGGTGGCTCTAGCTTTACGAATGTCGTCCATAATACGGTCTAGATTTCTTCTCGCTGTTGCTTTTTGGGTGTCTGTAGCACCTTCGCCGATTTCGTCTATGAGGCATTTAAATCTGAAGAGAAATATAGTTATTTACTTATTAAGGCAGGGAAATTCGTCTTTCATGACGATTTGCTTTTCTTGAAGGAAACACTGTGAAATGGAAATATCATTTCTGCATAAGTCTATCTCACACAAACACCCAACCGCGAATTATGCGCATGCTTGGAAACCGCGACTACTATTGGCTAACGAGGAAATCATCATCACTTTTTGCGAATCACAGAATTTTTGTATGTAAATTCTTGATTATAAATATTAGTAATAATAAAAAACATTGACATATTCTGGTCAGGATTAATTTATTTAGGTGACAATAAATTACTGTATGAAACACAAAGCAAATCCTTTCGAAGTGCAACTACAAACAGAAATGAAATTAAACATGTGCTCGCTGCATCACCAGGGCAGCGTTCCAAAACCAAGAATACCGAGTTTTGGCGTAGAGTATGATGTGTTGTGTTTTGGAACGAATGAGAGTTTTGTTGAAGTAAAAAATTGAAACTAAATTAAAAATAATTTTATAAAACTAACAAAACTACTTATAATTACAACATTAATGTCAAGCCCGTAATAAAAGCGCTTTTATGGAGCACTCTCCTCAAGATAATGTGAAAGTATGCTCCATAAAAGTGCTTTTATTATAAAAGTATGCTCGTAATACACGCCAACATATTTACTTATGTTTATTTTCAACCAAAAGCATGTTTTCTTCCTCAAGAAGGCAAATTACTTTCATATGTTGAGAATCGTGAGCATCTACGTTTGAAAATATTGTGGAGTAATTTCTATACCCTCCTTGTTAGTAGAGTAAGTAGAACATCACTTTGGAGTAAATTCTGACTGTTTTGGAACTGGTTGAGTAAACTCTGAGAGTAAGGTTATTAGTTTTGAAACGACTTTGAATAATTTCGTACTCTAACAGGCCTATTCTACTAAAAAAATGTATAACGATATCGTTACTGAACGACTGTCGCTAAGCATTTGGTTAAACGACTTTAATAACGACAAATGCCAAAAACCTATTCTACTAATCATATCGTTATAAATTATCGTTATCAGGATTATAACGATAATATCTAACTTCATGTATATTATGACAGAATAAATTTTCATATATTTTTCAATTAAAATTTGACATATCGATTCATTGTTTGTTTATTTAATTGAATTTGACAATGGATATAAAGAAAAGGGCTTCGAGGACAACTCAAACACAGTATGAAATATATGTTGAAGAACTGGAAAATAACAGTTCATTAAGAATTAATAAATTGTCCACTGAAGAATTGGAAGAAATATGGAGAAGACTTACAAGTCATTTAAATTCTGTGGGACCGGGTAAAAGGATCTGATGTATCAAGCTGTGTACGATTATACACTCTGACATCCCTATACAAATATATAATTTTTAAATACATAGATAGTGCATCTATATTCTATATTATATTATACATGAATATATTAAATAATATTATCTAAGGGTAGAAAAAAGAAAAAGTTTTTTCGTTGCAGAATGTATTTGAAAATTATTTATTTATTATTTACATTCTGCAACGAAAAAACCTTGGATTTTTCTTTTTTCTACCCTTATCAACATGCAAAACAGCCTGGAGTCCTTCGTCCACTAAATATTATCTAAATCTAAATTTTTAAATATATTTCTGAAATATAAATAAAATGTCTAATACTAAAAAGTATAATATATATAATTAGTGTACAAAAGTGAATAAATACTTATCTTTGCAGAATCTCTTTCTCAGCTACAATTAACAAAATATCTTCTTCAGCCATTTTTACTTTTGTTTTCAAAATATGTCAAACTTTACGACTTCAACGATGCATGTGAACTTGTCGTTATTAAACGATATGAAACAACGATATGTAACGATTCGTAACGATAAATAAATTAACAGAATAGGGTTTTGGCAAAAATCGTTATCATAACGACTTATCGCCTAGTAACGAGTCATAACGATACATATTTTTTTTAGTAGAATAGGCCTGTAAGAGTAGGATTTTGGAACGCAGCCCAGCCAGTGACGCTGTCAGCATTAGCCAATAGTAGTCAAGATTGGGTGTTTGTGAGAGATAGACTTATGCAGGAATGATATTTCCATTTCACAGTGTTTCCTTCACCTACTCTTATGGGAAAGATATGAGCATTAGCAATATATTAGTTAATAGATATATGGCCACTATACTGATTAAACCGAAAAACAAGTCAAGAGACAAACTATATTAAACAATTTAAAATAATGAAGCAAAATATATTAAATACTCCTGTCAGTACATTTTCAGTTTAATCATAAGTCTATCTCTCACAAACACCCAACCGGCAATTATGCGCATGCTCGGAAATCTTGACTACTATTGGCTAACGCTGACAGCGTCGCTGGCTGGGCTGCGTTCCAAAATCCTACTCTTAAGAGTACGAAATTATTCAAAGTCGTTTCAAAACTAATAACCTTACTCTCAGAGTTTACTCCAAAGTGATGTTCTACTTAATCTACTAACGAGGAGGGTATAGAAATTACTCCACAATATTTTCAAACGTAGATGCTCACGATTCTCAACATATGAAAGTAATTTGCCTTCTTGAGGAAGAAAACATGCTTTTGGTTGAAAATAAACATAAGTAAATACGTTGGCGTGTATTACGAGCATACTTTTATAATAAAAGCACTTTTATGGAGCATACTTTCACATTATCTTGAGGAGAGTGCTCCATAAAATCGTTTTTATTACGGACTTGACATTAATGTTGCAATTATAAGTAGTTTTGTTAGTTTTATAAAATTATTTTTAATTTAGTTTCAATTTTTTACTTCAACAAAACTATCATTCGTTCCAAAACACAACACATCATACTCTATGCCAAAACTCGGTATTCTTGGTTTTGGAACGCTGCCCTGATGATGCAGCGAGCACATGGTTTGACTTTGACGTTTGATTTCATTTCTGTTTGTAGTTGCACTTCGAAAGTATTTGCTCTGTGTTTCATACAGTAATTTATTGTCACCTAAATAAATTAATCCTGACCAGATTGTATTCCTATTATTTTTACAGCACAACAAAGTAAATTATTTAATTCAAATTTAGCACTAGAATATGTCAATATAGTCGTTAATAAACAGAACTCTGTGATTCGCAAAAAGTGATCATGATTTCGTCTTTAGCCAATAGTAGCCAAGGTTCCCAAGCATGCGCATAATTCGCGGTTGGGTGTTTGTGTGAGATAGACTTATGCAGAAATGATATTTCCATTTCACAGTGTTTCCTTCAAGAAAAGCAAAGGATCCGCAATATATTAGTTAATAGGTATATGTATAGTGGCTTCACTGATTTTGTTAATAACCCTGAAGTATGTGTCAAATAGTTAACACGGTTCCAGCTAACACCGGTGTTAGAACCGTGATCGTGGTACCATCCAATGAGTTCTTCAATGACGAGATGGTCAAAGACGTAATTTGATTTTGCGAATCTATAGCTGCATTCTTTTTACCAATATCTAACCTCACTTGTTCTCAAAATGAGATGAGATTGAAGTGAGGTGAGCTGAGATAGTTGCTTAACAAATAGAACGCAATATGAGAGATCGAAACAGCAGTACTCACTTGTTTGCGCGTTCTCTAGCTAATGTACTTTAATTGAAGTTTAATGGAAGTTTGTCTACTTACTGTTCTATATCCTTCACAGTGTTTTTTACAGTGTCTTCTGCCTCATCCAAGATACAGTTCTTCTTTTCCGTGCTGATCTTCAAATTATTCCATATCTTCGCGTCTAGTTTATCTACGGAGGTTTCTACTAGCGTTTCTACTTCTTGTGAATATTTCTTGAAGGCATTTTGTGCATCGCAATAAGTTTTTATTGCGTGGGCACCTTTTTCACCAATTTTAACTTCTAAATCTGCCAATGTTTTAGGAGATGATTCTGAGGCTGTTTGTTTGGGCTTTTCTTTCACTAGTGCAGAAAAGAGATAGTTATAAATCAGTGGAAAGTGTAATGGGGATTATACATTTTTTTTTCAAACAAAAAGGGAACTGTAGTTGAAATTTAAATATCTTAAATAAAAAGGAAGTGACTACTATTTTATACAGGTTGTTAAAAAAGCGGGCCATAGGCGTTTAATATAGGAAATCAGTTTTTCTTTGCGCAAAACTTCTCATTTAATTTAAGACAAAAATGTTCAAATAAATGTTGTACACAATTAAATCCTACATATAAATCACTAATCAGATTTTATTTTGCTTGTTTAGTTAATCTATAAAATCCAATTTGAAATTTGAAAAAAAATGTTCATTTGTAGCGATAGCCATGGAATTTAAAAATAATTACAAAGAAATATATATGAAGTAATTTTCTAGAATTTGTTAGAAAAATTTGTTATTATATTATCAACAAACATTTTAATACAACAATTAATTTACATCTTTCATTTTAATAAGAGTTTATTTTTATGATACATGAATTTATATGACAGTGCCTTTTAAATTGATTGTTATAAAATTATCAATAATCATATTAAATCACGTATCGTAGAACGAAACAAACAATTTAATTCAAGTATCACAGAAATAAACAATCGTTTTAATTCATGTGTCGTGAAAATACAGAGTCAATTTAATTCATTCATATAAATGTTATTTCATTTCTATGATACTTGAATTTTTACGTTTGTTTAGGGACTAACAACAATCATATAAATTGAATAAACATAATATTAAACTAATGTTAAAAAGAAGGTTGTGTGTTGACTATTGATTTAAAATGTTTGTTTAAATAATTTGTAATTATATTATCAACAAACATTTTAATTCAACAATCAGTTTAAATCTTTCTTTTTAATGAGAGTTTATTTTTTCGATATATTAATTTGTATGACTGTTTTAAAATTTGGGAATAAATGCTAAAACGGCATTCCATATTTCTGTGTAGAATTTAATTCTCTACAACATATATTTGAAATATTTTTGTCTAAAATTAAATGGGAAGTTTTGCGCAAGGAAAAACTGATCTCCCATGTTAAACTTCTATGGCCCGCTTTTTAGTTAACACCCTATATATCAGAAATAAAGTTTTGGGGAATGCTTGTGACGTCATAATCCCAAAAACAAGAGAGAGAGAGAGACAATCGCCGCAATTCTGAAAGAAAGTTGTTAAGACTTGGCAACATTGCTATAGCAAATAACCAGTAATAATTGCGAACACTGAATAAAACATGAAAGTGACAGTCTTTATATTTGTTTGTAATGGTTATAATTTTTAGCAACGTTGCTAAGACTTAACAACTTCCTTACAGAATTGGGGTGATTATTTGTCCGTAATGAATCAGAACTATGAATGTCAAAGAAAGTAGAGTGAATAAAATAATAATTAATAAAGCAAAAGAAAACATTTACCGACGTCTATTTTGTTTGCAGTTTGAACTCGAATTTCTTCGAATTTGGTGTCCTTATCCTCCTTAACAAGAGCGGGAAACACAGGTCTTGGTGCTATACAAGTTTAAACGGGTTAGTAGGTACGCAAGCGCACACAAAATGGTGGTTAATCTTACAAACAAAATGGTGGCAAGTACATCAGGATAAAATTTACAGAGAACTTTACGGGAGAAATTATTAAACGTCAAACAAACAAAGAATCAATTGTTTCCATGGCTTACTTGACTAAAAAACTAATAAAATAGTTTACAAAATTTAAATTTTTAACCGTAAATAACTCGTTTATTTGAAAAAATTGTACATAAACAACATTACCTTATTGGAAAGAGAAAAAAATACTCTTTCCAATAAGATAATAAAAAATATATGGTTCCATTTAAAAAATATATATATTATCCAAATTTTGAGAACCGCTGACACAAATATTATTTTGTCTACTTGACCAATTTTCTAATATAAAATGGCACAATTTTGCTAATTTAACCAACCTCGTATCTCTTCAAATAAAAAAGTTACCAATAGTGAGCAAGCTTATTGAGACACCTGTATATCAAAAATTAGAAAATATCATTCTATTATTATTACTATTAAACGTTTGTATAGTAAAACTGAAATGTGTCTCAGTGTCAATGTCAATCGTATTTTCGTTACACACTTCACGCTGAACAATATTCATAGCTACTACTGACATCTATTGGGTGATTTTATAATTATAAAATTCCTGCTAAATACAAATTCTTCATACATTTAACTAAAATTGCAAAAAACTTTCTCACCGTATACTCCTCGATCATTGATAAATACTTATAATTTTATCACAACTTCCTCAAGCACGTTGCTTTTAGGTAACACCCCCTCCACCTTCGGCGTCGGGCTTTCGGTAACTGTCATAAAATTATTTCGTAATTATCAATGTCCTCGGGATATTATAGCTGATAAGAGTCCCACTATTTACGCTATCTATATTTTAAATACTATTTAATATAATTTAACGAAATTTGGTATCTAGGGGTTATCCTACATGCCCGTTTCAACTAAAATATTTTCAAAGCAGTATCACTTCCGGTTTGACCGGAAATTGACCTCAACTTTCTTATTTTAAATAGAATACACTATATTTTATTTTACCATTGAATGCAGCGGAAAATTTTACATATGAAGCAATAAAAACATTTTACTCATGATCAACTACTTCCGGCGTTATTCAACTTTTTTTGATTTTTTGTCTGAAATCCGGCACATTTTCAAAACTCTGTATATCGGGAACGAGATCGAATTTTTATAATCTGAAAAAAGCCTTTTATAAAGGAGATTTTAAGCTACATTATCCATAGAGGAATCCTCGATTATTTATAAAAATGTGACGGGTACGTTACACCAAAATTACATTTGACAAACTTCAAAAAAGACAATTTTTTTAAATGGAACCCCCCCTTTTTTATTACATAAATGTGTAGTACGACAAAAAATAAGGGTACTTTGTGTAACATGTCCTATGTTGAAAGTTGATAGAATTTTAGTAAATTAGAAAAACATGTAATCTGGGTATAAGTATTTTATGTATTACATGTTTTTCTAATTTACTGAAATTCTATCAACTTTCAACATAGGACATGTTACATAAAGTACCCTTATTTTTTGTCGTACTACACATTTATGTAATAAAAAAGGGGGGGTTCCATTTAAAAAAATTGTCTTTTTTGAAGTTTGTCAAGTGAAATTTTGGTGTAACGTACCCGTCACATTTTTATAAATAATCGAGGATTCCTCTATGGATAATGTAGCTTAAAGTCTCCTTTATAAAAGGCTTTGTTCAGATTATAAAAATTCGATCTCGTTCCCGATATACAGAGTTTTGAAAATGTGCCGGATTTCAGACAAAAAATCAAAAAAAGTTGAATAACGCCGGAAGTAGTTGATCATGAGTAAAATGTTTTTATTGCTTCATATGTAACATTTTCCGCTGCATTCAATGGTAAAATAAAATATAGCGTATTCCATTTAAAATAAGAAAGTTGAGGTCAATTTCCGGTCAAACCGGAAGTGCCACGGCTTTGAAAATATTTTAATTAAAACGGGCATATTGGATAACCCCTAGATACCAAATTTCGTTAAATTATATTAAATAGTATTTAAAATATAGATAGCGTAAGCTCGTCCTGAGACATCCTGTATATGACTTAAAAGAATATAATAAATATTGTTACTACGTTATAAATATTTTTTATCGTGTAATAAACTTACGCTCACCCATTAGTCCTAGTACATCAAACGTAGACACAACTTCACATAAAATAACATATGATTTGTACAAAACTTTTGGATTATTAATAAAACTAGTATCTTCTTCTAGCTAGCTTAAGAAAAAAAAAAAATTAAAATTTTTGAACATTTTAGAATTTTTTAAAGCTTACTTTTAATATGCAGACATAGTCCAACAATATAGCACTTCCCTTAGACATAGTTTCGCTATATATAAAATATTGGCTTTTATCTTCAAAATTTCCGCCTTCATCTGAACGAAAAATTAATAAGTAAAGAGATATCGCCAAATAAAGTTTTAACATTGAATTCCCTATATTCGGAAAAAAATAGATACCCGGTATATGTATATATATACAGTGTGTCCCATTTAGAAGTGCCACCATTGGGATCTCGAGAACTATAAGAGATACATAGTCGGTTAAATGGAACTTTTTGTGCGCCTTTGAAAGGCCATCTCAGATGTGCTTTTGTTTTTCCAAATATTCTCATAGGGCACTAGATAATGACGAAAAACTGAATATTGTTGATTTTTTCTTTCTCAAATAACTTCTAAACTATTAGTAATTGAGAAAAACGTTTCAAATATAAAAGATAGATATTTTTATTAACTAACCAGTGGCGTACGAAATAAATTTTTATATCCGTAAATATTCGAGATATAACACAAACTTATATGTTTTTAAATGGAACCCATATCTTATTTTAGTCTCAAAAAAATAAATATTTTTTTCTCTTTTCAATGATGTAAGGGTTATTATGTTTTATATTTTTTTTGCTCCTAAAATTTAATTTTTCTCTTTATTTTCCTGAATTTTCTTATTATTTTGTCTAACAAAATAAATTATTGAAATACAAGGAGTATTTCCCAATAGAAATCTACCAATATTTTCAAAATAATTGTAAATTGAATACAAAATAAGGAAAAAAATAATAATTTTGAAGGCAAAACAAATATAAAACATAATAACCCTTACATCGTTGAAAAGAGAAAAAAATATTAATTTTTTTGAGTCTAAAATCAGATATTTATTTATTTATTTATTTATTTAACATAAAGATCAACAGGTCTAATGACCCAATAACAGATCAAAAAAAAAAACATATACAAAAATATATAACGAAGATACACATATAATAATAATAATATAGTAGATCATAAGAAAAGAATTACAAATTAATCAAATGAGTCAGCCAGAATTTTTGAACATTGGTTCCTAAAAGCAGAAATTGAAATACTGAAAATACCAACCTGATTATAAATTGAATTCAAAAGCGTGCACGTAGAAAATAGCGGAGATTTCAAAAGCACATTTGTAGAAGCTCTAGACAGGTAAAAACATTTATTGTTTCTAGTTGTGTTTGAAGGAGCATGGAAGGAAAGGAGAGAAAGGGTTTCAGGATCATCAACCAAATTATGAATAATTTTATATAGATAAATTAAGTAAGCACATTGGCGTCGAAGGGAGAGTTTAACAAAGTTGAAAGACTGAAGTAAAGTATTATATGAATAATCGACGGAAGGATAATGCCGATGTTTTTTAAAGTACAAAAATTTTAAAAATTTACGTTGCACTGATTCAATTATATTATCATATTTGTCGTAAAACGGGTTCCAAATAGTACTACAATATTCCAGTTTGGACCTGACAAAAGCATTATAAAGAGTGATAATTGAATCAAGGTTAGTGAAAGATCTAGTATTTCTTTTTATGAAACCTAGCATTTTTAAAGAAGAAGAGACAACATTAGTGATATGTGGAGAAAATGATAATTTTACATCGAATGTTACACCTAAATCTTTAATAGTAGTAACACGTTCTAGGGTAGTGTTATCTATTGAATACGGATATATAAAAGGTGTTTTCCTTGAGTAAGAAATTGTTTTACATTTTGTCACATTAAGAAATAGTTTATTTGAAATACACCAATTATTTATGTTATTTAAATCATCTTGCAGCGACAAACAATCAGAGAGATTCAATACTGAGCCATATATTTTCAAATCATCGGCAAAAAGGAGTTTTTTATTTTTGATAACTGTGGTAATATCATTAATGAAGATAAGGAAAAGCAAAGGACCAAGGTTAGAGCCTTGGGGGACACCTGAAGTGGCAGAAATAGGAATAGAGTTATGTCCCATATAATTAACATACAACAATCTATTATCTAAGTAAGATGACATGAGGCGTTTTAAGGAAGAAGAAAATCCAAAAGCGTCCAGTTTATGAATAATAATACTATGATTTATACAATCGAACGCCTTGGAAAAATCGGTATATGCAACATCGACTTGTTTGTTACCGTCCAGTTCAGATGAAATAAACTGAGTAAAAGAGAAGAGATTTGTAGATGTAGACCTTTTCGCCATAAAACCATGTTGGTAAATAGTTATTAAATTACTAATATTTGGATAAATAGATTGATAAATTATCATTTCAAAAATTTTACTTATATTGGAGAGTATAGCTATTGGTCTGTAGTTCATTATATTGTTATTGTTACCACTTTTAAAAACTGGTACTATGCGCGCTACTTTCCATGAATTTGGAAATGAACAAGTTTTTATGCATAAGTTAAAAATATGATAAAAAGCATTTGATAATGGGGTAGAACAGTCTTTGATGATAAAATTGGGGACTAAATCAGGACCAGTGGATTTATTATTTTTAATTTGTTTTATAGCATTGCCAATTTGCTCATGGGTAATATTGCTGATATTTATTGTTTGGTTGGTAAGAGGACTTATTTTAGGAAAAGAGGAGGGTTTGGAGGAGGAATAAACACTTTTGAAATATGACGCAAAACCATTTACAATTTCACAAGGAGTTTTTAGTATAGAATCATTTAAAGTCATACAAGATGGAATTCTAGAATTATTAGTTTTACTATTGATAAAACCCCAAAATTTATTTGGATCAGATAAAAGAGAATTTTGAGCTTGTGTTACATAGGCATTATAAGCCTTTTTTATTTTTAATTTTATTTGGGAACGAAGACGTTTGTACCGATTAAAATAATAAGTATTAGATGGATTCTTATTATGCATTTTGAATAGCCTTGTCTTTTCTTTTATATCGTTTATAATTTCAAAAGATATGGGTTCCATTTAAAAAAATATAAGTTTGTGTTATATCTCAGAAATTTACTGATATAAAAATTTGTTTCGTACGCCACTGGTTAGTTAATAAAAATATCCATCTTTTATATTTGAAACTTTTTTCTCAATTATTAATAGTTTAGAAGTTATTTGAAAAAGAAAAAATCAACAATATTCAGTTTTTCGTCATTATCTAGTGCCCTATGAGAATTTTTGGAAAAATAAAAGCACATCTGAGATGGCCTTCCAAAGGCGCACAAAAAGTTCCATTTAACCGACATCGTATCTCTTATAGTTCTCGAGATCCCAATGGTGGCACCTCTAAATGGGACACACTGTATACACACACACGCACGCACGCACACACACACACACACACACACACACACACACACACACACACACACACACACACACACACACACACACACACACACCGGGTGTCTACTTTTTTTAATCTTGCAAAATATTAATTAAAATAGAATTTCTTTCTATAGTAAATATTATTAATTACTTATTATATTCTTTTAAAGTCATTTAGAAGTTAATTTTAAATCCAAACAAACTTATAATTAATATATTATTCATTATTAATCTAGCAATAATGTTTATAAATTATTAGGACAGTACAAAATAAAATAAAACTCACGTGTGTAGTCTGATGTGACGCCTTCAATTTTACCTTTCCTCTTCGCTGGATCGCCTTTAAGCATTTCTTTAAATTTGTACCCTAGTAAGTTGAACGACTCTAAGAAGGTTCTTTCTTCTTGGAATATAACTCTGTAACAATATATAAAAAAAATCTGATGTGGCCAACACAAAACCTCCCGCTATTTAATTTTTACATACATACATACATACATAAAATCATACGATTCCCACTTAGGGGGCTAGCAAATACCCGGAAACAATAGTAACAATAAGAAAAGGGATAAGAGTAAGAGCTCAGCTGACTCACTTCACTCTTTAACTTTAACAACATTCTTCTTTCGCCTTGTCCACAATCATCATAGCAATCATACATAACAACATATTAAAGTGACTGATTTTCGGTAGCGAATAACCGCATCCGGACCACAATAATAGTTACGCAACAATCTTCCTTCGCCACACTTTCCTATCCATTTTTATTAATTTAAATACATACTTACGTATTTACTAACGCTGCAAACTGTTCCATTGCATAAAACTATTGATTTATTTACTATTTTCTTTTTAAAATGTCACTATTATTAATTTGAAGTGATTAGTTTTTTGACAGTGATATTTACTGTAAGTTACATTCATTTGAAATATGAACTGTGTAACAAAGGAATTGTGTTTATCTGAGGCTTTGCGACTAATAAAAAAAAATATTTTTAAATTTATCTGTAAAATATATACAGAGAATTTATTTTAACATGCAACATATGGCGAATCACTTCCATGGTTACTCACTATTGTCAAAAAATGACAGCAATGTAAAATTTGTCCATTTTAAAATGCAACATTATAAATAATATTGTAGTACAGGAGATACCTCCAAAACACATCACAAATGCTGTCAATTCTTATTACAACCGACTAGAATATTGCCTCAGAGTGATTGGGGGTATTTTTAAATATTTATTACATGAATTTTTGTAAGCTAAAGTTTTTTAAGATGTACAACATTCATGTTTTGATTTTTTGTTAATCGTATGTAGGCTAATTTATAGGAAATTAGTTTTGATAATACAAAACTACAAATTTTGTATGTTGCATTTTAAAATGGACAAATATTACATTGCTGTCATTTTTTGACAATAGTAAGTAACCATGGAAGTGATTCGCCATATGTTGCATGTTAAAATAAATTCCCTGTAGAAAAAGTATTAATGTATTCCAGTAGAAAATTCAATAATCTTTAATTTTCATAAGACATAAAATGCGAAAAAATGACATTCAATGGTATTTTTTGAAGAAACACCATTATGAGCTTCAGGTAAAGTGCCATTTCCGGTTATCCGATTTACACCAAAAGCTAATGGCTTCTTTTCATATTAGAATAGGGTATAAATACAAGGTTTCAGAATTTTCTGAATGATAGTATTTGAGTTAGAGCGAAGACAAAATCCATACACATACACACACACACACACACACACACACACACACACACACACACACACACACACACACACACACATACAGACATCATCGTGAAAATGTTAAACTTGGATTCTAGGTACCTTAAAACGTGGTCATTTACTAAAATCTCGATATGTGATTTTTAACACGATCCCTATACCTCCCTTACCAACGGTAGCGGGAGGTAAAAAACGTATGTCTTAAATTTAATTAAATGCCAATTTGACACAAGATTTGCATGACATATTGTCAAATATGTTAGCCAAAGAAATTAAAGCTTTTCTTGTTGTATCGTACTTTAGAAATGGAAATAAATTAGAAAACAGCGAATGGCAATATTCTGAATGATAGTATTTGAGTTAGAGCGAAGACAAAATCCATACACATACACACACATACATACACACACACACATACACACACACATACAGACATCATCATGAAAATGTTAAAATTGGATTATAGGGACCTTAAAACGTGTTCATTTACTAAAATTTCGATATGTGATTTTTAGCACGATCCCTATACCTCCCTTACCAAGGGTAGCGGGAGGTAAAATCACACATATTTAAAGATATGCACGTGGTGTACTCTCCACGCCAGCAATGAATGCCCGTGAGGTGACGCCTCAATCAAAAAATCTTGGAATCCCCTACTGAATAAAACTCGATTTCTGGACTGATATTATCTTTATTGAAAACACAAAATTGTTTCACAACGTTTCGGATGCTAAAATCTGCTTCCGTCATCAGGTGAACTGATACTGTATCAGTTCACCTGATGACGAAAGCAGATTTTAGCATCCGAAACATTGTGAAACAATTTTGTGTTTTCAATCAAGATAATGTCAGTCCAGAAATTGAGTTTTATTCAGAGTAATACATTGCGAGTTAAAGTTTAAATCCCCTACTATTTTACATCTACAATAATTATCATACGGTTGGCTACACTGCATATTCTTACTTGAAAAACCCGTCAGCACCAGGGACATTCTGGCCCACCCAGTTCCTGAAGTCCCTATCGTAGGCGGCATAGCCGATAGTGGCTCCGCCGATGACCGCGACGGCTCCTATGGTGTAAGCTGTCCCAGTGCTTGCCTTTTTCTTAGGATGGGCCTTGTTTGCGTAGCCTCGGACGTTGCGAAGAATGGGGTACTGCAGACCGTAGCGAGTACACTAAACAAAAAAAAGAGAAAATTAATTTAATAGGATCAAAATGTGGCGATAATCTTTTGAGAAGTTTTTGGGCGATATATTTTGAGGTCATAATGAATGAATGAAACCCAAAAACCTTCATTTCGATGCGTAATTTTTTGTTTTAGCAGTTTGGTACTAGATGACATTTACTTAAATTTTTGATCGTCATAAATCAGAATGGGCCCATAAACTAAATTTTTTAAATATTTTTATTCAATTTTGACGTTTTAAACTGTCATTATTAACTCCATAGCATCATAGCAACAACTATAAGTAACACTTTTTTCACATGTGAATTAAAAATTTTTTTAAATCACTCTCACAAAATTTTAACTCACTCTGGCATTCTGCAACAAAAAATGCATTTAAAAATAACATCAAGAACGAAAATAACACTTACCACATAATTTATTAGACATTATCAGCCCTTTTCATTATTTTTTACGACATAAATGACAGACAATGAAGCTTTTTAAATATGTGACTTGACGTCTATCAGCGACGATTGTCATGCTTAGCCTACTAACTGATCAATTTTTTATTTTGTCAAAATTAAATATTATAATGGTTTTTATTATTATTTCGTCAAAATTGAATAAAATATTGTACAAACCACGTGAGCGAAGAATTTAACTCACTCGCCCCTCGGGCTCGTGAGCTAAACTTTCTTCTCATGAATAAACATTACCTTAGCTCACTTGGTGTGTAAATATCTATTAAATGAAAGTTCGTTTAATTTTGAAGCAATTCGTGGTATCAAATAAATAAATATATCATCACGGCATATTACCCATTTCTGGGTGTGCCAGTATCTACAAACACATGTAGACATCGGTAATGATGACGATATGTTTTACCGTGTGGGCGCTTACCAGGCGTCACCTCACGGGCACTCATAGCTGGTGTGGAGAGTGCACCACAGGGGTCACTTTTGTGCCATTTAAAATTGGAAATATTTGGCGTCTGTCGGGATCGAACCCGGTTCCCCCAGGTTCGCGACCAAACACTCAGGCACGCGGCCATTCGTGGTATCAAAAAGTCATAATTGTTTTTTATATAGCTGCATTTGATTTTTAAAGAAACCTATAGCTATCTTTCTCACACCAGTTTCTGTAGTAGGCAGCGTGAGAAAGATACCAATAGTGTGACGTCATCTGTGGCCTGGAAATAAATTCAAATATCTCGCAAAGTAATTATTAAAAAAATGTTTATTTTAACTTAATCGTTATTTATTTAGCAGTACTTTAAGAATAAAGTGTACATTTTATTATTTTTAAAGTTTATGGGCCTATTGACATGAATTTTCAAATTGGCGATTCAAAATGTGTAAAAAAAGCTTAATCAACATGGATCCGATCTTCAATAATTTCTGAGATAACTTCGTAACCATTAGAAAGTAAAAAAATGTGTTATATAAAATGTTATTGTTTTTTATAGTCGATTTACTCTCATAGAAAAAATTTTGCTCGACCACCAGTTTTTGTTCGATTCTTATACAAAATGGCTTCTTTCTCAAAAACAGTTGAAGATCAGACCTATGTTGATTATACTTTTTTTACTCATTTTGGTCAGTACTATATGCTTTCATAATTTGTGACATTGTTTAACACCTGTATATCAGTGTTGTGTCAATCTGTCACTGATATAATGAATTTTACGTTTTTTTTTGAAAAGTTTAGAAACATAAAACTTATATTAAAGGATATTTTAAATAGCCAGCAATCTTTAGAAAGTTTATGTAAACGGGAGAAAATAATATATTATGGACATCCATACTAATATAATAAATGCGAAAGTAACTCTGTCTGTCTGTCTGTCTGTTACGTTTTCACGCCTAAACCGCTAAACCAATTTTGATGAATTTTGGTATAGAGATAAATTGGACTTTGGAGAAGGACATAAGCTACTTTTTATCTCGAAAATAAAACTTAAAGGGGTGAAATAGGGATGAAAGTTTGTACCGCTCTATTAGTACAGTTGCACAAGTGAATAATGAATTGAACGTCACTGACGCATGGTGAGTAATTCTTTGGTTAATTGGACAATGAAATTTTTGTAATTGGCGTGTAGGGCAAGATAAAACTTTCGTGAAATAAATTGAATTATCAAAATGAATCGAAAGCATAAGCAAGGTTCTACAATAAATATTTCACAAAGTACAGTAAAAAGGATTCTGGTGAAAACAAAAAGAAATTTAAATAATTCAGAATCAAAATTAAATTCTCCGGGAAAGAACAAAATTGAAAATTTTGATTTCCATGTATTTCTCATATTCTTTCTCACATCTATTACTTTTACAGCGTAGTGTTATTTGATTAGAACAAATAAACGTTCAAATACAAAAGATTAAATTTGATTACAACAATGAAAAGTTGTACAGTTAATAACAATGTAGTTTTATTTGATTACAACAATTTTCACCTACAGTAGACTAAATCTGATTGCAATAATAAAAATAACTATCACACAAATTATTGTCATCATTGTTAACTATATTGATTATTGTAAGAAAAAAAAAATTAATTGAGATTTTGATTTTTTCTTTATTTAATTGTTAATATTAAATCCATACTAATACCTATAATACAATTATTTTTTTATCTATAGTAAAGTTTTAACCGTTAGCAGATTTTCGATATTTGTCGGAGAGATAGCTTGCATCATATGTACATAAGTAAAAGTACCCGAGACATGTTTAGAAAAGGCGCTTTTAGGTGCGGTGCGGGGATCGGGCGGAGCCTGTTACATGTACGATGCGAGGCAGGTTGCCGGCTCCCTACGCAGCGCATGTCTCCGAAGTAAATGTGAAAAATTACTGGTACACGTGTAGCTAATCGTTATTTTAGCTTTACCCGTGCGAAGCCGGGGCGGGTCAGCTAGTAATTAAATAAAATACAGTATAAATTATTAAATAAAATACAGTATTTCCTCTAAAAATATCATTTCAAGTAATGTCGTATGTCATTTGTTTCAGATCATATTTACAAAAAAACAAAAGAATAGATGTTCATATGTTTTACGTGAAATAATAAACAACAACAATACAGGTGGTAACTATTATTTTTGGCAGAAGATTTAGTGAAAGCTTAAAGTAAAAACAGAGAAAAAGTGTTTTAAAGTACCAAATTGACAGATTGAGGTTAGAATTTTTGTTCCGGGATAATAATCAGTAAAAATATGTAAAGGTATATAAAAATTATATAAGATATGTATTAGTATGAGGTCATCAGAATAAAACCAGATTTATAAATAAAAACTAGTATTTAATCATAATTTTCATAGGTTTTCAATAAATTTATACATATAATTTCGTTTTAACATTAAAAGTTATAGAATATCATCTGATATTTGTCAATTCCTAAACATTTTTAGTTTTCCAATATGTATAAAGGTATAAATCTACCTATGACATAACACTTGTCATCCAAAAAAAAAATATCGTGAAATTATTACTTACTTTTGTCAGACATCCGTTTGGCAGTTTTGTGACAATCATAATCATTTTCCTATTTTTGTATTTTTTCTTTTGATTTTAACAATACAAACATTCACAATCTTTAGTCGTTTTAAGACCCCATTGACGTACGGTCAGAAATGCTTCGCTTGATTGTCAGAGGTGAGTGAAATACGTAGAAAAAGAGACCACAAACACTGAGATTTCGAAATTTTGAAGATAAATTTGGTGACTGCCTGATACTGTTTAGGATAAATGAAAATCTACGCGAATTATGTCATAATTACATGGATTTTGGTGTGGCAAATGTTTTAGGAAATATTTGTGGTTAGAATCTGGGGATATTTTTAGCTAATTGGAAACACTGACAAATTTAATGCATGTGATAGTTTTATTAAGTTATTGTATGACAAAGTTAATTGATTTGTATTATTAATAATGTATTTATAGATTTGGAAATAGTTCAGATTTACATGTGAAATCTAGGTTCAAATTTAGTGATATTTTTCGTATATTGGAAACATTGACACATATTTTAATATATCACAGCTCGTGTAACAAATAAAAATAACGTATTCTTGAGCTCATTTTGAGCAAAAAATGTCCGAAAACTTTTCGTTAAGAGTTACAGGCCTTGAAAAATGCAACTCATCAAACACATTTTTATTAATAAGTCTGATATTAGTCGCATTAAAATTTTGAAACTTGGTATGAGAATACTACTTATTTAGACGCATATTTATGCTTTCTTTTGTTTCTGTGTCTTAACCAGAGGCGTCTCATATGGGATGGGGGAGACATGAAAATTTTTTATCGTCATTTTTTGACCTATTCACATTTTTTTATTTTTATCTATAAAATATTACATAAAATACACAAAAAGGTACTCTTGATAAAACTTGATATACGCAGTAGTTTTTGAGATATTTTAATTTTTAGAAAAAAATAATTATCCAAAATATTTGTTTATAGTTAAAAATATAAAACATAATAACCCTTACATCAATGAAAAAAGAAAAAAATAATTATTTTTTTGAGACTAAAATCAGATATAGGTTCTATTTAGTAAAATATAAGTTTGTGTTATATCTCGAAAATTTACGGATATAAACACTTATTTTGTACGCCACTGGTTAGTTAATAAAAATATCTATCTTTTATATTTGAAACGTTTTTCTCAATTACTAAGAGTTTAGAAGTTATTTGAAAAAGAAAAAATCAACAATATTTAGTTTTTTGTCATTATCTAGTGCCCTATGATAATTTTTGGAAAAACAAAAGTATATCTGAGATGGACTCCCAAAGGCGCACAAAAAGTTCCATTTGACCGACGTCGTATCTCTTTAAATGGGCCACACTGTATATATATACAGTGTGTCCCATTTAGAAGTGCCACCATTGGGATCTCGAGAACTATAAGAGATACGATGTCGGTTAAATGGAACTTTTTGTGCGCTTTTGAGAGGCCATCTCAGATGTGCTGTTGTTTTTCCAAAAATTCTCATAGGGCACTAGATAATAACGAAAAACTGAATATTGTTGATTTTTTCTTTTTCAAATAACTTCTTTTTATTAACTAACCAGTGGCGTACGAAATAAATTTTTATATCCGTAAATTTTCGAGATATAACACAAACTTATATTTTTTTAAATGGAACCCATATCTAATTTCACTCTCAAAAAAATCATTATTTTTTTCTCTTTTCAATGATGTAAGGGTTATTATGTTTTATATTTGTTTTGCCTTCAAAATTATTATTTTTTCCTTATTTTGTATTAAATTTATAATTATTTTGAAAATATTGGTAGATTTCTATTTAGAAATACTCCTTGTATTTAAATAATTTTTTTCCGTTAGAAAATTTTGTTCAAAACTCGTATCAAACTAATTTTTATAATATTTTGTATCTGGTCGGCCTTGGCACATTATAGTGTAATTTGTAATTATTTCGATCAAATACAATATAATTAATAAAACTAATAATGTTTTTTTGGGAAATAATAAGAAAGTTCAGGAAAATAAAGAGAAAAATTAAATTTTAGGAGTAAAACAAATATAAAACATAATAACCCTTATATCATTGAAAAAAGAAAAAAATAATGATTTTTTTGAGGCTGAAATCAGATATGGGTTCCATTTAAAAAAATAAAAGTTTGTGTTATATCTCGAAAATTTACGGATATAAAAATTTATTTTGTACGCCACTGGTTAAATAATAAAAATATCTATCTTTTATATTTGAAACGTTTTTCTAAATTACTGATAGTCATCGTATCTCTTATAGTTCTCGAGATCCCAATGGTGGCACTTCTAAATGGGACACACAGTATTGTAGATTATAATTTGGTTTGACGTTTCATTATAGGTATACAGTATACCTTAATAAATTATTCATTATATGTTTGAATTTTAAAATAATTATGTAATTTTTATATGAAATAACCTATTTTTCCAGCTGTTACAAATGTTCGCTTAAATCCATGCGCCATTTTGCCTCAAAGGACGCCCCCTACCTTAACCAAAATATGTCAACCCCAATTTCATAATTTAACATGTCCTCCGCTACCCCAGCCATTAATACACCAAAAAAGTCTTCTCCAGAATCCAGAAATTCTCAAACTTTCCCAAACAGTACGCTCTCTAACCAAATTCTCCCTCAAAAAAGGCAAAAGGAAAACTGTTAAAGCAGTTCTCAAACGTTTCTACCGTCTCGAATGGGGTGGTTGGATTCGAACCAAGGCTGGAAGACGAAAGAAACTCTGGAAGAAATCCGAGTCACAAAAAAGGAGACTCAGACAACATGTTTTGGTAAATGGAACTCAAAGTTGGCTGTTGGATAAAATGGTTACTAGATATTGGAGAAGACCAAAATATTATGTTGAAGATCCTTATGAACCATATCATAAAAGAGAGGAATTTTATATTACTAGAAAAAAGCCACAACCCTATTAAAATATTGTTTAAATATTAATAGTTAATAATATGTATTTGTTTCATAATAAATAAATAAATTCACATTTGATTTTTATTTTATTACTTACAGGGTTCAAAACATTTTATTTTAATAGTATATTACACGCCAAGGTTGAGAAGATAATCATTTTTGACCCGGCGCCACGATTGTAACGCGAGGGCGAAACCCGAGGGTTACAAGTCTTTAAAGAAGATATAATAAATTTTTTAAATGTATTAGATGGAGAATTGTATGTTCTTCAATATTTGAAATAACAAAAAATTCCGAAAAATAATATTTAGAAGAATTTTTCTAAGAAACTACTACTTCCGGTTGTCCAATTGTTACCAAAACCTTTTCAGCTCTTCCCATGAATGTCTAGATTTCATAGTTAAACTGGTCTTAAGTCTTATAGTTTTTGAGTAGTCCCTCCAACATCCGCACACACAGACAGACAGACACACACACACACACACACACACACACACACACACACACACACACAGAGACCCGAGGGTTACAAGTCTTTAAATCTATAGAAGATATAATAATTTTTTTAAATGTATTAGATGGAGAATTGTATGTTCTTCAATATTTGAAATAACAAAAAATTGCAAAAAATAATATTTAGAAGAATTTTTCTAAGAAACTACTACTTCCGGTTGTCCAATTGTTACCAAAACCTTTTCAGCTCTTCCCATGAATGTCTAGATTTCATAGTTAAACTGGTCTTAAGTCTTATAGTTTTTGAGTAGTCCCTCCAACATCCGCACACACAGCCAAACAGACAGACAGACACACACACACACACAGACCATCGTAAAAATGTAAAAATCGATTTGTAGGGACTTTAAATCGTGCTTATTGACTAAAATCTGGATATGCGATTTTTAGCATTAATACAATACCTTTCTTAGCGAGAGATAATAAAATGTCAAAAAAAGGTATTTAACTGCATTTTTTCAAGAAAAACTGTTAAAACTTCAAATGCGGGTACTTCCGGTTCTCCAATTGTAACCAAAATCTTGGCTGTTCATATGGATATAAAGAAGAGGAATACGAGAGAATTATAATTTTTAGAATTGTAGTATTGGAATTATCGTCAGAGAAATTTTTGACACACACAGACAGACACACATACAGACATCGTCGTAAAACAAGTAAAATCGTATTCTAGGGATTCTTAAAGATGAAATTGCCATCCATATGAGAATATCTTTTCGAATTTCTTCTTCATTACGAATAGTCTCAAAGTTAAACCATGCATTTGCATTTTAATCAGAGTTCTTAATAAGAAAATAACTCATCATAGAATGTGTTATAATATGAATTGATAAGAATATAAGTTTATTATTCAAGAAATATGTCATATTCTTCCAAAAGAACAATGATTAAACATAAGATTCTGGAATCATTTTATCAGATTTTGTACATATCTTAAACAGTATTTTGCGTACATATTTTTATTTATATATCAATAAAAGTTAATATACAACAATTTACAAGTATTTGAGACAATTTAACAACAATATAGTTCCAAATATTTTATATTTTTAAAGATATATACTTTGAAACAGTAACATCTTGGAATCAGCTGTTTTTGCAATAACATTTAGAATGAAATTATTACATTTCTGTAACAATTACAACAATATGGTAATTGGAAATATGTGAAACAATGTTTGAATATTGATTTTTTACTAATAAATGAGAGAAATATTTAATGAAATAGTTCAATATGTGCCCTTATCCCCGGAACCAAATCTACAATGAAAACATTGCAAATTTTGACAATTTTTAAATAAAATGAAAAATTGTTTATAGAATATTATAATATGAATAATAAGCATCATTTTTTTTATAAAAATATATTGCAAAGTTATTAAAACAAATACATAAATAATTGGTAAAGGTACTATGTAACTCTGACAAAATACAACAATTTATTATTAATTGCAGTAAAAGCAAGCATGGAATATTAAAATAGGATGCCAATAACTTTAATCAACAATTAACAATATTCTTGGTTAACAGCTGACAGTTCCAACTTCAAGTCGTTGAATTTTCGCCGATTTCTCGGAAATATGAAAATCTACAAATGGTTTATGTACTTTTTCATAAATGTCATATAAAATGGCATGTTTTTATAAAGATTATTTATCATTTAATGATAATTGATAATTCCAAATCATCCCTTATCAATCTGACGTTGGGTATCTTCTATCTCTCTCCAACACACGTCCTCTTATGTAAATTACGCGTGTCGACGCCATGATTCAGTCTAGATTCAGCTCGCGATGTGTTCACGTCGCGCTGCTCCGCGAAGGCGCCATCTCGTTTCACTTTGTAGCAACTTTGCACAAGATTCCAAGTTGTATCGTGTTCATTGAACGCAACTGGGTATTTATCAACACAAATAATTATTTAAATAGTGTTTACGATATTTTAATGGCATTTTATGATGAAATTGAGAAAGTGTACCTGTGTTTTGAAGGAACATTGTGTTGAACAACATTTGGTGAAATGTGATCAAATTTAAGAACATTTATTGATGTTTACGAACAATGCCAAGCCGATTATAGTTGCTGAGAATAATTGATTAGTATAATAGTCAGTGGTGTATCTATTCGTATTTTTAACTAAATATAGAGCAAACTGTGAAGGTTAAAACGGACAAGAGATGTATTTGATTTGTAAGTGTAATTTAATTCATTTAAAAGATATATATTTAGGGTTTCATATTGTTGGAAGTTAATAATAATAGTATAAACATTGCTATAGCTATATTATAATCTATTTTGCATTTTACGAAAACTGTTTTAACATTTCTGGGCTATTTTTAACATTTCTCTTTATTTCAGCATTTTTCGAACATATAGTTCCCGGCGGAGCGATACACACTGCAAAACTCCCATAATCCCTCGTGCGGCATCTTCATGCATGTGCTCGAAGAGAAAATTGCCAACATGTTTTTAGTGCTACAAATTCATGATTTTGTGCTGGAAAAACTAGGAAAAGCTGAGAAAATTTACGCGGAAAAGTGAAATAAAGTGTTCTTTAAACGTTAGTGATAAGAATTTTGTGGGAATCGATTGTTTAGTGCAAGAAAACAACCAAATTTACGTGGCGTTCTTTTCATGTGTAAGTAGAATTTTAGTTATTTTCTTACAATACCTGCTTGAAAGTATTGTAAATATTGTTGTTAATAATTTATCTGTAGTTTAATATACATTATTCAGTTTTAATTAATAACAATCGTAAGTTTAAACAATGTTTCAACTATATTAATAGTTATTTTTGTTGGAAATATGTTTTTTCTTATAAAAATTACCTGGTAATTTTTTTCACAAGTTCAAGCTCTAATTACAACTATAATAATTATTGTTATCTAACAATATTCTGTCTCATACATACAAATATCATTCGAAATAATAATTTTATTGTATGTTACAATGAATTATTTTCTTTTCAGTAGAAATAATTGAATCTGAGCTTGGGTATTTGTAATAAATTAAAAACCCATAGGTATTTCCGTAATTAAATTTGGTATCATTTTTATTGATATAATTTTACGTTCGAATATTCATGAATAATTGTATTTTAAAGTTCATCCTTTATTTTGTTTTATTTTTTGTAAATAAATTTTCTATTTGCATTGAATTAACAAAATCAAGCATAATTACGGTCGGCATTCCAAATTAAACTCGTTTGTGTTCGTCTGTAATGTTCTTACTTGTAACTTGTATAGTTGTCGTCTTCAAGCTAATATCTATTTGATTTTACTGCTAAAAATGCATTTATTGTTGATATATTATTGTTTTAATAGTGAAATATTGTTAACTACTGTTGCAAATTAATAACAATCGTAAGTTTAAATAACATCCCAACTTCATTAATGGTTATATAAGTTAATAATGTGTTTGTATGAGAAAATGTTTCGTAATTATTGTTAAGCTTTGTGTACAATTTTATAAATTAAATATTTCATAGCAAACATATTGGTAACAAACTAAAATTTGAATAATAACAAATGTCTTTAAGTAATTTATTTATTAGAAATCGAACAAAATGTATTCAGTAGAAAACAACAATTTAATTTTTATGTTTTTGTCAATTTGCAGGGAATGGAAATTGCCGAGTTCCCGAGTAATTGGAAACGAGTTTGCAGAAATACCGAGCAGTTGAGTATGAGATTGCAGAGATGCCGAGTAGCTGAGATCTTCTAATGTAAGTCATGCTAAATAAATTCTTTTTTCTCTTTTGGTAACAAATAAATAAACCATCGCAGTTCGAATATTTCACATTTTGTGGGTGTGTCAATCTACACAGTTATCAGTAATGATGATAATATCAAGGGCAATGATATCATAAAGGCGTAAGCGCCATTTTAACAAAGGAGTATTTTTAATATTCTCTTAATCCGATCACGCTGATTACAGGAAAAAATAATCAAAAAATACTCAAAATATTTTTTTTTTGATTTTGATTAGAAGTCTATCACGTTTTTTTTTACTTTGCCGGACTATAACTAATGAACGGTAAAAGATACGTTAACGGGGTTTGCGCCATTCGATTCTCTGGACTTATGTACATATGTGTATCAATTTTCACTTGTCGGTCCCAATTGGTACAGTTAGACAAAGCAAAAATTCAAAAAATGGAAACTTCAAATAATCACCCTGTATTTACATGAAAAGTATCATTTTCCCCTAATTCAGCCATACTGATTTCGGGAAAAATAATCAAAAAATTCTCATGGCTTTTCAAAATAGAAATTTTTATTTTGATTAGAAATCTCTCACGTTTCTTTCACTTTGCCGGACTATAACTAATGAACGGTAAAAGATATAGTAACGGGGTTTGCGCCATTCGATTCTCTGGACTTTTATACATATGTGTATCAATTTGTATTTGTCGGTCGCAACTGGTACAGTTAGACAAAGCAAAAAATAAAAAAAATGAAAACTTCAAATAGTCAGTTGTACAGTAAAAATCCGATCACTCTGTATTTACATGAAAAGTATCATTTTCCCCTAATTCGGACATACTGATTTCGGGAAAAATAATGAAAAATTCTCATGGCTTTAGTTTCCAAAATAGAAATTTTTATTTTGATTAGAAATCTCTTACGTTTCTTTCACTTTGCCAGACTATAACTAATAAACGGTGAAAGATACACTAACGGGGTTTGCGCCATTCGATTCTCTGTACTTTTCTACATATGTGTATGAATTTTCAATTGTTGGGCCCAGGTGGTACAGTTAGACAAAGCAAAAATTCAAAAAATGAAAACTTCAAATAGTCAGTTGTATAGTAAAAATTCGATCACCCTGTATTTAAATGAAAAGTATCATTTTCCCCTAATTCGGCCATTCTGATTTCGGGAAAAATAATCAAAAAATTCTCATGGCTTTAGTTTCGAAAATAATTTTTTTTATTTTGATTAGAAATCTCTCACGTTTCTTTCACTTTGCTAATGAACGGTGAAAGATACATTTTTACAAATTCCATACAGAAAGTTCATTGGAAAATATTTCATATATCCAATAAAATTATCACATGAATATACATTATGAATTCTCATGTAAATACTCTAAAAATGCGTACACTTACGTAACATTCTCTTTACAATCAAATAATTTTACTACCAAGTTTATATCTGTACCCATTTTTTAATTATTTCCCAAAAGTAAATATACCCCACATTTAGACAAAAACTTCAAAATTTTCAAAAATCTAATTGTTATGTATCTAGATACTTCTTAATGCGCTGATTGCAAATTTCGAAACCGCAGGTCGATATCTCTTTTCGTTCTCGGGATATTTAGATTTAAAATTTTGCTCAAAACAGCCCATTTTTTGGTAATAACCCAAAAATGGGTCGAGATATGAATTTGGCGACACCATTCGATTCTACGGGCGAAATTACATAAGTAGACCAATTTTCAGAATTTTTGTACACCGCATAATCTCTAAAGTAAAATAACTGTAAATGGCCAAAAATCGCATAACTTACGATTTTTTCAGATTTTGGCCATTTTCGGGGGTTTTCAAACTTTTATTCATAAAAAATTAACCGGTTGGACAAAAATTATGAAAATTGCTATACTTATATATATTTGTCCGTAGAATCGAATGGTGATGTTGCCAAATTCATATCTCAACCCATTTTTGGGTTAATACCCAAAAATGGGCAGTTTTGAGCAAAATTTTAAATCTAAATATCTCGAGAACGAAACGAGATGTCGGCCTGCGGTTTCAAAATTTGGAATCAGCGCATTAAGAAGTAGATACATAAAAATTATATTTTTGTAAATTTTGAAGTTTTTATCTAAATATGGGGTATATTGACTTTTGAGGCAATAATTCAAAAATGGGTAGAGATATAAACTTGATAGTAATATTATTTGATTGTAAAGAGAATGTTACGTAAGTGTACGCATTTTTAGAATATTTGAACAACTGTGAATTTTTAGAAATAAAAGTATTGAAATAAAAATGGATAAATGCTATGGAAAAGATCCTATAGATCCAATAAAATTATAACATGAACATACACTATGTAAATTTTACTTGACAATTCGTTCTTTCTTCTTCAGCTTTCTCCAATTTTATTAGGGGTCACTGTTTCATTACCTAAAGGTGATGGAAGGTAAAAAGTGAACTTTTTTAGCAGACGGATAAAATGTATTTATTTATTTGGTTGGAACAGCTAATATTGTTAATGCTATTATACTTTCGTATCATCAAAATTCGAACACGCTTATTACAGGAAAAATAATGAAAAAAATCGCTGGGGCTTAGTTTTCAAAATAGAAATTTTTATTTTGATCAGAAATCTCACAAGGTTTTCTTTACTTTGGCGGACTATAACTAATGAACGGTAAAAGATACATTGACTGGCTTTGCGCCATTCGATTCTACGGACGTTTCTACATATGTGTTCATATTTTCAATTGTCGTGTTCGGCTGGTACAATTAAACAAAGCAGAAATAAAAAAAATAGTATCTTTATATCTTATCTTACTAAAAAACCGACCACCCCGTATATAAATAGTAAAATTGTGTTTGCTTAAGACCGTAAGTCCGAATTGAAAACATATATGTATACCGTGAGTAGTTTTGAACGTGAAACATTGGGTTTGTCATATCCATGGTTACTTGATATTTGATTGACAGCAATGTATTTGCCCGTTCCATTTAAAATGAAACATAGGGAACAAATCTGACAGAAGTATTATATTTAAATATCGTAAGAAATTTAGCGGAGTCAGAAAACCACTCGAGAGATGCCCACAGTATTTTTTCCACATCTAAATTTAATTTTTAGAAAACAGGTATAATTATTTAAACAAAATTAACCTCTAATGACGTATTATCAATTACCAAATTCGGTCCCTATGTTTCATTTTAAATGGAACGGGCAAATACATTGCTGTCAATCAAATGTCAAGTCGTAACCATGGATAAGACAAACCCAATATTTCACGTTAAAAGATACGGTATATAATAATATAAGATGTCCAAATCCTGTGAACATTCTAACAAAATTTTCAAGAAAGAATTTTAATTTTCTTGGCTAGGAAACATCTTTAATTTTAGTATTGTCATTTACACAAAAATAAAACTTAATATATTGCAATTTAAAAGGACTATGCACTATTTAGCAACTAAATTATCTAAAATATTTATATTTTATTAAAGATATAATTTGAAATGTGTACTTTGACCTCGCGGTTCAGTGGCGTAACATCAACACCTATAGAACCCGTTTTGCAGATGAGCAGAAATCACCCAAAAAAGGTTCAGAACCCCAAAAATGTTTAAAATATTAGGTAAAGTTATACACTGCCCAAAAAAATTACATAGGAAGGGTTTTAACTCAAAAATATTGCGTGCGGGAGTCTAAAATGTGAATGTTACACCACTGGCAATGGAAAACAGACGCCTATCACGCAGCGGCCATGTTTGTTTCACTTGTTGTTTGGTATCCGTTGAA
The DNA here is from genome assembly GCA_943142095.1 of Ophonus ardosiacus. Taxonomy (NCBI): domain Eukaryota; kingdom Metazoa; phylum Arthropoda; class Insecta; order Coleoptera; family Carabidae; genus Ophonus; species Ophonus ardosiacus. Next base: position 13,897,867 of record OW964840.1, read on the forward strand.
TCTGCGTCAGTCCGTAGAAATAAATCATAATCTGCATTTATTTTAATTATAATAAAGTTTTAATAGTTAAATTACAATGTTGTGCTAGTCAATAGTGCCTTTTGTGTAAAAATATTGGCCATTAAGTATTTTATACGACCAAAATCGTTTGTTGAACATATATACTCGACTATGTTTTGCAGTTGTGTTAGCGTTGTTACAAGTTTTTTCTCATCAAAGCTAAATGAAAGGTAAAATAAGAAAATCATGTATTGTTTCTTGAATAATAATAGCTTATTTGATATTTTACTGTAAATTTATGATTAAATATGTGCTGATTTTTATATATTTATTCCTCTTTACCACATATTGTATTGTTGCGACTAATTATTTCGTAGCAATTACAAATATGATGATTTTGGCATAAAAATGATAATAATAATTCAGAGTTTACATAAATCAAAAATAATTTGAAGTAAATATAAGATATCGTTGATGAAAATGCATTTTTCAGGCCACAGATTGTTTTGAAAAAGTATATACCGTTTTTATAAATATAGTAATGGTTGCCAGCGATATTTATTTTAATATTTTTTTAATTATTTCAGGTGCAATATACTTCATCGAAATTACTGATTCTTCATTTCATGATTGCTGTTTGCAGAGATAGACTGGCGATGTTAGATCGAGGTCTTCAGCAAATGTAAGTGATTATAAAAATATATTATGTAGACTTGTAAGCTAAAGATAGGAATGTAATTTTTTTATACTATGATTTCTACATATGAAATGAAATTTTTAATTATTTAGCTATACCATATTGCGCAATAATTAAATTGTTAATAATAAATGAATATTATTTTGTTATTGAATAATCTGATTGAAAATTAGCTTTCCTATTCTTACTACTAGAAATCGATTCTATGAACTTTTGTACATATATGTTCAAAATTTCAATTGTCGTACTCCTCTGGTACAGTCAGAGAAAGCAAATAATAAAAAAATGGTAACTTCAAATAGTCACTATCCGAGTAAAAATCCGATCACCCTGTATTTAAATGTAAAGTATCATTTTCTCTTAATTCAGACATGTTGATTACGGGAAACATAATTAAAAAATTCCCTAGGCCTTAGTTTCCAAAATAGAAATTTTTATTTTGATTCGAAACCTCTGATGGTTTTTTCGCTTTGCCGGTCTATAACTAATGAACGGTAAAAGATACATTGACGCTTGACGTGCTTTGCGCCATTCGATTCTATGAACTATCCGAGTAAAAATCCGATCACCCTGTATTTAAATGTAAAGTATCATTTTCTCTTAATTCAGACATGTTGATTACGGGAAACATAATTAAAAAATTCCCTAGGCCTTAGTTTCCAAAATAGAAATTTTTATTTTCATTAGAAACCTATGGTGTTTTTTTCGCTTTGCTGGCCTATAACTAATGAACGGTAAAAGATACATTGAAGCGCTTTGCGCCATTCGATTCTATGAACTTTTGTACATGTGTGTTGAAACTTTCAATTGTCGTACCCATCTGGTACAGTTAGACAAAGCAAATAATAAAAAAATGGTAACTTCAAATAGTCACTATCCGAGTAAAAATCTGATCACTCTGTATTTAAATGTAAAGTATCATTTTCCCTTAATTCAGACATGTTGATTACGGGAAAAATAATTAAAAAATTCCCTAGGCCTTAGTTTCTAAAATAGAAATTTTTATTATGATTAAAAACTTATGATGTTTTTTTCGCTTTGCTGGCCTATAACTAATGAACGGTAAAAGATACATTGAAGCGCTTTGCGCCATTCGATTCTATGAACTTTTGTACATGTGTGTTGAAACTTTCAATTGTCGTACCGCTCTGGTACAGTTAGACAAAGCAAATTATAAAAAAATGGGAACTTCAAATAGTCACTATCCGAGTAAAAATCTGATCACTCTGTATTTAAATGTAAAGTATCATTTTCCCTTAATTCAGACATGTTGATTACGGGAAAAATAATTTAAAAAATCCCTAGGCCTTAGTTTCTAAAATAGAAATTTTTATTTTGATTAGAAACCTCTGATGGTTTTTTCGCTTTGCCGGCCTATGACTTATGAACAATAAAAAATACATTGACGCGCTTTACGCTATTCGATTCTATGAACTTTTGTACATATGTGTTGAAACTTTCAATTGTCGTACCCCACCGGTACAGTTAGACAAAGCAAATAATAAAAAATGGTAACTTCAAATAGTCACTATCCGAGTAAAAATCTGATCACTCTGTATTTAAATGTAAAGTATCATTTTCTTTTAATTCAGACATGTTGATTACGGGAAAAATAATTAAAAAATTCCCTAGGACTTAGTTTTCAAAATAGAAATTTTTATTTTGATTAGAAACCTCTCATGGTTTTTTTGCTTTGCCGGCCTATAACTAATGAACGGTAAAAGATACATTGACGCGCTTTGCGCCATTCGATTCTATGAACTTTTGTACATGTGTGTTGAAACTTTCAATTGTCGTACCCCTCTGGTACAGGTAGAGAAAGCAAATAATAAAAAAATGGTAACTTCAAATAATCACTATCCGAGTAAAAATCTGATCACTCTGTATTTAAATGTAAAGTATCATATTCCCTTAATTCAGACATCTTGATTACGGAATTAAAAAATTCCCTAGGCCTTAGTTTCCAAAATAGAAATTTTTATTTTGATTAGAAACCTCTGATGGTTTTTTTGCTTTGCCGGTCTATAACTAATGAACGGTAAAAAATACATAGACGCGCTTTGCGCCATTCGATTCTATGAACTTTTGTACATATGTTTTGAAACTTTCAATTGTCGTACCCCTCTTTTACAGTTAGACAAAGCAAATAATAAATAAATGGTAACTTCAAATAGTCACTATCCTAGTAAAAATCTGATCACTCTGTATTTAAATGTAAAGTATCATTTTCCCTTAAATCAGACATGTTGATTACGGGAAAAATAATTAAAAAAATCCCTAGGCCTTAGTTTTCAAAATAGAAATTTTTATTTTGATTAGAAACCTCTGATGGTTTTTTCGCTTTGCCGGCCTATAACTAATGAACGGTAAAAAATACATTGACGCGCTTTGCGCCATTCGATTCTATGAACTTTTGTACATATGTGTTGAAACTTTCAATTGTCGTACCCCTCCGGTACAGTTAGACAAAGCAAATAATAAAAAAAATGGTAACTTCAAATAGTCACTATCCCAGTAAAAATCTGATCACTCTGTATTTAAATGTAAAGTATCATTTTCTTTTACTTCAGACATGTTGATTACGGGAAAAATAATTAAAAAATTCCCTAGGCATTAGTTTTCAAAATAGAAATTTTTATTTTGATTAGAAACCTCTCATGGTTTTTTCGCTTTGCCGGCCTATAACTAATGAACGGTAAAAGATACATTGACGCGCTTTGCGTTATTCGATCTTATGAACTTTTGTACATGTGTGTTGAAACTTTCAATTGTCGTACCCCTCTGGTACAGGTAGACAAAGCAAATAATAAAAAAATGGTAACTTCAAATAGTCACTATCCGAGTAAAAATCTGATCACTCTGTATTTAAATGTAAAGTATCATATTCCCTTAATTCAGACATGTTGATTACGGGAAAAATAATTAAAAAATTCCCTAGGCCTTAGTTTCCAATATAGAAATTTTTATTTTGATTAGAAACCTCTGATGGTTTTTTTGCTTTGCCGGCCTATAACTTATGAACGGTAAAAAATACATTGACGCGCTTTGCGCCATTCGATTCTATGAACTTTTGTACATATGTGTTGAAACTTTCAATTGTCGTACCCCTCCGTTACAGTTAGACAAAGCAAATAATAAAAAAAATGGTAACTTCAAATAGTCACTATCCCAGTATAAAACTGATCACTCTGTATTTAAATGTAAAGTATCTTTTACTTCAGACATGTTGATTACGGGAAAAATAATTAAAAAATTCCCTAGGCCTTAGCTTTCAAAATAGAAATTTTTATTTTGATTAGAAACCTCTCATGGTTTTTTCGCTTTGCCGGCCTATAACTAATGAACGGTAAAAGATACATTGACGCGCTTTCCGTTATTCGATCTTATGAACTTTTGTACATGTGTGTTGAAACTTTCAATTGTCGTACCCCTCTGGTACAGGTAGACAAAGCAAATAATAAAAAAATGGTAACTTCAAATAGTCACTATCCGAGTAAAAATCTGATCACTCTGTATTTAAATGTAAAGTATCATTTTCTTTTAATTCAGACATGTTGATTACGGGAAAAATAATTAAAAAATTCCCTAGGCATTAATTTTCAAAATAGAAATTTTTATTTTGATTAGAAACCTCTCATGGTTTTTTTGCTTTGCCGGCCTATAACTAATGAACGGTAAAAGATACATTGACGCGCTTTGCGCCATTCGATTCTATGAACTTTTGTACATGTGTGTTGAAACTTTCAATTGTCGTACCCCTCTGGTACAGTTAGACAAAGCAAATAATAAAAAAATGGTAACTTCAAATAGTCACTATCCGAGTGAAAATCCGATCACCCTGTATATAAATGTAAAGTATCATTTTCTCTTAATTCAGACACGTTGATTACGGGAAAAATAATTAAAAAATTCTCTAGGCCTTAGTTTCCAAAATAGAAATTTTTATTTTGAATAAAAACCTATGATGTTTTTTTCGCTTTGCTGGCCTATAACTAATGAACGGTAAAAGATACATTGAAGCGCTTTGCGCCATTCGATTCTATGGACTTTTGTACATGTGTGTTGAAACTTTCAATTGTCATACCCTTCTGGTACAGTTAGACAAAGCAAATAATAAAAAAATGGTAACTTCAAATAGTCACTATCCGAGTAAAAATCTGATCACTCTGTATTTAAATGTAAAGTATCATTTTCCTTTAATTCAGACATGTTGATTACGGGAAAAATAATTAAAAAATTCCCTAGGCCTTAGTTTCTAAAATAGAAATTTTTATTTTGAATAAAAACCTATGATGTTTTTTTCGCTTTGCTGGCCTATAACTAATGAACAGTAAAAGATACATTGAAGCGCTTTGCGCCATTCGATTCTATGAACTTTTGTACATGTGTGTTGAAACTTTCAATTGTCATACCCCTCTGGTACAGTTAGACAAAGCAAATAATAAAAAAATGGTAACTTCAAATAGTCACTATCCGAGTAAAAATCTGATCACTCTGTATTTAATTGTAAAGTATAATTTTTTTTAATTCAGACATGTTGATTACGGGAAAAATAATTAAAAAATTCTCTAGGCCTCAGTTTCCAAAATAGAAATTTTTATATTAACTAGAAACCTGTTTTTTTCGCTTTGCCGGTCTATAACTAATGAACGGTGGAAGATACATTGAAGCGCTTTGCGCCATTCGATTCTATGAACTTTTGTACATGTGTGTTGAAACTTTCAATTGTCGTACCCCTCTGGTACAGTTAGACAAAGCAAATAATAAAAAATGGGAACTTCAAATAGTCACTATCCGAGTAAAAATCTGATCACTCTGTATTTAAATGTAAAGTATCATTTTCCCTTAATTCAGACATGTTGATTACGGGAAAAATAATTAAAAAATTCCCTAGGCCTTAGTTTCCAAAATAGAAATTTTTATTTTGATTAGAAACCTCTGATGGGTTTTTCGCTTTGCCGGCCTATAACTTATGAACGGTAAAAAATACATTGACGCGCTTTGCGCCATTCGATTCTATGAACTTTTGTACATATGTGCTGAAACTTTCAATTGTCGTACCCCTCCGGTACAGTTAGACAAAGCAAATAATAAAAAAATGGTAACTTCAAATATTCACTATCCGAGTAAAAATCTGATCACTCTGTATTTAAATGTAAAGTATCATTTTCTTTTAATTCAGACATGTTGATTACGGAAAAATAATTAAAAAAATCTCTAGGCCTTAGTTTTCAAAATAGAAATTTTTATTTTGATTAGAAACCTCTGATGGTTTTTTCGCTTTGCCGATCTATAACTAATGAACGGTAAAAGATACATTGACGCGCTTAAATGAAAAGTATAATTTTCCCTTAATTAGAATTTATTATTAATCTGTCGGTGTTTAGTTCGAACATTTTGGCGCTGATATCAGAGTTAATGTTATGTAGGTTGGATAGTACAACAACTTTCTACAATCGCCATTTTGTACACGTTGTTTGTTTTCGTTTTGTCTACGTACTTTGATCCATAAAAGTTAAATTACTTCAGTAATTATTCTGAAAATTTGCGAATTTGTTCATCTTTTTACCAAAAATCGATTAGTAAAGTTGTCAGTGATGTATCCATTCGTATTTTTGACTAAATATATAGCAAAGTTTGAAGGTTAAAACGAGCAAAAGATGTACTTGATTTGTAAGTGTAAATTTTATTTATTTAAAGTACATATATTTGGGGGTTACATATTGTTGCAAATTATCAATAATAGTAAATTTAAACAATATTTCAACTATAAATTATTTTTATCTGTCAATATTCTTTATCAAATATACTAATGTCAATCGAAATGATAATTTTATTGTATATTACAATGAATTATTTTCTTTTCAGAAGAAATCATCGAATCTGCAGTGTTCCAAACCATTTCAAATGATATCCAGAGTCGAGATACAAATTTAAAAGAGCAGAGAACAGAATCCTAGCGGTTCAGAATGTTCAGATACAAATTTAAAAGAACAGAGAATATAATCCTAGCGGTTCAGACAGCAAGAAATCACCAAATGTAAGTGGATATTTATATTTATATCTTATTTTATATTTCTGTTGGCATTATTTTTTGTTGGAACAGCTAATATTGTTGGTAATGCAACAATACTTTAAAGTCTACGAGTCGAATCGTAGAATAAAAAATTAACTAGTTCAAATCTAGTTATTGGCCAATACTATTATTTATGTTTATCTATTATTTTATATTTCTGTTGTCATTATTTTTTGTTGGAACAGCTAATATTGTTGGTAATGCAACAATACTTTAAAGTCTACGAGTCGAATGGTAGAATAAAAAATTAACTAGTTCAAATCTAGTTATTGGCCAATACTGTTATTTATGTTTATCTATTATTTTATATATCAGTAGTGCATAGTTAGAGAAGATAAGTCTAATTTGATCTTGGTTTTTGATTGGATAATACTCCGATATTATCCAATCAAACAACAAGATCAAACTGCATCTATCTTCTCATCACTATTTTTTTACGTGAAATGAAGAATAAAATGATAATATATGAATGTTTATCTTACGTTGTTTGAGTGTACTGGGTGGCCTTCTCTGTACTATTTTTTATGAAATGTGCTTTCGAAATATCAAATTAAAGAAAATTTAAATGTATTTGTAACCATTTAAATCTGTTGGATAAATTATCGCATTGTACAAGTGTCTTGCGTAATGAATACTCGTTTGCCATACGAAATTGTATCCAACGGTTTTTTAAATGGTTTAAGGAATACCATAAACTAATAATTAATATTTAATAGGAAGACCTTTGTTGGTCTGATGCGTCAAGAAACTTGACAAATTTGGATACAACTTTCGATCTATGGATTTCAACACTGCAGATATTCTAAAGCAGTTTTAAAAAAGCTTCTTTAGTTTACAACTTTAAGGATAGCTGAGCACCAGACAAATCTTCGACGTAGGCGGCCATCGATGGATGAACTGGTATGAAATTTTATTTTTTTCATAGATGTAACGTTTATAAAATACTATCTTGTACTCATGATCAACCATGAGAACTTACAGTCAAAGGAATATGATTATATGCCTAATTATTATCTTGTTCTCATACTCAGCCATGAGAACGTATAGTCTAGGGAATATGACTATGCATAATTATTATTTTGTTCTCATACTCAACCAGGAGGACTTATAGTTAAAGGAATATGATTATATGCTTAATTATTATCTTGTTCTCATACTCAGCCATGAGAACGTATAGTCTAGGGAATATGACTATGTGCCTAAATATTATCTAGAACTCAAATTCAGTTTTGAGTACTATAGTAAATTAAATATAACATTAATAAATGTCCTTATGATATCCAAACAATTTGAAATTGAAATATCGACTATTTATCAATAAAATCAATATCTGGGAACAATTGATTAGCATTTGTCTTTCAGGAATCGGACATCTAGAAGATTAAAATAATAGTAGCTTTATAAGTGTTAGTATTATTTACGTAAGAATGGCATTGCGCACAATAAAGTGTAAGCTTGTTAGACACGTAATTGAAGTAGTTTTTTTTGTCACAGTTTATAGAATCGGTTCATAAGGCAACCGTCTGTTGTAACTCTGTTTAGGAAATAATTTGAAATAATCAACATAGTTCGTATACATTAACGTGTGTTTTAACATTTTAGTGTCACGTGATGCCATTCGTACGTGAGGAATACTATAGTTTTAAGTTCTTGGAAATGTATTTTCAGGTTTTAATTAAACTTTGGCTCATCGCGCCGTCGAGCAAACACGCGTTTTCTTTAAAAATTAAAAATAAATTGATTAATTTGAAGTGCATTCCGTGGCGATCATCCTAAAATCGTGGGCCGTAAATGCTTTGATCGCGTGGGGTCGGCTAAACCCCTTCGTAAACTTCCCGTGAGAACCAACAACGGCGTTCGACGCCACGGCGTTCTTACCATTTTCTTAGCTCGTACTCTCTCTCACATACACTTCGCCTTTAGCTTAGTATAATCTAGATATAAGATAGTTCGCGTAGACATAAGATAGCTTAGATATAAGTAGGAAGGCTTGTTTTTGCTTTTCGAAAGAGAGAAAAATTAACGTTAACTTCACAATTTTAGATTTGCTTTTCTTTGAAATCGATATTAACGTAAAATAGGCTTTTTTAGACTTGTTTTTCATTGAAATATATCTTAACGTAAGATAGGTTATTTTGCGCACTTCACTAACTTAATTTGGGGGGGAACTACAATAATTTAAGTTAGATTGTATGTGTTATTGTACACGGAATAGTATTTAATAAACGGTATATATAAGGGAACGTGGGTTTGGTATTTGAGGGCGGCGTTTCCCTTATATATACTATTTATTAAATAAAGGGTTTCGTTTTTAGTTTTAAGATAGTTTTTAGGTTAAAAAGAACTCCCCACCGCAACTATCGTCAAGATTGCAGTGCCGATTGGAGACACAGACCATGGCTTCTTCTCCATTTGTTTAAAATGTTTGTACAACAATAAAACTATATTATTTTAATTTAAATCCAATTTCCCATTAGTTTTAAAGTAGGTAGTTTTAGTAAAAATTGTAATTACTACAGATATTTAGGATAGAACGTTAGTGACTTCAATACAAGTGAATACTTCGTTTCTGTTGCGTCTGAATTCATCTTTTGCATTTATACTATGGGTTATTAGTTATTGTTTATCAATTAGCATGTCCTTTGCATTGGGGCCAACGTTGGAACACGGTGCACGACCATAGGCCTCCATGGGCACCCCCCCTCGTCCTCGTACGGGGCAGACGGAACCCATGTGCCTATGCCGGTGTTGTCGGGAATGCTGGAGTTCGTTTGGGGACGTAGGCTTTAAGTCGACGTCGTGAGAGTCATATACTTATTACCTAGGTGGTAGGTATATAGTGTGTACCATGGCGCCTCGGCTAGGCGTGAAATCCTTGACTCCTGCTCGTGTATAGGCGAGACCAACCCGAATGGGCGGGAATCATCGGCACAGATTCCACCGTTTTTTATATTAGAGTCACTTAGATTTGCGGACAACACGTGTTGTTCTTAGATTCAGGATGGGAATTAGGGACGGTGTAATTGCACTGGGTGGATTCAGACGTATTCAGGACAAAGTGTTGCTTTGAGAAATTACTGGCGTTCGTCTAAATTTCTGATGTAATATATTAAGACGTGAACAGGGCAAAGTTAGTTTTTAAGTATTGTAAACGAAGCTTTGTATTAATAAATATTATATATTTTGGTAAGTGGGAGGTTTGGGTGGTAACAAAATATATAATATAATATAAAGTTTCGGAAACGGTCTTCAACTGAATAAGAAATCTTTGTACCTTTAAAAATGGGAACAAAGAATCTTATTTAGGGACCACCAAGATTTAATTTGTTAAATTAGTATTGTAAACGAAACTCTACTTAATATAGTATTATTTTACCTTAAAACTTAAATAATATAAATGTAGAGTTTCGTATTAGTTATAAAACTGAAATGTTTGTTACCAAATAAAATTATGGTTATATTATTTGTGTTCAATTCTACTGCATCTTTATTCAGTCACAGAATAAAGATACAAAATAATTAACAACAAATAATACAACTATAATAATGATAATTTTATTCGGTAACAAACGTTTTAGTTTTATAACTGGACCATGTTTGACACTGTCATAAATTGTTATTAGATTTGTTGACAAATTTAGTAACAATTGTGAACAGAATTATTACACAAAAGAAACGTAAAAGACATTTTTGTTTAAAAATTATGTTCATAATTATTTCTCACTAAGTTTGTTAACAAATTTGGTGACAATTTTTTAACGTGTCAAACAGGCTTTAGTTGTAAAATTGAAATGTTTGTTACCGAGTAAAATTATCATTATTTTGATTGTAAATATCATTTATTTTGTACCTTTATTTTGTAATAGAAGTTACTTTTATTACAAAATAAAGATGCAAAATAGTTTATAATATCTGCAACCAAAATAATGATAATTTTACTTGGTAACAAACATTTCAATTTTACAACTAAAGCCTGTTTGGCAACGTTAAAAGATTGTCACCAAATTTGTTAACAAACTTAGTGAGAAATAATTATGTACATAATTTTTAAACACAAATGTCTTTGACGTTTCTTTTGTGTTATAATTATGTTCACAATTGTTACTAAATTTGTCAACAAATCTAATAACAATTTATTATAATGTTAAACAGTCTCTTGTATTAGCAATAAACTTTAATTTTTAAGAAAAAGTCTTGTGTAATTTCTAATAATATCAATATATTTGTATAGTTAAAAATTGATTTTTTTCTAAGTCCCCACACGTATGTAGTTTTTAAAACGGCCACCAGGGGGCAGCACCCGTCGATAAACGTTCCAACTTAAAGTAAATTTAACCCAAAAAAAAATTCATTTGTGTACGTACGTACATACATGTATATAGTTCTTAAAAAGGCCGCTAGAGGGCAGCGCCTGTAGGTAAAAGATTTGCGCCTAAAATATAGGCAACCAGAAATACTACTCCACATTGAACATACATACGTACATACATCATTTTAGTGTTATACCTAATGGGAATTTAACCCAATAAATATGGGACGATTACTATGGGAATTTGAGTAGGTAAAATGGGACGAAAATGCTCTAAAATAGTTGTATACCTATTGAGAATTTAACTCATTAAATATGGGACGTTTACCATGGGAATTTGAGTCTAAAAAAATGGGACGAAAAGTTTCTAAAATAGTTGTATACCTATTGAGAATTTAACTTACAATTTTTTCATCAAATTTTTCGTCCAATTTCTCGTCAAATTTTTCGTCCAACTGTCAAACGAATATTTTGACAGGTGAAATTGGACGAAAAATTGTGAATTAAATTCCCATTAGGTATACATCTGTTTTCAAGCATTTTTGTCCCATTTTATTCAACTCAAATTCCCATAGTAAACGTCCCATATTTAGTGTGTTAAATTCCCATTAGGTATACATCTTTTTAAGGGCTTTTTTCGTCCCATTATTTATCTACTCAAATTCCCATAGTAAACGTACCATATTTAGTGGGTTAAATTCCCATTAGGTATAACACTAAAATGATGTATGTACGTATGTATGTTCAAAGTGGAGTAGTATTTCTGGTTGCCTATATTTTAGGCGCAAATCTTTACCAACAGGTGCTGCCCTCTAGTGGCGTTTTTAAGAACTATATACGTGTAGGGGCAGTAAAGGGGTGAAAAAATAAACAATTTATATCTTATTATATAATGTATTGTACATTAAGGGTAGTTACATGAAATACAAACAATGTAAAAATACAAATAAATAATAAATACAAGTTTAATTTATACATACTATTATTTAAACATCCCTATTTCTAATTTTTCAGGACAAGGGTAAGTATATCATTTATTTACATAGTATATTAAGGGTAGTTACATGAAAATACATCAATGTAAAATACAAATAAACAATAAATACAAGTAAAATTAATACAAACTATTATTTAAACATCCCTAATCCTAATTTTTCAGGGCAAAGGTAAGTATATTTATGTATGAAGTACATTAAGGGTAGTTACATGAAATACAACAATTACAAATACAAGTAAAATTTATACACACTATTATTTAAACATCCCTAAGCATATTTTTTTATAAAATACAAATAAAAATATATACAATTTAAGCTATGAACGTAAGAACAATAAATATTTCTTAAACCAATACAATTTTTATTTAACAACCCGTCATTTATTTCAGGGGGAAATACCAGAACAAAGAGACAGGGAAGTATATAGTTATGTAACATTTATAAAGGAAATAAGACATGAGAAATTTTTAATGTTCATTCGTGTTCTACGGATTGTAATTAGTTTAATAGAACTTGTCCGGCCCTTCTAGCTTTTATAGTTTTTGAGATATAATATATTTTTTAAACCTAACTTTACCCAGATTTTGAATCGAAAATTTTTGATGGTATCAGGATAACAGGAATGAAAAGAGTTCTTATATTTTAAATGTGAGACCGGATTCGTGTTCTATGGGTCGTAATTAGTCTAAACAACCCTGTCCGGCCGTTCTAACTTCTGTAGTTTACGAGCTACAACACTTTTCTTAACCCAATTTTTGGGGTCAATGACCAGAATTTACTCAGTTTTTGAATCGAAAATTTTCGATGGTATCAGGATAACAGGAATGAAAAGAGTTCCCATATTTTAAATGTTAGACCGGATTCGTGTACTACGGGTCGTAATTAGTCTAAAAAACCCTGTCCGGTCTTTCTAACTTCTCTAGTTTACGAGCTACAACACTTTTCTTAACCCAATTTTTGGGGTCACCGACCTGAATTTACTCAGTTTTTGAATCGAAAATTTTCGATGGTATCCGGATAACAGGAATGAAAAGAGTTCTCATATTTTAAATGTGAGACCGGATTCGTGTACTACGGGTCGTAATTAGTCTAAAAAACCCTGTCCGGCCTTTCTAACTTCTCTAGTTTACGAGCTACAACACTTTTCTTAACCCAATTTTTGGGGTCACCGACCTGAATTTACTCAGTTTTTGAATCGAAAATTTTCGATGGTATCCGGATAACAGGAATGAAAAGAGTTCTCATATTTTAAATGTGAGACCGGATTCGTGTACTACGGGTCGTAATTAGTCTAAAAAACCCTGTCCGGCCTTTCTAACTTCTCTAGTTTACGAGCTACAACACTTTTCTTAACCCAATTTTTGGGGTCAACGACCTGAATTTACTCAGTTTTTGAATCGAAAATTTTCGATGGTATCCGGATAACAGGAATGAAAAGAGTTCTCATATTTTAAATGTGAGACCGGATTCGTGTTCTACGGGTCGTAATTAGTCTAAAAAAACCATGCCCGGCCTTTCTAGCTATTATAGTTTTGGAGCTATAACACTTTTTTTAAACCCAATTTTACTCAGTTTTTGAGTCGAAAATTTCTGATGGTATCCGGATAACAGGAATGAAAAGAGTTCTCATATTTTAAATGTAAGATCGGATTCATGTTCTACGGGTCGTAATTAGTCTAAAACACCCTGTCCGGCCCTTCTAACTTCTGTAGTTTATGAGCTACAACACTTTTCTTAACCCAATTTTTGGGGTCAATGACCTAAATTTACTCAGTTTTTGAATCGAAAATTTTCGATGGTATCCGGATAACAGGAATGAAAAGAGTTCTCATATTTTAAATGTGAGACCGGATTCGTGTTCTACGGGTCGAAATTAGTCTAAAAAACCTTGTCCGGCCCTTCAACATTTGTGGTTTAGGAGATATAAAGCATTTCTTAATTAAAAAGTGTCGCATTTTGAGTCGAAAATTTTCCATAGTATCTGGGGAACAGGAATGAGAAAGAGTTCTACGTATGGTTATTTTATTGCTTATAATACTTAAAAAATAAAAAATAAAATTTTGGTATAAACAAAAAAAAAAAAATCAAAAAATGTTTGAAAATTTTCAAAAACCCTTATTATAAAAAATGTTGCCCTACGCCCTTCAAACTTTGGTATGATGTAATTTGACCCTATATTACTCATTCGAATTCCCCTAAGGAACAGCGTTTTAAGGAAAACGCTGAAAACCCAGCCGTTTTCGAGATATGGGCCCTTACAGTTTTTTAAAGGGACTAACACTTCAATTCGTTAATTTATAGGGCTAAAGGGCCGGAAAATAGCGAATCGGGTGGATTCGAACCCGCGCTTTCCATTGGCTTGCACAAATTTGAAGAAAACCCTTTGGTTTACTATATATTTGCCCTTCAAGTTTGTGGCGAAGGGCATACGCTAATTCCTGAACTAAAAGAGCTAGAAAATCCGGACAAGTGTTGTTAAACCTACTTGGATCTGCATAAATGAAATCCGTGGTCAAATTTTCCCTAAGGGCTCAAATAAGCCCTTAGCCCTTTATAAAAGGGCGGACTCCTGTCGGATGGTTATTTTCGTACCTAAAGAACTTAATACTAAAAGATAACATAGAAAAATTTGGAAAATCCGTAAAAATTAGGATATTTCCCTGTCTCTTTTGTTATTACATAGGAAAGGTAAAAAAACTGTTCTTTTATTCATTTATTCTCATAAAAAGTCATTTATTATCTTCATCCAGTGTTGTAGTTACCGTATCCTACTGCTGGGTGTACTAGGCCCTTTGCAAAACCTGTAAAAAAACATAAACATTGTTTATTTTGAGCGCCAAACTCCAAAAGATACAAGAAATAAACACTTAATTAGAGTGGGGGTATTACGTGATAATATTAATATTATGTTTTTAGAAGAAAGACTTCAGTTCCTTTCAGTCTTTGGTGAAGTGAACATCGTGTGCTTGTGAATAATCGTGTAGTGCCATATAGCAACGAAAAAGTTTGAAATTTTTATTGAAATCGTTCTCCATTTACATCGTATAGTTCGCGATATATTTTAAAAATGTTAGATTTACCCTATAACTTTTTAAAAATTATTTAAATAACTTTAAATAATTTACAATTTGTTTAAATTTTATAAATGAAATCTAAATTTAATAAGTTAATAGTGCATTAAATTTAAATGTTCATATGTACATTATTATTTACAATAAAATCTAAATATTCAAAATTCATTTTAACTTATACAACGTAGGTATTTCTGCTTCTTATTTTTTTAGATATTATTTAAAATGTTGCATAAGTCTCTGTCCTCCCGTTAGTGTTCATTATTTAATCCTTAGTCAAAAGTAAATTGTGTCGTGAGTTAGTTTACTACACGTTTTGCTGTATAGGTATTTAAAAAAAAAGTCTTTCCTTTTATTAAAATATATATAATTGTCCGTAAAAGTGTGGTGTATTGTTTTTCTAATACCAAGTGTTATACAAGTTATTCTAATTGGAGTGTTACGTAATATTTACTACAAAGTGTATTCTGATCTGCGAAAATCGCCGATGATGATATATTACAGTGATGATATAACAGGGGATGATATATTATGAAAATTCACCATAGGTAAGTACGAACCTTTGATATTACATTTACATATCTTCTAAATTGTTAAACACAAAACAAATGTGTTTGAAATAGTGAATTTTATGTAAAATATAAATTTTTACTTCATTATTTACTATCTTTATTCTTGTAGTAGTGATAAATGAAAATATGAAACAAGTGTACAGAGAAAATTTGACGAAAATACATGTATTTTAACGCCCCGTAACTCCTAAACCAATCGAAGTTAAAAATTATAATCAGACTTATCTTACAGAGAATTTTATGTAGATTCCAAATTTTCATTGTACAAGTTACTATCTTTAACCATGTAGGAGTAATAAATAAGAATGTGAAATAACGCATGACAAAGTTTAGTGGAATATATAGTTTAACTCTCACATTTATATTTCATAGAATTTCAAGTATGGAGATCAGGCGAACCGGTTTACGACTTCACGATACCGCAGGGGATGGTTTCCTGATCCAACAACGAAATCATGTCTACCAGGTCCGGAAAGAAGCCCCAGGATACTGTAGACACACGAAAGGGTTCTCCAAGTCGCTATGTCTGCGTCTCTTACCACTGGAACGTCGAAAACGTGATCATCTGTAAAAAAAAGAAATGATTTGTTAATAAAATTATAAATGTAATAACTTATTTATTGTATCTGCACTTTGTGTTTGTATTAACAATACCACTTTTCTATACACATTAATATGTAAAGTTCAAATATCCTATAGAAAAGTATTTGTCAACATTTTAACAATTTTAAAACTTTGCTTATGTGTACAAAAATACATGTGCAAATCAAATTTGAAACGTACAAGTTCCTATCTTACTTAGTTTCAGAAATTTTGAGCCCTAAAGTTGGAATTTCCAATTCAAATTCCTGAAACTTAGTATACACACAGAAAACAACCCCTGAATTCAAATTTGAAAACTGCAAGTCTCTATCTCACTTAGTTTTTAAATTATTTTATTTTTATCATGGTATACACAAAAGACATTTACCTATATTGAAACAAACATAACTGAATTCTTTTTTTCAGCAATTCGAATTCCTGAAACTTAGTATACATACTGAAAACAACCCCTGAATTCAAATTTGAAAACTGCAAGTCTCTATCTCACTTAGTTTTTAAATTATTTTATTTTTATCATGGTATACACAAAAGACATTTACCTATCTTGAAACAAATATAACTGAATTCTTTTTCAGCAATTCGAATTCCTGAAACTTAGTATACATACTGAAAACAACCCCCTGAATTCAAATTTGAAAACTGCAAGTCCCTATCTCACTTAGTTTTAAATTATTTCATTTTTATCATGGTAAAAAACAAAAGAAATTTACCTATCTTGAAACAAATATAACTGAATTCTTTTTTTCAGCAATTCGAATTCCTGAAACGTAGTATACATACTGAAAACAACCCCCTGAATTCAAATTTGAAAACTGCAAGTCTCTATCTCACTTAGTTTTTAAATTATTTTATTTTTATCATGGTATACACAAAAGACATTTACCTATCTTGAAACAAATATAACTGAATTCTTTTTCAGCAATTCGAATTCCTGAAACTTAGTATACATACTGAAAACAACCCCCTGAATTCAAATTTAAAAACTGCAAGTCCCTATCTCACTTAGTTTTAAATTATTTCATTTTTATCATGGTAAAAAACAAAAGAAATTTACCTATCTTGAAACAAATATAACTGAATTCTTTTTTTCAGCAATTCGAATTCCTGAAACGTAGTATACATACTGAAAACAACCCCCTGAATTCAAATTTGAAAACTGCAAGTCTCTATCTCACTTAGTTTTTAAATTATTTTATTTTTATCATGGTATACACAAAAGACATTTACCTATCTTGAAACAAATATAACTGAATTCTTTTTCAGCAATTCGAATTCCTGAAACTTAGTATACATACTGAAAACAACCCCCTGAATTCAAATTTAAAAACTGCAAGTCCCTATCTCACTTAGTTTTAAATTATTTCATTTTTATCATGGTAAAAAACAAAAGAAATTTACCTATCTTGAAACAAATATAACTGAATTCTTTTTTTCAGCAATTCGAATTCCTGAAACGTAGTATACATACTGAAAACAACCCCCTGAATTCAAATTTGAAAACTGCAAGTCCCTATCTCATTTAGTTTTTAACTTATTTTATTTTTATCATGGTATACACAAAAGAAATTTACCTATCTTGAAACAAATATAACTGAATTCTTTTTTTTCAGAAATTCGAATTCCTGAAACTTAGTATACATACTGAAAACAACCCCTGAATTCAAATTTGAAAACTGCAAGTCTCTATCTCACTTAGTTTTTAAATTATTTTATTTTTATCATGGTATACACAAAAGACATTTACCTATCTTGAAACAAATATAACTGAATTCTTTTTTTCAGCAATTCGAATTCCTGAAACTTAGTATACATACTGAAAACAACCCCCTGAATTCAAATTTGAAAACTGCAAGTCCCTATCTCATATAGTTTTTAAATTATTTTATTTTTATCATGGTAAAAAACAAAAGAAATTTACCTATCTTGAAACAAATATACCTGAATTCTTTTTTCAGCAATTCGAATTCCTGAAACGTAGTATACATACTGAAAACAACCCCCTGAATTCAAATTTGAAAACTGCAAGTCCCTATCTCATTTAGTTTTTAACTTATTTTATTTTTATCATGGTATACACAAAAGAAATTTACCTATCTTGAAACAAATATAACTGAA
The DNA here is from genome assembly GCA_943142095.1 of Ophonus ardosiacus. NCBI lineage: Eukaryota > Metazoa > Arthropoda > Insecta > Coleoptera > Carabidae > Ophonus > Ophonus ardosiacus. The sequence continues at coordinate 13,916,308 of OW964840.1, forward strand.
TTCTTTTTTTTTTCAGAAATTCGAATTCCTGAAACTTAGTATACATACTGAAAACAACCCCTGAATTCAAATTTGAAAACTGCAAGTCTCTATCTCACTTAGTTTTTAAATTATTTTATTTTTATCATGGTATACACAAAAGACATTTACCTATCTTGAAACAAATATAACTGAATTCTTTTTTTCAGCAATTCGAATTCCTGAAACTTAGTATACATAATGAAAACAACCCCCTGAATTCAAATTTGAAAACTGCAAGTCCCTATCTCATTTAGTTTTTAAATTATTTTATTTTTATCATGGTAAAAAACAAAAGAAATTTACCTATCTTGAAACAAATATACCTGAAATCTTTTTTCAGCAATTCGAATTCCTGAAACTTAGTACACATACAGGGAACATCCCCCTGAAATCTATTTTGAAAACTGCAAGTACCTATCTCACTTAGTTTTTAAATTATTTCATTTTTGTCATGGTATACACAAAAGACATTTACCTATCTTGAAACAAATATACCTGAATTCTTTTTCAGCAATTCGAATTCCTGAAACTTAGTATACATACTGAAAACAACCCCCTGAATTCAAATTTGAAAACTGCAAGTCCCTATCTCACTTAGTTTTAAATTATTTCATTTTTATCATGGTAAAAAACAAAAGAAATTTACCTATCTTGAAACAAATATAACTGAATTCTTTTTTTCAGCAATTCGAATTCCTGAAACGTAGTATACATACTGAAAACAACCCCCTGAATTCAAATTTGAAAACTGCAAGTCTCTATCTCACTTAGTTTTTAAATTATTTTATTTTTATCATGGTATACACAAAAGACATTTACCTATCTTGAAACAAATATAACTGAATTCTTTTTCAGCAATTCGAATTCCTGAAACTTAGTATACATACTGAAAACAACCCCCTGAATTCAAATTTGAAAACTGCAAGTCCCTATCTCACTTAGTTTTAAATTATTTCATTTTTATCATGGTAAAAAACAAAAGAAATTTACCTATCTTGAAACAAATATAACTGAATTCTTTTTTTCAGCAATTCGAATTCCTGAAACGTAGTATACATACTGAAAACAAACCCCTGAATTCAAATTTGAAAACTGCAAGTCCCTATCTCATTTAGTTTTTAACTTATTTTATTTTTATCATGGTATACACAAAAGAAATTTACCTATCTTGAAACAAATATAACTGAATTCTTTTTTTCCAGAAATTCGAATTCCTGAAACTTAGTATACATACTGAAAACAACCCCTGAATTCAAATTTGAAAACTGCAAGTCTCTATCTCACTTAGTTTTTAAATTATTTTATTTTTATCATGGTATACACAAAAGACATTTACCTATCTTGAAACAAATATAACTGAATTCTTTTTTTCAGCAATTCGAATTCCTGAAACTTAGTATACATACTGAAAACAACCCCTGAATTCAAATTTGAAAACTGCAAGTCCCTATCTCATTTAGTTTTTAAATTATTTTATTTTTATCATGGTAAAAAACAAAAGAAATTTACCTATCTTGAAACAAATATAACTGAATTCTTTTTTTTTTCAGAAATTCGAATTCCTGAAACTTAGTATACATACTGAAAACAACCCCTGAATTCAAATTTGAAAACTGCAAGTCTCTATCTCACTTAGTTTTTAAATTATTTTATTTTTATCATGGTATACACAAAAGACATTTACCTATCTTGCAACAAATATAACTGAATTCTTTTTTTCAGCAATTCGAATTCCTGAAACTTAGTATACATAATGAAAACAACCCCCTGAATTCAAATTTGAAAACTGCAAGTCCCTATCTCATTTAGTTTTTAAATTATTTTATTTTTATCATGGTAAAAAACAAAAGAAATTTACCTATCTTGAAACAAATATACCTGAAATCTTTTTTCAGCAATTCGAATTCCTGAAACTTAGTACACATACAGGGAACATCCCCCTGAAATCTATTTTGAAAACTGCAAGTACCTATCTCACTTAGTTTTTAAATTATTTCATTTTTGTCATGGTATACACAAAAGACATTTACCTATCTTGAAACAAATATACCTGAATTCTTTTTTCAGCAATTCGAATTCCTGAAACTTAGTACACATACAGGGAACATCCCCCTGAAATCTACTTTGAAAATTGCAAGTCCCTATCTCACTTAGTTTTTAAATTATTTTATTTTTATCATGGTATACACAAAAGACATTTACCTATCTTGAAACAAATATAACTGAATTCTTTTTTCAGCAATTCGAATTCCTGAATCTTAGTATACATACTGAAAACAACCCCTGAATTCAAATTTGAAAACTGCAAGTCTCTATCTCACTTAGTTTTTAAATTATTTTATTTTTGAAAATTTGAAAAGGTCCCTAACATATTTTTATTTTTTTCATCAATGAATAGCATCCTTTCTATCAACCCTAAAGTTCATAAATTATATTTCGCGTGTAATCCATAGATGTTTGTGTACAAATACAAATTTAAAAAATCTGTTGTGGCCAGCACAAAACCTTCCGTCAATTCGATGTATTTTGTACATATCCTATACCAAAATTTCCTTGAAAAAGATTCTATATATCCTGTATAGTTGTAACAAGAACACACTATTTTTTACATATCCATACTGAAAGTTCCTTTGAAAATATTCTAAAATCTAATAAAATTTTAATACGAATACGACGTACATTATGTATTGCAGTTAACACTTCCTCCTGCTTCAACTTTGCCCTATTTTATTAGAAGTCGCTGTTTCTTACTCTTCTCTTCTACTCATTCCTGTCCAAAGCACATTCGTGACACAGTTCTTCCTCTCTCAAATCTTCTGACTTCTGCTATACAGTCCTTCCATCTTTTCTTCCCACTGGCGAGGGACACTCTGTCACTTATATCACTTTCAGATCATATATTTTCCACTTTGGTTTTGCACTTGCCACTGACATGTGTCAATTAGATTTTTTTGAATATGTGTATCTGTTGTTTTCATAATTTTTGCAATGCTGACTGATTTTCGAAACTTAATCTCTCTTAATCTCTCTATGACTCTATATCTATTGAATATGAAGGAAAATGTATAATCGAATCGTATAGAGAATAAGATATTCTTTCTATTGATAATCACATAAAATATCGAAAATGATATTTAACTGCGATTTTTCAAGAAAAACTGTTAAGAACTTCAAATAAGGGTACTTCCGGTTGGCCAATTATAACCAAAATCTAATCAGCTCTTCATATGGTTGTAAAGAAGAGGAATATGAAAGAATCATAATTTTTAGAATTGTAGTTTTGGAGTTATCGTCGGAGAAAAATTCGTCACACACACACACACACACACACACACACGGACACACACACAGACACACACACAGACACACACACAGACACACACACAGACACACACACAGACACACACACAGACACACACACAGACACACACACGGACACACACACACACACACATACAGACATCATCTTAAAAATAGTACATTCGTATTGTAGGGACCCTAAAACGTGCTTATTCATTAAAAACTCACCACCGAATTTTTTGACCAAAAACAACACCTTCCTTTTGACGGAAGGTAAAAAATCGTACGACCGACTACAAAATTACGTAATACATAGACGTCAATTATAATTTATACTCATTATTTTGATTGTTGACTACTATTTTTTGTTATTATTGTTATCTAATGCCTAATTGTTACATAGATCAATTTTGTCAGTTTGTCAGTTTCATTGTTACAGTGCTAGTGAACAGACGTGTGGTGTGCTCGTGGACTGTGCCTTCGAGGACGACTTCCTAGTACCTGGAGAGGACTTTTGGACATCTTCAAGACTTGGACTTATAATTAGGGAAATAATTTATTCATAGTAAGTTTTTTCATTTTTAAACTACATTTAGTAACCATTATTGGGTATATCAGCCATTATTTCTAAGGACTATTTCGGGTATATCTACATATAATATTAAAATTTTAAATATTTTCAATAATGAATTTCTCACGTAAGTGTACGTTTTCATAATAGGTATTTTATTTTTAATCATTACAAACGATTGAAACAGTTCTAAGTCCATTCATATCCATCTGTAATTCAAATATTATTTCGATTATATTTTTATTGTTACAGAAACATGTAACAGAGATGAATTACAGTCCTGACCGAGCCTTAGAAGGATGTGAGTGAGTTGCAGAAGGATACCTATCATGATTTCAGCGTTGGAGATGATCATATTGTTGCAGAGCATCACACTGAAGACACACTAACATGTATTGGTGCCCCTCAAGACTTATTTATAAGATTTATGTAAATAAATAAAAGTTATCCTCCTAAACATTAAGTACTCGTATAACAAATATATGGCAAGAAAAATTAGCACATAAACAATTCATATCATTATGCAACACATATATCTTCATTTTCATATATTTTACAGTTTATCATATAAAAAAATCATATACCATACATAAATGAAAACAAACATGCATACATACTATTTAAAAGGTACAGAAAAACAAAAGGTTAAAATCAAATATTTCCTACTGATATTTAACAACGTATCCGGCGATTTAAATTTCTGCAACTATGTATACATGTTTGAAGCAACCCCCTTTTCATTTTTGCTTACTCTTACTATATTAGCTGGACATGATTATTCAAAATTGGTTAAAATATGTAGAAAAGACCATAGAATCGAATGGCGCAACGCCCGTCAATGTTACTTTTACCATTCATTAGTTATAGGCCGTCAAAGTCAAAAAATATTGTCAATTTTCATCAAAAATAAAAAAAATTATTTTGAAAACTAAGGCCTAAAGAATTTTTTTAATATTTTTCCCGTAATCAACATGTCTGAATTAAGGGAAAATGATACTTTTCATTTGAATACAGGGTGGTCGGATTTTTAGTGGCCAACTGAATATTTAAAGTTACCATTTTTTTAATTTTTGCTTACTCTTACTATACTAGCTGGACATGATTATTCAAAATTGGTTAAAATATGTAGAAAAGACCATAGAATCAAATGGCGCAACGCCCGTCAACGTTACTATTACCATTCATTAGTTATAGGCCGTCAAAGTTAAAAAACATTGTCAATTTTCATCAAAAATAAAAAAAATTATTTTGGAAACTAAGGCCTAATGAATTTTTTTCATATTTTTGCCGTAATCAACGTGTCTGAATTAAGGGAAAATGATACTTTTCATTTGAATACAGGGTGGTCGGATTTTTAGTGGGCAACTGAAAATTTAAGGTGCCATTTTTTAAATTTTTGCTTACTCTTACTATACTTAGCTGGACATGATTATTCAAAATTCATTAAAATATGTAGAAAAGACCATAGAATCAAATGGCGCACCGCCCGTCAACATTACTATTACCATTCATTAGTTATGTCAAAAATATTGTCAATTTCCATCAAAAATAATAAAAATTATTTTGGAAACTAAGGCCTAGAGAATTTTTTTCATTATTTTTCACTTAATCAGAGTGTCCGGATTAAGGGAAAATAGTCGGTTTGTTAGTGGAATATATATAGTATTTATTATATTGTTCAATTCAATGTTACAGGGGTCGTCTTCATCAATACGAATATTTAACAACTAGATTACAAGAAACATCTATTATAATGTAACTCACCATTGTTGAGTATTTCTGGTTACAATGTCGGGACTCCAAGTCGCTAAGTCTGCAATACCAGGATGTCGGCTTTTCGCACAGCTGTATCTGAAAAGAACACACATTGTTAAGAAAATGTTATAATAAAAAAAGTAATTGTGATTTTGCGTACTCAAATTTTTTTCGCGCTACTTCTACATTCATAAAATTCAAAACACCGTGAACGAATTACATAATACATAAGAAGCAATTATTATTTATGACTCATTATTATTTAATTGTTGACTTGTATTTCTAGAGGGTAAATTATTTAACACCCTACTATTACATGGATTAATTCTTTCAGTTTGTTTGTTACAGTGCTAGTGTAAAGACGTGTGTAGTGTGCTGGTGTACTGTGACCACGAGGACGACTTCCTGGTGCTTGGAGAGGACGTTAGGATACCTGCAGGACTTGGAGTTATATCCATAGATTTCATTTATTCAAAGTGAGTTTTTTTTTTTGCTTTTCTAATATTTTAGAGTTGTTTTCTTATTTGATCCATGAACCATTAATTTGGAGGGATTGTGCTAGTATAGATACAAAATATAAGCTATATTTAAATAATTGTTCGCATTATATCGAAAATAGTTTGCATTAATTGATAATTATTTAATATTTCTACCACATACATTCTTCTAACATTTTATTCTGCAAATACTAATTATAAAGCAGCTCATATTGTTTTACGGCACAGAAATTTAAAAAAATAAATGTTTTCTAATGTTAAACATCTATGTCACGAATTGTGTTCACCTGTATATAATTTATTATATTATTGTATGTCCTATATATTTTACTACACATATTTTGTTCCATATATACGTAATTATGAATGTGTATGATAATACAATAAATGGTAACGTCATTTTTTTTGTGAAATTACGTAACATTACTCATTATTAAAATACTTTTATATCGTACACATTATGCATTATAATCTATAATTAATCGATTGCAATATTTATAAATTCTTTTGTATTATTGAATATCTCTCACTTTCTTTGACATTAATATATTTTCTTAAATAATAATTACATAAACTTATTAGTTTCTATGACCATTAACCTCTAATTCATATTTGTTACTTTCGAGTATATTTTCTATTGTTGCAGAAAGATAAGCTGTGCACTTAAACAGACGATGCTGCAGATGTACCCGAGCGAGTTGCAGTTCATGAATCCTGATTTCCGCATTGGAGACGATCACCCTGTTGCAGAGAATCGCACCCCAAAATAACCCCAACATGGATTTTGTACACCCCAAGTCATATTTATCAAATTTATGTAAATAAATAAATAAATAAAACCACCTCACACCTATAAAATACTTATATGATATAACCATTTAACGTGAAAAATCATCTACTAATAAAAACTTTATGAACAAATGTCTGACACTCATACATATAAGCATATTTAAATGATAGTATATAATCATGGCATTACACTATTCACATATTTTCATTTTCATAATTGTATTTCAACATCTCAAAGCGTATTACGTTAGGTTCACATACATCACAAACACATGTTACATACATATTATTTGAAGGGTACAAGAAACGAAAGAGCTAAGTCTAAACATTACTGATTTTTGTCAGCGAATCATACATTTAAAAAGTAAAAAGGGTTATTTCTCTTAGTTTACGAGATATTAATTTTTAAACTTAATATTTTCAATAGAGATGTACTCGTCTTGAAACTAGCATTACTGAAAACTCTTTCAGCGATTCATATAGTCTCAAATTAAGTCTACCATTTAGTAAATAAATTCCTTTCTAAAGTTACTATTTTCATTTAACATATACACGTCTTGAAATAAACATTATTATTAAACTTATTTTTATCTGCGATTTGAACATTTGGAATTAAGAATACATATAGAAAATTACTGCCAAAATCCAAATTTGAAAACTGTAAGTAGCTATTTCTTAGTTTTCATGTTATTCACTTTCAAAGTTAATCTTTTCAATAAACATGAATGTCGTTATATAAACATTAATTTAAAAAAACAGCGATTTAAATCTTTCGAAATTAAGTATACATATAGTAAATGACTCCCTATATTGAAATTTGGAAAGAGTAAGTACCTATTTCTCTTAGTTTTTCTTTTATATTCATTGTCAAATTTGCCATTTTCAATAAACATATACTACGTATAATATGTAAACATTACTGAAATTGTTTTCAGTGATTGAAACCTTTTGAAATTATGTATAGTACTTTTCATATAGAAAATTACCCTCTATATACAAATTTAAAAAGTACGAGACGCTATTTTTCTTAGTTTTCATGGTATTCAATTTCAAAGTAGTTATTTTTAATAAACATGTACACGTTTTAAAATAAACATTATTGAAAAAAATTCAGCGATTTAATCTTTTCGAAATATAGGAAATAACTCTCTACAACTAAATTTGGAAAATGCAAGTCACTTTTTCCTTTAATTTTTCACATACTCATTTTTTTAAGTTGCTATTTTCAATACACATGTACTTATTTTGAAACAAGCAGTACTGAAAATATTTTCAACGATTCTAAAGTGCAGAAATTACGGTTACATATAGAAAAGAATCCTACAAATACAAATAAGATTAGGATAATTCGCTATCACTCTTAGTTATTGAATTATTTAATTTTAAAGTTACTATGCATAATATATGAATCACATGGATATCTCGAAACTATATAAGTAATTGGGACTTAGCTCTATTTTTCTGTACCATCATTTGCATCCCGTACATACATAAGAGTACATACTTGTAATCTAATACACTGACCGTTCTAAATAAAACATAGTTAAGGAAGAACCTAATTTTTATTATTATATTTAAAATACACTTCATAATGAATTCGCACATTGCAAAATAGTTCTAGAGCGGAAAATGATACTTTACACACATACTTTTATTACGTCCGTTGAAAAAGATGATAAAAACATTTTGGTTTCAAATCATCTATGTACCAAGTCATCTAATTTAAAACTATCACAAATTAATTGTCTCTCCTGTAAGAATGACGTAATAAGAGTTTGGACGTAATTAAAAACATTACATTTTAAACTTCGAAATGCATTAATTAAGACATGAAACTGACAAGTTGATACATTATCCCTATTTATATAGATCACAAAATTTTGGGCCTCATATTTCGATTCCACAGAGTTAACCAATATATTAACATCTACTTTTTTGATACAATTTAAAACAATTGCAGCTAATAGTTCAAATATATTTTATATATTGTTTCACGATTGAAAATTTATTAAACTTCATTTTCATATTCAACAATTGAATTAAAAAAACCATCTAAAAATTTTCTTTTCATTTTGTTCAAACTTTACATATTTTAAATATATCTTTTAGCTATGTGCGAATTCGAATTTGAATCCCAAAAGTTTGTAGCAAGAGAGATATTAATTTAAAGGTGTAATATATATTATTTTAAACTTAGAATATATTTTCTATACCCAGAAAATGTTAGGGAAAAACTTTGTAAGGATTTTCTGTTATAAATAAATATATTATCATCTTATACATAATTATTGTCTTCTATTATTTCTATTTGTTACAACAAATGATCCTTATAAAAGTTCTTTCAACAATTAATCGATCGATTGTTGTCAATAATGTGTGTTAGCCTACTTTTATATTTCAACGAATCATAATAAAGAATTTATACCATATATTCTCGTATATATAATTAAAAACAAACCTACATTTCTTTCAGAGCGGTACAGATCAAGATGCATTTATTTATGTATATAATTGTCATTCACATATATCTCTGTATTAAAACATCTTTGTAAAATGTAACAATGTACACACCATTATGTAATATATTTAAGATCAATAAATATCGATAAAATTATATAATATTTCATTCCAATATCCTATTTCTAAAGCAAAAAAATTGCATTCCAAAGATCTAAGTTCATATCCCGTCTAGAAACCAGTTCACAGCCTATATAGATCCACAACCAGAACGACAGCCTACAAAAATCTCCCATCCTAAGATCCAGGTTCGAATCCCGCGTACTAGCCACCAGGAACCAGCCGAGCATCCCATCCTAGCTACCAGCAACCCGCCCTAGCCATCCACGAGCGCGCCTAGGCTACGAGCCGAGGGCGAGCACGTGGGTGCTAGGCGGGTTGCTGGGAGCTGGGATCGGATCGCTCCGCTGGTTCCTGGGGGGCTAGCCAGCAAAAAATTTCTAGAAACCTGTATATAGCTTGAAATAGACGTGATTACGTAATTTTACGACAAAGAGTGTCCGGTAGGACGCCACCGCTCACGCTGCACGAATGGCTGTAAATTCAACAGACAGCCAGTATTATACCTAGCTAGAAATCCGTGGTGGGAGACTTGAGATTCATGTTTTGCTCACCAGGCCTTACTTCAGTCTATCGTATTGTCAGAAATTTGAATTTTTGTGGGTGAATACATTCGGTTCGGCCAGAGAGCTCACGGATTCTAGTTTTCGTGACAAGTAGTCTTGCTACGGGTTGTCTATCGCCGATTCTACACGACTTTTTAGATTCTGACAGCCAGAAGCCTAGCAACAGCATTGCGATCAATGGATTTCTGAATTTTGGTGGGTAAATGCCTTGTGATCGGCTGAAAAATCGCCAGAGAGCTTAAAAATGCTCGTAGCGGCAGTAAAGTGCTACTTTTCGGCCGGTACGGCTCTAAAACGTCGATTTTACACGATTTTTGCGATTTTGTCGACCAGAAGCCTTGCTGGTGCTCGTGGCGCGGATTTTGCTAGCTAGAAATTTCGTCGTGTAGGCTACTTGCTTATGTATCTGCTGTGCACTAGGTTGAAATTTAGGCGCTAATATTATGCATGCAATTTGCAGATCGGCGATCGCTTTGCGGTGCTCTCGAATCGAATTTTGCTGGTTGCTTACCTATAGGCTGTAAATCGTTTAGATCCTGCTGATCTCATTTCAATGATCTAGATCGTATTTTGGTGAATTGCTGGTTTCTGGAATGCAATTTTTGAGGATAGGAAAATAGGTTTTTGAATTGAGAAATTGTATTCATTTTACTGTTTTTATTGGTCATTTATATAATACATTTTATTTGTGTTACATATTGTAATGATTTTATTCTATGAGGAATTGGAAATAAATAAATAAATGATTTATAATATATATCGCTAAATATTTATTAAATTGTATCGTACAAGTTGTTACATAATATTACAGATTTTTGTGAGTATAACATATTACATTTTCTTTCTAAGACTTATCGAGTTATAGATAGAATTAAAAGTAGATCAATAATTGAACACAAAGTTTTCTAAACAAATATATGTTTAATTCGAATATACTAGCTGCTATAGTGTGACTATGTCTTAGAAAAAAACTGTATCAATATCTGTATGACATTGAAATAATAATAATAATTTTACTTACAATGTACAATCGTTTATTCGCAAACTACAACACGTAATACAAGAATGAGGAGAAGGAATATTTACAATACAATTGCTTTTGTACCTACTATTAAGGAGTGGGAGCTGTACAGCGTACCAACCCAGTGTACTTTTACAACCCTATATACAATATGTTATAATATCAATAGGAAATAAAGTAGAGCAATTATAATATAATATTGATATATTCACTATCACATATTCACTATCACATATTATGTTATATTTTTCACCAAATTACACACATTAAAATCTATAGTATATAGCAAGAACAATCAATGTTAACATTTCATAACTTTGAAAATGACTGATTTCAAATAATCGAGTAATTTTCAATGTTAATAAAATCGCGAGTACACTAACACTACGCACTATTAATGTTAATTATATATGTTACTAATTCTCTTATTTAAATATGGAGCACAAAATCAAAAATGATTGAACACATGTTTTAGTTGTTTTGAAATACATACGTATATTTTTGGCGCAATACTTTTGCACAGCACGACAAATTATTTGTTATTGCATAATTTCCTTTACCTACATAGTTTCTGGTTTATAATAGAAAACTATTTTATGCACAAATGCATATCTTTATTAATGCAACTGTTTGATTGTTGTATCACCTTTACAATATATGATAATGGTTGAAAAATCTGTTTGGCCCAAAACTTTGGCCCGCAACTATAGATAAACGTTACGTTACATAACACTATAAAGATATTTCGATGAAGTTGTATGTGATATGCAAAAAGCAAGATTAAAAATACTCAAACGCAAATATGTATTAGCTGCTGTTTAATGATGAGTTTGATACCTATACAAATATACATTTAGAACTCGAAGATGTACGTAGCGTCTTTAGATATTTCAATATGATTTTTATCCTTAAATTTATTAGAAAATTAAATAATTTGCCATTGAAACTGTAGCTAGAAGCCTACACTATAGGATTTTGCGTTTAAATTCTTAAAAATATGGTACTGAAAAATGCAAATCAGGTACAACCTTTAAAAAGCGAGGTTAGTCATTCTGCGTCGAATAAGAATGTATTAATACTTTACTAACGCAGTGACGATCACGGCGTCTGATGCGATTCGATACCTATGGCGTAACCAACGATTGTGATTGAAGAAAATAACGAAGCTTGTGATTGGTAGAAATACAGCGAGAACTCGAATACGATTAAATCCTATCACCTTTGAACGGATGATGAATATTTATCTGAATATAACGATTAATTTAGATTCTTAAATAATAATTTGTAATTTAAATTCATCATACAACAGTGTACATCAATTTATACCACAAATTATACATAAATAATAACATAATACAAGAAATATTATGCACTAATTTGGTTTTATTGATAAGTAAATGGCAATGGGCATAAATACCTTTAAAATAGGGTTTATGGGGAGGGCATAAGGGTGCATTTTTTTTGGGAAATTCTTCTCCATGGCTTGGGATTCATTCTCCAACGATGATATTGGTAGAAATCAGGTTTCATGTAGGTACATTCGAAAGGTGTATCGGACATACTGCATGGAATCCTGTAACATTCAAAATAAATAAAAATTAGTATATTTTAAAGATAAAATATATTTTAATATTTAAATTTAAAGTTCCAACCCCTATTTTTGTGTTATAAGCAAAGACACATTCAAAAATCCTCATAAAGATATCTAATATTTTATTTCAAGTTACATGAATTAAATTAATTATTAAATAACTTATAATTTTCTTTTTAATTTATTTGCAAAAGATAAAAAACTACCACCAGATAATGACCAGAAATGGTCCATTTGGAAAATATTAAATCGCCAATGAAGTCAAGTACATAGGTAACACTGGGGGTACCAAGTAGAACCCACTTTGTCATTGTAGCCAAGAATAAATAATAACCCACCTGCTCACGTGCGCCAACTTAGAAGAGGAATACACGAAAGAAGATCTGGCTAAAGGAACATCAGCTGCTCTAAACTGTGCTATTTTCTGGAAAAATTACTAAATTGACAATTTTTGTATTAGTTTATTTTACACATATTATGTATTTTTACCTCCCGCCATACCATAGGTAAGAGAGGTAACGTTTTCGATTAAAATATGATCCAAGACTTTGGTTTAAAATTCGTATATAATTTGAAACATACATTGACTTAGATAAAACGGAAGTGATACTTTACTTGAAGCTCTTAACAGATTTTTGAGGAAAAACATAAAATATGATCCAAAATTTCGTATTACAAACTTTTCTTTATTGGAACAACAAATTAGATTTTGTTTACAAACGATCAACCGGAAGTGATATTTACTTAAAGCTCTTTGCTATTTTAAACATGGAATTGGCGGGAGGTCATTAGATTTTTTAAACTATATTTCGCGTGTATGGTTTGGATACGAGAAATAATATTTTATTTGTTCATTTATTAAAATAATTGCATTTAAATAAATATTATCGAATTAATATGTAACAAAATAATTATTTTGTTAATATATTAACCAGATATAGATTAATGGGGTATTCCATTATAACAAAAATATAAGAAAATTTTCAAATTTAACTTAAAGTATGGCTCAATAAATAATAGTTAAAACAATGAAAACATTTATTAAATATTTACTTTACGAGATATATCACATTTGCTAAATGGGGAAATTGACGTCATACAATTGTTATCTTTCTCTCGTAGCGTACTCAGAGCAGTGTGTGTGAGAAAGACAAGTATATGGGGAATGTGACGTTACACTGACTTCTCGAAAATAAAATACTGTTAAACTAAGAACAATTAAGATTTTTTAATACTTTGAATTGCTTCGAAACTGAATGAAGTTTTATTTAAAATAATAAAGAAAAATTGAGTGGAATACCCCATTCGAGAATTTGTGGAGACGTTGGTCCCATCCCTAATTTGGGTATGGTTAAGCCCTGCCACCACGACAAGGTCTCTCCACTTGGGCAGGGAACCCTGTCCAAACCTCCTGCGATTCAAAGGAGTTGAGGACAGAGCCACCCCGGTCTAAAACACAACTGGGGTGTCCTACAAAATCCTAACGATCTCATATTAACTGTAAATAGAATCGCCCGCGCCTGAAACCCTAACAAAAATGATAATGAGATGAAATGAACCTATTTGTGGCTTGTTCACGGACGCGGCCTGCTGGGGCCAAGCGCGTTCCAACCACTGATATGCATACGCCGATAAACTATTGCTCATCGTCATATTCCATACAGTGTTTGGACCTACGACCGCGCCCTCCCCATTCCGCGAAAACCGACCCCGTGCAATCCTTACGGAGGGTAAGTTTTCTTGGACGAGGGTTGCTCACCTCACGATAAAAAACAACTTTATTGTGATTGCGAAATTAGCTGCTGGTACTAATTTTAGCAATCTGCAACAAAGCTTTTTTTTATCATGTGTAAAGTCCACCGAACATTTTCATGCCCGCGAGAGACTTTCGGCGGAATTTGATGAGTATTCATTGCACAGTATAAATACTGGCACGCCAAATACCCAGTGCGCTAGGAAAAAAACATAACATACAAAATAAATATATTATATCATATTTATATTATATACGAGCATATATAATATAAGATAATATAATATAAACAATCCCAAAATCCCACCCTAAATATATCATTATAAATCGATTTTCGCGAACGAATTTATGGCAAAAATTAACCCTACAAACCCCAAACTACAGTTTATAAAAAAAATACTCCCGACACAACAAAAAATAAAATCAATATTGTCAAAATTTGTTCAAAAATTCCCGTACCCGGTTCGCAACAAATTTCGAATATATTCGCGTCTTTAATTCGCCATGAAGTCTTGCTCCTTTCTCGATCCCTCGTTGTCCCCCGTTGTCCAGGTCCTGGATTCCTGGCCTAATCGATCCGGACCTCATACCGGATTACACGAGCTAATAATAAATAAATAAAAAAAACTAAAACAATCCGGACCTCATGCCGGCATGAAAACTACCATTTAAAAGTTAAAGTTAGGATGACGATTATATCCCACGGAGTCTAGAAGGACGACGATGTCTAGGTCCAATGGAATCCTGGTCTATACGATGTCAACGGAACGGAAACGATCCGGACCTCATGCCGGAATATGCGGAAGTTAGCGACCCGGACCTTATGTCGGGTTACGCGAGCAAATTCACCCGGGACGAAAGTTACAGTTTAAGTTAGATTTACAAGTTAAAGTTAGGATGACGACGCGCCCCCTTAAAATAAACTTAACTAGGCTGTACTGCAATGAACATTTTCATTTTACTTATTATTCAATTAATTTTAATTTTAAGATTTGTATAAATGCAAAATATCTGTGTATTATAGTGTTCTTTACCTCTAGTTGGGTGTGACATCTATTCTCTAAAGACCCAGAAAATTCCATTTCAATTGAATGAAATAGATTCAAAATTTTCTTTCAAAGATTTATAAATATTGCAAAATATTATTGTTGGAATAAAAATGTTGAAGTACTATGTCTCTTATCAAATATTAAACAATACTAAATAAACCTCAATCACACAAAACATTCAGGGGATCATTCATAAATAAAAATTGGTTTTTGTTTTCTTATTATTCGTATTTTTTTTGTTTTTTTTTTTTGTTTTACCCATACATACGATCCACGCTCACTCACACCTTTCATTCTTAATTATTTTTATATTCTCATTTATAAATAATTGAACATTCATTGCAATGTACAGCAACTTCCCAGCAAAATTGTAATAGGTAACACTTTAAAAATGTAAGTTTGCAAAAGTATATAATATAGTAAAATATATATGTATTTGATAATAGATATTTATGCACCAAGTGAGCTAAGATAATGTTTATTCACGAAAAGAAAGTTAACTCACGAGCCCGTAGGGGCGAGTTGGTTAATTTCTTCGAATGAATAAATATTCTTAACTCACCTAGTTAATACAATATTTTATTAAATTTTGACAAAATAGTAATAATAACCATTACGAATTTAATTTTGACAAAATAAAAATGCATTAGGATCATCGTTATTTATTCAATTTTGACGGTTTATTGTTATTTATTTTTTTAATTATTATGAACAGTCATAGAAAAAATAGTGTATGCAACTTATGTATAATGACAATTAAAACACTCGTTGCATAATAAACTATTAATTCACTAGCGAATAAACAGTTACTTACAGCCGTTGCTATGGAGTTAATAATAGCAGTTTAAAACGTCAAAATTGAACAAAATAAATATTAAATAAGTTATTCTGAATTTGTAATAGGTTAAAAATTCTGTATCAGAAAATTGGGTCAAATACTTAAACATTTCCTCAGTTTCACAATTGTTGAGTGCGGGATTTGAACTCAAAACTAATTCGCATACAATAACAGTAAAAAATATAGGAAAATATTTTAATTAAAGGAATGAATTGGTATTATTAAATATTAAAATTTAAAATGAAACATATTTTACAGACAGGATTTTCCCAAGTTATTATTATATAAATATATTCAAATAATTGTTTATTAATAAATAACTATTTATTGTTTAATATGAAAGAAAAAAACTGAGTACAAGTATGGCGCCCTATCTTATAACTAACTTATCCTAAGCTAACTTATGTCTACCTTAAAGCTAGTCTTACAGTATAAAATTTCCCGGGCAATTTTATAGAGCAAGATTTCGCTTACCAATCACTCACACACTGTCATTCCTTTATATGCCACATTGTACTCAGTTTTATATTTATTTAAAGTTGATATCACATTTTATTTTATACAAGCCTGTTTAATAGTAAATAATTATATCATTACTGTTTATTACCCATTGTTGGGTGTGTCATTTACTTTATTTCTTTATTTTATAGTTTGTATATTTAAATAAATAAATGGGAAAATCCATGTCAACAATCTATGAGACATAATTATAGTTAATGTATGCTTCGCAAATAAATTTTGAAATTGTAAGTTTTAAATAGTTTAAAAAATATAAAAGATTTTAGCTATTTTATGTAACACTAGTACAAGTAATATATTTTAAAATATTAAAATTTGAATTGTTGTACAATTCATCGTATTGTATTTATATGGTATTGTTTTGCCATATACCCTACATTACGGGTACAGCAACAATTGTTAGATTAAGGAAAATGCCAAGTTATTGACCTAAAATATTTTAAAAATTGATAAACTTTGAATTTGCTGGGAAGTTTATTTTCACATACCTTGTCTCAGGATAAACCTGGACATTTTACCAAACTACCGTTATACAAATATGAGTATCCCACGTTGTCCTTCTGGGCCCTGGGTTGGTCTAGGCGCACTTTAATTTAATGAATTTAATTCTAAAATTTATAATTTATTTTAAGGGTTGAGGTAACTACCACAGATTCAATACCACAAATTACAAATACAAAAAAAAAAATAAAGGAATGGTCGAGCACGGTCCAGCAAACCAGAAGAGTACAACCATCCTTTCACTATGAAAGACAAATTGTAAATGACTGTTTACTACTATAGGAGGTATAATTTTTAAAATAATTAGTTATCTAATACTTGGTAATGACGTAACAACCGACAAAAGGCTTGTGCTTCAGACAGAAATAAAATATTAAATTATAATTTTTAATCGGAGATAAATTTACGTAATTTTTATTATTTGTTTTCATGGCGCCAATGTACAACTTTAATCATTTCAATATAATTTTAAATTGTCGAGAGGTACTGCTGCTGTATTCACATTTTAAATTGTCGAGAGGCCCTGTTTCTCTATCTCCATTTATAATAAGCGGGAGGTATGTTGGTAAAAAAATTACTATTACTTTTACACTTTGATTAGCTGGCGAGAGGTATTGCAAAAAAATCAGGTGTCACCTACAATATAAAAGAGCCATCCATTGTTTCGTCAAAAAAATCAAATATAATGATTCAAAAATCTCAATTTTCTTTAAAAGTTCCCGAAGCAAATCATTAAACGACGCGTTCTTATTTGTTTGTGTGAGAGAGACAAGTATAATGTAAGACAGAGAAAACATGACACAGAATAATAAAGACAGGAGTGAACACTCACTTCCAAATTTTTATTTTTGTAAGAGAGAGATAGAAATATATAACTATTTCATTCTAATGAATTCTTCTTTTTACTGTAAGTTTTGTTGGGAAACATAGTGTTATGTCTGTAGCATATCTGGGTGACAACACCGTGTAGTAGTTGGTAGTTAGGAGACGGTGCATTTTTATAGGTAAAAGTGAAACTATTTAATATCTCGGGAACGGTAAAATATAATATTAGATTTTTGCTAAAATTAATAAACCGCAAGTGGTACTTTACTTGAAGCTCTGAATCGATTTTCTTGTAAAAATATATTAAAATATGATGCAAAACTTTTGAAATTTTGTATTTATAACTCATATGTAATTTGAAACAACATATTCGAAGTTGACTATATATAATAAACCGGAAGTGGTACTTTACTTGAAGCTCTGAACAGATTTTATTGAAAAAATACATTAAAATATGACGCAAAAATTTTCAGTTTTTGTATATGAAACTCATATGTTATTTGAAACAACATATGCGATTTTGACTATATATGATAAACCGAAAGTGGTACTTTACTTGAAGCTCTGAACATATTTTCTTGAAGAAATATATTAAAATATGACGAGAATTTTTCAAATTTTTTATTTGAAACTCATATGTAATTTGAAACAACATATGCGATTTTGACTATATATGATAAACAGGAAGTGGTACTTTACTTGAAGTTCGGAACAGATTTTCTTGAAAAAATATATTAAAATATGACGCAAAACTTTCCAAATTTTGTATTTGAAACTCATATGTAATTTGATACAACATATTCGATTTCAACTATATATGATAATCCGGAAGTGGTACTTTACTTGAAGCTCTGAACAGATTTTCATGTAAAAATATATTAAAATATGATCCAAAACTTTTTAACTTTTGTATTTGAAACTCATATGTAATTTGAAACAACATATGCGATTTTGAATATATATGATAAACCGGAAGTGGTACTTTACTTAAAGCTCTGAACAGATTTTCTTCAAAAAATATATTAAAATTTTATCCAAAACTTTTCAAATTTTATATTTAAAACTTATATATAATTTGAAATAACATATTAGATTTTGACTATACCGTGAGTATTTTTTAACGTGAAACATTGGGTTTGTCATATCCATGGTTACGACTTCACATTTGATTGACAGCAATGTATTTGCCCGTTCCATTTAAAATGAAACATAGGGAACGAATTTGACATTTGATAAGACGTCAATAGAGGTTAATTTTGTTTAAATAATTATGCATTCTAAATTAAAATTAGTTGTAGAAAAAATATAGTGTGCACCTTGTGCCCGAGTGGTTTTCTGACTTGGCTAAATTCCTTACAAATTTAAATATAATACTTGTGTCAGATTCGTTCCCTATGTTTCATTTTAAATGGAACGGGCAAATACATTGCTGTCAATCAAATATCAAGTCTTAACCATGGATATGATAAACCCAATGTTTCACGTTAAAAAATACTCACGGTATATGATAATAATAATAATTATAATAATAATAATAACAATAATTCAAATAAAATTGAAAGTAAAATTCTTTGGAATAATGGGCGAAATTCTTTGATAAATACTGGACCTATTTTTTGGCGCGGAGAAATCGTCAATATGTTTGATTTTACGCTCTTGCACAAAACAATAGAAACCTTCATTGATTACTGCACTTGTTTTTTGTTTTAGACAAACCTATATGTAATTTTTACAATTTGAGAATTACAATCTATTTAAAAATGATTAAAATAGATGTCCCTGAGCTACTTGGTTACAGCAAAGTTTAATTCTCCTAAACAGGATTCTAAATTATGCTCTACGTATCGTAAACCTTTAACTTTAGCCTCGGTAAGTGTTATATTAACGAGTATTGTCCAATCATTTTGTACAACAGAGCCGTCAAGATGGCATTCATTTGTTGTAATGTGTAACAGATAATATGGTGTTTCAGAACGTAACAATATCGCTGAAATGTTGTAAATATGCACAGCCATAAACTAAAATATATGCCATATATAAATAAAATATTAAATTATAATTTTTAATCAGAGATAAATTTACGTAACTTTAATTATTTGTTTTCATGGCGCCAATGTACAACTTTAATCATTTTAATATAATTTTAAATTGTCGAGAGGTACTGCTGCTTTATTCACATTTTAAATTTTCGAGAGGCCCTGTTGCTCTATCTCCATTTATAATAAGTGGGAGGTATGTTGATAAAAAATTTACTATTACTTTTACACTCTGATTAGTTGGCGAGAGGTATTGCAAACAAATCAGGTGTCACCTACAATATAAAAGAGCCATCCATTGTTTCGTCACAAAAAAATCAAATATAATGATTCAAAAATCTCAATTTTCTTTAAAAGTTCCCGAAGCCAATCACTAAACGACGCGTTCTTATTTGTTTGTGTGAGAGAGACAAGTATCATGTAAGACAGAGAAAACATGACACAGAATAATAAAGACAGGAGTGAACACTCACTTCCAAATTTTTATTTTTGTAAGAGAGAGATAGTAATATATAACTATTTCATTCTAATGAATACTTCTTTTTACTGTAAGTTTTGTTGGGAAACATAGTGTTATGTCTGTAGCATATCTGGGTGACAACACCGTGTATTATACTGGTAGTTAGGAGACAGTGTATTTTTATAGGTAAAAGTGAAACTAATATCTCAGAAACGGTAAAATATAACATTAGATTTTTGCTAAAATTGATAAACCGAAAGTGGTACTTTACTTGAAGCTCTGAACAGATTTTCTTGAAAAAATATATTAAAATATGATGCAAAACTTTCCAAATTTTGTATATGAAACTCATATGTAATTCGAAACAACATATGCGATTTTGACTATATATGATAAACCGGAAGTGGTACTTTACTTGAAGCACTAAACAGATTTTCTTGAAAAAATATATTAAAATATGATGCAAAACTTTCCAAATTTTGTATATGAAACTCATATGTAATTCGAAACAACATATGCGATTTTGACTATATATGATAAACCGGAAGTGGTACTTTACTTGAAGCTCTAAACAGATTTTCTTGAAAAAATATATTAAAATATGAAGCAAATCTTTTCAACTTTTGTATTTGAAACTCATATATAATTTGAAACAACATATGCGATTTGGACCATATATGATAAGCCGGAAGTGGTTACTTTACTTGAAGCTCTGAACAGATTTTCTTGAAAAAATATATTAAAATATGATCCAAAACTTTTCAACTTTTGTATTTGAAACGCATATATAATTTGAAACAACATATGCGATTTTGACTATATATGATAAACAGGAAGTGGTACTTTACTTGAAGCTCTGAACAGATTTTCTTGAAAAATATATTAAAATATGATGCAAAACTTTTCAACTTTTGTATTTGAAACTCATATATAATTTGAAACAACATATGCTATTTTGACTATATATGATAAACCGGAGTGGTACTTTACTTGAAGCACTGAACAGATTTACTTGAAAAAATATA
This sequence comes from Ophonus ardosiacus, assembly GCA_943142095.1. Lineage (NCBI taxonomy): Eukaryota > Metazoa > Arthropoda > Insecta > Coleoptera > Carabidae > Ophonus > Ophonus ardosiacus. The sequence goes on from OW964840.1 coordinate 13,938,002, forward strand.
TTAAAATATGAAGCAAATCTTTTCAACTTTTGTATTTGAAACTCATATATAATTTGAAACAACATATTCGATTTTAACTATATATGATAAACAGGAAGTGGTACTTTACTTAAAGCTCTGAACAGATTTTCTTGAAAAAATATATTAAAATATAATTCAAAACTTTTCAACTTTTGTATTTGAAACTCATATATAATTTGAAACAACATATGCGATTTGGACCATATATGATAAGCCGGAAGTGGTACTTTACTTGAAGCTCTGAACAGATTTTCTTGAAAAAATATATTAAAATATGATGCAAAACTTCTCAACTTTTGTATTTGATACTCATATATAATTTGAAACAACATATGCGATTTTGACTATATATGATAAACAGGAGGTGGTACTTTACTTGAAGCTCTGAACAGATTTTCTTGAAAAATATATTAAAATATGATGCAAAACTTTTCAACTTTTGTATTTGAAACTCATATATAATTTGAAACAACATATGCGATTTTGACTATATATGATAAACCGGAAGTGGTACTTTACTTGAAGCACTGAACAGATTTTCTTGAAAAAATATATTAAATGAACAGATTTTCTTGAAAAAATATATTAAAATATGATGCAAATCTTTTCAACTTTTGTATTTGAAACTCATATGTAATTTGAAACAACATATGTGATTGTGACTATATATGATACACCGGAAGTGGTACTTTACTTAAAGCTCTGAACAGATTTTCTTGAAAAAATATATTAAAATATAATCCAAAACTTTTCAACTTTTGTATTTGAAACTCATATGTAATTTGAAACAACATTTGCGATTTTGACTATATATGATCAACCGAAAGTGGTACTTTACTTGAAGCTCTGAACAGATTTTCTTGAAAAAATATATTAAAATATGATGCAAATCTTTTCAACTTTTGTATTTGAAACGCATATATAATTTGAAACAACATATGCGATTTTGACTATATATGATAAACAGGAAGTGGTACTTTACTTGAAGCTCTGAACAGATTTTCTTGAAAAATATATTAAAATATGATGCAAAACTTTTCAACTTTTGTATTTGAAACTCATATATAATTTGAAACAACATATGCGATTTTGACTATATATGATAAACCGGAAGTGGTACTTTACTTGAAGCACTGAACACTTTTTTTCTTGAAAAAATATATTAAAATATGATCCAAATCTTTTGAAATTTTGTATTTGAAACTCATATATAATTTGAAACAACATATGCGATTTTGACTATATATGATAAACAGGAAGTGGTACTTTACTTGAAGCTCTGAACAGATTTTCTTGAAAAAATATATTAAAATATGATGCAAATCTTTTCAACTTTTGTATTTGAAACTCATATATAATTTGAAACAACATATGCGATTTTGACTATATATGATAAACAGGAAGTGGTACTTTACTTGAAGCTCTGAACAGATTTTCTTGCAAAAATATATTAAAATATGATCCAAAACTTTTCAACTTTTGTATTTGAAACTCATATATAATTTGAAACAACATATGCGATTTTGACTATATATGATAAACCGGAAGTGGTACTTTACTTGAAGCACTGAACAGATTTTCTTGAAAAAATATATTAAAATATGATGCAAATCTTTTCAACTTTTGTATTTGAAACTCATATGTAATTTGAAACAACATATTCGATTTTGACTATATATGATAAACAAGAAGTGGTACTTTACTTGAAGCTCTGAACAGATTTTCTTGAAAAAATATATTAAAATATGATGCAAAACTTTTCAACTTTTGTATTTGAAACTCATATATAATTTGAAACAACATATGCGATTTTGACTATATATGATAAACCGGAAGTGGTACTTTACTTGAAGCACTGAACAGATTTTCTTGAAAAAATATATTAAAATATGATCCAAATCTTTTGAAATTTTGTATTTGAAACTCATATATAATTTGAAACAACATATGCGATTTGGACCATATATGATAAACCGGAAGTGGTACTTTACTTGAAGCTCTGAACAGATTTTCTTGAAAAAATATATTAAAATATGATGCAAATCTTTTCAACTTTTGTATTTGAAACTCATATGTAATTTGAAACAACATATTCGATTTTGACTATATATGATAAACAAGAAGTGGTACTTTACTTGAAGCTCTGAACAGATTTTCTTGCAAAAATATATTAAAATATGATCCAAAACTTTTCAACTTTTGTATTTGAAACTCTTATATAATTTGAAACAACATATGCGAATTGGACTATATATGATAAACCGGAAGTGGTACTTTACTAGAAGCTCTGAACAGATTTTCATGTAAAAATATATTAAAATATGATCCAAAACTTTTCAACTTTTGTATTTGAAACTCATATATAATTTGAAACAACTTATGCGATTTGGACTATATATGATAAACAGGAAGTGGTACTTTACTTGAAGCTCTGAACAGATTTTCTTGAAAAATATATTAAAGTATAATCCAAAACTTTTCATCTTTTGTATTTGAAACTCATATGTAATTTGAAACAACATATGTGATTTTGACTATATATGATACACCGGAAGTGGTACTTTACTTGAAGCTCAGAACAGATTTTCTTGAAAAAATATTTTAAAATATGATCCAAAACTGTTCAACTTTTGTATTTGAAACTTATATATAATTTGAAACAACATATGCGATTTTGACTATATATGATCAACCGGAAGTGGTACTTTACTTGAAGCTCTGAACAGATTTTCTTGCAAAAATATATTAAAATATGATCCAAAACTGTTCAACTTTTGTATTTGAAACTCATATGTAATTTGAAACAACATATTCGATTTTGACTATATATGATCAACCGGAAGTGGTACTTTACTTGAAGCTCTGAAATTTATTTTGTCTAGTACTACAAGAAAATCATATACGTATTTTTAATACAAGTTTATTACTTCATGTTTATTTTACAAAATTTCATAACAAATATTCTGATAGATGATAGATAACATTTTCAACTGTTAAACACCTAGCGGCATCCCGCAGGAAAACGCTGAACTATTGAAAATTGGCTGCGTTTCACTATTCACTACTAAGAGTATAAAAGTAGTGTACTAATTTCTTAATGTAGTATATAGAACGCAACATACGAACAGTAGATAGAGTTTATGAAGAAAACGTTGTATTTAAATATGTTTCAGCTGTCCTGGAATTCTGAAACTAACTTTTTCATTTGAAAACGTCCCTTCTGAATTCAAATATGAACACCACGAGTCCCTATTTCTCCTAGTTTTCGAAACATTTTTTTATTAGAAAGAAAATATAAAATCTACTTTTGATGTCCAGAAATCTGTAACAAAAATGTCGTTAATATTTGTCTTCAACTATTTATGAAGATGTGGAAATCCTGAAAGAGAAAATGTACATTATTTCTTCGAAGTTTATTTGAAATTTTCGACGTTTTCGACGCAGTTTAAGTTATATTTTACCGCAATTAGACAATTTATTATTAATTATTGTTTTTATACATCCTACCTAACATTTTAGCTAAGAAATACAAGTAAATACGTACATATAAAAAACATAAATAAATAAATGATGATGTGGGCCTCCTGATAAAACTGAAAAGTAAACATACATATACATATTAAAATGAGGGAACCTAACAATGTGTACTCAACGACGGTGTTGAGTTGTGTAAAGTGTGTACGTCCCTAGGGTCTTCCTTGCCATTGAAATGGCTAGGTTCGCACCACCGCGAGTGTGGCAGACCAGGCCCCGGAACTTGAGTGCTTATCGTGCAAAGAAGCCGGAGCATTCGTGAGTAAGCACCCAAGCCCGGTTAACGCTCTTTCAAGCCCACAACTTTAGTTGCAGCGAGAAAGGAAAGGGGCCGAGTACCGCTAGACGCCCCACCGCCTAACGGCCCCGGCACCTGAAAGGGAAAAGTTAGCTCAGGAGGCCCCGTTGAAACTGCTCACGCCCTAACCATAATATACATATACATAATGCATATACATAAATACAAAATATACATACATAAATACATAAGAAATCAACAATATTACGGACGAAATCGCGGCGACGAACGGATAAAACTATTCAAAAGCTAACGCGAATACTAAAAACGGATTTTCTTCATATATCTATTAACTTTAATAGATATATTATTTTGTGTGTATGTGTGTTTTTGCAAAATTAATACAAAAGCAAGTATGTGTAACTACAATTTAATAAGTTAAAACTATAAACTAATATTTTAAAATGCACGCAAACTTATTGAAACTATTTAAAATTGTAATCATTTAAGACTGCAAACTAATACTTTAAAATGCAAGTAAACTAATTATAAATATCTAAAACTGTAATCTAAAAATGTAAAATATAAGTAAACTAATTGTAATGTTTTAAAACTGAAAACTAAAACATTAAAACGCAAATAAACTAATTGTAATCATTTAGACTAATACTTTAAAATGCAGGTAAACCAATTATAGGTACTACTTTTTAAAATGCAAATTGAAAATTTAACCGCAAGTAAACTAATGATATATTAATTTAAAACTGTAAACTTAAACTTTAACTGCAAATTTAATAAAACTAACTATAATTTAGTGTATCTGTTTGAATGGCACAAGAGTGCTTCCTGTGGTGCACTCTCCATGCCAGCGATGAGTGCCCGTGAGGCGACGCCTGGTAGACGCCCGCACGGTACGAAAATGCATGCATTTATATCTACTTCAAAACCTGGGAATCAGAACAGGGGGTTACTCAGTCCGGCGGCCCATAGTGTGGGTACAGGCGTCCTTCCCAGAGGCCCCACTGCCCTATCCCAGAGGGGAGCAGCGAAAAGAACGACCAAGTTTGCCACATGGGTCCCAGCCGTTCTTGGGAAATTGATTTTAATCTAACAGGGGCATACTAGAAAGAGCTGCTTGGATAGTAAAGAGGAAAACTGAAAAAAAGCAAAAGCATGCAGGGAAAGGGGGTTCTTCTTTCTTCAACTGATGTTTTCTTTACCTGAAATCGCGAAATATCTAATGTTTTTACGATCTACAGCCGGTGCTATAGATCATTGATAAATATAGTTTCGTTTCTAAATGAAGTGTCCATTCTTTAATTATTTACTACAAAATTAATAAAATTATTGAATCAAAATTAAATAAATTTAAATATTAAAATATGTGTACGTCTTTATATAAATTATACAATGAGGTCCTCCACTATTTTTACCTTCCGTCACCTTTAAGTAAGGAAGGTAGGTATTGTTTTTGATCAATCAAAAAAATCAGTAGTGAGTTTTTAATGAATAAGCACGTTTAATGGTCCCTAGAATAAGAATTTACTATTTTTAAGATGATGTCTGTATGTATGTATGTATGTATGTATGTATGTATGTATGTATGTGTGTGTATGTGTGTGTATGTGTGTGTATGTGAGTGTGTGTGTGTATGTGTATGAAGGAAGTACCCTTATTTGAAGTTTTTTACAGTTTTTCTTAAAAAAAAGCAGTTAAATATTATATTTGACATTTTATGTTTTATAAATATTAAAGAAAATGCTTTTCTCTATACGGTTTGATTATACATTTCCTTCATATTCAATAGATATGGAGTCAAAGCATTATGAAAAAATTAATTTTCAAAAATCAGTTATCTTTGCTATTTATCATGGAAACATCTGATATATACAAAAAATTATAATTGACAGATGTCAGTGTCAAGTGCAAAACCAAATATGGCAAGTATAGGATCAGAATATCGGGAGTACGAGGAAGGCGAAAGAGAAGATGGAAGGACTGTATCTCAGAAGACTTGAGAGAGGAAGAACTGTGTGAAGAAGATGCGTTGGACAGGAATGCGTGAAAGAGAAGAGTAAGAAACAGTGACACTTTTGGTATGGAATTTGTAAGAAAAATAGTATGTGTTCATGTTATAATTTTATTGAATATATAGAATCTTTTCCAAGGACCTTTTTTATAGCATTTATCCATTTTTATTTCAATACTTTTATTTCTAAACATTCACACAGTTGTTCAAATACTCTAAAAATGCGTACACTTACGTAACATTCTCTTTACAATCAAATAATATTACTACCAAGTTTATATCTCTACCCATTTTTGAATTATTGCCCCAAAAGTCAATAAACCCCATATTTAGATAAAAACTTCAAAATTTTCAAAAATCTAATTTATATGTATCTAGATACTTCTCAATGCGCTGATTCCAAATTTTGAAACGGTAGGTCGATATCTCTTTTCGTTCTCGAGATATTTAATTTTAAAGTTTTGCTCAAAACTGCCCATTTTTGGGTAATAACCCAAAAATGGGTCGAGATATGAATTTGCCGACAACACCATTCGATTCTACTGGCAAAATTACATAAGTATACCAATTTTCAGAATTTTTGTTCAACCGGTTCATTTTTTATGAATAAAAGTTTGAAAATGGCCAAAATCTGAATAAATCGTAAGGGGTACCCCTTAGGATTTTTGCGATTTTTGGCCATTGTCAGTTATTTTGCTTTAGAGATTGTATGCGGTGTTCAAAAATTTTGAAAATTGATATACATATGTAATTTTGCTCGTAGAATCGAATGGTGTTGTCGGCAAATTCATATCTCGACCCATTTTTGGGTTATTACCCAAAAATGGGCAGTTTTGAGCAAAACTTTGAATATAAATATCTCGAGAACGAAAAGAGATATCGACCTGCGGTTTCAAAATTTGGAATCAGCGCATTGAAAAGTATCTAGATACATAAAAATTAGATTTTTGAAAATTTTGAAGTTTTTATCTAAATGTGGGGTATATTGACTTTTGGGGCAATAATTCAAAAATAGGTAGAGATATAAACTTTGTAGCAATATTATTTGATTGTAAAAAGAATGTTACGTAAGTGTACGCATTTTTAGAGTATTTATATATGAGTAGGTATAAGTACATAATGTATATTCATGTGATAATTTTATTGGATTTATAGAATATTTTCCAAGGAACTTTCGGTATGGAATTTGTAAAAAATTGTATTATGTTCGTGTTACAATTTTACTGGATATATAGGACCTTTTCCAATGAACTTTTGGTATGGGATTTGTACAAAATACATCAAATGAACGGAAGGTCTTGTACTGGCCACAACAGATTTTTTAAATTTTTAATACAATAGTTCACGTTTTGATTGCCACTGGCAGCTACGTCATTCAACATATCTTTCACTTATAAAAAAAAGCGACAGCTGAAGGCTTGAAATTAACAAGAATTTGGTATAGAGCACAATTTTCGTGGTCAATAATTGGAAATATATATGGATAATAAACAATTTAATAAAATAATAAATAAAAAATTAAGTTTATTATACAATAATCTGTTCATTGCCACTGGCAGCCTGTCATTCAACATATCTTTTACTTTCAAATAAGGCTTGAAGTAATAAGAATTTGGAATATAGTGGATGTGTGACGTAGATGTTAATGACATTAAAAACTAGAATATTTTAATAATTAATATTTTTTTTAAACATTGATAGTCCCTATCATACAGTTTTAAGTTCAAATTTGAATATAAATGACCCATGTTTTTATATTTTTACTGTAGTAGAGGACCCATTAATAAAAACTGAAATATAAGAGTAGCAAACCACTCAAAACAATAATAAATATACATATTTTTACTGTGTTTATTGAACACTTTTGAATCTGAACTTAAAAAGTCTATTTAAAACAAAATACAACAAATTTTTGATATAGTTTTGAACCCGAGTATTTTACATTTCTATTCAATTATTTAATAACTAATGATGTGAATTATTAAATTAAATAATGGGGTAGACACTTCAAATAAAAACTACGCTACCCTGTCCTAAAATATCGCGGAAACCGAACCGAACCCGAAAAAGTATCGACGAAACTTTAATTATATTTTATCCTAACTTTAAAATGCAAATGAATTTAATTTTAATGTAATATTAGCAAAAAATTAATCGCGACTTTAACAACTAAAATAATTCTAACTATTTGCTTCCTTCTGGTGGTTGTAGATTGGCCTTAAAGTTCTTAAAGCCTTAGACAAAGCTTTAGAAAAGCCCTGTTGTAGAATCAAAGGCTTAAACCAGCCTTTACACTCCTTGGAAATTTCACTGGAACCCTGTATTGTAAACTGTACTTGTTTAAATATTAATTTAAACAAATACAATTTTTTGGGGAAGAAACCTATCACTGAACGAACGGATATTTAACTAAACTAATTCAAAAATTAAAAAAGCTAATTATTTCTATAAGTTTCGCGTTTCGCCGATTTATTTACGATATTGTAACGAGGAACGACGCCCGATGTTAATAACATAGATAGACATTCACAATGTGCCTCGGAAAAGAAGTATAGAAGAAAATATGATTATTTGAATTAAATTCAACAACATAAACCATATTTTCAGGAGAAAAACGAATTTACTTTTGTGTTAAGCTGAAAAAAATAGCAAAAAAGCGACAGTGAAGAGAGGCACATATTATAACGACTTACATTGATGAACACAGCTCAGCAAACAGCAACCTCCAAAACAGCTCTGGTACACCCTGGAACAAAGAAAAACAATATTTTAAAATACAAATATTTCAATAATAGAATATGTTATCAGCAAAAATAACTATTAAAACAGTTAAACTATTGTTTAAACTTACCATTGTTGCTAATTTGCAACAATATACAACAATATTTCACTATTAAAATAATATATTTAAAATATAAAGAAATAAATTTTCCAAGACCAATGTATGCGAATTCCGAAGTTTGCTCTATCATGCAACAATCTACGTAGCGTACAAGTTTGAGACGGTTTTTAACAAATTAAATCTTGGGTTTTATATGGAAAATCAATATTAAATAGCAATATATGTATTTCAACGTAAAATATAGACATTTTTGTATGTTTTACATATAAAATTTGCCACTTTGTGATCGAATTTATGCTTGAGAAATAAATACAAACACATTTATATGATATTCTATTCATCTTAAAATGTATGAAATCATGAGAAATACAAATTAAAGTATAAGAATGACTACGAAAGGAATGTTTTTTATAGTTTGAAGTACATTTAGAATTATTTAAATATAAATAAACAACTAATATATACTTACATAATTTGCTGCTTCCACGATTCCCAAAGGCACATATACTTATTATTTTCACTCATTTAAATTGCGATTCCCGTAAAAATTATTATTAGAAACGTTAGATTAACACTTTATCTTTGATTTTCACACAAATTTTCTAATGTTCTTGCAATATTTCCGCACATTTTAATATTTTAAAACACCGAACGCGACTTCACGCAGTAGCGTTGTTCAACTGTCGCCCTGGCATACGCACAGATTTGACGATCGGTTTGTTCTCAGTGTTGCCACAAGTCTGTAACGAAAAAACATTGAATTGGTAAAAATATTATCGAAATATAATAATTTAAACTGTAAAATATTAATATTTAAATATATATAATATTATAACATGTATTTGTAATAAAATAATATTTTTTTTATACATGTTAAATGATTTGTATTTATTTGTAACCAAATAATAACACCACAAATAACCAAGTCTCAGCAAAAGTGCTGAAGTTTAGGAATACTAACTTTAATTTTCAGACTAGTTTTAAACAATTAATTTACAATAAGGGCCGAGATCCTACCATGCAGAACAAATTATTGTTATGATTATAACAATGAAACTAATAAGAATTGTTGTAATCTTTTTGTTTTACAATGTTCAGGAACACTAACTTTAAAATTCAGACCACATTTAAAACACTAATTTACAATAGGGGCCGATATCCTATCATGCAAAACAAGTTATTGTTATGGTAATAACACATAAACTAATAACAATTGTTGTCATATTTTTGTTTTACAATGTTTAGGAATACTAACTTTAAATTTCAGACCACTTTTAAAAAAATAATATTTAGTAGGGGGCGAGATCCTATCATGCAAATCAAATTATTGTTAATGTTATAACGACGATACTAATAACAATTGTTGTCATATTTTTGTTTTACAATGTTTAGGAACACTAACTTTAAATTTCAGACCACTTTTAAAAAAATAATATTTAGTAGGGGGCGAGATCCTATCATGCAAATCAAATTATTTTTATGGTAATAACACATAAACTAATAACAATTGTTGTCATATTTTTGTTTTACAATGTTTAGGAACACTAACTTCAAATTTCAGACCACTTTTAAAAAAATAATATTTAGTAGGGGGCGAGATCCTATCATGCTAATCAAATTATTGTTAATGTTATAACGACGATACTAATAACAATTGTTGACATATTTTTGTTTTACAATGTTTAGGAACACTAACTTTAAATTTCAGACCACTTTTAAAAAAATAATATTTAGTAGGGGTCGAGATCCTATCATGCAAATCAAATTATTGTTATGGTAATAACACATAAACTAATAACAATTGTTGTCATATTTTTGTTTTACAATGTTTAGGAACACTAACTTTAAATTTCAGACCACTTTTAAAAAAATAATATTTAGTAGGGGGCGAGATCCTATCATGCAAATCAAATTATTTTTATGGTAATAACACATAAACTAATAACAATTGTTGTCATATTTTTGTTTTACAATGTTTAGGAACACTAACTTTAAATTTCAGACCACTTTTAAAAAAATAATATTTAGTAGGGGGCGAGATCCTATCATGCAAATCAAATTATTGTTATGGTAATAACACATAAACTAATAACAATTGTTGTCATATTTTTGTTTTACAATATATAGGAACACTAACGTTAAATTTCAGACCACTTTTAAAAAAATAATATTTAGTAGGGGGCGAGATCCTATCATGCAAATCAAATTATTGTTATGGTAATAACACATAAACTAATAACAATTGTTGTCATATTTTTGTTTTACAATGTTTAGGAACACTAACTTTAAATTTCAGACCACTTTTAAAAAAATAATATTCAGTAGGGGGCGAGATCCTATCATGCAAAACAAATTATTGTTAATGTTATAACGACGATACTAATAACAATTGTTGTCATATTTTTGTTTTACAATGTTTAGGAACACTAACTTTAAATTTCAGACCACTTTTAAGAAAATAATATTTAGTAGGGGGCGAGATCCTTTCATGCAAATCAAATTATTGTTATGGTAATAACAAATAAACTAATAACAATTGTTGTCATATTTTTGTTTTACAATGTTTAGGAACACTAACTTTAAATTTCAGACCATTTTTAAAAAAATAATATTTAGTAGGGGGCGAGATCCTATCATGCAAATCAAATTATTGTTATGGTAATAACACATAAACTAATACCAATTGTTGTCATATTTTTGTTTTACAATGTATAGGAACACTAACTTTAAATTTCAGACCACTTTTAAAAAAATAATATTTAGTAGGGGGCGAGATCCTATCATGTAAATCAAATTATTGTTATGGTAATAACACATAAACTAATAACAATTGTTGTCATATTTTTGTTTTACAATATTTAGGAACACTAACTTTAAATTTCAGACCACTTTTAAAAAAATAATATTTAGTAAGGGGCGAGATCCTATCATGCAAATCAAATTATTGTTATGGTAATAACACATAAACTAATAACAATTGTTGTCATATTTTTGTTTTACAATGTTTAGGAACACTAACGTTAAATTTCAGACCACTTTTAAAAAAATAATATTTAGTAGGGGGCGAGATCCTATCATGCTAATCAAATTATTGTTAATGTTATAACGACGATACTAATAACAATTGTTGACATATTTTTGTTTTACAATGTTTAGGAACACTAACTTTAAATTTCAGACCACTTTTAAAAAAATAATATTTAGTAGGGGTCGAGATCCTATCATGCAAATCAAATTATTGTTATGGTAATAACACATAAACTAATAACAATTGTTGTCATATTTTTGTTTTACAATGTTTAGGAACACTAACTTTAAATTTCAGACCACTTTTAAAAAAATAATATTTAGTAGGGGGCGAGATCCTATCATGCAAATCAAATTATTTTTATGGTAATAACACATAAACTAATAACAATTGTTGTCATATTTTTGTTTTACAATGTTTAGGAACACTAACTTTAAATTTCAGACCACTTTTAAAAAAATAATATTTAGTAGGGGCGAGATCCTTTCATGCAAATCAAATTATTGTTATGGTAATAACACATAAACTAATAACAATTGTTGTCATATTTTTGTTTTACAATGTATAGGAACACTAACTTTAAATTTCAGACCACTTTTAAAAAAATAATATTTAGTAGGGGTCGAGATCCTATCATGCAAATCAAATTATTGTTATGGTAATAACACATAAACTAATAACAATTGTTGTCATATTTTTGTTTTACAATGTATAGGAACACCACTTTTAAAAAAATAATATTTAGTAGGGGGCGAGATCCTATCATGCAAATCAAATTATTTTTATGGTAATAACACATAAACTAATAACAATTGTTGTCATATTTTTATTTTACAATGTATAGGAACACTAACTTTAAATTTCAGACCACTTTTAAAAAAATAATATTTAGTAGGGGGCGAGATCCTATCATGCTAATCAAATTATTGTTAATGTTATAACGACGATACTAATAACAATTGTTGACATATTTTTGTTTTACAATGTTTAGGAACACTAACTTTAAATTTCAGACCACTTTTAAAAAAATAATATTTAGTAGGGGTCGAGATCCTATCATGCAAATCAAATTATTGTTATGGTAATAACACATAAACTAATAACAATTGTTGTCATATTTTTGTTTTACAATGTTTAGGAACACTAACTTTAAATTTCAGACCACTTTTAAAAAAATAATATTTAGTAGGGGGCGAGATCCTATCATGCAAATCAAATTATTGTTATGGTAATAACACATAAACTAATAACAATTGTTGTCATATTTTTGTTTTACAATGTTTAGGAACACTAACTTTAAATTTCAGACCACTTTTAAAAAAATAATATTTAGTAGGGGGCGAGATCCTATCATGCAAATCAAATTATTGTTATGGTAAAAACACATAAACTAATAACAATTGTTGTCATATTTTTATTTTACAATGTTTAGGAACACTAACTTTAAATTTCAGACCACTTTTAAAAAAATAATATTCAGTAGGGGGCGAGATCCTATCATGCAAATCAAATTATTGTTATGGTAATAACACATAAACTAATAACAATTGTTGTCATATTTTTGTTTTACAATGTTTAGGAACACTAACTTTAAATTTCAGACCACTTTTAAAAAAATAATATTCAGTAGGGGGCGAGATCCTATCATGCAAAACAAATTATTGTTAATGTTATAACGACGATACTAATAACAATTGTTGTCATATTTTTGTTTTACAATGTTTAGGAACACTAACTTTAAATTTCAGACCACTTTTAAGAAAATAATATTTAGTAGGGGGCGAGATCCTTTCATGCAAATCAAATTATTGTTATGGTAATAACACATAAACTAATAACAATTGTTGTCATATTTTTGTTTTACAATGTTTAGGAACACTAACTTTAAATTTCAGACCATTTTTAAAAAAATAATATTTAGTAGGGGGCGAGATCCTATCATGCAAATCAAATTATTGTTATGGTAATAACACATAAACTAATACCAATTGTTGTCATATTTTTGTTTTACAATGTATAGGAACACTAACTTTAAATTTCAGACCACTTTTAAAAAAATAATATTTAGTAGGGGGCGAGATCCTATCATGTAAATCAAATTATTGTTATGGTAATAACACATAAACTAATAACAATTGTTGTCATATTTTTGTTTTACAATATTTAGGAACACTAACTTTAAATTTCAGACCACTTTTAAAAAAATAATATTTAGTAAGGGGCGAGATCCTATCATGCAAATCAAATTATTGTTATGGTAATAACACATAAACTAATAACAATTGTTGTCATATTTTTGTTTTACAATGTTTAGGAACACTAACTTTAAATTTCAGACCACTTTTAAAAAAATAATATTTAGTAGGGGGCGAGATCCTATCATGCAAATCAAATTATTTTTATGGTAATAACACATAAACTAATAACAATTGTTGTCATATTTTTGTTTTACAATGTTTAGGAACACTAACTTCAAATTTCAGACCACTTTTAAAAAAATAATATTTAGTAGGGGGCGAGATCCTATCATGCTAATCAAATTATTGTTAATGTTATAACGACGATACTAATAACAATTGTTGACATATTTTTGTTTTACAATGTTTAGGAACACTAACTTTAAATTTCAGACCACTTTTAAAAAAATAATATTTAGTAGGGGTCGAGATCCTATCATGCAAATCAAATTATTGTTATGGTAATAACACATAAACTAATAACAATTGTTGTCATATTTTTGTTTTACAATGTTTAGGAACACTAACTTTAAATTTCAGACCACTTTTAAAAAAATAATATTTAGTAGGGGGCGAGATCCTATCATGCAAATCAAATTATTTTTATGGTAATAACACATAAACTAATAACAATTGTTGTCATATTTTTGTTTTACAATGTTTAGGAACACTAACTTTAAATTTCAGACCACTTTTAAAAAAATAATATTTAGTAGGGGGCGAGATCCTATCATGCAAATCAAATTATTGTTATGGTAATAACACATAAACTAATAACAATTGTTGTCATATTTTTGTTTTACAATATATAGGAACACTAACGTTAAATTTCAGACCACTTTTAAAAAAATAATATTTAGTAGGGGGCGAGATCCTATCATGCAAATCAAATTATTGTTATGGTAATAACACATAAACTAATAACAATTGTTGTCATATTTTTGTTTTACAATGTTTAGGAACACTAACTTTAAATTTCAGACCACTTTTAAAAAAATAATATTCAGTAGGGGGCGAGATCCTATCATGCAAAACAAATTATTGTTAATGTTATAACGACGATACTAATAACAATTGTTGTCATATTTTTGTTTTACAATGTTTAGGAACACTAACTTTAAATTTCAGACCACTTTTAAGAAAATAATATTTAGTAGGGGGCGAGATCCTTTCATGCAAATCAAATTATTGTTATGGTAATAACAAATAAACTAATAACAATTGTTGTCATATTTTTGTTTTACAATGTTTAGGAACACTAACTTTAAATTTCAGACCATTTTTAAAAAAATAATATTTAGTAGGGGGCGAGATCCTATCATGCAAATCAAATTATTGTTATGGTAATAACACATAAACTAATACCAATTGTTGTCATATTTTTGTTTTACAATGTATAGGAACACTAACTTTAAATTTCAGACCACTTTTAAAAAAATAATATTTAGTAGGGGGCGAGATCCTATCATGTAAATCAAATTATTGTTATGGTAATAACACATAAACTAATAACAATTGTTGTCATATTTTTGTTTTACAATATTTAGGAACACTAACTTTAAATTTCAGACCACTTTTAAAAAAATAATATTTAGTAAGGGGCGAGATCCTATCATGCAAATCAAATTATTGTTATGGTAATAACACATAAACTAATAACAATTGTTGTCATATTTTTGTTTTACAATGTTTAGGAACACTAACGTTAAATTTCAGACCACTTTTAAAAAAATAATATTTAGTAGGGGGCGAGATCCTATCATGCTAATCAAATTATTGTTAATGTTATAACGACGATACTAATAACAATTGTTGACATATTTTTGTTTTACAATGTTTAGGAACACTAACTTTAAATTTCAGACCACTTTTAAAAAAATAATATTTAGTAGGGGTCGAGATCCTATCATGCAAATCAAATTATTGTTATGGTAATAACACATAAACTAATAACAATTGTTGTCATATTTTTGTTTTACAATGTTTAGGAACACTAACTTTAAATTTCAGACCACTTTTAAAAAAATAATATTTAGTAGGGGGCGAGATCCTATCATGCAAATCAAATTATTTTTATGGTAATAACACATAAACTAATAACAATTGTTGTCATATTTTTGTTTTACAATGTTTAGGAACACTAACTTTAAATTTCAGACCACTTTTAAAAAAATAATATTTAGTAGGGGCGAGATCCTTTCATGCAAATCAAATTATTGTTATGGTAATAACACATAAACTAATAACAATTGTTGTCATATTTTTGTTTTACAATGTATAGGAACACTAACTTTAAATTTCAGACCACTTTTAAAAAAATAATATTTAGTAGGGGTCGAGATCCTATCATGCAAATCAAATTATTGTTATGGTAATAACACATAAACTAATAACAATTGTTGTCATATTTTTGTTTTACAATGTATAGGAACACCACTTTTAAAAAAATAATATTTAGTAGGGGGCGAGATCCTATCATGCAAATCAAATTATTTTTATGGTAATAACACATAAACTAATAACAATTGTTGTCATATTTTTATTTTACAATGTATAGGAACACTAACTTTAAATTTCAGACCACTTTTAAAAAAATAATATTTAGTAGGGGGCGAGATCCTATCATGCTAATCAAATTATTGTTAATGTTATAACGACGATACTAATAACAATTGTTGACATATTTTTGTTTTACAATGTTTAGGAACACTAACTTTAAATTTCAGACCACTTTTAAAAAAATAATATTTAGTAGGGGTCGAGATCCTATCATGCAAATCAAATTATTGTTATGGTAATAACACATAAACTAATAACAATTGTTGTCATATTTTTGTTTTACAATGTTTAGGAACACTAACTTTAAATTTCAGACCACTTTTAAAAAAATAATATTTAGTAGGGGGCGAGATCCTATCATGCAAATCAAATTATTGTTATGGTAATAACACATAAACTAATAACAATTGTTGTCATATTTTTGTTTTACAATGTTTAGGAACACTAACTTTAAATTTCAGACCACTTTTAAAAAAATAATATTTAGTAGGGGGCGAGATCCTATCATGCAAATCAAATTATTGTTATGGTAAAAACACATAAACTAATAACAATTGTTGTCATATTTTTATTTTACAATGTTTAGGAACACTAACTTTAAATTTCAGACCACTTTTAAAAAAATAATATTCAGTAGGGGGCGAGATCCTATCATGCAAATCAAATTATTGTTATGGTAATAACACATAAACTAATAACAATTGTTGTCATATTTTTGTTTTACAATGTTTAGGAACACTAACTTTAAATTTCAGACCACTTTTAAAAAAATAATATTCAGTAGGGGGCGAGATCCTATCATGCAAAACAAATTATTGTTAATGTTATAACGACGATACTAATAACAATTGTTGTCATATTTTTGTTTTACAATGTTTAGGAACACTAACTTTAAATTTCAGACCACTTTTAAGAAAATAATATTTAGTAGGGGGCGAGATCCTTTCATGCAAATCAAATTATTGTTATGGTAATAACACATAAACTAATAACAATTGTTGTCATATTTTTGTTTTACAATGTTTAGGAACACTAACTTTAAATTTCAGACCATTTTTAAAAAAATAATATTTAGTAGGGGGCGAGATCCTATCATGCAAATCAAATTATTGTTATGGTAATAACACATAAACTAATACCAATTGTTGTCATATTTTTGTTTTACAATGTATAGGAACACTAACTTTAAATTTCAGACCACTTTTAAAAAAATAATATTTAGTAGGGGGCGAGATCCTATCATGTAAATCAAATTATTGTTATGGTAATAACACATAAACTAATAACAATTGTTGTCATATTTTTGTTTTACAATATTTAGGAACACTAACTTTAAATTTCAGACCACTTTTAAAAAAATAATATTTAGTAAGGGGCGAGATCCTATCATGCAAATCAAATTATTGTTATGGTAATAACACATAAACTAATAACAATTGTTGTCATATTTTTGTTTTACAATGTTTAGGAACACTAACGTTAAATTTCAGACCACTTTTAAAAAAATAATATTTAGTAGGGGGCGAGATCCTATCATGCTAATCAAATTATTGTTAATGTTATAACGACGATACTAATAACAATTGTTGACATATTTTTGTTTTACAATGTTTAGGAACACTAACTTTAAATTTCAGACCACTTTTAAAAAAATAATATTTAGTAGGGGTCGAGATCCTATCATGCAAATCAAATTATTGTTATGGTAATAACACATAAACTAATAACAATTGTTGTCATATTTTTGTTTTACAATGTTTAGGAACACTAACTTTAAATTTCAGACCACTTTTAAAAAAATAATATTTAGTAGGGGGCGAGATCCTATCATGCAAATCAAATTATTTTTATGGTAATAACACATAAACTAATAACAATTGTTGTCATATTTTTGTTTTACAATGTTTAGGAACACTAACTTTAAATTTCAGACCACTTTTAAAAAAATAATATTTAGTAGGGGCGAGATCCTTTCATGCAAATCAAATTATTGTTATGGTAATAACACATAAACTAATAACAATTGTTGTCATATTTTTGTTTTACAATGTATAGGAACACTAACTTTAAATTTCAGACCACTTTTAAAAAAATAATATTTAGTAGGGGTCGAGATCCTATCATGCAAATCAAATTATTGTTATGGTAATAACACATAAACTAATAACAATTGTTGTCATATTTTTGTTTTACAATGTATAGGAACACCACTTTTAAAAAAATAATATTTAGTAGGGGGCGAGATCCTATCATGCAAATCAAATTATTTTTATGGTAATAACACATAAACTAATAACAATTGTTGTCATATTTTTATTTTACAATGTATAGGAACACTAACTTTAAATTTCAGACCACTTTTAAAAAAATAATATTTAGTAGGGGGCGAGATCCTATCATGCTAATCAAATTATTGTTAATGTTATAACGACGATACTAATAACAATTGTTGACATATTTTTGTTTTACAATGTTTAGGAACACTAACTTTAAATTTCAGACCACTTTTAAAAAAATAATATTTAGTAGGGGTCGAGATCCTATCATGCAAATCAAATTATTGTTATGGTAATAACACATAAACTAATAACAATTGTTGTCATATTTTTGTTTTACAATGTTTAGGAACACTAACTTTAAATTTCAGACCACTTTTAAAAAAATAATATTTAGTAGGGGGCGAGATCCTATCATGCAAATCAAATTATTGTTATGGTAATAACACATAAACTAATAACAATTGTTGTCATATTTTTGTTTTACAATGTTTAGGAACACTAACTTTAAATTTCAGACCACTTTTAAAAAAATAATATTTAGTAGGGGGCGAGATCCTATCATGCAAATCAAATTATTGTTATGGTAAAAACACATAAACTAATAACAATTGTTGTCATATTTTTGTTTTACAATGTTTAGGAACACTAACTTTAAATTTCAGACCACTTTTAAGAAAATAATATTTAGTAGGGGGCGAGATCCTATCATGCAAATGAAATTATTGTTATGGTAATAACACATAAACTAATAACAATTGTTGTCATATTTTTGTTTTACAATGTTTAGGAACACTAACTTTAAATTTCAGACCACTTTTAAAAAAATAATATTTAGTAGGGGGCGAGATCCTATCATGCAAATCAAATTATTGTTATGGTAATAACACATAAACTAATAACAATTGTTGTCATATTTTTGTTTTACAATGTATAGGAACACTAACTTTAAATTTCAGACCACTTTTAAAAAAATAATATTTAGTAGGGGGCGAGATCCTATCATGTAAATCAAATTATTGTTATGGTAATAACACATAAACTAATAACAATTGTTGTCATATTTTTGTTTTACAATATTTAGGAACACTAACTTTAAATTTCAGACCACTTTTAAAAAAATAATATTTTAGTAAGGGGCGAGATCCTATCATGCAAATCAAATTATTGTTAATGTTATAACGACGATACTAATAACAATTGTTGTCATATTTTTGTTTTACAATGTTTAGGAACACTAACTTTAAATTTCAGACCACTTTTAAGAAAATAATATTTAGTAGGGGCGAGATCCTATCATGCAAATCAAATTATTTTTATGGTAATAACACATAAACTAATAACAATTGTTGTCATATTTTTGTTTTACAATGTTTAGGAACACTAACTTTAAATTTCAGACCACTTTTAAAAAAATAATATTTAGTAGGGGGCGAGATCCTATCATGCTAATCAAATTATTGTTAATGTTATAACGACGATACTAATAACAATTGTTGACATATTTTTGTTTTACAATGTTTAGGAACACTAACTTTAAATTTCAGACCACTTTTAAAAAAATAATATTTAGTAGGGGTCGAGATCCTATCATGCATATCAAATTATTGTTATGGTAATAACACATAAACTAATAACAATTGTTGTCATATTTTTGTTTTACAATGTTTAGGAACACTAACTTTAAATTTCAGACCACTTTTAAAAAAATAATATTTAGTAGGGGGCGAGATCCTATCATGCAAATCAAATTATTTTTATGGTAATAACACATAAACTAATAACAATTGTTGTCATATTTTTGTTTTACAATGTATAGGAACACTAACTTTAAATTTCAGACCACTTTTAAAAAAATAATATTTAGTAGGGGGCGAGATCCTATCATGCAAATCAAATTATTGTTATGGTAATAACACATAAACTAATAACAATTGTTGTCATATTTTTGTTTTACAATATTTAGGAACACTAACGTTAAATTTCAGACCACTTTTAAAAAAATAATATTTAGTAGGGGGCGAGATCCTATCATGCAAATCAAATTATTTTTATGGTAATAACACATAAACTAATAACAATTGTTGTCATATTTTTATTTTACAATGTATAGGAACACTAACTTTAAATTTCAGACCACTTTTAAAAAAATAATATTTAGTAGGGGGCGAGATCCTATCATGGTAATCAAATTATTGTTATGGTAATAACACATAAACTAATAACAATTGTTGTCATATTTTTGTTTTACAATGTTTAGGAATACTAACTTTAAATTTCAGACCACTTTTAAAAAAATAATATTTAGTAGGGGGCGAGATCCTATCATGCAAATCAAATTATTGTTAATGTTATAACGACGATACTAATAACAATTGTTGTCATATTTTTGTTTTACAATGTTTAGGAACACTAACTTTAAATTTCAGACCACTTTTAAAAAAATAATATTTAGTAGGGGGCGAGATCCTATCATGCAAATCAAATTATTTTTATGGTAATAACACATAAACTAATAACAATTGTTGTCATATTTTTGTTTTACAATGTTTAGGAACACTAACTTCAAATTTCAGACCACTTTTAAAAAAATAATATTTAGTAGGGGGCGAGATCCTATCATGCTAATCAAATTATTGTTAATGTTATAACGACGATACTAATAACAATTGTTGACATATTTTTGTTTTACAATGTTTAGGAACACTAACTTTAAATTTCAGACCACTTTTAAAAAAATAATATTTAGTAGGGGTCGAGATCCTATCATGCAAATCAAATTATTGTTATGGTAATAACACATAAACTAATAACAATTGTTGTCATATTTTTGTTTTACAATGTTTAGGAACACTAACTTTAAATTTCAGACCACTTTTAAAAAAATAATATTTAGTAGGGGGCGAGATCCTATCATGCAAATCAAATTATTTTTATGGTAATAACACATAAACTAATAACAATTGTTGTCATATTTTTGTTTTACAATGTTTAGGAACACTAACTTTAAATTTCAGACCACTTTTAAAAAAATAATATTTAGTAGGGGGCGAGATCCTATCATGCAAATCAAATTATTGTTATGGTAATAACACATAAACTAATAACAATTGTTGTCATATTTTTGTTTTACAATATATAGGAACACTAACGTTAAATTTCAGACCACTTTTAAAAAAATAATATTTAGTAGGGGGCGAGATCCTATCATGCAAATCAAATTATTGTTATGGTAATAACACATAAACTAATAACAATTGTTGTCATATTTTTGTTTTACAATGTTTAGGAACACTAACTTTAAATTTCAGACCACTTTTAAAAAAATAATATTCAGTAGGGGGCGAGATCCTATCATGCAAAACAAATTATTGTTAATGTTATAACGACGATACTAATAACAATTGTTGTCATATTTTTGTTTTACAATGTTTAGGAACACTAACTTTAAATTTCAGACCACTTTTAAGAAAATAATATTTAGTAGGGGGCGAGATCCTTTCATGCAAATCAAATTATTGTTATGGTAATAACAAATAAACTAATAACAATTGTTGTCATATTTTTGTTTTACAATGTTTAGGAACACTAACTTTAAATTTCAGACCATTTTTAAAAAAATAATATTTAGTAGGGGGCGAGATCCTATCATGCAAATCAAATTATTGTTATGGTAATAACACATAAACTAATACCAATTGTTGTCATATTTTTGTTTTACAATGTATAGGAACACTAACTTTAAATTTCAGACCACTTTTAAAAAAATAATATTTAGTAGGGGGCGAGATCCTATCATGTAAATCAAATTATTGTTATGGTAATAACACATAAACTAATAACAATTGTTGTCATATTTTTGTTTTACAATATTTAGGAACACTAACTTTAAATTTCAGACCACTTTTAAAAAAATAATATTTAGTAAGGGGCGAGATCCTATCATGCAAATCAAATTATTGTTATGGTAATAACACATAAACTAATAACAATTGTTGTCATATTTTTGTTTTACAATGTTTAGGAACACTAACGTTAAATTTCAGACCACTTTTAAAAAAATAATATTTAGTAGGGGGCGAGATCCTATCATGCTAATCAAATTATTGTTAATGTTATAACGACGATACTAATAACAATTGTTGACATATTTTTGTTTTACAATGTTTAGGAACACTAACTTTAAATTTCAGACCACTTTTAAAAAAATAATATTTAGTAGGGGTCGAGATCCTATCATGCAAATCAAATTATTGTTATGGTAATAACACATAAACTAATAACAATTGTTGTCATATTTTTGTTTTACAATGTTTAGGAACACTAACTTTAAATTTCAGACCACTTTTAAAAAAATAATATTTAGTAGGGGGCGAGATCCTATCATGCAAATCAAATTATTTTTATGGTAATAACACATAAACTAATAACAATTGTTGTCATATTTTTGTTTTACAATGTTTAGGAACACTAACTTTAAATTTCAGACCACTTTTAAAAAAATAATATTTAGTAGGGGCGAGATCCTTTCATGCAAATCAAATTATTGTTATGGTAATAACACATAAACTAATAACAATTGTTGTCATATTTTTGTTTTACAATGTATAGGAACACTAACTTTAAATTTCAGACCACTTTTAAAAAAATAATATTTAGTAGGGGTCGAGATCCTATCATGCAAATCAAATTATTGTTATGGTAATAACACATAAACTAATAACAATTGTTGTCATATTTTTGTTTTACAATGTATAGGAACACCACTTTTAAAAAAATAATATTTAGTAGGGGGCGAGATCCTATCATGCAAATCAAATTATTTTTATGGTAATAACACATAAACTAATAACAATTGTTGTCATATTTTTATTTTACAATGTATAGGAACACTAACTTTAAATTTCAGACCACTTTTAAAAAAATAATATTTAGTAGGGGGCGAGATCCTATCATGCTAATCAAATTATTGTTAATGTTATAACGACGATACTAATAACAATTGTTGACATATTTTTGTTTTACAATGTTTAGGAACACTAACTTTAAATTTCAGACCACTTTTAAAAAAATAATATTTAGTAGGGGTCGAGATCCTATCATGCAAATCAAATTATTGTTATGGTAATAACACATAAACTAATAACAATTGTTGTCATATTTTTGTTTTACAATGTTTAGGAACACTAACTTTAAATTTCAGACCACTTTTAAAAAAATAATATTTAGTAGGGGGCGAGATCCTATCATGCAAATCAAATTATTGTTATGGTAATAACACATAAACTAATAACAATTGTTGTCATATTTTTGTTTTACAATGTTTAGGAACACTAACTTTAAATTTCAGACCACTTTTAAAAAAATAATATTTAGTAGGGGGCGAGATCCTATCATGCAAATCAAATTATTGTTATGGTAAAAACACATAAACTAATAACAATTGTTGTCATATTTTTGTTTTACAATGTTTAGGAACACTAACTTTAAATTTCAGACCACTTTTAAGAAAATAATATTTAGTAGGGGGCGAGATCCTATCATGCAAATGAAATTATTGTTATGGTAATAACACATAAACTAATAACAATTGTTGTCATATTTTTGTTTTACAATGTTTAGGAACACTAACTTTAAATTTCAGACCACTTTTAAAAAAATAATATTTAGTAGGGGGCGAGATCCTATCATGCAAATCAAATTATTGTTATGGTAATAACACATAAACTAATAACAATTGTTGTCATATTTTTGTTTTACAATGTATAGGAACACTAACTTTAAATTTCAGACCACTTTTAAAAAAATAATATTTAGTAGGGGGCGAGATCCTATCATGTAAATCAAATTATTGTTATGGTAATAACACATAAACTAATAACAATTGTTGTCATATTTTTGTTTTACAATATTTAGGAACACTAACTTTAAATTTCAGACCACTTTTAAAAAAATAATATTTAGTAAGGGGCGAGATCCTATCATGCAAATCAAATTATTGTTAATGTTATAACGACGATACTAATAACAATTGTTGTCATATTTTTGTTTTACAATGTTTAGGAACACTAACTTTAAATTTCAGACCACTTTTAAGAAAATAATATTTAGTAGGGGCGAGATCCTATCATGCAAATCAAATTATTTTTATGGTAATAACACATAAACTAATAACAATTGTTGTCATATTTTTGTTTTACAATGTTTAGGAACACTAACTTTAAATTTCAGACCACTTTTAAAAAAATAATATTTAGTAGGGGGCGAGATCCTATCATGCTAATCAAATTATTGTTAATGTTATAACGACGATACTAATAACAATTGTTGACATATTTTTGTTTTACAATGTTTAGGAACACTAACTTTAAATTTCAGACCACTTTTAAAAAAATAATATTTAGTAGGGGTCGAGATCCTATCATGCATATCAAATTATTGTTATGGTAATAACACATAAACTAATAACAATTGTTGTCATATTTTTGTTTTACAATGTTTAGGAACACTAACTTTAAATTTCAGACCACTTTTAAAAAAATAATATTTAGTAGGGGGCGAGATCCTATCATGCAAATCAAATTATTTTTATGGTAATAACACATAAACTAATAACAATTGTTGTCATATTTTTGTATAACAATGTTTAGGAACACTAACTTTAAATTTCAGACCACTTTTAAAAAAATAATATTTAGTAGGGGCGAGATCCTTTCATGCAAATCAAATTATTGTTATGGTAATAACACATAAACTAATAACAATTGTTGTCATATTTTTGTTTTACAATGTATAGGAACACTAACTTTAAATTTCAGACCACTTTTAAAAAAATAATATTTAGTAGGGGGCGAGATCCTATCATGCAAATCAAATTATTGTTATGGTAATAACACATAAACTAATAACAATTGTTGTCATATTTTTGTTTTACAATATTTAGGAACACTAACGTTAAATTTCAGACCACTTTTAAAAAAATAATATTTAGTAGGGGGCGAGATCCTATCATGCAAATCAAATTATTTTTATGGTAATAACACATAAACTAATAACAATTGTTGTCATATTTTTATTTTACAATGTATAGGAACACTAACTTTAAATTTCAGACCACTTTTAAAAAAATAATATTTAGTAGGGGGCGAGATCCTATCATGCTAATCAAATTATTGTTAATGTTATAACGACGATACTAATAACAATTGTTGACATATTTTTGTTTTAAAATGTTTAGGAACACTAACTTTAAATTTCAGACCACTTTTAAAAAAATAATATTTAGTAGGGGCGAGATCCTTTCATGCAAATCAAATTATTGTTATGGTAATAACACATAAACTAATAACAATTGTTGTCATATTTTTGTTTTACAATGTATAGGAACACTAACTTTAAATTTCAGACCACTTTTAAAAAAATAATATTTAGTAGGGGTCGAGATCCTATCATGCAAATCAAATTATTGTTATGGTAATAACACATAAACTAATAACAATTGTTGTCATATTTTTGTTTTACAATGTATAGGAACACCACTTTTAAAAAAATAATATTTAGTAGGGGGCGAGATCCTATCATGCAAATCAAATTATTTTTATGGTAATAACACATAAACTAATAACAATTGTTGTCATATTTTTGTTTTACAATGTTTAGGAACACTAACTTTAAATTTCAGACCACTTTTAAAAAAATAATATTTAGTAGGGGGCGAGATCCTATCATGCAAATCAAATTATTGTTATGGTAATAACACATAAACAATTAAACTAATTCAAAAATGAAAAAAGCTAATTATTTCTATAAATTTCGCCGATTTATTTACGATATTGTAACGAGTAACGACGCCCGATGTTAATAACATAAATAGACATTCACAATGTGCCTCGGAAAAGAAATAAAGAAGAAAATATGATTATTTGAATTAAATTCAACAACATAAACCATATTTTCAGGAGAAAAATGAATTTACTTTTGTATTAAGCTGAAAAAAAATAGCAAAAAAGCGACAGTGAAGAGAGGCACATATTATAACGACTTACATTGATGAATACAGCTCAGCAAACAGCGACCCCCAAGACAGCAAAAATAACTATTAAAATAGTTAAACTATTGTTTAAACTTACCATTGTTGCTAATTGGCAACAATATACAACAATATTTTACTATTAAACTAATATTTTTACAATATAAAGAAATAAAACCGTACAAACTTTTCCAAAGTTTGCTATCATGCAACAATCTACGCAGCGTACAAGTTTGAGACGGTTTCTAACAAAGTAAATCTTGGGTTTTATATGAAAAATCACTATTAAATAGCAATATATGTATTTAAACGTAAAATATAGACTTTTTGTATGTTTTACATGCAAAATTTGCCATTTTGTGATCGAATTTATGCTTGAGAAATAAATACAAACACATTTATATGATATTCTAATCACCTTAAAATGTATGAAATCATGAGAAATACAAATTAAATTATAAGAATTACTTCGAAAGGAATGTTTTTCATAGTATGAAGTACATTTAGAATTATTTAAATATAAATAAACAACTAATACATACTTGCATTTGCTGCTCCGACGATTCCCAAAGACGGCACACATAGTTCATTATTTTCACTCATTTAAATTGCGATTCCCGTAAAAATTATTATTAGAAACGTTAGATTAACACTTTATCTTTGATTTTCACATCAATTTTCTATTGTTCTTGCAATATTTCCGCACATTTTAATATTTTAAAACACCGAACGCGATTTCGCGGAGTAGCGTTGTTCAACTGTCAGCGTAGGACTGAACATCGGATTGTCTCAGTGTTGCCACCAAACTGTAAAGAAAATACATTGAATTAGTAAAAATATTATTGAAATACATTAATTTAAATTGTAAAATATTAATATTTAAGTATATATAACAGTATATCATGTATTTGTAATAAAATAAATAATTTTTTATACTTACTTTGTTGTCTGGTTTGTATTTATTTGTAACCTCTAACCAAATATAACCAAGTCTCAGCAGAAGTTCTGAAGTGCTGTAAATTATTAATTATTAGTAAGTTACAATGTTATTAAGCTGTAAAATTGTTAAAAATATATAAAATGAAACTAAACGAAAAGAATTTGGGCGCATTTGCTGCATCGGCGACTCCTGTGGTCGAAGAAGTTTAGGGTTCGTTTTGAAAGGAAATCTTCTATTTTATTTTGAAAAACGGGCCGAGAAAGAACTATTTAGTGTTATAATAGTCAAGGGATATGCCATTGATGAATTTACACAAGTTTCACAACAAATATCACAAGATTTATATGCGAAATGATTGTTGTAACACTAGCGGAAAATGATGAACAATACAGCTTTAAAATAAAGTTTCAGGACCCCAGTAATCGATGTTATATACCTATACTACCCTACAAATAAACATTTTGACAAATAATAAAACATACATGTACAAAGCAGATTGGCACACCCAGAAATGGGTAAAATGACGCCGGGATGACATTTATTTAAATAGCACGTGACCCACTTACATATGTGTAATGCGGGTTGCTTACGGCGAACTACGTAGCGCGGACAGCAACCGCTTAGCAATTTAGCAGGGACACACACCCCAAATTGGGTATGGTGTCGCTAGTAGTTCACCGACCCTTTTCAACCCTGAAGGGGTTAGGGTGGTTTAGGATAGGGAAATAAAAACATATATAATTAACAATGCTTTATTTATTTTACAATATATTTATTTCTTGTTGTTGTTTTTCTTTCCTGTGAGCATAAGAAAACATAAAACATTGAAATGATTAAAATATTTGTGGAGTCGTTGGTCCCACCCCTAATTTAAGGGATGGTTAAGCTCTGCCACCGCGTCAAGGTCCCTCCACTTAGGCAGAGGGGCCGGCCGACCAGGAAGGAAAGGAAAATGATTAATGTAACATGCAACACACACCATGCATTCTGAGGGCCCTCACACACAACATTCATACACTGCCGCTGGACCCCGTTGCTCTGGAACCCGGGACATGACGCTGAAGCCCTGAAAAAACACTAATAAGTCAGTAACAATGTCAACAACAATTTAAACTTATTCTACATCATCATCAAAAGACTTTAATAAACGTTAATCATTGTTCAAAGAATTTAAACATCGGGGAATATGATTCTGGAAGAATTAAGGCCCTATTTTTAACCACTTTTTTGATGGTTTCATATAATTTCAACCCTGTAGAGTTAAAATTTGAAATAATTAAGGCCCTATTTTTACCTCTCGCTAAGAGAGGTATTGGATTCATGCTAAAATTCGCATATCCAGATTTTATTGAATAAGCACGATTTAAGGTCCCTAGAATCCGATTATAACATTTTTAAAATGATGTCTGTGTGTGTGTGTGTGTGTGTGTGTGTGGATGTGTGTATGTGTGTGTGTGTATGTATGTATGTCTGGATGTTGTAGACACGATTCCTCAAAAACTATAAAACTTAAAAATATTTAACTGCAGTTTCCTCAATCTGACATTCCTGGGAAGAGCTGAAAAGGTTTTGGTAACAATTGAACAACCGGAAGTAGTAGTTTCTTAGAGAAATTTTTCTAAATATAATTTTTTGGGAGGTTTTTTTTTATTAAATATTGAAGAACATAAAATTCTCCATCTAATACACTTAAAAATTTTATTATATCTTGTATAGATTTAGAGATAAAGGCACTATAATTTATAGAGTGAACTAATCGCAGAGGCTACGGCACTAAGGAAACCAGTTGACAAATTCCAATGTTTATAACATAAATTTGTAAATGACACATGTCACCATGTCAGTGTCAAAATTGTTTTATTAATTAAATATTTGAAATTATAGGTAAAATTGGGTTAAAATGCTTATATCCATCAGAAATACCGCCATTCTGGTTAATGAATTGGAACAATCTCTGATATTTAGAAACTTCCTCATACAATGTAAAATAGACATGTTAAGTATAATAAAAAACAATATTTGGGTAATGTTATAAAACGACGGTTCGAAAGCGAAGTGCAATACAATACTTATGTAGCCTAATATGGAAATGGCGAGAGGTCTTGTGCTGGTCACAACAGATATTTAACTGGGTACGAGTGATAAGTCGCTAAACTTGAGAAATATTGAGAAAAAATTCAAGTTTTTAACCCCGGATTTAATACATTTTTAATTGCGTTTTAACCACTTTTTTATGGTTACATATAATTTCAATCCTATAGGTTTCAAATTTGAAACAATTAAGGCCCTAATTTCAACTGTGTATGTGTGGTATGTTATTAAACTTTGTCAATTTTTGGGAAAAAATTACAAGTTTTTAACCCCGGTATGTTTTAACCACTTTTTTATGGTTACATATAATTTCAACCCTGTAGAATTCAAATTTGAAATAATTAAGGCCCTATTTTCAACTGTGTGCGAGAGGTATGTCGCTAAACTTTGTTAATTTTTTGAGAAAAAATACAATTCATGAACCCGAATTTAGTGCATTTTTAAACTTGTTTTTACGGGATTTTGATGGTTACATATAATTTCAATCTTATAGAGTTCAAATATGAAACAATTAAGGCCCTATATTCAACTATGTAGGAGTGGTATATCGCTAAATTTGTCAATTTTTTCCCAAACATGGATTTAATAGATTTTTAGAAAATCAGTGAACAACAATTTCAACAAATAATTAAAGTCTTTTGATGACAAAAGACTTTAATAAACTTTAATCATTGTTAAAAAATATTAAACTATTTGAAATTAATGAATTTGGACTAAAGAAATTTATTCTCACCGCCGTTGCTTTGGGGCTGGATTGATTGGAACTGGAGGCCCTTTTGGCTGTTGTTTTGGGGCCGTGTTGACTGCAAAAGCAGGCCCTTCTGGTTGTTGTTTTGAGGCCGTATTGACTAGAAGTGGAGGCCCTTTTGATTATTGTTTTGAGGCCATGTTCACTGGAACCGGATGCTCTTTTGGCTGTGGTTTTGGGGCCGTGTTGCCTGGTACTTGAGGCCCCTTTGGCTGCAGTCAACTCCAAACTCGAACTCGCAGTGGAAACCTGAACAAAACATTTATAGTATATAAAATGATACATTTACATCTTCATTTTTATTTGGAACGATATTTACCTGGCCGTGCCAGATTGTCGGCCATTTTGTTGTGCGTCATGTCCCGTCTTCGATCCACTTTCCGGCGCTGTCCAAGGGTTCGTCTGCTTCGCGACCACCAGTCCTATTTCGGCCGCTAGGGCCTTACTTGACTGTAACTGCCGTGGAGCGATGGTCGCGCACCAAGCACCCCCCTGATTTTTGCAGATTTACAATCTCTCGCTTACGTACACGGTACTCTGCGTTATCGCCGCCCCCGGATCCACCCAACTGCAGCCACCTGGCCAGGGTTTTTATAATAAGAACTGCAGTTGGGCTTCGCTCAATAATAATAGTTAACCTTTCGCCCCAAACCACAAAGCTACTAGTATATATTTACAGCTACAGACTTTCGCTTTACGGGCGAGCCTATATGTAGCAGGTATACACTTTCGCTAAGTTTATTGTGACGAATATGAGCGGGCGTCCTTTCCTACAATATAAACGATAACGTTTTCCACGTGCTGGGGAGACCCACTGCTTCTATTCAGGAATATCCTGCTTTTACTCAAGGAATACCTGGTGCTCTACTGCTGGGCTCAGCTGTAGGGGTTGGAACCCATCCCTCGTAGGTGGATCTGGGTCGGAATACCATGCACATCTCATACACAGAGCGTGCGATGCGGACAAAGGCTGGAAGGGAAGTGAACGAGAATTGGTCAGCGCGCTACGTACTTGCCTATAGTTTTAATGGAACGGACAGGTTTTGTTCCGTTACCAAACTTGTTGATTGAAGTTAATTACTGTATTTTTATTCAAGAAATATAAAAATATAAAATAAAATACTTTGTAGGACACAATAAATGTTAAAAAAAAATAATTTTTTTAAAAATATAATTCATGCCCCAGGAATAGTATAATACTCTAACATCTTTAAAAATCATGTATTAAATTAAAAAGATTAAAAATATATGCGGATATTTTGTAATTAATTATTAATATCCATTTCTTTAAAAATATCTTACAGACTTTACACACACACATACTTAGAATATCAAAAAGTCAGATATTTTAAATCTGTTTTCAGGGATAGATTAGGGAAGGTTTGAAGTATATTTGACCCAAATTTCAACCCTTTTGGACAAGCGGTAAAAATTTGGCAAAGCGGTGAACACAAAAACAAAATTATAAATTTTTTTGTATTAAATTTACCGCTTTGCCAAATTTTTACTGCTTGCTCAAAAGGGTTATAATTTAAATCAAATATACCTCAATCTTTCCCTTATCTATCGCTGGAAACAGATTTAAAATATCTGTCTCCGTTTTTGATTTACATATTTTTTTATCCACCCCAGTCAAAATAAAAGTTTGTTAGTTATTAATTTTATTTTATGACGGCCCTGTCTTTAAAAACTTATAATTTCAAAATAGGGACAGATATTTTAAATATGTTTTCAATAGTAGATTAGGGAAGGTTTGATGCATATCTGATCCAAATTTTAAACTTGTTGGACAAGCGGTAAAAATTTGGTAAAGCGGTAAACACAAAAAAAAATATAAATTTTTTTGTATCAAATTTACCGCTTTGCCAATTTTTTATCGCTTAACCAAAAAGGTTAAAATTTGGCTCAAATATACATAAAACCATCCCTTATCTATTGCTAAAAATAGAATTGAAATATCTGCCCCTGTTTTTGATTTATATATTTTTTTATTCACCCGTGTCAAAATAAAAGTTGTAATTTTGTGTTAGTTAATTTTATTTTATGACGGCCCTGTCTATAAAAAGTTATAATTTCAAAAGTAAGACAGATATTTTAAATCTGTTTTCAGAGATGGATTAGAAAAGGTTTGGAATATATTATACCTAAATTTCAACCTTGTTGGACAAGCGGTAAAAATTTGGCAAAGCGGTAAACAAAAAAAAAATATAAATTTTTTTGTATCAAATTTACCGCTTTGCCAATTTTTTATCGCTTAACCAAAAGGGTTGAAATTTGGCTCAAATATACTTCAATCCTTCCCTTATCTACCGCTGAAAACAGAATTAAAATATCTGTTCCCATTTTGAAATTATAACTTCTTAAAGACAGGGTCGTCATAAAATAAAATTAACTAACAAAAAATTACAACTTTTATTTTGACATTGGTGGATAAAAAAACATAGAAATCAAAAATGGAAACAGATATTTTAAATGTTTTCAAACATAGATTAGGGAAGGTTTGGAGTATATTTGACCTGAATTTCTACTCCTTTGGACAAGCGGTAAAATTTTGGCAAAGCAGTGAACACAAAAAAAAATTATAATTTTTTTTTTTATATTAAATTTACTGCTTTTCTCAAGAACTGTACGTAAATAAAATAAATTATTAGTTAAAATATATTTAGATTTAAATAATAAATAGTTTTTTACAAAAATTATTTTGTGAAAAATTTCGTGAGAAATAAATTGATTTTTATTTTTATTCATTATCTCTGAAATTAAAACGAATATAAAAAAAAAGTTTCAACCAAACTGCCTTTTATTTTTAATTACAAATATTTTTTCTTATGACAAACTTGGACGAAATGTTATTAGTTTAGTCAAAAAATGGATTTTCTCAAAATTATTTATACCAAAACAATACTGCTGCTGTACTCTATGATGAAACTTATGAACTATACTTTTGTGTTGCATTGTAAGAAAATACGTTGATGTATTGTGTAAATGAGAGAAAATCAATAATATCGATCAATCAATTAACTAATCAGGTTTGCGGAAATGTGTATGGGATCTAAGCGGGAAGAAAAATTGTTTAAACAAATGTCATTTGATTATTAATCAAATGACGGATATAAATCTTGTTAAATTTATCATTTTAAATAAATTAATGATTAAAATATAGTTTAATACACGATTTTATGTTTATTATAACTAAAATATGCTTTTGTTTGTTAATTTTATTTGACGTTTGTTATATCTGCTGCAAGATGTCTCCACGTGTATTACAGCAAATATGACCTTCATAAAATCCAGGTCTGTAATTAAAAATTATTGTCTACAGACCATGTTTAAGAGTTTTTTGGGCCAAAATTTATAAGTATTTCAACAAGGATAAGACAATAGTTTATAAAAAATACAAAATAAATGATCAAACTTGTTTATTTAAGAATATATACTGAAATATTGACTAGCAGAAAATTTCCTGAATACGTCTTGTGTGATAGCAACAAATTATTTATGGAATGCAAAATATGACTGGCGCTGGCGCTTAAATACCATAAAATGTACATTGGAATTTCTTCAGAATTTGACCACATACGATATTTTTTCAATTAAATATTGTATTCGTAAGATCGTCAGAAGTACATAGGATCCAAAGGCGTTATCGACAAATTTGTTTCTCAACCCATTTTTCGGTAGCAAAAATCTACCAATTAATTAGCGGGAGGTACGGTTTTAATTTTATAAAAAATCGATTCCATGGGTTAAAATACATAAGTGTACCAAATTTCATTAATATATTTCAACAAAAGGCCATTTAATTAATAAATTTTTAAATGTCGTTGACCAGAAAAATTACGGTATTCACCATTTTATATAGTTTTCTTATTATGGCTTAAACCATTAGTACAATAATTCCGAAAATTGGTGTACTTGTATTAAAAAATACGTAGATTTTAGTGTTGTAGCCGACAGGTTTGTGTCTCCACCCAGTTTTGGGCAGCATATATGTACTCATTTAAGGGTTTAAGATAAAGATCTAATTTTATAAAAAAAACGATTTTTCGTGTCAAAATACATATGTGCACCAATTTTTGTTAATTTTCGCTGAAGGATATACTAAATATTTGAACTTGTATTTGCCCTAAATTTCAGGAATATTGTCGGCGTCTGACGCGTAGCTTGCGCACTAAAAATTCAAAGATTTGCGGTAAAATTCAAAGTGTGTTTATTTGAAATTCCTTCAACTAAATAATTTGAAAATTGGTACACTTTCTTATGTAAGAATATACGCAGAATCTGATGGTGAAGACTAAAATTGTTTATCTGTACCCAGTTTTGGGTGGTGAATATCTACCCATTTAGGGGTTGAGGGTACGACTTTAATTTTAAGAAAAATCGATTCTTTGGGGCATAATACACATATTTACTAATTTTTGTTAAAATATTACAAGAGATAATTTAGTAATATCAAAATAAATTATTCAGAGGTCATTGACCCTAAATGTGTAGGATTCAGAATCTTTTATTACTATAATTATACTAATAGTACAATAATTCTGAAAATAGGTATACATGTACAGAAAATATGTAGATTTTAATGGTGAAGCCGACGTGTATGTATATCTACCCAGTTTTGGGTATCACATATCTACCCATTTAAGGGTTGAAGATAGAGGTTTAATTTTATTAAAAATCGATTCCTTGGGTCAAAATTCATATGTACAGTGATTTTTATCAAATTCTTTTGAGTGGTCCAGTTTTAATTGTAACATTTAACAACAATAGTATTTACATATATCCCTAATGAAAAATGGTTTTTCTAATTGTTTTATGGTACTTAGACCAAACAAGCAAAAATTTTGAAAACTGGGTGGTTTATGTAAGAAAGTTTGTAGAATCTAATGGTGTTACAGAAAAAAAATCCAGCTCCACCCATTTTCGGGTGGTAAATATACACCCATTTTTGGGTAAAAGATATGGGTTTAATTTTAATAAAAATCAATTCCTCGGTCCAAAATACATATGTGTACCAATTTTCATTTGAATATTCTTAAGAACACAAAAGTTATTCGTTTTCATGCTATTGTTCAAAAATTCAGGTTTCAAAAATCATTTTTTACTGGGCTTAAACAACTGGTACAATAATTCTGAAAATTGGTGAACTTGTATTAAAAAGTACGTAGAATTTAATGATCAAGTCGATAGGTTTGTCTCTCCACCCAGTTTTGGGTAGCGTGTATCTACCCTTTTAAGGGTTAAAGATAGGGGTTTAATTTTAACAAAAATCGATTCCTCGGGTTAAAATACATATGTATACCAATTTTTGTTAATTTTCTGTAAAGGATATACTAATTATTTAAACTTGTATTTGCCCTAAATTTCAGGAATCTTGTCGGCGTCCGACGCGTAGCTTGCGCACTAAAAATTCAAAGATTTGCGGTAAAATTCAAAGTGTGTTTATTAGGAATTCCTTTAATAAAAAAATTTGAAATTCGGTATATTTATGTAAGAATACACGTAGAATCTGACGGTGAAGTCGAAAATTGTTTAACTCTACCCAATTTTGGGTGGTAAGTATCTACCCATTTAAGGGTTGAGGGTGTAAATTTAATTATACGAAAAATCGATTCTTTGGGTCATAATACACATGTCTACGAATTTTTGTTAAAATATTACAACAGATAATTCAGTAATAACAAAACAAAATTTTCATTGACCCTAAATGTGTAGCATTCAAAATCTTGTGTTTCTGTAATTCTCTGAAATTAAAACGAATATAAAAAAAAGTTTCAACCAAACTACCTTTTATTTTTAATTACAAATATTTTTTCTTATGACAAACTTGGACGAAATGTTATTAGTTTAGTCAAAAAATGGATTTTCTTAAAATTATTAATACCAAAACAATACTGCTACTGTACTCTATGATGAAACTTATGAATCAATAATATCGACAAATCAATTAACCAATCAAGCTCGCAGAAATGTGCATGGGATCTAAGCGGGAAGAAAATTGTTTAAACAAATGTCATTTGATTATTAATCAAAAGACAGATGGAAAAGTTGTTAAATTTATCATTTTATATAAATTAATAATTAAAATATAGTTTAATACACGATTTTATGTTTATTATAATTAAAATATGCTTTTCTTTGTCAATTTTATTTGACGTTTGTTATATCTGCAGCAAGATGTCTCCACGTGTATTACAGCAAATTTGACCTTCATGAAAAACAGGACTGTAATTAGAAATTATTGTTTACAGAAAATGTTTAACAGTTTTTTGGGCCAAAATTTATATGTATTTCAACAAGGATAAAACAATAGTTTATAAAAAATACAAAATAAATAATCAAACTTGTTTATTTAAGAATATATACTGAAATATTGACTAGCAGAAATTTTCCCGAATACGTCTTGTGTGATAGCAACAAATTATTTATGGAATGTGAAATATGACAGGCGCTGGCGCCTAAATACCAAATAATAAATATTGGTATTTCTTCAAAATTTGACCACATACAATAATATTTCAATTAAATATTGTTATTATATGTCATTTGGAGGTTAAATAAATATAATATTGTACATATTATTCATTTTTTATTATAATAAATACCATATTTTGTTATATACATTATAGTGTACAGAATAAAAGTATTTCCTTGTTTATTAATATTACATACAATAATTGTTAACTATAACATATTGTAAACATTATGCTAATAATGCAGTTTACAGAAATAAACATATAATACAAAATAAATAAATATTATGTATAACACTGACATGGCACCTACATTTTTTTGTTTTCATTTTTCTTTACTAAATTTTCATAAAAAGTTAATGTGTTATACATCAGAAGATTCAGCACAAAATTCTGAGTATAAAAAAATAAAATTCATAAATTATTACTATAATATATCGCTAATATCTTATACATTTCATCTGACATACTTGAATTTTTTTCAGTTACAATTTTCAATACAAAATTTTCATTAAAAGTTAATAAATTATACATCAGCAGATTCAGCGTGAAGCACTGAGTAAAATGATACTAAATACTTGTACTAAAATATTAATGTAACATTAACATTATCCATCTAGTCTTATTAAAGGTTATTTATCATTATTTTGTTGTTTGATGTCATCTGTTTGTGTTTTGTCTTCTTTGATTCGTCCCACATTCTTCGTCTACATAAAAACAACCCCCGGAGTTTAGTCCTGCGATATTTCATCCCTTAAACAACAATATTCTTCGCTGGACAACTCCAAACATTTGTAATGTTTGCATTTAATAGGATCTTGTAATCATCTCATTTGGCATTCTGTAAAAAAACTTATACAGTGATAATAATAATGCTATGTATTGATTATTATATACAAATATATATACCGTAATATAATACATGAAATATTGCTATGTCCATTTGGTTTAAGAGGCATTGACAGCTGTAGCATCTTTGCAAAAATCTATAAAATGAACCAATAGTGTTGTTATTAAATTTGTAAAAATTAAAGTGCAAAACAAGCACTAGTAAAGTATTGTCTTCGCCAGATCTTCTGTAGTATTATGAGAACTCGTTATTTTAACTGGTTTCCATCTAAAAACCAGTTTTTCAAGTCTAGTACTTGCTCTGAAAACCGGTTTTTAAAATAATATTTGATGTCAGACCGGTTTCATTTCGATACTTCCTCGAAAACCGGTTTATTTTATACATATCCTGAAAACTGATTGCCTGCACCTGAAATACGATTATTGTTCGTATATCCATTGTTTAAACAAATGTTTTCTTACCAAATATAACTTTGCAATAAAACAAAAAATCTTAATTATTATTGTTTCCCGTTCTTCTCATGTACATTTGTTATTAACAATTGCCCATCAGCTGACATTTGACGTTTAAGGTTATAAAATTGTTATTAACAATTAACAAAGCATTGGTTGTTATTAATTTCTAATACATGAAGCTGAAAAATATAATCAAAAAAATATAATTAAATAAATTTGTTGGATTGTTTATTAAATAAATAAATAAATAAATAGTAGTTCCACGATATTGACCCAGATGTCACTACCAGTATCGTTTTGGGCTATTGAAACACAAATATATCGATTTTTTTTGTTTAAATCAATAATACAACCATTTTTAAAAAATTGTATTGTTTAATAAATGTTATTAATGTTACATGTTTCAAGATTTCATTTGTATTAAATACATATTTTACTGAATCATTATTTTATACCAGATAATTTATAAAATATCGATTTATTCATTAGTACACATATGGACCTTTTTCACAAGTTTATTTAAAGTTATTGTTCTATTACAAATTAATTTTAATAGGGATATTGTATTAAATAACAATTCTTAATAATTATTTATTTACAAGTTAATGTACAAATATGTCATTTAATAAAAAAACAAAATGGACCATTCAAAATATTTTGATAAAAATTACTGCACATATATATTTTGACCCAAGGAATAGATTTTTTATAAAATTAAACCTTTATCTTTAACCCTTAAATGGGTAGATACGTACCACCCAAAATTAGGTAGAGATAAATAATTTTCGACTTCACCATCAGATTCTACGTATGTTCTTACATAAGTTTACCAATTTTCAAATTATTTTGTTGAAGGAATTTCAAATAAACACACTTTGAATTTCACCGCAAATCTTTGAATTTTTAGTGCGCAAGCTACGCGTCAGACGCCGACAAGATTCCTGAAATTTAGGGCAAATACAAGTTCAAATATTTAGTATATCCTTTGCAGAAAATTAATAAAAATTGGTATACTTATGTATTTTGACCCAAGGAATCGTTTTTTGATAAAATTGAAACCATATCTAAAACCCTTAAGTGGGTACATATATGCTACCCAAAACTGGGTAGAGATACAAACCTGTCAACTATACCGCTAAAATCTACGTATTTTTTAATACAAGTATACCAATTTTCAGAATTATTGTACGAATGGTTTAAGCCATAATAAGAAAACTATTTAAAATGGTTTAAATACAAATAAAATATGACACTTGTTTTCCTAGATTAAATTTTTTATGGCAGGTGGCACCGTATGTAAAATCCACCCACACAACCTTGAAATTCTTTAGTTTTTCCAGTGCAGACGCCTTCTTTAGGGGGCCTGTTTCTTTAAATGCCCCCAAACACTCATATAAATAATACATGGCAAAAACTTTGTACCGACAGGTATGGTTTGGAATGTGTAAGATTGATCGATCGAAAAATCAATCATTCTGATCATGCGCAGTAAATAAAATTAAAATGAGTTAAAGATCCTGTTTTCAAAAATGTGAGAATTTTAAAAAAAGTTTCAAACTAACCCCACCTAGAATTTAATTTTGAGAAACTTTTTTCAAATAAATTTTGTTCTCAAGTAAACCGTTTAGCCGGAAATGATTTTTATTCCAATTATGCAATTACATTTAAAAATTCGCCAGGGTTGTACTTATAAAAATTTCACAACCAAATTTTTGTTTATATGCAACTTGATCCGTAGATTCCAAAAATCGATAAGTCGACTTCGTAGGTCTACCAATTTTTAAGGTGACTGCCTTTTACCCAAAAATGGGTGGTGTTAGAAAATTGGCTTATCGATTTTTGGAATCTACGGCTCGAGTTATATATGTACGCAAAATTTGGTTAATTTATAATTATAAACAAAAAAGTTTTTTT
Organism: Ophonus ardosiacus; assembly: GCA_943142095.1. Taxonomy (NCBI): domain Eukaryota; kingdom Metazoa; phylum Arthropoda; class Insecta; order Coleoptera; family Carabidae; genus Ophonus; species Ophonus ardosiacus. The sequence goes on from OW964840.1 coordinate 13,978,266, forward strand.
TCAAAAATTTTCTTTAAAATTAAAATTACTCAAAGATCATATTTTCAAAAATGTGAGAATTTTAAAAAAAGTTTCAAACTAACCCCACCTAGAATTTAATTTTAAGAAACTTTTTTCAAATAAATTTTGTCCTTAAGTAAACCGTTTAGCCAGAAATGATTTTTATTCCAATTATGTAATTACATTTAAAAATTTGCCAGGGCTGTACTTATAAAAATTTCACAACCAAATTTTGGGTATATATGCAACTCGATCCGTAGATTCCAAAAATCGATAAGTCGACTTCGTAGGTCTACCAATTTTTAAGGTGACTGCCTTTTACCCAAAAATGGGTGGTGTTAGAAAATTGGCTTATCGATTTTTAGAATCTACGGCTCGAGTTATATATGTACCCAAAATTTGGTTAATTTATAATAATAAACAAAAAAATTTCCTTCAAAAATTTTCTTTAAAATTAAAATTACTCAAAGATCCTGTTTTCAAAAATGTGAGAATTTTAAAAAAAGTTTCAAACTAACCCCAACTAGAATTTAATTTTAAGAAACTTTTTTCAAATAAATTTTGTCCTCAAGTAAACCGTTTAGCCGGAAATAATTTTTATTCCAATTATGCAATTATATTTAAAAATTCGCTAGGGCTGTACTTATAAAAATTTCACAACCAAATTTTGGGTATATATGCAACTCGACCCGTAGATTCCAAAACTCGATGAATCGACTTTATAGCTTTATTAATTTTTGGGGTGACTGCTCTTTACCCAAAAATGGGTAGTGTTAGAAAATTGGCTTATCAATTTTTGGAATCTACGGCTCGAGTTATATATGTAACCAAAATTTGGTTAATTAATAATAATAAACAAAAAAGTTTTTTTCCAATAATTATCTTTTAATTTAAAATTACTGAAAGATCCTGTTTTCAATAGTGTGAAAATTAAAAAAAATGTTTCAAACTAACCCCACCTAGAATTTAATTTTGAGAAACTTCTTTCAAATAAGTTTTATTCTCAAGTAAACCGTTCAGCCAGAATTTATTTCTTTTCAAATTATGCCATTACTTTCATAAATTCACCAAGACCGTATTTATGAATATTCACGTAAAATTAAATTTTATTGGAATTATTGTTTCAAAAATTACTATCTCCGAATCCCATACCTATAAATGGGTGGAGATGGAATTTTTTCTATTGCACTATTAGATTCTACTTGATGATGTATAATACCCAAAACTGGGTAGAGATACATACACGTCGGCTTCACCATTAGAATCTACATATTTTCTGTACATGTATACCTATTTTCAGAATTATTGTACTATTGGTATAATTATAATAATAAAACATTCTGAATCCTACACATTTAGGGTCAATGACCTCTGAAAATTTTATTTTAATATTACTAAATTATCTCATGTAATATTTTAACAAAAATTAGTAAATATGTGTACTATGACCCAAAGAATCGAAATTTCGTAAAATTAAAGTTGTACCCTCAACCCTTAAATGGGCAGATATTCACCACCCAAAACTGGGTACAGATAAACAATTTTAGACTTCACCATCAGATTGTACGTATATTCTTACATAAGTTTACCAATTTTCAAAATTTTTTGTTAAAGGAATTTCAAATGAACACACTTTGAATTTTACCGCAAGTCTGAATTTTTAGTGCGCAAGATACGCGTCAGACGCCGACAAGATTCCTGAAATTTAGGGCAAATACAAGTTCAAATATTTAGTATATCCTTTGCAGAAAATTAATAAAAATTGGTATACATATGTATTTTGACCCAAGGAATCGTTTTTTGATAAAATTGAAACCATATCTAAAACCCTTAAGTGGGTACATATATGCTACCCAAAACTGGGTAGAGATACAAACCTATCAACTTTACCGCTAAAATCTACGTATTTTTTAATATAAGTATACCAATTTTCAGAATTATTGTACGAATGGTTTAAGCCATAATAAGAAAACTATTTAAAATGGTTTAAATACAAATAAAATATGACACTTGTTTTCCTAGATTAAATTTTTTATGGCAGGTGGCACCGTATGTAAAATCCACCCACACAACCTTGAAATTCTTTAGTTTTTCCAGTGCAGACGCCTTCTTTAGGGGGCCTGTTTCTTTAAATGCCCCCAAACACTCATATAAATAATACATGGCAAAAACTTTGTACCGACAGGTATGGTTTGGAATGTGTAAGATTGATCGATCGAAAAATCAATAATTCTGATCATGCGCAGTAAATCAAATTGTTTTTTCATGAATGAATTTATGAAATTTAATTTGTTTAATTATTTTTTTAAATATATTCGTCAGTTTTATGCACCAGAAATTAATAACAACTAATATTTTATTAATTGTTAATAACAATTTTTATAACCTCGAATGACAACTGACAACAATAATGGATAAACAAATGTACATAATTGGAACTGAAAACAAAAGTAATTTATTCAGTTTTTATTTTGTTACAAGGTAATATTTGGTTAGTAAACATTTGTTTAAACAGTGGGTATGTAAATATATTGTATTTCAGGGCATGAAACCAGTTTTTCAGTAAAATAGACCAGATTTTGAGCGAGTATTGAACTTGAAAAACCGGTTTGGGAAGAAACTGTTCATAAAAACCAGTACCGAAACCGGTTTGTATGGAAACTAGTTAGTAAACCGGTTTGCAAAACAGGTATAGTGACAACAAGGTTTATTAGCTCTTACATAGAGCTTCAGGCAATAATTTTTACAAATTTAGTAACAACACTATTGGTTATTTTATAGATTTTTGCAAAGATGCTACAGCTTTCAGTGCACATTACAAATGTTTGTAGTTGTTTAGCGAAGAATATTGTTGTTTAAGGGATGAAATATCGCAGGACTAAACTCCGGGGGTTGGTTTTTATGTAGACGAAGAATGTGGGACGAATCAAAGAAGACAAAACACAAACAGATGACATCAAACAACAAAATAATGATAAATAACCTTTAATAAGACTAGATGGATAATGTTAGTGTTACTTTAATATTTTAGTACAAGTATTTAGTATCATTTTACTCAGTGCTTCACGCTGAATCTGCTGATGTATAATTTATTAACTTTTAATGAAAATATTGTATTGAAAATTGTAACTGAAAAAAATCCAAGTATGTCAGATGAAATGTATAAGATATTAGCGATATATTATAGTTATAATTTATGAATTTTATATTTTTGCACTCACTTTTGTGCTGAATCTTCTGATGTATAACACATTAACTTTTTATGAAAATTTAGTGAAGAAAAATTAAAACAAAACAATGTAGGTGCCATGTCAGTGTTATACATAATTTTTATTTATTTTGTATTATATGTTTATTTCTGTAAACTGTATTATTAGCATAATGTTTACAATATGTTATAGTTAACAATTATAATATATAATATTAATAAACAATGAAATACTTTTATTCTGTACACTCTATAAGGTATGTAACAAAATATGGTATTTATTTTAATAAAAAATGAATAATATGTACAATATTATATTTATTTAACCTCCAAATGACATATAATAACAATATTTAATTGAAAAATTATCGTATGTGGTCAAATTTTGAAGAAATTCCAATGTACATTTTATGGTATTTATAGTGGGATTCTGAAACTCGGCGTTAATTAACTTCTGGCGTTAATGTGAATTAACGACGATTTTGACACTTGTGGTATTCTGAAACTCAGCGTTATTTAACGTTAACGCCGCTGACCGGCGTTAATTCACGCTGGGAATATTAAAGCGTGAACCGTCGAAACGGTGGCTTACATGTGTGTTTTATGGTATGAATAGCCATAATATGTTTTGTGTACTGCTTCAGACACTTGCAAAATGTATTTCATTAACAGTGAGTACTATTATTCATGATATACGTAATGATTATTGTTTATATATTAAACAATGTTAACATAACCTTGTAATATAAAATTTTCAAATTACAGTATTCAAATTACAAACAACAGTATCAAGATTAGAATTATCGGTACAATAATGCGACACAGAAAATAACTGCTGAAGACGAGGATGTACTTATGAGGAAAAGTCAAGCGAAGGAAAGCAATTTTATGTTACTGGCAAAAATTGAAAAATCTTTTGATTGTAATAATCATTTATGTTTTAATACAACAATAAACACTTTCAAGGAATGTGATTTTTTAGTATAAATTATAAGAAGAAATTCGTATTATAATGAACAAAATTGTGTGTGATTACAACAAAGAATAATACTGATTACAACAATACACCATTGGAATTGTTTCCTCGTACCTATACTAATATAGTAAATGTTTCTAACTAGAACAAATATTTAAAACTGGCTTATCTTCAGTAGTTATTGGAAATCATATCCGTAAATTCAATTTCAGTTTTGAAATTTCCTTCTTTCATAAATGTACTGACTGTACATTGGCTAATATTATTTATAATATTAAAAACATTATTCTGTGAAAGTGTAAACAATTCCGTAAATCTCCAATCTTGTATATTATAAATTCTTGCTTTTTTCTATTTTTTGTAAAATACTAAACTATAAATAAACCGTGTTGTTTACCATTTTATCAAAAAATGCACATAGGTTTATTTGAAGTTTGACATATACTTTTTAAATTGACAGGTAGGTAAGTGCAGTTTTTGTTACATTTAATGAGTTTTTATTGGTTGAAAATTCAGAAAGGGAAAGATCACACGAATGTATGCGACGTGTATTAACGCTGGCGTTATTAATGTTCCACGTTCACGCCAGAATTTCAGAATACCAGCTTAACTCCGAAACGTGAACGTTATTATCGTTACTTAACGCCGAACGTTATTTAACGCTAGTTTCAGAATTCCACTGCTAAGCGCCAGCGCCAGTCATATTTTGCATTCCATAAATAATTTGTTGCTATCACACAAGACGTATTCAGGAAATTTTCTGCTAGTCAATATTTCAGTATATATTCTTAAGTAAACAAGTTTGATCATTTATTTTATATTTATTATAAACTACTGTCTTATCCTTGTTGAAATACATATAAATTTTGCCCCAAAAAACTGTTAAACATGTTCTGTAGACAATAATTTTTAATTACAGTCCTGGATTTCTTGAAGGTCAGATTTGCTGTAATACACGTGGAGACATCTTACTGCAGATATAACAAACGTCAAATAAAATTGACAAAGAAAAGCATATTTTAATTATAATAAACATAAAATCGTGTATTAAACTATATTTTAATTATTAATTTATTTAAAATGATAAATTTAACAAGTTTTCCGTGTGTCATTTGATTAATAATCAAATGACATTTGTTTAAACAATTTTTTTTCCCGCTTAGATCCCATGCACATTTCCGCGAACTTGATTGGTTAATTGATTGATCGATATTATTGATTTTCTCCCATTTACACAATACATCAATGTATTTTCTTACAATGCAACATAAAAGAATAGTTCATAAGTTTCATCATAGAGTACAGCAGCAGTATTGTTTTGGTATTAATAATTTTGAGAAAATCCATTTTTTGACTAAACTAATAACATTTAGCCCAAGTTTGTCATAAGAAAAAATATTTGTAATTAAAAATAAAAGGCAGTTTGGTTGAAACTTTTTTTTATATTCGTATTAATTTCAGAGATAATAAATAAAAATAAAAATCAATTTATTTGTCGCAAACAAAATTTTGTACAAAATAATTTTTGTAACAAACTCTATTTATTATTTAATTCTAAATATATTTTAACTTATAATTTATTTTATTTACGTATAGTTCTTGAGAAAATGTTCTATTTATTTAAACATTTATATCTCTAAAAATACAAACTATATCATTAAGATTGTTATATAAATAATTAAAATAGAATATTTTGAGCAAATTTTATTTGGAACTTTTTTCTATTTAACGCCCCAGTTTTCAGATAAAAATTTGATGAATAAATTAGTAAAACAATTCTTGAGTAGCGATTCAGATACCATTGTTGATGAATGTTACAATTAAAACTGGACCATTCAAAATATTTTGATAAAAATTACAATGCATATATATTTTGAATCATGGAATTAATTTTTTTTTAAATTAAACCCCTATCTTCAACCCTTAAATGGTTAGGTATATAGTACCCAAAACTGGGTCGAAATACAAACTTGTCGACTTCACCATTCGAATCTACATATTTTTTTATACATGTCTACCAATTTTCATAATTATTGTACTACAGTAATATAAGGTTCTGAATCACACACCTTTAGGGTCAATGACCTGTGATAATTTTATTTTGATATTACTAAATTGCCTTTTGCAATAATTTAACAAAAATTAGTAAACATATGTATTATGAACCAAAGAATCGATTTTTCGTAAAATTAAAGTCGTACCCTCAACCCTTAAATGGGTAGATATTCACCACCCAAAACTGGGTAGTGATAAACAATTTTCGACTTCACCATCAGATTCTACGTATATTGTTACATAAGTGTACCAATTTTCAAATTTTTTTGTTGAAGGAATTCCAAATAAACACACTTTGAATTTTACCGCAAATCTTTGAATTTTTAGTGCGCAAGGTACGCGTCAGACGCCGACAAGATTCCTGAAATTGAGGGCAAATACAAGTTCAAATATTTAGTATGTCCTTTGCAGAAAATTAACAAAAATTGGTATACATATGTATTTTGACCCGAGGAATCGATTTTTGATAAAATTAAACCCCTGTCTTTAACCCTTAAATGAGTAGATACACGCTACCCAAAACTGGGTGGAGAGACAAACCTGTCGACTTGATCATTAAATTCTACGTATTTTTTAATACAAGTACACCAACATTCAGAATTATTGTAACAGTTGTTTAAGCCCAGTAAAAAATTATTTTTAAAATCCGTATTTTTCAACAATAGCATGAAAACGAATAACTTTTGTGTTCTTAAGAATATTCAAATGAAAATTGGCACACTTATGTAAGAATATACGTAGAATCTACTGGTGAAGTGGAAAATTGTTTATCTGTACCCAGTTTTGGGTGGTAAATATCTACCTATTTAAGGGTTGAGGGTACGAAAAATCGATTCTTTGGGTTATAATACACATGTTTACTAATTTTTTAAAAAATATTACAACACATAATTTAATAATATCAAAACAAAATGTTCAGAGGTCGTTGACGCTAAATGTGTAGCATTTAGAATCTCGTGTTACTGTAATTATACTAACAGTACAATAATTCTGAAAATTGGCGTATATGTACAAAAAAATATGTAGATTAGATTGGTGTAGTCGACGTTTTTGTATCTCTACCCAGTTTTGGGTAGTATATATCCACCCATTTAAGGGTTAAAGTTAGGGGTTTAATTTACTGCATTTTACGCCATTTTATAATTTTAATAAAAAGTTTTCATAATATATATGCATAAATCTTCATAATTAATTAGAATACAGTTATAATAAACAATAAGACAAATTTAAATACAAATAAAATGTGACAGTTGTTTTCATTGTTTAAATTTTTTATGACAGGTGGCACCATATGTAAAATCCACCCACGCAACCTTCAAATTCTTTAGTTTTTCCAGTGCAGACGCCTTCTTTAAGGGGCCTGTTTATTTATATGCCCCCAAATACTCATATAAATAATACATGGCAAAAACTTTGCACCGACAGGCATGGTTTGGAATGTGTAAGATCGCTCGATCGAAAAATCAATAATAATGATCATGCGCAGTAAATCAAATTGTTTTTTATTGAACAGTGCGTGGGGGTGACTATATTTTAATGAGCGATGAGAAAATAGCACAATTTAGAGCAGTTGGTATTGTCACAGATTATCTATACTATCGTTACGATAGTATAGGTAATCTGTCCTATTGTCTTCGCCAAATCTTATGTAGTGTTACTAGAACTCGTTATTTGGAACTCGTTTCATTTAAAAACCAGTTTTTCAATTCTAGTACCTGCTCTAAAAACCGGTTTGAATTTAGTGTTTGCTCTTAAACCAGTTTGAAGTTCAATACTTCCTCGAAAACCGATTTATTTTATACATTTACTAGAAACTAGTTGCCTGCACCTGAAATATGATTATTATTCAAAATTAAATTTTAGTGGGGGTTAGTTTGAAACTTTTTTTAAAATTCTCACATTTTTGAAAATAAGATCTTGGAGTCAATTTCATTTAAAAGAATTTTTTTGAAAAAAAACTTTTTTTTTATTAGAGGTCGAAATGCCTATGTACCCAAAATTTGGTTAATTAATAATTATAAACAAAGGTAGCTAACTTTCACAAATTTTGTTGTAAATTAAAATGACTCAAATTTCCAAAGTGTAAAAATTTTTAAAAAAGTTTCAAACTAACCCCCCCTAGAATTAAATTTTGAGAAACTTTTTTCAAATAAATTTTGTTTTCAAGTGAACCGTTTAGCCTGAAATGATTTTTTTTACAATTATGCAATAACTTTTAAAATTCGCTAGGGCTGTACTTATAAATAATTTCACAACGAAATTTTGGGTATATATGCAACTCAACCCATAAATTCCAAAAATTGATATGTCGACTTCGTAGGTCTACCAATTTTCGGGGTGACTGTCCCTTGCCCAAAAATGGGTGGTGTTAGAAAATTGGCTTATCAATTTTTGGAATCTACGCCTCGAGTTATATATATACCAAAAATGTAGGTAACATGTCAGTGTTATACATAATAATTTTTATTTATTTTGTATTATCTGTTTATTTCTGTAAACTGTATTATTAACATAATGTTTACAATAAGTTATAGTTAATAATTATTGTATATATTTTCATAAACAATAAAATACTTTTATTCTGTACACTCTATAAAGTATATAACAAAATATGGTATTTAATATAACAAAAAATGAATAATATGTACAAAATTATATTTATTTAACCCCCAAATTACATATAATAACAATATTTAATTGAAAAAATATTGTACGTAGTCAAATTTTGAAGAAATACCTATATTTATTATTTGGTATTTAGGCGCCAGCGCCTGTCATATTTCACATTCCATAAATAATTTGTTGCTATCACACAAGACGTATTCAGGAAATTTTCTGCTAGTCAATATTTCAGTATATATTTTTAAATAAACAAGTTTGAACATTTATTTTGTATTTTTTATAAACTATTGTCTTGTCCTTGTTGAAATACATATAAATTTTGGCCCAAAAAACTGTAAAACATTTTCTGTAAACAATAATTTTTTATTACAGGCCTGGTTTTCATGAAGGTCAAATTTGCTGTAATACACGTGGAGACATCTTGCTGCAGATATAACAAACGTCAAATAAAATTGACAAAGAAAAGCGTATTTTAATTATAATAAACATAAAATAGTGTATCAAACTATATTTTAATTATTAATTTATTTAAAATGATAAATTTAACAATTTTTCCGCCTGTCATTTGATTAATAATGAAATGACATTTGTTTAAACAATTTTTCTGCTCACTTAAACCCCATGCACATTACCGCGAACCTGATTGTTCAATTAATTTATCGATAGTATTGATTTTCTTTTATTTATCATCAATGTATGTTCATTGTTTAAACATTTCAACAATTTTCCTTACAACATAAAATATAGTTCATAAGTTTTATCATAGAGTGCAGTAGCAGTATTGCTCTGGTATTAATAACTTTGAGAAAACCTTTTCTCTTATTCGTTTTAATTTCAGAGATAATGAATAAAAATAAATATCCATTTATTTCTCGCAAACAAAATTTTTTACAAATAATTTTTGTAACAAACTCTATTTATTATTTGATTTGAAATATATTTGATCTAATAATTTATTTTATTTACGTATATTTTTTGAGAAAATGTTTTATTTATTTAAACATTTATTTCTCCAAAAATAGAATATGTGTAATTAAGATTATTGTATAACTAATTAAAATAAGGTATTTTGAGCAAATTTTATTTGAAACTTTTTTTGATTTGACGCCCCAGTTTGGAGATAATAATTTCTGAAAATCAATAACATAAAAGTCCAACCATTGTTTATAATTCTTGTCAATAGGTGGCTATACCAATAATATATTGGAATTATTGATTCATAATTTATTAAATAACGGCTTTATTTCTCATTTTTAAAAAAAAGTTTATTTGAAGATATTTACTCACAATTAAAAGTTACATAATACTGTATTTTTATATTGATATATTTTTATTTTAACTTTTAACTACAAAATGCATGTGCATGAAAACTTGAATAACTTTTGTATCCTGAGGAATATTAGAATGAAAATTGGTACACATACGTATTTTTACCCGAGGAATCGATTTTTGATAAAATTAAATCCACATTTGTTACCTAAAATTTGGTATACATTTCACACCCGAAAATGAAGATGGATTTTTTTCTTATAATACCATTAGATTTTACATACTTTCTTATATAAATAACTCAGTTTTCAATTGCTTAATTGGTCTAAGTACCATGAATAAATTAGTAAAGCCGTTCTTGAGTAGCGATTCAGATTCCATTGTTGATAAATATTACACTTAAAACTGGACCATTCAAAATATTTTGATAAAAATTATTGTACATATGTATTTTGATCCAAAGAATCGAGTTTTAATAAAATTAAATCCTTATCTTTAACCCTTAAATGGGTAGATATATAGTACCCAAAACTGGGTCGAGATGCAAACCTGCCGACTTTACCATTCGAATCTACATATTTTTTTGTACATGTATATCAGTTTTCAGAATTATTGTACTATTAGTATAATTACAGTAATAAGATTAAAAATTTACACATTTAAGGTCAATAACCTTGAACATTTGCTATTTTTTTAAAATATTACAAGAGATAATTTAGTAAAATCAAAACTAAATTTTCAGATGTCATTGACCCTAAATGTGTAGGATTCAGAATCTTTTATTACTATAATTATTATACCAATAGTACAATAAATACGAAAATTGGTATACATGTACAGAAAATATGTAGATTATAATGGTGAAGCCGACGTGTATGTATTTCTACCCAGTTTTGGGTAGTATACATATACCCATTTAAGGGTTGAAGATAGACGTTTATTTTACTAAAAATCGATTCCTCGGTTCAAAATACATATGTGCAGTAATTTTTATCAAATTATTTGGAATGGCCCAATTTTAATTGTAATATTTATCAACAATGGTATTTACATACATATGTATTTCGCTACTCAAAAATGGTTTTACTAATTTATTTATGGTACTTAGACCAATTAAGCAAAAATTTTGAAAACTGGGTTATTTATATAAGAAAGTACGTAAAATCTAATGGTGCTATAGAAAAAAATCCATCTCCACCCATTTACAGGTATGGGATACTACGGATATAGTAATTTATGAATCAATAATTCCAATAAAATTAAATTTTATGTGATTATAAAAATACAGTACTATGTAACTTTTAATTGTGAGTAAATATCTTGAAATAAACTTTTTTTAAAAATGAGAAATAAAGCCGTTATTTAAAAATTTATGAATAAATAATTCCAATATAATATTGGTATAGCCACCTATTGACAAGAATTATAAACAATGGTTGGACTTTGTGAATTTTATCTTATTTATCTCCAGATATTATTATTTCAAAACTGGGGCGTCAAATCGAAAAAAGTTTCAAATAAAATTTACTCAAAATACCCTATTTTAATTACTTATACAATAATCTTAATTATATAGTTTCTATTTTTGGAGAAATAAATGTTTAAATAAATAAAACATTTTCTCAAAAACTATAAGTAAATAAAATAAATTATTAGTTAAAATATATTTAAAATCAAATATTAAATAGAGTTTGTAACAAAAATTATTTTGTAAAAAAATTTGTTTGCGAGAAATAAATGGATATTTATTTTTATTCATTATCTCTGAAATTAACGAATATGAGAAAAAGTTTCAACGAGACTACCTTTTATTGTTTATTACAAATATTTATTCATATGACAAAGTTAGTTAAAATGTTATTAGTTTAGTCAAAAAATGGATTTTTTCAAAATTATTAATACCAGAGCAATACTGCTACTGCACTCTATGACAAAACTTATGAACTATATTTTATGTTGTAAGAAAAATTGTTTAAATGTTTAAACAAAGAAAATACGTTGATGATAAATAGGAGAAAATCAATACTATCGATAAATTAATTAAACAATCAGGTTCGCGGTAATGTGCATGGGGTCTAAGTGAGAAGAAAAATTGTTTAAACAAATGTCATTTAATTATTAGTCAAATGACAGATGAAAAAAATTGTTAAATTGGTCATTTTAAATAAATTAATATTCAAAATATAGTTTGATATAAGATTTTATGTTTATTATAATTAAAATATGCTTTTCTTTGTCAATTTTATTTGACGTTTGTTATATCTACTGCAAGATGTCTCCACGTGTATTACAGCAAATTTGACCTTCATGAAAACCAGGACTGTAATTAGAAATTATTGTTTACAGAAAATGTTTAACAGTTTTTTGGGCCAAAATGTATATGTATTTCAACAAGAATAAGACAATAGTTTATAAAAAATAGAAAATAAATTATCAAACTTGTTTATTTAAGAATATATACTGAAATATTGATTAACAGAAAATTTCCTGAATACGTCTCATGTGATAGCAACAAGTTATTTATGGAATGTAAAATATGACAGGCGCTGGCGCCTAAATACCAAACAATATATATTGGTATTTCTTCAAAATTTGACTATGTACAATAATTTTTCAATTAAATATTGTTATTATATGTAATTTGGGGGTTAAATAAATATAATTTTGTGCATATTATTCATTTTTTATTATAATAAATACCATATTTTGTTATATACTTTATAGAATGTACAGAATAAAAGTATTTCATTGTTTATTAATATTATATACAATAATTGTTAACTATAACTTATTGTAAACATTATGCTAATAATACAGTTTACAGAAATAAACATATAATACAAAATATATAACAATTATTATGTATAACACTGACATGGCACCTACATTTTTTTTTATTTTGCTTCACTAAATTTTCATAAAAAGTTAATGTGTTATACATCAGAAAATTCAGCACAAAATTCTGAGTATAAAAATATAAAATTCATAAATTATAACTATAATATATCGCTAATACCTTATATATTTCATCTGACATACTTGAATTTTTTCAGTTACAATTTTCAATACAAAATTTTCATTAAAAGTTAATAAATTATACATCAGCAGATTCAGCATGAAGCACTGAATAAAAAGATACTAAATATTTATACTAAAATACTAAATTATTACTAAAATTAGTTGTCGAATCAATGATCAAAGTTTTTCATCATATTTTCTTCCCTGATGTCATCTTCCTTGATTCGTCCCACAGTTTTTGTCTACACAAAAACAACCCCTGTAGTTTCATCCATCTCTATTTCATTCCCTGAACAATAATATTCTTCGCTGGAGAACTCCAGACGTTTATAATATTTGCATTTAGTTGGACATTGTAATCAGCTGACTTGCAGTTCTGTAAATAATATTTATACAGTAACAAATGATTATTATATACAAATATACATACCGTATTGTTATAATACATAAAATATTGATATGCCCATTTGGTTTAAGAGGCATTATAAGCTATAACATCCTTGTAAAAATATACATGATGAACCAGAATTGTTTATTAGTAAATATGGAATAATTCTTGTCTCAAGATCTACACAAGAATTAATAGATTTATTCTCTACAAAAAAAATAACCGGTTTTTAAACTAATTCTCATTTGAAATCGGTTCGGGTAACAGGTTTTTATAACTGGTTTCTTTCACAAACCGGTTTTTCATGTTTGGTACTCATTAAAAACAAGTTTATTTACCAACAACTTTTGGAAAATTGGTTTAATTACCTGAAACATAATATTTATTTACATATCCATTGTTTAAATAATTGTTTTCTTACCAAATATCTCCCTGTAATAAAACATAAACTGTCTAAATTTGTTTTGTCTTTTGCTCCAATTATATGCATTTGTTTATCCATTATTATCAGCTGTCATTTGTTATTAGAGGTTATAAATATTGTTATTAACAATTAACAATATATGCATTGTTAACAATTTATAATGCATAAAATTGAAAAATATATTCATTAAAATTATTTAAATAAATTAAAACACTTTTGTTTAAATAATATATAAAATTATTAGTTCATGATTTTTCTTAGAGATGGCAGGACCTGTATTGATTTAGGCTGATCTAACAAAGTATTTATCAATATATCGATTTTTCTCTATAATAAAAGCATTTTCAAAAAACATTTATTTGAAATAATATACTCAAAATTAAAAATAAATAACAGTTTTGAATATATTTTTTAATTATATGCATTAAAAATTATTAACAACTCATTTATTGTTAGTTGTTAATAACAATATTTATAACCTCTAGTAACAAATTACAGCTGATAATAATGGATAAACAAATCAAAATAATTGGACCAAAAAACAAAACAAATTTAAACAGTGTATGTTTTATTACAGGGAGATATTTGGTAAGAAAACAATTATTTAAACAATGGATATGAAAAATATATTATATTTCAGGTACTTAAACCAATTTTCCAAAAGTTGTGGGTAAATAAACTTGTTTTTAATATGTACCAAACGTGGAAAACCGGTTTGTGGAAGAAACCAGTTATAAAAACCGGTTACCCGAACCGATTTCAAATGAGAACTAGTTTAAAAACCGGTTATTTTTGTAGAGAACAAATCTATTAACTCTTGTGTAGATCTTGAGACAAGAATTATTCCATATTTACTAATAAACAATTCTGGTTCATCATGTATATTTTACACCAGGCTGAAACTGGCGGCGAAGTTCTGGCGGCCAAACTATAATAAGATCAGTTGTGAACAAACCTCTCCTTTGGTAAACCAAGGCCCGATAGATAACACTTACATGAATATCAATTTACTTCGTTCTAACAAACTTTTAATGTGATTTGCGATCCACAGTTATATTTATGAACACTACAACAATTATTACTATTAATACCAGTAATAATTTATAATGATAATCATATACATATTATAATTGTTTATATACATTTATCTTTTCTATAAATACTATGTATAAACATTATTCATTACTTATAATTTTTAATGGAGTACAATTGTTTCTATAAATAAACATATCATCACGGTTTATTTCCGCAATGCTGGGTGTGCCAATCTGTTCACAGATTTCGGTAATGATGAACTATTTTTACCGGTCGGGCGTTTATTAAGCGTCACATCACGGGCACTCGCTGCTGTTGTGGAGAGTGCACCACAGCGGTCAATATTGTGACATTCAAAAGTTGAAATAAAATTTGGCGTCGGTCGGGAACGATTCCGGCTACTCAAATTAGCGATTAGACACACATGCACATGGCCACAATACCCCCATCATATGTCTGACAAATATAATATATATTTTTTAAATATTACAGATAATGAATGACATGTATGTAATAAAGGTAACTTATATTTGCTTAAATACATGTTTAAACATTCATTGGTTTTGAAATTACACTTTTTTTATTAAGACATTATTTGTGAGTTCAGATTCAATCCATTTAGAAATGCAGGTAGTACTACGACAAACATATGCTATTAGAAATTATTTTGACTCTCACCAAATTAATCATAGAAAGTAATATTAACTTATAAATGTATAACAAAATATGTATTTTAGCCCAGATTATGCCCCTTTAGACCAAGACTAGCTTCACAAAATTAACAAGAAATACAGGTAGTTCAACGACAAACATATGCTAATAGAAATTGTTTTGACTCTCGCCAAATTAATAATAGATACTAGTATTAACTTATAAAGATATATCACAAAATGTATTTTAGCCTAGATTATACGCTTTTAGACCATGGCTAGCTTCATAAAATTAACAGGAAATACAGGTAGTACTACGGCAAAAATATTCCAATAGACATTATTTTGACTCTCGCCAAATTAATAATGGATACTAGTATTAGCTTATAAAGATATACCAGAAAATGCATTTTAGCTCAGATTATACGCTTTTAGACCATGGCTAGCTTCATAAAATTAACAGGAAATACAGGTAGTACTACGGCAAACATATTTCAATAGAAAATATTTTGACTCTCGCCAAATTAATAATAGATACTAGTATTAACTTATAAAGATATATCAGAAAATGCATTTTAGCTCAGATTATACGCTTTTAGACCATGGCTAGCTTCATAAAATTAACAGGAAATACAGGTAGTACTACGGTAAAAATATTTCAATAGAAATTATTTTGACTCTCGCCAAATTAATAATAGATACTAGTATTAACTTATAAAGATATATCAGAAAATGCATTTTAGCTCAGTTTATACGCTTTTAGACCATGGCTAGCTTCATAAAATTAACAGGAAATACAGGTAGTACTACGGCAAACATATTTCAATAGAAATTATTTTGACTCTCGCCAAATTAAAAATAGATACTAGTGTTAACTTATAAAGATATATCAGAAAATGCGTTTTAGCTCAGATTATACACTTTTAGACCATGGCTAGCTTCATAAAATTAACAGGAAATACAGGTAATACTACGGCAAACATATTTCAATAGAAATTATTTTGACTCTTGCTAAATTAATAATAGATACTAGTATTAACTTATAAAGTTATATCAGAAAATGCATTTTAGCTCATATTATACGCTTTTAGACCATGGCTAGCTTCATAAAATTAACAGGAAATACAGGTAGTACTACGGTAAAAATATTTCAATAGAAATTATTTTGACTCTCGCCAAATTAATAATAGATACTAGTATTAACTTATAAAGATATATCAGAAAATGCATTTTAGCTCAGTTTATACGCTTTTAGACCATGGCTAGCTTCATAAAATTAACAGGAAATACAGGTAGTACTACGGCAAACATATTTCAATAGAAATTATTTTGACTCTCGCCAAATTAAAATAGATACTAGTGTTAACTTATAAAGATATATCAGAAAATGCGTTTTAGCTCAGATTATACACTTTTAGACCATGGCTAGCTTCATAAAATTAACAGGAAATACAGGTAATACTACGGCAAACATATTTCAATAGAAATTATTTTGACTCTTGCTAAATTAATAATAGATACTAGTATTAACTTATAAAGTTATATCAGAAAATGCATTTTAGCTCATATTATACGCTTTTAGACCATGGCTAACTTCATAAAATTAACAGGAAATACAGGTAGTACTACGGCAAAAATATTTCAATAGAAATTATTTTGACTCTCGCCAAATTAAGAATGGATACTAGCATTAACTTATAAAGATATATCAGAAAATGCATTTTAGCTCAGATTATACGCTTTTAGACCATGGCTAGCTTCATAAAATTAACAGTAAATACAGGTAGTACTACGGCAAACATATTTCAATAGAAATTATTTTGACTCTCGCCAAATTAATAATAGATACTAGTATTAACTTATAAAGATATATCAGAAAATGCATTTTAGCTCATATTATACGCTTTTAGACCATGGCTAGCTTCATAAAATTAACAGGAAATACAGGTAGTACTACGGCAAACATATTTCAATAGAAAATATTTTGACTCTCGCCAAATTAATAATAGATACTAGTATTAACTTATAAAGATATATCAGAAAATGCATTTTAGCTCAGATTATACGCTTTTAGACCATGGCTAACTTCATAAAATTAACAGGAAATACAGGTAGTACTACGGCAAAAATATTTCAATAGAAATTATTTTGACTCTCGGCAAATTAATAATAGATACTAGTATTAACTTATAAAGATATATCAGAAAATGCATTTTAGCTCAGTTTATACGCTTTTAGACCATGGCTAGCTTCATAAAATTAACAGGAAATACAGGTAGTACTACGGCAAACATATTTCAATAGAAATTATTTTGACTCTCGCCAAATTAAAAATAGATACTAGTGTTAACTTATAAAGATATATCAGAAAATGCGTTTTAGCTCAGATTATACACTTTTAGACCATGGCTAGCTTCATAAAATTAACAGGAAATACAGGTAATACTACGGCAAACATATTTCAATAGAAATTATTTTGACTCTTGCTAAATTAATAATAGATACTAGTATTAACTTATAAAGTTATATCAGAAAATGCATTTTAGCTCATATTATACGCTTTTAGACCATGGCTAGCTTCATAAAATTAACAGGAAATACAGGTAGTACTACGGTAAAAATATTTCAATAGAAATTATTTTGACTCTCGCCAAATTAATAATAGATACTAGTATTAACTTATAAAGATATATCAGAAAATGCATTTTAGCTCAGTTTATACGCTTTTAGACCATGGCTAGCTTCATAAAATTAACAGGAAATACAGGTAGTACTACGGCAAACATATTTCAATAGAAATTATTATGACTCTCGCCAAATTAAAATAGATACTAGTGTTAACTTATAAAGATATATCAGAAAATGCGTTTTAGCTCAGATTATACACTTTTAGACCATGGCTAGCTTCATAAAATTAACAGGAAATACAGGTAATACTACGGCAAACATATTTCAATAGAAATTATTTTGACTCTTGCTAAATTAATAATAGATACTAGTATTAACTTATAAAGTTATATCAGAAAATGCATTTTAGCTCATATTATACGCTTTTAGACCATGGCTAACTTCATAAAATTAACAGGAAATACAGGTAGTACTACGGCAAAAATATTTCAATAGAAATTATTTTGACTCTCGCCAAATTAAGAATGGATACTAGCATTAACTTATAAAGATATATCAGAAAATGCATTTTAGCTCAGATTATACGCTTTTAGACCATGGCTAGCTTCATAAAATTAACAGTAAATACAGGTAGTACTACGGCAAACATATTTCAATAGAAATTATTTTGACTCTCGCCAAATTAATAATAGATACTAGTATTAACTTATAAAGATATATCAGAAAATGCATTTTAGCTCATATTATACGCTTTTAGACCATGGCTAGCTTCATAAAATTAACAGGAAATACAGGTAGTACTACGGCAAACATATTTCAATAGAAAATATTTTGACTCTCGCCAAATTAATAATAGATACTAGTATTAACTTATAAAGATATATCAGAAAATGCATTTTAGCTCAGATTATACGCTTTTAGACCATGGCTAACTTCATAAAATTAACAGGAAATACAGGTAGTACTACGGCAAAAATATTTCAATAGAAATTATTTTGACTCTCGGCAAATTAATAATAGATACTAGTATTAACTTATAAAGATATATCAGAAAATGCATTTTAGCTCAGTTTATACGCTTTTAGACCATGGCTAGCTTCATAAAATTAACAGGAAATACAGGTAGTATTACGGCAAACATATTTCAATAGAAATTATTTTGACTCTCGCCAAATTAATAATAGATACTAATATTAACTTATCACAAAATGCATTTTAGCTCATATTATACGCTTTTAAACCATGGCTAGCTTCATAAAATTAACAGGAAATACAGGTAGTACTACGGCAAAAATATTTCAATAGACATTATTTTGACTCTCGCCAAATTAATAATGGATACTAGTATTAAATTATAAAGATATACCAGAAAATGCATTTTAGCTCAGATTATACGCTTTTAGACCATGGCTAACTTCATAAAATTAACAGGAAATACAGGTAGTACTACGGCAAAAATATTTCAATAGAAATTATTTTGACTCTCGCCAAATTAATAATAGATACTAGTATTAACTTATAAAGATATATCAGAAAATGCATTTTAGCTCAGTTTATACGCTTTTAGACCATGGCTAGCTTCATAAAATTAACAGGAAATACAGGTAGTACTACGGCAAAAATATTTCAATAGACATTATTTTGACTCTCGCCAAATTAATAATAGATACTAGTGTTAACTTATAAAGATATATCAGAAAATGCGTTTTAGCTCAGATTATACACTTTTAGACCATGGCTAGCTTCATAAAATTAACAGGAAATACAGGTAGTACTACGGCAAACATATTTCAATAGAAAATATTTTGACTCTCGGCAAATTAATAATGGATACTAGTATTTACTTATAAAGATATATCAGAAAATGCATTTTAGCTCATATTATACGCTTTTAGACCATGGCTAGCTTCATAAAATTAACAGGAAATACAGGTAGTACTACGGCAAACATATTTCAATAGAAATTATTTTGACTCTCGCCAAATTAATAATAGATACTAGTATTAACTTATCATAAAATGCATTTTAGCTCATATTATACGCTTTTAGACCATGGCTAGCTTCATAAAATTAACAGGAAATACAGGTAGTACAACGGCAAAAATATTTCAATAGACATTATTTTGACTCTCGCCAAACTAATAATGGCTCCTAGTATTAACTTATAAAGATATATCAGAAAATGCAATTTAGCTCAGTTTATACGCTTTTAGACCATGGCTAGCTTCATAAAATTAACAGGAAATACAGGTAGTACTACTGCAAACATATTTCAATAGAAAATATTTTGACTCTCGCCAAATTAATAATAGATACTAGTATTAACTTATAAAGATATACCAGAAAATGCATTTTAGCTCAGATTATACGCTTTTAGACCATGGCTAGCTTCATAAAATTAACAGGAAATACAGGTAGTACTACGGCAAACATATTTCAATAGAAAATATTTTGACTCTCGCCAAATTAATAATAGATACTAGTATTAACTTATAAAGATATATCAGAAAATGCATTTTAGCTCAGATTATACGCTTTTAGACCATGGATAGCTTCATAAAATTAACAGGAAATACAGGTAGTACTACGGCAAACATATTTCATTAGAAATTATTTTGACTCTCGCCAAATTAATAATAGATACTAGTATTAACTTATAAAGATATATCAGAAAATGCATTTTAGCTCAGATTATACGCTTTTAGAACATGGCTAGCATCATAAAATTAACAGGAAATACAGGTAGTACTACGGCAAACATATTTCAATAAAAATTATTTTGACTCTCGCCAAATTAATAATAGATACTAGTATTAACTTATCACAAAATGCATTTTAGCTCATATTATACGCTTTTAGACCATGGCTAGCTTCATAAAATTAACAGGAAATACAGGTAGTACTACGGCAAAAATATTTCAATAGACATTATTTTGACTCTCGCCAAATTAATAATGGATACTAGTATTAACTTATAAAGATATATCAGAAAATGCATTTTAGTTCAGATTATACGCTTTTAGACCATGGCTAGCTTCATAAAATTAACAGGAAATACAGGTAGTACTACGGCAAAAATATTTCAATAGACATTATTTTGACTCACGCCAAATTAATAATAGATAATAGTATTAACTTATAAAGGAATATGAGAAAAATCATTGTAGCCCAGATTATACGCTTTTAGACCATGGCTAGCTTCATAAAATTAACAGGAAATACAGGTAGTACTATGACAAATATTTGTCAATAGAATTTATTTTGACTCTCGCCAAATTAATAATAGATACTTGCTTTATCTTATAAAGGTATATTAGAAAATGCATTTTAACCCATATTAAACGGCTTTAGACTATGGCTAGCTTCATAAAATTAACAGGAAATACAGGTAGTACTACGGCAAACATATTTCAATAAAAATTATTTTGACTCTCGCCAAATTAATAATAGATACTAGTATTAACTTATCACAAAATGCATTTTAGCTCATATTATACGCTTTTAGACCATGGCTAGCTTCATAAAATTAACAGGAAATACAGGTAGTACTACGGCAAAAATATTTCAATAGACATTATTTTGACTCTCGCCAAATTAGTAATGGATACTAGTATTAACTTATAAAGATATATCAGAAAATGCATTTTAGCTCAGATTATAAGCTTTTAGACCATGGCTAGCTTCATAAAATTAACAGGAAATACAGGTAGTACTACGGCAAAAATATTTCAATAGACATTATTTTGACTCTCGCCAAATTAATAATGGATACTAGTATTAACTTATAAAGATATATCAGAAAATGCATTTTAGTTCAGATTATACGCTTTTAGACCATGGCTAGCTTCATAAAATTAACAGGAAATACAGGTAGTACTACGGCAAAAATATTTCAATAGACATTATTTTGACTCACGCCAAATTAATAATAGATAATAGTATTAACTTATAAAGGAATATGAGAAAAATCATTTTAGCCCAGATTATACGCTTTTAGACCATGGCTAGCTTCATAAAATTAACAGGAAATACAGGTAGTACTATGACAAATATTTGTCAATAGAATTTATTTTGACTCTCGCCAAATTAATAATAGATACTTGCTTTATCTTATAAAGGTATATTAGAAAATGCATTTTAACCCATATTAAACGGCTTTAGACTATGGCTAGCTTCATAAAATTAACAGAAAATACAGGTAGTACTACGGCAAACATATTTCAATAAAAATTATTTTGACTCTCGCCAAATTAATAATAGATACTAGTATTAACTTATCACAAAATGCATTTTAGCTCATATTATACGCTTTTAGACCATGGCTAGCTTCATAAAATTAACAGGAAATACAGGTAGTACTACGGCAAAAATATTTCAATAGACATTATTTTGACTCTCGCCAAATTAGTAATGGATACTAGTATTAACTTATAAAGATATATCAGAAAATGCATTTTAGCTCAGATTATAAGCTTTTAGACCATGGCTAGCTTCATAAAATTAACAGGAAATACAGGTAGTACTACGGCAAAAATATTTCAATAGACATTATTTTGACTCTCGCCAAATTAATAATGGATACTAGTATTAACTTATAAAGATATATCAGAAAATGCATTTTAGTTCAGATTATACGCTTTTAGACCATGGCTAGCTTCATAAAATTAACAGGAAATACAGGTAGTACTACGGCAAAAATATTTCAATAGACATTATTTTGACTCACGCCAAATTAATAATAGATAATAGTATTAACTTATAAAGGAATATGAGAAAAATCATTTTAGCCCAGATTATACGCTTTTAGACCATGGCTAGCTTCATAAAATTAACAGGAAATACAGGTAGTACTATGACAAATATTTGTCAATAGAATTTATTTTGACTCTCGCCAAATTAATAATAGATACTTGCTTTATCTTATAAAGGTATATTAGAAAATGCATTTTAACCCATATTAAACGGCTTTAGACCATGGCTAGCTTCATATAATTAACAGGAAATACAGGTAGTACTATGACAAATATATATTAATAGCAATTATTTGGACTCTCGCCAAATTAATAATAGAAATTAATATTTACTTATAAATGTACATCAACAAATGCATTTTAGCGTGGAACACGTACCTGTAGACCAGGTTTAGCCTCACAAAATTAAGAGGATATACATGTAGTACAACGACAAACATATGTTTATAGAAGTTATTTTGACTCTCATCAAATTAATTATAGAAACAATAAGTATCTGTGTCTAGTAAATTATATGCATATTCGTAATGAAAATAGAACGTAACGTAATAGAGAAGAGGGATATATATTAAATGAAATATATTAACGATATTTTACTAAAATTCAAAATAGAAAATTGCATATTAGTTTCTGCATCTGTGAAATTATCAAAGAAACACAAAAAAAAGAAAAGTGGTATTACAGTGGAACATCAAAATATTCCATACAGAGAAGTTGCAGTGAATTGCAGACTTTCAGATGTATCCTTTCTAGCAAATTACATTTCACGTTTTTGTACAAGTTATAATAAAAAAGACAAATAAATAAATATATTATCACGGCATATTACCCATTACTGGGTGTGCCATTATCTACAACACATGTAGACATCGGTAATGATGACGATATATTTTACCCGGGTCACCAGATTGGCAACCGGACACTATACGCACACGGCTACGCGACCCCATAAAAAAGACTTACTATAACTATACCTAACTGACAATTCATAATTGGTAGGCAGTGGTTTTTAAATACTGTTCGAGAATTGACTGCTAGAAGTGGTTGCGTGATTCCATCTGGTGCCGGAACAATTGGAAGTCAAAGCGGCAGTAAACATTTACTTTAAGCAGTTGTGAAGCAGAGTACTTGAGTTTAACAGAGTTGTAAAAGAATTAATTTACGTCATACGAAAATTGATTAAGGAAATTAACATCTCAGATTTGACAACAATGCTAGTTCAAGAACCAACAGAAATGACAACCAATCAGTAATTAAACTTAACGAATTCTGCATGAAAGAACAAAACATGAATATAAGATACCATTTTATACGTGAAAATATAAATAAAAATATTATTAACATTTTATAATGTCGAATAAATAAAATGGTAGCTGACTTCCTCACAAAAGTTGTATCTGCCAAAAAATTAAAATTAAAAGTTGTTACTAAACTCGTAGGATGCATAAAAATATAGAATGTATAAAAAAAAAAATAAAGATTGAAATATAAAATCGGCTATACATTTATACAATAAAAAGTAACGATTGCACTGCATTTTTAACACATTAAAACACAAATTTTCAAATAGTAAATACCGAAGAAGTTAAATACTTTATCTGCATTTTGGGCATAGATACATTTTTCGTTTTCCTGGGTTCACATCATTTACACAAGTTACGTGATACCAATCTCTGCACATTCCATTACAAAATACCATATTCTCTCTTGGTTTTATGCAATTATTAGAGGCACACGTGATGATAGTAGCGTCAAATAAATTTGTGTGTAAATTAGTACAGTAGTCAAAAGTTGAAGAATATCCAGATGGTGGTGTTCGTTTTGGAAGTAATACATTTTTTTCCTTTGAGTACCTGCTCTTAAAATAGTATTGTCATTCAAAATTAAATCTCTATTTTCAACGACACTTAAATTTCTTCTTATACTTGGTCTATTATTATTTTGGAGAAGAAATGTGAGTAGCCACATTCTTATATTTATCATATCTGACTCGGTGAAGGAATATTTCTTTCCAGTACTAATCAAATATGCCCAAATACAGATATGTACTCCACAATTTCCACCTTCAACAGTTTGAAGTGGTATATCTTTTGGAGCAAAGATATTCCATTCTTGCCAATTTATATTCTCTTGAGATTTAATAAACTGTTGACTGCTCAAAAAACTCATAATATTTTTTATAAGAGCTTGTTCGGGAAGACCGTGCAATGAATCTAAATAAAGGAAACATTTATCTTTAAAAATAATAGTTAATAAAGCCCAGTGAACCCCATTTTGATTTATCGGCAGGAATAATATATCATGATCAACAATATTGTTTTTCTTTGCCCAGCGATACAAACCAAATGTTTTTCCTTCAACACAGGTCATTAGTTTTGTAATTAATAATGTATCAAACGCCAAAATATCTAAATTATTTGTATATGCAATGTCAGTTACTAATTTAAAGAAACAATTTAATACATTATCGTCTAACCATTTATGCGAATGGAATGTTTCCATGTTTTGCCGAAATATTTCAAAACCACATATAGACATTTTATCTAATAAAATTTTTGGAAACTCGTTTATTTTACTCCATGGTGCTTCCAACGAATTTGAATACACATCTAAATTGAGATTACGCTTAATTTTTTTTAAATTTTTGTTACTAGGATGGAAAGATATAGGAGAAAGTGTTTCAAAAGTATGATGACATTCAAATCCTTTTTCATTTGGTGTGCTTCCTACGAGCGTATGAGGACAAAACATTTTGTTATTTTCTGTCAAAAATAAAAAATTTGATGAAGTTGAAGGTGATAATATTTTTGTTGGTGTTATCATTGAATACTCTTTTCTCTTCTGCGATGATTCAGGTGTTACAACTTTTGAGTAATCATCAAAAAAGTTATGTGGTTGATTTTTTAGTATTCGTGGTTCTCGTTTACCCCATTGTTCTTCGCACACTTCTAAATTCGTTGTTGTATTTAAATTAGTTTTTGATTTTATTACAATACTTTCATGTCGCTTTCCATAATCGATAACTTGCTTCAAACTTCGTTTTTTTAATTGTTGTCTAGTTGTTTTTAAAGATATTTTTTGTTTATCTATTCGTGCTTTTAACAATAAAGATAAGGTGTGTATAAAACGGGCAGGTCTTAGTCGTAATTTTCTTTGGAATGTGTCTTGCTTCACGATCTTAAACCAATTTTCAACTGGCGCATTTGAGTCTCTGACTATTTTTAGTTTTTGTATTATTATTCCCGACCACAAAGGGAATAGTGGTAGATGTTTTTGAAGCATACTTTCTACAAATTTTGGTAAATAAAACTCGTTAATTTGAAGTGGCTTAATATATTCTTCCTGGATACTGTCAACAGCACATTTAAAATAACTATAAAATGGTGAAGATTTTCGTAAACCGTCTGTAGGAAGTTCATTTTGCAGATAATTTATTGGTCCATAAATTTTGTAAATTGGTTGATGAGACATAAGATACTGATACGACAAATTAAAATTTATATCTTTATATTTTAGGCCAAAAACAATGAACATATGCTGGACAACTACTTCAGCTGCTAACAAATTTCTAACATTTA
Organism: Ophonus ardosiacus; assembly: GCA_943142095.1. Taxonomy (NCBI): domain Eukaryota; kingdom Metazoa; phylum Arthropoda; class Insecta; order Coleoptera; family Carabidae; genus Ophonus; species Ophonus ardosiacus. The sequence goes on from OW964840.1 coordinate 14,004,868, forward strand.
TTAAATATGCTACCGTCTTTTTAGCGGCATATTGAAATGTATTTTTTTTTCAAAACTTTGTTAATGTCCCTAGTAACAGAATGAAAAAAATGGGATGAACATAAATGAAGTAGCGTTAACTTATTCAATTTTTCATTGATTCCAACGGCATATGTCCAGCATTCGAGTAGGTATTGCGATAAATTCATTTTGTTAAATGAAAGTTGGACAGACTGCATTAATGCCATGCTACTATCAGTTTCAATTTTTTTTACTAATGGATATTTAAGAATACCAGTTATTTGGGTCACGTTGTATAAAAATTCGGATAAAAAACTAGTTATTGAGGGAATATTATGTTTCGACGACAAACATTCAGCTACAGGAATTGGAGGATTTTCATAACCTCGTAAAACCAAAGCGTAGTAGAAGAGTTTTTTATCGAAATCAGATGGTTTTCCTACAATACTACCAGTAGAATCAAGATAGAGAAATATTGGTCTTTCTTTTAAAGAAGTTAAATATCTAATTTGGTATTCTGTGTGTAATGTTACAAAAAAATATGGCGAAATACAAAGATGCTGTATATATCCCTTCATTTTTTTCCCCTGCCAAACAGAATTTTCTGCCAGCAACTTTTCTAATTTTATTAAATGAATTATCGGATCACTATGTAAATCATTTTTCCTTATATTTTCACTTGATATTTGGTGTAAAATTTGCTTACTTGGCGCTTTGTTTAAATTACCAGCTGTTAAAATATTTTTAGGTACTTTACTCATTTCTTCCAATTCTACTATACTGGGTGCCTTGAACTTTAATATTTGAGATAAAATATTTCTGTTATCATTTTTAATAAATCTGCGGTGACTTTCATTATTATGCATTATTGGACCATCTTGTAAAATCTGAATTTTTATGTCTTTCCAGGTGGTATAAAAATTTTCTCTTGTAAAAAATACAAACTTCGCACAGGTAGAGTGTTTGCATTCTGCCTTAGCTAAAAACGTTTTTGATTTTGTTTTTGGGCAACAATTAAGTTTGTGGTATTTAAATTTTAAAACACATAGGGGAAAAATACATGCAAAATAATTATTAAATTCATCAGTCCAGGATTTAGTAAGTTTACTTTTGTTACGTTTATAATTTTTCATCCAAAATTTTGCTGGTATAATCATATCTTGTTTAAAGATTTTAGATTTATTTGCATAAAATTCATATGAAATTGCAGGTGTACTTCTACTGGACAAAGTATCTGATTTCTCTTCATTACGAACATTGTCTGACGATATTGTTGATGCACTAGCTTCTTGACAAAATTCACTAGAAGATGTGCTAGTAATTATCTGTCCTTCAATAGAAATGTTAGAAGAATGATTTTTATCCCTTAATTCATAGAAAAATTTCGATATTTTAGTAAAATTTCGCTTATAACTATTGTAAAGGCGTTTAGCCATATTCAAAATAACTGTTTTTTTCTTATATCCAAGGCCTCGACTAGCAATCATAAACCAAAAGCTTCTCTCATTTCTATACGACCACATAAAGCCCATATTATTAGGAGGCGGTAGTTCTTCATCAATAGATAAAATATTAAATAAAGTTTTTGCAAGTAAATTACTTGATATTACCATTTTCTTAAGAAAATATAGGAAGTAATTACAAAGATGTATACAAAATGGATAATTAATTTATATTATAATAAATAAGTAATCAAAAAATGAGAAAAAACTTTTAAATAAAGAATACGAAAAACAAAGAAAAGTTTTACTTAAAAATTATTCATAAATGATACTTCAAAACTTGCAAACCAATATCAAGAATAATTGTAAAAATAAGTATAATAATACAACAGAAAAATTAAAGACAGTCACAAAAATACCACAACTCACAAATCAAACTGAGAAACCAAATAAAGTGCAGCGATATGGACAAATTACTCAAATAAAAGTTTTATTTAAAACTAAATGAACAGGTACATAAACGATATTTGAAAACTTGCAACCCAGTATCGAAAAGTATAAATAATACAGAAAAAAAATAAGGTAGTCACTATGAAAAATAATAAATTAAAATATAGAACAAAAAGCACAAATAATAACACTTATCACTGCTCACAGATCAAACTGACTGAAACCAAATAAAATGCAAGAACACAGACAACATTGCTCAATTATAAATATGTGCAGTACAAATCCCGCTAGGGAGGGGGGGGGGGGTGAGGGGGGGGGGTCTACTAGGGAAACAATACGACTTTAGTACGCCAGCTCATCCGGCCTAATGTAGCGGTCAATTCTAGCTTCCTAGCTTCTCACATTTTCTATAGTCTTTTGTTTTTGAACTATTGGCTAAAACTTGATTTTCACTTATTTATTAAGATAAAGAAAAATGTATTAATTTTTATACGGTTTTTTACGAAGAATTACGTGATGTAATTAGGTTTTTTTCAAAATTCAATAATACTTGAGGTAGAACACAATCATAATAATATATTAAATGAAAATGTATTTTTATAAATATTTAAGTTAAGATTTAATTTTATAAAGATTAGCAACTATAAACAACATACAACAATACATTTTACAACAAACGACATACAATAACCAAACAGTTATATTGTATGCGTAATTCAAAACAATACAAACCAATGAAAAATGCAAATCAATATTTTTGCTTGTAAGATTTGAACTTTGATATCAATAATTAAACTTTAGCAAAAAACCTTTATAAGTTAATATTAGTATCTATTATTCATTTGGCGAGAGTCAAAATTATTTCTATTGACATATGTTTGTCGTAGTACTATCTGTATTTCCTGTTCATTTTATGAAGCTAGCCATGGTCGAAAAGCGTATAACCTAGGCTAAATTACATTTTCTGATATACCTTTATAAGTTAACACTAGTATCTATTATTAATTTAGCGAGAGTCAAAATAATTTCTATTGAAATATGTTTGCCGTAGTACTACCTGTATTTCCTGTTAATTTTATGAAGCTAGCCATGGTCTAAAAGCGTATAATATGAGCTAAAATGCATTTTCTGATATATCTTTATAAGTTAATACTAGTATCTATTATTAATTTGGCGAGAGTCAAAATAATTTCTATTGAAATATGTTTGCCGTAGTACTACCTGTATTTCCTGTTAATTTTATGAAGCTAGCCATGGTCTAAAAGCGTATAATATGAGCTAAAATGCATTTTCTGATATATCTTTATAAGTTAATACTAGTATCTATTATTAATTTGGCGAGAGTCAAAATAATTTCTATTGAAATATGTTTGCCGTAGTACTACCTGTATTTCCTGTTAATTTTATGAAGCTAGCCATGGTCTAAAAGCGTATAATATGAGCTAAAATGCATTTTCTGATATATCTTTATAAGTTAATACTAGTATCTATTATTAATTTGGCGAGAGTCAAAATAATTTCTATTGAAATATTTTTACCGTAGTACTACCTGTATTTCCTGTTAATTTTATGAAGCTAGCCATGGTCTAAAAGCGTATAATATGAGCTAAAATGCATTTTCTGATATAACTTTATAAGTTAATACTAGTATCTATTATTAATTTAGCAAGAGTCAAAATAATTTCTATTGAAATATGTTTGCCGTAGTATTACCTGTATTTCCTGTTAATTTTATGAAGCTAGCCATGGTCTAAAAGTGTATAATCTGAGCTAAAACGCATTTTCTGATATATCTTTATAAGTTAACACTAGTATCTATTTTTAATTTGGCGAGAGTCAAAATAATTTCTATCGAAATATGTTTGCCGTAGTACTACCTGTATTTCCTGTTAATTTTATGAAGCTAGCCATGGTCTAAAAGCGTATAAACTGAGCTAAAATGCATTTTCTGATATAACTTTATAAGTTAATACTAGTATCTATTATTAATTTAGCAAGAGTCAAAATAATTTCTATTGAAATATGTTTGCCGTAGTATTACCTGTATTTCCTGTTAATTTTATGAAGCTAGCCATGGTCTAAAAGTGTATAATCTGAGCTAAAACGCATTTTCTGATATATCTTTATAAGTTAACACTAGTATCTATTTTTAATTTGGCGAGAGTCAAAATAATTTCTATTGAAATATGTTTGCCGTAGTACTACCTGTATTTCCTGTTAATTTTATGAAGCTAGCCATGGTCTAAAAGCGTATAATATGAGCTAAAATGCATTTTCTGATATATCTTTATAAGTTAGTGCTAGTATCCATTCTTAATTTGGCGAGAGTCAAAATAATTTCTATTGAAATATTTTTGCCGTAGTACTACCTGTATTTCCTGTTAATTTTATGAAGCTAGCCATGGTCTAAAAGCGTATAATATGAGCTAAAATGCATTTTCTGATATAACTTTATAAGTTAATACTAGTATCTATTATTAATTTAGCAAGAGTCAAAATAATTTCTATTGAAATATGTTTGCCGTAGTATTACTTGTATTTCCTGTTAATTTTATGAAGCTAGCCATGGTCTAAAAGTGTATAATCTGAGCTAAAACGCATTTTCTGATATATCTTTATAAGTTAACACTAGTATCTATTTTTAATTTGGCGAGAGTCAAAATAATTTCTATTGAAATATGTTTGCCGTAGTACTACCTGTATTTCCTGTTAATTTTATGAAGCTAGCCATGGTCTAAAAGCGTATAAACTGAGCTAAAATGCATTTTCTGATATATCTTTATAAGTTAATACTAGTATCTATTATTAATTTGGCGAGAGTCAAAATAATTTCTATTGAAATATTTTTACCGTAGTACTACCTGTATTTCCTGTTAATTTTATGAAGCTAGCCATGGTCTAAAAGCGTATAATCTAGGCTAAAATACATTTTGTGATATATCTTTATAAGTTAATACTAGTATCTATTATTAATTTAGCAAGAGTCAAAATAATTTCTATTGAAATATGTTTGCCGTAGTATTACCTGTATTTCCTGTTAATTTTATGAAGCTAGCCATGGTCTAAAAGTGTATAATCTGAGCTAAAACGCATTTTCTGATATATCTTTATAAGTTAACACTAGTATCTATTTTTAATTTGGCGAGAGTCAAAATAATTTCTATTGAAATATGTTTGCCGTAGTACTACCTGTATTTCCTGTTAATTTTATGAAGCTAGCCATGGTCTAAAAGCGTATAAACTGAGCTAAAATGCATTTTCTGATATATCTTTATAAGTTAATACTAGTATCTATTATTAATTTGGCGAGAGTCAAAATAATTTCTATTGAAATATTTTTACCGTAGTACTACCTGTATTTCCTGTTAATTTTATGAAGCTAGCCATGGTCTAAAAGCGTATAATATGAGCTAAAATGCATTTTCTGATATAACTTTATAAGTTAATACTAGTATCTATTATTAATTTAGCAAGAGTCAAAATAATTTCTATTGAAATATGTTTGCCGTAGTATTACCTGTATTTCCTGTTAATTTTATGAAGCTAGCCATGGTCTAAAAGTGTATAATCTGAGCTAAAACGCATTTTCTGATATATCTTTATAAGTTAACACTAGTATCTATTTTTAATTTGGCGAGAGTCAAAATAATTTCTATTGAAATATGTTTGCCGTAGTACTACCTGTATTTCCTGTTAATTTTATGAAGCTAGCCATGGTCTAAAAGCGTATAAACTGAGCTAAAATGCATTTTCTGATATATCTTTATAAGTTAATACTAGTATCTATTATTAATTTGGCGAGAGTCAAAATAATTTCTATTGAAATATTTTTACCGTAGTACTACCTGTATTTCCTGTTAATTTTATGAAGCTAGCCATGGTCTAAAAGCGTATAATCTGAGCTAAAATGCATTTTCTGATATATCTTTATAAGTTAATACTAGTATCTATTATTAATTTGGCGAGAGTCAAAATATTTTCTATTGAAATATGTTTGCCGTAGTACTACCTGTATTTCCTGTTAATTTTATGAAGCTAGCCATGGTCTAAAAGCGTATAATCTGAGCTAAAATGCATTTTCTGGTATATCTTTATAAGCTAATACTAGTATCCATTATTAATTTGGCGAGAGTCAAAATAATGTCTATTGGAATATTTTTGCCGTAGTACTACCTGTATTTCCTGTTAATTTTATGAAGCTAGCCATGGTCTAAAAGCGTATAATCTAGGCTAAAATACATTTTGTGATATATCTTTATAAGTTAATACTAGTATCTATTATTAATTTGGCGAGAGTCAAAACAATTTCTATTAGCATATGTTTGTCGTTGAACTACCTGTATTTCTTGTTAATTTTGTGAAGCTAGTCTTGGTCTAAAGGGGCATAATCTGGGCTAAAATACATATTTTGTTATACATTTATAAGTTAATATTACTTTCTATGATTAATTTGGTGAGAGTCAAAATAATTTCTAATAGCATATGTTTGTCGTAGTACTACCTGCATTTCTAAATGGATTGAATCTGAACTCACAAATAATGTCTTAATAAAAAAAGTGTAATTTCAAAACCAATGAATGTTTAAACATGTATTTAAGCAAATATAAGTTACCTTTATTACATACATGTCATTCATTATCTGTAATATTTAAAAAATATATATTATATTTGTCAGACATATGATGGGGGTATTGTGGCCATGTGCATGTGTGTCTAATCGCTAATTTGAGTAGCCGGAATCGTTCCCGACCGACGCCAAATTTTATTTCAACTTTTGAATGTCACAATATTGACCGCTGTGGTGCACTCTCCACAACAGCAGCGAGTGCCCGTGATGTGACGCTTAATAAACGCCCGACCGGTAAAAATAGTTCATCATTACCGAAATCTGTGAACAGATTGGCACACCCAGCATTGCGGAAATAAACCGTGATGATATGTTTATTTATAGAAACAATTGTACTCCATTAAAAATTATAAGTAATGAATAATGTTTATACATAGTATTTATAGAAAAGATAAATGTATATAAACAATTATAATATGTATATGATTATCATTATAAATTATTACTGGTATTAATAGTAATAATTGTTGTAGTGTTCATAAATATAACTGTGGATCGCAAATCACATTAAAAGTTTGTTAGAACGAAGTAAATTGATATTCATGTAAGTGTTATCTATCGGGCCTTGGTTTACCAAAGGAGAGGTTTGTTCACAACTGATCTTATTATAGTTTGGCCGCCAGAACTTCGCCGCCAGTTTCAGCCTGGTCAATACGGTATGTATATTTGTATATAATAATCATTTATTACTATATAAATATTATTTACAGAACTGCAAGTCAGCTGATTACAATGTCCAAATAAATGCAATCATTATAAATGTTTGGAGTTCTCCAGCGAAGAATATTGTTGTTCAGGGGATGAAATATAGATGGATGAAACTACAGGGGTTGTTTTTATGTAGACAAAAACTGTGGGACGAATCAAGGAAGACAAAACACAAACAGATAACATCAGGGAAGAAAATATGATGAAAAACTTTGATCATTGATTCGACAACTAATTTTAGTAATAATTTAGTATTTTAGTACAAATATTTAGTATCTTTTTATTCAGTGCTTCACGCTGAATCTGCTGATGTATAATTTATTAACTTTTAATGAAAATTTTGTATTGAAAATTGTAACTGAAAAAATTCAAGTATGTCAGATGTAATATATAAGGTATTAGCGATATATTATAGTTATAATTTATGAATTTTATATTTTTATACTCAGAATTTTGTGCTGAATCTTCTGATGTATAACACATTAACTTTTTATGAAAATTTAGTGAAGAAAAAGTAAAACAAAAAAATGTAGGTGCCATGTCAGTGTTATACATAATAATTGTTATTTATTTTGTATTATATGTTTATTTCTGTAAACTGTATTATTAGCATAATGTTTACAATAAGTTATAGTTAACAATTATTGTATATAATATTAATACACAATGAAATACTTTTATTCTGTACACTCTATAAAGTATATGACAAAATATGGTATTTATTATAATAAAAAATGAATAATATGTACAATATTATATTTATTTAACCCCCAAATTACATATAATAACAATATTTAATTGAAAAATTATTGCACATAGTCAAATTTTGAAGAAATACCAATATTTATTGTTTGGTATTTAGGCGCCAGCGCCTGTCATATTTTACATTCCATAAATAATTTGTTGCTATCAGACAAGACGTATTCAGGAAATTTTCTGGTAGCCAATATTTCAGTATATATTCTTAAATAAACAAGTTCGATTATTTATTTTCTATTTTTTATAAACTATTGTCTTATCCTTGTTGAAATACATATAAATTTTGGCCCAAAAAACTGTTAAACATTTTCAGTAAACAATAATCTTTAATTACAGTCCTGGTTTTCATGAAGGTCAAATTTGCTGAAATACACGTGGAGACATCTTACAGCATATATAACAAACGTCAAATAAAATTGACAAAGAAAAGCATATTTTAACTATAATAAACATAAAATTGTGTATCAAACTATATTTTAATTTTTAATTTATTTAAAATGACCAATTTAACAATTTTTCCATTTGTCATTTGATTAATAATCAAATGACATTTGTTTAAACAATTTTTCTTCTCACTTAGACCCCATGCACATTACCGCGAACCTGATTGTTTAATTAATTTATCGATAGTATTGATTTTCTCCTATTTATCATCAACGTATTTTCTTTGTTTAAACATTTAAACAATTTTTCATACATAAAATATAGTTCATAAGTTTTATCATAGAGTGCAGTAGCAGTATTGCTCTGGTATTAATAACTTTGAGAAAATCCATTTTTTGACTAAACTAATAACATTTTGACTAACTTTGTCATATGAAAAAATATTTGTAATTAAAAATAAAAGGTAGTTTCGTTGAAACTTTTTTTTATATTCGTTTTAATTTCAGAGATAATGAATAAAAATAAATATCCATTTATTTCTCGCAAACAAAATTTATTACAAATTAATTTTTGTAACAAACTCTATTTATTATTTGATTTTAAGTATATTTTAATTAATAATTAATTTATTTACGTATAGTTCCTGAGAAAATGTTTTATTTATTTAAACATTTATTTCTCTAAAAATAGAAACTATATAATTAAGATTATTACATAAGTAATTAAAATAGGGTATTTTGAGCAAATTTTATTTGAAATTTTTTTCGATTTGACGCCCCAGTTTTGAAATAATAATTTCTGGAAATAAATAAGATAAAATTCACTAAGTTCAACCAGTGTTTATAATTTTTGTCAATAGGTGGCTATACCAATATTATATTGGAATTATTGATTCACAAATTATTAAATAGCGGCTTTATTTCTCATTTTTAAAAAAAAGTTTATTTGAAGATATTTACTTACAATTAAAAGTTACATAATACATTATTTTTATATTGATAATTTTTTTTTAACTTTTAACTACAAAATGCATGTGCATGAAAATTTAAATAACTTTTGTATCCTGAGGAATATTTCAATGAAAATTGGTACACATACGTATTTTCACCCGAGAAATCAATTTTTGATAAAATTAAATCCACATTTGTTACCCAAAATTTGGTATAAATTTCACACCCGAAAATGAAGATGGATTTTTTTCTTATAATACCGTTAGATTTTACGTACTTTCTTATGTAAATAACCCAGTCTTCAATTGCTTAATTGGTCTAAGTACCATGAATAAATTAGTAAAACCGTTCTTGAGTAGCGATTCAGATATCATTGTTGATAAATCTTACAATAAAAACTGGACTATTAAAAATATTTTGATTGGTACATATGTATTTTGATCCGAGGAATCGATTTTTAATAAAATTAAACCCCTATCTTCAACCCTTAAATGGGTAGATATTCACTACCCAAAACTGGGTAGAGATAAACAATTTTAGACTTCACCATCAGATTCTACGTATATTCTTACATAAGTGTACAAATTTTCAAATTTTTCTATTAAAGGAATTCTAAATAAACACACTTTGAATTTTACCGCAAATCTTTGAATTTTCAGTGTGCAAGTGATGCGTCAATCGCCGGTATAATTCCGAAAATTTAGGGCAAATACAAATTCAAATATTTAGTATATCCTTTGCAGAAAATTAACAAAAATTTGTACACATATGTATTTTGACGCGAGGAATCGATTTTTTATAAAATTAAACTCCTATCTTCAACCCTTAAATAGGTTGATATATAGTACCCAAAACTGGGTCGAGATGCAAACCTGTCGACTTCACAATTCAAATCTCCATATTTTTTTGTACATGTATACCAATTTTCAGAATTATTGTACTATTAGTATATTTACAGTAATATAAGATTCTGAATTTACACATTTAAGGTCAATAACGTTTAAACATTTTGTTTTGATATTACTAAATTATCTGTTGCAATATCTTAACAAGAGTTAGGAAACATATGTATTATGACCCGAAGAATCGATTTTTCGTAAAATTAAAGTCGTACCCTCAACCCTTAATGGGTAGATATTTACCACCCAAAACTGGGTAGAGATAAATAATTTTTGACTTCACCATCAGATTCTACGTATATTCTTACATAAGTGTACTAATTTTCAATTTTTTTTGTTGAATGAATTCCAAATAAATGCACTTTGAATTTTACCGCAAATCTTTGAATTTTTAGTGTGCAAGTGATGCGTCAATCGCCGGCATAATTTCGAAAATTTAGGGCAAATACAAATTCAAATATTTAGTATATCCTTTGCAGAAAATTAACAAAAATTTGTACACATATGTATTTTGACGCCAGGAATCGATTTTTTATAAAATTAAACCTTCATCTTCAACCCTTAAATGGGTAGATATATAGTACCCAAAACTGGGTCGAGATGCAAACTTGTCGACTCCACCATTAAATTCTACGTATTTTTTAATACAAGTTTACAAATTTTCAGTATTATTGTACCAGTGGTTTAAGCCTAGTAAAAAACGATTTAAAACCGTATTTTTTTTGGGGTCAACGACCTTTAATAATTTTTTAATTAAATGGCCATTTGTTTAAATATTTTAATGAAATTTGGTGTACATATGTATTTTGAATGATCTATTTTTTAATGTAACATTTATTAACAATGGTATTTATATCGCTACTCAAAAATTTAATTTATTTGTGGTACTTAGACCAATATAAGAAAGTACATAGAAACTAACGTTGCTATAGAAAAAATTCGCCTTAAAGCGTGCTTATTCGCTAAAATCTGGATTTGCGATTTTTAGCATGAATACAATACCTCTCTTAACGAGAGATAATAAAATGTCAGAAAATGATATTTAACTGCGTTTTTCAAGAAAAGCTGTTAATAACTTCAAATACGGGTACTTCCGGTTCTCCAATTATAACGAAAATGTTATCAGCTGTTCCTATGAATGTAAAGAAGAGGAATACGAAAGAATTATAATTTTTAGAATTGTAATGTTGGTGTTATCGTCAGAGAAATTATTGACACACACATACACACAGACAGACACACATACAGACATCATCGTAAAACTAGTAAAATCGTATTCTAGGGATCCTAAAACGTGTTTATTCACTAAAAACTTACCACCGAATTTTTTGACCAAAGATCATAGGTGCCTTTTTTACCTAAAGGTGACGGAAGGTAAAAAGATAAGTCTTTTCTTAATATGCATTCGTTTAAATATACAAACTGGTTAATTTCTACTAGTGAAGGACAAAAAAATTGTTGGAAGATCCTTAAAGATGAAATTGACATATGAAAATATCTTTTCGAATTTCTTCTTGTTTCTTCTTCATCACGAATAGTCTCAAAGTTAAACCATGCATTTGCATTTTTATCAGAGTTCTTAATAGAAAAATAACTCATAATTTAAAATGAAACATTTTCCAACAACGTAATAAAGGTTAATGTACAACAAAATTATATATTTGTAGAACGTGTTATAATATAAATTGATAAGAAAATAAGTTTATTATTCAAGAAATATATGATATTCTTCCAAAAGAACGATGATTAAACATAAGATTCTGGAATCATTTTATCAGATTTTGTACATATCTTAAACTGTACTTTGCGTACATATTTTTATTTATATATCAATAAAAGATAATGTACAACAATATACAAGTATTTGAGACTATTTAACAACAATATAATTCCAAGTATTTTATATTTTTAAAGATATATACGTTGAAACAGTAACATCTTGGAATCAGCTGTTTTTGCAATAACATTTAGAATGCAATTATTACATTATGTAACAATTAGGGCAATATAGTAATTAGAAATATGTGAAACAATGTTTCAATATTAGTTTTTTACTAATTATAGAAATATTTAATGAAATAGTTCAATATGTGCCCCTATTCCCGGAGCCAAAGCTACAATGAAAACATTACAAATTTTGACAATTTATAAATAAATAATGAAAAATTATTTATAGAATATTATAATATGAATAATAAGCATCACTTTTTGATAAAAATATATTGTAATGTTATTAAAACAAATACATAAATAACTGGTACAGGTATTGTGTAACTCTGACATAATACAACAATTTATTATTAATTACAGTAAAAGCAAGCATGAAATATTAAAATAGGATTAATAAGGATCATTTTTATTGAAAAACATATTACAGTAATGTTTAAATAAAGCCAATAACAAAAATCAACAATTAACAATTTTCTTTGTTAACAGCTGACAGTTTCAACTTCAAGTCGTTGAATTTTCATCGATTTCTCAGATATATGAAAATCTACAAATGTTTCAAGTGCTTTTTCATGAATGGCATATAAAATGAGATGTTTTTATAAAGATTATTTATCATTTAATGATAATTGATAATTCCAAATCATCCATTATCAATCTGACGTTGGGTATCTTCTATCTCTCTCCAACACACGTTCTCTTATGTAAATTACGCTAGTCGACGCCATGATTCAGTCTAGATTCAGCTCGCGGTGTGTTCACGTCGCGCTGCTCCGCGAAGGCGCCATCTCGTTTCACTTTGTAGCAACTTTGCATAAGGTTCCAAGTTATATCGTGTTCATTGAACGTAACTGGGTATTTATCAACACAAATAATTATGTAAACATTGTTTACGATATTTTATGATGAAATTGAGAAAGTATACGTGTGTTTTGAAGGAACATTGTGATGTTAAATAACATTTGGTGAAATAAGTGATCAAATTTATGAACATTTATTGATGTTTACGAACAATGCCTAGCCGATAATTGTTGCTGAGAACTTTGTTGCAATTTTAACACGCTGTTTGCTGCCAGTTTTATTTGCTGTCCGTGTTACACTCGTCCTAGATTAACATCAACGGTAAGCGAAATTATTATTTTTTTCATATTTATTTGTCGTTTGTTTATGTATAAATACGAACCCCTTCGCACATCAGTTGGCTCACCCACTTTAATTTAATTTTATTTAGTTAATTTATGTGATATAGGTAATAACTAGGTAATATAAATTATCGCCAATTTTTATTAATATTAGACATTTTGTCGTTCTAATGGCATATAGCAAGATATGTTTTCTAAAATTGTTATGTAGAATAGAATTAACACTTTGTTTTACAAACAAATTTAATTTTGCAGTGGAGGCATAGAGTCTGTGAGACTCCAGCGATTTTAATTGTTCGATTATTTCCATAATTAATAACAAATTATATTATATTAAGTAATTTTAATAATTACTTTTTAGTGTCTGTGATTATGCAAGTGGAATTTTGCTATTTTTTTTAATCTTTATCTACTTGAAAGCATTTGGAACATTTATTTTTACAACGTTTTCTTTAGTTTAATATACAATTATCATAGTTTTAAAAATCATGAATAATTTATTCGCCCTTGTGCATCACACGATGAAGTTTTTCTTTTCAAGGGACTTGAAAAGTTTTCTCTCTCGCACAATGGCATGAGTGTAAAAGAGACAAACGAATAGACTTTTAAAGAAAAACTGGAACATGTGCTACATTTTCTTAAAAGTCCTTATAAGTTTTGACTGTCAAGAAACTGTCAAATGTCATTAGTGTTTATATTTTTGATGTGTACAAGTGTGGTGCTATATAGTGATTGATATTAAATTGAAAAATGGCAAAATGGGGTAGAGAAGTAATTGAAATCCTGATGGTTATATACGAAAAATTCATGTGATGAAAATTCAATGACGATTTAATGTAGGTATAACTTAAATTTTGACACTTGGATATTTTAATTCACGCAAAACTTGATCGTGTAAATATACTAGTGAGGTCACTTATAAATAGTCGAGGGGTGAATCACTCCTACAATCATTGTACAAATCGCTTACAATCAAAGATACAATCTTTACAATCGCAGTCTACATTCACTACAGTCATTTACAATCATAATCACTTTACAATCAGTTACAATCCTTATAATCATATACAATCACACTATAATCAGCTAGTCATCATTACAATCATGTATAGGATAATGTTTGTCTTATTGAGATGAACATATTCACAATTTTCCCTAGTATTTTTGTTTTAACTCAGGTTTAACTATACAAAAGGTAAGAAATTAGTCTCTAACATATGAGCGATAAAAGATACGTTAACGGGGTTTGCGCCATTTGATTCTGTAAACTTTTGTACATATGTGTATCAATTTTTAATTGTCACCCTGTATTTACATGAAAAGTGTTATTTTTCCCTAATTTGGCCATACTGATTTCGGGAAAAATAATGAAAAAAATCTCATGTCTTTAGTTTTCAAAATAGAAAATTTTATTTTGATTAGAAATCCCTCACGTTCCTTTCACTTTGCCGGACTGTAACTAATGAACGGTACAAGATACTTTAACGGGGTTTGTGCGGTCCCAGCTGGATGAAGGTGAAGTTAGCAGACGATTCGTAGCAGACGATTCGAGATTTGAGCGAGTGTGTGGCTGCCTTACGTTAAGCTTAAGGGTGCGTTGAAAAAACAGCGCCATGAGGTGATGTTGGGTTAATTAGGAACTATTTCTTAAATATAAAAGTGTTTCACAGATGGCTCTGTGTCTGCAGGTTTGGACCTTAGCTAATAATTTAAACTTCGGGGCGCGCGCATGTCTAGCGCAAAATATTTGAGGGGTAAGATAGAAGGGTGCAACAAATTATTCTTATACAAGCTGTCTCGACATTTGTATGCTGCTCGAATTTACCATTTCTTTGTTATTAACAATTCGCTGTTACCATTGTTATCATTATTATTTTCGTTATTGGTTTTGTTGTTGACGTTATTACCATTGTTATTATTATTATTTTCGTTATTGGTTTTGTTAATTTGTTTCGTTAAGTGTGTCTGATATTTATATATTTGTTAATTTTTATCGTTCTTGTTGTTATTGGTTTTGTTTTGATATAAATATTTTTTACCCATTTTAAAAAAATGGGTAAACCGAAACCACATGTATGCAAGAGAAATAAGGCTTCTCGTAGTCAAAAATTACGCTACAAGTGTAATAGTACAAATCGCGTAATTCAGAATGATATTAGTATTAGTGACAATAATACTATACAAAATACAAGTGATGCAAGTACACCAGGATGTGATATGGATCTTTCATTTATATCTGACGTCGAATATGAAAGGTAAAATATAATATCATTTCGTTATAATTATTGCATATTGTTATAATCCTTTCGTATGTATCTTCAGACATAAGCTAAATAAATAAATAAATAAACCGATCTCTTTTTAAAAAACGTTCATGTGAAAAATTGAACAGTTGATTGTTACACAGAATTTACTTTATTCGAACAACGATCGTCATTATCAAGTTACATACAAATCGAAGCAATAATATAAAACTGTAAATACAAGGGGCTTCCTCGTACATAGAGACAAAGCGGGAGTACTGGGAGGAGGACGGTATAAATTAAATATTAATGAAATACTAAACAATGGGGAGTTACCTGTTTACGTCCTTCAGTAGTATTGGGTTTAGAATTCTTGGCGTTATTGTCCTCATATGTTTCAAATATATTTTGCAGTGTACGTTTCTGTAGTAATGTAAAATTTGGAAATTTTTGTCCTATTGATGCTTATTTTCTATGTTATTCACCATGTTTGTTATTTTTACCTAAGAGAGGTATTGGAGTCATGCTAAAAATCTCATATCCAAATTTTAGTGGATAAGCACGTTGTAAGGTCCCTAGAATCCGATTTTACTATTTTTACGATGATGTCCGTATGTGTGTGTGTGTGTGTGTGTGTGTCCAAATTCCCGGGTGCGCACTGCTAAGAGACGTATTGATATCATACTAAAAATCACCTATCCAGATTTTAGTGGATAAGCACGTTTTAAGGTCCCTAGAATCCAATTATAACATTTTTACAATAATGAATTGGATTTTTACAATAATGAATTGGACAAATCTCTGACATTTAGGAACTTCCCCATACAATGAAAAAAAGATATACATAATTAGAATTGTATGTGTGCAGAAAACATGTAAATACAATAAAAACAATATTTGGGTAAAGTTCTGTAATTTTTTTGTTATAGAACGGCGGTTCGATAGCGAAGTGCCATACAATACTTATATAACATAAAATGGAAATTGCGAGAGGTATTGTGCTGGCCACAACAGATTTTTTTTTATAGATTATTGATTTTCAATATTTCTTGTTTTTATGACTCTTTTACATTTTCCTATGTAAAAATAGTCATAGTCTGAACATTGCAATTTGTAAACATAACATTTTCCGCACATTTCGTATTCTTCTGATAATGAATATTACGTCGAAATAAATCGTTGTTCTAATAAAACAAATTTTGTGAAACAACCTGGTGTTCAATTTTTAATGCACTCTTTTTTAAATATGTTTCACTGAGTGCCCACCCACTATGAAATCAAGTTTGAACTATGATTTATTAAAAATTTAATTAGGTAGTAATGTATATAAATTTTAGCCTTTCTTCCTATAAATTGACGATTGAGAAAGAACCAATTAAAACATCAAATGTAGACCCAATAATTGAGGGAAACCGAATTGTTGACCTGGAATACGTTATCAACAAGACTTTGACTTTGCAATATGATCATACAAAAGTATGTTGCTATGGTAAACTTCATATTGAAGAAGAAATACGCCGAGGACTTGGTCTTCAATCTAAAATAATTTTGCGCTGTAACTTTTGTAATGAAGCATTTAATTTTCTTACTGAAAATCCGGTCAAAAGTGAAAAATCAAAAATAAATACAGGAGTGGTTTGGGGTACACTCGCAAGTGGAAGTACATTTGGCCATACAGAACAACTGTTAGCATCAATGGATATTCCACCATTATCATATTACAAATTCCAACAAATTGAAAATGATCTAGGCACAGTAAGAATATAATAATATTCCTTCGTAATATAAAATTAGTTAAAATATTATATTTTTCAATAGGAATGGCATGACTTATTATGGAATGAAATTGAATTAGCCGGAAAAGAGGAATTTAATATTGCAAAAGATAATGGACATGTAGACAAGAATGGTATTCCCTATATTACTGTCTATTTAGATGGAGCATGGAGTAAGCGGTCGTACGGTCATAACTACAATGCATCATCTGGAGTGGTATTTTAATTTCATAATAATTGAAAAAGTAAAATTTATATTTAAAATTTTAGGGTGTCATAATCGGTAAACAAACCCGAAAAGTTTTATTTGTTGCGGTACGCAATAAATATTGTAGTATTTGTGCTCGGGCAGCAAATAGGAAAATTCAAGTTGAACAACATATTTGTTACCGTAATTGGAATGGAGCTTCTTCGTCTATGGAAGCTGATATAATGGTCGAAGGTTTTAACTTTAGTGAAACTATGCATGGTCTTCGATTTAAATGTTTTATAGCTGATGGTGATTCAAGCGTGTTTGCAAGATTGAGAGAACGAGTTAGTTACGGAAAAGAAATTATTAAAATTGAATGTACAAACCACGCTATAAAAAATTATGGAAAAGCACTTTTTGCAGTGAAAAAAGATACACGTATAAATGTACGCGCAAGAAAGATTCTGACAGGCAATAAAATTGAACTTTTGCAAAAACACGCTCAAACCTGCATTTCTTATAATGCAAATGGGGATATTAATAAATTAAAAGAAGATTTATTGAATGGTCCAAGTCATGTCTTTAATAATCACAACAAATGTAAAGAGCATTATTGCAAAATAATAACAAACAATGGTTCCACCGAAATTGATGCTGCCAGATCTTCTGGATTACTTCAATATATCAACGGTAGGACCTATATAGTTATATGTTTTACGATACTCATTTAGGTACATCATTTTGTAGGTGCGTTAGATAAGTTGGTAATTAAAAGTGACCGTCTAATTTTTAATGAAACAAATAACGCTGCTGAGTGTTTTATGGCAATTGTTGCTCGATTTAATTGTGGGAAAAGGTTAAATTTGACTCAACGGGGTTCTTTTAATACAAGAGCATATTTATCAGCATTACAATACAATAAAGGACCTAAATGGCAGTATAATGCGTGGAAACAAAGTACCAAGAAATCTCCTGGCAAAATCTTAAAACGTTTAATTAATCATAGTGAAAAGAAAAATATCAGACCAGTCAGAAAGAATTTATTTTCTAAACAAAAGTTACATAAATCCGATAAATTGGAATATGGTATTCAGGCTATAGATGTTATTACCAAAACATCATATCAATCAGAGTATAAAAGAAAACTCGAGGAACTAAAAGTAAATATGTAGTTATTAGAATTATTTTTAGAAATTTTAATGTTGTTTTTATTAATGTAGATTACTAAAGAAGAAAGATTATCAATTGCTCAGCGAACAATTGGACAGTTTGATAATCCTGAATACTTATATTACAAACAAAATAGAGTAACAGCATCTAATTTTGGTGTAATTATAAAAAGAAAATCGTATACACCATGTAATTCATTGGTGAAACAAATTTTAAAAGTTCACCACGGTGAAGGAACTGAAGCCATGAAATTTGGCAAAAGACATGAAATAACAGCAATTCGGAAATTTGAAAAACAATATGGGAATATTGAAGTTAAAAAATCTGGGTTGTTCATTGATGAACATTTATGTTATCTCGGTGCTTCTCCTGACGGTACAATTTTCAATATCATTTAATTAAAAACAAAAATAATAATTTTATGTACCATTACTGTATGCAGGCATAATTGATGAGACGACAATAATTGAAGTGAAATGTCTTTATTCATTAGCTAAGGAAGGTATTGGAATTGAAGAAGCAGTCGATAACTTGAAATTTAAAAGCAAAATATGCTTAGAAAGAAGAGAAGATGGAACTATAAAATTGAAAAAGAATCATAACTATTTTTATCAGGTATTTATGTGACATATAAAAAATATATGTTTTGTAATAATAATTACAGGTCCAAGGACAGTTAAATATTTGTCAAATGTTAAAGTGTTTTTTTATTGTCTATACAAGCGAAGATAAATATATGCATGTGGAAGAAATAGAGAGAGATGAAAGCATTTGGAATAATTTGATGGTCCCTAAGTTGAAGAAATTTTATTTAGAATGCGTACTACCGGAAATCGTTAATGGTAATCGACTGAAAGGATTAAGGTGCGAGGACTCTGAGGACATAAAAAAAGCTATTGAAACCAGGAAGAAAAATACGAAATAAATATACCTGTTGTGTATCATAAATAAAATGATTAAAATGTTCAATAGTATGTAGAAAATAGTATATTGTTCAACAAGTTCGTGAAGCTGACTTTTGCTCAAGAGTTATGCAACCCCAAGAGTGTACAAAAATCAGTTTCTTGAACTTGTTGCACAATATATAATTTTATAATACCACAAAATGAACATATATAACAACGACAAAAAACGAATCTGGACTTCGATCAATATTTATATTATGGGGCTAGGTACAATTATTATTCCTGTAAAAACAAGGTTTTTTTGCAACTGTTTTATTGTAATTTATAACTTGTAGCTGAGAATTCCTGCTTGAAGCATACTGTACTCGAGCCTACTTCTGTGACGTCGAGGTGGAATAGTAATAATAATATGCTATTGGTATAAAAAGAAATGGGATTTATTTAAAAGCCAAAGTATGTACAAGATCAGTGTCAACTAAAACGCGCTTGCTATACATATATTTCATTATATACACATCAGAAATACCGCCACTCTCGTCAATGAATTGGAAGAATATCGAACATTTAGAAGAGTAGTAGGAAACTTGTTCATAGAATGAATTGAAACATAAAGAATAGGTAAGCCGCCTCGGAGGCCGAGCGTGTTGAGGCAGTGTGTCTTCGGTAACACTCGAAGCGACCTTCACCTCTCGGACCCAGAGGTCGTGGGTTCGATTCCCACCAGGCGCTTGGATGTTTCTGTGTGTCCTTCATATACTTTATACATGTGAAATATAACAATACATTTTAAAGAATGTAATAATAAAGTATTAGGGCTACAACAAAATATTATTTTATTATTATTATTATTATTATAATTATTATTATCATAAAGAATAGATATGATTTGATTTTTTTGTGTATACCAGAATTGTTAAATACAATACTTATGTAGCCTAATACGAAATTGACGAAAGGTATTGTATTGGCCACAACAGATTTTCATTATATATGTTATATTATTATATTTATTGTAATACTCGTTTGAGTCCATTATTATTTAAAACAAATTATTTGATATAAATTATGATTTACATTAAATATTGGACGTGGTTAGAGTCCCGACCGCGGGACCGTGTCAAAAAAATTAAAGTCCCGAAGAAGTGTGGCGGACCAATTAAATCATGATGAGGCGTGGTTTAGTAACGCGGGACAGTTGTTGAACATCTTAATTAGCTTGGTATATTTCTCTGAAAATAACAACAAAAATCTATACCTAACGCACAAAACTCGGCCTTAATTTTACAAGCATTATTTTTTTTATTTTAGGTTAAATAATGTTAAAATATATTTAAAGAAATTGCGTAAACCATGCCTACTCGGGACTTTAATTTTTGAACACGGTCCCGCGGTCGGGACTGTAGACACTTTCTTAAATTTTTTAAAATACCTTCATCCTGCTAAAATTCAGGTAAGTATGCCGTTTTTGGTTCATTTCTAAATACGTAATAATTACTTAATCTATTATAGTATTCAGTTCTTTTATTCATGCCATTAAAGTACTCAAATTGAGGTTTATAATGAATAATGGCATTATGATACGGCAGAATACAGTAGCTTAGCTAGTTGCAAAATTATACTGTTTTTGTACTAGAACTAGAAGTGAAAATTTAAAAAAATTAAAGATAAACACAATAGTGCGAAAAATAATGGCATTTCGACATTCAAAATGTCATCTATTTGTTGTCATTTAGAAAAAAGTTATATGCTTAGGCCGCGAAATAAGTAATGTTTGACGTACAGCCCAACCAGTCTGACGTGACAGTCCTCGCGAGTGTGACTAGCATTGTTTTAGCTCTGCTGGGTTATTTTAGAGAAAAATAATTCAAATAACAGTATACACAAATTAATTATACGCATCTTGTATTTGAAGTATTTTTCTCTAAAATAATCCATAAACGATTTACAGAGCTAAACCAATAATAGTCACACTAGCGAGGTCTGCCCCCTATAAAGCTGGTTGAGGTTGAGCTGTGCGATGAATGAAATCAACAATTCAAGCGTAGCCAGACGATATTCTGAGAACAGCTACCTACATTTCGAAAGGGGTGTAATGGCACGATGGTGGGGGCGGGGTGGGGCTTTCTTTAGATACTAGAGAGATAACTACTTCTAATAAACACTAGGCTTTTTTCTTAATATTGTTATACTATAACAATTCAATATAAGTAGGTAGTAGGTAAAATACATGGGTGTTCAGAATCTAAAGAAGGAAGAATCGATTTAGTACTATAAATATGTGAAAAATTAAGATAATTATAAAGCCGGCCAACACTATTGACTACATGAAATACATTAAATACTTTATAAAATCGCGTACGACAATGTATACTTTTTTGACAATAGCATAAAGAACAAGTTATATAAGACATGTTTCTTTCGCACGCGTTAAGATTTAGAAAATAAGTCCTAGTGAGTTTTTTAATTGACAAGTGCGAAAATAGAAAATTCCAAAAAATGTCGAATAAATTCAATACTGTAAAAAGTAATGTGATTTTGGAATTCAAAATGTCAACTAATTGTTGTCAAATAGAAAATATACAATTATGGCACGAAATTTATAATATTTACCAGTCAAATCACTCTATTCATTATGAGTAATTGTGCGCGCTATTTTTCATATTCTGTGTTACCGGCCACTCAAGTGTGCTGCCATCCTACGGGAAAAGCATACACTACGCACAGTGACAAAACTGTAAAATATTATAAATTATTCTATTTTTCACCTCGAACGAAATAAACCATTTTAGACAAATTTAGAGCAAAACTTGCAAAAAAAATTATTTATTTAGTTAGTCTATAATAATAGCTATCACCTAAAAGTGTTTTTGTTATAAGGAGAAAGCAAATTAGAGAAATAATTTTTTTATATTTTGTAATAAATTTTTTAATTTATTTAAAATAGTTTTAAATAAGAGTCCAAAAAAAATCATGAATTTTGATGTATAATACAATATTCTGTGTGCTTTCAACAGGCTTTAAATGATAAATCTTTAAATACTCTATTCGAAACGCACCCTTAACCATGGCCAACTCTATAGGCGCCGAGCAACGGTGCTTGATAATACACTCAAAATTTCAAATAAAAAACACTACACCGTACATTCTAAAGATATACCTTTTAAATAATATAATTAATATAATGTACATCTTAATTTAATAAAATATTATTTTCATTGTTATAAACAATAGTCAGAGGAAGAAATTTTGCATATAGTATGTCAACATACCACTTATTAAAATTGAATAACCATCTACTTCCTACCACTCGTTGGACACAGAGAAAAAATAAAAATCCAGAAAAAATGTATATCAATTTAATGCAGTATTATCTTTATTGTTATAATCAATAATGAGAAGATGAAATTTTGCATCTAGTAAAATTGTAATATATTTTTGCAGATATTTTAATAATAAGCCAATAAATTAGGAGTATTTATATACTCTTAGAAGCCGAATTAAGTAATATATCAGAAACGCTCAAAATAGTTTTACGGGACAGATAATATTAAACGCCTATGGCACGGTTTCAGTGTTTACACTATATATATTTAATGTCTATAATACGAAGGGATCCCAATAATAACCGGATTCATTCTTTGGTGGGTGGTAGGGCGCTAGTTCCTACTTATCTCTCTCTCTCTCTCTCTCTCTCTCTCTCTCTCTCTCTCTCTCTAGGAACCTTTGGGTACTAGACACCCTCCTGGATCTGATACCCGAGCGTCATCCGTGGGGAAACATCTAAGCGGTCAGTGTGATTATTTATTGTAAGCGTTGTTTGACGTGCTCTGCGATTTTGTAATGGCTGACATTAAAGAGCAATGTGTTACCATCAAGTTTTGTTTCTTGTTAGGGAAATTAGCAACACCTGGTACTGGTACATATTCAAATGATTGGCTCTGTAGTTGTCAGAAAGTACGGCGTAAAACTATTTTGAGCGTTTCTGATATATTACTTAATTCGGCTTCTAAGAGTATATAAATACTCCTAATTTATTGGCGTATTATTAAAATATCTGCAAAAATATATTACAATTTTTCTAGATGCAAAATTTCATCTTCTCATTATTGCTTATAACAATAATGATAATACTGCATTAAATTGATATATATTTTTTCTGGATTTTTATTTTTTCTCTATGTCCTACGAGTGGTAGGAAGTAGATGGTTATTCAATTTTAATAAGTGGTATGTTGACATACTATATGCAAAATTTCTTCCTCTGACTATTGTTTATAACAATGAAAATAATATTTTATTAAATTAAGATATATATTTTTTCTGGATTTTTATTTTTTTCTCTATGTCCTACGGGTGGTAGGGAGCAGAAGGTTACTCTATTCCAATAAGTAGTATGTTGCCATACTATATTCAAAATTTCATCCTCTTAATAATAATTCATTTAATTAAGATATACATTTTTTCTGGAGTTTTATTTTTTTCTCTATGTCCTACGGGTGGTAGGGAGTAGAAGGTTACTCTGTTATAATAAGTAGTATGTAGACATCATATATATGCAAAACCTCACCTCTGACTATTGTTTATAACAATGAAAATAATACTTCATTAAATTAAGATATATATTTTTTCTGGATTTTTTTTCTCTATGTCCTACGGGTGATAGAATCTAGATGGTAACTCTATTTTAATAAGTGATATGTAGACATACTATATGTACAATTTTATTCTCTGACTATTGTTTATAATAATGAATATAATACATCATTAAATTAAGATATACATTTTTTCTGGATTTTTATTTTTTTCTCTATGTCCTACGGGTGGTAGGGAGTAGATGGTTACTCTATTACAATAAGTAGTATGTTGGCATACTATATTCAAAATTTCATCCTCTGACTATTGTTTATAACAATGAAAATAATACTTCATTAAATTAAGATATGCATTTTTTCTAGATTTTTATTTTTTTCTCTATGTCCTACGGATGGTAGGGAGTAGAAGGTTACTCTGTTATAATAAGTAGTATGTAGACATACTATATGCAAAACCTCATCCTCTGACTATTGTTTATAACAATGAAAATAATACTTCATTAAATTAAGATATACATTTTTTCTAGATTTTTATTTTTTTCTCTATGTCCTACGGATGGTAGGGAGTAGAAGGTTACTCTGTTATAATAAGTAGTATGTAGACATACTATATGCAAAACCTCATCCTCTGACTATTGTTTATAACAATGAAAATAATACTTCATTAAATTAAGATATACATTTTTTCTAGATTTTTATTTTTTTCTCTATGTCCTACGGGTGGTAGGAAGTAGATGGTTACTCTATTTTAATAAGTAGAAAGTAGTCATAAAATATGAAAAATTTCATCCTCTGACTATTGTTTATAACAAAGAAAATAATACTTCATTAAATTAAGATATATATATTTTTTCTGGATTTTAATTTTTTTCTCTATGTCCTACGGGATGTAGGAAGTAGATGGTTACTCTATTTTAATAAGTAGAATGTAGACATAAAATATTCATCCTCTGACTATTGTTTATAACAAAGAAAATAATACTTCATTAAATTAAGATGTACATTTTTTCTGGATTTTTATTTTTTTCTCTATGTCCTACGGGTGGTAGGTAGTAGATGGTTACTCTATTATAATAAGTAGTATGTAGACATACTATATGCAAAACTTCATCCTCTGTCTATTGTTTATAACAATGAAAATAATACTACATTAAATTAAAATATACATTTTTTCTGGAGTTTTATTTTTTTCACTATGTCCTACGGGTGGTAGGATGTAGATGGTTACTCTATTTTAATAAGTAGTATGTAGACATACTATATGCACAATTTTATCCTCTGACTATTGTTTATACCAATGAAAATAATACTTCATTAAATTAAGATATACATTTTTTCTAGATTTTTTTTTTCTATGTCCTACGGCTGGTAGGGAGTAGATGGTTACTCTATTTTAATAAGTAGTCTGTAGACATACTATATACAAAATTTCATCGTCTGACTATTGTTTATAACAATGAAAATAATACTTCATTAATTTAAGATATACATTTTTTCTAGATTTTTATATTTTTTATCTACGTCCCACGGGTGGTAGGGAGTAGATGGTTACTCTGTTATTATAAGTAGTATATAGACATACTATATGCAAAACTTCAACCTCTGACTATTGTTTATAACAATGAAAGTAATACTTCATTAAATTAAGATATTCATTTTTGCTATGTCCTACGGATGGTAGGGAGTAGGAGGTTACTCTATTATAATAAGTAGTATGTAGACATACTATATGCAAAACTTCATCCTCTGACTATTGTTTATAACAATGAAAATAATACTACATTAAATTAAAATATACATTTTTTCTGGAGTTTTATTTTTTTCACTATGTCCTACGGGTGGTAGGATGTAGATGGTTACTCTATTTTAATAAGTAGTATGTAGACATACTATATGCACAATTTTATCCTCTGACTATTGTTTATAACAATGAAAATAATACTTCATTAAATTAAGATATACATTTTTTCTAGATTTTTATTTTTTTCTCTATGTCCTACGGGTGGTAGGAAGTAGATGGTTACTCTAATTTAATAAGTAGAAAGTAGTCATAAAATATGAAAAATTTCATCCTCTGCCTATTGTTTATAACAAAGAAAATAATACTTCATTAAATTAAGATATATATATTTTTTCTGGATTTTAATTTTTTTCTCTATGTCCTACGGGAGGTAGGAAGTAGATGGATACTCTATTTTAATAAGTAGAATGTAGACATAAAATATTCATCCTCTGACTATTGTTTATAACAAAGAAAATAATACTTCATTAAATTAAGATGTACATTTTTTCTGGATTTTTATTTTTTTCTCTATGTCCTACGGGTGGTAGGTAGTAGATGGTTACTCTATTATAATAAGTAGTATGTAGACATACTATATGCAAAACTTCATTCTCTGTCTATTGTTTATAACAATGAAAATAATACTACATTAAATTAAAATATACATTTTTTCTGGAGTTTTATTTTTTTCACTATGTCCTACGGGTGGTAGGATGTAGATGGTTACTCTATTTTAATAAGTAGTATGTAGACATACTATATGCACAATTTTATCCTCTGACTATTGTTTATACCAATGAAAATAATACTTCATTAAATTAAGATATACATTTTTTCTAGATTTTTTTTTTTTCAATGTCCTACGGCTGGTAGGGAGTAGATGGTTACTCTATTTCAATAAGTAGTCTGTAGACATACTATACAGGGTGTCTCTTAAATAGGGGGACATGGCTTAACCACAGATTCCTGAGGCTAAAATAAGACGATTTAACCAAACTTGCTTCTACCGGAAAGTGTACCATTTAGCCAGAATTCTGCTTCAAAGTTCTTCGAAAAAAAAATAATTTTGCTTATAATAATCGGACGCTTTATTCGATTTGGATGAAATTTGGTATGCCAGTTTATATGGTTATAAGTCATCTTTTAAAGTCTTACTTGTTATTATTAGTGAACCACTAGTGTATGAAACTTAGGTGTCCCAACATTAATTAGACCGTAACTTTTTTATGGGAATGCCGAAAACGTGAAATTATTTTTCTTCAGAAAGATACATTCAATAGTAAACTTTTCTCTCTCTGTGTAATTTTTGATATCTGTTACGGTTCACACAGAAATAAATAAAATCTGAGTGTCTGTACTGCTAAATTTTTAAAATAAATTTAATCTAGCAGTCTATCCAAATGTTAAACAAGTAATTTTTAATGACAGTAACGAGTTGTCAATCTTCACAACTTGTTTAGGAGTAAGCTGATATATGTAATCGTTTTATTTATAATAATGGTAGTAAAATATTATTAGGCCGAACAAACGGATGTTACTAATTTTAGAATATTGCGAAGAAAATTTTTGACAACCCGTAAAACAATTGTTACTGTCATTCAAAATTACTTGTTTGACATTTGGATAGACTGCTAGATTAAATTTATTTTAAAAATTTACCAGTGCAGACACTCAGATTTTATTTTTTTCTGTGTGAACCGTAACAGATATCACAAATTATACACAGAGAGAAAAGTTTACTATTGAATGTATCTTTCTGAAAAAAAATTATTTCACTTTTTCGGCATTGCTATTAAAAAGTTACGGTCTAATCAATGTTGGGACACCTAAGTTTCATACATTAGTGGTTCACTAATAATAACAAGTATCACCTTAAAAGATGATTTATAACCATATAAACTGTCATACCAAATTTCATCCAAATCGAATAAAGCGTCCGATTATTATAAGCAAAATTAATTTATTTTCGAAGAACTTTGAAGCAGAATTCTGGCTAAATGGTACACTTTCCGGTAGAAGCAAGTTTGGTTAAATCGTCTTATTTTAGCCTCAGGAATCTGTGGTTAAGCCATGACCCCCTATTTAAGAGACACCCTGTATACAAAATTTCATCCCGTGACTATTGTTTATGACAATGAAAATAATATTTCTTTTAATTAAGATATACATTTTTTTCTAGATTTTTATATTTTTATCTATGTCCCACGGGTGGTAGGGAGTAGATGGTTACTCTGTTATTATAAGTAGTATGTAGATATACCATATGCAAAATTTCATCCTCTGACTATTGTATATAACAAAGAAAATAATACCTCATTAAATTAAAATATACATATTTCTAGATTTTTATTCTTTTTCTATGTCCTACCGGTGGTAGGAAATATATGGTTACTCTATTTTAATAAGTAAGTTGTAGACATACTATATGCAAAATTTCATCCTCTGACTATTGTTTATAACAATAAAATAAATCTTCTTTAATTTTAAATATAAATTGAATTCAAAAATTTTGTATACCATTCTATTCCTATTTACAAACTCACTATTTAATAATTATATTATTTAAAAGGTATATCTTTAGAATGTACGGTGTAGTGTTTTTTATTTGAAAATTTGAGTGTATTATCAAGCACCGTTGCTCGGCGCCTATAGAGTTGGCCATGGTTAAGCTTAACGTAAGGCAGCCACACACTCGCTTAAATATCGAATCGTCTGCTACGAATCGTCTGCTAATTTCACCTTCATCCCAGCTGGTACAGTTAGACAAAGCAAAAGGTATCATTTTTATTGGTATGAAATTTTACGTTCGAATATTCTTGAATAATTTCATTTTAAAGTTCAATCCTTATTTTTTTATTTTTATTTTGTACATAATTTTTTTATCTGCATTGAATTAACAAAATCAAGCATAATTACGGTCGGCGTTCCAAATTAAACTCGTTTGTGTTCGTCGGTAATGTTCTTACTCGTCACTTGTACAGTTGCCGTCTTCAAGCAAATCTCTATTTGATTTTACTGCTAAAAAGGCATTTATCGTTAATATGTTATTGTTTTAATAGTGAAATATTGTTAACTATTGTTTCAAATTAATAACAATGGTAAGTTTAAATAATATCCCAACTTTATTAATGGTTCTATAAGTTGATAATGTGTTGTATGAGAATAAAATGTTTCATAATTATAGGTAAGCTTTGTGTACAATTTTATAAATTATTAAATATTTCATAGTAAACATATTGGTAACAAACTAAAATTTGAACAATAACAAATGTTTCTAACTAATTCTTATTTGAAATCGATTAAAATGCATTCAGTAGTAAACAATAATTTAATTTGTATGTTTTTGTCAATTTACAGGTGGATGGAAATTGCCGAGTTCCCGAGTAATTGAAAACGAGTTTGCAGAGATGCCGAGCAGTTGAGTACGAGATTGCAGAGATGCCGGGTAGCTGAGATCTTCTAATGTAAGTCATGCTAAATAAATTAATTTATTTTTTCTCTTTTGATAATAAATAAATAAATCATCACGGTTCGAATATTTCACAATTTGTAGTTTTGTTAATATCAAGGGCAATGATATCAGAAAAGCGTAAGCGCCTTTTTAACAATGGAATATTGTTAATATCCTCTTAATCCGACCACTCTAATTACGGGTTAAATAATTAAAAACTACTCAAAATGATTTTTCAAATTTAAATTAGAAATCTCTCACGTTTTTTCACTTTGCCGGTCTATAACTAATAAACGGTAAAAGATATTTTAACGAGGTTTACGCCATTCGATTCTCTGGACTTTTGTACATATGTGTTGAAACTTTCAATTGTCGTACCCCTCTGGTACAGTTAGACAAAGCAAATAATGAAAAAAATGGATACTTCACATAGTCAGTCGTACAGTAAAAATCCGATCACCCTGTATTTACATGAAAAGTGTCATTTTTCCCTAATTCGGACATACTGATTTCGGGAAAAATAATGAAAAAATTCTCATGTCTTTAGTTACCAAAATAGAAATTTTTATTTTGATTAGAAATCTCTCATGTTCCTTTCACTTTGCCGGACTATAACTAATGAACGATAAAAGATACTTTAACGGGGTTTGTGCCATTCGATTCTCTGGACTTTTGTACATATGTGTATCAATTTTCACTTGTCGGTCCCAGCTGGTACAGTTAGACAAAGCAAAAAATAGAAAAATGGATACTTCAAATCGTCAGTTGTACAGTAAAAATCCGATCACCCTGTGTGTAAATGAAAAGTATAATTTTTCAGAGATGGTAAGATTGGCTCTTAATCCTTCTTTCTTCTTTAGCTTTCTCCAATTTTATTAGGGGTCACTGTATCTTGCTCTTCTCTTCCAACGCATCTTCTTCGCACAGTTCTTCCTCTCTCAAGTCTTCTGCGAGACATTCCTTCCATCTTCTCTTTCGCCTTCCTCGTACTCCCGACATTTTGATCCGATACTTCTCATATTTGATTTTGCACTTGGCACTGACATCTGTCAAAAGAAAGAGAATTTCATGCTGAATATAGGCTTTCATCGTCCGTTGTTTTCTCTGTAACCGTGTATGAGTGGTGCATGAAAATATGAGAAATTATTTAGTTAAAATTTGTATAAAAACTTCTGTCTCCGAATGTACTGTTAATGATAGCCCATCGCAGACTACGCCTCCCAAGACGAGGCCAGGGGCATATATCGCTTGGTCGCACTATAACAACAAATAATATGAAAATTCTTGTTCATGATCTGGAATTTTTTTAAAATTGTTTGTATAGGGTCCATTTGTAGCTGTGATTTGGAGTATTCACACCCATTTTGGTTAAAATAATTTAAAATACATATAACTTTTGAGTAATGTCCTTGAATCAACTCAAGAAAATATTTCATTGCTAATGAGTGGCAACACTGCGCCAGCCCAAGCCCAAACACAAAATGGTGATGATTTGTACGAAATGTATTTGGTGTGTTTTTACGTTTATTTCTCGTGCAAAGACTATGAAAACTTTAAGAATTTCATGTAGAAAAGTGAGAGAAAGGGTTAGTTGAATGTTTGAGATAATAATAGTTATAGAGGTCAATCTATTAATAGCAAAAAATAGTTGCAAGTTTTTCTACTCTACTGAGTGCTTGGATCGTAGTTTTATTCTTGTTTACATTTATTTGGGGTTTCATATTGTAACAAATTAATAACAATAGTAAGTTTAAACAATATTCAAACTAATATTAATAGTTATTTATGTTGATAATGTGTTCTTATAAAAAAACTTCCGAAGGTTAAATTGTGAGTATAATTTTATATATATTTTGTCTCATACAGACAAATATAATTCAGAATAATAATTTTATTATTTATTCTATGCATTTTTGTTCGTACATTATGCTGTTTTGCAAATATTATTAATATTATTAATAATTACATTTTTGGTTAATAATATTTTGTTAAGTACTGTTGGTAACACTGCATTCCTTCCAAATCAGCGTACAAAATGGTGTACATGTTGTGCTTTTGTATTTGGTGTGACATATCGTTTATTTTCTTTGGAAAAATTATGGTAAATTAATAAAATTTGTAAGAAAACATGAAATAAAGTATTAGTCGAACGTTTGAGATAATAATTGTTACAGTGGTTGACTTTATTACAACAATATAAGTAAAACATTTAGACGCTATTGTCGAACCCGTACATTCTTCAGTGGTGAGTTGGATTTTATTTTTTAATCGACAATTAAATCATGCGATATCTACTTCAAAGAGTTATTTTCCATGATATTATGTATTTCAATGCGTTTGCAATAGTATCTATCAATATTTTGTCTCATACAGACAAATATCTTTAAGAATAGTATGTAATTTTATTGTGTTTTACAATGAATTATTTTCTTTTCAGTGTACGGAATGGAGCTAGAAATTTGAAGGAGCAGAGAACAAAAATTCCAGCAGTTTTGGGCAGCAAGAAATAATCAAAATGTGAGTAGATATTTATACTTTTCTCTTTATATTTCTGTAACATACTAAGTGTAGTATTGGTCATATTTATAACACATAATATAAATTGGAATAAAACTATATTCACATATTCTGAACTTTGTGTATTTGTAATATAAATTAAAAACTCGTATGTATTTCGATAACTAAATTTAGTATCATTTTTGTTGGTATAAAATTTTACGTTCGAATATTCATAAATAATTGAATTTTAAAGTTCATCCCCTATTTTGTTTTATTTTATTTTTTAAATAATTTTTTATCTGCATTGAATAACAAAATTAAGCATAATTACGGTCGGCATTCCAAATTAAACTCGTTTGTGTTCGTCTGTAATGTTCTTACTCGTAACTTGTGTAGCAGCCGTCTTCAAGCAAACTTGCGTTTAATTTTGCTGTGAAAAATGTATTTATTGTTAATATATTATTGTTTTAATAGTGAAATATTGTTAACTATTGTTGCAAATTAATAACAAACGTAAGTTTAAATAACATTCCAACTCTTTTAATGGTTATATAAGTTGATAATGTGTTTGTATGAGAATAAAATGTTTCATAATTATAGTTAAGCTTTGTGTACAATTTTATAAATTATTAAATATTTCATAGTAAACATATTGGTAACAAACTAAAATTTAAACAATATCAAATGTTTTTAAGTAATTTATTTATTAGAAATCGATTCAGATGTAAACAATAATTTAATTTTTGTTTTTGTCAATTTACAGGTCGATGGAAATTGCCGAGTTCCCGAGTAATTGAAAACGAGTTTGCAGAGATGCCGAGCAGTTGAGTACGAGATTGCAGAGATGTCGGGTAGCTGAGATCTTCTAATGTAAGTCATGCTAAATAAAAAAATCATCACGGTTCGAATATTTCACAATTTGAGGTTATGTTATCAGTAATGATAATAATATCAAGGGCAATGATATCATGAAGGCGTAAGCGCCTTTTTAGCAATGGGATATTTTTAATATCCTGTTAATCCGATCACTCTGATTACGGGTTAAATAATCAAAAAATACTCAAAATG
Organism: Ophonus ardosiacus; assembly: GCA_943142095.1. Lineage (NCBI taxonomy): Eukaryota > Metazoa > Arthropoda > Insecta > Coleoptera > Carabidae > Ophonus > Ophonus ardosiacus. Next base: position 14,037,851 of record OW964840.1, read on the forward strand.
ATTTTTTTAATTTCAATTAAAAATCTTTCACGTTTTTTTACTTTGCCGGTCAATAACTAATGAACGGTACAAGATATGTCAACGGGGTTTGCGCCATTCGATTCTCTGGACTTTTGTACATACGTGTATCAATTTTTTCACTTGTCGGTCCCAGCTGGTACAGTTAGATAAAGCAAAAAATCAAAAAATGGAAACGAGTATTTTTTAACGTGAAACATTGGGTTTGTCATATCCATGGTTACGACTTGATATTTGATTGACAGCAATGTACTTGTCCGTTCCATTTAAAATGAAACATAGGGAACGAATTTGACATTTGATAAGACGTCAATAGAGGTTAATTTTGTTTAAATAATTATACCTGCATTCTAAATTAAAATTAGTTGTAGAAAATATATAGTGTGCACCTTGTGCCCGAGTGGTTTTCTGACTCGGCTAAATTTCTTACAATATTTAAATATAATACTTGTGTCAAATTCATTCCCCATGTGTCATTTTAATGAGACAGACAAATACATTGCTGTCAATGTCAAAGTATAACTTATAGGAAATTTCAACGGTTATCTGTCATATTGACAAGATGTCATTAGAGGTTAATTTTGTTTAAATAATTATACCTGTTTTCTAAAAACTAATACCCCGATTATGGTTTTCTCTTTAAGAATTATAGAATTTAAGCTTAAAGAGTTGTCTTAAAGAGATTCTTAAATAATTTAACGAATTCTGATTACGGTCATTTAAATTTAATTTCTTAAATTCGAAATGTCATCTTATAGAGCAGCTAACTTCATTTGTGTTATGTTGCTGTTATAGTGACATATAGGTTAGAAAATAAAACATATTTATCACATCAAAATATGGAAAATTTTCACCGTAGTTCATGGTAAATAAAATATATCACGTATTCATGTTAATATACTAGTTAATAAATAATAAAACACATGTAAGGCATGCCAATACATCTACTGAACAATATGAAGAGTTATAAGAGCTATGGAAAGTGATACTGGGTGGTAGCATGAACAATGATTAGCTAGGGAATGACTAGTAGTGTTTTAGCTCTATAAATCGTTAATGGATTATTTTAGAAAAAATACTTTAAATAGCAGTTATAGAAAAATTAATTGTCCGTAACTTTTATTTGAAGTATTTTTCTTTAAAATAATCCATAAACGATTGACAGCGCTAAAACACTGCTAATCAACTCCTCCTTTTCTTTAGTCATCTCCTAATCACCATTCATGCTACCACCCACTGTGTTTAGAACGGGAAAAATAAACCCAACATTACCTCCCGATTACATTGAAAAGAAATGGAAAGAATTAGCTATGAAATTAAATTATAACTTTGTTTTACGATAGTCTTTAATAAATTTATTTTCGGGAAATTCTAAACGATTCGTAGTTTCCCTTAATATTCTTCTTTCAATTCTCATTTCATTCCTACATAAGAAAAAAATAAAATTAATCTAACGCACGATTATTAGAATATGTAATTTTTACCCTTCGTCATCTTCTTTTAACAATAAAGCCACAAAAATTGAAATATTGTCCATATTTCGCTTGGATTTTTGATTACAAAAAATTAAATTAAATTTTATAGCGAGATTTTTGTCACTGTAAAATTTATGTAAATATTTTAGTAACTAAATATTTAAAGCCATGGCCATAATTGTTTTCAAACTTTAACTCTTTAATTTTAAAGAGTTAAAGCGTAAATATTTAAAGTTATGTTCATAATTGTATTCCACTTTAATTCTTAAATTTTAAAGTGTTAAAGCGCTATAGGGCTATAATGTATGACCATAATCGAGGCATAAATTTAGAAAAAATGTGTGCACCTTGTGCCCGAAATATATTTAGTGCTCTCGAGTAGTTTTTTGACTCCGCTAAATTTCTTACAATATTTAAATATAATACTTCTGTCAGATTCGTTCCTTATGTTTCATTTTAAATGGAACGGGCAAATACATTGCTGTCAAATATCAAGTCGTAACCATGGATATGACAAACTCAATGTTTCACGTTAAAAAATATTCACGGTATATTCCAGTAATATTGTACACGAACATTCCTTGAGAGTTCCTTGAAAAGGATTCTATAAATCCAATAAAATTATAATACGAACATACACTATGTAAATTGCATTTAAGGGCGCGATAAAATGATGCTTTTGTATAACTTCCTACAGATTTTGATATATAAGAATAATTTATTACCAAATTATATATTAATTTAAAGGTAAACATATGGAGTTTGACATAAAGGTTTCAGATCTTTTATATAATCAATAAATTATTAGTAAATTAAAGAAAATTATAGAAGTGTTCAAAACAAGATTTTTCAAAACCACTTTATCTTATTTAGAAAGCATTTTCAACCAGAATTTTACCTTTATGTCCTGGAGATAAATGAATACTTTAGTATTATTTAAAATTTATAAGTGAATTTGGTCCAGATTTTCTTATTCGTAGGATATTTAATATCGTCCATAAGCTTGCAAGCTATTTTAGTTCAGCGTTTTGCCGGTCACAACTCTGGCGCTGATGTGTTCTCAAAACTAATTTCCTTTTTGGAGAGATAGAGACGGACAGAGAAACTGGCAGAGATTGAGAATTGAGATAAGGCCGAGAACATAGTTTTCCAGGTATATCGGCAAATCAAGAATGATATACTTTCGGTTTGTAATATAATATCTATAACATTTATGTCACCAATTATATATGCGACGCAGTTTGTTCCATTAACAAAACTGTAGTACACAAATATATTTTAATATGATAGGTAAATAAAAATATATGAATTTTTTTTTTCCGCCTCATAGGTATTTATATATTTTTCTAAACGAGAAACAATAAATAATAATAAAATTTCAATCGGTTTTTCGACATTTCGGTACGTAGATGTATAAAAAAACGGACACATCTCATTTGACAATTTATTTTTCATGTATACATTATGTAATATAATAATATAATATATTAATATTATTTACATTTTTCTCGGACTGTTAATAATTTCTGGTAACAAACAGTTTTTATAAAAATTTACTAATTTTTCTTACATTTTGTCATTCCAGAATTTTATGTCCCTTTCTATAATTTCAATAAATAAATCAGATGCGTCATTTTTGTATAAGACAAAATAACATTTTGTCTTCTTTGTTATGTGCAATTGTCCCTGGATCTATAAATAAATAATATATAGACTAGTTATTTTTCTTCAACTGATTTCTAACAATATACCTGATAGTAATAATTGTGAGATTTTATAATACTTTTTATATATTTTAAGTATATAACTATTTTTCATGCATAATAAGTATTATCAACGCCTCATCATATAGTTATTTTGGTACATCGGCCCATAAATCTGATAAACCGAATGAAATAGAATCATTTGTTGTAAGGACAGTATATTCCAAAGAACAACTTTATAAACATTGGAAATTTATAATCTGTCGATTATTATTGAGGTAAGAAATCGAAAGGGAAAACACAGGTGTCATTTACCGGACAAACAATTCTTTTATCTGTATACTTAGATTTTCCCGTTTATCTGTAATCTGTGACTAATGGCCCTAGTATTTTCCCATTAAGGTCATATTGTACTATACTCGTATTACATATTTCTAGGCTTAGGATTATAAAATTCAGATATTGGTAAACCAAAAGCCGCATCTCTCTATCTCAATGCAGTAAAATCCGAATTCGAGGTAAAATCCAGGAATGTTAAATATCTCATCTCATCAATGTCATATTGCAAGTTCAATTTTGGCTCCGCCCAAAAGGAAATAAGGTTTGGTACATGATTTATTTTCATGGAAAATCTAGCAGATGACTACTAGCGCCTTCATAGAGCGTACGACGGTTGTTATCATAAGTTACGCTTTTAACCGCGCCCTTAACACGGACATCTGCCAATTGGAGAAAGAGAGAACGGGAGAGAGGAAGTGCGCGCGCACCACCGTTACCGTTCGTGTAACAGACACCATTTTGACGTTTATTTTGTCTTTTCTTTTTCACGATTGTTTTAATAATAATTATGAATTACTCGTTGCATAGATATTTTGACTATTTTTTTTTTCTTTGCTAATTTTAAACGGGAACTTTTTCAGTACATTACTTTATAATTCAAATATATGGTGTGGACGTTGAGCTCTCGAACTGTTCGCATATAATTCTTAAACTGCTCGCCAATAGATCGTTAACAGTTGATGTTGGTCTGTACTTATGATAATCTCTCAAAGGTAAACAAAAAGTCTTATTAATCGTCTTAACTCTTATAGTTTTCGAAATAAAAATTTTCACCGCCTTATATCTCGGAAACTGTTGAAGAACCCATGTTTAAACTCATTTTGGTCATATTATTATAGGCCTTTATATTTGTGCCAAAATTGTGATACACCTATATAGTTTGCATCCTAAATTCGTTTCTCTTGTAATTTGAAACATATACAAAAGTCGTTTAACGCATTTTCATACCTAACATAGAAGTAAACAACTGGAACGTTTAAAGCAATTTTATTTTTCAAAATAATCTCTGAAAATGTTAGTAATACATTTGGATATTGCTGAAAAGTGCTTCGATGCCTTTGGAAAATAAATTCCTTTTCTTATTATGCCAGCCACTTATTTATATTTGTGTGATAACATGGTCAATGTTTGGAAAATATATAATTTTTGTTGTATATTTAGTCCACTTTCCAAGTTTATTAGCTTAATTAATAATTAATATACTCTTTTATTATTAAAACACACTGTTGAATGATGAATTTAACGAATACAAGTCAGAAATAATCATTCAGATATTTATATTTGTAAATATATTCGAAATAACTGAACGCAAATAGCGCAAAATTGATAGAATATTTTATACTTCGATGCTGCATTCGAACGCTGGCATTTATGACCAATCACAGGCCTCGTTATTATAGCCAATCAGGTGAGCCTAACGCCTCTACCGCGGTCCAGTCAGAGCACGGCTTGTTCGAGAAGACGCTTAGCATTTCTCAACGACAAAGATATTTCAACAGCGTTTTTGATATTTTATGATACTTTTATAGTGAAAATAATAAAGAAAATGCTTGTTGTGATAGTATATCATGGTGTTTAACTATATTTGGTAAAATTACGGGTGGAATTTTTGTGGATTTGTGTACATTGATTCAACTTCAACAGGTTGTTGATCTCAAAAAGTGTTTTGGTGGACAAGTGTAGAACAAACAACAGAATAAGATTATTATGAACAGAGAAAAGCATTGTTACTAAAAATGTACAATATGCCTGGCCAAAGAATTTCTTCTCGAAATGTAAGCACATGTTACATAATTTTGATTCGTAGTCGGTAATATTTATTTCAATATATTTATGTGAATATTGTTTATTTTTCGTCATGAATTACAATCTACATAAAATAATTTGTTAGTAAATATTGAGTATTGCAATTATTAGAATCAATATTGCTTTATTTTAGATTAATTAACGTGGATGGTTTTAGTTTAGATAATTTTCAAAGCGTACAATTTACCTAAAAATAAAATTATTTTAATCGTTTTCAAGAATAGAAACAAGTTAGAATATTATTGATGGTAATTTTTTTAGTATATGGAACTTTTTTACTACAGATAATATTAGAAAAGTGTGACAAAATTGTTTTAAAAAGAAAATATGTGTGATATAAAAAAGTAATATATCGTAATATTCCGTACTATTTCTCTATATTTTATTACAGATTGAAACAGAAATTGTTTGAATAGATGTTGTTGTAAATGGGGCCCTACAGTCAAAGGAATAATAGAGCAAATGGAGGAAATGACAGACATCGCGACCTAGGGGATCTTCTCGTGTATAAGGTAGGATAAGTTTTATTTTTATTACTTCTTAACGTTTAATAACTTTGGATTTTAATTGAGGAGCAAAACCTTAGTCCATTATTTTGAATTTAAAACCATAAAAAAACTACTTTCTCGCTAGATTAATACTTTTTTAATTATTTCAGATGCAATAGACATTATCGAAATTGCTGATTCTTCATTTCATGATTGCTGTTTGCAGAGATAGACTGGCGATGTTAGATCGAGATCTTCAGCAAATGTAAGTGATTATAAAAATATATTATGTAGATTTGTAAGCTAAAGATAGGAATAGGAATGTAATTTTTTTAATACTATTATTTGTACATATGAAATGAAATTTTTAATTGTTAATAATAAATGAATATTATTTTGTTATTGAATAATCTGATTGAAAATTAACTTTCCTATTCTTACTACTAGAAATCGATTCTATGAACTTTTGTACATATAAGTTCAAAATTTCAACTGTCGTACCCCTCTGGTACAGTTAGACAAAGCAAATAATAAAAAAAATGGTAACTTCAAATAGTCACTATTCGAGTAAAAATCCAATCACCCTGTATTTAAATGAAAAGTATCATTTTCCCTTAATTCAGACATGTTGATTACGGGAAAAATAATAAAAAAATTCCCTAGGCCTTAGTTTTCAAAATAGAAATTTTTATTTTGATTAGAAACATGTGATGTTTTTTTTTGCTTAGCCGGCCTATAACTAATGAACGGTAAAAGATACAGTAACGCGCTTTGCGCCATTCGATTCTATGAACTTTTGTACATATGTGTTGAAACTTTCAATTGTCCTACCCTTCTGGTACAGTTAGACAAAGCAAATAATAAAAAAATGGTAACTTCAAATAGTCACTATCCGAGTAAAAATCCGATCACCCTGTATTTAAATGAAAAGTATCATTTTCCCTTAATTCAGACATGTTGAGTACGGGAAAAATAATTAAAAAATTCCCTAGGCCTTAGTATCCAAAATAGAAATTTTTATTTTGATTAGAAACCTCTGATGGTTTTTTCGCTTTGCCGGCCTATAACTAATGAACGGTAAAAGATACAGTGACGCGCTTTGCGCCATTCGATTCTATGATCTTTTGTACATATGTGTTGAAACTTTCAATTGTCGTACCCTTCTGGTACAGTTAGACAAAGCAAATAATAAAAAAATGGTAACTTCAAATAGTCATTATCCGAGTAAAAATCCGATCACCCTGTATTTAAATGTAAAGTATCATTTTCCCTTAATTCAGGCATGTTGACTACGGGAAAAATAATTAAAAAATTCCCTAGGCCTTAGTATCGAAAATAGAAATTTTTATTTTGATTAGAAACCTCTGATGGTTTTTTCGCTTTGCCGGCCTATAACTAATGAACGGTAAAAGATACAGTAACGCGCTTTGCGCCATTCGATTCTATGATCTTTTGTACATATGTGTTGAAACTTTCAATTGTCGTACCCTTCTGGTACAGTTAGACAAAGCAAATAATAAAAAAATGGTTACTTCAAATAGTCATTATCCGAGTAAAAATCAGATCACCCTGTATTTAAATGAAAAGTATCATTTTCCCTTAATTCAGACATGTTGATTACGGGAAAAATAATTAAAAAATTCCCTAGGCCTTAGTTTTCAAAATAGAAATTTTTATTTTGATTAGAAACCTCTGATGATTTTTTCGCTTTGCCGGCCTATAACTAATGAACGGTAAAAGATACAGTAACGCGCTTTGCGCCATTCGATTCTATGATCCTTTGTACATATGTGTTGAAACTTTCAATTGTCGTACCCCTCTGGTACAGTTAGACAAAGCAAATAATAAAAAAATGGTAACTTCAAATAGTCACTATCCGAGTAAAAATCCGATCACCCTGTATTTAATTGTAAAGTATCATTTTCCCTTAATTCAGACATGTTGATTATGGGAAAAATGAATAAAAAATTCCCTAGGCCTTAGTATTCAAAATAGAAATTTTTATTTTGATTAGAAACCTCTGATGGTTTTTTCGCTTTGCCGGCCTATAACTAATGAACGGTAAAAGATACAGTGACGCGCTTTGCGCCATTCGATTCTATGAACTTTTGTACATATGTGTTGAAACTTTCAATTGTCGTACCCCTCTGGTACAGTTAGACAAAGCAAATAATAAAAAAATGGTAACTTCAAATAGTCACTATCCGAGTAAAAATCCGATCACCCTGTATTTAAATGAAAAGTATCATTTTCCCTTAATTCAGACATGTTGAGTACGGGAAAAATAATTAAAAAATTCCCTAGGCCTTAGTATCCAAAATAGAAATTTTTATTTTGATTAGAAACCTCTGATGGTTTTTTCGCTTTGCCGGCCTATAACTAATGAACGGTAAAAAATACAGTGACGCGCTTTGCGCTATTCGATTCTATGAACTTTTGTACACATGTGTTGAAACTTTCAATTGTCGTACCCCTCTGGTACAGTTAGACAAAGCAAATAATAAAAAAATTGTAACTTCAAATAGTCATTATCCGAGTAAAAATCCGATCACCCTGTATTTAAATGAAAAGTATCATTTTCCCTTAATTCAGACATGTTGAGTACGGGAAAAATAATTAAAAAATTCCCTAGGCCTTAGTATCCAAAATAGAAATTTTTATTTTGATTAGAAACCTCTGATGGTTTTTTCGCTTTGCCGGCCTATAACTAATGAACGGTAAAAGATACAGTGACGCGCTTTGCGCCATTCGATTCTATGATCTTTTGTACATATGTGTTGAAACTTTCAATTGTCGTACCCTTCTGGTACAGTTAGACAAAGCAAATAATAAAAAAATGGTAACTTCAAATAGTCATTATCCGAGTAAAAATCCGATCACCCTGTATTTAAATGTAAAGTATCATTTTCCCTTAATTCAGGCATGTTGACTACGGGAAAAATAATTAAAAAATTCCCTAGGCCTTAGTATCGAAAATAGAAATTTTTATTTTGATTAGAAACCTCTGATGGTTTTTTCGCTTTGCCGGCCTATAACTAATGAACGGTAAAAGACACAGTAACGCGCTTTGCGCCATTCGATTCTATGATCTTTTGTACATATGTGTTGAAACTTTCAATTGTCGTACCCTTCTGGTACAGTTAGACAAAGCAAATAATAAAAAAATGGTTACTTCAAATAGTCATTATCCGAGTAAAAATCAGATCACCCTGTATTTAAATAAAAAGTATCATTTTCCCTTAATTCAGACATGTTGAGTACGGGAAAAATAATTAAAAAATTCCCTAGGCCTTAGTATCCAAAATAGAAATTTTTATTTTGATTAGAAACCTCTGATGGTTTTTTCGCTTTGCCGGCCTATAACTAATGAAGGGTAAAAAATACAGTGACGCGCTTTGCGCTATTCGATTCTATGAACTTTTGTACACATGTGTTGAAACTTTCAATTGTCGTACCCCTCTGGTACAGTTAGACAAAGCAAATAATAAAAAAATTGTAACTTCAAATAGTCATTATCCGAGTAAAAATCCGATCACCCTGTATTTAAATGTAAAGTATCATTTTCCCTTAATTCAGACATGTTGATTCGGGGAAAATTATTAAAAAATTCCCTAGGCCTTAGTATCCAAAATAGAAATTTTTATTTGGATTAGAAACCTCTGATGGTTTTTTCGCTTTGCCGGCCTATAAGTAATGAACGGTAAAAGATACAGTAACGCGCTTTGCGCCATTCGATTCTATGATCCTTTGTACATATGTGTTGAAACTTTCAATTGTCGTACCCTTCTGGTACAGTTAGACAAAGCAAATAATAAAAAAATGGTAACTTCAAATAGTCATTATCCGAGTAAAAATCCGATCACCCTGTATTTAAATGTAAAGTATCATTTTCCCTCAATTCAGATATGTTGACTACGGGAAAAATAATTAAAAAATTCCCTAGGCCTTAGTATCCAAAATAGAAATTTTTATTTTGATTAGAAACCTCTGATGGTTTTTTCGCTTTGCCAGCCTATAACTAATGAACGGTAAAAGATACAGTGACGCGCTTTGCGCCATTCGATTCTATGAACTTTTGTACATATGTGTTGAAACTTTCAATTGTCGTACCCCTCTGGTACAGTTAGACAAAGCAAATAATAAAAAAATGGTAACTTCAAATAGTCACTATCCGAGTAAAAATCCGATCACCCTGTATTTAAATGAAAAGTATCATTTTCCCTTAATTCAGACATGTTGAGTACGGGAAAAATAATTAAAAAATTCCCTAGGCCTTAGTATCCAAAATAGAAATTTTTATTTTGATTAGAAACCTCTGTTGGTTTTTTCGCTTTGCCGGCCTATAACTAATGAACGGTAAAAAATACAGTGACGCGCTTTGCGCCATTCGATTCTATGAACTTTTGTACATATGTGTTGAAACTTTCAATTGTCGTACCCCTCTGGTACAGTTAGACAAAGCAAATAATAAAAAAATGGTAACTTCAAATAGTCACTATCCGAGTAAAAATCCGATCACCCTGTATTTAATTGTAAAGTATCATTTTCCCTTAATTCAGACATGTTGATTATGGGAAAAATGAATAAAAAATTCCCTAGGCCTTAGTATTCAAAATAGAAATTTTTATTTTGATTAGAAACCTCTGATGGTTTTTTCGCTTTGCCGGCCTATAACTAATGAACGGTAAAAGATACAGTGACGCGCTTTGCGCCATTCGATTCTATGAACTTTTGTACATATGTGTTGAAACTTTCAATTGTCGTACCCCTCTGGTACAGTTAGACAAAGCAAATAATAAAAAAATGGTAACTTCAAATAGTCACTATCCGAGTAAAAATCCGATCACCCTGTATTTAAATTAAAAGTATCATTTTCCCTTAATTCAGGCATGTTGATTACGGGAAAAATAATTAAAAAATTCCCTAGGCCTTAGTATCCAAAATAGAAATTTTTATTTTGATTAGACACCTCTGATGGTTTTTTCGCTTTGCCGGCCTATAACTAATGAACGGTAAAAGATACAGTAACGCGCTTTGCGCCATTCGATTCTATGATCTTTTGTACATATGTGTTGAAACTTTCAATTGTCGTACCCTTCTGGTACAGTTAGACAAAGCAAATAATAAAAAAATGGTTACTTCAAATAGTCATTATCCGAGTAAAAATCCGATCACCCTGTATTTAAATGTAAAGTATCATTTTCCCTTAATTCAGACATGTTGATTACGGGAAAAATAATTAAAAAATTCCCTAGGCCTTAGTATCCAAAATAGAAATTTTTATTTTGATTAGAAACCTCTGATGGTTTTTTCGCTTTGCCGGCCCATAACTAATGAACGGTAAAAGATACAGTAACGCGCTTTGCGCCATTCGATTCTCTGAACTTTTGTACATATGTGTTGAAACTTTCAATTGTCGTACCCTTCTGGTACAGTTAGACAAAGCAAATAATAAAAAAATTGTAACTTCAAATAGTCATTATCCCAGTAAAAATCCGATCACCCTGTATTTAAATGTAAAGTATCATTTTCCCTTAATTCAGACATGTTGATTACGGGAAAAATAATTAAAAAATTCCCTAGGCCTTAGTATCCAAAATAGAAATTTTTATTTTGATTAGAAACCTCTGCTTTGCGCCATTCGATTCTATGATCCTTTGTACATATGTGTTGAAACTTTCAATTGTCGTACCCCTCTGGTACAGTTAGACAAAGCAAATAATAAAAAAATGGTAACTTCAAATAGTCACTATCCGAGTAAAAATCCGATCACCCTGTATTTAAATGAAAAGTATCATTTTCCCTTAATTCAGACATGTTGAGTACGGGAAAAATAATTAAAAAATTCCCTAGGCCTTAGTATCCAAAATAGAAATTTTTATTTTGATTAGAAACCTCTGATGGTTTTTTCGCTTTGCCGGCCTATAACTAATGAACGGTAAAAAAAACAGTGACGCGCTTTGCGCCATTCGATTCTATGAACTTTTGTACATATGTGTTGAAACTTTCAATTGTCGTACCCCTCTGGTACAGTTAGACAAAGCAAATAATAAAAAAATGGTAACTTCAAATAGTCACTATCCGAGTAAAAATCCGATCACCCTGTATTTAATTGTAAAGTATCATTTTCCCTTAATTCAGACATGTTGATTATGGGAAAAATGAATAAAAAATTCCCTAGGCCTTAGTATTCAAAATAGAAATTTTTATTTTGATTAGAAACCTCTGATGGTTTTTTCGCTTTGCCGGCCTATAACTAATGAACGGTAAAAGATACAGTGACGCGCTTTGCGCCATTCGATTCTATGAACTTTTGTACATATGTGTTGAAACTTTCAATTGTCGTACCCCTCTGGTACAGTTAGACAAAGCAAATAATAAAAAAATGGTAACTTCAAATAGTCACTATCCGAGTAAAAATCCGATCACCCTGTATTTAAATTAAAAGTATCATTTTCCCTTAATTCAGGCATGTTGATTACGGGAAAAATAATTAAAAAATTCCCTAGGCCTTAGTATCCAAAATAGAAATTTTTATTTTGATTAGACACCTCTGATGGTTTTTTCGCTTTGCCGGCCTATAACTAATGAACGGTAAAAGATACAGTAACGCGCTTTGCGCCATTCGATTCTATGATCTTTTGTACATATGTGTTGAAACTTTCAATTGTCGTACCCTTCTGGTACAGTTAGACAAAGCAAATAATAAAAAAATGGTTACTTCAAACAGTCATTATCCGAGTAAAAATCCGATCACCCTGTATTTAAATGTAAAGTATCATTTTCCCTTAATTCAGACATGTTGATTACGGGAAAAATAATTAAAAAATTCCCTAGGCCTTAGTATCCAAAATAGAAATTTTTATTTTGATTAGAAACCTCTGATGGTTTTTTCGCTTTGCCGGCCCATAACTAGTGAACGGTAAAAGGTACAGTAACGCGCTTTGCGCCATTCGATTCTATGAACTTTTGTACATATGTGTTGAAACTTTCAATTGTCGTACCCTTCTGGTACAGTTAGACAAAGCAAATAATAAAAAAATGATAACTTCAAATAGTCATTATCCGAGTAAAAATCCGATCACCCTGTATTTAAATGTAAAGTATCATTTTCCCTTAATTCAGACATGTTGATTACGGGAAAAATAATTAAAAAATTCCTTAGGCCTTAGTATCGAAAATAGAAATTTTTATTTTGATTAGAAACCTCTGATGGTTTTTTCGCTTTGCCGGCCTATAACTAATGAACGGTAAAAGATACAGTAACGCGCTTTGCGCCATTCGATTCTATGATCTTTTGTACATATGTGTTGAAACTTTCAATTGTCGTACCCTTCTGGTACAGTTAGACAAAGCAAATAATAAAAAAATGGTTACTTCAAATAGTCATTATCCGAGTAAAAATCCGATCACCCTGTATTTAATTGTAAAGTATCATTTTCCCTTAATTCAGACATGTTGATTACGGGAAAAATAATTAAAAAATTCCCTAGGCCTTAGTATCCAAAATAGAAATTTTTATTTTGATTAGAAACCTCTGATGGTTTTTTCGCTTTGCCGGCCCATAACTAATGAACGGTAAAAGATACAGTAACGCGCTTTGCGCCATTCGATTCTCTGAACTTTTGTACATATGTGTTGAAACTTTCAATTGTCGTACCCTTCTGGTACAGTTAGACAAAGCAAATAATAAAAAAATTGTAACTTCAAATAGTCATTATCCCAGTAAAAATCCGATCACCCTGTATTTAAATGTAAAGTATCATTTTCCCTTAATTCAGACATGTTGATTACGGGAAAAATAATTAAAAAATTCCCTAGGCCTTAGTATCCAAAATAGAAATTTTTATTTTGATTAGAAACCTCTGCTTTGCGCCATTCGATTCTATGATCCTTTGTACATATGTGTTGAAACTTTCAATTGTCGTACCCCTCTGGTACAGTTAGACAAAGCAAATAATAAAAAAATGGTAACTTCAAATAGTCACTATCCGAGTAAAAATCCGATCACCCTGTATTTAATTGTAAAGTATCATTTTCCCTTAATTCAGACATGTTGATTATGGGAAAAATGAATAAAAAATTCCCTAGGCCTTAGTATTCAAAATAGAAATTTTTATTTTGATTAGAAACCTCTGATGGTTTTTTCGCTTTGCCGGCCTATAACTAATGAACGGTAAAAGATACAGTGACGCGCTTTGCGCTATTCGATTCTATGAACTTTTGTACATATGTGTTGAAACTTTCAATTGTCGTACCCTTCTGGTACAGTTAGACAAAGCAAATAATAAAAAAATGGTAACTTCAAATAGTCATTATCCGAGTAAAAATCCGATCACCCTGTATTTAAATGTAAAGTATCACTTTCCCTCAATTCAGATATGTTGACTACGGGAAAAATAATTAAAAAATTCTCCAGGCCTTAGTTTTCAAAATAGAAATTTTTATTTTGATTAGAAACCTCTGATGATTTTTTCGCTTTGCCGGCCTATAACTAATGAACGGTAAAAGATACGTTGACGCGCTTTGCGCCATTCGATTCGAAACTTTCAATTGTCGTACCCCTCTGGTACAGTTAGACAAAGCAAATAATAAAAAAATGGTAACTTCAAATAGTCACTATCCGAGTAAAAATCAGATCACCCTGTATTTAAATGAAAAATATCATTTTCCCTTAATTCAGACATGTTGATTACGGGAAAAATAACGAAAAAATTCCCTAGGCCTTAGTTTTCAAAATAGAAATTTTTATTTTGATTAGAAACCTCTGATGATTTTTTCGCTTTGCCGGCCTATAACTAATGAACGGTAAAAGATACGTTGACGCGCTTTGCGCCATTCGATTCTATGAACTTTTGTACATATGTGTTGAAACTTTCAATTGTCGTACCCCTCTGGTACAGTTAGACAAAGCAAATAATAAAAAAATTGTAACTTCAAATAGTCACTATCCGAGTAAAAATCAGATCACCCTGTATTTAAATGAAAAGTATCATTTTCCCTTAATTCAGACATGTTGATTACGGGAAAAATAATTAAAAAATTCCCTAGGCCTTAGTTTTCAAAATAGAAATTTTTATTTTGATTAGAAACCTCTGATGATTTTTTCGCTTTGCCGGCCTATAACTAATGAACGGTAAAAGATACGTTGACGCGCTTTGCGCCATTCGATTCTATGAACTTTTGTACATATGTGTTGAAACTTTCAATTGTCGTACCCCTCTGGTACAGTTAGACAAAGCAAATAATAAAAAAATGGTAACTTCAAATAGTCACTATCCGAGTAAAAATCAGATCAGCCTGTATTTAAATGAAAAGTATCATTTTCCCTTAATTCAGACATGTTGATTACGGGAAAAATAACTAAAAAATTCCCTAGGCCTTAGTTTTCAAAATAGAAATTTTTATTTTGATTAGAAACCTCTGATGATTTTTTCGCTTTGCCGGCCTATAACTAATGAACAGTAAAAGATACGTTGACGCGCTTTGCGCCATTCGATTCTATGAACTTTTGTACATATGTGTTGAAACTTTCAATTGTCGTACCCCTCTGGTACAGTTAGACAAAGCAAATAATAAAAAAATGGTAACTTCAAATAGTCACTATCCGAGTAAAAATCAGATCACCCTGTATTTAAATGAAAAGTATCATTTTCCCTTAATTCAGACATGTTGAGTACGGGAAAAATAATTAAAAAATGCCCTAGGCCTTAGTATCCAAAATAGAAATTTTTATTTTGATTAGAAACCTCTGATGATTTTTTCGCTTTGCCGGCCTATAACTAATGAACGGTAAAAGATACGTTGACGCGCTTTGTGCCATTCGATTCTATGAACTTTTGTACATATGTGTTGAAACTTTCAATTGTCGTACCCCTCTGGTACAGTTAGACAAAGCAAATAATAAAAAAATGGTAACTTCAAATAGTCACTATCCGAGTAAAAATCAGATCACCCTGTATTTAAATGAAAAGTATCATTTTCCCTTAATTCAGACATGTTGATTACGAGAAAAATAACTAAAAAATTCCCTAGGCCTTAGTTTTCAAAATAGAAATTTTTATTTTGATTAGAAACCTCTGATGATTTTTTCGCTTTGCCGGCCTATAACTAATGAACAGTAAAAGATACGTTGACGCGCTTTGCGCCATTCGATTCTATGAATTTTTGTACATATGTGTTGAAACTTTCAATTGTCGTACCCCTCTGGTACAGTTAGACAAAGCAAATAATAAAAAAATGGTAACTTCAAATAGTCACCATCCGAGTAAAAAACAGATCACCCTGTATTTAAATGAAAAGTATCATTTTCCCTTAATTCAGACATGTTGAGTACGGGAAAAATAATTAAAAAATGCCCTAGGCCTTAGTATCCAAAATAGAAATTTTTATTTTGATTAGAAACCTCTGATGATTTTTTCGCTTTGCCGGCCTATAACTAATGAACAGTAAAAGATACGTTGACGCGCTTTGCGCCATTCGATTCTATGAACTTTTGTACATATGTGTTGAAACTTTCAATTGTCGTACCCCTCTGGTACAGTTAGACAAAGCAAATAATAAAAAAATGGTAACTTCAAATAGTCACTATCCGAGTAAAAATCAGATCACCCTGTATTTAAATGAAAAGTATCATTTTCCCTTAATTCAGACATGTTGATTACGGGAAAAATAACTAAAAAATTCCCTAGGCCTTAGTTTTCAAAATAGAAATTTTTATTTTGATTAGAAACCTCTGATGATTTTTTTGCTTTGCCGGCCTATAACTAATGAACGGTAAAAGTTACGTTGACGCGCTTTGCGCCATTCGATTCTATGAACTTTTGTACATATGTGTTGAAACTTTCAATTGTCGTACCCCTCTGGTACAGTTAGACAAAGCAAATAATAAAAAAATGGTAACTTCAAATAGTCACCATCCGAGTAAAAAACAGATCACCCTGTATTTAAATGAAAAGTATCATTTTCCCTTAATTCAGACATGTTGAGTACGGGAAAAATAATTAAAAAATGCCCTAGGCCTTAGTATCCAAAATAGAAATTTTTATTTTGATTAGAAACCTCTGATGATTTTTTCGCTTTGCCGGCCTATAACTAATGAACGGTAAAAGATACGTTGACGCGCTTTGTGCCATTCGATTCTATGAACTTTTGTACATATGTGTTGAAACTTTCAATTGTCGTACCCCTCTGGTACAGTTAGACAAAGCAAATAATAAAAAAATGGTAACTTCAAATAGTCACTATCCGAGTAAAAATCAGATCACCCTGTATTTAAATGAAAAGTATCATTTTCCCTTAATTCAGACATGTTGATTACGAGAAAAATAACTAAAAAATTCCCTAGGCCTTAGTTTTCAAAATAGAAATTTTTATTTTGATTAGAAACCTCTGATGATTTTTTCGCTTTGCCGGCCTATAACTAATGAACAGTAAAAGATACGTTGACGCGCTTTGCGCCATTCGATTCTATGAATTTTTGTACATATGTGTTGAAACTTTCAATTGTCGTACCCCTCTGGTACAGTTAGACAAAGCAAATAATAAAAAATGGTAACTTCAAATAGTCACTATCCGAGTAAAAATCAGATCACCCTGTATTTAAATGAAAAGTATCATTTTCCCTTAATTCAGACATGTTGATTACGGGAAAAATAACTAAAAAATTCCCTAGGCCTTAGTTTTTAAAATAGAAATTTTTATTTTGATTAGAAACCTCTGATGATTTTTTCGCTTTGCCGGCCTATAACTAATAAACGGTAAAAGATACGTTGACGCGCTTTGCGCCATTCGATTCTATGAACTTTTATACATATGTGTTGAAACTGTCAATTGTCGTACCCCTCTGGTACAGTTAGACAAAGCAAATAATAAAAAATGGTAACTTCAAATAGTCACTATCCGAGTAAAAATCAGATCACCCTGTATATAAATGAAAAGTATCATTTTCCCTTAATTCAGACATGTTGATTACGGGAAAAATAATTAAAAAATTACCTAGGCCTTAGTTTTCAAAATAGAAATTTTTATTTTGATTAGAAACCTCTGATGGTTTTTTCGCTTTGCCGGCCTATAACTAATGAACGGTAAAAGATACGTTGACGCGCTTTGCGCCATTCGATTCTCTGAACTTTTGTACACATGTGTTGAAACTTTCAATTGTCGTACCCCTCTGGTACAGTTAGACAAAGCAAATAATAAAAAAAATGGTAACTTCAAATAGTCACTATCCGAGTAAAAATCAGATCACCCTGTATTTAAATGAAAAGTATCATTTTCCCTTAATTCAGACATGTTGATTACGGGAAAAATAACTAAAAAATTCCCTAGGCCTTAGTTTTCAAAATAGAAATTTTTATTTTGATTAGAAACCTCTGATGATTTTTTCGCTTTGCCGGCCTATAACTAATGAACGGTAAAAGATACGTTGACGCGCTTTGCGCCATTCGATTCTATGAACTTTTGTACATATGTGTTGAAACTTTCAATTGTCGTACCCCTCTGGTACAGTTAGACAAAGCAAATAATAAAAAAATGGTAACTTCAAATAGTCACTATCCGAGTAAAAATCAGATCACCCTGTATTTAAATGAAAAGTATCATTTTCCCTTAATTCAGACATGTTGATTACGGGAAAAATAATTAAAAAATTCCCTAGGCCTTAGTTTTCAAAATAGAAATTTTTATTTTGATTAGAAACCTCTGATGATTTTTTCGCTTTGCCGGCCTATAACTAATGAACGGTAAAAGATACGTTGACGCGCTTAGCGCCATTCGATTCTATGAACTTTTGTACATATGTGTTGAAACTTTCAATTGTCGTACCCCTCTGGTACAGTTAGACAAAGCAAATAATAAAAAAATGGTTACTTCAAATAGTCACTATCCGAGTAAAAATCAGATCACCCTGTATTTAAATGAAAAGTATCATTTTCCCTTAATTCAGACATGTTGATTACGGGAAAAATAATTAAAAAATTCCCTAGGCCTTAGTTTTCAAAATAGAAATTTTTATTTTGATTAGAAACCTCTGATGATTTTTTCGCTTTGCCGGCCTATAACTAATGAATGGTAAAAGATACGTTGACGAGCTTTGCGCCATTCGATTCTATGAACTTTTGTACACATGTGTTGAAACTTTCAATTGTCGTACCCCTCTGGTACAGTTAGACAAAGCAAATAATAAAAAAATGGTAACTTCAAATAGTCACTATCCGAGTAAAAATCAGATCACCCTGTATTTAAATGAAAAGTATCATTTTCCCTTAATTCAGACATGTTGATTACGGGAAAAATAACTAAAAAATTCCCTAGGCCTTAGTTTTCAAAATAGAAATTTTTATTTTGATTAGAAACCTCTGATGATTTTTTCGCTTTGCCGGCCTATAACTAATGAACGGTAAAAGATACGTTGACGCGCTTTGCGCCATTCGATTCTATGAACTTTTGTACATATGTGTTGAAACTTTCAATTGTCGTACCCCTCTGGTACAGTTAGACAAAGCAAATAATAAAAAAATGGTAACTTCAAATAGTCACTATCCGAGTAAAAATCAGATCACCCTGTATTTAAATGAAAAGTATCATTTTCCCTTAATTCAGACATGTTGATTACGAGAAAAATAACTAAAAAATTCCCTAGGCCTTAGTTTTCAAAATAGAAATTTTTATTTTGACTAGAAACCTCTGATGATTTTTTCGCTTTGCCGGCCTATAACTAATGAACGGTAAAAGATACGTTGACGCGCTTTGTGCCATTCGATTCTATGAACTTTTGTACATATGTGTTGAAACTTTCAATTGTCGTACCCCTCTGGTACAGTTAGACAAAGCAAATAATAAAAAAATGGTAACTTCAAATAGTCACTATCCGAGTAAAAATCAGATCACCCTGTATTTAAATGAAAAGTATCATTTTCCCTTAATTCAGACATGTTGATTACGAGAAAAATAACTAAAAAATTCCCTAGGCCTTAGTTTTCAAAATAGAAATTTTTATTTTGATTAGAAACCTCTGATGATTTTTTCGCTTTGCCGGCCTATAACTAATGAACGGTAAAAGATACGTTGACGCGCTTTGTGCCATTCGATTCTATGAACTTTTGTACATATGTGTTCAAACTTTCAATTGTCGTACCCCTCTGGTACAGTTAGACAAAGCAAATAATAAAAAAATGGTAACTTCAAATAGTCACTATCCGAGTAAAAATCAGATCACCCTGTATTTAAATGAAAAGTATCATTTTCCCTTAATTCAGACATGTTGATTACGGGAAAAATAACTAAAAAATTCCCTAGGCCTTAGTTTTCAAAATAGAAATTTTTATTTTGATTAGAAACCTCTGATGATTTTTTCGCTTTGCCGGCCTATAACTAATGAACGGTAAAAGATACGTTGACGCGCTTTGCGCCATTCGATTCTATGAACTTTTGTACATATGTGTTGAAACTTTCAATTGTCGTACCCCTCTGGTACAGTTAGACAAAGCAAATAATAAAAAAATGGTAACTTCAAATAGTCACTATCCGAGTAAAAATCAGATCACCCTGTATTTAAATGAAAAGTATCATTTTCCCTTAATTCAGACATGTTGATTACGGGAAAAATAATTAAAAAATTCCCTAGGCCTTAGTTTTCAAAATAGAAATTTTTATTTTGATTAGAAACCTCTGATGATTTTTTCGCTTTGCCGGCCTATAACTAATGAACGGTAAAAGATACGTTGACGCGCTTAGCGCCATTCGATTCTATAAACTTTTGTACATATGTGTTGAAACTTTCAATTGTCGTACCCCTCTGGTACAGTTAGACAAAGCAAATAATAAAAAAATGGTTACTTCAAATAGTCACTATCCGAGTAAAAATCAGATCACCCTGTATTTAAATGAAAAGTATCATTTTCCCTTAATTCAGACATGTTGATTACGGGAAAAATAATTAAAAAATTCCCTAGGCCTTAGTTTTCAAAATAGAAATTTTTATTTTGATTAGAAACCTCTGATGATTTTTTCGCTTTGCCGGCCTATAACTAATGAATGGTAAAAGATACGTTGACGAGCTTTGCGCCATTCGATTCTATGAACTTTTGTACATATGTGTTGAAACTTTCAATTGTCGTACCCCTCTGGTACAGTTAGACAAAGCAAATAATAAAAAAATGGTAACTTCAAATAGTCACTATCCGAGTAAAAATCAGATCACCCTGTATTTAAATGAAAAGTATCATTTTCCCTTAATTCAGACATGTTGATTTCGAGAAAAATAACTAAAAAATTCCCTAGGCTTTAGTTTTCAAAATAGAAATTTTTATTTTGATTAGAAACCTCTGATGATTTTTTCGCTTTGCCGGCCTATAACTAATGAATGGTAAAAGATACGTTGACGAGCTTTCGCCATTCGATTCTATGAACTTTTGTACATATGTGTTGAAACTTTCAATTGTCGTACCCCTCTGGTACAGTTAGACAAAGCAAATAAAAAAATGGTAACTTCAAATAGTCACTATCCGAGTAAAAATCAGATCACCCTGTATTTGAATGAAAAGTATCATTTTCCCTTAATTCAGACATGTTGATTACGAGAAAAATAACTAAAAAATTCCCTAGGCCTTAGTTTTCAAAATAGAAATTTTTATTTTGATTAGAAACCTCTGATGATTTTTTCGCTTTGCCGGCCTATAACTAATGAACAGTAAAAGATACGTTGACGCGCTTTGCGCCATTCGATTCTATGAACTTTTGTACATATGTGTTGAAACTTTCAATTGTCGTACCCCTCTGGTACAGTTAGACAAAGCAAATAATAAAAAATGGTAACTTCAAATAGTCACTATCCGAGTAAAAATCAGATCACCCTGTATTTAAATGAAAAGTATCATTTTCCTTTAATTCAGACATGTTGATTACGGGAAAAATAACTTAAATACCCTAGGCCTTAGTTTTCAAAATAGAAATTTTTATTTTGATTAGAAACCTCTGATGATTTTTTCGCTTTGCCGGCCTATAACTAATGAACGGTAAAAGATACGTTGACGCGCTTTGCGCCATTCGATTCTATGAACTTTTGTACATATGTGTTGAAACTTTCAATTGTCGTACCCCTCTGGTACAGTTAGACAAAGCAAATAATAAAAAATGGTAACTTCAAATAGTCACTATCCGAGTAAAAATCAGATCACCCTGTATATAAATGAAAAGTATCATTTTCCCTTAATTCAGACATGTTGATTACGGGAAAAATAATTAAAAAATTCCCTAGGCCTTAGTTTTCAAAATAGAAATTTTTATTTTGATTAGAAACCTCTGATGGTTTTTTCGCTTTGCCGGCCTATAACTAATGAACGGTAAAAGATACGTTGACGCGCTTTGCGCCATTCGATTCTCTGAACTTTTGTACATATGTGTTGAAACTTTCAATTGTCGTACCCCTCTGGTACAGTTAGACAAAGCAAATAATAAAAAAATGGTAACTTCAAATAGTCACTATCCGAGTAAAAATCAGATCACCCTGTATTTAAATGAAAAGTATCATTTTCCCTTAATTCAGACATGTTGAATACGGGAAAAATAATTAAAAAATTCCCTAGGCCTTAGTTTTCAAAATAGAAATTTTTATTTTGATTAGAAACCTCTGATGATTTTTTCGCTTTGCCGGCCTATAACTAATGAACAGTAAAAGATACGTTGACGCGCTTTGCGCCATTCGATTCTATGAACTTTTGTACATATGTGTTGAAACTTTCAATTGTCGTACCCCTCTGGTACAGTTAGACAAAGCAAATAATAAAAAATGGTAACTTCAAATAGTCACTATCCGAGTAAAAATCAGATCACCCTGTATATAAATGAAAAGTATCATTTTCCCTTAATTCAGACATGTTGAACACGGGAAAAATAATTAAAAAATTCCCTAGGCCTTAGTTTTCAAAATAGAAATTTTTATTTTGATTAGAAACCTCTGATGATTTTTTCGCTTTGCCGGCCTATAACTAATGAACAGTAAAAGATACGTTGACGCGCTTTGCGCCATTCGATTCTATGAACTTTTGTACATATGTGTTGAAACTTTCAATTGTCGTACCCCTCTGGTACAGTTAGACAAAGCAAATAATAAAAAATGGTAACTTCAAATAGTCACTATCCGAGTAAAAATCAGATCACCCTGTATTTAAATGAAAAGTATCATTTTCCTTTAATTCAGACATGTTGATTACGGGAAAAATAACTTAAATACCCTAGGCCTTAGTTTTCAAAATAGAAATTTTTATTTTGATTAGAAACCTCTGATGATTTTTTCGCTTTGCCGGCCTATAACTAATGAACGGTAAAAGATACGTTGACGCGCTTTGCGCCATTCGATTCTATGAACTTTTGTACATATGTGTTGAAACTTTCAATTGTCGTACCCCTCTGGTACAGTTAGACAAAGCAAATAATAAAAAATGGTAACTTCAAATAGTCACTATCCGAGTAAAAATCAGATCACCCTGTATATAAATGAAAAGTATCATTTTCCCTTAATTCAGACATGTTGATTACGGGAAAAATAATTAAAAAATTCCCTAGGCCTTAGTTTTCAAAATAGAAATTTTTATTTTGATTAGAAACCTCTGATGGTTTTTTCGCTTTGCCGGCCTATAACTAATGAACGGTAAAAGATACGTTGACGCGCTTTGCGCCATTCGATTCTCTGAACTTTTGTACATATGTGTTGAAACTTTCAATTGTCGTACCCCTCTGGTACAGTTAGACAAAGCAAATAATAAAAAAATGGTAACTTCAAATAGTCACTATCCGAGTAAAAATCAGATCACCCTGTATTTAAATGAAAAGTATCATTTTCCCTTAATTCAGACATGTTGAATACGGGAAAAATAATTAAAAAATTCCCTAGGCCTTAGTTTTCAAAATAGAAATTTTTATTTTGATTAGAAACCTCTGATGATTTTTTCGCTTTGCCGGCCTATAACTAATGAACAGTAAAAGATACGTTGACGCGCTTTGCGCCATTCGATTCTATGAACTTTTGTACATATGTGTTGAAACTTTCAATTGTCGTACCCCTCTGGTACAGTTAGACAAAGCAAATAATAAAAAATGGTAACTTCAAATAGTCACTATCCGAGTAAAAATCAGATCACCCTGTATATAAATGAAAAGTATCATTTTCCCTTAATTCAGACATGTTGAACACGGGAAAAATAATTAAAAAATTCCCTAGGCCTTAGTTTTCAAAATAGAAATTTTTATTTTGATTAGAAACCTCTGATGGTTTTTTCGCTTTGCCGGCCTATAACTAATGAACGGTAAAAGATACGTTGACGCGCTTTGCGCCATTCGATTCTCTGAACTTTTGTACATATGTGTTGAAACTTTCAATTGTCGTACCCCTCTGGTACAGTTAGACAAAGCAAATAATAAAAAAATGGTAACTTCAAATAGTCACTATCCGAGTAAAAATCAGATCACCCTGTATTTAAATGAAAAGTATCATTTTCCCTTAATTCAGACATGTTGAATACGGGAAAAATAATTAAAAAATTCCCTAGGCCTTAGTTTTCAAAATAGAAATTTTTATTTTGATTAGAAACATCTGATGATTTTTTCGCTTTGCCGGCCTATAACTAATGAATGGTAAAAGATACGTTGACGAGCTTTGCGCCATTCGATTCTATGAACTTTTGTACATATGTGTTGAAACTTTCAATTGTCGTACCCCTCTGGTACAGTTAGACAAAGCAAGTAATAAAAAAATGGTAACTTCAAATAGTCACTATCCGAGTAAAAATCAGATCACCCTGTATTTAAATGAAAAGTATCATTTTCCCTTAATTCAGACATGTTGATTACGAGAAAAATAACTAAAAAATTCCCTAGGCCTTAGTTTTCAAAATAGAAATTTTTATTTTGATTAGAAACCTCTGATGATTTTTTCGCTTTGCCGGCCTATAACTAATGAACAGTAAAAGATACGTTGACGCGCTTTGCGCCATTCGATTCTATGAACTTTTGTACATATGTGTTGAAACTTTCAATTGTCGTACCCCTCTGGTACAGTTAGACAAAGCAAATAATAAAAAATGGTAACTTCAAATAGTCACTATCCGAGTAAAAATCAGATCACCCTGTATATAAATGAAAAGTATCATTTTCCCTTAATTCAGACATGTTGATTACGGGAAAAATAATTAAAAAATTCCCTAGGCCTTAGTTTTCAAAATAGAAATTTTTATTTTGATTAGAAACCTCTGATGGTTTTTTCGCTTTGCCGGCCTATAACTAATGAACGGTAAAAGATACGTTGACGCGCTTTGCGCCATTCGATTCTCTGAACTTTTGTACACATGTGTTGAAACTTTCAATTGTCGTACCCCTCTGGTACAGTTAGACAAAGCAAATAATAAAAAAATGGTAACTTCAAATAGTCACTATCCGAGTAAAAATCAGATCACCCTGTATTTAAATGAAAAGTATCATTTTCCCTTAATTCAGACATGTTGATTACGGGAAAAATAACTAAAAAATTCCCTAGGCCTTAGTTTTCAAAATAGAAATTTTTATTTTGATTAGAAACCTCTGTTGATTTTTTCGCTTTGCCGGCCTATAACTAATGAACGGTAAAAGATACGTTGACGCGCTTTGTGCCATTCGATTCTATGAACTTTTGTACATATGTGTTGAAACTTTCAATTGTCGTACCCCTCTGGTACAGTTAGACAAAGCAAATAATAAAAAAATGGTAACTTCAAATAGTCACTATCCGAGTAAAAATCAGATCACCCTGTATTTAAATGAAAAGTATCATTTTCCCTTAATTCAGACATGTTGATTACGGGAAAAATAACTAAAAAATTCCCTAGACCTTAGTTTTCAAAATAGAAATTTTTATTTTGATTAGAAACCTCTGATGATTTTTTCGCTTTGCCGGCCTATAACTAATGAACGGTAAAAGATACGTTGACGCGCTTAGCGCCATTCGATTCTATGAACTTTTGTACATATGTGTTGAAACTTTCAATTGTCGTACCCCTCTGGTACAGTTAGACAAAGCAAATAATAAAAAAATGGTTACTTCAAATAGTCACTATCCGAGTAAAAATCAGATCACCCTGTATTTAAATGAAAAGTATCATTTTCCCTTAATTCAGACATGTTAATTACGGTAAAAATAATTAAAAAATTCCCTAGGCCTTAGTTTTCAAAATAGAAATTTTTATTTTGATTAGAAACCTCTGATGATTTTTTCGCTTTGCCGGCCTATAACTAATGAACGGTAAAAGAGACGTTGACGCGCTTTGCGTCATTCGATTCTATGAACTTTTGTATATATGTATTGAAACTTTCAATTGTCGTACCCCTCTGGTACAGTTAGACAAAGCAAATAATAAAAAAAATGGTAACTTCAAATAGTCAATATCCTAGTAAAAATCAGATCACCCTGTATTTAAATGAAAAGTATCATTTTCCCTTAATTTAGACATGTTGATTACGGGAAAAATAATTAAAAAATTCCCTAGGCCCTAGTTTCCAAAATAGAAATTTTTATTTTGATTAGAAACCTCTGATGGTTTTTTCGCTTTGCCGGCCTATAACTAATAAACTAGTAAAAGATACATTGACGCGCTTAAATGAAAAGTATCATTTTCCCTTAATTGGTATTTATTATTAATCTGTCGGTGTTTAGTTCGAACATTTTGGCGCTGATATCAGAGTTAATGTTATGTAGGTTGGATAGTACAACAACTTTCTACAATCGCTATTTTGTACACGTTGTTTGTTTTCTTTTTGTCTACGTACTTTGATCCATAAAAGTTGCATTACTTCAGTGATTATTCTGAAAATTTGTGAATTTGTTCATCTATTTACCTAAAATCGATTAGTAAAGTTTTCAGTGATGTATCCATTCGTATTTATGACTAAATATATAGCAAAGTTTGAAGGTTAAAATGAGCAAAAGATGCACTTGATTTGTAAGTGTAATTTTATTCATTTAAAGTGCATATATTTGGGGTTTCATATTGTTGCAAATTATCAATAATAGTAAATTCAAACAATATTTCAATTTTAAATTATTTTTATCTGTCAATATTCTTTCTCAAGTAAACTAATGTCAAACGAATTGATAATTTTGTTGTATATTACAATGAATTATTTTCTTTTCAGAAGAAATCATCTAATCTGCATTGTTCCAAACCATTTGAAATAATATCCAGAGTCGAGATATAAATTTAAAAGAGCAGAGAACAGAATCCTATCGGTTCAGAATGTTCAGATACAAATTTAAAAGAACAGAGAATATAATCCTAGCGGTTCAGACAGCAAGAAATCACCAAATGTAAGTGGATATTTATATTTATCTTTTATTTTATATTTCTGTTGTCAATATTTTTTGTTGGAACAGCTAATATTGTTGTTAACGCAACAATACTTTAAAGTCTACGAGTCGAATCGTAGAATAAAAAATTAACTAGTTCAAATCTAGTTATTGGACAATACTATTATTTTATATTTCTGTTGAAATTATTTTTTGTTGGAATAGCTAATATTGTTGTTAACGCAACAATACTTTAAAGTCTACGAGTCGAATCGTAGAATAAGGAATTAACTAGTTCAAATCTAGTTATTGGCCAACACTATTATTTTATATTTCTGTTGTCAATATTTTTTGTTGGAACAGCTAATATTGTTGTTAACGCAACAATACTTTAAAGTCTACGAGTCGAATCGTAGAATAAAAAATTAACTAGTTCAAATCTAGTTATTGGACAATACTATTATTTTATATTTCTGTTGAAATTATTTTTTGTTGGAATAGCTAATATTGTTGTTAACGCAACAATACTTTAAAGTCTACGAGTCGAATCGTAGAATAAGGAATTAACTAGTTCAAATCTAGTTATTGGCCAACACTATTATTTTATATTTCTGTTGTCAATATTTTTTGTTGGAACAGCTAATATTGTTGTTAACGCAACAATACTTTAAAGTCTACGAGTCGAATCGTAGAATAAAAAATTAACTAGTTCAAATCTAGTTATTGGCCAACACTATTATTTTATATTTCTGTTGTCATTATTTTTTGTTGGAACAGCTAATATTGTTGTTAACGCAACAATACTTTAAAGTCAACGAGTCGAATCGTAGAATGAAAAATTAACTAGTTCAAATCTAGTTATTGGTCAATACTTATTATTTTATATTTCTGTTGTCAATATTTTTTGTTGGAACAGCTAATATTGTTGGTAATGCAACAATGCTTTAAAGTCTCTACGAGTTGAATATTAGAATAAAAAATTAACTAGTCAATTCTAGTTATTGGCTAATACTATTATTTATTATTTTATATTTCTGTTGTCATTATAATAGTGCATAGAGAAGATCAAACTTGCATCTATCTTCTCATCACTATTTTCTTACGTGAAATGATGTATAAAATGTTAATATATGAATGTTTATCTTACGTTGTTTGAATGTAGTAACTGGGTGGCCTTCTCTGTACTATTTTTTATGAAATGTGCTTTCGAAATGTCAAATTAAAGAAAATTTCAAATATATTTGTAACCATTTAAATCTGTTGGATAAATTATCGCATTGTACAAGTGTCTTGCGTAATGAATACTCGTTTGCCATACGAAATTGTATCCAACGGTTTTTTAAATGGTTTAAGGAATACCACAAACTAATAATTAATATTTAATAGGAAGACCTTTGTTGGTCTGATGCGTCAAGAAACTTGACAAATTTGGATACAACTTTCGATCTATGGATTTCAACACTGCAGATATTCTGAAGCAGTTTTACAAAAGCTTCTTTAGTTTGCAACTTTAAGGATAGCTGAGCACCAGACAAATCTTCGACGTAGGCGGCCATCGATGGATGAACTGGTATAAAACTTTATTTTTTTCGTAGATGTAACGTTTATAAAATACTATCTTGTACTCATGATCAACCATGAGAACTTACAGTCAAAGGAATATGATTCTATGCCTATTTATTATCTTGTTCTCATACTCAGCCATGAGAACGTATAGTCTAGGGAATATGACTATGCATTACTATTATTTTGTTCTCATACTCAACCATGAGGACTTATAGTCAAAGGAATATGATTATATGCCTAATTATTATCTTGTTCTCATACTCAGCCATGAGAACGTATAGTCTAGGGAATATGACTATGCATTACTATTATTTTGTTCTCATACTCAACCATGAGGACTTATAGTCAAAGGAATATGATTCTATGCCTAATTATTATCTTGTTCTCATACTCAGCCATGAGAACGTATAGTCTAGGGAATATGACTATGCATTACTATTATTTTGTTCTCATACTCAACCATGAGGACTTATAGTCAAAGGAATATGATTATATGCCTAATTATTATCTTGTTCTCATACTCAGCCATGAGAACGTATAGTCTAGGGAATATGACTATGCATTACTATTATTTTGTTCTCATACTCAACCATGAGGACTTATAGTCAAAGGAATATGATTCTATGCCTAATTATTATCTTGTTCTCATACTCAGCCATGAGAACGTATAGTCTAGGGAATATGACTATGCATTATTATTATTTTGTTCTCATACTCAACCATGAGAACTTATAGTCAAAGGAATATGACTATATGCCTAAATATTATCTAGAACTCAAATTCAGTTTTGAGTACTGTAGTAAATTAAATATAACTTTAATAAATGTCCTTATGATATCCAAACAATTTGAAATTGAAATATCGACTATTTATCAATAAAATTAATATCTGGGAACAATTGATTAGCATTTGTCTTTCAGGAATCGGACATCTAGAAGATTTAAAATAATAGTAGCTTTATAAGTGTTAGTATTATTTACGTAAGAATGGCATTGCGCACAATAAAGAGTAAGCTTGTTAGACACGTAATTGAAGTAGTTTTTTTTTTTTGTCACAGTTTATAGAATCGGTTCATAAGGCAACCGTCTGTTGTAACTCTGTTTAGGAAATAATTTGAAATAATGAACATAGTTCGTATACATTAACGTGTGTTTTAACATTTTAGTGTCACGTGATGTATCAATAATGATTGCTTGTGCATTTCTTGATGCAGGAAAAGATAGTTTTATGTCAGCACAGATTATAAAGCGAATTGAACTTGCGCAATGCCATTCGTACGTGAGGAATACTATAGTTTTAAGTTCTTGGAAATGTATTTTCAGGTTTTAATTAAACTTTGGCTCATCGCGCCGTCGAGCAAACACGCGTTTTCTTTAAAAATTAAAAATAAATTGATTAATTTGAAGTGCATCCCGTGGCGATCATCCTAAAATCGTGCGTCTACGGTTGCAGCGGTAACCGTACGCGTGGCTTACCCAGTCGGTAGCTAGGGAGAGTGCTTGGGAAAAGAAAATACGGACGTATCGGGGGATGCTTGCAGGTGGATGGATGAGTGAGTCAGGAAGGAGGTAACAGATTCGAAACTTTGATGTGGGTGTTCGGGTTCCTTATTCAATTAACTTCACACGGTCAGAGGGGCTGGGTAGGTAGGGTTCGTGCGCGATAGCCATAATTGAGTGGACTGATATGTACAACGCACCGTCATGTGAATCCTGTTGTTATGGTGGATCGCTTCACACTTGTGTGAATGTTTCTAGGGACATTAATCCATAGTTGACACAGAAAGCTTTCTTATGGCCTTATGTGCTCTCCTCATCCGGAGGCAACTTAATCATCATTTAATGGTAATGGCAACGAATAGGTAAAGTTTTTGTTTGAATTAACTTTGTTGAGCACACGGGTTAATAACCGCGTTCGGTGTAGGGTATCCGCGAGAGGCGCGGGCGAATGTCTCCGGGAGTAGCTAGGTAGGTTGGCGTGCACCCTAGGTAGTTACATGTGACTGCTACCGTGCTCTCTACCTAGTTCGGTTTGTAGGCCGTAAATGCTTTGCATCGCGTGGGGTCGGCTTAACCCCCTCGTAAACTTCCGTGAGAACCAACAACGGCGTTCGACGCCACGGCGTTCTCACCATTTGCTTAGCTCGTACTCTTTCTCTCTCACACGCCTTTAGCTTAGTTTAATCTAGATATAAGATAGTTCGCGTAGACATAAGATAGCTTAGATATAAGTAGGAAGGGTTGTTTTTGCTTTTCGAGAGAGAGAGAAAAATTAACGTAACTTGACATTTTTAGACTTGCTTTTCTTTGAAATCGTTATTAACGTAAGATAGGCTTTTTTAGATTTGTTTTTCTTTGAAATAGATTTTTAACGTAAGATAGGGTTTTTTGCGCACTTCACTAATTTAATTTGGGGGGGAACTACAATAATTTAAGTTAGATTATAAGTATTATTGTACACGGAACTGTATTTAATAAATGGTATATATAAGGGAACGTGGGTTTGGCATTTAAGGGCGGTGTTTCCCTTATATATACTATTTTTTAAATAAAGGGTTTCGTTTTTAGTTCTAAGATAGTTTTAAAGTTTAAAAAAAAACTCCCCACCGCCACTATCTTCAAGATTGCAGTGCCGATTGGAGACGCAGACCATGGCTTCTTCTTCATTTGTTTAAAATGTATGTACAATAAAACAAACTTTTATTGCGTTTATTTTAAATTAATACCCATGTTCCTTTAGTTGTAAAGTAGGTAGTTTTAGTAAAAAATTGTAATTATTATTAAGTATTTAGACGCGGTCAGGGCAAAGTTAGATTTTAAATATTGTAAACGAAGCTTTGTATTAATAAATATTATATATTTTGGTAAGTGGGAGGTTTGGGTGGTAACAAAATATATAATATAATATAAAGTTTCGGAAACGGTCTTCAACTGAATAAGAAATCTTTGTACCTTTAAAAATGGGAACAAGGAATCTTATTTAGGGACCACCAAGATTTAATCTGTTAAATTAGTATTGTAAACGAAACTCTACTTAATATAGTATTATTTTACCTTAAAACTTAAATAATATTAGTGTAGAGTTTCGTATTAGTTATAAAACTGAAATGTTTGTTACCAAATAAAATTATGGTTATATTATTTGTGTTCAATTCTACTGCATCTTTATTCAGTCACAGAATAAAGATGCAAAATAATTAACAACAAGTAATACAACTATAATAATGATAATTTTATTCGGTAACAAACGTTTTAGTTTTATAACTAAACCATGTTTGACACTGTCATAATTTGTTATTAGATTTGTTGACAAATTTAGTAACAATTGTGAACAGAATTATAACACAAAAGAAACGTAAAAGACATTTGTGTTTAAAAATTCTATTCTGTTCATAGTTATTTCTTACTAAGTTTGTTAACAAATTTGGTGACAATCTTTTAACGTTGCCAAACAGGCTTTAGTTGTAAAATTGAACTGTTTGTTACCAAGTAAAATTATCATTATTCTGATTGTAAATAATATAAACTATTTTGAATCTTTATTTTGTAATAAAAGTAACTTCTATTACAAAATAAAGGTACAAAATAATTAATATTTGCAATAAAAATAATGATAGTTTTACTCGGTAACAAACATTTCAATTTTACAACTAAAGCCTGTTTAGCAACGTTAAAAAATTGTCACCAAATTTGTTAATAAACTTAGTAAGAAATAATTATGAACATTTGTGTTTAAAAATTCTGTTCATAGTTATTTCTCACTAAGTTTGTTAACAAATTTGGTGACAATCTTTTAACGTTGCCAAACAGGCTTTAGTTGTAAAATTGAATTGTTTGTTACCGAGTAAAATTATCATTATTTTGATTGTAAATACCAATTATTTTGTAATAGAAGTTACTTTTATTACAAAATAAAGATTCAAAATAGTTTATAATATTTACAATCAGAATAATGATAATTTTACTTGGTAACAAACAGTTCAATTTTACAACTAAAGCCTGTTTGGCAACGTTAAAAGATTGTCACCAAATTTGTTAACAAACTTAGTAAGAAATAACTATGAACAGAATAGAATTTTTAAACACAAATGTCTTTTACGTTTCTTTTGTGTTATAATTCTGTTCACAATTGTTACTAAATTTGTCAACAAATCTAATAACACTTTATTATAATGTTAAACAGTCTTGTAAGCAATAAACTTTCATTTTTAAGAAAAAGTCTTGTGTAATTTTTAATAATATAAATATATTTGTATTGTTGAAAATTTGATTTTTTTTTCTAAGTCCTCACACGTATGTAGTTTTTAAAACGGCCACCAGGGTGCAGCACCTGCCGTTAAACGGTTCAACTTAGAGTAAATTTAACCCAAAAAAATTTCATTTGTGTACATACGTACGTACATACATCATTTTGGAGTATACCTAATGGGAATTTAACGAATTAAATATGGGACGTTTACTATTACTAAATTTGACGAAAAAAATAGAGTTAAATTCCCAATAGGTATACAACTATTTTAGAGCATTTTCGTACCATTTTAACAACTAAAATTCCCATTGTACACGTCCCATATATAGTCGGTCAAATTCCCAATAGGTATACATCTTTTTTAGAGCATTTTCGTCCCATATTTACCAACTCAAATTCCCAAAGTAGACGTCCCATATTTAATGGGTCAAATTCCCATTAGGTATAACACTAAAATGATGTATGTACGTATGTATGTTCAAAGTGGAGTAGTATTTCTGGTTGCCTACATTTTAGGCGCGAATCTTTTACCAATAGGTGCTGCCCTCTAGCGGCCCTTTTAAGAACTATATACGTGCAGGGGCAGTAAAGGGGTGAAAAAATAAACAATATATATCTTATTATATAATATATTGTACATTAAGGGTAGTTACATGAAATACAACAATGTAAAATACAAATAAACAATAAATACAAGTGAAATTTATACATACTATTATTTAAACATCCCTATTTCTAATTTTTCAGGACAAGGGTAAGTATATCATTTATTTACATAGTATATTAAGGGTAGTTACATGAAATACAACATTGTAAAATACAAATAAACAATAAATACAAGTAAAATTAATACAAACTATTATTTAAACATCCCTATTTCTAATTTTTCAGGATAAGGGTAAGTATATCATTTATTTACATAGTATATTAAGGGTAGTTACATGAAATACAACATTGTAAAATAAAAATAAACAATAAATACAAGTGAAATTTATACAAACTATTATTTAAACATCCCTATTTCTAATTTTTCAGGATAAGGGTAAGTATATCATTTATTTACATAGTATATTAAGGGTAGTTACATGAAATACAACAATGTAAAATACAAATAAACAATAAATACAAGTAAAATTAATACAAACTATTATTTAAACATCCCTATTTCTAATTTTTCAGGGCAAAGGTAATTATATTTATTTATAAAGTACATTAAGGGTAGTTACATGAAATACAACAATTACAAATACAAGTAAAATTTATACACACTATTATTTAAACATCCCTAAGCATATTTTTTTATAAAATACAAATAAAATTATATACAAATTTTATTTAACAACCCGTCATATATTTCAGGGGAAAATACCAGAACAAAGAGACAGGGAAGTATGTAGTTATGCAACATTTATAAAGGAAATAAGACATGAGAAATTTTTAATGTTCATTCATGTTCTACGGATTGTAATTAGTTTAATAGAACTTGTCCGGCCCTTCTAGCTTTTATAGTTTTTGAGATATAATATATTTTTTAAACCTAACTTTACCCAGATTTTGAATCGAAAATTTCTGATGGTATCAGGATAACAGGAATGAAAAGAGTTCTTATATTTTAAATGTGAGACCGGATTCGTGTTCTATGAGTCGTAATTAGTCTAAACAACCCTGTCCGGCCCTTCTAACTTCTGTAGTTTACGAGCTACAACACTTTTCTTAACCCAATTTTTGGGGTCAATGACCAGAATTTACTCAGTTTTTGAATCGAAAATTTTCGATGGTATCAGGATAACAGGAATGAAAAGAGTTCCCATATTTTAAATGTTAGACCGGATTCGTGTACTACGGGTCGTAATTAGTCTAAAAAACCCTGTCCGGCCTTTCTAACTTCTCTAGTTTACAAGCTACAACACTTTTCTTAACCCAATTTTTGGGGTCAACGACCTGAATTTACTCAGTTTTTGAATTGAAAATTTTCGATGGTATCCGGATAACAGGAATGAAAAGAGTTCTCATACTTTAAATGTGAGACCGGATTCTAGTTCTACGGGTCGTAATTAGTCTAAAAAACCATGTCCGGCCTTTCTAGCTTTTATAGTTTTGGAGCTATAACACTTTTTTTAAACCCAATTTTACTCAGTTTTTGAGTCGAAAATTTCTGATGGTATCAGGATAACAGGAATGAAAAGAGTTCTCATATTTTAAATGTAAGATCGGATTCATGTTCTACGGGTCGTAATTAGTCTAAAACACCCTGCCCGGCCCTTCTAACTTCTCTAGTTCACGAGCTACAACACTTTTCTTAACCCAATTTTTGGGGTCAACGACCTGAATTTACTCAGTTTTTGAATCGAAAATTTTCAATGGTATCCGGATAACAGGAATGAAAAGAGTTCTCATATTTTAAATGTGAGACCGGATTCGTGTTCTACGGGTCGTAATTAGTCTAAAAGACCATGTCCGGCCTTTCTAGCTTTTATAGTTTTGGAGCTATAACACTTTTTTTAAACCCAATTTTACTCAGTTTTTGAGTCGAAAATTTCTGATGGTATCCGGATAACAGGAATGAAAAGAGTTCCCATATTTTAAATGTTAGACCGGATTCGTGTACTACGGGTCGTAATTAGTCTAAAAAACCCTGTCCGGCCTTTCTAACTTCTGTAGTTTACGAGCTACAACACTTTTCTTAACCCAATTTTTGGGGTCAATGACCTAAATTTACTCAGTTTTTGAATCGAAAATTTTCGATGGTATCCGGATAACAGAAATGAAAAGAGTTCTCATATTTTAAATGTGAGACCGGATTCGTGTTCTACGGGTCGTGATTAGTCTAAGAAACCTTGTCCGGCCCTTCAACCTTTTGTAGTTTAGGAGATATAAAGCATTTCTTAATTAAAAAGTGTCGCATTTTAAATCGAAAATTTACCATAGTATCTAGGGAACAGGAATGAGAAAGAGTTCTACGTATGGTTATTTTATTGCTTATAGTGCTTAAAAAATAAATAATAAAATTTTGGTATAAACAAAAAAAAATCAAAAAATGTTCGAAAATTTTCAAAAACCCTTATTATAAAAAATGTTGCCCTACGCCCTTCAAACTTTGGTATAATGTAGTTTGACCCCATATTACTCATTCGAATTCCCCTAAGGAACAGCGTTTTAAGGAAAACGCTGAAAACCCAGCCGTTTCCGAGATATGAGCCCTTAAAGTTTTTTAAAGGGACTAACACTTAAATTCGTTAATTTATAGGGCTAAAGGGCCGGAAAATAGCGAATCGGGGGGATTCAAACCCCGCTTTCCATTGGCTTGCACAGATTTGATGAAAACCCTTTGGTTTACAATATATTTGCCCTTCAAGTTTGTGGCGAAGGGCATACGCTAATTCCTCAACTAAAAGAGCTAGAAAATCCGGACAAGTGTTGTTAAACCTACTTGGATCTGCATAAATGAAATCCGTGGTCAAATTTTCCCTAAGGGCTCAAATAAGCCCTTAGCCCTTTATAAAAGGGCGGACTCCTGTCGGATGGTTATTTTCGTACCTAAAGAACTTAATACTAAAAGATAGCATAGAAAAATTCGAAAAATCCGTAAAAATTAGGATATTTCCCTGTCTCTTTTGTTATTACATAGGAAAGGTAAAAAAACTGTTCTTTTATTCATTTATTCTCATAAAAAGTCATTTATTATCTTCATCCAGTGTTGTAGTTACCGTATCCTACTGCTGGGTGTACTAGGCCCTTTGCAAAACCTGTAAAAAAACATAAACATTGTTTATTTTGAGCGCCAAAGTCCAAAAGATATCATAAATAAACACTTAATTAGAGAGGGGGTATTACGTGATAATATTAATATTATGTTTTTAGAAGAAAGACTTCAGTTCCTTTCAGTCTTTGGTGAAGTGAACATCGTGTGCGTGTGAATAATCGTGTAGTGCCATATAGCAACGAAAAAGTTTGAAATTTTTATTGATATCGTTCTCTATTTACATCGTATAGTTCGCGATATATTTTTAAAATGTTAGATTTACCCTATAACTTTTTAAAAATTATTTAAATAACTTTAAATAATTTACAATTTGTTTAAATTTTATAAAAGAAATCTAAATTTAATAAGTTAATAGTGCATTAAATTTAAATGTTCATATGTACATTATTATTTACAAAAAATCTAAGTATTCAAAATTCATTTTAACTTATACAACGTAGGTATTTCTGCTTCTTATTTTTTTAGATATTATTTAAAATGTTGCATAAGTCTCTGTCCTCCCGTTAGTGTTCATTATTTAATCCTTAGTCAAAAGTAAATTGTGTCGTGAGTTAGTTTACTACACGTTTTGCTGTATATGTATTTAAAAAAAAGTCTTTCCTTTTATTAAAATATGTATAATTGTCCGTAAAAGTGTGGTGTATTGTTTTTCTAATACCAAGTGTTATACAAGTTATTCTAATTGGAGTGTTACGTAATATTTACTACAAAGTGTATTCTGATCTGCGAAAATCGCCGATGATGATATATTACAGTGACGATATAACAGCGGATGATGTATTATGAAAATTCACCATAGGTAAGTGTGAACCTTTGATATTACATTTACATATCTTCTAAATTGTTAAACACAAAACAAATGTGTCTGCCAATAACGAATTTTATGTAAAATATAAATTTTTACTTCCCTATTTACTATCTATATTCTTGTAGTAGTGATAAATGAAAATTTGAAACAAAAGTGTGCAAAGAAAATTTGACGAAAATACATTTATTTTAACGCCCTGTAACTCTTAAACCAATCAAAGTTCAAAATTATAATTGAACGTAAATTAAAGAGAATTTTATGTAGATTCCAAATTCATGGCGCAAGTTGCTACCTTTAACCGTGTAGGAGTAATAAATAAGAATGTGAAATAACAACGCATGACAAAGTTTAGTGGAATATACAGTTTAACTCACATTTATATTTCATAGGATTTGAAGTCTGGAAATCAGGCGAACCGGTTCACGACTTCACGATACCGCAGGGGATGGTTTCCTGATCCAACAACGAAATCATGTCCACCAGGTCCGGAGAGAAGCCCCAGGATACTGTAGACACACGAAAGGGTTCTCCAAGTCGCTATGTCTGCGTCTCTTACCACTGGAACGTCGAAAACGTGATCATCTGCAAAAAAAAGAAATGATTTGTTAATAAAGTTATAAATGTAATAACTGTATCTGCACTTTGTGTTTGTATTAATACCATTTTTCTATACATATAATATGTAAAGTTCAAATATCCTATAGAAAAGTATTTGTCAACATTTTAACAATTTTAAAACTTTGCTTATGTATACAAAGATGCATGTGCAAATCAAATATGACACGTAAAAGTTCCTATCTTACTTAGTTTCAGAAATTTTGAGCCCTAAAGTTGGAATTTCCAATTCAAATTTCTGAAACTTAGTATACATACAGAAAACAACCCCCTGAATTCAAATTTGAAAACTGCAAAACCCTATTTCACTTAGTTTTTAACATATTTTACTTTTATCATGGTATACACAAAAGACATTTTCCTATCTTGAAACAAACATGGCAGAAATTTTCTTTTCAGTAATTCGAATTCCTGAAACTTAGTGTACATATAGAAAAACACCCCCTGAATTCAAATTTGAAAACTGCAAGTCGCTATCTCTCTTAGTTTTTAAAATATTTTACTTTTATCATATATATATATATATATATATATATATATATATATATATATATATATATATATATATATATATATATATATATATATACATACATACATACATACATACATACATACATACATACATACATACATACATACATACATACATACATACATACATACATACATACATACATACATACATACATACATACATACATACATACATACATACATACATACATACATACATACATACATACATACATACATACATACATACATACATACATACATACATACATACATACATACATACATACATACATACATACATACATACATACATACATACATACATACATACATACATACATACATACATACATACATACATACATACATACATACATACATACATACATACATACATACATACATACATACATACATACATACATACATACATACATACATACATACATACATACATACATACATACATACATACATACATACATACATACATACATACATACATACATACATACATACATACATACATACATACATACATACATACATACATACATACATACATACATACATACATACATACATACATACATACATACATACATACATACATACATACATACATACATACATACATACATACATACATACATACATACATACATACATACATACATACATACATACATACATACATACATACATACATACATACATACATACATACATACATACATACATACATACATACATACATACATACATACATACATACATACATACATACATACATACATACATACATACATACATACATACATACATACATACATACATACATACATACATACATACATACATACATACATACATACATACATACATACATACATACATACATACATACATACATACATACATACATACATACATACATACATACATACATACATACATACATACATACATACATACATACATACATACATACATACATACATACATACATACATACATACATACATACATACATACATACATACATACATACATACATACATACATACATACATACATACATACATACATACATACATACATACATACATACATACATACATACATACATACATACATACATACATACATACATACATACATACATACATACATACATACATACATACATACATACATACATACATACATACATACATACATACATACATACATACATACATACATACATACATACATACATACATACATACATACATACATACATACATACATACATACATACATACATACATACATACATACATACATACATACATACATACATACATACATACATACATACATACATACATACATACATACATACATACATACATACATACATACATACATACATACATACATACATACATACATACATACATACATACATACATACATACATACATACATACATACATACATACATACATACATACATACATACATACATACATACATACATACATACATACATACATACATACATACATACATACATACATACATACATACATACATACATACATACATACATACATACATACATACATACATACATACATACATACATACATACATACATACATACATACATACATACATACATACATACATACATACATACATACATACATACATACATACATACATACATACATACATACATACATACATACATACATACATACATACATACATACATACATACATACATACATACATACATACATACATACATACATACATACATACATACATACATACATACATACATACATACATACATACATACATACATACATACATACATACATACATACATACATACATACATACATACATACATACATACATACATACATACATACATACATACATACATACATACATACATACATACATACATACATACATACATACATACATACATACATACATACATACATACATACATACATACATACATACATACATACATACATACATACATACATACATACATACATACATACATACATACATACATACATACATACATACATACATACATACTGTAATATATCAAGCAAAAATAATCCCTGGAATATTGTATATAAAATGGCATCTGGTAAGGCTAAACAACCATTTTCTCTTTCAACAATTAAAAAAGAATGCGGGGAATATACTACAGATACGACAAGCACATTAAATAGAATGTTGCAAGAATTTATTCCAGAAGATAGTGAGTGTGATGACAATGATTACCACAAAAAAGTCAGAGTAGATATTAAAACCCCTCCAAATTCAGTAGACGATATTCAAATTCATGAAGATGAGATAGAAGAAATTTTATACAAAATGAATCCAAAAAAAGCTCCAGGTAAGGATGGTATTTCAAGCATAATTCTTTTAAGCACTTTTAGAAAATTTCCAATGTTTTTTACTGAACTATACAACCAATGTTTACAAAGAGGATACATCCCGAAAGAGTGGAAAACTGCAACGATTATTCCAATTATAAAGCCTGGTAGAGAAAATTCAGATGAGGTAGGAAAGTTCCGTCCTATTAGTTTAATAAATACAGGAGGTAAGATATTAGAAAAATTACTAATTAATAGAATTATGAAATATTTGGACTCAAAAAACTTTCTAAACAAAAATCAATTTGGATTTATTCAGCATAGGGGAACTACCGACGCGATTTTGAAAATGAAAAATTTTATTGATGACAGTCTTTTGATAAGAAAATTGTACTTTTAGTCAGTATAGATGTTAAAGGAGCTTTCAATGCAGCATGGTGGCCAGCTATAATGAAAGCATTAAAAGATTTCAATTGCCCTAAAAATTTATACTTTTTAACGCAAAATTACTTTAGTGAAAGGTCTTCAGATTTGGATGTTAATGGAATTAAAATTGTTAAATCGGTTAATAGAGGCTGTCCCCAAGGTTCATGCAGTGGTCCAGGTTTCTGGAATATTCAATATGACTCTTTATTAAATATAAATTTTTCAAGAAACTCTATAGCGATAGCTTTTGCAGACGACTTCATTCTTTTAACAAAAGGAAAATCAATACCTGAGGTAGAAAATGTGGCAAATATTGAAATGGGAAAGATTATGATGTGGGCAAAAAATAACAAAATTGAATTTAATGAACAAAAATCTCAAATAATGTTGGTGACTAGGAAAAGATCTTTAAATAAAGAAAAAGTAAACATCTTTCTTAACTATAAATTGCTGCAGCAAACCACTACTATAAAATATTTAGGTATATTAATAAACAATAAATTCTGCTTTGACGAACATATTAAATATATGACAGAAAAGTGCAGCAAACTAATACATATTTTATCAAAGTCGGCAAAAGTTTCCTGGGGTTTACGACAAGAAGCTCTTAACACAATTTACAAGGGTGCCATAATACCAATTTTATCCTATGGTTTACCAATTTGGAAATCTGCTTTGCAAAAAGAAGTAAATAAAAGGAAAATAAGGAGAGTACAACGACTAATGAATATTAAAATTTTGAAGGGATATAGGTCTATTTCTTATGATGCGTCTTGCGTACTTTCGGGTAATTTACCAATTTTAATTAAATTAGATGAAATTTTAAGAATTTATGAAAAAACAAAAGAATATGCAGAAAGAAATGTAAGTAACGCAGTTGACAGTATAACAGTGAAAAGAATAGTGGCTAGAGAAGAAAGAGTTGTCAGTGAAAATATGTGGCAACGTGAATGGTCCCAAAGTATTAAAGGTTCTACAACAAAAATGTTTTTCCCCAATATAAACAATAGACTTAAAATCAAGTTACCATATTCCCCAAAATTAACAACTCTCTTAAGTGGACATGGAAAAATTAAAAGTTATCTTTACAAATACAAAATAACAGAGAATGCAGAATGTAAGTGCGGCAATGACAACCAAACAGTGTATCATATAATTTTTGAGTGCGTATTGTTGAAAAGTGAACGTGCGAATTTGAAAATCTCAATTTTAAGAAAAGGTGGAAGTTGGCCCTGCACATATACTGATCTTATTGAAAAATACTTACAAAATTTTATAAAATTTGTTAACAGTTTAGATTTTGATAGTTTAGTTATTTAATTAGTAAATAGTATGTATATATGTTAAAAATATTTAAAAAATGTATTGTTAACCATGTTAATTAGTTGTAACACAAAATGTAAAATAGTATATTTAAAGCATGTAATATTTGTTAATGGAGCATGCTGAAATAAAGTCATATTAAAAAAAAAAAAAAAAAAAAAAAAAAAAAAAAAAAAAAAAAAATACATACATACATACATACATACATACATACATACATACATACATACATACATACATACATACATACATACATACATACATACATACATACATACATACATACATACATACATACATACATACATACATACATACATACATACATACATACATACATACATACATACATACATACATACATACATACATACATACATACATACATACATACATACATACATACATACATACATACATACATACATACATACATACATACATACATACATACATACATACATACATACATACATACATACATACATACATACATACATACATACATACATACATACATACATACATACATACATACATACATACATACAT
Organism: Ophonus ardosiacus; assembly: GCA_943142095.1. NCBI lineage: Eukaryota > Metazoa > Arthropoda > Insecta > Coleoptera > Carabidae > Ophonus > Ophonus ardosiacus. The sequence goes on from OW964840.1 coordinate 14,081,215, forward strand.
ACATACATACATACATACATACATACATACATACATACATACATACATACATACATACATACATACATACATACATACATACATACATACATACATACATACATACATACATACATACATACATACATACATACATACATACATACATACATACATACATACATACATACATACATACATACATACATACATACATACATACATACATACATACATACATACATACATACATACATACATACATACATACATACATACATACATACATACATACATACATACATACATACATACATACATACATACATACATACATACATACATACATACATACATACATACATACATACATACATACATACATACATACATACATACATACATACATACATACATACATACATACATACATACATACATACATACATACATACATACATACATACATACATACATACATACATACATACATACATACATACATACATACATACATACATACATACATACATACATACATACATACATACATACATACATACATACATACATACATACATACATACATACATACATACATACATACATACATACATACATACATACATACATACATACATACATACATACATACATACATACATACATACATACATACATACATACATACATACATACATACATACATACATACATACATACATACATACATACATACATACATACATACATACATACATACATACATACATACATACATACATACATACATACATACATACATACATACATACATACATACATACATACATACATACATACATACATACATACATACATACATACATACATACATACATACATACATACATACATACATACATACATACATACATACATACATACATACATACATACATACATACATACATACATACATACATACATACATACATACATACATACATACATACATACATACATACATACATACATACATACATACATACATACATACATACATACATACATACATACATACATACATACATACATACATACATACATACATACATACATACATACATACATACATACATACATACATACATACATACATACATACATACATACATACATACATACATACATACATACATACATACATACATACATACATACATACATACATACATACATACATACATACATACATACATACATACATACATACATACATACATACATACATACATACATACATACATACATACATACATACATACATACATACATACATACATACATACATACATACATACATACATACATACATACATACATACATACATACATACATACATACATACATACATACATACATACATACATACATACATACATACATACATACATACATACATACATACATACATACATACATACATACATACATACATACATACATACATACATACATACATACATACATACATACATACATACATACATACATACATACATACATACATACATACATACATACATACATACATACATACATACATACATACATACATACATACATACATACATACATACATACATACATACATACATACATACATACATACATACATACATACATACATACATACATACATACATACATACATACATACATACATACATACATACATACATACATACATACATACATACATACATACATACATACATACATACATACATACATACATACATACATACATACATACATACATACATACATACATACATACATACATACATACATACATACATACATACATACATACATACATACATACATACATACATACATACATACATACATACATACATACATACATACATACATACATACATACATACATACATACATACATACATACATACATACATACATACATACATACATACATACATACATACATACATACATACATACATACATACATACATACATACATACATACATACATACATACATACATACATACATACATACATACATACATACATACATACATACATACATACATACATACATACATACATACATACATACATACATACATACATACATACATACATACATACATACATACATACATACATACATACATACATACATACATACATACATACATACATACATACATACATACATACATACATACATACATACATACATACATACATACATACATACATACATACATACATACATACATACATACATACATACATACATACATACATACATACATACATACATACATACATACATACATACATACATACATACATACATACATACATACATACATACATACATACATACATACATACATACATACATACATACATACATACATACATACATACATACATACATACATACATACATACATACATACATACATACATACATACATACATACATACATACATACATACATACATACATACATACATACATACATACATACATACATACTTACATACATACATACATACATACATACATACATACATACATACATACATACATACATACATACATACATACATACATACATACATACATACATACATACATACATACATACATACATACATACATACATACATACATACATACATACATACATACATACATACATACATACATACATACATACATACATACATACATACATACATACATACATACATACATACATACATACATACATACATACATACATACATACATACATACATACATACATACATACATACATACATACATACATACATACATACATACATACATACATACATACATACATACATACATACATACATACATACATACATACATACATACATACATACATACATACATACATACATACATACATACATACATACATACATACATACATACATACATACATACATACATACATACATACATACATACATACATACATACATACACACAAAAGACATTTTCCTATCTTGAAACAAACATAAGAGAATTTTATATCAGTAATTCGAATTGCTGAAACTTAGTGTACATATAGAAAAACACCCCCTGAATTCAAATTTGAAAACTGCAAGTTGCTATCTCACTTAGTTTTCAAAATATTTTACTTTTATCATGGTATACACAAAAGACATTTTCCTATCTTGAAACAAACATGACAGAATTTTTTTTCAGTAGTTCGAATTAATGAAACTTAGTGTACATATCGAAAAACACCCCTTGAATTCAAATTTGAAAACTGCAAGTTGCTATCTCACTTAGTTTTTAAAATATTTTACTTTTATCATGGTATACACAAAAGACATTTTCCTATCTTGAAACAAACATAAGAGAATTTTATTTCAGTAATTCGAATTCCTGAAACTTAGTGTACATATAGAAAAACACCCCCTGAATTCAAATTTGAAAACTGCAAGTCGCTATCTCTCTTAGTTTTTAAAATATTTTACTTTTATCATATATATATATATATATATATATATATATATATACATACATACATACATACATACATACATACATACATACATACATACATACATACATACATACATACATACATACATACACACAAAAGACATTTTCCTATCTTGAAACAAACATAAGAGAATTTTATTTCAGTAATTCGAATTGCTGAAACTTAGTGTACATATAGAAAAACACCCCCTGAATTCAAATTTGAAAACTGCAAGTTGCTATCTCACTTAGTTTTCAAAATATTTTACTTTTATCATGGTATACACAAAAGACATTTTCCTATCTTGAAACAAACATGACAGAATTTTTTTTCAGTAGTTCGAATTAATGAAACTTAGTGTACATATCGAAAAACACCCCTTGAATTCAAATTTGAAAACTGCAAGTTGCTATCTCACTTAGTTTTTAAAATATTTTACTTTTATCATGGTATACACAAAAGACATTTTCCTATCTTGAAACAAACATAAGAGAATTTTATTTCAGTAATTCGAATTCCTGAAACTTAGTGTACATATAGAAAAACACCCCCTGAATTCAAATTTGAAAACTGCAAGTCGCTATCTCTCTTAGTTTTTAAAATATTTATATATATATATATATATATATATATATATATATATATATATATATATACAAAAGATATTTTCCTATCTTGAAACAAACATAAGAAAAATTTTTTTCAGTAATTCGAATTCCTGAAACTTAGCATACATTCAGAAAACAATCCCCTGAGTATAAATTTGAAAAGGTCCCTAACTTAATTTTTTTTTTTTCGTCAATGATAGCACCCTTTCTATCAACCCTAAAGTTCATAAATTATATTTCGCGTTGTTTACAAATACTAATTCAAAAAAATCATACGAGCGACTACAAAATTATGTAATATATAGACCAATTATAAGTTATACTCATTATTTTGATTGTTGACTACCATTTTTTTTATTATTGTTATCTAATGCCTAACTGTTACATAGATCAATTTTGTCAGTTTGTCAGTTTCATTGTTACAGTGCTAGTGAACAGACGTGTGGTGTGCTCGTGTACTGTGCCTTCGAGGACGACTTCCTAGTGCCTGGAAAGGACTTTTGGACATCTTCTAGACTTGTACATACTTAGGGAAATAATTTATTCATAGTAAGTTTTTTTTATTTTATTTTTAAACTACTTTTAGTAACCATAATTGGATATATCAGCCATTATTTCTAACGACTATTTCGGGTATATATATATATATATACAGGTGTAAATTTTAAAACGGGTCATAGGGCTATAACATAGAAAAACAGTTTTTTAGACGCCAAAAGTTTCTATATTAATTTATTGAAAAAGTAATTAGTGCATATTATAAAGAAAAAAATTACGATTTTTTTAATACCAAACACATTACATTTCTGTTTCATATCAAACCAGAAAATAAATTAAAAAAATTGTACAATTAAGAAAAAATAACGATAGCCATGAAAATGACAGTAACAAAACATTGTCATCTTTTAATAACATGATAGGGGACAATTAAAGATTAAAGTTATTAATTTATGAACTAATATAAAATAACATAAAATAAAGAAAACACTGGGATATTTATTTAAGAAACAAATATGTTTATTGTAATTGGTATTTACAAATTAAAGATGATCTACATGCAGTAGCGTAACTAAGGGGGGGTTAGGTGGGTGCGCTCACCCCCCTGTAAAGATTTTCAAGATATAGGCGCCTTTTTCAATAATTTAATTAAAATCACTAATATTTTTTTTTTTAAATTTGAATTTATAAATAAAAAAAGTTATTAATACAATCTACAATCCTTTTCATCCTAATATTTTAATATACCTATTAATTTTAACAACATAAATATATTAAATAGTAAGTTTAATTAGTTTTATTTGTTGAATACTATTTTCTTTTTCACATCGCCACATCGGCAAGACACAAGTTGCAATGCAGGCGTCTGGCGTGTTTTCTATGCTTCTGTCTACTGTATAATATCTTCTATGCTGTTTTATTAAGTTCAAAATATCATTTTAATAATGAGTTCAATTAAGAAAAAGATGTCCGGATGGCAGAGACAAAAGAGAGTACAAAAGGTGTTCTTAAAATAAATACTGTTTTTACCAGTAATAATTCAGACACAATTCGGAAGTTTGTAAAAAGAGCAACGATTAACCCTGGTGTTGGATGAATTTAAGAAACTCAAAACTCGTAGGTTAAACTTTTAATTATATTATACCATAAAAAATATATTTTTTTTACTAAGGTTATATAACTGATGTTCATTTTTTTATATTTTACTTTAAATAAATTACGAATTTATTATGGCGCCTTTTCACTGAGAAAAAACCCGCCTGTGGATTTTCCTAGTTACGCCACTGTCTACATGTAATAAGAAATAAGTTATAAGAAACGAGAAAAACTGCAAACTACAAGGGAAAAATAATTTGTATTTTCTTCATGGGACAAATTATCCATGATTTCTTGTTAATAAGACGAAAATAATAATAATTTAACAAATAATGTCCAAAAAAAGTTTATCAATGACAGTCTTGTCAAAAATAGTTTTGTTTTGTTTCTGTCAGTTTCAAGGCTAATAATATTTTTTCTTAATTGTGCAAATTTTTAAATATATTTTCTGGCTTTATATGAAACAAAAATGTAATGTGTTTGATGTCAAAAAATTCGTAATTTTTTTCTTTATAATATGCCCTAATTCTTTTTTCAATAAATTAATATAGAAACTTTTGGCGTCTAAAAAAACTGTTTTTCTATGTTATAGCCCTATGACCCGTCTTAAAATTTACACCCTGTATATATATATATACAGGGTGTCTCTTAAATAGGGGGACATGGCTTAACCACAGATTCCTGAGGCTAAAATAAGACGATTTAACCAAACTTGCTTCTACCGGAAAGTGTACCATTTAGCCAGAAATCGGCTTCAAAGTTCTTCGAAAAAAAATTAATTTTGCTTATAATAATCGGACGCTTTATTCGATTTGGATGAAATTTGGTATGACTGTTTATATGGTTATAGGTCATCTTTTAAGGTGATACTTGTTATTATTAGTGAACCACTAGTGTATAAAACTTTGGTCTCCCAACATTAATTAGACCGTAACTTTTTAATGGCAATGCGGAAAATGTGAAATTATTTTTCTTCAGAAAGATACATTTAATAGTAAACTTTTGTCTCTCTGTGTAATTTGTGATATCTGTTACGGTTCACACAGAAAAAAATAAAATCTGAGTGCCTGCACTGCTAAATTTTTAAAATAAATTTAATCTAGCAGTCTATCCAAATGTCAAACAAGTAATTTTTAATGACAGTAACAACTGTTTTACGGGTTGTCAAAAATTTTCTTCGCAATATTCTAAAATTATTAACATCCGTGTGTTCGGCCTAATAGTATTTTACTACCATTATTATAAATAAGACGATTACATTATCTTAGCTTACTTCTAAACAAGTTGTGAAGATTGACAACTCGTTACTGTCATTAAAAATTACTTGTTTGACATTTGGATAGACTGCTAGATTAAATTTATTTTAAAAATTTAGCAATGCAGACACTCAGATTTTATTTTTTTCTGTGTGAACCGTAACAGATATCACAAATTACACAGAGAGACAAAAGTTTACTATTGAATGTATCTTTTTGAAGAAAAATATTTTCACGTTTTCGGAATTGCCATTAAAAAGTTACGGTCTAATTAATGTTGGGAGACCTAAGTTTCATACACTAGTGGTTCACTAATAATAACAAGTATCACCTTAAAAGATGACTTATAACCATATAAACTGTCATACCAAATTTCATCCAAATCGAATAAAGCGTCTGAATATTATAAGCAAAATTAATTTTTTTTCGATGAACTTTGAAGCAGAATTCTGGCTAAATGGTACACTTTCCGGTAGAAGCAAGTTTGGTTAAATCGTCTTATTTTAGCCTCAGGAATCTGTGGTTAAGCCATGTCCCCCTATTTAAGAGACACCCTGTATATATATATATATATATATATATATATATATATATATATATATATATATATATATATATACCGTGAGTATTTTTTAACGTGAAACATTGGGTTTGTCACATCCATGGTTACGACTTGACATTTGATTGACAGCAATGTATTTGCCCGTTCCATTTAAAATGAAACATAGGGAACGAATTTGACATTTGATAAAACGTCAATAGAGGTTAATTTTGTTCAAATAATTATAACTGCATTCTAAATTAAAATTAGTTTTAGAAAAAATATAGTGTGCATCTTGTGCGCGAGTGGTCTGACTCGGCTAAATTTCTTACAATATTTAAATATAATACTTCTGTCAGATTCGTTCCCTATGTTTCATTTTAAATGGAACGGGCAAATACATTGCTGTCAATCAAATATCAAGTCGTAACAATGGAAGTGAAAAACTCAATGTTTCACGTTAAAAAATACTCACGGTATATATATATATATATATATATATATATATATATATATATATATATATATTTATGTATGTATATATATATATATATATATATTTATGTATGTATATATATTTATATATGTATGTATGTATGTATGTATATATATTTATATATGTATGTATGTATGTATGTATGTATGTATATATATTTATATATGTACGTATGTATGTATGTATGTATATGTATGTATATATATATACATACATACATACATACATACATACATACATACATACATACATATATATACTTTATACTTGAATTATAATTGTTGATGTTGTGTGGAAAAGAATTTGAATTAATTTAGAGTTATTTATAGTGTTACTACCATACACAAATATAATATATTATTGGACGTACTATATATTTTACTACAAATACTATATATTTAAATAATTAAAAATTTAAATATTCTTTTCAATATTGAATTTCTCACACTTACTGTCATATTAGGTATTTTATTTTCAATAATTAAAAACGAGTGAAACAATTCTAAGACCATCCATATTATTATCTGTAACCACTAATCCAAATATTATTTCGATTATACTTTTATTGTTACAGAAACATGTAACAGAGATGAATTACAATCCTTGCCAAGCCGTAGAAGGATGTGAGTGAGTTGCAGGATATCTATCCTGATTTCAGCGTTGGAGATGATCATATTGTTGCAGAGCATCACGCTGAAGACACCCCAACATGTTTTGGTACCTCTCAAGACTTATTTATAAAATTTATGTAAATAAATAAATAAATAAAAGTTATCCTCCTAAATATTATGTACTCGTATAACTATTATATGGCAAGAAAAATTGGCACATAATCAATTCATATCATTATGCAACACATATATCTTCATTGTCATATATTTAACAGTTCATTATATAAGATATTCACATATCATACATCCATGCACACATACTATTTAAAAGGAACAGGAAATCAGAAAACTAAGTTCAAATATTTCCTACTGAAATTTAACTCTGTATCCGGCGATTTAAATTTCTAAAACTATGTATACATATTTGATACAATCCCCGGAATTCAAATTTGAAAACTGCAAATCGCTATCTCACTTAGTTTTTAATTTATTTTATTTTTATCATGGTATACACAATAGACAATTTAGCTATCTTGAAACAAACATGACTGAATATTTTTTCAGCAATTCGAATTCCTGCAATATTACGTAGCTGTAGAAAACAACTATTTCACTTAGTTTTTCAATAATTTCATTTTGAAGTTATACAGGATGGTCGGATTTTTAGTGGGCAACTGAATATTTAAAGTTACCAATGTTTTCATTTTTGCTTACTCTTACTATACTAGCTACACACGGTTATTCAAAATTGGTAAACATATGTAAAAATGGCGCAACGCATGTCAATGTAGCTTTTACAATTCATTAGTTATAGGCCGTAAAGTTCAAAATATATTGTCAATTTCCATTAAAAATGAAAATTTATATTTTGGAAACTAAGGCTTACAGAATCTTTTAAATATTTTTCCCGTAATCAGCATGCTTGAATTAAGAGAAAATGATACTTTCCATTTAAATACAGGGTGGTCGGATTTTTACTGGACTACTGAATTGTTTAAAGTTACCATTTTTTCATTTTTTGCTTACTATTACTATACAAGCTACACACGGTTATTCAAAATTTGTAAACATATGTAGAAATGTCCATAGAATCGAATGGCGTAACGCCCGTTAATGTATCTTTAACCATTCATTAGTTATAGGCTGTCAAAGTCAAAATACATTGTCAATTTTGCATTAAAAATAAAAATTTCTATTTTGGAAACTAAGGCCTAGGGATTTTTTTCATTATTTTTCCCGTAATCAGCATGCTTAAATTAAGAGAATATGATACTTTCCATTTAAATACAGGTGGTCGGATTTTTACTGGACTACTGAATTGTTTAAAGTTATCATTTTTTCTATTTTGCTTACTCTTACTATACTAGCTAGACACGATTATTCAAAATTGCTAAACATTATGTAGAAATGTCCATAGAATTGAATGGCGCAATGCCCGTCTAACTTAATTTTTTTTTCGTCAATGAATAGCACCCTTTCTATCAACCCTAAAGTTCATAAATTATATTTCGCGTTGTTTACAAATACTAATTCAAAAAAATCATACGAGCGACTACAAAATTATGTAATATATAGACCAATTATAAGTTATACTCATTATTTTGATTGTTGACTACCATTTTTTTTATTATTGTTATCTAATGCCTAACTGTTACATAGATCAATTTTGTCAGTTTCATTGTTACAGTGCTAGTGAACAGACGTTCGTGTGGTGTGCTCGTGTACTGTGCCTTCGAGGACAACTTCCTAGTGCCTGGAGAGGACTTTTGGACATCTTCAAGACTTGGAATTACTTAGGGAAATAATTTATTCATAGTAAGTTTATTTATTTTATTTTTAAACTACTTTTAGTAACCATAATTGGATATATCAGCCATTATTTCTAACAACTATTTCGGGTATATATATATATATATATATTAAAAATTTAAATATTCTTTTCAATATTGAATTTCTCACACTTACTGTCATATTAGGTATTTTATTTTCAATAATTAAAAACGAGTGAAACAATTCTAAGACCATCCATATTATTATCTGTAACCACTAATCCAAATATTATTTCGATTATACTTTTATTGTTACAGAAGCATGTAACAGAGATGAATTACAATCCTTGCCAAGCCGTAGACGGATGTGAGTGAGTTGCAGAAGGATATCTATCCTGATTTCAGCGTTGGAGATGATCATATTGTTGCAGAGCATCACACTGAAGACACCCCAACATGTTTTGGTACCCCTCAAAACTTATTTATAAAATTTATGTAAATAAATAAATAAAAGTTATCCTCCTAAACATTATGTACTCGTATAACTATTATATGGCAAGAAAAATTGGCACATAATCAATTCATGTCATTATGCAACACATATATCTTCATTGTCATATATTTAATAGTTCATTACATAAGAAATTCACATACCATATATCTATGCACACATACTATTTAAAAGGAACAGGAAATCATAAATTAAGTTCAAATATTTCCTACTGTAATTTAACTCTGTATCCGGCGATTCAAATTTCTAAAACTATGTACACATATTTGAAACAACCCCCGGAATCCAAATTTGAAAACTGCAAATCGCTATCTCACTTAGTTTTTAATTTATTTTATTTTTATCATGGTATACACAATAGATAATTTAGCTATCTTGAAACAAACATGATAATAATTTCATTTTAAAGTTATACAGGATAATCGGATTTTTAGTGGGCAACTGAATATTTAAAGTTACCATTTTTTTATTTTTGCTTACTCTTACTATACTAGCTGGACATGATTATTCAAAATTGGTAAACATATGTAGAAAAGTCCATAGAATCGAATGGCGCAACGCATGTCAATGTAGCTTTTACAATTCATTAGTTATAGCCCGTCAAAGTCAAAATATATTGTCAATTTCCATTAAAATTGAAAATTTTTATTTTGGAATATAAGGCCTACCGAATTTTTTAAATATTTTTCCCGTAATCAGCATGCTTGAATTAAGAGAAAATGATGCTTTCCATTTAAATAAAGGCTGGTCGGATTTTTATTGGTCTACTGAATTGTTTAAAGTTACCATTTTTTTCATTTTTGCTTACTCTTACTATACTAGCTACATAAGGTTATTCAAAATTGGTAAATATATGTAGAAATGTCCATAGAATCGAATGGCGTAACACATGTTAATGTATCTTTAGCCATTCATTAGTTATAGGCCGTCAAAGTAAAAAAATATTGTCAATTTTGAATTAAAAATAAAAATTACTATTTTGGAAACTAAGGCCTAGAGATTTTTCTCCTTATTTTTCCCGTAATCAGCTTGAATTAAGAGAAAACGATACTTTCCATTTAAATACAGGATGGTGGGATTTTTACTGGTCTACTGAATTGTTTAAAGTTACCATTTTTTTCATTTTTGCTTACTCTTACTATACTAGCTAGACACTGTTATTCAAAATTGGTTAACATATGTAGAAATGTCCATAGAATCGAATGGCGTAACGCCCGTTAATGTATCTTGAACCATTCATTAGTTATAGACCGTCAAAGTCAAAAAATATAGTCAATTTTGCATTAAAAATAAAAATTTCTATTTTGGAAACTAAGGCCTAGAGATTTTTTTCATTATTTTTGCCGTGATCAGCATGCTTGAATTAAGAGAAAATGATACTTTCCATTTAAATACAAGGTGGTCAGATTTTTATTGGACTACTGAATTGTTTAAAGTTACCATTTTTTTCATTTTTGCTTACTCTTACTATACTAGCTAGACGCGGTTATTCAAAATTGGTAAACACATGTAGAAATGTCCATAGAATTGAATGGCGCAACGCCCGTCAATGTCGCTTTAACCATTCATTAGTTATAGGCCGTCGAAAGTCAAAAAATATTGTCAATTTCCATTAAAAATAAAGCCTAGAGATTTTTTTCATTATTTTTTTCTTAATTAGCGTGTACGAATTAAGGGAAAATAGTCGGACTTTTAGTGAACTACATACAGTATTATATTGTTTAATTTAATTTTACAGGGGTAGTTTTCATCAAAACGAAGATTTAACAGCTAATCCCCATGCGCGAGATTACAAGAAATATCTACTACAATGTAACTCACCATTGTTGAGTGCTTCAGGTTACAATGTCGGGACTCCAAGTCGCTAAGTCTGCAACACCAGGATGTCGGCTTTTCACACGGCTGCATCTGAAAAGGACAGACATATTTAATTAAATGGTACAATAAAAAAATGTAATTTTGTATTTTGTGTACTCAATTTTTTTCGCGCTACTTCTACATTCATAAAATTCAAAACACCCTGAACGAATTACATAATACATAAAAAATAATTATTATTTATAATGACTCATTATTATTTAATTGTTGACTTGTATTTCTACGGGGTAAATTATTTAACACCCTACTATTACATGGATTAATTCTTTCAGTTTGTTTGTTACAGTGCTAGTGTAAAGACGTGTGTGTAGTGTGCTGGTGTACTGTGACCACGAGGACGACTTCCTGGTGCTTGGAGAGGACGTTAGGATACCTGCAGGACTTGGAGTTATATCCATAGATTTCATTTATTCAAAGTGAGTTTTTTTTGCTTTTCTAATATTTTAGAGTTGTTTTCTTATTTGATACATTAACCATTACTTTGGAGGGATTATACTAGTACAGATACAAGATATAAGCTATATTTAAATAATTGTTCGCATATCGAAAATAGTTTGCATTAATTGATAATTATTTAATATTTCTACCACATACAATCTTCTAACATTTTATTTTGTAAATACTATTTATAAAGCACCTCATAAAGTTTTACGGCACAGAAATGAAAAAAAAAAATGTTTTCTAATGTTAAATATCTATGTCAGGAATTGTGTTCACCTGTATATAATTTATCATATCATTGTATGTCCTATATATTTTACTACACATATTTTGTTCCATATATACGTAATTATGAATGTGTATGATAATACAACAAATGGTAACGTCATTTTTTTTGTGAAATTACGTAACATTACTCATTATTAAAATACTTTTATATCGTACACATTATGCGTTATAATCTATAATCAATCGATTGAAATATTTATAAATTCTTTTGTATTATTGAATATCTCACTTTCTTTGACATTAATATATTTTCTTAAATAATAATTACATAAACTTAAACAATTCTTAATAATCTACGAATAAAATCATATTAGTTTCTATGACCATTAACCTCTAATTCATATTTGTTACTTTCGAGTATATTTTCTATTGTTGCAGAAAGATAAGCTGTGCACTTAAACAGACGATACTGCAGATGTACCCGAGCGAGTTGCAGTTCATGAATCCTGATGTCCGCATTGGAGATGGTCACCCTGTTGCAGAGAATCGCACCCCAAAATAACCCCAACATGGATTTTGTACACCCCAAGTCATATTTATCAAATTTATGTAAATAAATAAATAAATAAATAAAACCACCTCACACCTATAAAATACTTATATGATATAACCATTTAACGTGAAAAATCATCTACTCTACTAATAAAAACTTTATGAACAAATGTCTAAGACACTCATACATATAAGCATATTTAAATGATAGTATATTCATGACATTACACTATTCACATATTTTCATTTTCATAATTTTATTTCAACATCTCAAAGCTTATTACGTTAGGTTCACATACATCACAAACACATATTACATACATATTATTTGAAGGGTACAAGAAACGAAAGAGCTAAGTCTAAACATTACTGATTTTTGTCAGCGAATCATACATTTGAAAAGTACAAAGGGTTATTTCTCTTAGTTTACGAGATATTAATTTTTAAACTTGCTATTTTCAATAGAGATGTACTCGTCTTGAAACTAGCATTACTGAAAACTCTTTCAGCGATTCATATAGTCTCAAATTAAGTCTACCATTTAGTAAATAAATTCCTTAATATCACTTTGAAAAGTACAAGTCGTTATATCTCTTAATTTTCGTGATATTCATTTCTAAAGTTACTATTTTCATTTAACATATCCAAATTTGAAAACTGTAAGTAGCTATTTCTCTGTTTTCATGTTATTCACTTTCAAAGTTAATCTTTTCAATAAACATGAATGTCGTTATATAAACATTAATTTAAAAAATCAGCGATTTAAACCTTTCGAAATTAAGTATACATATAGTAAATGACTCCCTATATTTAAATTTGGAAAGTGTAAGTACCTATTTCTCTTAGTTTTTCTTTTATATTCATTGTCAAAATTGCCACTTTCAATAAACATATACGACGTATAATATGTAAACATTACTGAAATTGTTTTCAGTGATTGAAACATTTTGAAATTATATATATATAATACTATACATATAGAAAATTACCCTCTATATACAAATTTAAAAAGTACGAGACGCTATTTTCTTAGTTTTCATGGTATTAAATTTCGAAGTTGTTATTTTTAATAAACATGTACACGTTTTGAAATAAACATTATTGAAAAAAATTCAGTCAAGTCACTTTTTCCTTTAATTTTTCATATACTCAAGTACTGAAATTACGTTTGCATATAGAAAATAATCCTCCAAATACAAATAAGATTAGGATAATTCGCTATCACTCTTAGTTATTGAAGTATTTAATTTTAAAGTTACTATGCACAATATATGAATCACATGGATATCTCGAAACTATATAAGTAATTGGGACTTAGCTCTATTTTTCTGTACCATCATTTGCATGCCGTACATACATAAGAGGACATACTTGTAATCTAATACTCTGACCGTTCTAAATAAAACATATTTAAGGAAGAACCTAATTTTTATTATAATATTTAAAATACACTTCATAATGAATTCGCACATTGCAAAATAGATCTAGAGCGGAAAATGATACTTTACACACATACTTTTACTACGTCCGTTGAAAAAGATGATAAAAACATCTAATTTGAAACTATCACAAATTAATTATCTCTCCTGTAAGAATGACGTAATAAGAGTTTGGACGTAATTAAAAACATTACAATTTAAACTTCGAAATGCATTAATTAAGATATAAAACTGACAAATTGATACATTATCCCTATTTATATAGATCACAAAATTTTGGGCCTCATATTTCGATTCCACAGAGTTAACCAATATTTTAACATCTACTTTTTTGATACAATTTAAAACAAATACAGCTAATAGTTCAAATATATTTTATATATTGTTTCACGATTGAAAATTTATTAAACTTCATTTTCATATTCAACAATTGAATTAGAAAAACCATCTAAAAATTTTCTTTTCATTTTGTTTAAACTTTACATATTTTAAATATATCTTTTAGCTCTGTGCGAATTCGAATTTGAATCCCAAAAGATTGTAGCAAGAGAGATATTAATTTAAAGGTGTAATATATATTATTTTAAACTTAGAATATATTTTCTATACCCAAAAAATGTTAGGGAAAAACTTTGTAAGGATTTTCTGTTATAAATAAATATATTATCATCTTATACATAATTATTGTACTCTATTATTTCTATTTGTTAAAACAAATGATCCTTATAAAAGTTCTTTCAACAATTAATCGATCGATTGTTGTCAATAATGTATGTTAGCCTACTTTTATATTTCAACGAATCATAATAAAGGATTTATACCATATATTCTCGTACATATAATTAAAAACAAACCTACATTTAAAATATCATCTTTCAGAGCAGTACAGATCAAGATACATTTATTTATGTATAATTGTCATTCACATATATTTCTGTATTAAAACATCTTTGTAAAATGTAACAATGTACACACTATTATGTAATATATTTAAGAACAATAAATATCGATAAAATTATATAATATTTCATTCCAATATCCTATTTCTAAAACAAAAAAATTGCATTCCAAAGATCTAAGTTCATATCCCGTCTAGAAACCAGTTCACAGCCTATAGATCCACAACCAGAACGACAGCCTACAAAAATCTCCCATCCTAAGATCCAAGTTCGAATCCCGCGTACTAGCCACCAGGAACCAGCCGAGCATCCCATCCTAGCTACCAGCAACCCGCCCTAGCCATCCACGAGCGCGCGAGGGCGAGCACGTGGGTGCTAGGCGGGTTGCTGGGAGCTGGGATCGGATCGCTCCGCTGGTTCCTGGGGGGCTAGCCAGCAAAAAATTTCTAGAAACCTGTATATAGCTTGAAATAGACGTGATTACGTAATTTTACGACAAAGAGTGACCGGTAGGACGCCACCACTCACGCTGCACGAATGGCTGTAAATTCAACAGACAGCCAGTATTATACCTAGCTAGAAATCCGTGGTGGGAGACTTGAGATTCATGTTTTGCTCACCAGGCCTTACTTCAGTCTATCGTATTGTCAGAAATTTGAATTTTTGTGGGTGAATACATTCGGTTCAGCCAGAGAGCTCACGAATTCTCGTTTTCGTGACTAGTAGTCTTGCTACGGGTTGTCTATCGCCGATTCTACACGATTTTTTAAAGTCTGACAGCCAGAAGCCTAGCAACGGCATTGCGATCGATGGATTTCTGAATTTTGGTGGGTAAATGCCTTGCGATCGGCTGAAAAATCGCCAGAGAGCTCAAAAATGCTTGTAACGGCAGTAAAGTGCTACTTTTTGGCCGCTACGGCTCTAAAACGTCGATTTTACGCGATTTTTGCGATTTTGTCGACCAGAAGCCTTGCTGGTTCTCGTGGCGCGGATTTTGCTAGCTAGAAATTTCGTCGTGTAGGCTACTTGCTTATGTATCTGCTGTGCACTAGGTTGAAATTTAGGCGTTAATATTATGCATGCAGTTTGCAGATCGGCGATCGCTTTGCGGTGCTCGCGAATCGAATTTTGCTGGTTGCTTACCTATAGGCTGTAAATCGTTCAGATCCTGCTGATCTCATTTCAATGATCTAGATCGTATTTTGGTGAATTGCTGGTTGCTGGAATGCAATTTTTGAGGATAGGAAAATAGGTTTTTTAATTGAGAAATTGTATTCATTTTACTGTTTTTATTGGTCATTTATATAATACATTTTATTTGTGTTACATATTGTAATGATTTTATTCTATGAGGAATTGGAAATAAATAAATAATGATTTATTATATATATCGCCAAATATTTATTAAATTGTATCGTACAAGTTGTTACATAATATTATAGATTTTTGCGAGTATAACATATAACATTTTCTTTCTAAGACTTATCGTGTTGTAGATTACTTTAATTATGCAATTACTTTAAGATAAGTTATGCAAAGATTTATATACAGAGATAGAATTAAAAGTAGATCAACAATTGAGCACAAAGTTTTCTAAACAAATATATGTTTAATTCGAATATACTAGCTGCTATAATGTGACTATGTCTTAGAAAAAAACTGTATCAATATCTGTATGACATTGAAATAATAATAATTTTACTTACAATGTACAATCGTTTATTCGCAAACTACAACATGTAATACAAGAATGAGGAGAAGGAATATTTATAATACAATTGCTTTTATACCTACTATTAAGGAGTGGGAGCTGTACAGCGTACCAACCCAGTGTACTTTTACAACCCTATTTACAATATGGTACAATATCAATAGGAAATAAAGTAAAGCAATTATAATATACTATTGATATATTCACTATCACATATTCACTATCACATATTATGTTATATTTTTCACCAAATTACACACATTAAAATCTATAGTATAAAGCAAGAACAATCAATGTTAACATTTCATAACTTTGAAAATGACTGATTTCAAATAATCGAGTAATTTTCAATGTTAATAAAACCGCGAGTACACTAACACTACGCACTATTAATGTTAATTATATATGTCACTAATTCTCTTATTTGAATATGGAGCACAAAATCAAAAATGATTGAACACATGTTTTAGTTATTTTGAAATACGTATATTTTTGGCGCAATATTTTTGCACAGCACGACAAATTATTTGTTACTACATAATTTCCTTTACCTACATAGTTTCTGGTTTATAATAGGAAACTATTTTATGCACAAATGCATATGTTTATTAATGCAACTGTTTGATTGTTGTATCACCTTTACAATATATGATAATGGTTGAAAAATCTGTTCGGCTCAAAACTTTGGCACGCCACTATAGATAAACGTTACGTTACATAACACTATAAAGATAATTCGATGAAGTTGTATATGATATGCAAAAAGCAAGATTAAAAATACTCAAACGTAAATATGTATTAGCTGCTGTTTAATGATGAATTTGATACCTATACAAATATACATTTAGAACTCGAAGATGTACGTAGCGTCTTTAGATATTTCAATATGATTTTTGTCCTTAAATTTATTAGAAAATTAAATAATTTGCCATTGAATCTGTAGCTAGAAGCCTACACTATAGGATTTTGCGTTTAAATTCTTAAAAATGATACTGAAAGATGCAAATCATGTACAACCTTCAAAAAGCAAGGTTAGACATTCTGCGTCGAATAAGAATGTATTAATACTTTACTAATGTAAAAGAATGTTAAATGCAACAATGTATTATATGTATTAAGGCTAGGTTATGATGAATTCAATATACAAATACAAATTTATGTAGAAACTTAAGATGTAGGTAAAGTTACTTCATGATTTGTCCTTAAATTTATTAGAAAATCAGGTAATTTACCTTTCAAACTACAGCTAAGCATTCGAATTCTACTGCTCCAGATCAATTTCACAAATATAACACACAAATAACTTATTTTAATTACAAAATATATTACAAAAACATAAAACCACTTGTTAACATCAACCTGCTTGCATAACATGTAACGCAGTGACGATCACGGCGTCTGATGCGATTCGATACCTATGGCGAAACCAACGATTGTGATTGGAGAAAATAACGAAGCTTGTGATTGGTGGAAATACAGCGAGAACTCGAATACGATTAAATCCTATCAAGTTTGAACGGATGAAGAGTATTTATTTGAAAATAATTATTAATTTAGATTCTTAAGTAATAATTTGTAATTTAAATTCATCATACAACAGTGTACATCAATTTTTACCACAAATTATACATAATTAATAACATAATACAAAAAATATTATGCACTAATTTGGTTTTATTGATAAGTAAATGGCAATGGGCATAAATACCTTTAAAATAGGGTTTATGAGGAGGGCATAAGGGTGCATTTTTTTCGGAAAATTCTTCTCCACGGCTTGGGATTCATTCTCCAACGATGATATTGGAAGAAAACAGGTTTCATGTAGGTACATTCGAAAGGTGTATCGGCCATACTGCATGGAACCCTGCAACATTCAAAATAAATAAAAATTAGTATATTTTAAAGATAAAATATATTTTAATATTTAAATTTAAAGTGTCCAATCCCAATTTTTGTGTTATAAGCAAAGACACATTCAAAAATCCTCATAAAAATATCTAATATTTTATTTCAAATTACATGAATTAAATTCACTATTATATAACTTATAATTTTCTTTTACTTTATTTGCAAAAAAAAAAACTACCACCAGATAATGACCAAAAATGGTCCATTTGGAAAATATTAAATCGCCAATGAAGTCAAGTAGGAAAATGTCAAATACATAGGTACAACTGGGGGTACCAAGTAGAACCCACTTTGTCATTGTAGCCAAGAATAAATAATAACCCACCTGCTCACGTGCGCCAACTTAGAAGAGGAATACACGAAAGAAGATCTGGCTAAAGGAACATCAGCTGCTCTAAACTGTGCTATTTTCTGGAAAAATTACTAAATTGACAATTTTTGTATTAGTTTATTTTATACATATTTTGTATTTTTACCTCCCGCCATACCATAGGTGAGGTAATGTTTTCAATTCAAAAATTCGATAGTGAGTTTTCAGTGAATAAGCACGAATTAGGGTTTTTATTTATTTTTACAATAATGTGTGTGTGACGATTTTTCCTTAAAATCTATTAAAATATGATCCAAGACTTTAGTATTTAAAACTCGTATATAATTTAAAACATACATTGTCTTAGATAAAACGGAAGTGATACTTTACTTGAAGCTCTCAACAGATTTTTGAGAAAAAACAAAATATGATCCAAAATTTCGCATTACAAACTTTTCTATTTATTGGAACAACAAATTAGATTTTGTTTACAAACGAACAACCGGAGTGATACTTTACTTAAAGCTTATTGCTATTTTAAACATGGAATTGGCGGGAGGTCATTAGATTTTTTTTAACTATATTTCGCGTGTATGGTTTGGATACGAAAAATAATATTTTATTTGTTCATTTATTAAAATGATTTCATTTAAATAAAAATTATCGAATTAATATGTGCCAAAATAATTATTTTGTTAATATATTACCCAGACATAGATTAATGGGGTATTCCACCATAACAAAAAAATAAGAAAATTTTCAAATTTATCTCAAAGCATGGTTCAATAAATAATAGTTAAAACAATGAAAACATTTTTTAAATAATTACTTTACGAGATATTTCACATTTGCTAAAAGGGGAAATTGACGTCATACAATTGTTATCTTTCTCTCGCAACGTACTCAGAGCAGTGTGTGTGAGAAAGACAAGTATAGGGGGAATATGACGTTACACTGACTTCTCGAAAATAAAATACTGTTAATCTAAGAACAATTAAGATTTTTTAATACTTTGAATTGCTTCAAAACTGAATGAAGTTTTATTTAAAATAATAAAAAAAAAAAATGAGTGGAATACCCCATTCGATAATTTGTGGAGACGTTGGTCCCATCCCTAATTTGGGTATGGTTAAGCCCTGCCACCACGACAAGGTCTCTCCACTTGGGCAGGGAACCCTGTCCAAACCTCCTGCGATTCAAAGGAGTTGAGGACAGAGCCACCCCGGTCTAAATCACAACTGGGGTGTCCTACAAAATCCTAACGATCTCATATTAACTGTAAATAGAATCGCCCGCGCCTGAAACCCTAACAAAAATGATAATGAGATGAAATGAACCTATTTGTGGCTTGTTCACGGACGCGGCCTGCTGGGGCCAAGCGCGTTCCAACCACTGATATGCATACGCCGATAAACTATTGTTCATCGTCATATTCCATACAGTGTTTGGACCTACGACCGCGCCCTCCCCATTCCGCGAAAACCGACCCCGTGCAATCCTTACGGAGGGTAAGTTTTCTTGGACGAGGGTTGCTCACCTCACGATAAAAAACAACTTCATTGTGATTGCGAAATTAGCTGCTGGTACTAATTTTAGCAATCTGCAACAAAGCTTTTTTTATTATGTGTAAAGTCCACCGAACATTTTCATGCCCGCGAGAGACTTTCGGCGGAATTTGATGAGTATTCATTGCACAGTATAAATACTGGCACGCCAAATACCCAGTGCGCTAGGAAAAAAGCATAACATACAAAATAAATATATTATATCATATTTATATTATATACGAGCATATATAATATAAGATAATATAATATAAACAATCCCAAAATCCCACCCCAAATATATAATTATAAATCGATTTTCGCGAACGAATTTATGGCAATAATTAACCCTACAAACCCCAAACTACAGTTTATAAAAAAATACTCCCGACACAACAAAAAATAAAATCAATATTGTCAAAATCTGTTCAAAATTTCCCGTACCCGGTTCGCAACAAATTTCGAATATATTCGCGTCTTTAATTCGCCTTGAAGACTTGCTCCTTTCTCGATCCCTCGTTGTCCCCCGTTGTCCAGGTCCTAGGTTCCTGGCCTAATCGATCCGGACCTCATACCGGATTACACGAGCTAATAATAAATTTAAAAAAAAACTAAAACAATCCGGACCTCATGCCGGCATGAAATCTACCATTTAAAAGTTAAAGTTAGGATGACGATTATATCCCACGGAGTCTAGAAGGACGACGATGTCTAGGTCCAATGGAATCCTGGTCTATACGATGTTAACGGAACGGAAACGATCCGGACCTCATGCCGGGATATGCGGAAGTTAGCGACCCGGACCTTATGCCGGGTTACGCGAGCAAATTCACCCGGGACGAAAGTTACAGTTTAAGTTAGATTTACAAGTTAAAGTTAGGATGACGACGCGCCCCCTTAAACTACACTTAACTAGGCTGTACTGCAATGAACGTTTTTATTTTACTTATTATTCAATTCATTTTAATTTTAATATTTGAATAAATGCAAAATATCTGTCAATTATAAATGTTCTTTACCCCTAGTTGGGTGTGACATCTTTTCTCTAAAGACCCAGAAAATTCCATTTCAATTGAATGAAATAGATTCAAAATTTTCTTTCAAAGATTTATAAACATTGCAAAATATTATTGTTAGAATAAAAATGTTGAAGTACTATGTCTCTTATCAAATATTAATCAATATTAAATAAACCTCAATCACACAAAACATTCAGGGGATCATTCATAAATAAAAATTTGTTTTTGTTTTCTTATTATTCGTATTTTTTTTTGTTTTTTTTTTTCGTTTTACCCATACATACAATCCACACTCACTCACACCGTTCATTCTTAATTATTTTTATATTCTCATTTATTAATAATTGAACGTTCATTGCAATGTACAGCAACTTCCCAGCAAAATTGTAATAGGTAACACTTTAAAAATGTAAGTTTGCAAAAGTATATAATATAGTAAAATATATATGTATTTGATAATAGATATTTATGCACCAAGTGAGCTAAGGTAATGTTTATTCACGAAAAGAAAGTTAACCCACGAGCCCGTAGGGGCGAGTTGGTTAATTTCTTCGAATGAATAAATATTCTTAACTCACGTAGTTTAAACAATATTTTATTCAATTTTGACAAAATAGTAGTAACAACCATTACGAATTTAATTTTGACAAAATAAAAATGCATTACGATCATCGTTATTTATTCAATTTTGACGGTTTATTGTTTATTTTTTTAATTATTATGAATAATCATAGAAAAAATAGTGTATGCAACTCATGTATAATGACTATTAGAACACTCGTTGCATAATAAACTATTAATTCACTAGCAAATAAACAGTTATTTACAGTCGTTGCTATGGAGTTAATAATTGCAGTTCAAAACGTCAAAATTGAATATAAAAATATTAAATACGTTATTCTGAATTTGTAAAAAGTTAAAAATTATGTATCAAAAAATTGGGTCAAATACTTAAACATTTCCTCAGTTTCACAATTGTTGAGTGCGGAATTTGAACTCAAAAATAATTCGCATACAATAACAGTAAAAATTATAGAAAAATATTTCAATTAAAAGAATGAATTGGTATTATTGAATATTAAAATTAAAAATTAAACATATTTTGCAGACAGGATTTTCCCAAGTTATTATTATATAAATATGTATATTCAAATAATTGTTTATTAAAAAATAACTATTTAATGTTTAATATGAAAGAAAAAAACTGAGTACAAGTATGGCGCCCTATCTTATAACTAACTTATCCTAAGCTAACTTATGTCTACCTTAAAGCTAGTCTTACAGTATAAAATTTCCCGGGCAATTTTATAGAGCAAGATTTCGCTTACCAATCACTCACACACTGTCATTCCTTTATATGCCACATTGTACTCAGTTTTATATTTATTTAAAGTTGAAATCAAAATTTATTTTATACAAGCCTGTTTAATAGTAAATAATTATATCATTACCCATTGTTGGGTGTGTCATTTACTTTATTTCTTTATTTTATAGTTTGTATATTTAAATAAATAAATGGGAAAATCCATGTCAACAATCTATGAGACATAATTATAGTTAATGTATGCTTCGCAAATAAATTTTGAAATTTTAAGTTTTAAATACAGTCGAACTTCGATAACTCAAACCATGACTTGCCACAAAAAAAGTTCGAGTTATCAAGACTTCGGGTTATTGAATAAAATGCATACGCATATTATTTATGTATTTATTCGAGTAAAAATCACTTACCTTATGATATACATATACAGATTGATATTTTCAGATCAAAGTTATAAACATTATTTTATTGTAAAAAAAGTCAGTTATTTGTGACTGACGAGAGAATTTTTTATTTTGATTTTCAATAAAAAAAAAGCTTCAATGTTCATCAATAGATAAAGTTTTTAAAGTACGTTTCAATGACATATCATCAGGAATAAAAATGTCGTAAACGTGATAAATCAAGTAGGCACAGTATTTTTTTTTTCACTTAATAATAATTAACAAAGCATAAGTTTGAACTTCTGTAGTGCAGAATCCAAACTGCCTCCGTCATCATGTTATAAAAACACCTGTTACAAAATCACGTAATTAGGGGATTCCCCCAGAATTCGACTTATTGAAGCTGGCGCCAAATATTCTGTTCGAATTATAAAGATATTCGAGTAATCAAAGTTCGAGTTATCAAATAAAATTACCCATAATTCTCACTCTTGGCGCTATTGCCAACCAGTTTGATTCGAGTTATCAAAAATACGAGTTATCGAAGTTCGACTTACTGAAGTTCGACTGTAGTTTAAAAAATATAAAAGATTTTAGCTATTTTATGTAACACTAGTACTAGTAATGTATTTTAAATTATTAAAATTTGAATTGTTGTACAATTCATTGCATTGTATTTATATGGTATTGTTTTGCCTTATACCCTACATTACGGGTACAGCAACAATTGTTAGATTAAGGAAAATGCCAAGTTATTGACCTAAAATATTTTAAAAATTGATAAACTTTCAATTTGCTGGGAAGTTTATTTTCACATACCTTGTCTCAGGATAAACCTGGACATTTTACCAAACTACCGTTATACAAATATGAGTATCCCACGTTGTCCTTCTGGGCCCTGGGTTGGTCTAGGCGCACTTTAATTTAATGAATTTAATTCTAAAATTATAATATTTATTTTAAGGGTAGAGGTAACTACCACAGATTTCAATACTACGAAATACAAATACAAAAAAAAATAATAAAAGAATGTTCGAGCACGGTCCAGCAAACCAGAAGAGTACAACCATCCTTTCACTATGAAAGACAAATTGTAAATGACTGTTTACTACTTTAAGAGGTATATTTTTTAAAATAATTAGTTATCTAATACTTGGTAATGACGTAACAACCAGCAAAAGACTTGTTCTTCAGACAGAAATAAAATATTAAATTATAATTTTTAATCGGAGATAAATTTACGTAATTTTAATTATATGTTTTCATGGCGCCAATATACAACTTTATTTTTACATAATTTTAAATTGTCGAGAGGTACTGCTGCTGTATTCATATTTTAAATTGTCGAGAGGCCCTGTTTCTCTATCTCCATTTAAAATAAGCGGGAGGTATGTTGGTAAAAAAATTACTATTACTTTTACACTTTGATTAGTTGGCGAGAGGTATTGCAAAAAAATCAGGTGTCACCTACAATATAAAAGAGCCATCCATTGTTTCGTCAAACAAAATCGAATATAATGATTCAAATATCTCAATTTTCTTTAAAAGTTTCCGAAGCCAATCACTAAACAACGCGTTCTTATTTGTTTGTCTGAAAGAGACAAGTATAATGTAAGACAGAGAAAACATGACACAGAATAATACAGACAGGAGTGAACACTCACTTCCAAATTTTGATTTTTGTAAGAGAGAGATAGTAATATATAACTATTTCATTCTAATGAATTCTTCTTTTTGCTGTAAGTTTTGTTGGGAAACATAGTGTTATGTCTGTAGCATATCTGGGTGACAACACCGTGTATTATATTGGTAGTTACGAGACAGTGTATTTTTATAGGTAAAAGTGAAACTATTTAATATCTCGCGAACAGTAAAATATAAAATTAGATTTTTGCTAAAATTGATAAACCGGAAGTGGTACTTAACTTGAAGCTATGAACAGATTTTCTTGAAAAAATATATTAAAATATGACGCCAAATTTTTCAAATTTTGTATTTGAAACTCATATGTAATATGAAACAACATGTGCGATTTTGACTATATATGATAAACCGGAAGTGGTACTTTACTTGAAGCTCTGAACAGATTTTCTTGAAAAAATATATTAAAATATAACGCAAAACTTTTCAACTTTTGTATTTGAAACTCGTATGTAATTTGAAACAACATATGCGATTTTGACTATATATAATAAACCGGAAGTAGTACTTTACTTGAAGCTCTGAACAGATTTTCTTGAAAAAATATATTAAAATGTGACGCAAAACTTTTCAAATTTTGTTTTTGAAACTCATATGTAATATGAAACAACATATGCGATTTTGACTATATTTGATAAACCGGAAGTGGTACTTTACTTGAAGTTCTGAACAGATTTTCTTGAAAAAATATATTAAAATATGACGCAAAATTTTTCAAATTTTGTATTTGAAACTCATATGTAATTTGAAACAACATATGCGATTTTGACTATATATGATAAACCGGAAGTGGTACTTTACTTGAAGCTCTGAACAGATTTTCTTGAAAAAATATATTAAAATATAACGCAAAACTTTTCAACTTTTGTATTTGAAACTCGTATGTAATTTGAAACAACATATGCGACTTTGACTATATATGATAAACCAGAAGTGGTACTTTACTTGAAGCTATGAACAGATTTTCTTGAAGAAATATATTAAAATATGACGCAAAATTTTTCAAATTTTGTATTTGAAACTCATATGTAATTTGAAACAACATATTCGATTTTCACTATATATGATAAACCGGAAGTGGTACTTTACTTGAAGCTCTGAACAGATTTTCTTATAAAAATTACTATTACTTTTACACTTTGATTAGTTGCCGAGAGGTATTGCAAAAAAATCAGGTGTCACATACAATATAAAAGAGCCATCCATTGTTTCGTCAAAAGAAAATCAAATATAATGATTCAAAAATCTTAATTTTCTTTAAAAGTTCCCGGAGGCAATCACTAAACAACGCGTTCTTATTTGTTTGTGTGAGAGAGACAAGTAAGACAGAGAAAACATGACACAGAATAATAAAGACAGGAGTGAACACTCACTTCCAAATTTTGATTTTTGTAAGAGAGAGATAGAAATATATAACTATTTCATTCTGATGAATTCTTTTTACTGTAAGTTTTATTGGGAAACTTAGTGTTATGTCTGTAGCATATCTGGGTGACATCACCGTGTATTATAGTGGTAGTCAGGAGACAGTGTATTTTTATAGGTAAAAGTGAAAATATAATATTAGATTTTTGCTAAAATTGATAAACCGGAAGTGGTACTTTACTTGAATCTCTGAACAGATTTTCTTGTAAAAATATATTAAAATATGATCCAAAACTGTTCAACTTTTGTATTTGAAACTCATATGTAATTTGAAACAACATAAACGATTTTGACTATATATGATCAATCGGAAGTGGTACTTTACTTGAAGCTCTGAACAGATTTTCTTGAAAAAATATATTAAAATATGACGCAAAACTTTCAAAATTTTGTATTTGAAACTCATATGTAATTTGAAACAACATATGCGATTTTGACTATATATGATAAACCGGAAGTGGTACTTTACTTGAAGCTCTGAACAGATTTTCTTATAAAAATATATTAAAATATGATCCAAAACTATTCAACTTTTGTATTTGAAACTCATATGTAATTTGAAACAACATATACGATTTTGACTATATATGATCAATCGGAAGTGGTACTTTACTTGAAGCTCTGAACAGATTTTCTTGAAAAAATATATTAAAATATGACGCAAAACTTTCCAAATTTTGTATTTGAAACTCATATGTAATTTGAGACAACATATGCGATTTTGACTATATATGATAAACCGGAAGTGGTACTTTACTTGAAGCTCTGAACAGATTTTCTTGTAAAAATATATTAAAATATGATCCAAAACTGTTCAACTTTTGTATTTGAAACTCATATCTAATTTGAAACAAGATATGCGATTTTGACTATATATGATCAACCGGAAGTGGTACTTTACTTGAAGCTCTGAACAGATTTTCTTGAAAAAATATATTAAAATATGACGCAAAACTTTCCAAATTTTGTATTTGAAACTCATATGTAATTTGAAACAACATATGCGATTTTGACTATATATGATCAATCAGAAGTGGTACTTTACTTGAAGCTCTGAACAGATTTTCTTGAAAAAATGTATTAAAATATGACGCAAAACTGTTCAACTTTTGTATATGAAACTCATATGTAATTTGAAACAACATTTTAGATTTTGACTATATATGATCAACCGGAAGTGGTACTTTACTTGAAGCTCTGAACAGATTTTCTTATAAAAATATATTAAAATATGATCCAAAACTGTTCAACTTTTGTATTTGAAACTCTTATGTAATTTGAAACAACATATGCGTTTTTAACCATATATAACCGGAAGTGGTACTTTACTTGAAGCTCTGAAATTTATTTTGTCTAGTACTACAAGAAAATCATATACGTATTTTTAATACAAGTTTATTACTTCATGTTTATTTTACAAAATTTCATAACAAATATTCTGATAGATAACATTTTCAACTATTAAACACCTAGCGCCATCCTGCAGGAAAACGCTGAACTATTGAAAATTGGCTGCGTTCCACTATTCACTACTAAGAGCATAGAAGTAGTGTACTAATTTCTTAATGTAGTATAGAGCGCAATATACGAACAGTAGATAGAGTTTATGAAGAAAACATTGTATTTAAATATGTTTCAGCTGCCCTGGAATTCTGAAACTAACTTTTTCTTTTGAAAACGTCCCTCCTGAATTCAAATATGAACACCACGAGTCCCTATTTCTCCTAGTTTTCGAAACATTTTTTTATTAGAAAGAAAATATAAAATTTACTTTTGATGACCAGAAATCTGTAACAAAAATGTCGTTAATATTTGTCTTCAACTATTTATGAAGATGTGGAAATCCTGAAAGAGAAAATGTACATTATTTCTTCGAAGTTTATTTGAAATTTTCGACGTTTTCGACGCAGTTTAAGTTATATTTTACCGCAATTAGATAATTTATTATTAATTATTGTTTTTATACATCCTACCTAACATTTTAGCTAAGAAATACAAGTAAATACATTCATATAAAAAACATAAATAAATAAATGATGATGAAGGCCTCCTGATAAAACTGAAAAGTAAACATACATATACATATTAAAATGAGGGATCCTATCAATGTGTACTCAACGACGGTGTTGAGTTGTGTAAAGTGTGTACGTCCCTAGGGTCTTCCTTGCCATTGAAATGGCTAGGTTCGCACCACCGCGAGTGTGGCAGACCAGGCCCCGGAACTTGAGTGCTTATCGTGCAAAGAAGCCGGAGCATTCGTGAGTAAGCACCCAAGCCCGGTTAACGCTCTTTCAAGACCACAACTTTAGTTGCAGCGAGAAAGGAAAGGGGCCGAGTACCGCTAGACGCCCCACCGCCTAACGGCCCCGGCACCTGAAAGGGAAAAGTTAGCTCAGGAGGCCCCGTTGAAACTGCTCACGCCCTAACCATAATATACATATACATAATGCACATACATAAATATATAATATACATACATAAATATATAATATTCGTACATAAATACATAAGAAATCAACAATATATACGGACGAAATCGCGGCGACGAACGGATAAAACTATTCAAAAGCTAACGCGAATACTAAAAACGGGTTTTCTTCATATATCTATTAACTTTAATAGATATATTATTTTGTGTGTATGTGTGTTTTTGCAAAATTAATACAAAAGTAAGTGTGTGTAACTACAATTTAATAAGTTAAAACTATAAAAAAATATTTTAAAATGCACGCAAATTTATTGAAACTATTTAAAACTGTAATGCCCGTTTGCACCAAGATAACTTAAGCCTTAAGTCTTCTCAAATTTTAAGTTTGACCTAAATTTCTTTGCACCACATAAAAAAAGATAACTTAAAGTCCTAAGCCAGGCTTAAATTTAAGCCCCCAGTAGATGGCTGCTTAAACTAGACTTAACATATAAATCGCCACAACCTGTCTTTAGTTTTTGTATCTCATACTAAATTTTAACATTTATGACACTACCTACAATGTACATGAGGGTTGCACATTTAACGAAAATAACATAAGCGATTTCGATCAACAAAAGCAACGACACATGATTTATTAAAAAAAATTGTGTTAAAAATTGTTGTATTTTGAATTATATAATATTTTTTTCCATGAATGATAGTGGTTGTTATTTTTTTGCAAACTCTAGCTACTGGAAATCGCCTCACTTGCTCAGTATTACAGATTTATCTAGAGTGCATTATTGTATGTAACGTGTTGAATTTAATTAATCGGTTTGTAAAAATGAGACAATCCACAAGCATAAGATGATATTAAACAAACTCAAAATGATTTCTGCTTGTAATCTGCAAATTTTCTTCAAGTATTTCTGTTATTTTGATTCAAATCGTTTTAAATACATAGTTCTTAAATTATTTTCTATACTGATTTATTCAGAACTAATAATATATGTATTTAATATAATTTTTCGATTGTATTGTATTCATATAAAAATACAATACCGTCCTGTTTCGATTTTTAAATATCTCTAAAATATTAAATACTGAATATTATTTACAGTTATAAATTATATTTACGTAAATTTTACTTCCACAAAACCAATGTTTAAATTATAAGATTATAAGTATATATTACTCACTGACCATTATAATATGAATATGTTTTATTAACTCATCTTTTTATTCTTTAACAATCATTTTATATATTTTACGTATGTCAAAATAAGTGTGAAATTAGTTGTTAGAGAAATTCCCTAGAATGTCTCAGCTTACCTAATCTCGGCTCAAATATTCGTTGTGCAAAAGACTTGTATTTTAAGTTCGACTTAACGTTAAAGTTAACTTAGCAAAGTCGAGACTTAAATTTTGTTGGTGCAAACGGGCATAAATAAACTAATTGTAATCATTTAGACTAATACTTTAAAATGCAGGTAAACCAATTATAGGTACTACTTTTTAAAATGCAAATTGAAAATTTAACCGCAAGTAAACTAATGATATACTAATTTAAAACTGTAAACTTAAACTTTAACTGCAAATTTAATTAAATCTAACTATAATTTAGTGTATCTGTTCGAATGGCACAAGAGTGCCTTCTGTGGTGCACTCTCCATGCCAGCGATGAGTGCCCGTAAGGCAACGCCTGGTAGACGCCCGCACGGTACGAAAATGCATGCATTTATATCTACTTCAAAAACTGGGAATCAGTACAGGGGGTTACTCAGTCCGGCGGCCCATAGTGTGGGTACAGGCGTCCTTCCCAGAGGCCCCACTGCCCTATCCCAGAGGGGAGCAGCGAAAAGAACGACCAAGTTTGCCCAATGGGTCCCAGCCGTTCTTCGGAAATTGATTTTAATCTAACAGGGGCATACTAGAAAGAGCTGCTTGGATAGTAAAGAGGAAAACTGAAAAAAAGCAAAAGCATGCAGGGAAAGGGGGTTCTTCTTTCTTCAAGTGATGTTTTCTTTACCTGAAATCGCGAAAAATCTAATGTTTTTACGATCTACAGCCGGTGCTATAGATCATTGATAAATATAGTTTCGTTTCTAAATGAAGTGTCCATTCTTTAATTATTTACTACAAAATTAATAAAATTATTGAATCAAAATTAAATAAATTTAAATATTAAAATATGTGTACGTCTTTAAATAAATTATACAATGAGGTCCTCCACTATTTTTTAATTCTTTAATACAATAGTTCACGTTTTGATTGCCACTGACAAGCTGAAGGCTTGAAATTAACAAGAATTTGGAATAGAGCACAATTTTCGTGATCAATAATTGGAAATATACTTATATGGATAATAAACAATTTAATAAAAAAATTAAGTATATTATACAATAATCTGTTCATTGCCACTGGCAGCCTGTCATTCAACATATCTTTTATTTTCAAATAAGGCTTTAAGTAATAAGAATTTGGAATAGAGTGGATGTGTAACGTAGATGGCATTAAAAACTAGAATATTTTAATAATTAATATGTTTTTTTAAACAAGATTTTAAGAACAAATTTTAATATAAATGACCCATAGTTTTTTTTTAGTCTAGTGGAAGACCCATTAATAAAAATTGAAATATAAGAGTAGCAAACCACTCTAAACAGTAATAAATATACACTATATATTTTTTTACTGTGTGAACATTTTTGAATCTGAACTTAAAAACTCTATTTAAAAAAAAAATACATCAAATTTTTGATATAGTTTTGAACCCGAGTATTTTACATTTCTAATCAATTATTTAATAACTAATGATGTGAATTATTAAATTAAATAATGGGGTAGACACTTCAAATAAAAACTACGCTACCCTGTCCTTAAATATCGCGGAAACCGAACCGAACCCGAAAAAGTATCGACGAAACTTTAATTATATTTTATCCTAACTTCAAAATGCAAATGGGGAACACACATTGTTTCATAATGTACATAGATCGCTCTGTACATACCTTGCCTTGTACATTTTCATAACATACAAATATTGTATTGTACATTTCTTGTCTTATACAAATTCCTAATGCACATACATCACCCTGTACATATCTTGCCTCGTACATTTTCATAAAGTACAAATATTGTCCACGAAGTTGACGCGAGTCGTACTTCGCGCACTCACAATTTAAAAGGTACACTCCGGAGTGTAAATGGCATATGAAAATATTTATTAAATCAAAGTAGGTAGATAGTTATTGCGGTTACTAATAGATTGCGCTAGCAAAAAATTGTGGAAGTTACATAATTTTAAAAATATTATAGTTTTATATATATATATATATATATATATATATATATATATATATATATATATATATATATATATATACAGTATGTCCCCGGATTGAGTTTACAAGAGGAAAAAAAAATTTATTTTTGATTTTACGAAAAAATGCCAAGGGAAGAAAAATTTTTGCTTGAATTAAAACGCATGTTTCAGTTATTAAAACTTTTAATTAATGTAAGGTTCTTTTATTATAACGTTTTTTCGTATTTTGTCCTCCTAATAATACAGTTATTACATTGAATCTAACATGATTTTAGTTAGCTTTGAAATATTGACAAATGATTATTAATTCTAATTTCAGATAAAAAAGAGTTAATTGAATAAATAACAAGTATTATGATTTTCGCTGTTTTCTTTTTTCTGAAATTAGAATTAATAATCATTTGTCAATATTTCAAAGCTAACTAAAATCATGTTAGATTCAATGTAATAACTGTATTATTAGGAGGACAAAATACGAAAAAACGTTATAATAAAAGAACCTTACATTAATTAAAAGTTTTAATAACTGAAACATGCTTTTTAATTCAAGCAAAAATTTTTCTTCCCTTGGCATTTTTTCGTAAAATCAAAAATAAATTTTTTTTCCTCTTGTAAACTCAATCCGGGGACATACTGTATATATATATATATATATAGCGTCATATAATAAATATGAATTATTTATAATATATGATTTCAATGTGTAAATATCAATTATGCATTTTTATTTTCGAATAACTAGAAAATTTAATGGTGTGATTTTGTTACATATTCCTGTTTTATGTAAAAAAAATAATTAAAAATAAATGCGTAATTTGTTTTAAGAAACTTTATATTGAAGTAAATTTTAATAAATTCCAAGAAATAATGTTATTTGTGGCTCTGTCATTCTTCAGCGAGAACGAAAAGATTTTCCTCTGGTTCTATAGCTCTAGAATTAGGCTATTGTTCAAAGGATTGGTATTCTGCACCTCATCACTTATTCTGTCCGTTTTTACTTTCAATTCGGTTCGTAGTGTTTTAGTCGCGCTTGTTATCTCATCTGGTACGATTTTGACCTTTTGCAAATTACAGTGGCACAAGAAACAAGAACAAGTGATTCGTTTTTCTGCAATAATAAGTTTTTTTTGTGGATGAAGAGAGATTTATTGTTCGTGGTAAAAATGCAATCGAATCAACAAACCATGTTCGTTTGGTCTGTGATGTCCATTGTCCATGAAATGGTTTATGATGCAGACCTTAATATTAATTACTATATATACAAGGAAAAGTGCATACTAATTTTAAAGAGAAATATTATAATGTTGGGTAAGTTCATGTTTGAAACATAAATTTTATCATTTTTGTAATATATTAAATTTTACAGATTTGTTTAAATGAAGAAATATCCATTGAAAGTGTTTTGTGTGCATGCCCTTCGTTGCCATTACATGGCTGCGTTAGCTATACTACATTTCCTTAACGGATACGGCTTGTTCCTGGTCGAATAAGAAAACAACTAATACTACAGTGCAAACAGTTGAACATCTATATCCTTCAACACCACATAGATCCACTGATCGCGCTGTTTCTAAGGAATATGTTGAAGTATTAAGAAACGAATTAGCCAAATTTGGAAAAGTTGCGAGTCACTTTCTCGCCGGTGATTTAATTTTGGCAGGGAAAGGTTTTTTAGTAGCCGAACTTTTACCACCAGGCATTAATTTTTAATGATACCATGGTTTATGGTGGAACAAATTCAGAAAACAAGAAATATTACGAGGCTGAAAATACAAGTAGAAAGGGCCATATGAGGAATTAAAACTTTTCAGATATTAATATGATTGCTTTTTTTAATGCCCCATGCATCATTCATCCTTAAAGTTTGTGGGGCTTTGACAACTTTTTAATACCCGCTTATAAGGAAGTCGAAATATTTTACAATGAACAAAGTATGTAATCGAATTTTTGCAAATATGTACAAAGGCTTTTAATGAATACGTGTTACAAATTTATAGGGTATGTACGGGATGCAAAATAGACTAACTTTTACTAATAAACTCATAAAATGGTAATTATCTTTCTTAATTTTCGTTGGCTGTTACGATCTCTCACTACAGTTACTAATCTTGTTTATTTTATTTTTGCATCCCCTACATACCTTATAAATTTGTAACACGTATTCATTAACACTCTTTATATTACTTACGTATGTGACAAATATATTTTATTATACGATAATCTACTTTTCAAATTTTGCATATCTACTTCTTTTATTTTCCATGTCCATTATTTTTTATATGCATTATTCATTTTATTAATTGATTATATTGCAAAATATTGTTATAAAATTAGCTTTATAAGAAACAATTTTTAATTATAAAAAAGTTTTATATACACTTTACTGATAACAGCTTTGATGACAGCTATTTAAATTTGGCGCTAGTACAGTTCGTTCACAACAAACTCTTCAAGATGCAGTTAAGAAACCGGAAGCCTACTTTCAGGTTTTGTAGACGATAAAATCGACCGGGAATAAATATGAATTATTTATAATATTTTATTTCAATGTGCATAACAATTTGTAAATATCAATTATGCATTTTTATTATAAATAAGGTAATAATATAGTATTAATAATATATGTACCTAGATATAAATTTATTAGTCTTTATATTCAATGAAGTTTCTGAACATTTGTGTTTATATGATTGCAGAACAGAGACATTCAGGATCCAGGGAAAATGTATGAAAAGTATTTTAACTATCATTTTCTAGACAAGATGGTTTTTCTATTTATGAAGAAAATATTCCACAATGTGGAAGGTAGAAGACAAATAGAACTCATTGTACAATTAACTTTATTTTATATTATACAATGACAGTATTATTTGTAGATACAATAAAGCTAAATGAAAAATGATACATACCTAAACATGTATTAAGAAAATGCCAATTAATATAATTTACGAAATTTCTGTAATAACGTAAGGAAAAACAAAAAAAAAACAATCTTAAGTCTAACAAAAATATTGCAAGGAGGTACATGAAAAGACAATATATTTTTTAAAGAACTTTGACTCTAACCAATTCATCAGCAGAAAGAATCTGAAACGTAGAAAATGGGAAAGAAGAAAGTGTAAAGGAATACGGGGAAGAAAAATACTCCGAAAGGAACGGGCTAGATTATCAACCTTACAGAATTTCCAAAACTCACGAAGCCAGATTAATGAGAAACAAGATTATACTGGATTACTAAAGGCCTAAAATGTTAATATTAGAAAATTAAGAACTTTATATAAGTACAATTACTTTACTAGAAAAATAAATATAATGGTTATTAATGGTACAAACAAGTAGAAATATTCTATCTATAAACGGAAAGTTTAGCATACGAATGTAAATCGTGGGTTATAATAGGTATTATTTATAATTTGTGATAAAATAAATAATTATTATTCACTTGACGATAAATAAAAATAAATTAATAAAACTTGATACACAGAAAAATCGTTACATATTTGTTAAATTCCATGGGTATCACTATTTTTGTGGCGAAATTAGTTAGAATAATTGCTTAATAGGTGCATTAAATACAAAAAAATGCAGGATGGACTTTTGAATGCAAATATTACATAAATTTAATAATGAACAAATTCGAATCAATATCCATGTTCATATTTAAAACATTGCTGTCGAAAATTCGTCTTGCATTTGTTCATGTAAAAAATTTACTATTGAACTAAATTTAACTGGACGTTTATAATACCGGCCCTTAGTACAGTTTTACTAATAAAACATCTTTTTATATTGAAAGGAATACCAAATTTTTAAAATTTAGCAACTCGGTAGGTCTTAAAATAGTTGCGCAAGCGAATTTTCACATCAATTTAGTCTTCTACATACTGTTCTGGGCTCTCGCACTAGTTGCACTTATGTATTATTTGGAATAATTGCTTAATTGGGACATTAAATACAAAAATCATTTGCGTTCTGTAGACTAAAAAAAATATCATTTAACTTGTTGAAAGCTATAAGTATGTATTCATTATGTATACTAAAGATAAATCACTAATTCGGTTTTTAAGCGGCAATAAAAAAATATTATACATTTTTCAAAATAATTTATTTCATATGACATTATTTAACTATGTAATTGAAGAGTACATTACAAAAGGCTTAAGTGCCATATATGCTATATAGAAAAACAAAATGAAATATTTACTCAGAATGCAAACCACGACAAATAGCAAGGAATTATGAAAAATGCTCGTGACTATGGGCTAAGTTTTTACTTGAAACTACAATTATCTAATGAGGCTGGCAATACTATTTTAAACGTAGAAAAATAAAACATGTCTTCATACTTTAAGGCTGCTTAAGCTTTTCATTGTACTAGTATAATTTATTTAATAAGAAAAATTTTTCAGTAAAGTTTCGATAATGTAAGTTTAAATTTTAATTAAATATGTTAATATATGCATTGTTTATATCCATAAATATACCTAGGTAAGAACAAACCTATCGTACATTTAATATTTTCTTGTTTATTAAACATGCTTACATATTCTTAATAGTATATTATTTTACAAGGAGCTAAAGTGATTCTTTTTGTGGCGAACCAATAGACGTCTGACAAACGAACTAAACGCTCGTCCGGGAAATACAAATGAGCAGCAAAAAGCTTGGGTGTTAATTAAGTAAGGGTGTGGTAAGATCTACACGAACAGCTTCATCCCTAACATCCGCAGAGAGTCCAAGCATTCAGTCCAGTCGATTATTCGCCACGTATTAACTTTACTCGCTGGTCATACAAAGTTGTCAGTTAGTGACAGAATTTCCACGATTTATTCTTTTTACGTATGAATCTTCCTTCCCTAGAGAAGGTATTTTCAACTCCCGCAACAGCCATATTTGGGATGAAGAAAAGCCTCACGGCATTTGCCGCTCTAGATTCCAACCCAAATTCGGCATCAACATATGGGCTGGTATTATCGACGGTCGTTTAATTGGGCCACCTCGCCTTAACGGTCCCATTTATTTGGTTTTGTTAAATATGTAAAATAAAATCTGATTACTGATTTAGGTCGAGAATTTAATTCTCTACAACATTTATTTGAAACATTTTTGTCTAAAATTAAAAGGGGCATTTTGCGCAATACGTGTTTAGGTATTTTGGAAATTTTGAGTATCATTTTTCATTTAGCTTTATTGTATCTACAAATAATACTGTCAATGTATAGTATAAAATAAAGTTAATTGTACAATGAGTTTTATTTGTCTTCTACCTTCCACATTGTGGAATATTTTCTTCATATAAATAGAAAAACCATCTTGTCTAGAAAATGATAGTTAAAATACTTTTCATACATTTTCCCTGGATCCTGAGTGTCACTGTCTTGCAATCATATAAACACAAATTGATATTTACAAATTGTTATGCACATTGGCTGGTAGTATAATCATGGTTTTAATTAAAACGCTGTTTTAAGAAATGTCAAATTTCATTATTTAATAACAATAGTAAATAATATCAAATTTATCAACATATGATTTTAAAGCAGAACATAGTTTGTATTCAAACAAATATTTTAAAAAAAAATCGTTCTTTAGACATACGGGTGAAATTAAATATTTAAATTTGAATTTGGCATTTCTAAAAACAGAGTTTTAGTTAAACCGTGATTATACTACGAGCCATTGAAATCAAATATTATAAATAAGTCATATTTATTATATGACGCTGTATATATATAAAACTATAATAATTTTAAAATTATGTAACTTCCACAATTTTTTACTAGCACCTACTTTGATTTAATAAATATTTTCATATGCCTTTTACACTGCGGAGTGTACCTTTTAAATTGTGAGCGCGCGAAGTACGACTCGCGTCAACTTCGTGGACAATATTTGTACTTTATGAAAATGTACGAGGCAAGATATGTACAGGGAGATGTATGTGCATTAGGAATTTGTATAAGACAAGAAATGTACAATACAATATTTGTACGTTATGAAAATGTACAAGGCAAGGTATGTACAGGGCGATGTATGTGCATTAGGAATTTGTATACCTACCCTGCAAATGAATTTAATTTGAATGTAATATTAGCAAAAAATTAATCGCGACTTTAAAAACTTAAATAATTCTAAATATTTGCTGCCTTCTGGTGGTTGTAGATTGGCCTTAAAGTTCTTAAAGCCTTAGACAAAGCTTTAGAAAAGCCCTGTTGTAGAATCAAAGGCTTAAACCAGCCTTTACACTCCTTTGAAACTTCACTGGAACCCTGTATTGTAAACTGTACTTGTTTAAATATTAATTTAAACAAATACAATTTTTTGGGGCAGAAACCTATCACTGAACGAACGGATATTTAACTAAACTAATTCAAAAATTAAAAAAGCTAATTATTTCTATAAGTTTCGCCGATTTATTTACGATATTGTAACGAGTAACGACGCCCGATGTTAATAACATAGATAGACATTCACAATGTGCCTCGGAAAAGAAGTATAGAAGAAAATATGATTATTTGAATTAAATTCAACAACATAAACCATATTTTCAGAAGAAAAATGAATTTACTTTTGTGTTAAGCTGAAAAAAATAGCAAAAAAGCGACAGTGAAGAGAGGCACATATTATAACGACTTACATTGATGAACACAGCTCAGTAACCAGCAAACAGCAATCTCCAAAACAGCTCTGGTACGCCCCTGGAACAAAGAAAAACAATATTTTAAAATACAAATATTTCAATAATAAAACATGTTAGCAAAAATAACTATTAAAACAGTTAAACTATTGTTTAAACTTACCATTGTTGCTAATTTGCAACAATATACAACAATATTTCATTATTAAAATAATATTTTTAAAATATAAAGAAATAAATTTTTCAAGACCAATGTATGCGAATTCCGAAGTTAGCTATCATGCAACAATCTACGGAGCGTACAAGTTTGAGACGGTTTTTAACAAATTAAATCTTGGGTTTTATATGGAAAATCAATATTAAATAGCAATATATGTATTTAAACGTGAAATATAGACATTTTTGTATGTTTTACATACAAAATTTGCCATTTTGTGATAGAATTTATGCTTGAGAAATAAATATAAACACATTTATATGATATTCTAATCACCTTAAAATGTATGACATCATGAGAAATACAAATTAAATTATAAAAATTACAACGAAAGGAATGTTTTTCATAGTTTGAAGTACATTTAGAATTATTTAAATATAAATAAACAACTAATATGTACTTACATTTGCTGCTTCGACGATTCCCAAAGACGGCACACATAATTCATTATTTTCACTCATTTAAATTGCGATTCCCGTAAAAATTATTATTAGAAGCGTTAGATTAACACTTTATCTTTGATTTTCACATAAATTTTCTATTGTTCTTGCAATATTTCCGCATATATTAATATTTTAAAACACCGAACGCGACTTCGCGGAGTAGTGTTGTTCAACTGTCAGCGTTGCATGCGCGTAGGATTGAAGGTCGGATTGTTTCAGTGTTGCCACCAAACTGTAAATAAAAAACACTGAATTAGTAAAAATATTATTGAAATATAATAATTTAAACTCTAAAATATTAATATTTAAGTATATATAACATTATATTATGTATTTGTAATAAAATAAATAATTTTTTATACTTATTTTGCTGTCTGGTTTGTATTTATTTTACGTGTAACATTCGTTATACATTTTGAAAAATATACCTCTGATGCCACAATTGGCGAAATTGTACTATAAAGTAAAAATACACTTTTCTTGTGAAACTAAACCGAGTGTTATTATTATTTTTTTTAACTTTTATTAATTTAAATACATACTTACATATTTATTGATGCTGGAAATTATATTATGTTCCTCTGTATATGTATAATATAACTATTGTTTTATTTACTATTACAATTTTCTTTTTAAAACATTACCATTTAATAATTTGAAATGATAGGTACTTTGACAGTGGCATTTATCTGTCACTTACATACATTTAAAATCTGAACTATGTAACTAAGAAATTGTGTTTATCTCTAAAACATAGGCTCCGGGATTTATAGATTACTAGCTGACCCGCCCCGGCTTCGCACGGGTAAAGCTAAAATAACGATTAGCTACACGTGTACCAGTAATTTTTCACATTTACTTCGGAGACATGCGCTGCGTAGGGAGCCGGTAACCTGCCTCGCATCGTACATGTAAAAGGCTCCGCCCGATCCCTGCACCGCACCTAAAAGCGCCTTTTCTAAACATGTCTCGGGTACATTTACTTATGTACATATGATGCAAGCTATCTCTCCGACAAATATCGAAAATCTGCTAACGGTTAAAACTTTACTATAGATAAAAAATTAATTGAAATCATCCCCTATCGTACCGCCTTGATGGATGATTTTTTAAAAACGCTAAAACACTTTATTTCTTACCAAAAGCATAAATAAGAATTTTTATATCCTTAACTTGAGAAATGATGGGTTCTCCATACAAACTTTCGTCCCCTATTTCACCCCCGTCAAGTTTTATTTTCGCGACAAAAGGTAGCTTATGTCCTTCTCCTAGGTCCAATCTATCTCTATACCAAAATTCATCAAAATTGGTTCAGCGGTTCAGGCGTGAAAACGTAACAGACAGACAGACAGACAGACAGACAGAGTTACTTTCGCATTTATTATATTAGTATGGATTTAATATTAACAATTAAATAAAGAAAAAATCAAAATCACAATTATTTTTTTTTTATTACAATAATCAATATAGTTAACAATGATGATAATAATTTGTGTGATAGTTATTTTTATTATTGTAATCAGATTTAGTCTACTGTAGGTGAAAATTGTTTTAATCAAATAAAACTACATTGTTATTAACTGTAAAACTTTTCATTGTTGAAATCAAATTTAATCTTTTGTATTTGAACGTTTATTTGTTCTAATCAAATAAAACTACACTGTAATAAACTGTAAAAGTAATAGATGTGAGAAAGAATATGAGAAATACCTGGAAATCAAAATTTTCAATTTTGTTCTTTCTCGGAGAATTTAATTTTGATTCTTGTTCATTTAAATTTCTTTTTGTTTTCAGCTAGAATCCTTTTTACTGTACTTTGTGAAATATTTATTGTAGAACCTTGCTTATGCTTTCGATTCATTTTGATTATTAAATTTTGATAATTCAATTTTTTTCACGAAAGTTTTATCTTGCACTACACGCCAATGACAAAAATTTCATTGTCCAATTAACCAAAGAATTACTCATTATGCGTCAGTGACCTTCAATTCATTATTCACTTGTGCAACTGTAATAATAGAGCGGTACAAACTTACATCCCTATTTCACCCCTTTAAGTTTTATTTTCGCGATAAAAAGTATCCTATGTCCTTCTCCAAGGTCCAATCTATCTCTATACCAAAATTCATCAAAATTGGTTCAGCGGTTTAGGCGTGAAAACGTAACAGACAGACAGACAGACAGACAGAGTTACTTTCGCATTTATTATATCAGTATGGATTTTATATATTTATCTGTAAAATATGTAGAAAAAGTATGAATGCATACCTGTAGAAAATTTAATAATCTTTAATTCTTATAATAACATAAATCGCGAAAAAAATACATTTAAAGGTATTTTTCGAAGAAAAACAATTTTGAGCTTCAAGTAAAGTACCATTTCCGGTTACCTGATTTACACCAAAATTTAATGGCTTCTTTTCATATTAGAATATGGTAGAAATACAAGGTTTCAGAATATTTTGAATGATAGTATTTGAGTTAGAACGTTAACAAAATCCATACAAACACACACACACACACACATACATAGACAGACATCATAAAAATGTTAAAATCGGATTCTAGGGAGCTTAAAACGTAGTCAAGGTAGCGGGAAGTAAAAATGTATGAAAAAATTCTTAAAATAAATGTTTTTGTAATATTTATTTTATTATTTATAAAAATATATAAAAAAAGGAACTACAATATCTAGGCAAGATCAATGAAGCAAAAATATACAAATATACATTAAAACAACTACAAAAATAATAAAAATATATACATAAAGGCACAATAAATATTATACTCTATTTTTGTAACGGTATATTGACATTACTGTCAACTTTGTTTAAAAATTAATTGAAAGGCGTTTTCGTAGTCACCGAGGGATCTGTTCGATGACGTCACAGATATATCAAATCAATCCGATTATCGAAGCATTTACAAACGTGTCAGATCTATATATGATTTAGATGCTTAAATTTGAGGTTATAGAAGTTTAACTTTTTAAAATGGATAAGAAAATAGCACTTGTTTCTGTAGTTGAATTTTATAAACAACGACTCAAGTAAAACTGAAATGCCACTAACATTTAAATAATAGTATATTGTGTTATTAGGAGTAAAAGTGATTCTTTGTGTGGTGAGCTTGTAAGTTTGAACGACGAGTGGTAGCGAGTCGGACAATAACATGCAAGGCACACAATGACACTTTTACTCCGAATGACACAATATATTTTTTCTTCAAACATACGTATTTAAATAAAATAATTACAACTTGACGTTACAATAATGGGCTACTTGCGTGGTACTGAAAATCCGATTTCTGTCACTATATACGTAATGTTATATTGAAAACGTATATAAAAATATAAATTTTATTTTAAAATAATTATTCGTTTTTTACTAAATTAAGAAAGAAATTTTTCTGTGACGTCTTTATATTGAACTGGGGAGGGGAAGCATGTTTAAGAATGTTATCAATAGATGGCATGGCGTGCGAGAAAGTTTTAATTTGAATTTGACATTAGTTCATTTTTCTCTCTCTCTCTCTCTCTGGTCTCTCAAATACATTAATTACTTTATAAATAAACACATAGGTAGTTATTTGTAATTTAAAATATCGATACCAAAAAGATAAACTAAAATACTAACCTCCAAACTATTGTTGAAACGTCAAACAGGTGATCTACATTACCCGCACAAACATACCATTACTATGGGACGGCACCACGCTTGGCTTTGCGACTATTCATTGGTGCGGCGTAATTCTACGTCATACATGGCGGGAATTCAAATAATCAAATTTCATTATTTTTTTTTCTGGCTAATTAATAAAAATTTTGTCAAAAGAAAAAATATGGGTAGCGAGTTTTTACCTTCTCTTCAAAAATATTAAATAAAAAAAGGTACGCACGTAGCCCATTATAAATATTTTACGTAAAGGACGTTTGCTGATATCAATTGTTCTGTTGCTATGAATACTTTCGTATTTGTTCACTTTTTGTTACAAACATTCAAGTGAAAATTTTCACCTTTTGACGTTTAAATAAAAACTATGCAATTTCATATTCTCCTTATGTGCAATTATATCAGAATTTGAAGTTCAACAATATTGCTGAAGGATATAATTTATCGAGGAATCGATGAAAAACAATATGAACTTTTATTATCACGTTAATTCTAAGTATTCTTACCATAATTACCAATATGTAAGTCTGCT
Source organism: Ophonus ardosiacus (assembly GCA_943142095.1). NCBI lineage: Eukaryota > Metazoa > Arthropoda > Insecta > Coleoptera > Carabidae > Ophonus > Ophonus ardosiacus. The sequence goes on from OW964840.1 coordinate 14,126,127, forward strand.
ATTTTTTAATGTGCTGTTTCGTTAAATATAAACTGTTTTTATTTCAATTTGTAGATTATCAATTTAAATTTGACAGCTGTTGGAGGTTTTTAGTAACTTTATTCTTAGGTTATCTCATATACCTATAAACTAATATATTGCTAATGCTCGTATCTTTCCCATAAGAGTAGGTGAAGGAAACACTGTGAAATGGAAATATCATTTCTGCATAAGTCCATCTCTCACAAACACCCAACCGGCAATTATGCGCATGCTCGGAAATCTTGACTACTATTGGCTAACGCTGACAGCGTCGCTGGCTGGGCTGAGTTCCAAAATCCTACTCTTAGAGTACGAAATTATTCAAAGTCGTATCAAAACTAATAACCTTACTCTCAGAGTTTACTAAACCTGTTCCAAAACAGCCAGAGTTTACTCCAAAGTGATGTTCTACTTACTCTACTAACGAGGAGGGTATAGAAATTACTCCACAATATTTTCAAACGTAGATGCTCACGATTATGAAAGTAATTTGCCTTCTTGAGGAAGAAAACATGCTTTTGAAAATAAACATAAATAAATACGTTGGCGTGTATTACGAGCATACTTTTATAATAAAAGCGCTTTTATGGAGCGTACTTTCACATTATATTGAGGAGAGTGCTCCATAAAAGCGCTTTTATTACGGGCTTGACATTAATGTTGTAATTATAAGTAGTTTTCTTAGTTTTTTTAAAATTATTTTTAATTTAGTTTCAATTTTTTACTTCAAAAAAACTCTCATTCGTTCCAAAACACAACACATCATACTCTACGCCAAAATTCGGTATTCTTGGTTTTGGAACGCTGCCCTGGTGATGCAGCGAGCACATGGTTTGACTTTGACGTTTGATTTCATTTCTGTTTGTAGTTGCACTTCGAAAGCATTTGTTTTGTGTTTCATACAGTAATTTATTGTCACCTAAATAAATTAATCCTGACCAGATTGTATTCCTATTATTTTTACAGTACAACAAAGTAAATTATTTAATTCAAATTTAGCACTAGAATATGTCAATGTTTTTTATTATTACTAATATTTATATTCAAGAATTTACATACAAAATAAATAGTAGGTACATTGTTTAATTTCTCAAATTTAAATTAAAAATTTCTCGCGCTAGTCGTTAATAAACAGAACTCTGTGATTCGCAAAAAGTGATCATGATTTTCTCGTTAGCCAATAGTAGTCGCGGTTTCCAAGCATGCGCATAATTCGCGGTTGGGTGTTTGTGTGAGATAGACTTATGCAGAAATGATATTTCCATTTCACAGTGTTTCCTTCAAGAAAAGCAAAGGATCCGCAATATATTAGTTAATAGGTATATGGGTTATCTAATGTATAGTGCAACTTAGGGCGACATGACAGGTTTTTATTTTACTAGTTACTTCTTATTCGCTCATTTTATATAGTTGCTATGGATATTTATTTATTTCATTTCTACCTTGTGAATCAAGTCACAAAAGATGCCATTTATATGATGTTTGAAGAAAAATACATTTTTTATACTAGCGTTTTATAACAACAACTTTTTGATTGTCATTTTCGTTGCTAAATGAAATATTTTTCAGCATTAGTGCTCAAAAGTAACATTTTTAAGCACAAGTGCTTAAAAATGACGAAATAAAAGAACATAAAGTCTGCCTACTTTTTAATTTTGAAAAATTAGAAATGTTTGTATTTGATAATAAATGATCTGTTTTAAAACGTTATTATAAAAAATCTTGTATGTAATACATTGCGAAATGAGTGTTTTAGGCACTTGACGTGTTGTTCCCCTCGCTTACGCTCGCGCGTACAAATTTCACGTCGCGTGCCTAAAACACTATCATTTCGCAACTTATTACACAAGTAGCTATTATTCAATTTTGTTTTATAAAGGCGAGTTCGTCAAATCCTATGATCATCGCTGCAATTTTTTGAACAGATCGCTCGGTCTGTCTGATCGGGGTGAGTATCCGAACGCGTCAAATTAACACGATTGACTTTACGCACGCTTCGATTTCATCGGATCAATCCGAACGATTTTACGAAAACTCCATTCAATCAATAAAGCATTATAGCGCCATTTGTTTTTTCCTCCATTATTGGCAACACTGGATCAGGTTCGCGATTCTCACTTGTTCCAATATAAATAATAATTATATTAACAAATGAAACAACAGCAGCGCCTACTACAAACCTATAAAGATATTATATTATAGAGTCATTTTTATAACAATGCTGTCATTTTACACTTACCAAAAAGACATGCCTAATTCGGCCATTTTTTCTGAAGTCCACATATTGTTGACATCTTCTTCCATCATAACATTAAATTGTAGTTTCAAAAAATATTGTGTTACCCATAAGGCAATAGCTGAACAATCAAATAATACTAAAAAAAAAAAACATTAATAATAGTTATTTATACAAGATGATTTTTTCAAGGTGTACATAGGAGATTAACATGGGAAATCAGTTTTTCGCAAATCGTTGCCCCCCGAATTAACTTACGGCAATACAAAGATAAAAAATTTCCCATCCGAAAATACCAAATACGTGGAAATTATCCAATATTTTGGGCCCATAAATTAATTTTTTCTACGACCACCATGAAAAGTTGACATTTGTGCTCTATTTTGTCATGGTAAAGTTGATGGTTACTAAGTAACGAGCAAAAAAATACTTTACCGCGCGTCTCCCATAGCAACGCGCGATAAAGTGCTCAATTTGCTCGCTTAGATAAATACATATTTTTGCTGAAATCTTAATTTATTAAAATAATACTTACGAAATCTAAAATATAGGTTAGGTTCATTTTTACACGTGCTACAAACAATATAGCTGAAGTTAGCTACATTACCAATTTAGTTAGGTTAGGTATTTAATTATATATAATAACAACTCTACTGGTGAATGTACATTGTATTACAACTTTAAATATTTAATAACACACATTTCATAATTAACAAACTTATTGGATTTAATTATTGGCGGATAATGTTAAAATTGAATGTGCACTTTTGGCAGTTTTGTATATTCATTCCAGAACTTGAAAACAGCTGACGAAGATAAATTAGATTCTGTGACTGAGACACTCACTAGAGTTTTCAGTTCTTAACTGCTAGTGTTGATTTTAGCATGGAATAAATGGACCAAAGAGAAGACGATTTCATTAGATTTTTACAAAAAGTAAGCTAGTAAGGCATTTTCACTGTAATTTTAGGTTTTTTTTAAATTACACCATTCAATGGAGAGGTTATAATTATTTTCGTAATGCTTTTGATTTTGCAGATAATAAATTCAAGGAAGTATTTTGCGCCGTTTCAAATATATCTGGAGGAGTGCAGGAAAAATCACTATCTTTTACTGACAGAATTTTGTATTTATTTATTTGGATACTCACATCGTCATGGTTACACACAACACAAAACAGAAATTGGTTGAGGTTGAATTGAACTTACTAAATAGGTATTATTATTTTTTTCTATTTTGGTTAGTAAAGTCGTAGAAAAAATTATGTATGCATATCTAGCGTAAAGTATCTTTATTGCTCGCGCTCGAAAATTGAAGCTCTTGATACACAAATAACTATTATGCACGGACGTATCATAATTTGACAATTATACACGAATTTCTTTGACATAAACGTCATTTTATAGCCCGCGGGCCTCATTATAGCCCATCGGGCTATAATGAAACGTCAAAACAAATTATAACCTACAATATAAATAATTTAAACAGGCAACATGAAAAGTTTTTATTACAAATCGAAAATTTTTATATTCTTTAATGAAAAATGAAAATTAATTTTGTGATATTTATATGGAAAGCACGGAGATACATAAAATAAAACTCAAATGACATAACTAATAAACAAACAATAAACTGTTGTTCTCCGCTTTCATAGCAACACTAGATACTGGATGTATGAGGACAAATTCTTTTCGATACAATCTTTCTAACACTCATAATTTGAAAATTTTCGCCCGTGCATAAAGTTTTGTATGTACCACGAGCGTAACTTGCTTTTATGGCCTTTGACGTGTTTTTATCCCTCGGCTTACGCCTCGGGCTCAAAATCCCGCCGCAGGCCATAAAAGCTTCCTTAAGCTCTTAATACATAAATAACTATTAAAATTTATTCATTGTCCTATTAATAGTAGTAGCCATGACAAATATAAACAAAAAGATTAACAAATGTTTGACATTTTATCTGTCATTTGGGTCTATTCTGTAACTCAGTGGTTAATTTTTAGCAACTGGTTAAATATTTTAACCAATCAAGTATGTTGATATATAACAAAAAATTGGATTTTTAGTTGTCAAATCAATAGCTATTGGATAAAATTTTTAACCAGTTGTTAAAAATTAACCACTGAGTTACAGAATAGACCTGAGAATAGGTTAATTGACATAACTCAAAAGCACTCAAAAGTAAAGTCTCTTTATTCTAACAAATAAAATGTCAAGCATTTGTTTATCTTTCTGTTCAAATTTGGCATGGCTACTACTATTAATAGAAAACAAATTTAATTTACCTATGGGCCTAAAATATTGAATAATTTCCACGTATTTGATATTTTCGGATGAAGATTTTTTTATCTTTGTATTGACACCACAACCATTGTTGTAAGTTAAAACGGGGGCACCGGTTTGCAAAAAAATAATTTCCCATGTTAATCTCCTTTGTACAGGGTGTCTCATTTTCGATGTTTTTTTTTTAGGGTATCTCGGGAAATATTAATGATAAAGCAAAATCGTTTGCACATTCCAGAGTCAACTTTTTGAGAAAAGTTTAATAGTCACCACAGGAATTTTCGATCTTCTTTTGTTTCTGAGCTACAGGCAAAAACTTGTTTTTCGCTCATTTCGAAAATATCTTATAACTCATTTATTATGGTAGTTAGAGAAAAATTGTTTTAACAAATTTTATACCGTTTTTTAGGTAAAATAAAATGGTGTAATTAGATTTTTTGGAAACTTCATCATTCTTGAGATATAACACAAACTTATGATTTTTTAAATGGCAACCTATGTTGAAAATAGTCTCATCTTTTTGCTTTTCAATGATATATAACAAGTCTACATTCTTTTGTTTTACACACGAATAAAAGATGAATTATTGTTTTTTTGGAGGGGAAAAAATTGAAAATTATTAAGAAATAAATTAAAAAACTATAATAGTTCGTCATTTGTTTATTTCTAATATTATTTGCTTTAGTTTTACACATATTTTTAATTTATTTACTTTAAAAGCACATTTTTTCGAATTGTGTCAAGGCCACCTGTGACGTCGATAAATAATAATATAACTAATCCGAAAATTGGTTTAGAATAATTTTGAAAACATAATTAGTAGATATGGAATCAAAATAAACAAATGATGAAGTATTACAGTATATTTCATTTGTTTCTTACTAATTATCAATTTTTTCACCCCAAAAAATTAATAAATCATCTTTTATTCATGTGTAAAACAAAAGAATGTAGACTTGTTATATATCATTGAAAAGCTTAAAAAATAAGCAAAAAGATGAGACTATTTTCAACATAGGTTGCCATTTAAAAAATCATAAGTTTGTGTTATATCTCAAGAATTATGAAGTTTCCAAAAAATCTAATTACGCCATTTTATTTTCCCTAAAAACCGGTATAAAATTTGTTAAAACAATTTTTCTCTAACTACCATAATAAATGAGTTATGAGATATTTTCGAAATGAGCGAATAACAAGTTTTTGCCTGTAGCTCAGAAACAAAAGAAGATCGAAAATTCCTGTGGTGACTATTAAACTTTTCTCAAAAAGTTGACTCTGGAATGTGCAAACGATTTTGCTCTATCATTAATATTTCCCGAGATACCCTAAAAAAGCATCGAAAATGAGACACCTGTACACTTTGACAAAAATCACCCTGTATATGAAGGTACTGAAGTTCTACTTTTTATGAAATGGAACTTCAGTATCGAGTGTGTGAAAATAAATAAATAAATAAATATATCATCACGGCATATTACCCATTTCTGGGTGTGCCAGTATCTACAACACATGTAGACATCGGTAATGATGACGATATATTTTACCGTGTGGGCGCTTACCAGGAGTCACCTCACGGGTACTCATAGCTGGCGTGGAGAGTGCACCACAGGGGTTACTTTTGTGCCATTTAAAATGAAAATGAAAGGAATATTTTATTTTTATAGGTTATATTTATGTAATTTAAAAAAAGACTATAACAGTCTTAAAAAAGTAGGACGTATTGGAAGTGTCAGTATTAAAAAACCTTTTTGCAAAACATCAACATTGGAATGAATAAATTAAGTTAAAATAATAATTAATGAATAAAACAAATTATTATTTTGTAATACATATTTCCGCAAATGTGGAAACCAAATTTTGTAACTAGGAAACAAATTCTGCCAACTTTCATATACTTACACGCAAAAGTGTTCCAGATATACAACCCAGGGACACCTGTTATAGTTCCTATAGGGTTGGTAGCAGTGTTTATCACTGAAAAAATGGCAGCTAATATTGCAAACAATAATCCGAGGCACACTGTTATTATTGTTCCTAACCAAATGTTATATATCATAAAATTTTCTTCGTTTTTAAGGACTTCAATAACTAAAAATAAAAACATGTTTATTATTATTTCATGTACAATAATTTTAGAAAAAAATATGTTGTGCCAGCACAATACCTCTCACCATCTCCGTTTTGTTACTTAAGTATCGAATTTAACATTTCTTGTACACACAAATACTTCTAATTATATCTATTCTTTTATTCTATAAGGAACCTTGTCCTACTCTTCTAAAATGTTCAAGATGGTTCCAATTCATTGACGGAATTGGCGGTATTTTTTAAGGATATTTATGTACTATATAAAATATACATATACCCAAATCATTCAAGCAACCAATGTACATCATTAATAAAAGTTGAATAAAAGTAACTAGATGTGTGACGTCATGTACTGGTACGTTTGCAGAGGTTTTAGAATCTTTATAAAAGGAGTTATACAGATTGCAATCTGTATTATCGACATGAACTGTCACATCTACAAAATAAATACTATATTTTCGTCACTGTCCATTTCTATTTAAATTTTTTTTATAATACTAACCTTATTTATTCTCATGTATGCCATATAAAGGCAATAAATAAAAGTGAGCCGAATTTCAAAGAAATATACCGAATTCTTCTGATTGATTAGAAGTGCTACCTTTGGCAGATTCACAGATTTTGTGTTTGCGTTAACGATCACGTTGCGTTTAACATTACTTTATTATAAATAGACCTTTACAACGCACAAAAATGTTTCAAACACGATACAAATATTTTTCAAATAATAACTTTGACAGTATGAACATACAAATTATCAATGTTGCCAACTATAGCAACAATTAAACGAATAATATGACGTTGATGTACATTATTTATATATTATTCATGTCATATACGATGAGTAATGAACTCTACTATTCATTTTAATAATAATTATATAAGGCTATACACTTTTTGACGGTTAAAAATGATTGAAATTTTATGTCATTTTTCACTATTAGTGATTTTAATGCATTAAAGTTTTTACACTAAGTGATGACGTGCATTGGCTGCTTAAATGATTTGGGTATACCTACCTACAATTTTAAATATTTACCTAATACTTCAATAAGAAATATTAAATGTACTTCCCAGAAAAAGCTTTCAGTAATGTCCGTAAAATAAATAAAGTATTGTTCATTATTTGGGTACAATAAATCGCACCTCCCACTTTTTACTGAGTTTATTGTACATGAAATTTATTTAATGGATTATTTTAATGTTTAGTAATTGTAGCAAAAAGTGGGAGGCACAGTTTATGGCCCTTAAGTGTTTAGTACATATTTAGGTGCCATAAATCGTATATCTCAAATTTGACTAGTTTTATTGTACAATAAGCTGTAATATCTTTAAATATATCTTAAAGAATAATTATTAAAACTTTTTTTAAGTAGAGCATAAAATTATGTTACATTAGACTTATTATAATATTCATAATTATATGTAATTTTTTTTACCAAGTCACGAAAGTTATACCAAGGAAATACATTCTGAAATAAATCAATTTGTTCCGAACTCACTTGTTAAACAATTGAACTTTAAAAACAATTGAATGCCTTGAAATAATTGACAGTCAAGGTTTGTGCATTACCTTATGTAAGTATCTTTTCCACAGATTACTTCATATAAATAACATTAAAGGTCAAATTTTATAAAATCATACGCCATTTTTGCACCACCTATTGGAAAAATTTGAAACTACCCTAACAGTGTGTTCAAAAAAATCCTAATTCGAAGTAAGCTATGAACAAAAAAAAAACGTATGTCAATTTGAAAGTATCTATAGTTGCCGTCAAATAATTATGGATTGGAGATTTCTACACTGTCAATGTCAAGACACTAGTCATTTCAAAATAATAATAGTGGTGTTGTTTTACGAATATTGTGATATAAATTTATAGAATATATAACAAATAAATTTTCTTATTTTTACCTCTTGCTAAGAGAGGTATTGGATTCATGCTAAAAATCGCATATCCAGATTATAGTGAATAAGCACGTTTGAAGGTCCCCAGATATTAAAATTTCACAATGGTGTGTGTGTGTGTGTGTGTGTGTGTGTGTGTGTGTGTGTCTGGATGTTGGAGGGATGGTTTCTCAAATTCTATAAGACTAAAGACCAATTTAACTAAGTACTCCTTAATCTGACATTAATGGGAAAAGCTGATTAGATTTTGGCAACAATTGGACAACCGGAAGTAGTAGTTTCTTAAAAAATCTTCTAAATATAATTTTTTGGAAATTTATGTTATTACAAATATTAAAGAATATAAAATTCTCTGCCCGATACATTGAACAGTTTTATTATATCTTCTATAGATATAGAGATAGAGAATTATAAATATATAAAATAATCCATTGTAATGAATCTCACAGCCCAAATAACTCCATGGAAACTAGTTAAAATATTAAAATGTTTGTAATTGATAGAAAAATGTCAGTGTCAAAAATCCAAATAGATCACTGAAAACTTCTGAGAAATACATTTAATATTTTTTATTTTATTATTAATTAAATATTTAAAATTATACTCATCAGAAATACCACCAATCTCGTTAATGAATTTGAAAAATCTGGAAATTTTAGAAGAGTAGGAGGAAACTTATTTATAAAATGAATTAAAAAATATAAAAATTTATTAATAACAGACATAATTTCAATTTTTGTGTACCAGAAATGTTAAATACAGAATGTACTTATATAGCGTAATATGGAAATGGCGAGAGGTCTTGTGCTGGCCACAACAGATTTTTAACATAAAATAATACTTACTATGAATATCATAAGTTCGCCATCCATAAGCGACGTTCAATTCTTTTTTTCCTTCAAAAAGCCCAAATTGTACTCGACCATCAGACTCTAGTGGGTTAGAAGTTCTTCTCGCCCTGGCGTTTATCCATTGTTTTGTGCCCAAACTGGCCACCAATAGAGCAATAGAAAGACACGATGCGAAAAATGTCATGAATATCATGGCCTTCTTGAATAGATTCATCTTGTCGTGAGGAAAAGTTAAGAATAAAACAATTGACAACTTTCTATTCTTAGTATTACAATTTCACTATTTAAAAATTATTATAATAGGCATAGAATTCAATAATTTTTTATGTTTAGCCATATTTTAAAATAATTTATTAATTTTATCACAATTTTTTTTATATAACTGATCTTTACTTTTTCTTAGCACCCACACCTTTTTAACACATACGAAACTTTTTTTAAAACACTACACAGTATTTTAACTTATTTTTAACACAAATTCAAACTTTGATTAACTTTAAAATAAGTTTAAACAACTTTTTAAAACTTTGAAACACTACAAAAGAATTCCAGATAATCTCAGGTAAATTCATCCAAGAATGCTGTGGTTTTTGACACCGTTATAAACAGGTGTGTGTGGTCGGGTAACATCGGAAAACATCGGGTGTGTTCGTATGATTTATATACATAAATGCATAGGCGTGCAACAATATAATATGGACAACAATATGTAATAAAGTATTTTTTAACTATAAGCAGTGATTTTAGCCATAACTCTATTTATTATATATTTAAATAAGATGCAAAATTCAAAAAAATCTGTTGTGGACAGCACAAAACCTCTCGTTCCATAAGGCTATATAAGTAGGTACATATTGTATTTAACATTTCTGGCACACACACAATAATTATTAATATATTTTTTAATTCATTCCATAAATAAGTTTCCTCCTACTCTTCTAAATATTCAAGATTCTTCAAATTCATTGACGAGATTGACGGTATTTCTGATGCGTATATTAATATATGTATCTATAATTTTAAATATTTAATGGGGGATTCCACCATTTTTTTTTTATAATTTCATCTGAAAATAGGAAAACTAAGACTATTGATGAAAATCCGGTGAAAAAATTCCTATTAATAAGCGAGTTATGGTCTCCCGAATTTTGAAAAGATTGACGTGACGTCACATTTCTGTGTTTTTATATCAAACTGTTTTCATCATGGACCTAAATGTTTTTGAAATATATGCTATTTTAAGTTATATTTACATAAAAATAAATGAATATTATAACACTATAAGTCTACATACTTTATAATTACAGGTGTATTTAAATTATTAAGTTTAATGCAAGAAATTTATGTTAAAATAAAAACTGTTTGGAAACTGCAGTACAGGAATGTTAGCCCCTCCTTCCGAATTTGAATTTCTTAACTTCCATTGGTAGTAATCCCCACCTCCTAACACGCTATTTGTAATGCATGTATAAGCGGTCTTTCGGTCGCCAATCAAACTATTTTCATATTAGTGTCGAAGCGCTATAACAAAAAACCCTTTATTTCCGAAATATCTCAATTATACCATTTCATTTTTTTATTAATATTCGTTATTCAGCATATACATTCGTTTTTTACCTTCCGTCACCTTTAGGTAAGGAAGGTATTGTCTTTGGTCAAAAAATTCCGTGGTGAGTTTTTAATAAATAAGCACGTTGTAGGGTCCCTACATTACGAATATACCATTTTTAAGATGATGTCTGTATGTGTGTGTGTATGTGTGTGTGTGTATGTGTGTGTGTGTGTGTGTGTATGTGTGTGTGTGTGTGACAAATTTTTCTCCGACGATAACTCCAATATTACAATTCTAAAAATTATAATTCTTTCGTAGTCCTCTTCTGTACAACCATATGAAGAGTTGATTAGATTTTGGTTATAATAGATCTACCAGAAGTACCCTTATTTGAAGTTTTTAACAGTTTTTCTTAAAAAAACGCAGTTAAATATTATTTTTTGACTTTTTGTTATTATACATATTAAAGAAAATACTCCACTCTATACAGTTTGATTATACATTTTCCTTCATATTCAGTAGATGTAGATTTAAAGCGTTATAAAGGAATTAATTTTCAAAAATTAGTCAGCTTTGCTATTTATCATGTAAACAGCTGATAGGTATATTCAAAAAATTTTAATTGACAGATGTCAGTTGCAAGTGCAAAACCAAATATAGAAAGTATAGGATCTAAAATTGGTATGCCATAGTGTTCCTCGCAAGTGACATGCAGAGAAATGCCAAAGAGAAGATGGAAAGACTGTATCGCAGAATACTTGAGAAAGAAAGGACTTTGTGAAGAAGATGCGTTGGACAGAAATGAGTGGAAGAGAAGAGGAAACAGCGACCCCTAATAAAATAGGGGAAAGCTGAAGAAGAAATGAAGGAAGTGTCAAGTGCATTTTACTTAGTGTGTATTTATGTTATAATTTAATTGGATTTGTAGAACCTTTTCAAATGAACTTTTGGTATGGAATTTGTAAAAACTAGTATATGTTCGTGTTCGATTTTACATGATATTATATAGAATCTGTTCCAAGGACCTTTTGGTATGGGATTTGTACAAAATACATCGAATTGACGGAAGGTCTTGTGCTGGCCACAACAGATTTTTTTTTATTATTTTCCTTTAATTCGATTGAGCTGGAATCCCCCATTAATAATAAAACATGAAATATTAAATGTACTTCCCAGAAAAAGTCTTCAGTAATGTAACTGGATTTGTGACACTGACATTTTCCTATCATTTGGGCTGTGAGATTCATTACAGGATTATTTTATATACATATTTATAATTCTCTATCTCTAAATCTATACAAAATACATATAATAAAAATGTTCAATGTATCGGAGAGAGAATTTTATATTCTTTAATATTTGTAATTTCAAAAAATAACATTTAGAAGATTTTTTTAAAAAAACTATTACTTCTGGTTGTCTAATTGTTACTAAAATCTAATCAGCTTTTCCCACTAACGTCAGATAAAGGTATACGTAATATATCTATAATTTTAAATATTTAAATAATAATAAAATAAGAAGAATGTACTTCCCAGAAAAAGCCTTCAGTAATATACCTAGATTTTTATCACGGATATTTTTCTGTCAATTACAAACATTTTAATTTTCAACTGGTTTTCATGGAGCTATTTTAGTGTCTTTATCTCTAAATTTATATTACTAATAACACATATTTTCAAAAAATAATATTTAGAAGATTTTTTTTAAGAAACTACTACTTCCGGTTGTCTAATTGTTACTAAAACCTTTTCAGTTGTGTCTAGCAGCGTGGGCATTTACCATAAACGAATTTAGTGTTTGTATTAATAACATTCATTAGATCACATTTAAATAATGATAGAAAATACTACAAATCCATTGAAATAAATTTCTTAATATATTTAATTAATTTCTGAAAACTGTTATTTCTGCCCTCTATACAATGGCCTCGAAAGCTGTGACGTCACAATCACGGACATTAAAAAGAGACAGAAGAGAGAGATAGCATGATTAGTTTTGACGTTCGGGAGACAGGTGTTCAGTAACTCCGCTATAAAAGAGAGGTTAGTTTATTTATTTTGAAGAAATAGAACTGTGCTCTTCTCGCCAGTGTTTTATAAGGTCTGCAATATGTAATTGTTTTGTACTTGGTTGTTTTAATAAGTCTAAGGATCCATTTCGACACGATTTCAAGCAAACATGATAAGATGTGGTTGATTAATGTCATTCCGTGAATCCTACGTCATCAGAAAGGAATTCAAGTAACAGATACAACTTTAAAAAAATAATTTCTCTGTTATTACAAATAATTTTTAAATCGGACAACGACCAAATACTATACAGGGTGTCTCAGGACGAGCTTACGCTATCTATATTTTAAATACTATTTAATATAATTTAACGAAATTTGGTATCTACGGGTTATCCAACATGCCCGTTTTAACTAAAATATTTTCAAAGCAATAGCACTTCCGGTTTGAGCGGAAATTGACCTCAACTTTCTTATTTTAAATAGAATACGCTATATTTTATTTTACCATTGAATGCAGCGGAAAATTTTACATATGAAGCAATAAAAACATTTTACTCATGATCAACTACTTCCGGCGTTATTCAACTTTTTTTGATTTTTTGTCTGAAATCCGGCACATTTTCAAAACTCTAATAAAATAATTATACACAGATTACATGTATATAATAAGGGTACTTTATGTAACATGTCCTATGTTGAAAGTTGATAGAATTTCAGTAAATTAGAAAAACAAGTAATCTGTGTATAATTATTTTATTAGAGTTTTGAAAATGTGCCGGATTTCAGACAAAAAATCAAAAAAAGTTGAATAACGCCGGAAGTAGTTGATCATGAGTAAAATGATTTTATTGCTTCATATGTAAAATTTTCCGCTGCATTCAATGGTAAAATAAAATATAGCGTATTCCATTTAAAATAAGGGGGTCCCGTGGCCGCGTGCCTGGAGTGTCTGGTCGCGAACCTGGGGGAACCGGGTTCGATCCCGACTGACGCCAAATATTTCCAATTTTAAATGGCACAAAAGTGACCCCTGTGGTGCACTCTCCACGCCAGCTATGAGTGCCCGTGAGGTGACGCCTGGTAAGCGCCCACACGGTAAAATATATCGTCATCATTACCGATGTCTACATGTGTTGTAGATACTGGCACACCCAGAAATGGGTAATATGCCGTGATGATATATTTATATTTATTTATTTATTTAAAATAAGAAAGTTGAGGTCAATTTCCGGTTAAACCGGAAGTGCTATTGCTTTGAAAATATTTTAGTTAAAACGGGCATGTTGGATAACCCCTAGATACCAAATTTCGTTAAATTATATTAAATAGTATTTAAAATATAGATAGCGTAAGCTCGTCCTGAGACACCCTGTATATGAAGTTAAACTTTCAGAAAAAAAAATACGGGTCTAATATTTTTTACTACTCTATCGATTAAAGTTATAAAAAAATCTATTGTGGCCAGCACAAGACCTCTCGCCATTTCCATATTAGGCTATATAAGTATTGTATTGCACTTCGCTTTCGAACCGTCGTTTTATAACAAAAAAATACAGAACTTTACTCAAATATTGTTTTTTATTGTATTTAACATGTCTTCTGTACACATATAATTCTAATTATATCTATTGTTCATTGTATGAGGAAGTTTCTAAATGTCAGAGATTCTTCCAATTCATTAACCAGATTGGCGGTATTTCTGAAGGATATATGCATTTTACCTATAATTTCAAATATTTAATTAATAAAACAATAAGAAAAGTTAAATATACTTCCCAGAAAAAGCTATCAGAATGTCACTAAAACTGTTGATATTTGACAATGACATGTGTCATGTTATAAACATTGGAATTTGTCAACTGGTTTCCTTAGTGCCTTGGCCTCTGCGATTAGTTTACTCTATAAATTATAGTGTCTTTACCTCTAAATCTATACAAGATATAACAAAAATTTTAAGTGTATTAGATGGAGAATTTTATGTTCTTCAATATTTAATAAAAAAAAACTTCCAAAAATTTATATTTAGAAGAATTTTTCTAAGAAACTACTACTTCCGGTTGTTCAAATGTTACCAAAACCTTTTCAGCTCTTCCCAGGAATGTCAGATTGAAGAAACTGCAGTTAAATATTTTTTAAGTCTTTTATCTTTTTTATCTTTTAGCATGAATCCAATACCTCTCTTAGCGAGAGGTAAAAAGTCGTGTATGACCTCACTGGGCACTTTATAATTATGATCAGATGTATGATACTTTATCAAAATTATCTATTTGTTATCAGTATATCATAAATGATAAATGAATTGATAAAGTTAATAAAATATTTAGTAGTTATTAGTCAATATGGCAAAAACAAAACGTGAATTTATAATTGCTACTTTTATTATTTCCTGCTTAGCAACAGTGGTGACAATTGTTTGTTTATCTACCCAAGAATGGGTATTAGGAGATTTAAAATCCAACAGGCAAGAATTAAATAATGCTGAAGTAAATTATGGTCTGTTTAGTGGTACAATTGTACAAAATTCTGTAGTGATAAAAAGCAGCGATATTGCGCGTAAGTATAATATACATACCGTGAGTATTTTTAACGTGAAACATTGGGTTTTCATGTCTATGGTTACGATTTGACATTTGATTGACAGCAATGTATTTGCGTGTCCCATTTAAAATGAAACATAGGGAACGAATTTGACAGATGTTAGCTAAGTCAGAAATTTAGCTAAGTGAGAAAACCACTCGAGAGCACCAAACATATTTTGGGCACACAATATTTTTTTTGCAACTAAAATTTTTAGAAAAAAGGTATAATTACTTAAACAAAATTAACCTCTAATGACGTCTTGTCAATATGACAGATAACCGCTGAATTTTTCTATAAGTTTCGACTTGACATTTGATTGACAGTAATATATTTGCCTGTCCCATTGAAAACATACGGAATGAATTTTACAGAGTATTATATTTAAATATTAAGAAATTTGGCCAAGTTAGAAAATCACTCGAGCACAAGGTACACTAAATTTAATTTGGAAAGCAGGTATAATTATTTAAACAAAATTAACCTCTATTGACGTCTTATCAAACGTCAAATTCGTTCCCTATGTTTCATTTTAAATGGAACGGGTAAATACATTGCTGTCAATCAAATGTCAAGTCGCAATTATGGATATGACAAACCCAATGTTTCACGATAAAAAATACTCACGGTATATTTGTACAGAATGAAACAAATTCGAATTCCTTGTATGAAAAATATTCTTATTATGCACGCTACAGAAAATTAACCTAGTTCTTTATGGGCCAACTTTTTGAGACAACTTCGATAGGCACCACAGGTTTTTTTTTCTGAATAGACTATATAGTTAGATTACACATACCCAAATCATTCAAGCAGCCAATGCACGTCGTTATAAAAGTAACTAGATGTGTGACGTCATGTACTGGTACGTTTGCAGAGGTTTTAGAATCTTTATGAAAAGAGTTATACAGATTGCAATCTGTATTATCGATATGGTCATGGACTGTCACATTTACAAAATGAATACTATATTTTCGTCACTGTCCATTTCTATTTAAATTATTTTATAATACTAACCTTATTTATACTTATGTATGCCATATAAAGACAATAAATAAAAGTGAGCCGAATTTCAAAGAAATATACCGAATTGTTCTGATTGATTAGAAGTGCTACCTTTGGCAGATTCACAGATTTTGTGTTTGCGTTAACAGTCACGCTGCGTCGTTGCGTTGCGTTTAATATTACTTTATTATAAATAGGCCTTTACAACGCACACAAATGTTTCAAACACGATACAAATATTTTTCAAATTATAACTTTTACAGTATGAACATACAAATTATCAATGTTGCCAACTATAGCAACAATTAAACGAATAATAGGACGTTGATGTACATTATTTATATATTATTCATGTAATATACGATAAGTAATGAACTCTACTATTCATCTTAATAATAATTATATAAGGTTATACACTTTTTGACGGTTAAAAATGATTAAAATTTTATTTCATTTTTACTATTAGTGATTTTAATGCATTAAGGTTTTTACACTAAGTGATGACGTGCATTGGATGCTTGAATGATTTGGGTATATATTTACAGTAACGGCACAGAATAGACATATACAGAAGCGACACTCCTTGTCTACATCATTGTTGTTGCGATTTGATGTTTATGACCTTGAACTTTAAATTTGTTGGCAAATTTACGCGCGAAATTTAAATTGTTTTAAATAGTAAAAGAAAAATTAGAATACAAAAGTACTAAAATTTTAATTTTATCAACGAATTAAGAAGAAATCATAAAATAAACACATAATTATGTTTTTATTGAACAAATACGTGAATTTTACAAATTCAATACAATGCAGAATTTTCTATATCTTTGACGTGGGAAACACAAACGTCAGATTCAATGAATATGTCTCAAATATCCTTCGCCATCAAATCTTCTCTTCCTCAGGCCTTGAGCCACATTTTACACCTATATTTATTAAGTAAATATACATTTTGCACGATATGGAAGTCGTTTTGCATTACTTACATTTATGGATCTTTCGGAAACGAAAAAAACTTACATTTCGCTTTCTCCATTTTTTAAATCTCCTTATACAGTTTTTATATGAACAAACAAGTCCTCCCGATTCTACCTTCTTCGTTTTTTCCATTTTATTAGAAACTAACACCACTTCTAAAATTCACAAACGGTTCACAAAATGACATATGTCAAAAGTGAGAAGACGTGTTTGGTTTGCTTGAATTAGCCATAACCCTAAAATACATGGGCGTGACAAGCTGAGACAACAGCTCTTCCAGAATACGTGAAATATAATGATTTTCTTTATGATAACGATTTTTCCTATCGTTTGTTGAAAAAATAACATGTTTGTTCTTATTAGAAATCAATTTGTGTTTCTCAATATATTTTTATTATTGACCCCAACAGAAAATGTTTTCGTCGAGATAATGAAAAGAACAGAGAATCGTAAGATACGAAGATATGCCGAAACAATCCGATTTTATCCGATTAGCCCTTTAAATTTGTTGGCATACTCTTTCTCTCTCTAATTTTCGTTTCTCTCTCTGACTGTCGCTTCTGTATGAATGTCTATTCTGTGGTAACGGGCTATTCAGCGAATCAAGCGGTTTACGTCATCGTTTAGGGATTTTTGAAATTTTCTTTATTTTTTAAAATATATTTTATTAACGGTATTTTATTGGTTTTTTATTACTATTATGTACTTGACACCTTTAATAGAAATAATTATATTTGGATATATTATTATTAAGTAAAATTTTGTAAATTTTTGCAAAATGACGTTTGATTATATTTTTTTAATATTGGTAATTCTGAACATGTATATTACTAAATATTATATGTCTATATGGTGGGTTCTTACTTTCACTGAATTGTAATATTGAGGTAATATTTCGTGCTATTTGTTAGTAATAATTTGAAAATTAAATCTATATGTACAGCGTGTGGCAAACGCTATACGCAATGTACAGAAACAGTGAGAAATTATATGGTATGCAGTACTCTGCATTTTTTTAAGGATCTCACATAATACTAGATAGTTTGTTGCATATACTACAAGAATGAAGTATTTATAACGGCGTAAGCAGTATTGTTCAGAATATTTTAAATAAAATTGGATTTCGCTGGAAAAAATTATACCAGACGTGTTACCTTTTTATGAAAGATTTGAATTTATGAAGGCAACCCACAGATCATATTTTAATCTGTTTTACATACTCATGTAAACTTTTTAACATATGACGTCATTGTTTCTAGTGATATTGTATTTATGACGTAAACCGCTTGATTCGATGGATGACCCATAAATTTATTATTTATAATTAAATTTATTATTCTAGTAAAATTCAATGCCTATAGTTAAATATATTTCTTATACTTAAATCCATTTTTTACAGTTAGATCCTTTATGATAGTTAAATTAATTTTTGACAATAATTTAAAATTATTTGAAGGAATTCTGAATAAATATATTAAATTGTAAAATATAACAATATAACTATGATTTTTTTTTAGTTGCTTGCATATTTGAAGAAAATATATGTGCATTTAGCACTAAAGATGAAGGAGATAAACGAATTCAAGAAATAAAAAATATTCTTAATGATAAAAGTTGTAAAAAGAATAAGAAAATAGAAGAATACAATCTAAAATTATTTAATAATAATATTATTGATAATGCAATATATACTTATGATAAAAATGATGATACAACAACGATATCATCAAAAATTGATGATACCAGTAAGTATTAAACATAATTTTAATTTTAAAAAATCTGATGTGGCCAGCACAGTACCTTCCGTCAATTCTATGTATTTTGCACAAACCCTTACCGAAAATTCCTTGAAAAAGATTCCATATATCCAATAAAATTATAACACGAACATATACTATGTAAATTGCTCTTGACACTGATGTCTGTCAATTAGAATATTAATATTTGAATATATCACCAGTTTCCTTATAGCATAGCTCTTTGATTTATGAAAGATAATCTCTTTATAATTCTTTAACTCTACAGGGTGTCTCAGGACGAGCTTACGCTATCTATATTTTAAATACTATTTAATATAATTTAACGAAATTTGGTATATAGGGGTTATCCTACATGCCCGTTTCAACTAAAATATTTTCAAAGCAGTAGTACTTCCGGTTTGACCGGAAATTGACCTCAACTTTCTTATTTTAAATGGAATACGCTATATTTTATTTTCCCATTGAATGCAGCGGAAAATTTTACATATGAAGCAATAAAAACATTTTACTCATGATCAACTACTTCCGACGTTATTCAACTTTTTTTTGAGAGAAAGATAGCTATAAGTTTATTTAAAAATCAAATGCAGTTATACAAAAAACAATTATGACTTTTTGATATCGCGAATTGCTTCAAAATTAAACGATCTTTCATTTAAAAATATTTTTAAAAATTTCCGTATTAGGCTATATAAGTTTTGTATTGCACTTCGCTATCGAAACGTCGTTTTATAACAAAAAAATACAGAACTTTACCCAAATATTGATTTTTATTGTATTTAACATGTCTTCTGCACGCATATAATTCTAATTATATCTATTTGTCATAGTATGAAAAAGTTCCTAAATGTCAGATATTCTTCCAATTCATTAACCAGATTGGCGGTATTTCTGATGGATATATGCATTTTACCTACAATTTTAAATACTTAATTAATAAAACAATAAGGAAGATTAAATGTACTTCCCAGAAAAAGCTTTCAGAATGTCCCTAAAACTATTGATTTTTCACACTGAAATTTACAAACTATGTTTGTCAAGTGGTTTCCTTAATGCGTTAGCCTCTGCGATTAGATTATTCTATATATTATAGTGTCTTTATCTCTAAATCTATACAAGATATAATAAAAATTTTAAGCGTATTAGATTGATATGTTCTTCAATACTAGTAGTAGGTACCAAAAATTTTCAAAAAATAATATTTAGAAGAATTTTTTAAAGATACTACTACTTCCGGTTGTTCAATTGTTACCAAAACCTTTTCAGCTCTTCCCAGGAATGTCAGATTGAGGAATTCATAGTTAAACAGGTCTTATAAGTCTTATAGTTTTTGAGGAATCGTCCCTCCAACATCCATATATGCACACACATCCACACACACACGCACACACACACACACGCACACACACACACAGGCATCATTTTAAAAATGTTATAATCGGATTCTAGGGACCTTAAA
Organism: Ophonus ardosiacus; assembly: GCA_943142095.1. NCBI lineage: Eukaryota > Metazoa > Arthropoda > Insecta > Coleoptera > Carabidae > Ophonus > Ophonus ardosiacus. Next base: position 14,146,860 of record OW964840.1, read on the forward strand.
ACGTGCTTATTCACTAAAATCTGAATATGCGAATGTTAGCATGAATCCAATACCTCTCTTAGCGAGAGGTAAAAATTGGTTTATGGACCCATTTCTATAGAAAATTCAATATGAATGGAATCCCCTATTTTTTGACCAAAGACAATATAGTCTGGACGATTTATCTTGGCAAGCCTTAGGAATGCAGGTTGATTCACAATTCGTACGATGCGGTATGTTAAATATATACTTTTTCTTAGATACCGCACTGCGTTAAAAGTAAAATAGTGATTTTACGACCTTTTATGGCCTAACACAATAGAAAAACATTCCGAACCGCACGATTTATGACACTTATATTCAAGCAGTTCTGTTTGCACATAGGCGTGCATAAATTTTCTTACTGGCAATAAGAAATCTACAAATGATTCAATTTTTTGAATATTTATTTCAGATATTACATATAACATGTTAGTAAAGTAAACGTATTGACAAATATTTATATTTTGTAGCTAGTAGTAAACTTGTAATATACATTATAATATAAGCTAAAATCTGCTCGTAATTATAATCTAAACCTAAAGACTAAGATTTAAACACAAATTACAAGAAAAACCCTTATATAAATTATGCAATGTGAATATTATCCGAATAATATCAATACATATTATGTATTTTATTTTATTTGCATTTCGTACTTGACATTGTTGAATTATTTTTACCTTCCGTTACCTTTAGGTAAGGAAGGTATTGTCTGGTCAAAAAATTCGTTGGTGAGTTTTTAATGAATAAGCACGTTTTATGGCCCTTAGAATATGAATTTATTATTTTTAAGATGATGTCTGTATGTGTGTGTGTGTCCGTGTGTGTGTCCGTGTGTATGTCCGTGTGTGTGTCCGTGTGTGTGTTCGTGTGTGTGTCCGTGTGTGACAAATTTTTCTCCGACGATAACTCCAATACTACAATTCTAAAAATTATAATTCTTTCGTATTCCTCTTCTTTACATCCATATGAAGAGCTGATTAGATTTTGGTTATAATTGATCCACCGGAAGTACCCTTATTTGAAGTTTTTAACAGTTTTTCTTGAAAAAACGCAGTTAAATATTATTTTTCGACATTTTGTGATTATCAATATGAAAGAATATCTTATTCTGTATACGGTTTGATTATACAGTTTCGTTCATATTCAATAGATATAGAGTTATAGAGACATTAAGAGAGATTAACTTTCAAAAATTAGTCAGCTTTGTTAAAATTATGGAAACAACAGATATATTCAGAAAAATTTAATTGACAGATGTCAGTGTCAAATGCAAAACCAAAGTTGAAAGTATAGGGTCAGAAAGTTATGTGTGAATGTGATAGAGTGTCCCTCCAAAGAGAAGAAGATGGAAGGATTGTGTGGCAGAAGATTTGAGAGAGGAAGAATTGTGTGAAGAAGTTGCGTTGGACAGGAATGATTAAAAGAGAAGAGTAAGAAACAGCGACTCCTAATAAAATAGGGAAAGGAACTTTCGGTATAGAATTTGTAAAAAATAGTGTGTTCGTGTTACAATTTTATAGGATATACAGAATCTTTTTCAAGGAATTTTTGGTATGGGATATATACAAAATACATCGAATTGACGGAAGGTTTTGTGCTGGCCACAACAGATTTTTTTTAAATGTAATAAATAAATTATTATTTTCTGTACTGTTTGTACATTTATTAAATTGATTTTTTTTCCGGTGCGCCTATGGTTTTTATACCTTTACCGTAACCACAGAGAAATCCTTTATTACTTCAGCTCGCCAATAATATCGTCCAGACTATACCTTCCTTACCTAAAGCTGACGGAAGTTAAAAATTACTAATTTTTAATTTTTTTTTGTAGATATTGTTTGCGACAAAACATTCATAAACACTGGCTTATGGCTAACTACAGTTATTTTCCTAACTTTCGCTATATTTATGGGGGCAGTTACTTCTACCGTAAGTGTTATCAACACGGCAAGCAATCCCATAAGTCCTTGGTTCAATATATGGGGCTTATATATTTATAACATAACATCTAGTGTGTCACTATTAATGACATTAATAATATGGGGTTGTTTATATGGTACTATACTGTCCTATAATGTAGGACTTATAGAAACTATAAATGGATATTACAGCAACCTGAATATAGGTTTAGGTTTCAGCTATTGGTAAGTACCGAAAACCTAACAAAAAAAATCTGATGTGGCCAACACAGTACCTCCCGCTATTTAATTTTTATTAATTTAAAAACATACCTACATATTTTCTAATCCTGCAAACTATATTAAGTTCCTTTGCATATATCTATTGCTTTCATATACCTATTAACTAATATATTGCTAATGCTCGCATCTTTCCCATAAGAGTAGGTGAAGGAAACACTGTGAAATAGAAATATCATTTCTGCATAAGTCTATCTCTCACAAACACCCAACCGGCAATTATGCGCATGCCCGGAAATCTTGACTACTATTGGCTTACGCTGACAGCGTCGCTGGCTGGGCTGCGTTCCAAAATCCTACTCTTAGAGTACGAAATTATTCAAAGTCGTTTCAAAACTAATACCTTACTCTCAGAGTTTACTCAACCTGTTTCAAAACAGCCAGAGTTTACTCCAAAGTGATGTTCTACTTACTCTACTAACGAGGAGGGTATAGAAATTACTCCACAATATTTTCAAACGTAGGAGGAAGAAAACATGCTTTTGGTTGAAAATAAACATAAGTAAATACGTTGGCGTGTATTACGAGCATACTTTTATAATAAAAGCGCTTTTATGGAGCGTACTTTCACATTATATTGAGGAGAGTGCTCCATAAAAGCGCTTTTATTACGGGCTTGACATTAATGTAGTAATTATAAGTAGTTTTGTTAGTTTTTTAAAATTATTTTTAATTTAGTTTCAATTTTTTACTTCAACAAAACTCTCATTCGTTCCAAAACACAACACATCATACTCTACGCCAAAACTCGGTATTCTTGGTTTTGGAACGCTGCCCTGGTGATGCAGCGAGCACATGGTTTGACTTATTGACTTTGACGTTTGATTTCATTTCTGTTTGTAGTTGCACTTCGAAAGCATTTGCTTTGTGTATGTTTCATACAGTAATTTATTGTCACCTAAATAAATTAATCCTGACCAGATTTTATTCCTATTATTTTTACAGTACAACAAAGTAAATTATTTAATTCAAATTTAGCACTAGAATATGTCAATGTTTTTTATTATTACTAATATTTATATTCAAGAATTTACATACAAAATAAATAGTAGATACATTGATTAATTTCTCAAATTTAAATTTAAAATTTCTCGCGCTAGTCGTTAATAAACAGAACTCTGTGATTCGCAAAAACTGATCATGGTTTCCTCGTTAGCCAATAGTAGTCAAGGTTTCCATGCATGCGCATAATTCGCGGTTGGGTGTTTGTGTGAGACAGACTTATGCAGAAATGTTACTTCCATTTCACAGTTTCCTTCAAAAAAGCAAAGGATCCGCAATATATTAGTTAATATGTATATGATTGCTTTACATGATCCATTTAGTTAATGTGTAGTTTTAAATTAATATTTGACACGTGCTTATTGACAGCTGTTTGATTTATAGTGCTGGAAACATAGCAAACTGAAATCTGATCATTCTGTACATCTAATATTTATGTATGTTGGAAATATATTATTTTTACAAACCTTAATTTCATTAAAATCAATACAATCTTCTTAACACGGTTTCATTATTAATTTTGATGTAATTGCTTCCTGACAGTGACATTTGTTTAAAAATATCTAAATTGTTACCTATTAAAATATTGTTTTTGTTTGTAAGGCAAAATGGTGTACAAAAATAAATTATTTTATAATTTTATATTTATAGTAATTAACGTATCAAGGGAGTTATAAGGACAATAATTAAAAAAATTAGAGTGGAGGACCAACGCTGTAACTAGGAAACGCGATATTCTTATTTGTTTACAATACCGATTTCATAACAACAATTTTATAACACCCTAGGGTGTTATTTGGTACATAACAACCCTGAAAGCAGGGTTGTTATGATAATAATAACATACCAGTCGGACGTTAAAGTTATTTACTAAATGTTATTATCATGGAATTGAAGATTGTACCATTATATTCAATTTTTATTAGTAAAAGTTGCTGAAAAATTATATTCAATGATTTTTTTACAAGAAAAACTGTTAAAAGCTTGTATAAGTGATACTTCCGGTTATCCGATATACACTAAAAACTAATGAGCTCTTCCCACATTAGTATAGAATGTGTATACAAAATTTCAAAATTTTCTGATTGACAGTATTTGAGTAATTGTGTCCACACGATTCACACACACACACAAACACAAACAAAAACACACACACATTGTAAAAATGTTAAAATCGGATTCTGGGGACATTAAAACTTGCTTATTCACTAAAATCTCTATAGGATAGCGGGAGGTAAAAAAAAAATAATATAATATTTAATATGGTTATAATTTTAGGCTTATATTTGTTCCATTTGTGCTGCATTTAATAAACGTAGGTTTATTATATTATAGACAGTATCTAATAAATAAAGAACCAGAAATAAATGAAGACAAAATAGATACACAAGATAAAGATGGGATGATTTTCGTTTATTAATTTATTGTAAAAAGTACTGAATAAAAATATATATTTTATTTATTTACCCTACAAAACGGTCGTTTCTGTATTCACTTTTTATTTGAAATCGTCAAAAAATAGTTCAGAAATCGGCACTAAGTATTCCATTATACGACGATTTCAAGCTACCTTATAATAATGTTAATTAACAATCTGCCCGTGGGCGTTTAACATGGGAAAACAGTTTTTCTTTGCGCAAAAGTCCCCAATTAATTTTAGACAAAAATGTTTCAAATAAAAGTTGTAGATAATTATATTCTACGCCTAAATCACGTTTGGTAACCTGTAAAATCTAATTTGAAATTGTACAAATATTGCTCATTTGTAGCGATAGCCATGGAATTGAAACAAAATTACAAAGAAATTCATATGGTTTGAACTGTCAGAAATATCATTTTATAAGTTACAAGATGTCAAAATAATAATAATAATTGTTATTTAAGTGTTAGGTTTTAAAAATAATACCCGTGTAGTGATTTAGGTGCAGAATTAAATTATCGGTAACTTTTATTTGAACTTTCTTGACAGTTCAAACGATACGCATTTCTTTGTTACTTTGATTCAATTCCACGGCTATCACTACAAATGTGCAATATTTATACAATTTCAAATTTGATTTTACAAGTTACCAAACGTGCAAAATTAAATCTGTTTAGTGCTTTAGGCGTAGAAAATAATTATCTACAACTAAAACATTTTTGTTTAAAAATAATAACTGTTTTCCCATGTTAAACGCCTATGGCCATATTTTTATTTAACACCCTGTATAAGATAATTTGGGTAAGTTCGATATATAATAGTAAATTTGTACGTAAAATGACAAAAAATATCAGCTCTTCATATGGATGTAAAGAAGAGGAATACGAAAGAATTATAATTTTTAGAATTGTACACACAAGACATCATTGTAAAACTAGTAAAGTCGTACTCTAGGGTCCCTAAAACGTGCTTATTCATTAAAACTCACCACCGATTTTTTTGACTAGACAATACCTTCCTTACTTAATGGTGACGAAGGGTAAAAAATTGGAAGCAGTGTGATATAGCTCGCCATCGATTGGTTAGAGAATAAAATATTTAAGACAAAAGTTGTAGGGAATTTTGTCATTCATAATAATTTGTTTTGCTCATATACCTATTAACTAATATATTGCTAATGCTCGTATCTTTCCCATAAGAGTAGGTGAAGGAAACACTGTGAAATGGAAATATCATTTCTGCATAAGTCTATCTCTCACAAACACCCAACCGGCAATTATGCGCATGCTCGGAAATCTTGACTATTACTGGTTAACGCTGACAGCGTCGCTGGCTGGGCTGCGTTCCAAAATCCTACTCTTAGAGTACGACATTATTCAAAGTCGTTTCAAAACTAATAACCTTACTATCAGAGTTTACTCAACCTGTTCCAAAACAGCCAGAGTTTACTTCAAAGTGATGTTCTACTTACTCTACTAACGAGGAGGGTATAGAAATTACTCCACAATATTTTCAAACGTAGATGCTCACGATTCTCAACATATGAAAGTAATTTGCCTTCTTGAGAAAGAAAACGTGCTTTTGGTTGAAAATAAACATAAGTAAATACGTTGGCGTGTATTACAAGCATACTTTTATAATAAAAGCGCTTTTATGGAGCGTATTTTCACATTATATTGATGAGAGTGCTCCATAAAAGCGCTTTTATTACGGGCTTGACATTAATGTTGTAATTATAAGTAGTTTTATTAGTTTTATAAAATGATATTTTAATTTAGTTTCAATTTTTTACTTCAACAAAACTCTCATTCGTTCCAAAACACAACACATTATACTCTACGCCAAAACTCGGAATTCTTGGTTTTGGAACGTTGCCCTGGTGATGCAGCGAGCACATGGTTTGACTTTGACGTTTTATTTCATTTCTGCTTGTAGTTGCATTTCGAAAGCATTTGCTTTGTGTTTGTCACCTAAATAAATTAATCCTGACCAGATTGTATTCCTATTATTTTTACAGTACAACAAAGTAAATTATTTAATTCAAATTTAGCACTAGAATATGTCAATGTTTTTTATTATTACTAATATTTATATACAAGAATTTACATACAAAATAAATAGTAGGTACATTGTTTAATTTCTCAAATTTAAATTTAAAATTTCTCGCGCTAGTCGTTAATAAACAGAACTCTGTGATTCGCAAAAAGTGATCATGATTTCCTCGTTAGCCAATAGTAGTCAAGGTTTCCAAGCATGCGCATAATTCGCGGTTGGGTGTTTGTGTGAGATAGACTTATGCAGAAATGATATTTCCATTTCACAGTGTTTCCTTCAAGAAAAGCAAAGGATCCGCAATATATTAGTTAATAAGTATATGGTTTTACATTATACGAACTGACAAGATTATTAATAATTGGTCACGCTATTAAATGAATAATTAAATATGAAAATATATTTTATTTTTTAATATAGCTATCATGTATTTAAAAAATATTTATAATAAATAAATTTTCTAAGGCTGTGTCAGATGTCGCATTTTGGCATTTAGTATTTAGGTCTTCTTCATATAAATACAACTCCGAATGGCACACTAGTGATATCCATTGGTTTGTATCGCAACACTTTAGAAAAACAAAAATAAATTATACAATTCAATTCAATTTGATGCTTGACAGTAAATGTTAATATTATATTTTATAAAATAGAAGCTAAGAAACTATTCTTTGACAATAAATTTGACGTTTTGTACAAATTATAACAACCAACAAGATTTCCTAAAATCCTAAATAATCATTATATTTAGGGCATATAAATTTAGGATTTAGATATTATGATAATAAAAGTGCAACATCGGAAACAGCCTAAGTCTAATTCAGATCTTTGCGAAGCCTGATGAACTTTTACGAAATTTGCGGGCTCACAAAATACACGGAGCGTACAAGTTTGAGACGGTTCAAAACAAATTAAATCTTGGATTTTATATTGAAAATCACTATTAAACAGCAATATATGTATTTAAATGTAAAATATACACATTTTTGTATGTTTTACACACAAATTTCATTTTGTGATCGAATTTATGCTTGAAATAAATGCAAACATATTTATATGTTTATGAAATCACCTTAAAGTATGAAATCATGAGAAATACTACCTAAATTATCAGAATTAATGAGAAAGGAAGGTTTTTAATACTCTCAAGTATATTTAGAATTATTTAAGTATAAATAAACAATAAATATGTACTTACATTTGTTACTTCAAAGATTCCCAAAGACGCCACACACAATTTACTATTTTCACTAATTTAAATTGCGATTTCCGTAAAAATTATTATTATAAACGTTAAATTAGCACTTCATCTTTGATTTTCACACAAATTTTCTATTGTTTTTGTAATGTTTCTGCACATATTTATATTTTAAAACACCGAACGCAACTTTACGAAGTAACTTCGTTCAACTGTCGACCCGGCATGCGCAGAGAGTTGACGATCGGTTTGTTATCAGTGTTGCCATCCAACTGTAAAGAAATACCATTCATTAGCAAAAATATTGAAATATTTTAAATTGTAAAATATTAATACTTAAGTATAAAAACCGTTATATTATGTAATTGTAATAAAATAAATAAAATTTTGTAATTTTGTTGAATTGTTTGTATTGATTTGTAACCAAGCATCAGACAGAAATTCTGAAGCGCTGCAAATCGGTTTGTAGGGTCCTTAAATCTTGCTTATTCAGTAAAATCTGTTGGGGGCTGTCAGGCAAAGCTATCGCAGATGGCAGCACTCCAGTAAAAGCGATTTGAATGATTTAAAGCGGGGAAAATAATGACGGTTATTACGAATATTTTGATGCAAAAATAATTAGATAAAAATACATAAGAAACATTGTACACAATTTAACAATAATTTTGCAATACTTTTATTGCAATCGTAAATCCTTAACAATAAAATCAAATTGTCAAAATTTGACAGTGACAGTAGTGAGTCATCCGATAGTATTTTCAGTTTGCATGCTCTATCGGTAAATACACATTATGGAAAATAATTATAATTTATGGTCCATTAATAATTTGAAAGAGGAATTAAGGTTATACTTCATATGAGCACTGTTGGTTGTCAGATTTGATACCAGAATGTGCAATTGTAGACAAATTTTGTACTAGCGCTTACTTCCTCACATGCACATTTCATTGCTGAATCGCAGAGAGCTATTGCTGGAGTGGCGCCATTAGTTCATCAAAATCCCACCGACAGCTCTCAAGAGGTAAAACCATTGACAGCAAATGATACGCTTATAGAAGTTAAACAAAAAAACGAAGATTTGACGTTTGTGTTTGTGCCCAACGCTATCTCTACGTAGTGAAATATCCCAATTAAAACATACAAAATTGATGAAAACAATATATTTAGCTATTACAACAATACAATACAACTAAATAACTATTTTACACTATTATTTTACATGTTCTTCTTTAGATTCTCTGCTAAGAGTGCTGAGTTCGTGATCAATTCGCTCTTTCGCTCTAACCACTTTCGATTGTAAATAAAAACTCCCGGAACCTTTTTCTTTATCATTAGCATTAAAAAGGGATTCATACTTTTTGTTAACTTCTTCCATATCCAATTTATCAACGTTTAATATTTGTTTTGCTTCTTCTAAAGTTAACCCTAACTTTGCATTGTCCGCAGTTTGTTTTGAAGTTGAAGTTTGTCCCATTCTCGCTGCTGCTTCTTGACTTGCCCTTATTTCTTGACGTACAGCTTTTGCCAATGCTCTGCCAAGAACCTGGGTCCCCAGAACGATAATTTGAGCAATGAATTTTGCCATTTTTTGGGAGATTTATTTCATTTTTTCGAATAACCTTAAAATGTCATTTGTCAAGAACGTGTTGCCATATTGATTTGGGGATAGTTCATGGTGGAGTGTTGCCAACTGACGGAAAAATAAAGAACTGTTACTGTTTGTTGTATGAAACCAAGTATAACCTATTTTACTTAAATTTATAAACAAAAATATATCGTTAATACAGTATATCGTTAAACAAAAATATATATTTCAATAAATTTTGAACAAATATATGCTCAACAATATTAAAAATAAATAAAACAAACATTTACTTGTGTGTAAACAAAAATAATGGCTTATAACTAACTAAAAATGGAGGTTAATCCTTTAAGTATAATTTTAGTTAAAAGCGATTCTAAAGGCGATCGTCTTTTATTTCGCTACCCATTTCCCTCATACGAAAATATAGAACCGAGTAATACAAGAAAGAAAAATCCATATGCCTTAACAGATAATGAAGATTTACTTCAAAGTCCTCCGCCACCAATATCAAATATACATAAAGGATATCTGACTGGGTTTAAAGACGAAGTTCTATCGACTTTATTTGCAGTAAAACCGGATTTATGCAACAGAAAATTCGAACTGAAAGTCAACGATGTTCGTTTTGTCGGCCATCCAACATTATTGCCGTTTAAGAGTAATTCTCAAGACGACCCATGTTTGTTGTTAATAAATATTGTTTTTGCCTTGCAAGCCTTAGCCAATCACGCTGTAGGTAAGTGGTTTTAGCTTTTATTAGGCTTAAATTAAGGTGAATCTATCGTGGACTAATTTCTGATAAAATGAAATTTAAATTTATGAGGTTTGGTTGCGAATCTGGGGAACCAGGTTCCGACCGACCTCAAAAATAAGTATTTCGAATTTTAAATGGTGCAAAAGTAATCCCCTCTCCACACCAGCAATGAGTGTCCGTGAAGTGTCGTGATATGGTGAAAATGAATAGGCAGAAGACTTACGTCATCAACCTAAAAATAACTTATAAAATGAAATATAACTTGTAGAAATTATTTTTAAATACAGAAGAAAAAATCTGTTGTGGCCAGCACAAAACCTTCCGTCAATTCAATGTATTTTGTACAAATCCGATACCAAAAGTTCCTTGGAAAAGATTCTATATATCCTGTAAAATTGTAACACGAACACACTATTTTCTACAAATTCCATATTGCAAGTTCCTTTGAAAAGATTCTATAAATCCAATATAATTATAACACGAATGTACATTCTGTAAATTGCACTTCACACTTCCTCATTCCTATCCAACGCATATTCTTCACACAGTTCTTCCTCTCTCAAATATTCTGCTACACAGTCCTTCCATCTTCTCTTTGGCCTTCCTCGTACTCCCGGCATTGAAACTGCAAGTCACTTGTGAGGGACACTCTGTCACTTATGTTACTTTCTGATCCTATACTTTCCACTTTGATTTTGCACCTGACACTGACATCTGTCAATTAGAATTTTTTGAATATATCTGCTGTTTCCATAATTTTTGCAAAGCAGACTAATTTTTGAAAGTTAACCTCTCTTAATCTCTCTATAACCCTATATCTATTGAATATGAAGGAAAATATATAATCAAATCGTATAGAGAATAAGATTTTCTTTCATATTAATGATCATAAAATGTCGAAAAATGATATTTAACTGCGTTTTTTTCAGTAAAACTGTTAAGAACTTCAAATAAGGGTACTTCCGGTTGACCAATTATAACCAAAATTTAATCAGCTCTTCATATGGTTGTAAAGAAGAGGAATACGAAAGAATCATAATTTTTAGAATTGTAGTTATGGAGTTATCGTCGGAGAAAAATTTGTCACACGGACACACACACACACACACACACACACACACACACACACACACACACACACACACACATACATACAGACATCAATGTAAAATTAGTAAAATCGTATTCTAGGGATCTTAAAACGTGCTTATTCATTAAAAACTCACCACCGAATTTTTTGACCAAAGACAATACCTTCCTTTTGACGGAAGGTAAAAAATTACTAGTATTGAGAAACGTATATACAGTGTGTCCAATTTAGAGGTGCCACCATTGGGATCTCGAGAACTATAAGAGATACGATGTCGGTTAAATGGAACTTTTTGTGCATCTTTGGGGGGCCATCTCAGATGTGCTTTTATTTTTCCAAAAATTCTCATAGGGCACTATATAATGACGAAAAACTGAATATTGTTGATTTTTTCTTTTTCAAATAACTTCTAAACTATCAATAATTGAGAAAAACGTTTCAAATATAAAAGATAGATATTTTTATTAACTAACCAGTGGCGTACGAAATAAATTTTTATATCCGTAAATTTTTGAGATATAGCACAAACTTATATTTTTTTAAATGGAACCCATATCTGATTTCAGTCTCAAAAAAATCATTATTTTTTCTCTTTTCAATGATGTAAGGGTTATTATGTTTTATATTTGTTTTACTCCTAAAATTTAATTAAATTTAAGACATGTTTTTTTGTTCATAGCCTACTCAGAATTGGGTTTTTTTGAACACCTCTATAATACATCCATAATAATGCCAAAAGCTTTAACAAAGCAATCTCAGAAGCTAACCATGCATGTCGTGAACTATTTCGAACGGGAATTGTCCAACGTTGGGCCACTAATTCCGCTGAAAGCCGTTCGAAACATATTTTTTTCAAATATTTCTTTTGTTATCAATCTTTCATTAAATTATGGATCTTAGAAAGCAACACATGCCCTGCAAATAAGCAAATCTTGGCAAGCAGATATGGGGGCCCGTGTCAGAATGACAAATTTTAATTCAAAAATTCAAGATTCGCGTTGTTTCTTTGTCACCAGAAGTGTGGACTTTTAATAGGCGAGTTAAATATACATACATACATACATACATAAAATCACGCGTTTCCCACTTAGTGGGTTAGCAAAAACCCGAAAACAATAAGAAAAGGGATGAAAGTAAGAGCTCCACTGAATCACTTAACTCCTTAAAAACATTCTTCTTTCGCCTTGTCCAAAATCATCATAACATTCATACAAAGAACATATTAATGTGACCGATTTTCGGTAGCGAATAACCGCATCCGGACAACAATAATAGTTACGCAACAATCATCCCTCGCCACACATTCCTATCCATGCACACTTCTTTCACCTCAGCCACATTCATAAACGTATTCATACATAATAATATATTAAAGTGACCAATTTTCGGTAGCGAATAACCGCATCCGGACCACAATAATAGTTACACAAAAATCATCTTTCGCTACACATTCCTGTACAAACATACTCCGTTCTTCTCGTCCACATAAAAGTTCAGCTGTCTCTCCATTCTCATAAAACATTGTTACTAACCATACATCTTCACACCACAATTAAATATACCACATGAAATTGGAAAATTATGAAATTTGGAATGAAAAATATTTGACATTTATGTACAAATTACTAGCTGTCATTCTGTCACGGGCCCCCATATCTGTTTGTCAAAGTCATATGACTGCTCGCGTCTTATAAATTAGTATCCCATATAAACGTAGTATATGACGTCATTACTTTAGTACTATTATGTGATGACGTAAGTCTGCCTAATAATTTCGTCCATAGTACCACCTTAGGAAATGTTAAGCAACATACTATTAAGCCTGGATTACACGATGAAGTTTTTCTTTTTAAGTGACTTGAAAAGTGTATTTATAAGTGTCCTTACAATAGATCAAGATTAGCGTGAATTAAAATATCCAAGTGTCAAAATTTAAGTTATACCTATATTAAATGAGGTCATGCAAAAAAAAATAATTGTACCTTTTTTCAGTTTAAATCGAAAAAGGATAGTCTAATTCATCGATCAGTATGATTAAATTATTTTTTATTTATATTTTTTGTTGTATAAAATCGTTTTAAAGTATGGTATTTTTAAAAAGTTGCAAAAACCAGCCATGTTTTGTCGTCACAACGTTACGAACGAAGTTCAGACTCATTTCAAACAGACATTTTATATGGACCTTTGAATATATACATCTGGAAGTAGCTACCAACAAAAATCGTGTACCAAAGAAGATTGACAAGGATGGAGATACAATTGAGACCAATGCATTTTCCCCTTAGAAAAATAACCTTCTCACTCTTTTACAGGAGCGCTCGTGTGGTGCTCGTGGTTTTCCGTTCCGCTTCGTTGAAAACGGGAGTATCAAATAGCAGGATATCTTTGTCCAACTAATGCTTATACATAATTCTATCCTTCTCAATCTACTTTGAGCCAACAAAGTCTTAAGGAACATATAGTGTACGCTACTTCCATCTACGTTAGTAGATATGTATATTCAAAGATATGGACACATAATTTCTAAAAGAAAAATATATATAAACTATAAATTGAAGATTATATATCTAAATATGCTATATTATATTAATATAATATCGTTTATTTATATTTAAAAATATAATTTTCATTTGGCGTGAAATTATCTACGTTACATCAGATGTTTCTTTCACTTTTGAATCTTTGAATTAGACGGTAGGAGATTATAAACGCATATGAGACATTGAATATATTCCAGAATATTATTTTATTCTTTATTTTGGCACGAAACAACGTTCCATCGACATGTTTACTTTCATAAATTTTAGGTTATCTTTGAATGTCACTTTGACGTTTAAGACAATCTGAAAATCAAAATGGTCGTGCTTCTCACTCTGTGACGTCATTGGACAAGGGACGAAGCGGGGGTCTTCAGCCGCATTTTAAAGAATGTCATTTTCAATTACAATTTTTTCATGATAAAAGATCGATTTGAGGAAAAATAAAAAATACGGGTCTATTATTTTTCACTACTCTATCGATTAAAATTATAAAAAAAAAGTCGTGCATGACCTCATTGTTACTGAATTTTTCGTATATAGCCATCAAAATTTCAATTACTTCTCTACCCCATTTTGCTATTTTTCAGTTTAATATCGATCGCTTATAACACTAATTGAATACATCAAAAATATAAATACAAATGACATTTGACAGTTTGTTGACAGTCAAACTTATAGGGACTTTTAAGAAAAAGTAGCGCATGTTCCAGTTTTTCTTTAAAAGTTTTTCGTGAAAAGTCTATTTATTTGTCTCTCTTGCACTCATGTCATTGTGCGAGAGAGACAAATTTTCAAATCACTGGAAAAGAAAAACTTCATCGTGTAATGCACGCTTTACTAAAAAAAAATTTTCAGTCAAATGCTACTATGATCTAAGCAAAAGACTAGGCATAACATTACGTCATGAAGAGCGGCGATGCGGTTATGTTTCGGAACAAACGCAACTGATGACGTCATTACATGACGATGGTTGCCCGGAAACCGCTTTTCATATTATACTGTCAAAATGTCTTCTGGCGCGAAATTTGAAAGATGTTTATGACCAATTATGTACTACAGGTTTGTTTCGTTGTAAATAAATAATATATTAAACATTATAATTATGTAACAAACTAAAATAAACATCTATAGATTGTTAATAAGAAAGCCGGTCATAGGCGTTTAACATGGGAAATCAGACATTTTTATCAAAATCTTAAGATATTTGTTGTCAAACTGATTTGTGGACAAACTGTTGCTCAAAGACTTTTTTAAATATTTTAAATGTGTTGTACCAACAAGGCTTAAAATTTATTAAAGCTAGGCTTAAATAAAAAAATACAAATGGAGGCATTTACCATAAACGAATTTAGTGTTTGTATTAATAAAATTCATTAGTTCACATTTAAATCCATTCAAATAAATTTCTTAATATATTTAATTAATTTCTGAAAACTGTTATTTTTGCCCTCTATACAATGTCCTTGAAAGCTGTGACGTCACAATCACGGACAATAGAAAGAGACAGAAGAGAGAGATAGCATGATTAGTTTTGACGTTTTTGAGACAGGTGTTCAGTAACTCCGCTGTAAAAGAGAGGTTAGTTTATTTATTTTGAAGAAATAGAACTGTGCTCTTCTCGCCAGTGTTTTATAAGGTCTGCAATATGTAATTGTTTTGTACTTGATTGTTTTAATTAGTCTAAGGATCCATTTCGGCACGATTTCAAGCAAACATATTAAGATGTGGTTGATTAATGTCATTCCGTGAATTCTACGTCATCAGAAAGGAATTCAAGTAACAGATACAACTTTAAAAAATTAATTTCTTTGTTATTACAAATAATTTTTAAATCGGACAAGGTCAAATAAAAAGTATGGTAAATGACCCCATTCATTTGACATTCCATTTTCATGCAATATTGTCAATTTAAACAAAGTTTAATATATATGTTACGTTGGTACAACTGGCCAAAACTCATTTTAGTTTGTTATATTCATATACCTATTAACTAATATATTGCGGATCCTTTGCTTTTCTTGAAGGAAACACTGTGAAATGGAAATATCATTTCTGCATAAGTCTATCTCACACAAACACCCAACCGCGAATTATGCGCATGCTTGGAAACCGCGACTACTATTGGCTAACGAGGAAATCATCATCACTTTTTGCGAATCACAGAGTTCTGTTTATTAACGACTAGCGCGAGAAATTTTAAATTTAAATTTGAGAAATTAAACAATGTACCTACTATTTATTTTGTATGTAAATTCTTGAATATAAATATTAGTAATAATAAAAAACATTGACATATTCGAGTGCTAAATTTGAATTAAATAATTTACTTTGTTGTACTGTAAAAATAATAGGAATACAATCTGGTCAGGATTAATTTATTTAGGTGACAATAAATTACTGTATGAAACAGAAAGCAAATGCTTTCGAAGTGCAACTACAAACAGAAATGAATTCAAACGTCAAAGTCAAACCATGTGCTCGCTGCATCACCAGGGCAGCGTTCCAAAACCAAGAATACCGTGTTTTGGCGTAGAGTATGATGTGTTGTGTTTTAGAATGAATGAGAGTTTTGTTGAAGTAAAAAATTGAAACTAAATTAAAAATAATTTTATAAAACTGACAAAACTACTTATAATTACAACATTAATGTCAAGCCCGTAATAAAAGCGCTTTTATGGAGCACTCTCCTCAATATAATGTGAAAGAACGCTCCATAAAAGCGCTTTTATTATAAAAGTATGCTCGTAATACACGCCAACGTATTTACTTATGTTTATTTTCAACCAAAAGCATGTTTTCTTCCTCAAGAAGGCAAAATACTTTCATATGTTGAGAATCGTGAGCATCTACGTTTGAAAATATTGTGGAGTAATTTCTATACCCTCCTCGTTAGTAGAGTAAATAGAACATCACTTTGGAGTAAACTCTGGCTGTTTTGGAACAGGTTGAGTAAACTATGAGGGTAAGGTTATTAGTTTTGAAACGACTTTGAATAATTTCGTACTCTTAAGAGTAGGATTTTGGAACGCAGCCCAGCCAGCGACGCTGTCAGCGTTAGCCAATAGTAGTCAAGATTTCCGAGAATGCGCATAATTGCCGGTTGGGTGTTTGTGTGAGATAGACTTATGCAGAAATGATATTTCCATTTCACAGTGTTTCCTTCACCTACTCTTATGGGAAAGATACGAGCATTAGCAATATACCTATTAGTTAATAGGTATATGGTTATATTGTTAAATATGTTTTAGCTTTTAGTTACTTCATTTATTGACAGTTGGTAACATTGTAGGTTTAGTTAACATTCGTGTCAACAGATGGATCCCGCTAACATTTTGTTTGCCACAGAAAGTACACCAGTGGCACTTACGTGGTAAAATTGTTGAACCAGAGGATATCAACAAGTACATATTTGACAGTTTTTTTTATTAATTTGACAATATTAAATTAATAAATGTATATTTCAGGTGCTTAAAAGCCTTAAGGCCTTATCATGGGTTATTATTATTGTATCCAACCAATAAGTTAACTGATATTTTGCCGCTAGATGGATCTGCAGCATTAACAAGACTTTTAAAAATGTACAGTCCGTTAAAAAGTTTACAAACTTTAGCGGCAGATGCAGATTTGACTTTATCTCACGTAAATAAAATATTATTTATATACAGCGTGTTCATTTTAAATGGGCCACCATTGTTATCTCGAGAACTATAAGAGCTACAAAGTTGATTAAATGGACAAACAATTTTTATTTCACAAGATATACGAGGGTCACTCCAAAATTATTGAAATGCTGGGAAACAGTTGGCTTTGGAAAATTTTTAGTGCACAATTGTCAAACTACAATTTATTTAAAATATCTGTCCAATAATAACATCTGGTTGAAGTGATTTATTGTGGTGGAATTCGAAGTGGAAATAAACTGCAACATGAAGTTAGGAAGAGAGCATTATCGCGCTATGATTTACTACGACTTTAAAATTGGATTACGTGAAGAACAGTGCGAGGAACGTCTACGATTGGCATTTGGAGATGAAGCTCCACTTCGAGCAACTATATTTCGCTGGTTTTCAGAATTCAAAAGAGGCCGTAATTTCTTGCGTGATGAGAAACACTCAGGGAGACCTTGTACAGCGGTAGTGCCAGAAAATGTAGCTGCCATCAGACAAATGATAAAGGATGACAATCGTGTCACCCATCAAACGATGGAAGATGCCCTTGGCATTGGATCCGCAGCAATAGCAAAAATTTTGCATGAAGAACTTCGTGTTAGAAAAATTGTTTCTCGTTGGGTGCCACACAACTTAACGGAAGAACAAAAAGCCAAGCGTGTTACAATTAGTCGCGCCACTTTAAAATTGTTAAATAATGGCGGTCATCGTATTCTTTCTAAAATTGTAACTGGCGATGAAACTTACATACCCTTTTATGATGTTCCAACGCGTCAAGAAAGTTACCGTGAAAAAACAACGTGCACTTAAAAAAGTTATGTACGCTGTATTTTTCAGAAGTACAGGTCTTGTGAAAGCAGTTAGGTTAGAGGGACAGAAGACTGTTACTGCCAATTGGTACACACAAAAATGTCTACCTGAAGTTCTTCGCAGTGTGAAAATTAAGGGTTTAATGCTTCACCATGATAATGCGTCCTCCCATACCGCTGCGACAATTGTTCATTTTTTGAAAGAAAATGGTATTAAAGTCATTGAGCATCCACCGTATTCTCCTGATCTTGCAATGTGTGACTTCTGGCTATTTTTTAATTTGAAAAAACATTTTCGTGGTCGTCATTTTACGTCAGAAGAGGAGATTAACAACACCATAATGGAGTATTTTACTACGATTCCAGAAAATGAATGGCTCAAAGCTTTCCATCTCTGGAAAATTCGATTACAAAAGTGTATTGAAGCAGGGGGGGACTACTTTGAACACCAGTAAAACTACATGCTTCTCCTTCAAATAATATTTCTGTATCTCAATAATTTTGGCGTGACCCTCGTATTTAAAGAAAAGAGAAAATAATGTTTTCGACCAGTGGATCTCAAGATATGGGCCCCAACTTTTTTGTTTTAAATGAGAACATATATTTTTATTTCCTCATTCGTTAGAGAATTTAATTCTGAATTCAGTGATATAATACTTTTTATAACGATTTTTTTGAGAAAAATGTATGTAAAGTTTTATACTAATTTGGCTGAAATAATAATAATAATAATAATAATAATATATATATATATATATACAGGGTGTCCCATTTAAGGTACGAATGCATTGGTATCTCGAGAACCGTAAGAGCTACGAGGTTGGTTAAATTAGACAAAAGTTGCCCCATTAGGAGGCTATTTTAATGGTGTTTTGTTATTTGCGAAAAAGTGCATAGGTCACTAGATACAGGTGAAAATGTAAATTTCGCGATTTTATTTTTTTGCTTATAACTTTGTTATATGAAATAATACGAGATTCTGGTTTGCACTTTCTTAAGGCACTTTTGTATGGTGAATTTGCAGAAGTACTCACATTTTTTTTTATATCTAACCATTTACGAGTTACTGATAGCAACTTTTATTTTTCATATGGAGGTCATATTAAGCTATGTCATTTTTAAATAGAGATTTTTTTAGCTTTACAATGATATAAAACAATAATAATTTATTTTTATAATTAACAGAAAAATTAATAAAAATTGTTATTTATACTAAAATTAAATTGAAAAAAGTAAATCGAAGGCTGCCATGGAAACAACAAAAAAGTGCAACAATTGAATTTCTGAATTTTACTTGACAATAGTAAATTATTACGAGTAATAAAAATGAATTTTTCTCATTGGGAAAAATATGATATGTTGAGTTGTTACATTCGTTGTCAAAGTTCGTTTATTACTCGTAATAATCTACTATTGTCAAGTAAAATTCAGAAATTCAATTGTTGCACTTTTTTGTTGTTCGTTGTTTCCATAGCAGCCTTCAATTTATTTTTTTCAATTCAATTTTAGTATAAATAACAATTTTTGTTCATTTTTCTGTTAATTATAAAAATAAATTATTATTGTTTTATATCATTGTAAATCTAAAAAAAATCTCTATTTAAAAATGCCATAGCTTAATATGACCTCCATATGAAAAATAAAAATTGCTATCAGTAACTCGTAAATGGTTAGATATAAAAAAAATTGAGTACTTCTGCAAATTCACCATACAAAAGTGCCTTAAGAAAGTACAAACCAGAATCTCGTATTATTTCATATAACAAAGTTATAAGCAAAAAAAGAAAATCGCGAAATTTACATTTTCACCTGTATCTAGTGACCTATGTATTTTTTTGCAAATAACAAAACACCATTAAAATAGCCTCCTAATGGGGCAACTTTTGTCTAATTTAATTAACCTCGTAGCTCTTACGGTTCTCGAGATACCAATGCATTCGTACCTTAAATGGGACACCCTGTATATATATATATATATATATATATAAACTATTATTTATGCATTTTAGGTATTTGAGTTAACGGGGCATTTAGTATACTGGGCGAAAGCAACAGTAATTTATCCACTCTGCGCTAGTAACAAATATGTAATCGCTCCTGATGCTCCGATCCATATAAAAAGCCCGTTAATCGAGAAATTTAACGAGGCATTCCCAGAAAAAAATTTAATAAGAGTAATAGCCGATTTTTCACTACCGACATCTTTAGGACAAAAATGCAATCCATTACATAACCCCTCTCAGCAATCACAATTAGTGCAAATTATGGTGTGGATGTTACAACACCATCTATTAATGCAACTACATACTTATGTTCAGTTTATGCCGACAGACAGCGGGCCTGCATTTGAAAAGTAAGTTTTTCAAATTTTCAACGTTTATCTGTCTATTTTACCTCCCGCTACCCTTGGTAAGGGAGGTATAGGGATCGTGCTAAAAATCACATATAGAGATTTTAGTAAATGACCACGTTTTAAGGTCCCTACAATCCAGTTTTAACATTTTCACGATGATGTTTGTATGTGTGTGTGTGTATGTATTAGTGCTGTGAAGATCCAACAAAACATGGATCCGAGGTCCCGGATTTCAAAATATCCGGTTCCTCGGATATCCGATGTTCAGATATTGAAGCGGATATCCGTAAATTTAACTCGGATTTGGATTCGGTTCCTGATCCTGATTTGGGTCCGGATCTCATTCGGATCCGGATTCGATGTGTTGTTTACGGATTCATCATTTTGAATGTAAAGGCAAACATCTGGAAGTGAGTTCAAATTCAAACCGTTACAGTGGGTCTGTTTATCTTTACAGTGGTCTGTAAACAGCAATAAATTTTATAATACTCCTCTAAAATAGACAGGTAGCTGGTGCAAATACGAGAAGGATATTTCTTAGAATATTGAATTCTGTAGTTCTAAAATTTTAACATTCATTACAACAAATACTTCAAAGAAAACGAAATTAAGATTAAATTTGAGAAATAATGGTTACAGGTTCATTGCAAGTGTCGAAATACCTATTTATTTATATCGTGCACGTGTTTCACATAAAAGGGATTGTTTTTCCATGTCTAAAATCCGATAATCATACTCATATTCGGATCCGGATCCAAAATCCAATACTCAGATTCGGATCCAAAATCCGATACTGAGATTTGGATCCGAGATCCGGATAGTTCAACATTCAATTATCCTGATATCCGGATATTTTTGGATCCGAAACCAAAACTATCCGGATCCGGATCCCACCACTAGTATGTATGTGTATGTGCGTGTGTGTGTGTGTGTGTGTATGTATGTATGTTTGTGTGTATGTGTATGGATTTTGTCTTCGCTTTAACTCAAATAGTATCATTCAGAAAATTCTGAAACCTTGTATTTCTATCCTATTCTAATATGAAAAGAAGCCATTAGATTTTGGTGTAAATCGGATAACCAGAAATGGCACTTGAAGCTCATAATGGTTTTTCTTCAAAAAATACCATTAAATGCCATTTTTTCGCATTTTATGTCTTATGAAAATTAAAGATTATTGAATTTTCTACAGGAATACATTAATACTTTTTCTATATATTTTACAGATAAATTTAAAAATATTTTTTTTTATTAGTCCCGAAGCCTAAGATAAACACAATTCTTTGTTACACAGTTCATATTTCAAATGAATGTAACTGACAGTAAATGTCACTGTCAAAAAACTTATCACTTCAAATTAATAATAGTGACATTTTAAAAAGAAAATAGTAAATAAAGCAATAGTTTTATGCAATGGAACAGTTTGCAGCGTTAGTAAATACGTAGGTAGGTATGTATTTAAATTAATAAAAATTAAATAGCGGGAGGTTTTGTGTTGGCCACATCAGATTTTTAACTTTGTCCGAGTAATAAATAAAAATATAAAACAATTTTTGATAAAAATTGTGTGTGCTTAAGACCGTACGTCCGAAGTGAAAATTTCTATTTGATAACAACTATCTTATGTTTCATGTGTACCTACTTGATATTTTACTATACCAATTTTTTTATATTTTTACCTCTCGCTAAGAGAGGTATTGGATTCATGCTAAAATTCGCATACCCAGATTTTAGTGAAAAAAGCATGATTTAAGGTCCCTAGAATCCGATTATAACATTTTTAAAATGATGTCTCTGTGTGTGTGTGTGTGTGTGTGTGTGTGTGTGTGTGTGTATGTGTGTGTGTGTGTCTGGATGTTAAAGGGACGATTTCTCAAAAACTATAAGACTTACAGATTAAAGATCTGAAAAGGTTTTGGTAACAATTGGACAACCGGAAGTAGTAGTTTCTTAGAAAAATGCTTCTAAATATATTTTTTTTGGAAATATTGAATAATATAAAATTCTCTATCTAATACACTTAAAATTTTTATTATATCTTGTATAGATTTAGAGATAAAGACACTATGATATATAGAATAATCTAATCGCAGAGGCTAAGGCACTAAGGAATCCAGTTGACAAATTCAAATATTTATAACATAATTTGTAAATGACAGATGTCAGTGTCAAAAATCAACAGTTTTAGTAACATTCTGTAAGCTTTTACTGGGAAGTACATTTAATCTTTCTTATTGTTTTATTAATTAAATATTTAAATAATTTCAATCACTCAAAATCTTATTAGCTGTCAGGCCCTTACTCTGACATAACCTATTTGTATCTATTGTCAAAATGACATGTCAAGTAGTATTTCCGCTTTCACCTGGTGTAAACTATGAAATAAAAAAAATCCCCAGAATTGTATTTCCAACTGCACCATTTCTGTATATTTGTCAATTTTTTCAGTAATCACAGTCAAACGAAATTGACAACGCCATCTGTCAAAAGTGGTACGAATCAAACTTTAGCGACATCTATACCAGAGAGTGAAAGTGGCACTTCAACCGCATCAAACGAAACTACACCAGATCCACAATCACACAGCACTGATACAGATGGCGCTACACACAATATAGAAAGCGAAGTATGTTTCACACAGGGATTTGTTAACTACTGGATGGAGCAAGTGTATATCGATATATGTATTTCTTGTGTACCCGGCTAGATTAAGAGAGAACACAGGAAGTGTGAGTGAGAAAGATATAGATAATTCTATAGTGACTGTATACAGTATGTCCCATTTAGAGGTGCCACCATTGGGATCTCGAGAACTATAAGAGATACGATGTCGGTTAAATGGAACTTTTTGTGCGCCTTTGAAAGGCCATCTCAGATGTGCTTTTGTTTTTCCAAAAAATCTCATAGGGCACTAGATAATGACGAAAAACTGAATATTGTTAATTTTTTCTTTTTCAAATAACTTCTAAACTTTTAGTAATTGAGAAAAAAGGTTCAAATATAAAAGGTAGATATTTTTATTAGCTAACCAGTGGCGTGTGAAATAAATTTTTATATCCGTGAATTTTCGAGATATAACACAAACTTATATTTTTTTAAATGGAACCCATATCTGATTTCAATCTCAAAAAAATCATTATTTTTTTCTCTTTTCAATGATGTAAGGGTTATTATATTTTATATTTGTTTTGCTCCTAAAATTTAATTTTTCTCTTTAATTTCCTGAACTTTCTTATTATTTCCCAAAAAAACATTATTATTTTTATTAATTATATTGTATTTGATCGAAATAATTTGTTTTATGCCTTTATTACTTAATATTTTCATTCTAAACTCATAATTACAAATTACACTAATGTGCCTAGGGCGACCAGATACAAAATATTATAAAATTAATATGATACGAGTTTTGAGCAAATTTTTCTAACGAAATAAATTATTTAAATACAGGGAGTATTTCTAAATTGAAATCTAATAATATTTTCAAAATAATTGTAAATTTAATTCAAAATAAAGAAAAAAATAATAATTTTGAAGGCAAAACAAATATAAAACATAATAACCCTTACAACATTGAAAAGAGAAAAAATAGTTATTTTTTTGAGACTAAAATCAGATATGGGTTCCATTTAAAAAAATATAAGTTTGTGTTATATCTCGAAAATTTACGGATATAAAAGTTTATTTCGTACGCCACTGGTTAGTTAATAAAAATATCTATCTTTTGTATTTGAAAGGTTTTTCTCAATTACTAATAGTTTAGAAGTTATTTGAAAAAGAAAAAGTCAACAATATTCAGTTTTTCGTCATTATCTAGTGCCCTATGAGAATTTTTGGAAAAATAAAAGCATATCTGAGATGGCCTCCCAAAGGCGGACAAAAAGTTCCATTTAACCGACATCGTATCTCTTATAGTTCTCTAGATCCCAATGGTGGCACCTCTAAATGGGATACACTGTATACATAGTGTGGCCAATCGCAGCCATATTTAGGCAAAATGCGCGGGAAATTTGAATTCATATGATGTGATAACTAAACAAAATTCGATAAACAATTAATGAAAGAGCATATTAAATGGAAACAAAATATTTATTTTTACAAAAATACAGCACTGAATTACAAATAGAGGTATTATATGATATTTTTGTATAATGCATCTCTAATTATACAAATATTTACATACAAATAATAAATATGTACATACGTCCCCCATAATATTAATTTGAAAATTAACACACGCTTTAAAATTTAAACTATACTTTTGATTCTTGGAAAAATGCTAGTTTTAAAATATTGATGAAATTTCCTTTGTTAGATTCATTCTTGTAATCAGCATTATTTGGTTATAATCAACATCCTTTGTTGTAATCAACAATTTTACAATTTTAATTTGCAAAATAACAATGCCAGAAAATTATCCGTTTGGCAGGATATTTCTTTTGCTTTTTTATACTAAATTTTAATAGTAAATAAGGGAAATTCAATATCGGCAGAACAGAAAAATAAAAAGATCTTACCTTCACAATTACTATTTCAATATAACGAGAATAAAAAAATATCCGTTTTTACTTATATCTACTATATATTAAATGTGTTGTGTTGTTTAGTATAGAGAAACATATTAATACAAATCGTGTTAATAACAACTTTGTATTGACACACTTAACCTAACAAAACACTTTTGAGTTACAAATACACATATAATTTAATTATTTACGCTATTGGAATTATAAATATAGTATAATTACTTTAAATTTAGATATAATTCACAAACAATATCTAAAATTTCACTTTTCTGAACTTAATGCATGTAAACAACATTTGAGCTTAGCATAATATCCGCCATATTTAGGCAAATTCGCGCCGACCAATCAAAATCGATCCCCCTATTGGCCACACTATGTATATACAGTCACTATAGATAATTCCACTTTAGACAAGTGAATTTGATATTCATATTCACATCTGTCAAATTCACGTCAAAAATTAATTGTCTTTAAGTATATTTGATCATGATACGTGAAATAAATACGAATACAACCAATGCAACGCTAAATTAGAACACATAAGAATATGTCATGTTTATTTGTCAAATTATTTTTTAGAAGAAATCATAATTTTAATCATAACTTACTAATGAAACGACACAGCACCATTCATCACATATTTTGATACACAATTTTCAACACAACACCTTCGAACCATTATCATATATTAAAATAATTATATTTCAATAATGATATCAAGAATAACCTAAAATTTGTCAAACCTGTCAAACAAAAGATTTGACAAGTAACGGAAACAAAGACAACAAATCGGAATTATATGACTATCTCTGTCGATCTGGCCGGGTACATGGTAAAGATTAACTCGCTCCATCCAGTAGTTAACAAATCCCTGGTTTCACACAACTAAACTGTTTTCACTATTGTCAAATATATTTTAGATAAGCTTTGTGAGTGTTGATGACGACAAAAATGAATATCAAGAAGAATTATTACTTGATTTTACTGATGAAGAACGAACAGCTATATTTAGAGTAAGTTTTTATTTACGAGGGCAGTTTATAAAGAAATCTAGCTAGCTATGAACAAAAGACGAACGATTGAACAACTTCAAGGGCCGTACAAATACTGATATAATTGCACATAAGGAGAATATAAAATTGCATAGTTTTTTAAGTCAAAGCGTAAAATTTTTCACTTGAATGTGTATAACAAAAAGTGAACAAATATGAAAGTATCCATAGCAACAGAGCATTGGGGGATTCCACCATTTTTACCTCCCGCTACCCTTGGTAAGGGAGGTATAGGGATCGTGCTAAAAATCACATATCGAGATTTTAGTAAATGACCACGTTTTAAGGTCCCTAGAATCCAAATTTAACATTTTCACGATGATGTCTGTATGTGTGTGTGTATGTATGTATGTGTGTGTGTGTGTGTGTGTATGTATGCGTAGGGATTTTGTCTTCGCTCTAACTCAAATACTATCATTCAGAAAATTCTGAAACCTTGTATTTCTATCCTATTCTAATATGAAAAGAAGCCATCAGATTTTGGTGTAAATCGGATAAACGGAAATGGCACTTTACCTGAAGCTCATAATGGTTTTCTTCAAAAAATATCATTAAATGCTATTTTTTCGCATTTTATGTCTTATGTAAATTAAAGATTATTGAATTTTCTACAGGAATACATTAATACTTTTTCTATATAATTTACAGATAAATTTAAAATTAATTTTTTTTTATACATCCCGAAGCCTAAGATAAACACAATTTCTTTGTTACACAGTTCACATTTCAAATGAATGTAACTGACAGGTGAATGTCACTGTCAAAAAACTAATCACTTCAAATTAATAATAGTGACATTTTAAAAAGAAAATAGTAAATAAAGCAATAGTTACATGCAAATACAATGAAACAGTTTACTGCATTAGTTAATACGTAGGTATGTATTTAAATTAATAAAAATTAAATAGCGGGAGGTTTAGTGTTGGCCACATCAGATTTTTTTTTATAATTTCATCTGAAAATATTAGGAAAACTAAGACTACTGATGAAAATCCGGTGAAAAAATTCTTATTAATAAGCGAGTTATGGTCTCCCGAATTTTGAAAAGATTGACGTGACGTCACATTTATGTGTTTTTATATCAAACTGTTTTCATCATGGACCTAAATGTTCTTGATATATATGCTATTTTAAGTTATATTTGCATAAAATAAATGAATATTATAACACTGTATAAGTCTACATACTTTATAATTACAGGAGTATTTAAATTATTAAGTTTAATGCAAGAAATTTATATTAAAATAAAAACTGTTTGGAAACTGCAGTACAGGAATGTTAGCCCCTCCTTTCGAATTTGAATTTCTTAACTTCCATTGGTAGTAACCCCCACCTCCTAACACGCTATTTGTTATTCATGTATATGCGGTCTTTCGGTCGCCAATCAAAATATTATATATTTAATTCATATTGGTGTCGAAGCGCTATAACAAAAAACCCCTTATGTCCGAAATATTTCAATTATACCATTTAATTTTTTTTTATTAATATTCGTTATTCAGCATATATATTCGTATTTTTTTTACTATTTTCCTTTAATTCGATTGAGCTGGAATCCCTTCACGTAAAATATTTATAATTATTGTAACCTCAAGTTGTAATTATTTTATTTAAATATGTACGTTTAAAGAAAAAATATGTGTCTTTCGGAGTAAAAGTGTCATTGTGTGCCTCGCATGCAATTGTCCGACTCGCTCCGCTCGTCGTGCAAACTTACATAGTCACCACACAAAGTATCACTTTTACTCCTAATACCACAATGTACTATTTTACGGAATGACACAGTTGAAGAAACTAAGAAAAATGTGTTAGTGTTATTTTATAATTAGGTAGATTTCTTTATAAACGCCCTCGTAGTAAATTTTGTTATTAACAGTTGGTATTATGTAGATTCCAGCAGCCAATAACACTGAAGATTTAAGTCTGTTGGCAAAACTGTGCCGCAGAGGTTATTTCAAGGGCGAACATCATATAGAAGAAATAATGTATTTAGAAAATTTACGGCGAAGTCAACTGTTACAATTGTTAGATAAATTTAGGGACATTTTGGTTACTTATGAAACTGAAGACCCTGCTATTGCGATGTTCTCTTGTTCGTACAGGCAATGACCTGTCTAATAAATGTACACATGGTGTCGAACACCAATATTTGTGATTTTGATGAATAAAATTAAAAATTTCTTGAATAAATCTTTTGTAAAAATCAAAATATTTCACCAGCGATTCCTAAATTTTTTTTTGTCATTACCCTTGGTTGTCATAGCAACTGCTTAGCTTGTTCATGGATACCACAGTGTCGTTCGTGTTATGTTCTGACGTTTAGTTCTAATGAAAATGTATCATTTGAAGTATCATATGATTAATCAACATATCAGGTGTATTTCTAGGTTTAAATATAAATGTATTAAGAACAAATGTAGACACTGTACTAGGCTTTGCAGATTAATTTCTAACAAACAATTTACCCAGATGTTGTACCCGAAAAAGTTTAAAGTTAATACCAGAAGAGGTCAAAGATGTAATTCAACTGAAATTATTACACCGACTTAGGATTACTTATGTTATTACAGTCTTATCCATTAGGTACAAAAGATTAACTGAATCTAATTGTCGTATGTAGTTGTGTATCGCGCAATGATGTTCCATAAGTTTTCAAACAGAAAAATCTGTTGTGGCCAGCACAAGACCTCTCGCCATTTCCATATTAGGCTATATAAGTATTGTATTGCACTTTGCTATCGAACCGTCGTTTTATAACAAAATATTACAGGACTTTACCCAAATATTGTTTTTTATTGTATTTAACATGTCTTCTGCACACATATAATTCTAATTATATCTATTTTTCATTGTATGGGGGAGTTTCTAAATGTCACAGATTCTTCCAATTCATTAACCAGATTGGCTGTATTTCTGATGGATATATGCATATTACCTATAATTTCAAATATTTAATTAATAAAACAATAAGAAAGATTAAATGTACTTCCCAGAAAAAGCTATCAAAATGTCACTGAAACTGTTAATTTTTGACACTGAAATCTGTCATTTACAAATTATATTATAAACATTTGACTTTGTCAACTGGTTTCCTTAGTGTAGTTTCGCCTACTCGACTTGTTATATCCCGATATTCTATATATTATAGCGTCTTTATCTCTAAATTTATAGAAGATAGAATAAAAAATTTAAATGAATCAGGTGTAGAATTTTGTTCTTCAAAATTAGTAAAATCAAAAATTTTCAAAAATTAATATTTGGAAGAATTTCTTTTAAAAACTACTACTTCCGATTGTTCAATTCTTACCAAAACCTTTTCAGCTCTTCCCAGGAATGTCAGATTGAGGAATCCATAGTTAAACAGTTCTTAAGTCTTATAGTTTTTGAGGAATCGTGGCTACAACATCCAGACATACACACATACACACATACACACATCCACACACACACACACACAGACATCATTTTAAAAATGTTATAAACGGATTATAGGGACCTTAAATCGTGCTTTTTCACTAAAATCTGGGTATGCGAATTTTAGCATGAATCCAATACCTCTCTTAGCGAGAGGTAAAAATTAAAGATTTGAGTAGAGAAGGGATAAGTATTCGGTATAAATAGTACAACAATTTATTAGTTTAGTTATATTTCAATTTACTTCTGCCTTATCGAGTGTTTATGAAATGAAACAGTTGAATTAATTTCATTACTGGTATTGTTAGTACAGTGGGGTCGATATTTCAATCTTTGAACAAAAGTTGTTTATAAAGTTCCCTGAAATAAACGAAAAAAATGGGTTGAAATAATTTTTTAAACTGCAATTTTCAATGCTATATTTTTTATTTGTTACAATCACCCCAATTCTGTAACATAGTTGCTAACTCTAAGCACCATTGCTGTAGCAAATAGCCAATAGCAATGTTGCTAAGATTTAGCAACTTTCTTACAGAATAGGGGTAATTAAGTTTTTAATTATCAAATTAGTTGAGAGACCGAAATATCGGCTCGCACTAAAATAATATAAAATTCCGTCGTGTGATGGCCTAATGCGCTTCCTAAATGAAAATCAAAGCAGACGCAGTGAATAGGTATTTAAAAATGTCTCTTTAGTAAATTTACATGTCATTTATCAATAATTTGTGATAATCAACTAAAATAAATAGAAAAAATAACAACTGAAGTGCGCTTTCACTATTTGGCAAAGAATAAGATGGCACGCCACTGCCTACAAAATCTATGAGTCTACGTCATTACTACGTTATTGCTTCGCGCATCTATTGATGACGCAAATGGCTTTTTCTTAGCTGACTAGCACTCTACCTATTGGGCTTCCAAAATTACAATGCGCCACTGGTGGCAGATTTCTGAACTGAGTGAAGTGTACATCTGGTGTACATGTACAAAGATGGTTGTTTTATTCAGGGATTGTATTTACTTGTATACGAATTTTAATACGCTTTTATCTTCGGCTATTATTGTTTTATTCTTAGTAGGATCTGAATTACTGCTAATATAACAAGTTATGATTTTTAAAAAATTAATGAACAAATTAGGAGATTTGCAATTTATAGGTTAGAGTTACGATGAAGTTTTCTCCGAAAATATTTACCACATACTATTATGTGGCCACTATTTATTACTTGCTGGCCTTCCACCATATTCCTAGATGATACACTACAATTCCCAAATCTACAAATAGTATCTAAATCTAAGCAAAGAAAATTGTTCATTATGAAAGAGAAACAATTAAAAGTAAAGCTATTTAGATAGAAATTAATATATGTACAACTACGGCAGTGAAATACAATCCAAATAAAGGAAATCAAATGTTTTTTTATTTAAAGAACTAATATACTGTTAATTAAAATATGACTAAAATACTCAACGTACAAATACTTACTAAAATTAACCCTATTAACTAAAATATTATTAAAACTATCACTAAATTGTTACTACAAGAAAGATCAAACTCAATTCTACCGAAATTAACAAAAAAAAAACACTACACTAAATCCGAAATTATATTAAAAACTACGAAAATTAGTCTCACACCAATTGTACTCTTATGGAAGCCAGTGAAAAATTCGTTTGAATTTTGACGTTTGACGTCAGCGCCTTCTCTTGATCATTTGGAAGCCCAATAGGGCAAATGAAAAGTTAGAAGACTTACGTCGTCGACCTGAAAAAACCTTATAAAATGAAATGTAACTTGAAAAAAATATTTATTTTTAAATACAGACGAAAAAAATATGTTAGTATTAAGAAACGTTTATATTTATGAAATTTACAAATATGTCAATCTCTATAAAATTATTTGAAATAATTGTAGTTGATTTTTATATCATACATTGGCATGACAATGTTTACATTAAATTTTATATCGATCGAATATTGATCCTGTCACTTGGTTGTCAGTTTTCTTTGCGTTAAGTATTTGTGACGTGCTACAGTATTATACCCAAATCATTCAAGCAGCCAATGCACGTCATCACTTAGTGTAAAAACCTTAATGCATTAAAATCACTAATAGTGAAAAATGAAATAAAATTTCAATCATTTTTAACCGTCAAAAAGTGTATAGCCTTATATAATTATTATTAAGACGAATAGTAGAGTTCATTACTTATCGTATATGACATGAATAATATATAAATAATGTACATCAACGTCATAATATTCCTTTAATTGTTGCTATAGTTGGCAACATTGATAATTTGTATGTTCATACTGTCAAAGTTATTATTTGAAAAATATTTGTATCGTGTTTGAAACATTTTTGTGCGTTGTAAAGCCTATTTATAATAAAGTAATGTTAAACGCAATGCAACGACACAACGTGACCATTAACGTAAACACAAAATCTGTGAATCTGCCAAAAGTAGCATTTCTAATCAATCAGAAGAATTCGGTATATTTCTTTGAAATTCGGCTCACTTTTATTTATTGCCTTTATATGGCATACATAAGTATAAATAAGGTTAGTATTATAAAATAATTTAAATAGAAAAATGGCCAATGACGAAAATATAGTATTTATTTTGTAGATGTGACAGTTCATGAACATGTCGATAATATAGATTGCAATCTGTATAACTCTTTTCATAAAGATTCTAAAACCTCTGCAAACGTACCAGTACATGACGTCACACATCTAGTTACTAAAATTCAATTTTTATTAATGACGTGCATTGGCTGCTTGAATGATTTGGGTATACTTATTTGTTTTAATAAGTAATATACTTAAAATACATCCATAATAATGCCTAAAGCTTTAACAAAGCAATCTCAGATGCTAATCATAAATATTGTGAACTATTTCCAACGGGAATGGACTTAAATAATTCACATGAAATTTGGAATGAAAAATTGCATAATTACTAGTTGTCATTCTGTCATGGGTCCCCCATATCTGCTTATCAAGAAAGATCAACAAAGTCACATGACTGCTCGCGCCTTATAAATTAGTTCCCATGTAAACATAGTAGTATATGACGTCATTACTTTAGGGATATTTTTTGATGACGCAAGTCTTATGCCATTTCATTTGTACCATATACCTATTAACTAATATATTGTGGATCCTTTGCTTTTCTTGAAGGAAACACTGTGAAATGAAAATATCATTTCTGCATAAGTCTATCTCACACAAACACCCACCGCGAATTATGCGCATGCTTGGAAACCTTGACTACTATTGGCTAACGATGAAATCATCATCACTTTTTGCGAATCACAGAGTTCTGTTTATTAACGACTAGCGCGAGAAATTTTAAATTTAAATTTGAGAAATTAAACAATGTACCTACTGTTTATTTTGTATGTAAATTCTTGAATATAAATATTAGTAATAATAAAAAACATTGACATATTCTTAGTGCTAAATTTGAATTAAATAATTTACTTTGTTGTACTGTAAAAATAATAGGAATACAATCTGGTCAGGGTTAATTTATTTAGGTGACAATAAATTACTGTATGAGACACAAAGCAAATGCTTTCGAAGTACGACTACAAACAGAAATGAAATCAACGTCAAAGTTAAACCATGTGCTCGCTGCATCACCAGGGCAGCGTTCCAAAACCAAGAATACCGAGTTTTGGCGTAGAGTATGATGTGTTGTGTTTTGGAACGAATGAGAGTTTTGTTGAAGTAAAAAATTGAAACTAAATTAAAAATAATTTTATAAAACTAACAAAACTACTTATAATTACAACATTAATGTCAAGCCCGTAATAAAAGCGCTTTTATGGAGCACTCTCCTCAATATAATGTGAAAGTACGCTCCATAAAAGCGCTTTTATTATAAAAGTATGCTCGTAATACACGCCAACGTATTTACTTATGTTTATTTTCAACCAAAAGCATGTTTTCTTCCTCAAAAAGGCAAATTACTTTCATATGTTGAGAATCGTGAGCATCTCCGTTTGAAAATATTGTGGAGTAATTTCTATACCCTCCTCGTTAGTAGAACATCACTTTGGAGTAAACTCTGGCTGTTTTGGAACAGGTTGAGTAAACACTGAGAGTAGGATTTTGGAACGCAGCCCAGCCATCGACGCTGTCAGCGTAAGCCAATAGTAGTCAAGATTTCCGAGCATGCGCATAATTCGCGGTTGGGTGTTTGTGTGAGATAGACTTATGCAGAAATTATATTTTCATTTCACAGTGTTTCCTTCACCTTCTCTTATGGGAAAGATACGAGCATTAGCAATATATTAGTTAATAGGTTTTTTATTTGTACCATACCTTATTGTTGTGGTGTTCTTTTGTTAGTACAAGTAGTAACCTGTCAAATAACTGTCAAATCACAAAATACATTTGTTGTAACCAAGCTTTATTTATTAATTAATACAAAAACATTCATAACAACTACAGTATATAAATAAAAGGCGCTAAGTTAAAAATATGTCGTTATTTATATAAAAATCCTAGTCTACAAGTAATACACTTTTGGTTTTTCAAAAGTATTCGATTCCATAGACATCTGTCGACGTTTTCAAGAACTAAGGAAGACGAGAAATAACAAGAGATAGTGCGTATACTGTCAAATGTCAATAAATATCAAAATAAATAATCAAAATATATAAAAATAAAATTTATTTTACAATCAACAAAAAGATTAACGTTTAAGTACATAATAAAGGTCTATTGTATACTCTGCTTATTCGGTAACGCCATTTTCTTTTACTAGTCGATGTTTTTTGTAAATATTTTGCAGGGGTACATGGAGTAATTCAACAATTTCAGGAAAATTGGGCTCTGAAAATATTCAAATTATTATTTCACACTTCATTTTTTACTCCCGTCAATAAATGTTTTTATGCACGGACGTATCATAATTTGACAATTATACACGAATTTCTTTGACATAAACGCCATTTCATTGCCCGCGGGCCTCATTATTGCCCGCCGGGCTATAATGAAACATCAAACTAAATTATAACCTACAATATAAACAATTTAAACAGGCAATATGAAAAGATTTTATTACAAATCGAAATTTTTTATATTCTTTAATGAAAAATGAAAATTAATTTTGTGATATTTATATGGAAAGCACCGAGATATACAAAATAAAACTCAAATGACATAACTAATAAACAAACAATAAACTGTTGTTTTCCGCTTTCATAGCAACACTAGATACTGGATGTTCGAGGACAAATTCTTTTCGATACAATTTTTCTAACACTCATAATTTGAAAATTTTCGTCCGTGCATAAAGTTTTGTATGTACCACGAGCGCAATTTGCTTTTATGGCCTTTGACGTGTTTTTATCCCTCGGCTTACGCCTCGGGCTCAAAATCCCACCGCAGGCCATAAAAGCCTCCTTACGCTCTTAATACATAAATAACTAT
Organism: Ophonus ardosiacus; assembly: GCA_943142095.1. NCBI lineage: Eukaryota > Metazoa > Arthropoda > Insecta > Coleoptera > Carabidae > Ophonus > Ophonus ardosiacus. Next base: position 14,181,991 of record OW964840.1, read on the forward strand.
TATTCAATTTTGCCTTATTAAGTCATGTTTTTTCCTTGGATACGGTACCATTAAACTTATTGTTTTATAAATAATTTTTTCTACTCCCGTACGTGAAGTGAGTACTTCACGTATTAATTTTTATGTGCGAAGTTTGATTTTTTGTACACAGTGCGTGAAGTGTTACTTCACGCACAGTTCATTATTTTAAATATTACAAAATTAATTGTATTTTAATAAAACAAAGCTGTTAAACCAACGTTGGTAACCATGGTTACACAAGTCGATAACACAGAGGTTTTGCGTTAAAAGAATGGCAATGTCAAGAAAAAATTACATTTTATTGCAAGATCGTAGAAAAAGTATAGTATGTAACACGTGTGTGGCGTCATGCACAACTTTTTTTATAACTTTAATCGATAGAGTAGTGAAAAATAATAGACTCGTATTTTTTATTTTTCCTTAAATCAATCTTTAATAATAAAAAATTGCGACTAAAAATGGCGTTTTTTAAAACGGGGCTGCTAGACCCCCGCTTCGTCCCTTGCCCAATGACGTCACAGGTTCGAAGCAACGACCATTTTGATTTTCACTCTGTTTTAAACGTCAAAGTGACATTTAAAAATAACATGAAATTTATGAAAGTAAAAACATGTCGATGAAATGTTGTTTCGTGCCAAAATAAAGAAGAAAATAATATTCTGCAACATATTCAATGTCTCAGATGTGTTTATAACCTTCTACCGTCTAATCTCAAATCAAAAGTGAAAGAAACAGCTGATATGTAACGTGTGGATAAGTTCACGCCAAATGAAAATTATATTTATAAAAATGAATATAACGATGTTATATTAATATATTATAGCATATTTAGATATGTAATCCTTAATTTATGGTCCATATATAATTTTCTTTTAGAAATTCTGTGTCCATATAAAATGTCTGTTTGAAATGAGTCTGAACTTAGGTTCGGAACCTGTGACGTCACAACATGGCTGGTTTTTGCAACTTTTTAAAAATATACTTTAAAACGATTTCATACAACAAAAATGTAAATAAAATATAATTTAATCATACTAAACGATAAATTAGACTATCATTCTTCGATTTAAACAAAAAAAGGTACAATTTTTTTTTTGCATAACCTCATTGTTGGAATAAATTCAAATATTCAATATATATCCGCCATTTCGCCAGAAGAAAAATAAGAATGTTACAATTTTGTCAAATTGAAATGTTAACCACTAAAAAAAAAAACAGTTTCAGAATCATTTATTTCAAAGTCTGTTCAAAACAATGACAACGCATAAAAAAATTCAGTCAGCGACTAAATAACTGTAAGCGATTAGTGATGTTTCAAAATTATGTTTTTATTTATAAAAATCTTAAATTCAAATCGAAAAAGTTTATTAGGGCAAAATTGAATAAACAGTTGTATTACACTCGCCGTTAAAAAGAATGTTTAACTCGCGGGATTAAGACGCTTGCGTGCTCATTAAACATTCATTTAATCCGCATATACCGTGAGTATTTTTTAACGTGAAACATTGGGTTTGTCATATCCATGGTTACTACTTGACATTTGATTGACAGCAATGTATTTGCCCGTTCCATTTAAAATGAAACATAGGGAACGAATCTGACAGAAGTATTATATTTAAATATTGTAAGAAATTTAGCGAAGTTAGAAAACCACTCGAGAGCACTAAATATATTTCGGGCACAAGGTGCACACAGTATTTTTTCTACATCTAAATTTAATTTTTAGAAAACAGGTATAATTATTTAAACAAAATTAACCTCTAATGACATCAATGTCAATATGACAGATAACCGTTGAATTTTTCTATAAGTTATGATTTGGCATTTGATTGACAGCAATGTATTTGTCTGTCTCATTCAAAATGACACATAGGGAATGAATTTGACAAAAGTATTATATTTAAATATTGTAAGAAATTTAGCCGAGTCAGAAAACCATTCGGGCACAAGGTGCACACTATATTTTTTCTACAACTAATTTTAATTTAGAAAGCAGGTATAATGTTCTAAACAAAATTAACCTCTATTGACGTCTTATCAAATGTCAAATTCGTTCCCTATGTTTTATTTTAAATGGAACGGGCAAATACATTGCTGTCAATCAAATGTCAAGTCGTAACCATGGATATGACAAACCCAATGTTTCACGTTAAAAAATACTCACGGTATAATAAATAACTATTATTTTGGACTTACCATTTTCGGGCGATACTAAACTATGTCGGATCATAAAATCTAGAACAACTGGTACACTAGTAGTTTTATATTCTGGGGTAAAAATCTTGTCGTAGCATTTATCTGCAGGTAAAAGTTCAAATTTTTGAACCTCGCCATCAGAATTTGACGGGATAAAATCTACAGGCAATTCTAAATCAAAGACGAATTCTGTATTTGGAAATAGCCCTCTTTCAGACTCGAAAAAGAAGGAGACACAACCGGAACTGACTAAGTTTTTTAGTAATTCTTGAGGTATTGAAGCTTCTTCCATTGCTTCTTTATAAACACTCTCCAGAATTCCCATTCCGACAGATAATCCACCACCCACCATATTGTCCCACTTGTCTTAAAAAAAAAGACAATAATAATCACCTGATTCGGAGTAGGCTATAACGAAAAAAGTTCAAGCAGCCAATGCACGTCATCACTTAGTGTCAAAACCTTAATGCATTAAAATCACTAATAGTGAAAAATGAAATAAAATTTTAATCATTTTTAACCGTCAAAAAGTGTATAGCCTTATATAATTATTATTAAGATGAATAGTAGAGTTCATTACTTATCGTATATGACATGAATAACATATAAATAATGTACATCAACGTCAAATTATTCGTTTAATTGTTGCTATAGTTGCCAACATTGATAATTTGTATGTTCATACAGTCAAAGTTATTATTTGAAAAATATTTGCGTCGTGTTTGAAACATTTTTGTGCGTTGAAAAGGCCTATTTATAATAAAGTAATGTTAAACGCAACGCAACGACGCAACGTGACCGTTAACGCAAACACAAAATCTGTGAATCTGCCAAAGGTAGCACTTCTAATCAATCAGAAGAATTTGGTATATTTCTTCGAAATTCGGCTCACTTTTATTTATTGCCTTTATATGGCAATAAGTATAAATAAGGGTATAAATAAGGGTAGTATTATAAAATAATTTAAATAGAAATGGACAGTGACGAAAATATAGTATTTATTTTGTAGATCTGACAGTTCATTAACATGTCGATAATACAGATTGCATTCTGTATAACTCCTTTTATAAAGATTCTAAAACCTCTGCAAACGTATCAGTACATGACGTCATACATCTAGTTCCTTTTATTCAATTTTTATTAATGACGTGCATTGGCTGCTTGAATGATTTGGGTATAATTATTATAATTAGATATGTGCTAGTAGTGAAGAAAATAATATATACACCACGGTTATGAAGAGCATTATTGTCCTCGCAAATTATAATCAGTCGGTTCCCTCGGGATTATAATCTTTCGTTCGGTCAATAATAATGATCTTCATAACCTTGATGTATAATATACTATTACCATTTATAAAAAAAGTGATAGATAAAACACAGAAAAAAAAAATTGCGTCAATAACACAGTTATATGGGAAGAAATAATTATGTATATAATTTACATAAAAATTCGATATCAGTGGAATCCTCCATTATTAAAGTTTGCTAATTTCATATACCTATTAACTAATATATTGCTAATGCTCGTATCTTTCCCATAAGAGTAGGTGAAGGAAACACTGTGAACTGGAAATATCATTTCTGCATAAGTCTGTCTCACACAAACACCCAACCGGCAATTATGCGCATGCTCGGAAATCTTGACTACTATTGGCTAACGCTGACAGCGTCGCTGGCTGGGGTGCGTTCCAAAATACACAATATTTTCAAATGTAGTTGCTCACGATTCTCAACATATGAAAGTAATTTGCCTTCTTGAGGAAGAAAACATGCTTTTGGTTGAAAATAAACATAAGTAAATACGTTGGCGTGTATTACGAGCATACTTTTATAATAAAAGCGCTTTTATGGAGCGTACTTTCACATTATATTGAGGAGAATGCTCCATAAAAGCGCTTTTATTATGGTCTTGACATTAATGTTGTAATTATAAGTAGTTTTGTTAGTTTTTTAAAATTATTTTTAATTTAGTTTCAATTTTTTACTTCAACAAAACTCTCATTCGTTCCAAAACACAACACATCATACTCTACGCCAAAACTCGGTATTCTTGGTTTTGGAACGCTGCTCTGGTGATGCAGCGAGCACATGGTTTGACTTTGACGTTTGATTTCATTTCTGTTTGTAGTTGCACTTCGAAAGCATTTGCTTTGTGTTTCATACAGTAATTTATTGTCACCTAAATAAATTAATACTGACCAAATTGTATTCCTATTATTTTTACAGTACAACAAAGTAAATTATTTAATTCAAATTTAGCACTAGAATGTGTCAATGTTTTTTATTAATACTAATATTTATATTCAAGAATTTACATACAAAATAAATAATAGGTACATTATTTAATTTCTCAAATTTATATTTAAAATTTCTCGCGCTAGTCGTTAATAAACAGAACTCTGTGATTCGCAAAAAGTGATCATGATTTCCTCGTTAGCCAATAGTAGTCGCGGTTTCCAAGCATGCGCATAATTCGCGGTTGGGTGTTTGTGTGAGATAGACTTATGCAGAAATGATATTTCCATTTCACAGTGTTTCCTTCAAGAAAAGCAAAGGATCCGCAATATATTAGTTAATAGGTATATGGCTAATTTCTTTGAAACCCCATTTTATTTTTATTACTTACTGGGCCACGTCTGTTTGGTTGGCGACCTCTGTTGTAACCAAATGCATAGTCCTAGAGTAGGGTGTTTTACGTATCCAGTTATGGCAACACTGTAGTTGCGAATGCCAAATAAACAGGCTGCAGATCGGTCCATTTTTAGCAACTTTTTACTCGAAAATTCGCCAGTTCGCACATCGTAACACTATGAGAGCAAAAGATAAGTAATTTTAGTTAAATTCATTGCTTATGGTTAGATTTATATTTTGTTTAAATTTGCACCCGACAGTTAAATATAATGTTTACAGTTATATTTAAATATAATTCAAATTATGGATAAATTTATTGCTTGTATTTTATACTTATGCTTTATAGTCAAAATCGCATTTTATTTTTAAATGCACTACTATGGTTATATTTAAATATAACTATAGCTATGGTTAAATTTATTATTAAAATATTATAGCTAGATTCATGTAATATAGTTAAATTTACATCTTATAGTTAAAGCAGCGCTTATAGTTATATTTATGGGGGATTCCACCATTTTTTTTTATAATTTCATCTGAAAATATTAGGAAAACTAAGACTATTGATGAAAATCCGGTGAAAAAATTCCTATTAATAAGCGAGTTATGGTCTCCCGAATTTTGAAAAGATTGACATGACGTCACGCATATGTGTTTTTATATCAAACTGTTTTCATCATGGATCTAAATGTTCTTGAAATATATGCTATTTTAAGTTGTATTTACATAAAATAAATGAATATTATAACACTGTATAAGTCTACATACTTTATAATTACAGGTGTATTTAAATTATTAAGTTTAATGCAAGAAATTTATGTTAAAATAAAAACTGTTTGAAAACTGCAGTACAGGAATATTAGCCCCTCCTTTCGAATTTGAAATTCTTAACTTCCATTGGTAGTAACCCCCACCTCCTAAGACGCTATTTGTTATGCATGTACAGGCGGTCTTTGGGTCGCCAATCAAAATATTATATTGATTTCATATTGGTGTCGAAGCGCTATAACAAAAAACCCCTTATTTCCGAAATATTTCAATTATACCATTTCAATTTTTTATTAATATTCGTTATTCAGCATATACATTCGTATTTTTTTACTATTTTCCTTTAATTCGATTGAGCTGGAATCCCCTAATTATAGTTAGTCGTGTTTCTCAAATAAATTTGCGTCTTATAGTTAAATGCTCTGTTTATATTTATATTTAAATATAACTAAAGTTGTGGTTATATTCTTTGTTAAAAGTTAGGTTCATGTTTCGTAGTTAAATTTGCATCTTATAATGCTTAAAGTTATATTTAAATATTATTTAAAAATTTGTTTATAGTTCGATTCGCGCTTTATAGTTAACTGTACTACTTATAGTTATATTTAACTGTAGTTATAGTTAGAATCATGTAATATACTTAAATTTACAACTTATAATTAAATTCAATACTCATGGTTAATTTCTTCGTTTATAGTTAGATTTCAATTCTTGTAATTAGATTAATCTTTTATAGCAAAATTTGTATCTTATAGATTTAATTAACTAGAGTTATTATTAAATTCAATGATAGTTAGAGTCATACTTTCTAGCTACATTTACCGCTTATAAATTTATTCAAATATAACTATAGTTATGGTTAAATTCAATGCTTATAGTTAGATTCATGCCTTGTAGTTAAATATGCATTTTAAAATTTAATATACAGTGTGTCCCATTTAGAAGTGCCACCATCGGGATCTCGAGAACTATAAGAGATACGATCTCAGTTAAACGGAACTTTTTGTGCACCTTTGGGAGGACATCTCAGATGTGCTTTTGTTTTTCCACAAATTCTCATAGGGCACTAGATAATGCCGAAAAACTGAATATTGTTGATTTTTTCTTTTGCAAATAACTTCTAAACTATTCGTAATTGAGAAAAACGTTTCAAATATAAAAGATAGATATTTTTATTAACTAACCAGTGGCGTACGAAACAAATTTTTATATCCGTAAAATTTCGAGATATAATATAAACTTATATCTTTTTAAATGGAACCCATATCTGATTTTAGTCTCAAAAAAATAACTATTTTTTTCTCTTTTCAACGTTGTAAGGGTTATTATGTTTCATATTTGTTTTGCCTTCAAAATTATAATATTTTCCTTATTTTGTATTAAATTTACAATTATTTGAAAATATTAGTAGATTTCTATTTAGAAATACTCCTTGTATTTAAATAATTTATTTCGTTAGAAAAATTTGCTCAAAACTCGTATCAAATTAATTTTTATAATATTTTGTATCAAGTCGCTCTTGGCACATTATAGTGTAATTTGTAATTATAAGTCTAGAATAAAACTATTAAGTAATAAAGACATAAAATAAATTATATCGATCAAATACAATATTATTAATAAAAATAATAATTTTTTTTTGAGAAATAATAAGAAAATTCACAAAAATAAAGAAAAAAATTAAATTTTAGGAGCAAAACAAATATAAAATATAATAACCCTTATATCATTGAAAAGAGAAAAAAATAATGATTTTTTTGAGAGTAAAATCAGATATAAGTTTCATTAAAAAAATATAAGTTTGTGTTATATCTCGAAAATTTACGGATATAAAAATTTATTTCGTACGCCATTGGTTAGTTAATAAAAATATTTATCTCTTATATTTGAAACGTTTTTCTCAATTACTAATAGTTTAGAAGTTATTTGCAAAAGAAAAAATCAACAATATTCAGTTTTTCGTCATTATCTAGTGCCCTATGAGAATATTTGGAAAAACAAAAGCACATGTAAGATGGCCTCCCAAAGGCGCACAAAAAGTTCCATTTAACCGACATCGTATCTCTTATAGTTCTCGAGATCCCAACACTGTATTGCTTATAGCTATATTTAAATATAACTAGAGTTATGTTCATTTATGTATAGTTAGTTTAATGCTTTATGATTAAATATATATTTTATAGTTAGACATGACAGTATTTTTTGCTTATAGTTGAATTCATTATTTGTAGTTATTTATAGTTATAGTCACTGCTCATAATTATTTATTAAATTAATGTGATATATTTATATTTTAAATAATAAATTTTGTTAAAATTTAAATAGTTCTATTTTTTCAACTTGTAACAACACTTACGAACATATATAAAAATAATTCATATATTCAACTATTGTCTGGCCAAGCGATATGTGCCCCTGACCTCGACTTGGCAGGCGTGGTCTACGGTGGCCTTATCATTAACAGTACATTCGGAGACAGAAGTTTTCTATATAAATTTTACCGGTTTATTCGTTAGCTACTGTATGAAATGGATTTAGTTAAAACACAAATGAAATACATAAACATTTCTTTAAATGTCATTTATTATATACATATTATACCTTCTCCGTAATTCATTTATTAGTACGCCTGCCGCCGCCAATACACTTCTACTTTTATAGGGCACCTGCACCTGACGTTTCAACATGGCGGCCACCAGCTGATCTTGGTCAACCAAACCTTCAGTTTGCATTGTGTCTTACGGAGAAATATCGTGCCGTAAGCTTTTATTGTGTTTTTATGGCACTTATTGTTTTATTTGGGAAAAACTGATTAGAGTGTGTAAAAGTGAGTATATGAGGAGTGTTTTCCGTAAAAAATAAGTCAGGACATTCTTACTATTTAATGAGTTCCAGGTTATTAAATTAAAACTAACCCAATCCTATCTTTTGTGTATACTTTTATTGCATATAAAATAATTTAAACATAATCGGATAGGAACATATTGTATGAATGTTTAAATATATGTAATTTTTTTTAATAATATATATAAAAAAACATGAAAAAAAATTTTGTAAATGACAGAATTACAAATTTTTAATGAAGTTTTTTTTTAGTAACAGAAAATATATATATATATTTGTATCTGTTTCTCACAAAGGTAATCAATTATTAATTTCATATTGATTTTTAAAAGGCATTTATAAACCTCGTCAAAAAAATGTCAATGTATAAGGATCTACATTATGTATCCACTTAAATTTATCGATTTAACGTACTTTGGCTTCCAAAGATTAATTTTTGACGTATAAACTCAATAAACTCATTTATATACAATAAAAATACACAATATGACAATAAGAAAAATGAACTCGAAGATAAATATATATATTTCGAATTTAATTTTCTTTATAAATTAAAAAAATCTAATAATTCAATTTATTTTAATTTCAATATTCATGTTTTCATTCAACAATACACATAAAAAAAACTTATACAAACTCAAATGAATGTAATACAACCTGATGCTACGAGCTACTTATTTCAATTTAATATTTTTAAAAATATATTTATAAATACGACTGCTTTGTTTTACTAGTAAATAATTCATACACTTATCTTTAATTATGGCTAATTACATTTTAAAATAGCATGTATAAATTTAGGAAAAACTGAATTTCTTGTACAGAAAACACATTCGCTGCATAAGACGCAATGTTAAACTGAAGCTTGGTTGCCCGAGATCAGCTGATCATCCGCCATGTTGTGACGTAGGTGCAGGTGCCCTATTCTGTATGTACTTACGCGTTCGCGGCAAAACTCTCAAATGTTATTGGTGGAGTATTTACGTCAGCGCGTGCCTTCCGCGGCAAGGCCAGGGGCACATATCGCTTGGTCAGACTATATCACTCGAAACAATTTTAATTACATTATTCATTAAAATTAATTATAAAACATGCCATACCTAAAACTTGCATTGAATAATGAAATATTAATTACTTCCAAGTAATATTCGTAATTTACAATTCATTTTGACGTTTATTAATTATCCAACTATTGGCAACACTGACACAACATATCACAGCCTTCTACCATACTAAAATCCAGATTAAATTACATGTTTAAATAATTATATAACTCCCAAAATTAATAATAATTGGTTATTAATACGATTATTTTTGATTGGTCGATTTTAATTTGAACTTGAAAATTAGCCAATAAACGTGCAGATATATTTAAAATGAAAACTTACCTCATCTCTCCAGCCTTTTAGCGTAATTAAACTACTTTCATTTCTTAATTCTTGTAATATTTTATCTAATTTAATACTGCGTTCTTCGTAATCTCTAAAAGCTGGATTTAATTCAACACATTCAGCCGTTATGTTAAAAATCTGAAAGATTTATTGTTAAAATTGATGCAAAACATATTTTCCATACCTACTTCTGGGTATAAAGCCAGCATTTTTAATATATCAGGCCGAATAAGACCAACCTGATATCCTTCTACTATAAATGGTTTATATTCGCTACAATTAAGACCTAAAATATGACATATATTACTTCATAGGTGTGGAAAAGATCAATAATTTATATATATTTATTAATAAGCGATGATTTTGAGACATATATACAAAATATTACAGAACAACCTACCTGTAATGTAAAAACAATTAAATTTCTGGGCCAGTCTTAATAATCTGGACATTTTTGAATCAGATTCTTTGACAGCTGTCATTAGTGACAAGTTTGAACAGGCTTGTGAGGGAACTAAAAGTAACATGGACGTACCACATTAATTTACAAGGTTAGAGGCGTAAATTAACATTAAACATCCGCATTGTTTCAATACATTAAATTATAATTGATTTGTATTGAATTTCAACTCAATATTCATAATTTTATATGTTAATATTTGTTATAATTTATTATATTTTAAACATTTATAACATTTTTAATTTTGTTTCAACAATACTTACTTTTACTTAAATGTTTACATATTTTATACGAATTTTTAAATATTAACTTTGAAAGCAACATTTTCGCATAAAAATATTAAAAATTAATATGTATATGTTTTATGTAGAAAATACAATGTGAGAATAAGAAAACTGTTATCTTATTTATGTTAAAAACAACATTATGTGACCTTTACTCATAAAATAATTTAAAACAATAATTCAAATTTTTATTGCATCATTTGCCAAATGCAATTACAAAACGCAGAACACATCAAAAATAATCATTTTTAGTACATCAAAATATGTTTACAATAATTATAAACAAATTAATAACAAATTTAATATATTTTGTGAAAGTTATCTCCGCCTATGAATCTAGTGTATTTCCGCAACAGTTGGCTAACATTTTCCATATTTACAGCTAACTTCAAAGCTAATAATTCTCTTGTGTTGTGCTTGTCGTGTCGCAAGGTATGTGTCTTTAAATTTTATTTATTTTATCATGAAACATCCGTTAAATAACTAAAGATTTTTGCAAAAATTGTTTAGATTTTTGTTGTAAAATCAATTAAAATATCAATTTAGATGTTATTTTATATTAAATTTGATTTTTTTGTGTTTTAGCAAAATGGGGCGCCGACCAGCGAGATGGTGAGTTATTTTTCATGTTTTCAGTTAGAATTATAGTTATTTATTAATTATTTCACATGAAATATACGTTAAACTATATATTTTATTATATATAACATGTTTTGTTTATAATTTTATTATTGTGACATGTGGTGTAATACAAGTAACCTCAACTAATTTTTTAAGTAAATTTTACGTGAAACTGAAATTTATTATAAATATATTTTATTAAACATATTAGTTTAAACTATATATTGTCAAAAAAAAAACATTTTTTTGGAATATTTATATACAAATTTTTTAGTACATTTGTTGTCAAAAGTCAAATTTATACCTTTTATAAATATAATTATTAAACATTTTCTTACATAATTCTAATAATTTTATATATTTTTTGTTTAAATTAAATGGTACTCTTCGTTAAAACATTTGAAATTGAACAATTTTTAACTTTTTTATTTAACTGTAGTTATGGTTAAATTCATTATTTATAGTTAGATTCATGCTTTATAAATTTGCATTTTATATATTTAAATATACCTAACTATAGTTACTTTTAATTTAAGCTTATCTGACATTGATATTTTTTTTTGTGTACAATAAGTGTAGCAAAATGTGGGACACCCGATTCATGGCCCGAAATTCTAACCATTTAAGGCTCAAAATCATACACAATACAACTGGATACTTTTTGTTTACGCTTATTTGGTATTAGGCAGTTTTTTTTTCTAGTACTTTTTTATGTGTACAATAAGTCTAATAAAAAATGGGACGTCTGATTTATGGCCCAAAATTCTACCCATTTATGAGTCCATAAATCATGCAGTGTACATTAAATTATCTAATACTACTCTTCCAGTTCTCATTACTGTAAAAACAAACAGTATCTAAAATTGCACATTTTTATTTGTTTATTATTTATTACCTAATTACTTTATGCAAAAATATATCAAGAAACTGCTATTTCCGGTTGTCCAATTGTTACCAAAACCTTTTCAGCTCTTCTCAGGAATGTCAGATTGAGGAATTCATAGTTAAACAGGTCTTAAGTCTTATAGTTTTTGAGGAATCGTCCCTTCAACATCCAGACACACATACACACACACACACACACACACATACGGTAAAAATGTTATAATCGGATTATAGGGACCTTAAAACGTGCTTATCCACTAAAATCTGGATATGCGAATTTTAGCATGATTCCAATATCTCTCTTAAGCCTGTTTTACATTATACTTTTTCTGTATAGATTCTAGTACGAGATCCATCCGAGAAATTTCTAGACAAATCTAGCATAATGTAAATCAGAAGTTTTCATCCGAGATTCTAGTATAGAAATATACGCCCGGCCGTATATTTCTATACGAGATTCGTACTAGATCGTTAATGCGCAACTCCTTATTTTGATATTTTATCCATTTCAAAAACAAAGTTAACTGTACAAATTTGTTAGGTTGGTATTTATTTATTTTGATTTAAAATACGATACATTCCGAAGATTACCGATTATACACGACTTGATAGCATGGAAATTGAATGGAACTCGATCAAAAATCTGTCTAGAAATATAGTATGAAAATAGACGAAAATAGTATAATGTAAAATAGGCTTCGAGAGGTAAAAATACTAAACCATTAATTTTAATTTCAGTTATCGCTACTGCAAAAACAAACCATACCCAAAATCGCGTTTCTGTCGTGGTGTTCCCGATCCTAAGATCCGTATTTTCGATCTGGGTAAAAAGAAAGCTGGAGTCGAAGATTTTCCACTCTGCGTTCATTTAGTGTCTGATGAATATGAACAGCTTTCATCAGAAGCTCTGGAAGCAGGACGTATTTGTGCCAACAAATATTTAGTCAAGCATTGCGGAAAAGATCAGTTTCATATTCGAATGAGACTTCATCCGTTCCATGTGATTAGAATTAACAAGATGTTGTCATGTGCCGGAGCTGATAGGTAAGACTATATCATTTAATCAATTTTAAGCCAATAAGAATGCGTGATTTTTCTGTTACCATGTATTGCAGCGGTTATTATTAAGTAACCATCACTAATAGTGAAAAATGAAATAAAATTTCAATCATTTTTAATCGTCAAAATAGCTATTTGTGTAATAAGAGCGCAAAATGCGACATTGTCGATTGAGAGGTTGTTCTCTCGAAATCGACAATGTCCATTTGCGCTCGAAACACACACAAGATTTTTTCTACAGTCGCCACAATGGGGTCCTCCACCATAACAAAAAATAATAAAATGTATACTTTATACTTATAGTACTGCTCAATAAATAACGATTGGCTAATACAAAAGATAAGGTTTAAACTTAAAAATTTTAAAAGATTATATCGTTACATTAGCCATCTATTCCATAAAAAAAACTAAAATTAGAGCGTGGAAGCAAGGATTTGTGATGATTTGATGAGTTTTTGTAGCAAAATGTGTGGTTAGTTGTCACGCCTGTCACACTGAAAAAATTTAACATATATTTCAAGGAATTTGTGATTATATTGACTGACTTCTCGCAATTATTTAAGTAACGAAATAACTAATAACTTTATTGTAATCAAAATAAATAGTTAACTAGAGATCAGATGTCAGTACGACTCGCAACTATCCTACCGCCATCTGTGTACAATCATTCCTATTACTAAACACATAACTGTTCACACAATTTATTTTATATTTAATTTTATTTTATCGTTATTTTCCATTCTTCTTGAGTTTTTATTCAATCTAATCTAAGCATTTTATACTTTCGTTTTTGTAAATGAATGCCCTATTTCATTTTCACAGCAGTGTGGCATTTTGTTAGGTTATGTTAAATACCGACAGAACATATGTCAAATTGACTTGTGAACGTGATAAATGTGCAATTACAGTGCCATTAGTTCCTAACTAAACATTTTCATTAAGAATGTAGACAAGTGACATTTCTCAACATTGTATACTTAGAAATTTGGACAGCGAGCGTTTTTTTCTACTTTGTCGCGCATGAGCGGCAAAGTGACATTTTGCGTTGACAAAAGAGAGCGCAAATGGCTACTTTCTATAGTGACTGTAGAAAAAATATATAGCCTTATATAATTATTATTAAGAAGAATAGTAGAGTTCATTACTTATCGTATATGACATGAATAATATATAAATAATGTACATCAACGTCATATTATTCGTTTAATTGTTGCTATAGTTGGCAACATTGACAATTTGTATGTTCATACTGTCAAAGTTATTATTTGAAAAATATTTGCATCGTGTTTGAAACATTTTTGTTCGTTGAAAAGGCCTATTTATAATAAAGTAATGGTAAACGCAACGCAACGACGCAACTTGACCGTTAAAGCAAACACAAAATCTGTGAATCTGCCAAAGGTAACACTTAATCAATCAGAAGAATTCGGTATACAGTGTGTCCCAATTAGAGGTGCCACCATTGGGATCTCGAGAACTATAAGAGATACGATGTCGGTTAAATGGAACTTTTTGTGCGCTTTTGGGAGGCCACCTCAAATGTGCTTTTGTTTTTCCAAAAATTCTCATAGGGCACTAGATAATGACGAAAAACTGAATATTGTTGATTTTTTCTTCCTCAAATAACTTCTAAACTATTAGTAATTGAGAAAAACGTTTCAAATATAAAAGATATATATTTTTATTAACTAACCAGTGGCGTACGAAATAATTTTTTTCTCTTTTCAACGATGTAAGGGTTATTATGTTTTATATTTGTTTTGCCTTCAAAATGTTTTTTCCTTATTTTTTATTAAATTTATAATTATTTTGAAAATATTGGTAGATTTCTATTTAGAAATACTCCTTTTATTTAAATAATTTATTTCGTTAGAAAATTTTGCTCAAAACTCGTATCAAACAAATTTTTATAATATTTTGTATCTGGTCGCCCTTGGCACATTATAGTGTAATTTGTAATTATAAGTCTAGAATAAAAATATTATGTAAAAAAGGCATAAAACAAATTATTTCGATCAAATACAATATAATTAATAAAAATAATAATGTTTTTTTGGGAAATAATAAGAAAGTTCAGGAAAATAAAGAGAAAAATTAAATTTTAGGGTACAAAACAAATATAAAACATAATAACCCTTACATCATTGAAAAGAGAAGAAAATAATGGATTCCGTTTAAAAAAATATAAGTTTGTGTTATATCTCGAAAATTTACGGATATAAAAATTTATTTCGTACGCCATTGGTTAGTTAATAAAAATATCTATCTTTTATATTTGAAATGTTTTACTCAATTACTAATAGTTTAGAAGTTATTTGAAAAAGAAAAAATCAACAATATTCAGTTTTTCGTCATTATCTAGTGCCCTATGAGAATATTTGGAAAAACAAAAGCACATCTGAGACGGCCTCCCAAAGGCGCACAAAAAGTTCCATTTGACCGACATCGTATCTCTTATAGTTCTCGAAATTCCAATGGTGGCACTTCTAAATGGGACACACTGTATTACTTTAAAATTCGGCTCACTTTTATTTATTGCCTTTATATGGCATACATAAGTATAAATAAGGTTAGTATTATAAAATAATTTAAATAGAAAAATGGACAATGACGAAAATATAGTATTTATTTTGTAGATGTGACAGTTCATGACCATGTCGATAATACAGATTGCAGTACATGACGTCACACATATAGTAACTTTTATTCAATTTTTATTAATGACGTGCATTAATTTTAAATGGTAGTCATGGTAATTAGTTAGTTAGGGTGACTAAAATTTTGAGTTTGTCATACGAAGACTTTTTTGTGTGACTGTAATTTTATTGCCAAACTCTTTTCATGATGATACAGAATTCAGACTAGAGTTTCTGATTCTTCTATTATCTCAATGACGATAAATCGTATCTGACATTTCATCTTAATTATTTCACACTTATTTACACTTTATGACACTTTTTGACGCTCTTTAAATTTGTTAGGCTCCAAACTGGAATGAGAGGTGCTTTTGGCAAACCCCAAGGCACTGTTGCCCGAGTCCATATCGGCCAACCGATCATGAGCGTCCGTTCGAGCGAACGTTTCAAGGCTCAAGTTATTGAGGCTTTGAGGCGCGCGAAGTTCAAGTTCCCAGGCAGGCAAAAGGTACTTAGCTTCACTTTAAATTAATATTTTTTAAGTATGCAGGGTATACAGGCCTTTAACAGTGCACCTTATCAAGCACATTTTTATTAATAGCTCTGATACTATACTCTGTTTTTAAACTATAGACAGTAACTAGAAATTCTAGTGAGAAAATCAAAGCCTGTGATTGGCTGCTGCGCTATTTCGTGAAGCCGCATTTAACCAGACGAAATTTCAAGTTAACCTTCAAACGTAATTGATACGTCAAACTCTCAGTAGTTGTTAAATCACTTGTTGAATTTGCACGTGTTTTTTGTTTCATTTCTCTTTTTGTGATATTTCACGAATAAAAAAAGTTATAATATATAGGGTATCTCTTAAATAGGGGGACATGGCTTAACTACATATTCCTGAGG
This sequence comes from Ophonus ardosiacus, assembly GCA_943142095.1. Taxonomy (NCBI): domain Eukaryota; kingdom Metazoa; phylum Arthropoda; class Insecta; order Coleoptera; family Carabidae; genus Ophonus; species Ophonus ardosiacus. The sequence continues at coordinate 14,198,692 of OW964840.1, forward strand.
CTAAAATAAGACGATTTAACCAAACTTGCTTCTACCGGAAAGTGTACCATTTAGCCAGAATTCTGCTTCAAAGTTCTTCGCAAAAAAATTAATTTTGCTTATAATAATCGGACGCTTTATTCGATTTGGATGAAATTTGGTATGACAGTTTATATGGTTATAGGTCATCTTTTAAGGTGATACTTGTTATTATTAGTGAACCACTAGTGTATGAAACTTAGGTGTCCCAACATTAATTAGACCATAACTTTTTAATGGCAATGCCGAAAACGTGAAATTATTTTTCTACAGAAAGATACATTCAATAGTAAACTTTTCTCTCTCTGTTTAATTTTTGATATCTGTTACGGTTCATACAGAAAAAAATAAAATCTGAGTGTCTGCACTGCTAAATTTTTAAAATAAATTTAATCTAGCAGTCTATCCAAATGTCAAACAAGTAATTTTTAATGACAGTAACGAGTCGTCAATCTTCTCAACTTGTTTAGGAGTAAGCTGAGGTATGTAATCGTCTTATTTATAATAATGGTAGTAAAATATTATTAGGCCAAACAAACGGATGTTACTAATTTTAGAATATTGCGAAGAAAATTTTTGACAACCCGTAAAACAATTGTTACTGTCATTAAAAATTACTTGTTTGACATTTGGATAGACTGCTAGATTAAATTAATTTTAAAAATTTAGCAGTGCAGACACTCAGATTTTATTTTTTTCTGTGTGAACCGTAACAGATATCACAAATTACACAGAGAGACAAAAGTTTACTATTGAATGAGTCTTTCCGAAAAAAAATAATTTTACGTTTTCGGCATTGCCATTAAAAAGTTACGGTCTAATTAATGTTGGGACACCTAAGTTTCTTACACTAGTGGTTCACTAATAATAACAAGTATCACCTTAAAAGATGACCTATAACCATATAAACTGTCATACCAAATTTCATCCAAATCGAATAAAGCGTCCGATTATTATAAGCAAAATTAATTTTTTTGCGAAGAACTTTGAAGCAGAATTCTGGCTAAATGGTACACTTTCCGGTAGAAGCAAGTTTGGTTAAATCTTCTTATTTTAGCCTCAGGAATCTGTGGTTAAGCCATGTCCCTCTATTTAAGAAACACCCTGTATAAGTGTTTCATCAAGGAATTACAAAAAAGTAATGCTTTTAATTAATTTATAATTAAAAGTTATGTATTTATGATTTTATATGAATAAATTAAGTAAATTATCTATAATAGTTTTTGGTTAATAAAAATGTAACGTAGAAAGTATAAATGCTGACGCGACCTTCATTTTAACATTTCAATTCCCCCGCCAAATAAATCTAGTGACTTTTTTTGGTGACGTGTAGCGTTGTAAATGTGACTTCGTCTAGTGCTGTCTATATTTTAAAAACGCCGTATAGTTGCAATAAAATTTTGAAACTTGGTATGAGAATACTACTTATTAGATGCATACTTCGAGCATATACTGACTAGAGGCCGCCTTACGGTGTTTATTGTGATCGGAACATATGCGGAAGCCGTGATGTATTGCGGACTGCGTATTATCTTAATATTTATACTACCTATTTTACAAAATAGTGACTAATTGCTGCTTTTGAAATATGTAAATCACCTTTATTTCCAATAAATTTCAATCTCGTTACTCTTACGTCATTATTACCAGGAAACCTAAAAGTTACACTTTGTTTAATATATTATTTGTAAAAAAATCCCAGTTACACATGAAACGAAATATCCGTACTTTCTATTTATTTATCATTACAATTTGATATACTCCGAGATATACTCACAAACTACACGCAAAAAAAAACGTTAAATTACAGTAAAATGACAAGTAGTGACATATAACACAACAAAATACTCCCATAATACACCATGACTTCCAGCCCCCCGCCTACATACAGTATTGGCCATAAAGATGACAACTTAAAAAAAATTCAATTGCTCTAATGTAAAAACTGGGATTTCAGAAATAAATTACTGCAATATTAGTGTCTTGAACCAAGTTTAATTTACATTAAAATAATTTGCATTATATTAACAAAAATTGATTCACTTGATAACAATTGGAGATTTTATCAATCGAAAATTTGTGTAACTCAAGAAAAATAAAGACAATGAAAGTTCGAAATACTTCTTTTATTCTTAAAAATTGATTTATGTGCAAAAAAATATTTTTTATTTGGTCATAAAAATAAGAATAGCAACTTTTATAAAATTAATATAAAAACTAAATTTTCTAATATTTAGTGTAATAACCGGAACCACGAGAATTTATTACTTCTTCTCGTTTCATCATGAATTCAAGTAATTTTGTTATTACATTTCTATCAATTAATCTTAGTTCATCACTAAATAATACTCTTTTCCACATGTTAGTTGTCCAGTTTACATGATTTTCTGCAAAAAAATAATCGGGCCTTCACGTTCTTCTTCGAAAGAAGTGGTTTCTTTGCAGGCCGACGACTATAAAGTTCTCCGGCAACTAATATTCTTCTTCCCTGTCTTGAAGATATTTTATCTTTAACATTACTTAGTGGAAAGCCTAAAATTTTCATTGATGATAACAACGGATTTTTAACGATATGTATTTTATCATTCTGTCGCTTCGGTTTGATGTTTTTTTTTTTTGTCTACTAGAAATTGTAGAAGGCTCAATATTACCCTTCCTTCGAAAATGGATTATTATTCGTGCTATTGTACATTTATGCAAATTAAAGTTCTTCGACATTTTATTCCGCGAAGCATCATTTTCATATGATTTAATTATTAAATTGCGAAATTCTTTAGTCAAAGTCTTATTACGACCCATAATTTTGAAGTACTAATTTATATTTTTTAAACAATTATACGATATAAACGTTGAAATTGAGAAAATAAAGACATTCATTATGTAGTTGCTATTTTTATGTCCTGACAAAAGTAAGAATTATGCAAATTAAATAAATTCTATAAATTTAATATAAATTATTTTAACATAAAATAAACTTATTTTAAGAGGTTATTCTTTATGTAATTTATTTTCAATATTCTTATGTTCACTTCAGAGAAATATAAATTTTTTAAAAGTTGCTATCTTTATGGCCAATACTGTATCTTCCGATCACAACATTCTATGCACTGGTATAGGTAATTACTTCTCTAGTCAGTATATGCTCGAAGGATCCATCACCAGACTAGAGATGTAGTGGTCCCGGGTTCAAATCCCGGCGTCAGCCGATTTTTCTCTCATATTTATAAACTTTTGATTGTTATTGATAATTTTTTGGTTTGATAGATTTTCGTGTCGAAAAAATGGGGATTTACGCGTTTTGAACGTGAGGAATACGAAAATTTGAAAGCAGCGGGCCGATTGGCTAATGATGGATGCAATGTTCAATACAGACCCGAACATGGACCATTGGCTGCGTGGAGAAAAGTCCAAGAAGATATATCTAATGGCAAAATGTAATAAAATGTATATTGAAATAAAATATAACGTTTTGTAAACCAAATTTTTATTATTTATTTATTATTTTCTTGCTGTTATTTACTTGATTTTTCAGAAATTCTTAGCGTTTTCAATTGATTTATTTATGAAAGGTAAGTGTGTAAAAAAAATACCGGGTGGCTATTAAAAAAAAAACTGTTGTGGCCAGCACAAGACTTCTCGTCATTTCCATATTAGGCTATATAAGTATTCGCTTTCGAACCGTCGTTTTATAACAATATTACAGATATTTACCCAAATATTGTTTTTTATTGTATTTAACATGTCTTCTGCACACATATAATTCTAATTATATCTATTTTTCATTGTATGAGGAAGTTTCTAAATGTCACAGATTCTTCCAATTCATTAACCAGATTGGCGGTATTTCTGATGGATATATGCATTTTACCGCAGTTTTACCTATAATTTCAAATATTTAATTAATAAAACAATAAGAAAGGTTAAATATACTTCTCAGAAAGAGATACCAGAATGCCACTAAAACTGTTGATTTTTGACACTGACATGTGTCATTTACAAACTATGTTATAAACATTGGAATTTGTCAACTGGTTTCCTTAGTGCCTCAGCCTCTGCGATTAGATTACTATATATATTATAGTGTCTATCTCTAAATCTATACAAGATATAATAAAATTTTTAAGTGTATGGAGAATTTTATGTTCTTCAATATTTAATAAAGAAAAAAACTCCCAAAAAATTATATTTAGAAGAATTTTTCTAAGAAACTACTACTTCCGGTTGTTCAATTGTTACCAAAACCTTTTCAACTCTTCCCAGGAATGTCAGATTGAGGAAACTGCAGTTAAATATTTTTTAAGTCTTATAGTTTTTGAGGAATCGTGTCTACAACATCCAGGCACACACATCCACACACACAGCATAATTTTTAAAATGTTATAATCGGATTCTAGGGACCTTAAATCGTGCTTATTCAATAAAATCTGAATATGCGAATTTTAGCATGAATCCAATACCTCTCTTAGCGAGAGGTAAAAATCTGATGTGACCAACACAAAACCTCCCGCTATTTAATTTTTATTAATTTAAATACACACCTATGTATGCTGCAAACTATATTATGTTCCATTCCATATAACTATTGCTTTATTTACGATTTTCTTTATTATTTAATGTCACTATTATTAATTTGAAGTGATTAGTTTTTTGACAATGACGTTTACCTGTCAGTTACATTCATTTGAAAAATGAACTGTGTAACAAAGGAATTGTGTTTATCTTAGGCTTCGGGATTTATAGAAAAAATAATTTTTAAATTTATCTGTAAAATATATAGAAAAAGTATTAAAGTATTCCTGTAGAAAATTCAATTATCTTTACTTTTCATAATGACATAAAATGCGAAAAAATGTCATTTAATTGTATTTTTTGAAGAAAAACCATTATGAGCTTCAGATAAAGTGTCATTTCCGGTTATCCGATTTACACCAAAATCTAATGGCTTCTTTTCATATTAGAATAGGATAGAAATACAAGGTTTCAGAATTTTGTAAATGATAGTACTTGTGTTAGAGCGAAGACAAAATTCTTACACATACAGACATCATCGTAAAAATGTTAAAATTGGATTCTAGGGACCTTAAAATCACGATATGTGATTTTTAGCACGATCCCTATACCTCCCTTACCAAGGGTAGCGGGAGGTAAAAATGTGTTGTGGCCAGCACAAGATCTCTCGCCATTTCCATATTTGGCTGAAGAAGTACATACACAAAAATTCTGATAACATCTGTTATTCATATATTTTTTAATTCATTCTATAAATAAATTTTCTCATACTCTTTTAAATATTTGAGTGTCTTCAAATTTATTGAAGAGATTGGCGGTATTTCTGATGCATATAAGTAATATATGTATCTATAATTTTAAACATTTAATTAATAATAAAATAAGAAATATTAAATGTATTTTCCAGAAAACGCTTTCAGTAATGTATCTAGATTTTTGACAGTGACATGTTTCTGTCAATTAAAACATTTTAATTTTGGTTTCAATGGAGTTATTTGGGCTGTGAGATTCATTACAACATTAATTTATATATTTATAATTCTCTGTCTCTAAATCTATAGAAGATATAATAAAAATGTTAAATGTATCAGATAAAGAATTTAATATTTGTAATAATATAAATTTCCAAAAAATAATATTTAGCAGATTTTTTTTAAGAAACTACTACTTTCGTTCGTCCAATTGTTACCAAAACCTTTTCAGCTTTTCCCATTAATATTAGAATAAGAAATGCGTAGTTAAATTGGTCTTTAGTGTTATAGAATTTGAGTAACCATGTCTACCACATCCATATACACAGACGTCATTGTAAAAATGTTAAAATCGAATTCTTGTGAAAATCACTAAAATCTGGATATGCGATTTTTAGCATGAATCCAATACCTCTTAGCGAGACGTAAAAACAAATTTTGAAAATTGTCCCAGTTTCTATTAATCGCTAAATAGCGTAAGTAGCAAATCTCGAAATAATTTAGAGCAAATTTATGACGATATTACAACTAACTCTAAATGTTACTGACAGTTTTATTTCTTTCAATAATAGCCTATTTTGTTTTCATTGTAAAATTATAAACGTGTAATAATAAGATTTGAATGGCAAATTTATAAAATCACTATTCACTTATTTTTACCTCCCGCTACCCTTGGTAATGAAGGAATAGGGATCGTGCTAAAAATCACATGTCGAGATTTTGGTAAATAACCACCTTTTAAGGTCCTTAGAATCCAGTTTTAACATTTTCACGATGATGTCTGTCTGTAAGTATGTGTGTGTATGGATTTTGTCTACGCCCTAACTCAAATACTGTCATTCAGAAAATTTTGAAACCTTGTATTTCGACCCTATTCTAATATGAAAAGAAACCATTAGATTTTGGTGTAAATCGGATAACCGGAAATAGGACTTTACTTGAAGCTCATAATAGGTTTCCTTCAAAAAATATTGAATGTTATTTTTACGCATTTTATGTCATGCAAATTAAAAATTATTGAATTTTCTACAGGTATACATTAATACTTTTTCTATATATTTTACAGATAAATTTAAAAAATAATCTTTTTTATAAATTCCGAAGCCTTAGATAAATACAATTCCTTTGTTACACAGTTTATATTTCAAATGTATGTGACAGTTAAATGTCACTATCAATGAATCTATCATTTCAAATTGATAATGTGATATTTTAAAAAGAAAATAGTAGATAAAACAATAGTTATATGCGCAGGAACTTAATATAGTTTGTAGCATTAATAAATACGTAGGTATGTATTTAAATTAATAAAAATTAAATAGCGGGAGGTTTTGTGTGGCCACATCAGATTTTTCTATATAAATATTTGAAATTTATTGGGAATATTTTTTAACTCTTTATCTACAAGATATAAAAATTTCAAAACGATATCTCAATATACTCCAAAGTTATGGAGGATTCATTTTAATATTCATTCGATATTTACGTTACAGAATATGAAAAAAATATATATTACGGCTTAACGAACAAAAATATAAAGCTGGTAGTTAAAATTTAATATAAATAAATAAACTTCCTACCTTTGTTGTAGTAAACTCGGCTTGTAGGATCCTCAAATTGTCCATCCGATACAAAAAACAGTCATACACATATTAATTATTGTCTTAAAATATTCACAAAAGTTTATTCAATATTATTTACACTATTTTTACACTAAAAGTAACACTATACACTAAATATTTACACTAAAATCAAATTAATAAACACTAATAAAACAATATCGTTCAACAGAGACGCGTCAACTGACCGGCATTTGTTTCAAAGCCTTCTATACAAGTTTGAACAAAATTATTTATTTGGTACACTAGATTATAAAAATATAGATCGAGCATAAACTTTGAATATGTATTAAATGATCGACTAGAATATCAAATTATTATTAAATGTAAATATCTTGAAAACTAATTGAGATAGCGAGTTTTAAGGTTAACAATTTGAATTCAGCAGACATACTTCTATATGAAAACATGCACAATACCTCTCGTCAATTTCATAATAGGTTATAAAAATCTAATTATATCTATTCTTTATGTTTCAATTCATTCTATGAACAAGTTTCCTCCTACTCTTCTAAATGTTCGAGATTCTTCCAATTCATTGACAAGATTGGTAGTATTTCTGAAGGGTATAAGATGAAATATATGTATGTATAGCAAGCGCGTGTTTAGTTGACACTGATACTGTACATACTTTGGCTTATAAATGATTTCCCTTTCTAATAGCATGTTATATTACTATTACATTTTGTTTTGTCCATGTACTAATTTTAGGTTTACCGCATTCGAGAACAGTGACAATTTAACGTGCGGTAGCTATATCTACAGTTTTATATATTTAATTAATGATAAAATAAGAAATATTAAATGTGCTTCCCAGAAAAAGCCTTCAGTAATGTCTGGATTTTTGGCACTGACAACTCACATTTTTCTGTCAATTACAAACATTTTAATTTTATTTTATTTGGGCTGTGAGACTCATTACAACGGATTATTTTATTATATTTATAATTTTCTATCTCAATGTATCGGATAGAGAATTTTATATTTTTTAATATTTGTAATAACATAAATTTCCAAAAAATAATATTTACAAGATTTTTTTAAGAAACTACTACTTCCGGTTGTCCAATTGTTTTCAAAACCTTTTCAGTTCTTCCCATTAATATCAAAATGAGGAATACGTAGTTAAATAGGACTTAAGTATTATAGTTTTTGAAAATCCACACACAGACACATCTTTGTAAAAATATCAAAATCGAATTCTAGTGACTAAAATATGTTTATTCACTAATATTTTGATATGTGATTTTTAGCATGAATTCAATACTTCTTTTAGCGAGAGGTACAAAGACCAACATTTAAGTCGTTATCTCAATTAGTTTTCGAGATTTTGTATGTTAAATCTGAAATGATCAAAAGTACATTTTTTAAATTTTATTATTAATTAAATATTTAAAATTATAGATACATATATTACATACCGGGTGTCTACTTTTATTTCCGAACATATCTGCTGATATCTCTTTACCTATTAATTTTAGAACAAAAGTGTAAGGAAGAAAAATGTTCAGAATGAAAAACTGTATCAATGAGATCCAATATTGTTGTTCAATTGTTTCTTATGGAAGAGTTAGAAGCAAAAGAAAATACGTCATTTAAGGCAATTATCAGAGTGCCATGGAAAAAAACAATAATTTATATTTCTTGTTTCTGGCATATCTGACAGATTTGACATTTCTTTTTAATTTATTCTTATTAGAATTAGTGATTATTATTTTTTTCTTCTAGATTAACACTTCCCATTATTCTAGTAATAATAATATAACAAGATATGTTAAATCTGTCAGATATACCAGAGACAAGAAATATAAATTATTGTTTTCTTTTTCATGGCACTCTGATAATTGCCTTAAATCGAGTATTTTCTTTTGCTTCTAACTTATACATAAAAACAATTGAACAACAAACCTGGTACTCAATCAATGCAGTTTTTTACTCTGAAAATTTATCTTCATTAGACTTTTGTTTTAAAATTAATAGGTAAGGAGATATCGCCGAATCAAAATTTTAACATTGAATTTCCTATACCGTGAGTATTTTTTAACGTGAAACATTGGGTTTGTTATATCCATAGTTACGACTTGACATTAGATTGACAGCAATGTATTTGCCCGTTCCATTTAAAATGAAACATAGGGAACGAATTTGACATTTGATAAGACGTCAATAGAGGTTAATTTTGTTTAAATAATTATACCTGCATTCTAAATTAAAATTAGTTGTAGAAAAAATATAGTGTGCACCTTGTGCCCGAGTGGTTTTCTGACTCGTCTAAATTTCTTACAATATTTAAATATAATACTTCTGTCAAATTCATTTCCCATGTGTCATTTTAAATGAGACAGACAAATACATTGCTGTCAATCAAATGTCAAATTATAACTTATAGGAAAAACGGTTATCTGTCATATTGACAAGATGTCATTAGAGGTTAATTTTGTTTAAATAATTATACCTGTTTTCTAAAAATTAAATTTAGATGTAGAAAAAATACTGTGTGCCCGAAATATGTTTAGTGTTCTCGAGTGGTTTTCTGATTCCGCTAAATTTCTTACAATATTTAAATATAATTCTTCTGTCAGATTCGTTCCCTATGTTTCATTTTAAATGGAACGGGCAAATACATTGCTGTCAATCAAATATCAAGTCGTAACCATCGATATACAAACCCAATGTTTCATGTTAAAAAATACTCACGGTATTCAGAAATAAAAGTAGACACTCGGTATACGTATTAGAAATACCGCAAATCTCGTCAATGAATTTGAAGAATCTCGAACATTTAGAAGAGTAGGAGGAAACTTATTTATAGAATGAATTAAAAAATATATTCATAATATATGTAATTAGAATTTTTATGTGTGTAGCAGAAATGTTAAATACAATATGTACTTACATAGCCTAATATGGAAATGGCGAGAGGTCTTGTGCTGGGCACACAGATTTTTCTGTAAGTATACATTAATTTTTAAGTTTTTAAACGGCTGAAAAAAAATCAGGAATACATGAATAAACATATAATTAAATTTTGATATACTAATAATTTATTTATTTTATTAATATATTCTGATATAGTGCTGTAAATGAACAAAAATTATTGTATATAATATAAAAACAATTGAAAAATACACAAAAAACAGATCCACAACCTTTTTCTATCTATAAATGCAAAAGAGAGCATGTATACATTTTAATCTCATTGGTCAATTCAATTTCCATTTTCCCTCATTCAAATCTTCCCGCCATTTTCCTCATCCCCACCACTTTTCTCCGTCTGGCCAACTAGAAGCAACCGAGTGCTAGAAGCAGTTGAAGAGCTGCCGTAACTACCAATAGAAAGCGGCGTTCCAGGTAAGGATTGCTGTAAATGATTTTGATTGGCTGTCGACTTCAAAGGGGCGGGGTCTGTGCTTGGTTGTGGTGGGGGGTCATCCGGCGTGAAATAATCGCTTTCGGCCTCCTGGTCGTCGCGATTGTCAGATGTTTTGTTTGATTGTTCTGTAGAGAGACATTTAGTTGCTGAAAATAAAATTGGGTAAAAATATTTTGATTTTGAAAAGGTGTAACTCGAAAATGGGTATAAACAGAATTTTTCTGAATGGATTTTTGAAATCTGTATAGTTTTTTGAGTATATAAACGTATTTTTGTTCAAATTGAATAATTCGTAATTTTTTTAGAACGACATAAACGAAAAATGACAAACGAAATCACAATAAAAATATGTACAGGTGTCTCATTTTCGATGTTTTTTTTAGGGTATCTCGGGAAATATTAATGATAGAGCAAAATCGTTTGCACATTCCAGGGTCAACTTTTTGAAAAAATAGTCACCACAGGCATTTTCGATCTTCTTTTGTTTCTGAGCTACAGGCAAAAACTTGTTTTTTGCTCATTTCGAAAATATCTCATAACTTATTTATTATGGTAGTTAGAGAAAAATTGTTTTAACAAATTTTGTACCGTTTTTTAGGTAAAATAAAATGGCGTAATTAGATTTTTTGAAAACTTCACATTTCTCAAGATATAACACAAACTTATGATTTTTTAAATGGCAGCCTATGTTGAAAATAGTCTCATCTTTTTGCTTATTTTTTAAGCTTTTCAATGATATATAACAACTCTACATTCTTTTGTTTTACACATGAATAAAATATGAATTATTTTTTTGGGTTAAAAAAAAATTGAAAATTATTAAGAAACAAATGAAAAAAACTATTACAGTTCATCATTCGTTTATTTTTAATATTATTTTACACATATTTTTAATTTATTTACTTACACAAATGTTGAACATTTATAGTTTTTTTCATTTGTTTCTTAATAATTTTCAATTCCCCCCCAAAATTAATAATTCATGTTTAATTCATGCATAAAACAAAAGAATGTAGACTTGTTATATATCATTGAAAAGCTTATAAAATAAGCAAAAAAGTTGTAATTTTAAATTTGATTTACAAATGAGTTATAAATAAAATATTGTACAAAACACACTAGGGTAACTGTTTTACGAAAAAAAGTTTCAAATAAAATTTATACACTATTCAATTTTGAACAATTTTTATTTGAAACAGTTTTTTCTAATACTTCAAATAAAGTCAAAAATGAAATTTATATACAAAATATTCTAACTTGAAAGAAATTTAAGGTAGGGTTATGTAAATTTCAAAGGTTATAACTCAGAATCTAATTGAGATACATAATTTTTTATAAGAAAAATTATAAAAAATTGTCCAATCTTTTTTTTCTAAAATATGTTTTTTTTGGGTTTCTACTCTACTAGATATTGGTAAGCATACAAAACACTCTAAATTATTATATATTTAATATTAATACAATTATTACAATATATTTCTAAAACTAAGTAATACTTAATAAGCTATATTTACACCAAAACCATGGCAGAGGAAATACAACCATTTGCAACCATTTACATACCATTTGGCGTGCCATTTGGTGCGTCGTCGTGTTCAGTATCAGTATCATCAATTGGTTCGACCACTCCCGCAATCTCAAGAGCCAAGTTCGTATCCTGACGCGTCAAATCTTTTGTATGAAGTAGAGGAGACAATTTTTCTGCTTCACTATCTTCATCTTGAGTCTATATTTACAAAATGGCGCATGTTACAAAAAAATGGTTCAAGTAAAATTGTTTTAGAATTTAATAAGCTAAAAACTTTATTTGAAAAGTTTTTTTGTATTGTTGCAAATAAGGCCAGAAATGTACAAAAAACAACAATGTGTCATTCGAAACTTCTATCTTTGTATTGATTCTATATTGACAAAATGGCGCATGTTACAAAAAAATGGTTGAAGTAAAATTATTTTAGAATTAAATAAACTAAAAATTTTATTTGAAAAGTTTTTTTGTATTGTTGCAAATAAGGCCGGAAATGTACAAAAAACAAAAATGTGTCATTCGAAACTTCTACCTTCGTATTGATTCTATATTGACAAAATTGAGTATGATACAAAAAATGGTTCAAGTAAAATAGTTTTGGAATTTAATAAGCTAAGAGTTTTATTTGAAAAGTTTTTTTGTATTGTTGCAAATAAGGCCGAAATGTACAAAAATAAAAATGTGTCATTCGAAACTTCTACCTTCGTATTGATTCTATATTGACAAAATGGAGTATGATACAAAAAAATGGTTCAAGTAAAATAGTTTTGGAATTTAATAAACTAAAAATTTTATTTGAAGTTTTTTTTGTATTGTTGCAAATAAGGCCGGAAATATAAAAAAAACAAAAATTTGTCATTCGAAATTTCTATCTTCATGTTGATTTTATATTGACAAAATGGAGTGATACAAAAAAATGGTTCAAGTAAAATGGTTTTGGAATATAATAAGCTAAGAGTTTTATTTGAAAAGTTTTTTTGTATTGTTGCAAATAAGGCCGAAATGTACAAAAACAAAAATGTGTCATTCGAAACTTCTACCTTCGTATTGATTCTATATTGACAAAATGGAATATGATACAAAAAAATGGTTCATGTAAAATAGTTTTGGAATTTAATAAACTAAAAATTTTATTGAAAAGTTTTTTTGTATTGTTGCAAATAAGGCCGAAAATGTACAAAAAACAAAAATGTGTCATTCGAAATTTCTATCTTCCTATTGTTTCTATATTAACAAAATGGCGCATGTTACAAAAAATGGTTCAAGTAAATTTGTTTTAGAATTTAATAAGTTAAAAAATTTATTTCTAAACTATAGTTTCAAAATCAATATTTCAACTTTATCTTTGTAAGTCAAAATTCTGTTTAGAAATTATTATCATTTTTCCCACATCTGTTTAGTCTGGATTTCAGACGCTTAGACTTTTCGTGTATTGATAATTAAGTCTGTAAGTTATTGCCAGCCTACGTGTAGGGTTGATTATAACAGTTTGTTTTTAGTTAGTCTAGTTTTGAGATTCATATTGGAAAGACATAAGGGCTGTATTGGTCTCACATGTCCAAGTGACATGTAGACTTTTAGTTTTGGCTTGCGTTTTGCGCAACGCGAGTATTTCGGCCTAGGGATGCATCGGCATCTTTAGAATTTAGTTATGTTTAGTACAGTCGTTAATAATAAGTTGTAAATAAAATTAAGTATAAAAATATTGTATGTCCGTCTCCATAAAAGTGTTCATCAATCAGAAATATTACCTCATCCTTGTCAATAGATGCTTGTTTTTCGTTTACATGTTTGACAGTGTCTCGAGGTTTTTTTCTGTACCCATTTTGGTCTGCCAATAAAGGACTTTTTTGGGTGTCCTTTATTTCGTCATCTCTTGACAGCAGCACTGACATTCTAAACTATAAAACAAATACATATTATATCATTATTCAATTTCGCCTTATAAAATCATGTTTATTTCCTTGGATACGGGCCATTAAAGTTGTTGTTTTATAAACAATTTTATTTCACTTTCACTAGCGGTTTTGAAATGTCAAATGTCAACCTAAATGAGGTTATGCAAAAAAAATAATTGTACCTTTTTTTTTCTGTTTAAATCGAAGAAAAACAGTCTAATTTATTGTTCAGTATGATTAAATTATTTTTTATTTACATTTTTTGTTGTATGAAATTGTTTTAAAGTATATTTTTAAAAAGTTGCAAAAACCAGCCATGTTGTGACGTCATAGATTCCGAACCTAAATTCAGACTCATTTCACACAAACATTTTATATGGACACAAAATTTCTAAAAGAAAAATATATATAGACTATAAATTGAGGAATACATATTTAAATATGCTATAATATATTAATATCATATACCTATTAACTAATATATTGCTAATGCTCGTATCTTTCCCATAAGAGTAGGTGAAGGAAACACTGTGAAATGGAAATATCATTTCTGCATAAGTCTATCTCACACAAACACCCAACCGGCAATTATGCGCATGCTCGGAAATCTTGACTACTATTGGCTAACGCTGACAGCGTCGCTGGCTGGGCTGCGTTCCAAAATCCTACTCTTAGAGTACGAAATTATTCAAAGTCGTTTCAAAACTAATAACCTTACTCTCGGAACTCAGAGTTTACTCAACCTGTTCCAAAACTGCCAGAGTTTACTCCAAAGCAAACATGCTTTTGGTTGAAAATAAACATAAGTAAATACGTTGGCGTGTATTACAAGCATACTTTTATATTAAAAGCGCTTTTATGGAGCGTACTTTCACATTATATTGAGGAGAGTGCTCCATAAAAGCGCTTTTATTACGGGCTTGACATTAATGTTGTAATTATAAGTAGTATTGTTAGTTTTATAAAATTATTTTTAATTTAGTTTCAATTTTTTACTTCAACAAAGCTCTCATTCGTTCCAAAACACAACACATCAAACTCTACGCCAAAACTAGGTATTCTTGGTTTTGGAACGCTGCCCTGGTGATGCAGCGAGCACATGGTTTGATTTTGACGTTTGATTTCATTTCTGTTTGTAGTTGCACTTCGAAAGCATTTGCTTTGTGTTTCATACAGTAATTTATTGTCACCTAAATAAATTAATCCTGACCAGATTGTATTCCTATTATTTTTACAGTACAACAAAGTAAATTATTTAATTCAAATTTAGCACTAGAATATGACAATGTTTTTTATTTTTACTAATATTTATATTCAAGAATTTACATACAAAATAAATAGTAGGTACATTGTTTAATTTCTCAAATTTAAATTTAAAATTTCTCGCGCTAGTCATTAATAAACAGAACTCTGTGATTCGCAAAAAGTGATCATGATTTCCTCGTTAGCCAATAGTAGTCGCGGTTTCCAAGCATGCGCATAATTCGCGGTTGGGTGTTTGTGTGAGATAGACTTATGCAGAAATGATATTTCCATTTCACAGTGTTTCCTTCAAGAAAAGCAAAGGATCCGCAATATATTAGTTAATTTTAACCTCTAAAAAAATAGTTTCAGAATCATTTATTTCAAACGGCAAAGGAAAAAAAACTCAGTCACATTCCAAGATTCTGATTTCATTTATAAAAATTTTCCGCTCAAACCGGAGAAGTTTTTACGGCAAAATTGCATAAACAGTTATATTACACTCGCGGTTAAAAAGAATATTTAACTTTACCTCAGGCGTGGAACCACTCGGTCTCTTTTCTTCTTTTTTGTCATTTTGTGTTCCTCCGCGGTTAAGAACCTCAGCCGCTTGTACTGCTACAGCAACAGCGACAGAATTTTCAGTGTCTGGAGTCTCAACTAAATCTAGAACAGCGCTAGGGGCCCCACGAGGCAAACAGGGCCCGTTTAGGGCTTCGATTAAAGACACAGCTTCATATCCTGGTGGGATATTATCACAACTTGCCTGCAAAAAGATGTGAAATATATAGTGCATGTTGTGCCAACCTCAAACGTTGTTTACATGTATTAAGTTCAGATAATTTATATTTCAAGATATTGTTTATGAATTATATGAGAATTTAAAGTAATTATACCATATTTATATTTTCAATAGTGTAAATAATTAAATTATATGTGTATTTGTAATTTTGTAACTCAAAAGTGTTTGGTTAGGTTAAATGTGTTAATACAAAGTTGTTATTAACACAATGGGGGATTCCACCATTTTTTTTTATAATTTCATCTGAAAATATTAGGAAAACTAAGACTATTGATGAAAATCCGGTGAAAAAATCCTATTAATAAGTGAGTTATGGTCTCCCGAATTTTGAAAAGATTGACGTGACGTAACGCTTATGTGTTTTTGTATCAAACTGTTTTCATCATGGACCTAAATGTTCTTGAAATATGTATATGCTATTTTAAGTTATATTTACATAAAATAAATGAATATAATAACACTGTATAAGTCTACATACTTTATAATTACAGGAGTATTTAAATTATTAAGTTTAATGCAAGAAATTTATGTTAAAATAAAAACTGTTTGAAAACAGCCATACAGGAATGTTAGCCCCTTCTTTCGAATTTGAATTTCTTAAATTTCATTGGTAGTAACCCCACCTCCTAACACGCTAATTGTAATGCATGTACATGCGGTCTTTCGGTCACCAATCAAAATATAATATATTGATTTCATATTCGTGTCGAAGCGCTATAACAAAAAACCCCTTATTTCCGAAATATTCAGCATATACATTCGTATTTTTTTACTATTTTCCTTTAATTCGATTGAGCTGGAATACCCTATTTGTATTAATATTTTTATATTAAACAATGCATAGTTAAATATAGTAGTTATAAATTCAAACGGATATTTTTGAATGAATGAATAGAAATAATGAAAATAACATTAAAAATAAACAAATGATGCTCTGTAATTGATTTTTTCAATTGTTTCTTGATAAATTAAATTTTTTCCGCCCCAAAAATTAATAATTCATGTTTTACTTATGTTTAAAACAAAAGAATGTAGACTTGTTATACATCATTGAAAAGCTTATAAAATAAGGAAAAAGATGAGACTATTTATATAATATTATGTTTGTGTTATACCTCGAAAATTGTTAAGTTTTGAAAAAATCTAATTACATCATGTTATTCTACGTAAAAAAGAGTATAAAAAATTATCTAAACATTTCTTCTTTATCTTTTATAATAAGCGAGATATGCGGTATTTTCACAATAAGCGAAAAACAAAAGACAATCGAAAATTCCTGTGGTTCCTATTAAAGTTGTCTCAAAAAGTAGGCCCATAAAGACCTACACCAATTTTCTGTAGCGTTCATAATAAGAATGATGAACATAAGAGAAAAAAATAGTTATTTTTTTGAGACTAAAATCAGATATGGGTTCCATTTAAAAAAATATAAGTTTGTGTTATATCTCGAAAATTTACGGATATAAAAATTTGTTTCGTACGCCACTGGTTAGTTAATAAAAATATCTATCTTTTATCTTTGAAACGTTTTTCTCAATTACCAATAGTTTAGAAGTTATTTGAAAAAGAAAAAATCAACAATAATCAGTTTTTCGTTATTATCTAGTGCCCTATGAGAATTTTTGGAAAAACAAAAGCACATCTGAGATGACCTCCCAAAGGCGCACAAAATGTTCCATTTAACCGACATCGTATCTCTTATAGTTCTCGAGATCCCAATGGTGGCATTTCTAAATGGGACACACTGTATATTATTTGTATGTAAATATTTGTATAATTAGAGATAAATGTTATATAATATTTTTATTTGTAATTTTGTGGTGTATTTTTTTTAAAATGCAATTTTATAATTTATAATTTGACAGTTAAAAAAACTGTTTTTTGAAAAACTGGGGCAAAATATGGAAAAAAGTTTCGGATATTATTTATAGAGCATTCAATTCCGAACAATTTTTATTTGAAACATTTTTTCCTAACTCTTCAAATAAACTCAGAAAATTAAATTTCCAAAAATGCTGTCAGGTAAAAGTTGCTTGACTTACATCTGGTGGACTTGTAGGAGGAACCTGCACTACGGACGTCTTCTGTAGGGCCCTAATTTGCAGCAGAGCCCTAAATGGCGCCCTACAAATCGGGCAGTTATTCGCCTGGTACCTCAAACTGTCTGCACATGAGTTACAAAGACACAGATGTCGGCAAGGTAGAATTAAAGTGTCTCTGACGTCACACATACAAATCACACATTCTGATCCGTTGTCTTCTGTTTCTTCGTCACCTGAAACCTAAAATTAGGTATGGACAAAACGTCATTGTTGCAACCCGCAGAATAGCGCGACATCAGCGGAATTTTTGGAAACTAAATTAATGGCGGCCATTAAGACATGTCAAGTTAAATATACAGTCTCCGTACGACAATATTTTAGGAAAAGTAGCAGTTTAAAACCCAATATATTTAATTTTCTTTTAATCCAAAATGAAACGCAGTATATTACGTTATTATAAATATAAAATAAACAAATAATATACTTAATTTATTTATATTATGGAGAAACATTGAAAGTATTCATAATTTCATGACAAAAAACATTTAAATAATAAACCATTTATTTATGTTTCATAAAGAAATACAATATTTGGAGGGTTTTTCTCATATACCTATTAACTAATATATTGCGGATCCTTTGCTTTTCTTGAAGGAAACACTGTGAAATGGAAATATCATTTCTGCATAAGTCTATCTCACACAAACACCCAACCGCGAATTATGCGCATGCTTGGAAACCGCGACTACTATTGAAATAACGATGAAATCATGATCACTTTTTGCGAATCACAGAGTTCTGTTTATTAACGACTAGCGCGAGAAATTTTAAATATAAATTTGAGAAATTAAACAATGTACCTACTATTTATTTTGTATGTAAATTCTTGAATATAAATATTAGTAAAAATAAAAAACATTGTCATATTCTAGTGCTAAATTTGAATTAAATAATTTACTTTGTTGTACTGTAAAAATAATAGGAATACAATCTGGTCAGGATTAATTTATTTAGGTGACAATAAATTACTGTATGAAACACAAAGCAAATGCTTTCGAAGTGCAACTACAAACAGAAATGAAATCAAACGTCAAAGTCAAACCATGTGCTCGCTGCATCACCAGGGCAGCGTTCCAAAACCAAGAATACCGAGTTTTGGCGTAGAGTATGATGTGTTGTGTTTTGGAACGAATGAGAGTTTTGTTGAAGTAAAAAATTGAAACTAAATTAAAAATAATTTTATAAAACTAACAAAACTACTTATAATTACAACATTAATGTCAAGCCCGTAATAAAAACGCTTTTATGGAGCACTCTCCTCAATATAATGTGAAAGTGCGCTCCATAAAAGCGCTTTTATTATAAAAGTATGCTCGTAATACACGCCAACGTATTTACTCATGTTTATTTTCAACCAAAAGCATGTTTTCTTTCTCAAGAAGGCAAATTACTTTCATATGTTGAGAATCGTGAGCATCTACGTTTGAAAATATTGTGGAGTAATTTCTATACCCTCCTCGTTAGTAGAGTAAGTAGAACATCACTTTGGAGTAAACTCTGGATGTTTTGTAACATGTTGAGTAAACTCTGAGAGTAAGGTTATTAGTTTTGAAACGACTTTGAATAATTTCGTACTCTAATGCCCGGTTTCACCAACATCAAATAAATCTTCGAATAGCTTATTCATTGAATAAGAGAAAAATATCGCATCGAAAACATAATGCAAATGGCAGTATTTATTCTAGCTATCATATTTTGATGCGATATTTTTCACTTATTTGACGAATAAGCTATTCGAAGATTTATTTGATGTTGGTGAAACCGGGCATAAGAGTAGGATTTTGGAACGCAGCCCAGCCAACGACGCTGTCAGCGATAGCCAATAGTAGTCAAGATTTCCGAGCATGCGCATAATTGCCGGTTGGGTGTTTGTGAGAGATAGAGTTATGCAGAAATGATATTTCCATTTCACAGTGTTTCCTTCACCTATTCTTATGGGAAAGATACGAGCATTAGCAATATATTAGTTAATAGGTATATGATTTAGAATATAAACAAATTGACATGTCTTAATAGCCGCCATGACAGATGCGCTTACGGCGCCACCAATGGAATCTGCGGGTCCAAATAAAACTAACAAATCTGGAAGAACCTAACAATGTTTTTCAGTATTTTTCGTTTTTTGAAAATTTTAAAACATAAATACTTACTTTTGTGTCGTGATTTTTATTTTCAATTCCATATATTTCTTGTAGTAAATAGCATAAACCGTCAACAAATAATTTTTGTTTTAATGCTTTTAAAACATAGGTTCCATCACTGTGTTTCTCAATTATAGCAATTGTTGTGTGCGATTGTCGTAATTCTAAAAAAAAAGCTAAATATATACACAGGAGTGCCAAAAAGACCTGATTAACTATGAATTCCTCAATCCGACATTCCTGGGAAAAGCTGAAAAGGTTTTGGTAACAATTGGACAACCGGAAGTAGTAGTTTCTTTGAAAAATTCTAAATGTAATTTTTAACTTATATATTTTTTTAAATGGAATCCATATCTAATTTCAGTCTCAAAAAATAATTATTTTTTTTCTCTTTTCAATGATGTAAGGGTTATTATGTTTTATATTTTTTTTTGCTCCTAAAATTGAATTTTTCTTTTTATTTTTTTTACTTTCTTATTATTTCCCAAAAAAACATTATTATTTTTATTAATTATATTGTATTTGATCAAAATAATTTGTTTTATGCCTTTATTACTTAATATTTTCATTCTAGACTCATAATTACAAATTACACTATAATGTGTCTAGAGCGACCAGATACAAAATATTATAAAAATTAGTTTAATACGAGCAAAATTTTCTAACGAAATAAATTATTTAAATACAAGGAGTATTTCTAAATAGAAATCTACAAATATTTTCAAAATAATTATAAATTTAATACAAAATAAGGAAAAAATAATAATTTTGAAGGCAAAACAAATATAAAACATAATAACCCTTACACCGTTGAAAAGAGAAAAAAAATGATATTTTTTTTGAGACTAAAATCAGATATGGGTTCCATTTAAAAAAAAATATAAGTTTGTGTTATATCTCGAAAATTTACGGATATAAAAATTTATTTCGTACGCCACTGGTTAGTTAATAAAAATATCTATCTTTTGTATTTAAAACGTTTTTCTCAATTACTAATAGTTTAGAAGTTATTTGAAAAAGAAAAAATCAACAATATTAAGTTTTTCGTCATTATCTAGTGCCCTACGAGAATTTTTGGAAAAACAAAAGTACATATGAGATGGCCTCCCAAAGGCGCACAAAAAGTTCCATTTAACCGACATCGTATCTCTTATAGTTCTCGAGATCCCAATAATGGCACCTTTAAATGGGACACACTGTATATTATAGAATAATCTAATCGCAGAGGCTAAGGCACTAAGGAAACCACTTGACAAATTCAAATGTTTATAACATAGTTTATAAATGACAGATGTCAGTGTCAAAAATCAACAGTTTTAGTGACATTCTGATAGCTTTTTCTAGGAAGTACAATTAATTTTTTTTATTGTTGTATTAACTAAATATTTGAAATTATAGGTAAAATGCATATATCCATCAGAAATACCGCCAATCTGGTTAATGAATTGGAACAATGTTTGATATTTAGAAACTTCCTCATACAATGAAAAATAGATATAATTAGAATTATATGTGTGCAGAAGACATGTTATGTACAATAAAAAATCTGTTGTGGCCAGCACAAAACCTTCCGTCAATTCAATGTATTTGTACAAATCAGATACCAAAAGTTCCTTGGAAAAGATTCTATATATCCTGTAAAATTGTAACACGAACACACTATTTTTTACAAATTCCATATTGCAAGTTCCTTTGAAAAGATTCTATAAATCCAATATAATTATAACACGAATGTACATTCTGTAAATTGTACTTCACACTTCCTCATTCCTACCCAACGCATCTTTTTCACACAGTTCTTCCTCTCTCAAATATTCTGCTACACAGTCCTTCCATCTTCTCTTTGGCCTTCCTCGTACTTCCGGCATTGAAACTGCAAGTCACTTGCGAAGGACACTCTGTCACTTATGTTACTTTCTGATCCTATACTTTCCACTTTGGTTTTGCACTTGACACTGACATCTGTCAATTAGAATTTTTTGAATATATCTGCTGTTTCCATAATTTTTGCAAAGCTAACTGATTTTTGAAAGTTAACCTCTCTTAATCTCTTTATAACTCTATATTTATTGAATATGAAGTAAAATGTATAACCAAATCGTACAGAGAATAAGATTTTCTTTCATATTAATGATCATAAAATGTCGAAAAATGATATTTAACTGCGTTTTTTCCAAAAAAAACTGTTAAGATCTTCAAATAAGGGTACTTCCGGTTGACCAATTATAAACAAAATCTAATCAGCTCTTCATATGGTTGTAAAGAAGAGGAATACGAAAGAATCATAATTTTTAGAATTGTAGTTTTGGAGTTATCGTCGGAGAAAAATTTGTCACACACACATACACGGACACACACACAGAAACAGACACATAGACATCAATGTAAAATTAGTAAAATCGTATACTAGGGATCTTAAAACGTGCTTATTCATTAAAAACTCACCACCGAATTTTTTGACCAAAGACAATACCTTCCTTTTGACGGAAGGTAAAAACAATATTTGGGTCAAGTTCTGTAATTATGTCTGTATGTATGTATGTATGTATGTATGTATGTATGTCTGTATGTATGTATGTATGTATGTGTATTTGTGTGTGTGTGTGTGTGTGTGTGTGACAAATTTTTCTCCGACTATAACTCCAATACTACAATTCTAAAAATTATAATTCTTTCGTATTCCTCTTCTTTACATCCATATGAAGAGCTGATTAGATTTTGGTTATAATTGATCCACCGGAAGTACCCTTATTTGAAGTTCTTAACAGTTTTTCTTAAAAAAACGCAGTTAAATATAATTTTTCGACATTTTGTAATTATCAATATGAAAGAATATCTTATTCTCTATACGGTTTGATTATACAGATTATATAGGGTCAGAAAGTTATGTGTGAATGTGATAGAGTGTCCCTCCAAAGAGAAGAAGGTGGAAGGATTGTGTAGCAGAAGATTTGAGAGAGGAAGAATTGTGTGAAGAAGATGCGTTGGACAGGAATGATTAAAAGAGAAGAGTAAAAAACAGCGACCCCTAATAAAATAGGGAAAGGAACTTTCGGTATAGAATTTGTAAAAAATAGTGTGTTCGTGTTACAATTTTATAGGATATACAGAATCCTTTTCAAGGAACTTTTGGTATGGGATATATACAAAATACATCGAATTGACGGAAGGTTTTGTGCTGGCCACAACAGATTTTTATAAATGTGGTAGGTTCTTTCTGTTTAAAAAAAGTGAAAATATCAAACTTACCATCATTGCCTTCTTCAGCAATACAATGAATAGCAATAGGTATTATTTCCTTTTCAGCATTAAATAATAATTCGTCTTCATTATATTTACTTGGGTCGAAATTGTGAGACATTTGACAAAATTGCTGGTTCGCTCCCCTTTTATAGTGATAAGTTTCTGAATTCATACTCGCATCTTTTGGTATGTAACTAAAATTCAGAAGTATTTCAAATAGTTTCGGGCAATTCTGAATAAATATACGATGGGTAGCAATTAAATAACAAGATTTATTTTTTTCCGGCTTCCCTGTAAATTTGGCAACATTGCAGGCTATGTCATATTAATATGATTGCTAATGCTCGTATCTTTCCCATAAGAGTAGGTGAAGGAAACACTGTGAAATGGAAATATCATTTCTGCATAAGTCTATCTCTCACAAACACCCAACAGGCAATTATGCGCATGCTCTGAAATCTTGATTACTATTGGCTAACGCTGACAGCGTCGCTGGCTGGGCTGCGTTCCAAAATCCTCCTCTTAGAGTACGAAATTATTCAAAGTCGTTTCAAAACTAATAACCTTACTGTCAGAGTTTACTCAACCTGTTCCAAAATAGCCAAAGTTTACTCCAAAGTGATGTTCTACTTACTCTACTAACGAGGAGGGTATGGAAATTACTCCACAATATTTTCACATGTAGATGCTCACGATTCTCTACATATGGAAGTAATTTGCCTTCTTGAGGAAGAAAACATGCTTTTGGTTGAAAATAAACGTAAGTAAATACGTTGGCGTGTATTACGAGAATACTTTTATAATGAAAGCGATTTTATGGAGCGTACTTTCACATTATATTGAGGACAGTGCTCCATAAAAGCGCTTTTATTACGGGCTTGACATTAATGTTGTAATTATAAGTAGTTTTGTTAGTTTTATAAAATTATTTTTAATTTAGCTTCAATTTTTTACTTCAACAAAACTCTCATTCGTTCCAAAACACAACACATCATACTCTACGCCAAAACTCGGTATTCTAGGTTTTGGAACGCTGCCCTGGTGATGCAGCGAGCACATGGTTTGATTTTGACGATGATTTCATTTCTGTTTGTAGTTGCACTTCGAAAGCATTTGCTTTGTGTTTCATACAGTAATTTATTGTCACCTAAATAAATTAATCCTGACCAGATTGTATTCCTATTATTTTTACAGTACAATAAAGTAAATTATTTAATTCAAATTTAGCACTAGAATATGTCAATGTTTTTTATTATAACTAATATTTATATTCAAGAATTTACATACAAAATAAATAGTAGGTACATTGTTTAATTTCTCAAATTTAAATTTAAAATTTCTCGCGCTAGTCGTTAATAAACAGAACTCTGTGATTCGCAAAAAGTGATCATGATTTCCTCGTTAGCCAATAGTAGTCGCGGTTTCCAAGCATGCGCATAATTCGCGGTTGGGTGTTTGTGCAGAAATGATATTTCCATTTCACAGTGTTTCCTTCAAGAAAAGCAAAGGATCCGCAATATATTGGTTAACACGCTATTTGTTATGCATGTATAGGCGATTTTTCGGTCGCCAATCAAAATATTATATTGAATTCATATTCGTGTCGAAGAGCTATAACAAAAAACCCCTATTTTCGAAATATTTCAATTATACCATTTCATTTTTTACTTCCTTGTACGAAGTAAAGGAAGTATTGTAATCGCGAAAAATTTCGGTTTCCAGATTTCAACGGAAATATCCATTTTGAGCATCCCTGAATCCATTTTGACTAATTTCGTCGTGACGTCTGTACCTAAGTACGTATCTCGCATAACTGAAAAACGGGAAGCCGTAGAAAGTTAAAATTTTGTATTTAGAACTGTTATAACATCTAGTTGTGCACCTCCCTTTTTGGTCATTACATAACTTGCGGAAGTGGTACTTTACTTGAAGCCTGTAATAGATTTTAATGAAAAACTGTATTAAAATATAAACCAAAACTTTTCAAATTTGGTATATAAGACTTCTATATGAATGGGAATAACGTAATAAATTTTAGTTAAAAAGGTCTGTCCGGAAGTGGTTCTTTACTTGAAGCCTATAATAGATTTTAATGAAAAACTATATTAAAATATAATCCAAAACTTTTCAAATTTGGTATATAAGACTTTTATATCAATGGGAATAACATAATAGATTTTAGTTAAAATGGTCTACCCGGAAATAGTGCTTTACTTGAAGCCTATAATAGATTTTAATGAAAACTATATTAAAATATATTCCAAAACTTTTCAAATTTGGTATATAATACTTTTATATCAATGGGAATAACAAAATAGATTTTGGTTAAAATGGTTTACCCGGAAGTGGTACTTTACTTGAAGCCTATAATAGATTTTAATGAAAAACTATATTAAAATATAATCCAAAACTTTTAAAATTTGATATATAAGACTTTTATGTCAATAGGAATAACATAATAGATTTTAGTTAAAATGGTCTGCCCGGAAGTGGTACTTTACTTGAAGCCTATAATAGATTTTAATGAAAACTATATTAAAATATATTCCAAAACTTTTCAAATTTGGTATATAATACTTTTATATCAATGGGAATAACAAAATAGATTTTGGTTAAAATGGTTTACCCGGAAGTGGCACTTTACTTGAAGCCTATAATAGATTTTAATGAAAAACTATATTAAAATATAATCCAAAACTTTTAAAATTTGATATATAAGACTTTTATATCAATGGGAATAACATAATACATTTTGGTTAAAATAGTCTAACCGGAAGTGATACTTTACCTGAAGATGTTATCAGTTTTTCTTGAGAAAAATGATGTTATTTTGATTTTAGTAATAAATGCTTCAAATAAAAGTTTTAGAGAATTGAATTCTGCGTCGAAAACTTTAATTATGATTAAATTAGCTCTTTGTATTCTCTAATTAAGTTTGCTATGGATTAGGACAAAAAAGAACAAAAAAAATAAAATGTTGATGTCAAATTATGTCAAATACGTGCAATTTTATGATTGGGTCTGTTATAATACATATTTTAATTATTAACAAAATATGTATAGTGTAACAGGTAACAGGCGTACAAGGAAGTCATGTGCTGTCCACATCAGATATTTTTTATTAATATTCGTTATTCAGCATATACATTCGTATTTTTTTACTATTTTCCTTTAATTCGATTGAGCTGGAATCCCCTATTCTTAATAAGTTTTGGGTAGTTAAGTTTAAAAAAGTTTCCAATAACTGTCAATACATTTTAGACTGTAAATCTTAAAAAAAAAATATGAAATATACTTACACTACTCCGGTATTTGTTAATTCTTCTGTGCAAAAATAATATATTGTAATAGCACAACGTACATCGCAATCAAAAGTAAATTCAATATTGAACAGGGAACTTTTTCCTGTCTCAAGATCTCTCTCGTTTTCGCCGTCAATTTTGTTGTAGTCAGGAGGTGCTCTTACAAATCTTAAACTTTCTTTTCGTATATTTACTAAACTCTTTAAAGTTTTCGTTGGTTCATTTGCTTGGGGAGGAGGATACGGAAACTTAAAAAAAAAACTGGAATTAAATTGCACATATATAATAAATCGGAAGCGGTATTTAATTTGGAGCTCTTAACAAATTTTCAAGGAAAAACAATAATACAGGGTGTCTTAATAAGCTTGCTCACTATTGGTAACTTTTTTATTTGAAGAGGTACGAAATTGGTTAAATGAGCAAAATTGTGCTATTTTATATTAGAAAATTGGTTATGTAGACAAAATAAAATTTGTGTCAGCGGTTCTCAAAATTTGGGACAATATATATATTTTTTAAATGGAACCATATATTTTTTATTATCTTATTGGAAAGAGTATTTTTTTCTCTTTCCAATAAGGTAATGTTGTTTATGTACAATTTTTTCAAATAAACGAGTTATTTACGGTTAAAAATTTAAATTTTGTAAACTATTTTATTAGTTTTTTAGTCAAGTAAGCCATGGAAACAATTGATTCTTTGTTTTTTTGACGTTTAATAATTTCTCCCGTAAACTTCTCTGTGTTTGATAATGTTTAATAACTTTACAAATGAAGAAAAGTTAGATATGATCTTGCTATATGGAAATTTATATCTAGACACCAGTTACGTAGTTGTTTTGTTATTACTGTAAAATAAATTAATAAAATAATAATTTTATAGAAGGCAATTGTTTCCATAGTTTACTTGACCAAAACTAATAAAAGATAATATTTATCTTTAAACGTAAATAACTCGTTTATTTGAAAAAATTGTACATAAACAACATTACCTTATTGGAAAGAGAAAAAATTACTCTTTCTAATACGATAATAAAAAATATATAGTTCCATTTAAAAAATATATATTCTGTCCCAAATTTTGGGAACCGCTGACATCAATTTTATTTTGTCTACATGACCAATTTTCTAATATAAAATGGCACAATTTTGCTAATTTAACCAACCTCGTATCTCTTCAAATAAAAAAGTTACCAATAGTGAGCAAGCTTATTGAGACAGGATGTCTTTTAAATAGGGGGACATGGCTCAACCACAAATTCCTGAGGCTAAAATAAGACGATTTAACCAAACTTGCTTCTACCGGAAAGTGTACCATTTAGCCAGTATTCTGCTTCAAAGTTCTTTGAAAAAAAAATAATTTTGCTTATAATAACCGGACGCTTTATTCGATTTGGATGAAATTTGGTATGGAAGTTTATATAGTTATGTGATCTTTAAAGATGAAACTTGTTATTATTAGTGAACCACTAGTATACATACACCGACCACTGCCATTATTAACTTTATTATTATAATTACAAAAAAATACTATAGAACAAAGTTGTAGGGGACCAAGGGGGACATTCTTTCAGAGAAGAAAATATTTTTTTAAACCAGTGGTTCTGAAGTTACAATACAAAGTTATATTTTTTCAAATGGGATTCTACATATTTTTTATGCTTATTCGATAACATATTTTTTTCTGAATTCAACCATGTATTAGTTTAATATCCTTACATAATAAAAATATTGAAAAAAATGCGATTGAAATTTTAATAAATTTTTATTTTTAATATTATTGTACAGTAGGCTATGGATGAAAAACAATAACAAAAGAACAAAATATAGCTGCTGTCAAATAATAATTGGCGTTCTAATTGTTGTAAATTGTTATTCCTTGTGTTTTGAGATTATTTTGTGACAATATGGCTGATGTTTATACAAATGAAGATTTGTATCGTTTATTATTAATTTATGGTGAGTGTAATGAAAATGCTATACAAGCGTGCAATATTTATGCCACGAGATATCCAAACAAACCGCGTCCAGGGAGGTCAGTAATCAGGCGATTAGCACGAAATTTGAAAAACTATAGATCACTTTCACAAAAACGTGAAAGGCAACATCCCGTGAGAAACAATGAAGAAATAGAAATCGCAGTTTTAGCTTCTATTGCGCGTAATCCCAATTCACCCACACGCGAAATTGCTCAAGAACATTTTATTTCTAATATGTCCGTATGGCGCATTTTGAAAAAGCATAATTTAAAATCATATTCATACAAACTATTACATGCTATACATAATAATGACAATGAACGCAGAATAGTGTTTTGCGAATGGTTTTTGGTGCAGTATCAGGACGATAATAATATTCTTAGAAAAATTCTGTGGACAGATGAATCTAAATTTTCTAATAATGGATTATTTAATAGAAATAATGAGCACATTTGGGCTGAAGAACATTCTCGTGAATTTAGAGAAAAAAATAATCAACACAGATGGAGCTTTAATGTATGGCTTGGAATGTTTGGGAATAAAATTATTGGACCACATTTTTATCAAGACAATTTAAACGCTGCACATTATTTATGTTTCTTGGAAAATGAATTATTAAATTATTTAGAAGATTTAAACTTGAATGAAAGACAAAATATGTGGTTCCAACAAGATGTAGCGCCGGCTCACAATACTCGTCGAGCGTACGAACGGCTCGACGAAATGTTTCAAGGTCGGTGGATAGCAACAAATGGGCCATACAAATGGTCCGCTCGTTCCCCGGACTTGACACCCCTTGATTTTTTTTATGGGGATATCTTAAAGATAGAGTATATTCAAAACCAGTGACAACGAAACAAAATTTGATGGACAAAGTTAGAGAAGCTTGCGCTGCTTTGACACCAGAAACTGTAATAAAAGCTACTTCTTCTGTTTTAAATAGAATAGAATTATGCTTAGAAAATAATGGAAATCAAATAGAACATTATTTATAAGGAGTAATTAACAATTATTAATTTTCAATTTAAATTTATCACTCTTGTTTCTCATCCATGGCCTACTGTACAATAATATTAAAAATAAAAAATTATTTAAATTTCAATCGCATTTTTTTCAATATTTTTATTATGTAAGGATATAAAACTAATACATGGTTAAATTCAGAAAAAAATATGCTATCGAATAGGCATAAAAAATATGTAGAATCCCATTTGAAAAAATATATGTTTGTGTTGTAACTTGAGAACCACTGATTTAAAAAAAAAATTTTCTTCTCTGAAAGGATGTCCCCTTTGGTCTCCTACAACTTTGTTCTATAGTATTTTTTTTGTAACTATAATAATAAAGGTAATAATGGCGGTGGTCGGTGTACGTGTTACACCCTGTATAAAACTTAGGTGTCCAACATTGAATAGACCGTAACTTTTTAATGGCCGCGCCGATAACGTAAAATTATTTTTTTTCAAAAAGATACATTCAATAATAAACTTTTCTTTCTGTGTTTAATTTGTGATATCTGTTACGGTTCAGACAGAAAAAAATAAAACCTGAGTGACTGCATCGTGAATTTTTTTAAAATAAATTTAATCTAGCAGTTTATGCAAATGTCAAACAAGTAATTTCTAATGACAGTAACAATTGTTTATGGGTTGTCAAAAAATTCCTTCGCAATATTCAGAAACTAGTAACATCCGTTTGTTCGGCCTAATAGTATTTTACTACCATTATTATAAATAAGACGATTACATATCTTAGCTTACTCCTAAACAAGTTGTGAAAATTGATAACTCGTTACTGTCATTAAAAATTACTTGTTTGACATTTGGATAAACTGCTAGATTAAATTTATTTTAAAAATTTAGCAGTGCAGACACTCAGATTTTATTTTTTTCTGTATGAACCGTAACAGATATCACAAATTACACAGAGAGAGAAAAGTTTACTATCGAATGTATCTTTCTGAAGAAAAATAATTTCACGTTTTCGGCATTGCCATTAAAAAGTTACGGTCTAATTAATGTTGGGACACTTAAGTTTCATACACTAGTGGTTCACTAATAATAAGTATCACCTTAAAAGATGACATAACCATATAAACTGTCATACCAAATTTCATCCAAATCGAATAAAGCATCCGATTATTATAAGCAAAATTATTTTTTTTCGAAGAACTTTGAAGCAGAATTCTGGCTAAACGGTACACTTTCCGGTAGAAGCAAGTTTGGTTAAATCGTCTTATTTTAGCCTCAGGAATCTGTGGTTAAGCCATGTCCCAAGAAACATCCTGTATAAACCAAAATTTCGTACTAGATTTTTCTATTTATTGCAACAATAGTTTTTTTTATATAAAAAAACTCATGATTTTGGATGAATGAAACCTAACATTTTTTCGCCAACCGTTTAACTAAAGAATTTCATCAATTTAAAATGGAGTATTATAACATCCATCTTATTTTATGTATACAAATTTAAAAATTTCGTGAAAACTGACATGTCAATATAACGCAACAATGAATTTGTTTCTGCCATGACAACGACAACAACCGCAAATGTTTTATTAATATTTTGTAAACGTTAAAACTCAACAATATACATTTTGAAGATAAATTTGCAAGAATTACATACAGAGAATTTATTTTAAAATGCAACATTATGGTTCATCACTTCCATGGTTACTCACTATTGTCAAAAAATGACAGCAATGTAATATTTGTCCATTTTAAAATGCAACATTATAAATAGTATTGCAGCACAGGAGATACCTCCAGAACACATCACAAATGGTATCAATTCTTATTACGACCGACTAGAATATTGCCTCAGTGTGAATTGGGGTATTTTTTAACATTTATTACTTGATAGTTATGAATTTTTGTAAGCTAAAGTTTGTTAAGATGTGCAACATTCAAGTTTTGATTTTTACTTCCTTGTACGAAGTAAAGGAAGTATTGTAATCGCGAAAAAATTCGGTTTCCAGATTTCAACGGAAATATCCATTTTGACCATCTCTGAATCCATTTTGACTAATTTCGTCGTGACATACGTATGTACGTACGTATCTCGCATAACTGAAAAACGGGAAGCCGTAGAAAGTTAAAATTTTGTATTTAGGACTGTTATAACATCTAGTTGTGCACCTCCCTTTTTGGTCATTGCATAACTTTCAGAAGTGGTACTTTACTTGAAGCCCATAATAGATTGTAATGGAAAACTATATTATAATATAATCCAAAACTTTTCAAATTTGGTATATAAGACTTTTATATCAATGGGAATAACATAATAGATTTTAGTAAAAATGGTCTACCCGGAAGTGGTACTTTACTTGAAGCCTATTGTAGATTTTAATGAAAAACTATATTAAAATATAATCCAAAACTTTTCAAATTTGGCATATAATACTTTTATATCAATGGAAATAAAATAATAGACTTTGGTTAAAATAGTCTAACCGGAAGTGATACTTTACTTGAAGCTATTATCAGTTTTTCTTGAAAAAAATGGTGTTATTTTGAAATTAACAATAAATGCTCCAAATAAAAGTTTTAGAGAATTGAATTTTGCGTCGAAAACTTTAAGTATGATTAAATTAGTTCTTTGTATAAGCGAGATATGTAAATTTTTACATTATGTACTTTTTGGTTTCTGTAATTAAGTTTGCTATGAATTAGGACAAGAAATAACAAAAAAATAGAAAATATAATGTCAATGTCAAATTATGTCAAATACGTGCAATTTTATGATTGTGTGTGTTATTATACATATTTTAATTATTAACAAAATATGTATAGTGTAACAGGCGTACAAGGAAGTCATGTGGTGTCCACATCAGATATTTTATTAATCGTATGTAGGCTAATTTATTGGAAATTAGTTTTAATAATACAAAACTACAAATTTTATGTTGCATTTTAAAATGGACAAATATTACATTGCTGTCATTTTTGACAATAGTGAGTAACCATGGAAGTGACTGACCATATGTTGCATGTTAAAATAAATTCCCTGTATTAAAAATAAAATATCTGTTGTGGCCAGCACAATACCTCTCGCCATTTTATATTCGGCTATA
This sequence comes from Ophonus ardosiacus, assembly GCA_943142095.1. NCBI lineage: Eukaryota > Metazoa > Arthropoda > Insecta > Coleoptera > Carabidae > Ophonus > Ophonus ardosiacus. The sequence goes on from OW964840.1 coordinate 14,231,487, forward strand.
TAAATATTGTATTTAACTTTTCTGGTACACACAAAAAATTGTAATTACATCCAATTCATTCTATGAACAAGTTTCTTCCTATTATTCTAAATGTTCGAGATTCTTCCAATTCATTGACGAAATTGGCGGTATTTCTGAAGAGTATATGTATAGCAAGCGCGTGTTTAGTTGACACTGATACTGTGCATACTTTAGCTTATATAAATGCATCCCCTTTCTTTTTATACCAATTTTATATGTTGACGGAGTACGAATTCAAGAACAGTGTCAATTTAACGTGCGGCAGCTATATCTATAATTTTAAATATTTAATTTATAATAAAATAAGAAATATTAAATATACTTCCCAGAAAAAGCCTTTTTGACACTGACAATTATATCAATTACAAAATTTTAATTTTTCAACTATTTTCCATGGGCTTTTCCATTCGTTATAAAATGGATTATTTTATATATTTATAATTCTTTTTCTCTAAATTTATAAAAGATATAATAAAAATGTTCAATGTATTGGATAGAGAATTTTATATTCTTTAATTTTTGTAATAACAAATTTTCAAAAAATAATATTTAGAAGATTTTTTTAAGAAACTACTACTTCCGGTTGTCCTATTATTACCAAAACCTTTTCAGCTCTTCCCATTAATGTCAAATTAAAGAATACGTAGTTAAATTGGTCTTTTATCTTGTTAATGAATTGGAAGAATCTCTGACATTTAGGAACTTCCTCATACAATGAAAAATAGATATAATTAGAATTGTATGTGTGCAGAAGACATGTTAAATACAATAAAAAACATTATTTGGGTAAAGATCTGTAATTTTTTTGTTATAAAACGACGGTTCGATAGCGAAGTGCAATACAATACTTATATAATATAAAATGGAAATGGCGAGAGGTCTTGTGCTGGCCACAACAGATTTTTTTACAAAAATTAATGATCATAGCATCAACTACGTACGGTTGGCGAAAAATTTTTTAGAACCAGAAATGATACTCCAAACTTGTTATTTTAAACATGAAATTGGCGGGAGGTCATGTGCTTGCCACATCATATTTTTTAAATTTTTGGTGGTTTTACGGCCCTAATTAACGAGCCGCCACTGCTATCGACTATTCTGTAGCAAACACAATCCTCAAGGTCATACAATACGTACTGATGTCGGGCGACTTCCCAAGAAATTAAGATCAGAATTTTCTCCAAATAAATATGATTCTGGTTGAGGAGTGTCAAATCTTTCGCCTCCCATTATGAAATGACTGCCAAAATAGTTCCCTAAAAAATAAGATTATCTTCTCGTGATAATAATCACCATTTTGTATCATTTTTTACCATTTCTTGGAGGATACTTATATGCATGATTACTTGTAACGTCAATTTCTTCCACGCCAGCATTTTGACGGCTGGTTAATGCCCCCATATTTAGGGTATGAGATTATTTGTGTAATTTGACAGGTAAACGTCAGTTTGACATTTATAAAGTAGTGTGAACGCAGTTATTGTTATTGCTTTGGTTGCTGTTTATGAGTGAAATTATGTACAAGTGTAATATTAAATTATTATAAAATAAACGAGGTTTTTGTTTAACATTTATATGTATTCATTAATTATACATATAGTATATGTTTTTATGAACTTGATATATTAAATATACATGTATTTATTATTGATTTTTATAGATAGACATGAAGTATACTACAAACTTAACATATTAAAATGTATGATCATACTTTATTTTCCCAACAAATCATTGTTGATTTTGAAGGTCCATATCTCTGAAACTATTAGAGATTTAAATCTGTAAAAATATATGTATTCGTCGTATTTCCAGTTAAAAAGTCTGTTGTGGCTAGCATAAGACATCTCGCCATTTCCATATTAGGCTAAAATTACATATTGTAATTAACATTTCTGGTATACACACAAAAATTCTAATTATTATAACATATTTTAGTATTTTTTAATTCATTCTATAAATAAATTTTCTCTTCTAAATGTTCGAGGTAATTCCAATATAATATTGGTATAGCCATCTATTGACAAGAATTATAAACAATGGTTGGACTTCGTGAATATTATGTTATTTATTTTCAGAAATTATTATCTCAAAACTGGGGCACTAAATCAAAAAAAGTTTCAAATAAAATTTGCTCAAAATACTCTTTTTTAATTATTTATACAATAATCTTAATTATACAGTTTGTATTTTTAGAGATATAAATGTTTAAATAAATAAAACATTTTCTCAAGAACTATACGTAAATAAAATAAATTATAAGTTAAAATATATTTAGAATTAAATAATAAATAGAGTTTGTTACAAAAATTATTTTGTAAAAAATTTTGTTTGCGAGAAATAAATTGATTTTTAGTTTTATTCATTATCTCTGAAATTAAAACGAATATAAAAAGAAGTTTCAACAAGACTACCCTTTATTTTTAATTACAAATATTTTTCATATGAAAAACTTAGTCGAAATGTTATTAGTTTAGCCAAAAAATGAATTTTCTCAAAATTATTAATTCCAAAATAATACTGCTGCTGTACTCTATGATGAAACTTATAAACTATATTTGTTATGTTGTGTTGTAAGAAAGTACGTTGATGTATCGTGTAAGTGGGAGAAAATTAATAGTATCGATCAATCAATTGACCAATCAGGTTCATGCAAATGTGTATAGGATCTGAAGGCTGTTTCCATTCCATACCTGTCGATACAATATTTTTGCAATGGGAATATTGTTTATATGAGTATTTAAATGCATATTAAATTAAAGCCCCTTAAAAAAAACGCCTGCACTGGAAAAAGTTAAACAATTTGAAGTGCTGCTATCTGTCTTAAAAAAATCAAATTTGAGGACTGGTGTTTTACTGTACATGTATTTAAATTTCTATTATTGTTTTTATATTTTAATGTCATTGTTTTACTAATTTATTCATAGCTATTAGACTAGTAAAGGAAATATTTTGAAAACTGAGATATTTATATAGGAAAGTACGTAGAATCCAATGGCTTTATCGACAAATTTGTATCTCAGTCCATTTTTGGGTAGCGAAAATTTACCCATTAATTGGCTTATGTTACGGTTTTAATTTTATAAAAAATCGATTCCATGGGTCAAAATATATACGTATACCAAATTTCATTCAAATATTTAAACAAATGACCATTTAATTAAATAAATTCTAAGATCGTTAACCACAAAAATTTAAGGTTTTCACCATTTTCAATGCTTAACTAATCGTATAATAATTCTGAAAATTGGTAAACTTGTATTTAAAAATGCATAGAATTTAGTGCTTAAGTCGGCAGATTTGTATCTCTACCCAGTTTTGGGTAGCAAATGTCTACCCATTTAAGGGTTGAAGATACGGTTCTAACTTTATCAAAAATCGATTCCTCGGATCAAATTATATATGTATACAAATTTTTGTTAATTTTCTTTGAAGGATATACTAAATATTTGAACTTGTATTTGCCCTAAATTTCAGGATTCTTGCCGGCAACTGACGCGTAGCTTTCGCACTGAAAATTCAAAGATTTGCGGTAAAATTCAAAGTGTGTTTATTTGGAATTCCTTAAACAAAAAAAAAAATGAAAATTGGTACACGTATGTAAGAATATACGTAGAATCTGTTGGTGAAGTCTAAAATTGTTTATCTGTACCCAGTTTTGGGTGGTGAATATCTACTCATTTAAGGGTTGGAGGTACAACCTTAATTTTACGAAAAATAGATTCTTTGGGTTATAATACACATATTTGCTAATTTTTGTTAAAATATTACAAGACATAATTTAGTACTATCAAAACAAAATTTTCAAAGGTCATTGACCCTAAAGGTGTAGCATTCAGAATCTTTTATTACTATAATTATACCGATAGTACAATAATTCTGAAAGTTGGTATACATGTACAGACAATATGTAGATTATAATGGTGAAACCGACGTGTACGTATCTCTACCCAGTTTTGGGTAGCATACATCTACCCATTTAAGAGTTGAAGATAGAGGTTTATTTATATTAAAAATTAATTCCTCGGATTAAAATACATATGTACAGTAATTTTTATTAAATTATTTGGAATGGTCCATTGTTAATTGTAACATTATCAACAATGGTACTTACATATATCGCTATTCAAAAATGATTTTACTAATTTATTTATGGTACTTAGACCAATTAAGCAAAAATTTTGAAAACTGGGTTATTTATATAAGAAAGTAAGTAGAATATAATGGTGCTATAGAAAAATCCATCTCCACCCATTTATAGGTATGGGATACGGAGATAGTAATTTTTGAATCAATATTTCAAAAAAAAAATTAATTTTATGTGAATATAAAAATACAGTAATATGTAACTTTTAATTGTGAGTAAATATCTTTAAATAAACTTTTTTAAAAAATGAAAAATAAAGCCGTTATTTAATAATTTATGAATCAATAATTCCAATAATATATTGGTATAGCCACCTATTGACAAAAATTATAAACACTGGTTGGACTTTGTGAATATTATCTTATTTATTTTCTGAAATTATTATCTTAAAACTGAAGCGTCAAATCGAAAAAAGTTTCAAATAAAATTAGCTCCAAATACCCTATTTTAATTATTTATACAATAATCTTAATTATATAGTTTCTATTTTAGGAGATATAAATTTTTAAATAAATAAAACATTTTCTCAGGAACTATACGTAAATAAAATAAATTATTAATTAAAATATATTTAAAATTAAATAAAAAATCGAGTTTGTTACAAAAATTATTTTGTAAAAAATTTTGTTAGCGAGAAATAAATGGATATTTATTTTTATTCATTATCTCTGAAATTAAAACGAATATGAGAAAAAGTTTCAACGAGACTACCTTTTATTTTTAATTAAAAATATTTTTCATATGAAAAACTTAGTCGAAATGTTATTAGTTTAGTCAAAAAATGGGTTTTCTCAAAGTTACTAATACCACAGTAATACTGCTACTGCACTCTATGATAAAACTTATGAACTATATTTTATGTTGTAAGAAAAATTGTTTAAAAGTTAAACAAAGAAAATACGTTCATGATAAATAGGAGAAAATCAATACTATCGACAAATTAATTGAACAATAAGGTTCGCGGTAATGAACATGGGGTCTAAGTGAGAAGAAAAATTGTTTAAACAAATGTCATTTCATTATTAATCAAATGACAGGTGGAAAAAATTGTTAAATTTATCATTTTAAATAAATTAATAATTAAAATATAGTTTGATACAAGATTTTATGTTTATTATAATTAAAATATGCTTTTCTTTGTCAATTTTATTTGACGTTTGTTATATCTGCAGCAAGATGTCTCCACGTGTATTACAGCAAATTTGACCTTCATGAAAACCAGGACTGTAATTAGAAATTATTGTTTACAGGAAATGTTTAACAGTTTTTTGGGCCAAAATTTATATGTATTTCAACAAGGATAAGACAATAGTTTATAAAAAATACAAAATAAATGATCAAACTTGTTTATTTAAGAATATATACTGAAATATTGACTAGCAGAAAATTTCCTGAATACGTCTTGTGTGATAGCAACAAATTATTTATGGAATGCAAAATATGATAGGCGCTGGCGCCTAAATACCAAATAATAAATATTGGTATTTCTTCAAAATTTGACTAAGTACAATAATTTTTCAATTAAATATTGGCTGGTAGCACAAGCCCTGTTTTAACTAAAACACTGTTTTAAGAAAAGTCAAATTCAAATTTCAATATTTAATTTCACCCTTACGTTTAAAGAATGATTTTTTAAAAAATATTTGTTTGAATACAAATTATGTTCTGCTTTAAAATCATATTTTCATAAATTTGATACTATTTATTTTTATTATTAAATAATGAAATCTGACATTTCTTAAAACAGCGTTTTAGTTAAAACAGGGCTTGTGCTACCAGCCAATGTTATTATATGTAATTTTGGGGTTAAATAAATATACTATTGTACATATTATTCATTTTTTATTATAATAAATACCATATTTTGTTATATACTTTATAGAGCGTACAGAATAAAAGTATTTCATTGTTTATTAATAATATATACAATAATTATTAACTATAACATATTGTAAACATTATGTCAATTATACAGTTTACAGAAATGAACATATAATACAAAATAAATAACAATTATTATGTATAACACTGACATGGCACCTACATTTTTATAATAAATAATTAAACAAATTAAAACACATGTTTAATAAATTGTTATTAACAATATTAGTTGAAGATTTTCCCGAGAGATGGCAATACCAATATTGATTTTGGATGATCCAACTTAAAATTTATAGATATGTTCAACACAAGCCGTGTGTGTTCCTCAACATTGTTAAACAAAAATATTACAACAATTCTTATTAGTACTGCCCTGGCGAATTTTTAAAAGTTATTGCATAATTGTAAAAAAATCATTCCCGGCTAAACGGTTCACTTAAGAACAAAATTTATTTGAAAAAAGTTTTTTAAAATTTAATTCCAGAGGGGGTTTGTTTGAAACTTTTTTTAAAATTCTCACATTTTTGTAAACAAGATCGAGAAGACATTTTAATTTTAAAGAAAATTTTTGGAAAAAAACTTTTTTGTTTATTATTATTAATTAACCAAATTTTGGGTACATATATAAATCGAGGCGTAGATTCCAAAAATCGATAAGCCAATTTTCTAACACCACCCATTTTTGGGCAACGGGCAGTCACCCCAAAAATTGGTAGACCTACAAAGTCGACATATTTATTTTTGGAATCTACGGGTTGAGTTGCATATATTCCCAAAATTTGGTTGTGAATTTTTTATAGGTACAGCCCTGGCGAATTTTTAAATGTTATTGCATAATTGTAAAAAAATCATTTCCGGCTAAACGGTTCACTTAAGAACAAAATTTATTTGAAAAAAGTTTTTTAAAATTTAATTCTAGGGGGGGTTTGTTTAAAACTTTTTTTAAAATTCTCACATTTTTGTAAACAGGATCGAGAAGACATTTTAATTTTAAAGAAAATTTGTGGAAAAAAACTTTTTTGTTTATTATTATTAATTAATAAAATTTTGGGTACATATATAAATCGAGGCGTAGATTCCAAAAATCGATAAGCCAATTTTCTAACACCACCCATTTTTGGGCAACGGGCAGTCACCCCAAAAATTGGTAGACCTACGAAGTCGACATGTTTATTTTTGGAATCTACGAGTTGAGTTGCATATATTCCCAAAATTTGGTTGTGAATTTTTTATAGGTACAGCCCTGGCGAATTTTTAAATGTTATTGCATAATTGTAAAAAAATCATTTCCGGCTAAACGGTTCACTTAAGAACAAAATTTATTTGAAAAAAGTTTTTTAAAATTTAATTCTAGGGGGGGTTTGTTTAAAACTTTTTTTAAAATTCTCACATTTTTGAAAACAGGGTCGAGAAGACTTAATTTTAAAGAAAATTTTTACTAAATCGTTCTTCAAAACTGCCACTCATCGCTCATTAGAATACAGTCACGCCCACGCACTGTTCAATAAAAAACAAATTGATTTACTGCGCATGATCATTATTATTGATTTTTCGATCGAGCGATCTTACACATTCCAAACCATACCTGTCGGAGCAAAGTTTTTGCCATGTATTATTTATATGGGTATTTGGGGACATAAATAAATAAACAGGCCCCTAAAGAAGGCGTCTGCACTGGAAAAACTAAAGAATTTGAAGGTTGCGTGGGTGGATTTTACATATGGTGCCACCTGTCATAAAAAATTTAGTCTATGAAAACATGTGTCTTATTTTATTTATATTTAAATTTGTCTTATTGTTTATTATAACTGTATTCTAATTAATTATGAAGATTTATGCATATATATTATGAAAACTTTTTATTAAAATTATAAAATGGCGTAAAATGCAGTAAATTAAACCCCGATCTTTAACCCTTAAATGGGTAGAGATACAAAAACGTCGACTTCGCCAATCTAATCTACATATTTTTTTGTACATATACACCAATTTTCAGAATTATTGTACTGTTAGTATAATTACAGTAACACGAGATTCTAAATGCTACATATTAAGGGTCAACGACCTCTGGACATTTTGTTTTGATATTATTAAATTATGTGTTGTAATATTTTTTTTTTAAATTAGTAAACATGTGTATTATGACCCAGAGAATCGATTTTTCGTAAAATTAAAGTCGTATCCTCAACCCTTAAACGGGTAGATATTCACCACCCAAAACTGGGTAGAGATAAACAATTCTGGACTTCACTATCAGATTCTACATATATTCTTACATAAGTGTACGAATTTTCAAATTTTTTTGTTGAAGGAATTCCAAATAAACACACTTTGAATTTTACCGCAAATCTTTGAAATTTCAATGCGCAAGTGATGCGTCGATTGCCGACAAAAATCCTGAAATTTATGGCAAATACAAGTTCAAATATTTAGTATATCCTTTGCAGAAAATTAACAAAAATTAGTATACATATATATATTTTGACCTGAAGAATCGATTTTTGATAAAATTAAGATCGTATCTACAACCCTTAAATGGGTACATATTTGCTACCCAAAACTAGGACGAGATACAAATCTGTCGACTCCACCATTAAATTCTAAGTATTTTTTAATACAAGTTTGCAAATTTTCAGAATTCCATCTCCACCCATTTATAGGTATGAGATACGGAGATAGAGATTTATAAATCAATAATTCCAATAAAATTTAATTTTATGTGAATATAAAAATATAGCAATATGTAACTTTTAATTGTGAGTAAATATCTTCAAATAAACTTTTTTAAAAAATGAGAAATAAAGCCGCTATTTAATAATTTATGAATCAATAATTCCAATAAAATATTGGTGTAGCCACCTATTGACAAAAATTATAAACACTGGTTGGACTTGGTGAATTTTATCTTATTTATTTTTAGAAATTATTATCTCAAAACTGGGGCGTTAAATAAAAAAAAGTTTCAAATAAAATTTGCTCAAAATATTCTATTTTCATTATTTATACAATAATCCTAATTATATAGTTTGTATTTTTAGAGATATAAATGTTTAAATAAATAAAACATTTTCCCAGGAACTATAAGTAAATAAAATAAATTATAAGTTAAAATATATTTAGAATTAAATGATAAATAGAGTTCGTTACAAAAATTATTTTGTAAAAAATTTTGTTAGCGAGAAATAAATGGATATTTATTTTTATTCATTATCTCTGAAATTAAAACGAATATGAGAAAAAGATTCAACAAGACTACCTTTTATTTTTAATTAAAAATATTTTTCATATGAAAAACTTAGTCGAAATGTTATTAGTTTAGTCAAAAAATGGGTTTTCTCAAAGTTATTAACACCACAGCAATACTGCTACTGCACTCTATGTTAAAACTTATGAACTATATTTTATGTTGTAAGAAAAATTGTTTAAATGTTTAAACAAAGAAAATACGTTGATGATAAATAGGAGAAAATCAATACTATCGAAAAATTAATTGAACAATTAGGTTCGCGGTAATATGCATGGGTCTAAGTGAGAAGAAAAATTGTTTAAACAAATGTCATTTCATTATTAATCAAATGACAGGTGGAAAATTGTTAAATTTATCATTTTAAATAAATTAATAATTAAAATATAGTTTGATACAAGATTTTATGTTTAATATAATTAAAATATGCTCTTCTTTGTCAATTTTATTTGACGTTTGTTATATCTGCAGCAAGATGTCTCCACGTGTATTACAGCAAATTTGACCTTCATGAAAACCAGGACAGTAATTAAAAATTATTGTTTACAGAAAATGTTTAACAGTTTTTTAGGCCAAAATTGATATGTAATTCAAAAAGGATAAGACAATAGTTTATAAAAAATACAAAATAAATAATCAAACTTGTTTATTTAAGAATATATACTGAAATATTGGCTAGCAGAAAATTTCCTGAATACGTCTTGTGTGATAGCAACAAATTATTTATGGAATGTGAAATATGACAGGCGCTGGCGCCTAAATACCAAATAATAAATATTGGTATTTCTTCAAAATTTGACTACATACAATAATTTTTCAATTAAATATTGTTATTATATGTAATGTGGAGGTTAAATAAATATAATATTGTACATATTATTCATTTTTTATTATAATAAATACCGTATTTTGTTATATACTTTATAGTGTACAGAATAAAAGTATTTTATTGTTTATAAAAAATATATACAATAATTATTAACTATAACATATTGTAAACATTATGCTAATTATACAGTTTACAGAAATAAACAGATAATACAAAATAAATAAAAATTATTATGTATAACACTGTCATGGCACCTACATTTTTTTCGTTTTCATTTTTCTTCACTAAATTTTCATTAAAAGTTAATATGTAATACATCAGAAGATTCAGCAGAAAATTCTGAGTAGAAAAATATAAAATTCATAAATTATAACTATAATATATCGCTAATATCTTATACTTTTCATCTGACATACTTGAATTTTTTTCAGTTACAATTTTCAATACAAAATTTTCATTAAAAGTTAATAAATTATACATCAGCAGATTCAGCGTGAAGCACTGAGTAAAATGATATTAAATACTTGTACTAAAATATTAAAGTAACACTAACATTATCCATCTAGTTTTATTCAAGGTTATTTATCATTATTTTGTTGTTTGATGTCATGTGTTTGTGTTTTGCCTTCTTTGATTCGTCCCACATTCTTCGGCAACATAAAAACAACCCCTGTAGTTTAATCCTACGATATTTCACCCCTTAAACAACAATGTTCTTCGCTAGACAACTCCAAACAATTGTAAAGTTTGCATTTAATAGGAACTTGTAATCATCTCATTTGGAATTCTGTAAAAAAACATATTCAATGATAATAATAATGCTATATATTGATTATTATATACAAATATACATACCGTAATATAATACATGAAATATTGCTATGTCCATTTGTTTTAAGAGGCATTGAAAGCTGTAGCATCTTTGCAAAAATCTCTAAAATGAACCAATAGTGTTGTTACTAAATTTGTAAGAATTATTGCCTGAAGTTCAATGTAAGAGCTATTAAATCTTGTTGTCCATAAAACTGTTTGAAAACCGGTTTTTATAAATAGTTCTCATTTAAAAACCGGTTTAGTCATCGGCTTTTGTAACCAGTTTCTTCCCAAACCGGTTTTTCAAGTTCAATACTCGCTCAAAATCTAGTTTATTATACTGGAAACTGGTTTAATGCCCTGAAATACAATTTATTTACATATCCATTGTTTAAATAAATGGTTATTTACCAATTATCACCTTATAACAAAATAAAAATCGAATAAATTGCTTTTGTTTTCTGTTCCAATTCTGTACATTTGTTTATCCATTTGAGGTTATAAAAATTGTTATTAACAATTAATAAAATAATAGTTGTTATTAATTTCTACTGCATAAAACTGACGAATGTATTCAAAAAAATAATTAAACAAATTAAAACACATGTTTAATAAATTGTTATTAACAATATTAGTTGAAGATTTTCCCGAGAGATGGCGATACCAATATTGATTTTGGATGATCCAACTTAAAATTTATAGAGATGTTCAATAACACAAGCCGTTTTAAACAATGTATAATATAATAAATATTTAAAATTTTAAAAGTGTTCCTCAACATTGTTAAACAAAAATATTACAACAATTCTTATTAGTACAGCCCTGACGAATTTTTAAAAGTTATTGCATAATTGTAACAAAAATCATTTACTGCTAAACGGTTTACTTAAGAACAAAATTTATTTTAAAAAAGTTTCTCAAAATTAAATTCTAGGGGGCGGGGGGGTTTGTTTAAAACTTTTTTTAAAATTCTCACATTTTTGTAAACAGGGGCGAGAAGACATTTTAATTTTAAAGAAAATTTTTGGAAAAAAACTTTTTTGTTTATTATTATTAATTAACCAAATTTTGGATACATATATAACTCGAGGCGTAGATTCCAAAAATCGATAAGCCAATTTTCTAACGCCACCAATTTTTGGGCAACGGGCAGTCACCCCAAAAATTGGTAGACCTACGAAGTCGACATATTTATTTTTGGAATCTACGGGTTGAGTTGCATATAAACCAAAATTTCGTTGTAAATTTTTTACAGGTACAGCCCTGGCGAATTTTTAAATGTTATTGCATAATTGAAAAAAAATTATTTACGGCTAAACGGTTCACTTAAGAATAAAATTTATTTGAAAAAAGTTTCTCAAAATTAAATTCTAGGGGGGGTTAGTTTAAAACTTTTTTTAAAATTCTCATATTTTTGAAAACGGGATCGTGGACACATTTTAATTTCAAAGAAAATTTTTGGAAAAAAACTTTTTTGTTTATTATTATTAATTAACCAAATTTTGGATACATATATAACTCAAGCCGTAGATTCCAAATATCGATAAGCCAATTTTCTAACGCCACCCATTTTTGGGCAACGGGCAGTCACCCCAAAAATTGGTAGATCTACGAAGTCGACATATTTATTTTTGGAATCTACGGGTTGAGATGCATATGTACCCAAAATTTGGTTGTGAAATTTTTATAGGTACAGCCCTGGCGAATTTTTAAATGTTATTGCATAATTGAAACAAAAATCATTTCCGGCTAAACGGTTCACTCAAGAACAAAATTTATTTGAAAAAAGTTTTTCAAAATTTAATTCTAGGAGGGGTTAGTTTGAATCTTTTTTTAAAATTCTCACATTTTTGAAAACAGGGTCGAGAAGATTTAATTTTAAAGAAAATTTTTACTAAATCGTTCTTCAAAACTGCCACTCATCGCTCATTAAAATACAGTCACGCCCACGCATTGTTCAATAAAAAACAATTTGATTTACTGCGCATGATCATTATTATTGATTTTTCGATCGAGCGATCTTACACATTCCAAACCATGCCTGTCGGAGCAAAGTTTTTGCCATGTATTATTTATATGAGTATTTGGGGACATATAAATAAACAGGCCCCCTAAAGAAGGCGTCTGCACTGGAAAAACTAAAGAATTTCAAGGATGTGTGGGTGGATTTTACATATGGTGCCACCTGTCATAAAAAATTTAATCTATGAAAACATGTATCATATTTTATTTGTATTCAAATTTGTCTTATTTATTATTATAACTGTATTCTAATTAAATTTATCATTTTAAATGAATTAATAATTAAAATATAGTTTGATACAAGATTTTATGTTTATTATAATTAAAATATGCTTTTCTTTGTCAATTTTATTTGACATTTGTTATATCTGCAGCAAGATGTCTCCACCTGTATTTCAGCAAATTTGGCCTTCATGAAAACCAGGACTGTAATTAAAAATTATTGTTTACAGAAAATGTTTAACAGTTTTTTGGGCCAAAATTTATATGTATTTCAACAAGGATAAGACAATAGTTTATAAAAAATACAAAATAATTAATCAAACTTGTTTATTTAAGAATATATACTGAAATATTGACTAGCAGAAAATTTCCTGAATACGTCATATGTGATAGCAACAAATTATTCATGGAATGTGAAATATGATAGGCGCTGGCGCCTAAATACCAATTAATAAATATTGGTATTTCTTGAAAATTTGACTACGTAGAATAATTTTTCAATTAAATATTGTTATTATATGTAATTTGGGGGTTAAATAAATATGTTTTTTTTAAATTCTCACATTTTTGTAAACAGGATCGAGAAGACATTTAAATTTAAAAGAAAATTTTTGGAAAAATCCTTTTTTGTTTATTATTAAAAATTAACCAAATTTTGAGTACATATATAACTCGAGGCGTAGATTCCAAAAATCGATAAGCCAATTTTCTAACACCACCCATTTTTGGGCAACGGGCAGTGACCCCAAAAATTGGTAGACCTACGAAGTCGACATATCGATTTTTGGAATCTACGGGTTGAGTTGCATATATACCCAAAATTTCGTTGTGAAATTTTTATAGGTACAGCCCTGGCGAATTTTTAAATGTTATTGCATATTTGTAACAAAAATCATTTCCGGCTAAACGGTTTACTTAAGAACAAAATTTATTTGAAAAAAGTTTCTCAAAATTTAATTCTAGGGGGGGTTAGTTTGAAACTTTTTTTAAAAAAATTACATTTTGGAAATTTGAGTCATTTTAATTTACAACAAAATTTTTGGAAGTTAGCTACCTTTGTTTATAATTATTAATTAACCAAATTTTGGGTACATAGGTATCTCGACCTCTAATAATTAAAAAAGTTTTTTTTCAAAAAAATTCTTTTAAATTAAATTCACTCCAAGATCTTATTTTCAAAAATGTGAGAATTTTAAAAAAAGTTTCAAACTAACCCCCACTAGAATTTAATTTTGAATAATAATCATATTTCAGGTGCAGGCAACTAGTTTCTAGTAAATGTATAAAATAAACCGGTTTTCGAGGAAGTATTGAACTTGAAACTGGTTTAAGAGCAAACACTAAATTCAAACCGGTTTTTAGAGCAGGTACTAGACTTGAAAAACTGGTTTTTAGATGAAACGAGTTCCAAATAACGAGTTCTCGTAACACTGCAGAAGATCTGGCGAAGACAATACCAACTGCTCTAAATTGTGATATTTTCTCATCGCTCATTAAAATACAGTCACGCCCACGCACCGTTCAATAAAAAACAATTTGATTATTGATTTTTCGATCGAGCGATCTTACATATTCCAAACCATGCCTGTCGGTGCAAAGTTTTTGCCATGTATTATTTATATGAGTATTTGGGGACATATAAATAAACAGACCCCCTAAAGAAGGCGTCTGCACTGGAAAAACTAAAGAATTTGAAGGTTGCGTGGGTGGATTTTACATATGGTGCCACCTGTCATAAAAAATTTAAACGATGAAAACAAGTGTCATATTTTATTTGTATTTAAATTTGTCTTATTGTTTATTATAACTGTATTTTAATTAATTATGAAGATTTATGCATATATATTATGAAAACTTTTTATTAAAATTATAAAATGGCGTAAAATGCAGTAAATTAAACCCCTATCTTTAATCCTTTAATGGGTAGATATATGTATACTACCCAAAACCTGGGTAGAGATACAAAAACGTCGACTTCACCAATCTAATATACATATTTTTTTGTACATAAACACCAATTTTCAGAATTATTGTACTGTTAGTATAATTACAGTAACACGAGATTCTAAATGCTACACATTTAGGGTCAACGACCTCTGAACATTTTGTTTTGATATTATTAAATTATTTGTTGTAAATTTTTTTTAAAAATTAGTAAACATGTGTATTATGACCCAAAGAATCGATTTTTCGTAAAATTAAAGTCGTACCCTCAACCCTTAAATAGGTAGATATTTACAACCCAAAACTGGGTGCAGATAAACAATTTTCCACTTCACCAGTAGATTCTACGTATATTCTTACATAAGTGTGCCAATTTTCAAATTTTTTAGTTGAAGGAATTCCAAATAAACACACTTTGAATTTTACCGCAAATCTTTGAATTTTTAGTGCGCAAGCTACTTGTCGGACGCCGACAAAATTCCTGAAATTTAGGGCCAATACAAGTTCAAATATTTAGTATATCCTTTGCAGAAAATTAACAAAAATACGTAGAATCTGATGGTGAAGTCGAAAATTGTTTATCGCTACCCAGTTTTGGGTGGTGAATATTTACCCATTTAAGGGTTGAGGGTACGACTTAATTTTACGAAAAATCGATTCTTTGGGTCATAATACATATGTTTACTAATTTTAATTAAAATATTGCAACAGATAATTTAGATATATCAAAACAAAATTTTCAGAGGTCATTGACCCTAAAGGTGTAGCGTTCAGAGTTTTATATTTCTGTAATTATACTATAGTACAATAATTCTGCAAATTGGTATACATGTAAAAAAAAAAATGTAGATTCGAATGGTGAAGCCGACGTGTATGTATCTCTACCCACTTTTGGGTAGCATATATCTACCCATTTAAGGGTTGAAGATAGAGGTTTAATTTTATTAAAAATTGATTCCTTGGGTCAAAATTCATATATACAGTGATCTTTATCAAATTCTTTTGAGTGGTCCAATTTTAATTGTAGCATTTATCAATAATGCTATTTATATACGAGTATATCTCTGCTCAAAAATGGTTATACTAATTGATTTATGGTACTTAGACCAATTATGCAAAAATTTTGAAAACTGGGTTGTTTATATAAGAAAGTTTGTAGAATCTAATAGTGCTACAGAAAAAAATCCAGCTCCACCCATTTTCGGGTGGTAAATATACACCCATTTTTGGATAAGGGATATGGGTTTAATTTTACGAAAAATCGATTCCTCGGCCTAAAATACATATGTGTACCAATTTTCATTTGAATATTCTTAAAAACACAAATGTTATTTGTTTTCATGCTATTGTTGAAAAATATGGATTTCAAAAATAATTTTTTACTGGGCTTAAACAACTGGTACAATAATTCTGAATGTTGGTGTACTTGTATTAAAAAATACGTAGAATTTAATGATCAAGTCGACAGGTTTGTCTGTCCACCCAGTTTTGGGTAGCGTGTATCTACTCATTTAAGAGTTAAAGACAGGGGTTTAATTTTATCAAAAATCGATTCCTCGGGTCAAAATACATAGGTATACCAATTTTTGTTAATTTTCTGCAAAGAATATACTAAATATTTGAACTTGAATTTGCCCTAAATTTCAGGAATTTTGTCGGCGTCCGACGCGTAGCTTGCGCACTAAAAATTCAAAGATTTGCGGTAAAATTCAAAGTGTGTTTATTTGGAATTCCTTGCACAAAAAAAATTGAAAATTGGTACACTTATGTAACAATATACGTAGAATCTGATGGTAAAGTCGAAAATTGTTTATCGCTACCCAGTTTTGGGTTGTGAATATTTACCCATTTAAGGGTTGAGGGTACGACTTTAATTTTACGAAAAATCGATTCTTTGGGTCATAATACATATGTTTACTAATTTTTGTTAAATTATTGCAAAAAGCAATTTAGTAATATCAAAACAAAATTTTCACAGGTCATTGACCCTAAAGGTGTGTGATTCAGAACAGTACAATAATTATGAAAATTGGTAAACATGGATTGTAATTTTTATCAAAATATTTTGAATGGTCCAGTTTTAATTGTAACATTCATCAACAATGGTATCTGAATCGCTACTCAAGAATTGTTTTACTAATTTATTCATCAAATTTTTATCTGAAAACTGGGGCGTTAAATAGAAAAAAGTTTCAAATAAAATTTGCTCAAAAAATTCTATTTTAATTATTTATATAACAATCTTAATGATATAGTTTGTATTTTTAGAGATATAAATGTTTAAATAAATAGAACATTTTCTCAAGAACTATAAGTAAATAAAATAAATTATATGTTAAAATATATTTAGAATTAAATAATAAATAGAGTTTGTTACAAAAATTATTTTGTACAAAATTTTGTTTGCGACAAATAAATTGATTTTTATTTTTATTTATTATCTCTGAAATTAATACGAATATAAAAAAAAAGTTTCAACCAAACTGCCTTTTATTTTTAATTACAAATATTTTTTCTTATGACAAACTTGGGCGAAATGTTATTAGTTTAGTCAAAAAATGGATTTTCTCAAAATTATTAATACCAAAACAATACTGCTGCTGTACTCTATGATGAAACTTATGAACTATACTTTTATGTTGCATTGTAAGAAAATACGTTGATGTATTGTGTAAATGGGAGAAAATCAATAATATCGATCAATCAATTAACCAATCAAGTTCGCGGAAATGTGCATGGGATCTAAGCGAGAAGAAAAATTGTTTAAACAAATGTCATTTGATTATTAATCAAATGCCACACACGGAAAACTTGTTAAATTTATCATTTTAAATAAATTAATAATTAAAATATAGTTTAATACACGATTTTATGTTTATTATAATTAAAATATGCTTTTCTTTGTCAATTTTATTTGACGTTTGTTATATCTGCAGCAAGATGTCTCCACGTGTATTACAGCAAATCTGACCTTCAAGAAATCCAGGACTGTAATTAAAAATTATTGTCTACAGAACATGTTTAACAGTTTTTTGGGGCTAAATTTATATGTATTTCAACAAGGATAAGACAGTAGTTTATAATACATACAAAATAAATGATCAAACTTGTTTACTTAAGAATATATACTGAAATATTGACTAGCAGAAAATTTCCTGTATACGTCTTGTGTGATAGCAACAAATTATTTATGGAATGCAAAATATGACTGGCGCTGGCGCTTAAATACCATAAAATGTATATTGGAATTTCTTCAAAATTTGACCACATACAATAATATTTCAATTAAAAATTGTTATTATATGTCATTTGGAGGTTAAATAAATATAATATTGTACATATTATTCATTTTTTATTAAAATAAATACCATATTTTGTTACATACTTTATAGAGTGTACAGAATAAAAGTATTTCATTGTTTATTAATATTATGTATTATAATTGTTAACTATAACATATTGTAAACATTATGCTAATAATACAGTTTACAGAAATAAACATATAATACAAAATAAATAAAAATTATTATGTATAACACTGACATGGCACCTACATTGTTTTGTTTTAATTTTTCTTCACTAAATTTTCATAAAAAGTTAATGTGTTATACATCAGAAGATTCAGCACAAAATTCTGAGTGTAAAAATATAAAATTCATAAATTATAACTATAATATATCGCTAATATCTTATACATTTCATCTGACATACTTGGATTTTTTTCAGTTACAATTTTCAATACAATATTTTCATTAAAAGTTAATAAATTATACATCAGCAGATTCAGCGTGAAGCACTGAGTAAAATGATAGTAAATACTTGTACTAAAATATTAAAGTAACACTAACATTATCCATCTAGTCTTATTAAAGGTTATTTATCATTATTTTGTTGTTTGATGTCATCTGTTTGTGTTTTGTCTTCTTTGATTCGTCCCACATTCTTCGTCTACATAAAAACCAACCCCCGGAGTTTAGTCCTGCGATATTTCATCCCTTAAACAATATTCTTCGCTAGACAACTGCAAACATTTGTAATGTTTGCATTTAATGGGATCTTGTAATCATCTCATTTGGAATTCTATAAAAAACTTATACAATGATAATAATAATGCTATGTATTGATTATTATATACAAATATACATACCGTAATATAATACATGAAATATTGTTATGTCCATTTGGTTTAAGAGGCATTGAAAGCTGTAGCATCTTTGCAAAAATCTATAAAATAACCAATAGTGTTGTTACTAAATTTGTAAAAATTATTGCCTGAAGCTCTATGTAAAAGCTAATAAACCTTGTTGTCTCTAAACCTGTTTTGCAAACCGGTTTACTAACTAGTTTCCATACAAACCGGTTTCAGTACTGGTTTTTATGAACAGTTTCTTCCCAAACCGGTTTTTCAAGTTCAATACTCGCTCAAAATCTGGTTTATTTTACTGAAAAACTGGTTTCATGCCCTGAAATATAATATATTTACATATCCATTGTTTAAACAAATGTTTACTAACCAAATATCACCTTGTAACAAAATAAAAACTGAATAAATTACTTTTGTTTTCAGTTCCAATTATGTACATTTGTTTATCAATTATTGTTGTCAGCTATCATTTGAGGTTATAAAAATTGTTATTAACAATTAATAAAATATTAGTGGTTATTAATTTCTGGTGCATAAAACTGACGAATATATTTAAAAAAATAATTAAACAAATTAAATTTCATAAATTCATTCAAAAAAAAACAATTTGATTTACTGCGCATGATCAGAATTATTGATTTTTCGATCGATCAATCTTACACATTCCAAACCATACCTGTCGGTGCAAAGTTTTTGCCATGTATTATTTATATGAGTGTTTGGGGGCATTTAAAGAAACAGGCCCCCGAAAGAAGGCGTCTGCACTGGAAAAACTAAAGAATTTCAAGGTTGTGTGGGTGGATTTTACATATGGTGCCACCTGCCATAAAAAATTTAATCTAGGAAAACAAGTGTCATATTTTATTTGTATTTAAACCATTTTAAATAGTTTTCTTATTATGGCTTAAACCATTCGTACAATAATTCTGAAAATTGATATGCTTGTATTAAAAAATTCGTAGAATTTAGTGGTAAAGTCGACAGGTTTGTATCTCTACCCAGTTTTGGGCAGCATATATGTACCAATTTAAGGGTTTAAGATATGGTTTCAATTTCATTAAAAATCGATTCCTCGGGTCAAAATACATATGTATACTAATTTTTGTTCATTTTCTGCTAAGGATATACTAAATATTTAAAATTATATTTGCCCTAAAATTCAGGAATCTTGTCGGCAACCGACGCGTAGCGTACATATATAACTCGAGCCGTAAATTCCAAAAATCAATAAGCCAATTTTCTAACACCACCCATTTTTGGGTAAAGGGCAGTCACCCTAAAAATTAATAAAGCTATAAAATCGACTCATCGATTTTTGGAATCTACGGATCGAGTTGCATATATACTCAAAATTTGGTTGTGAAATTTTTATGAGTACAGCCCTGGCGAATTTTTAAATGTAATTGCATAGAAAATAAAAATCATTTCCGGCTAAACGGTTTATTTGAGGACAAAATTTATTTGAAAAAAGTTTCTCAAAATAAAATTCTAGGTGGGGTTAGTTTGAAACTTTTTTTACAATTCTTACATTTTTGAAATAGGATCTTTGAGTAATTTTAAATTAAAAGGAAATTTTTGGAAAAAAACTTTTTTGTTTATTATTATAAATTAACCAAATTTTGGGTACATATATAACTCGAGCCGTGGATTCCAAAAATCAATAAGCCTATTTTCTAACACTACCCATTTTTGGGTAAAAGGCAGTCACCTTAAAAATTGGTAGACCTACGAAGTCGACTTATCAATTTTTGGAATCTACGAATCGAGTTGCATATATACTCAAAATTTGGTTGTGAAATTTTTATGAGTACAGCCCTGGCGAATTTTTAAATGTAATTGCATAATTGGAAAAAAATTTTAAATAGTTTTCTTATTATGGCTTAAACCATTCGTACAATCATTCTGAAAATTGGTATACTTGTATTAAAAAATACGTAGATTTTAGCGGTAAAGTTGACAGGTTTGTATCTCTACCCAGTTTTGGGTAGCATATATGTACCCACTTAAGGGTTTCAGATATGGTTTCAATTTTATCAAAAAACGATTCCTTGGGTCAAAATACATATGTATACCAATTTTTATTAATTTTCTGCAAAGGATATACTAAATATTTGAACTTGTATTTGCCCTAAATTTAATAATTATTAAGAATTGTTATTTAATACAATATCCCTATTAAAATTAATTTTTAATAGAACAATAACTTTAAATAAATTTGTGAAAAAGATCCTTATGTGTACTAATGAATAAATCGATATTTTATAAATTATCTGGTATAAAATAATGATTCAGTAAAATATGTAGGTACTTAATACTAATGAAATCTTGAAACATGTAACATTAATAACATTTATTAAACAATACAATTTTTAAAAATGGTTGTATTATTGATTTAAACAAAAAAATCGATATATTTGTTTCAATAGCCCAAAACGATACTGGTAGTGACATCTAGGTCAATATCGTGGAACTACTATTTATTTAACAATGCAACAAATTTATTTAATTATATTTTTTGATTATATTTTTCAGCTTCATGTATTAGAAATTAATAACAACCAATGTTTTGTTAATTGTTAATAACAATTTTATAACCTTAAACGCCAAATGTCAGCTGATGGGTAATTGTTAATAACAAATGTACATGAGAAGAACGGGAAACAATAATAATTAAGATTTTTTGTTTTATTGCAAAGTTATATTTGGTAAGAAAACATTTGTTTAAACAATGGATATACGAACAATAATCGTATTTCAGGTGCAGGTAATCAGTTTTCAGGATATGTATAAAATAAACCGGTTTTCGAGGAAGTATCGAAATGAAACCGGTCTGACATCAAATATTATTTTAAAAACCGGTTTGCAGAGCAAGTACTAGACTTGAAAAACTGGTTTTTAGATGAAAACCAGTTAAAATAACGAGTTCTCATAATACTACAGAAGATCTGGCGAAGACAATACTTTACTAGTGCTTGTTTTGCACTTTAATTTTTACAAATTTAATAACAAGACTATTGGTTCATTTTATAGATTTTTGCAAAGATGCTACAGCTGTCAATGCCTCTTAAACCAAATGGACATAGCAATATTTCATGTATTATATTACGGTATGTATATTTGTATATAATAATCAATACATAGCATTATTATTATCACTGTATAAGTTTTTTTACAGAATGCCAAATGAGATGATTACAAGATCCTATTAAATGCAAACATTACAAATGTTTGGAGTTGTCCAGCGAAGAATATTGTTGTTTAAGGGATGAAATATCGCAGGACTACACTCCGGGGGTTGTTTTTATGCAGACGAAGAATGTGGGACGAATCAAAGAAGACAAAACGCAAACAGATGACATCAAACAACAAAATAATGATAAATAACCTTTAATAAGACTAGATGGATAATGTTAATGTTACATTAATATTTTAGTAGAAGTATTTAGTATCATTTTACTCAGTGCGTCACGCTGAATCTGCTGATGTATAATTTATTAACTTTTAATGAAAATTTTGTATTGAAAATTGTAACTGAAAAAATCTGTTGTGGCCAGCACAAGACCTGCCGTCAATTCCATGTATTTTGTACAAATCCCATACCAAAAGGTCCTTGGAACAGATTCTATATAATATCATGTAAAAACACATACTATTTTTTACAAATTCCATACCAAAAGTTCATTTGAAAAGGTTCTATAAATCCAATAAAATTATAACATAAACTACACTAAGTAATGTCCTTCCATCTTCTTTTTGGCCTTTCTCTACGTGTCACTTGCGAGCAACACTATGACATACCAATTTTAGATCCTATACTTTTTTCCATATTTGGTTTTGCACTTGCAACTGACATCTGTCAATTAAATTTTTTTGAATAATTATGTCAGCTGTTTCCATGATAAATAACAAAGCTGACTAATTTTTGAAAATTAATTTCTTTGTAATGCTTTAACTCTACATCTATTGAATATGAAGGAAAATGAATAATCAAACCATATAGAGAAGAGTATTTTCTTTAATAAATATAATAAGAAAATGTCAAAAAATAATATTTAACTATATTTTTTTAAGAAAAACTGTTAAAAACTTCAAATAAGGGTACTTCCGGTTGACCAATTATAACCAAAATCTAATCAGCTCTTCATATGGTTGTAAAGAAGAGGAATATGAAAGAATCATAATTTTTAGAATTGTAGTTTTGGAGTTATCGTCGGAGAAAAATTTGTCACACACACACACACACACACGGACACACAGACACACACACGGACACACATACACACATACAGACATCATCTTAAAAATAGTACATTCGTATTGTAGGGACCCTAAAACGTGCTTATACATTAAAAACTCACCAACGAATTTTTTGACCAAAAACAATACCTTCCTTTTGACGGAAGGTAAAAAATCCAAGTATGTGAGATGAAATGTATAAGATATTAGCGATATATTATAGTAATAATTTATGAATTTTATTTTTTTATACTCAGAATTTTGTGCTGAATCTTCTGATGTATAACACATTAACATTTTATGAAAATTTAGTAAAGAAAAATGAAAACAAAAAAATGTAGGTGCCATGTCAGTGTTATACATAATATTTATTTATTTTGTATTATATGTTTATTTCTGTAAACTGCATTATTAGCATAATGTTTACAATATGTTATAGTTAACTATTATTGTATGTAATATTAATAAACAAGGAAATATTTTTATTCTGTACACTCTATAATGTATATAACAAAATATGGTATTTATTATAATAAAAAATGAATAATATGTACAATATTATATTTATTTAACCTCCAAATTACATATAATAACAATATTTAATTGAAATATTATCGTATGTGGTCAAATTTTGAAGAAATTCCAATGTACATTTTATGGTATTTAAGCGCCAGCGCCAGTCATATTTTGCATTCTATAATTTGTTGCTATCACACAAGACGTATTCAGGAAATTTTCTGCTAGGCAATATTTCATTATATATTCTTAAATAAACAGATTTGATTATTTATTTTGTATTTTCTATAAACTATTGTCTTAGTCTTGTTGAAATACATTTAAATTTTGGCCCAAAAAACTGTTAAACATGTTCTGTAGACAATAATTTTTAATTACAGTCCTGGATTTTATGAAGGTTAATTTTGCTGTAATACACGTGGAGACATCTTGCTGCAGATATAACAAACGTCAAATAAAATTGACAAAGAAATGCATATTTTAATTATAATAAACATAAAATCGTGTATTAAACTATATTTTAATTATTAATTTATATAAAATGATAAATTTAACAAGTTTTCCATCTGTCATTTGATTAATAATCAAATGTATAGTTCATAAGTTTCATCATAGAGTACAGTAGCAGTATTGTTTTGGTATTAATAATTTTGAGAAAATCCATTTTTTGACTAAACTAATAACATTTCGCCCAAGTTTGGCATAAGAAAAAATATTTGTAATTAATTAAAATAAAAGGTAGTTTGGTTGAAACTTTTTTTTATATTCGTTTTAATTTCAGAGAATTACAGAAACACAAGATTCTGAATGCTACACCTTTAGGGTCAATGACCTCTGAAAATTTTGTTTTGTTATTACTGAATTATCTGTTGTAATATTTTAACAAAAATTCGTGGAC
Organism: Ophonus ardosiacus; assembly: GCA_943142095.1. Taxonomy (NCBI): domain Eukaryota; kingdom Metazoa; phylum Arthropoda; class Insecta; order Coleoptera; family Carabidae; genus Ophonus; species Ophonus ardosiacus. The sequence continues at coordinate 14,256,401 of OW964840.1, forward strand.
ATGTGTATTATGTCCCAAAGAATCGATTTTTTGTATAATTAAATTTACATCCTCAACCCTTAAATGAGTAGATACTTACCACCCAAAATTGGGTAGAGTTAAACAATTTTCGACTACACCATCAGATTCTACATATATTCTTACATAAATATACCGAATTTCAAATTTTTTTATTAAAGGAATTCCTAATAAACACACTTTGAATTTTACCGCAAATCTTTGAATTTTCAGTGCGCAAACTACGCGTCGGACGCCGACAAGATTCCTGAAATTTAGGGCAAATACAAGTTTAAATAATTAGTATGTCCTTTACAGAAAATTGACAAAAATTGGTATACATATGTATTTTAACCCGAGGAATCGATTTTTGATAAAATTAAACCCCTATCTTTAACCCTTAAAAGGGTAGATACACGCTACCCAAAACTGAGTGGAGAGACAAACCTATCGACTTGATCATTAAATTCTACATATTTTTTAATACAAGTACACCAATTTTCAGAATTATTGTACCAGTTGTTTAAGCCTAGTAAAAAATGATTTTTGAAACCTGTATTTTTGAACAATAGCATAAAAACGAACCGAGGAATCGATTTTTGTTAAAATTAAACCCATATCTTTTACCCAAAAATGGGTATATATTTACCACCCGAAAATGGGTGGAGCTGGATTTTTTTCTGTAACACCATTAGATTCTACGAACTTTCTTATATAAACCACCCAGTTTTCAAAATTTTTGCTTGATTGGTCTAAGTACTATAAAACAATTAGTAAAACCATTTTTCATTAGGGATATATGTAAATACTATTCTTGATAAATGTTACAATTAAAACTGGACCACTCAAAAGAATTTGATAAAAATCACTGTACATATGAAATTTGACCCAAGGAATCGATTTTTAATAAAATTAAACCTCTATCTTCAACCCTTAAATGGGTAGATATGTGCTACCCAAAAGTGGGTAGAGATACATACACGTCGGCTTCACCATTAGAATCTACATATTTTCTGTACATGTATACCTATTTTCAGAATTATTGTACTATTAGTATAATTATAGTAATAAAAGATTCTGAATCCCACACATTTAGGGTCAATGACCTCTGAATATTTTATTTTGATATTACTAAATTATCTCTTGTAATATTTTAACAAAAATTAGTATATGTGTGTATTATGCCCCAAAGAATCGATTTTTCTTAAAATTAAAGTCGTACCCTCAACCCTTAAATGGGTAGATATTCACCACCCAAAACTGGGTACAGATAAACAATTTTAGTCTTCACCATCAGATTCTGCGTATATTCTTACATAAGTGTACCAAATTTCAAATTATTTAGTTGAAGGAATTTCAAATAAACACACTTTGAATTTTACCGCAAATCTTTGAATTTTTAGTGCGCAAGCTAGGCGTCAGACGCCGACAAGATTCCTGAAATATAGGGCAAATACAAGTTTAAATATTTAGTATATCCTTCAGCGAAAATTAACAAAAATTGGTGCACATATGTATCTTGACACGAAAAATCGATTTTTTATAAAATGAGATCCCTATCTTAAACCCTTAAATGGGTACATATATGCTGCCCAGAACTGGGTGGAGACACAAACCTGTCGGCTACAACACTAAAATCTACGTATTTTTTAATACAAGTACACCAATTTTCAGAATTATTGTACTAATGGTTTAAGCCATAATAAGAAAACTATTTAAAATGGTGAAAACCGTAATTTTTCTGGTAAACGACATTTAATAATTTATTAATTAAATGGCCTTTTGTTGAAATATATTAATGAAATTTGGTACACTTATGTATTTTAACCCAAGGAATCGATTTTTTATAAAATTAAAACCGTACCTCCCGCTAATTAATTGGTAGATTTTTGCTACCGAAAAATGGGTTGAGAAACAAATTTGTCGATAACGCCTTTGGATCCTATGTACTTCTGACGATCTTACGAATACAATATTTAATTGAAAAATTATCGTATGTGGTCAAATTTTGAAGAAATTCCAATGTACATTTTATGGTATTTAAGCGCCAGCGCCAGTCATATTTTGCAATCCATAAATAATTTATTGCTATCACACAAGACGTATTCAGAAATTTTTCTGCTAGTCAATATTTCAGTATATATTCTTAAATACACAAGTTTGATCATTTATTTTGTATTTTTTATAAACTATTGTCTTATCCTTGTTGTAATACATATAAATTTTGGCCCAAAAAACTGTTAAACATGTTCTGTAGACAATAATTATTAATTACAGTCCTGGATTTTATGAAGGTCAAATTTGCTGTAATACACGTGGAGACATCTTGCAGCAGATATAACAAACGTCAAATAAAATTGACAAAGAAAAGCATATTTTAATTATAATAAACATAAAATCGTGTATTAAACTATATATTAATTATTAATTTATTTAAAATGATAAATTTAACAAGATTTATATCCGTCATTTGATTAATAATCAAATTACATTTGTTTAAACAATTTTTCTTCCCGCTTAGATCCCATACACATTTCCGCAAGCCTGATTGGTTAATTGATTGATCGATATTATTGATTTTCTCCCATTTACACAATACATCAACGCATTTTCTTACAATGCAACACAAAAGTATAGTTCATAAGTTTCATCATAGAGTACAGCAGCAGTATTGTTTTGGTATAAATAATTTTGAGAAAATCCATTTTTTGACTAAACTAATAACATTTCGTCCAAGTTTGTCATAAGAAAAAATATTTGTAATTCAAAATAAAAGGCAGTTTGGTTGAAACTTTTTTTTATATTCGTTTTAATTTCAGAGATAATGAATAAAAATAAAAATCAATTTATTTCTCACGAAATTTTTCACAAAATTATTTTTGTAAAAAAACTATTTATTATTTAAATCTAAATATATTTTATCTAATAATTTATTTTATTTACGTACAGTTCTTGAGAAAAGCGGTAAATTAAATATAAAAAAAAAATTATAATTTTTTTTTGTGTTCACTGCTTTGCCAAAATTTTACCGCTTGTCGAAAAGGGTGGAAATTCAGGTCAAATATACTCCAAATCTTCCCTAATCTATGTCTGAAAACAGATTTAAAATATCTGTTTCCATTTTTGATTTCTATATTTTTTTATCCACCCATGTCAAAATAAAAGTTGTAATTTTTTGTTAGTTAATTTTATTTTATGACGACCCTATCTTTAAGAAGTTATAATTTCAAAATGGAAACAGAGATTTTAATTCTGTTTTCAGCAGTAGATAAGGGAAGGATTAAAGTATATTTGAGCCAAATTTCAACCCTTTGGGTTAAGCGATAAAAAATTGGCAAAGCGGTAAATTTAATACAAAAAAAATTATATTTTTTTTTGTGTTTACCGCTTTGCCAAATTTTTACCGCTTGTCCAACAAGATTGAAATTTAGGTATAATATATTCCAAATCTTTTCTAATCCATCACTGAAAACAGATTTAAAATATCTGTCCCCCTTTTGAAATTATAACTTTTTAAAGACAAGGCCGTCATAAAATAAAATTAACTAACACAAAATTACTACTTTTATTTTGACGGGTGAATAAAAAAATATATAAATCAAAAACAGAGGCAGATATTTCAATTCTGCTTTTAGTAGTAGATGAGGGATGGTTTTATGTATATTTGAGCCAAATTTTAACCCTTTTGGTTAAGCAATAAAAAATTGGCAAAGCGGTAAATTTGATACAAAAAAAAATATATTTTTTTTGTGTTTACCGCTTTGCCAGATTTTTACCGCTTGTCCAACAAGATTTAGAATATCTGTCCCTCTTTTGAAATTATAACTTTTTAAAGACAGGGCCGTCATAAAATAAAATTAACTAACACAAAATTACAACTTTTATTTTGACACGGGTGAATAAAAAAATATATAAATCAAAAACAGGGGCAGATATTTCAATTTTGTTTTCAGCGGTAAATAAGGGATGGTTTGATGTATATTTGAGCCAAATTTTAACCCTTTTGGTTAAGCGATAAAAAATTGGCAAAGCGGTAAATTTGATACAAAAAAATTTATATTTTTTTTTGTGTTTACCGCTTTCCCAAATTTTTACCGCTTGTCCAACAAGTTTAAAATTTGGATCGAATATGCATCAAACCTTCCCTAATCTACTATTGAAAACATATTTAAAATATCTGTTCCTATTTTGAAATTATAAGTTTTTAAAGACAGGGCCGTCATAAAATAAAATTAATAACTAACAAACTTTTATTTTGACTGGGGTGGATAAAAAAATATGTAAATCAAAAACGGGGACAGATATTTTAAATCTGTTTCCAGCGATAGATAAGGGAAAGATTGAGGTATATTTGATTTAAATTATAACCCTTTTGAGCAAGCAGTAAAAATTTGGCAAAGCGGTAAATTTAATACAAAAAAAATTATAATTTTGTTTTTGTGTTCACCGCTTTGCCAAATTTTTACCGCTTGTCCAAAAGGGTTGAAATTTGGGTCAAATATACTTCAAACCTTCCCTAATCTATCCCTGAAAACAGATTTAAAATATCTGACTTTTTGATATTCTAAGTATGTGTGTGTGTAAAGTCTGTAAGATATTTTTAAAGAAATGGATATTAATAATTAATTACAAAATATCCGCATATATTTTTAATCTTTTTAATTTAATACATGATTTTTAAAGATGCGAGTATTATACTATTCCTGGGGCATGAATTATATTTTTAAAAAAATTATTTTTTTTAACATTTATTGTGTCCTACAAAGTATTTTATTTTATATTTTTATATTTCTTGAATAAAAATACAGTAATTAACTTTAATCAACTAGCTTGGTAACGGAACAAAACCTGTCCGTTCCATGAAAACTATAGGCAAGTACGTAGCGCGCTGACCAATTCTCGTTCACTTCCCTTCCAGCCTTTGTCCGCATCGCACGCTCTGTGTATGAGGTGTGCATGGTATTCCGACCCAGATCCACCTACGAGGGATGGGTTCCAACCCCTACAGCTGAGCCCAGCAGTAGAGCACCAGGTATTCCTTGAGTAAAAGCAGGATATTCCTGAATAGAAGCAGTGGGTCTCCCCAGCACGTGGAAAACGTTATCGTTTATATTGTAGGAAAGGACGCCCGCTCATATTCGTCACAATAAACTTAGCGAAAGTGTATACCTGCTACATATAGGCTCGCCCGTAAAGCGAAAGTCTGTAGCTGTAAATATATACTAGTAGCTTTGTGGTTTGGGGCGAAAGGTTAACTATTATTATTGAGCGAAGCCCAACTGCAGTTCTTATTATAAAAACCCTGGCCAGGTGGCTGCAGTTGGGTGGATCCGGGGGCGGCGATAACGCAGAGTACCGTGTACGTAAGCGAGAGATTGTAAATCTGCAAAAATCAGGGGGGTGCTTGGTGCGCGACCATCGCTCCACGGCAGTTACAGTCAAGTAAGGCCCTAGCGGCCGAAATAGGACTGGTGGTCGCGAAGCAGACGAACCGTGGACAGCGGCGGAAAGTGGATCGAAGACGGGACATGACGCACAACAAAATGGCCGACAATCTGGCACGGCCAGGTAAATATCGTTCCAAATAAAAATGAAGATGTAAATGTATCATTTTATATACTATAAATGTTTTGTTCAGGTTTCCACTGCGAGTTCGAGTTTGGAGTTGACTGCAGTCAAAAGGGCCTCAAGTACCAGGCAACACGACCCCAAAACAACAGCCAAAAGAGCATCCGGTTCCAGTGAACATGGCCTCAAAACAACAATCAAAAGGGCCTCCACTTCTAGTCAATACGGCCTCAAAACAACAACCAGAAGGGCCTCCATTTGCAGTCAACACGGCCCCAAAACAACAGCCAAAAGGGCCTCCAGTTCCAATCAATCCAGCCCCAAAGCAACGGCGGTAAGAATAATTTTCTTTAGTCCAAATTCATTAATTTCAAATAGTTTAATATTTTTTAACAATGATTAAAGTTTATTAAAGTCTTTTGTCATCAAAAGACTTTAATTATTTGTTGAAATTGTTGTTCACTGATTTTCTAGAAATCTATTAAATCCATGTTTGGGAAAAAATTGACAAATTTAGCGACATACCACTCCTACATAGTTGAAAATAGAGCCTTAATTGTTTCATATTTGAACTCTATAAGATTGAAATTACATGTAACCATCAAAAAAGTGGTTAAAACGCAATTAAAAATGTATTAAATCCGGGGTTAAAAACTTGAATTTTTTCTCAATATTTTTGCAAAGTTTAGCGACTTATCACTCGTACCCAGTTAAAAATCTGTTGTGGCCAGCACAAGACCTCTCGCCATTTCCATATTAGGCTACATAAGTATTGTATTGCACTTCGCTTTCGAACCGTCGTTTTATAACAAAATATTATAGAACATTACCCAAATATTGTTTTTTATTATACTTAACATGTCTATTTTACATTGTATGAGGAAGTTTCTAAATATCAGAGATTGTTCCAATTCATTAACCAGAATGGCGGTATTTCTGATGGATATATGCATTTTAACACAATTTTACCTATAATTTCAAATATTTAATTAATAAAACAATAAGAAAAATTAAATATACTTCCCAGTAAAAGCTATCAGAATGTCACTAAAACTGATTTTTGACACTGACATGGTGACATGTGTCATTTACAAATTTATGTTATAAACATTGGAATTTGTCAACTGGTTTCCTTAGTGCCGTAGCCTCTGCGATTAGTTCACTCTATAAATTATAGTGCCTTTATCTCTAAATCTATACAAGATATAATAAAATTTTTAAGTGTATTAGATGGAGAATTTTATGTTCTTCAATATTTAATAAAAAAACCTCCCAAAAAATTATATTTAGAAGAATTTTTCTAAGAAACTACTACTTCCGGTTGTTCAATTGTTACCAAAACCTTTTCAGCTCTTCCCAGGAATGTCAGATTGAGGAAACTGCAGTTAAATATTTTTAAGTTTTATAGTTTTTGAGGAATCGTGTCTACAACATCCAGACATACATACATACACACACACATAAACACATCCACACACACACACACACAAACACACACACAGACATCATTTTAAAAATGTTATAATCGGATTCTAGGGACCTTAAATCGTGCTTATTCAATAAAATCTGGATATGCGAATTTTAGCATGAATCCAATACCTCTCTTAGCGAGAGGTAAAAATAGGGCCTTAATTATTTCAAATTTTAACTCTACAGGGTTTTATATTTTAAATAATATGAAACCATCAAAAAAGTGGTTAAAAATAGGGCCTTAATTCTTCCAGAATCATATTCCCCGATGTTTAAATTCTTTGAACAATGATTAACGTTTATTAAAGTCTTTTGATGATGATGTAGAATAAGTTTAAATTGTTGTTGACATTGTTACTGACTTATTAGTGTTTTTTCAGGGCTTCAGCGTCATGTCCCGGGTTCCAGAGCAACGGGGTCCAGCGGCAGTGTATGAATGTTGTGAGTGAGGGCCCTCAGAATGCATGGTGTGTGTTGCATGTTACATTAATCATTTTCCTTTCCTTCCTGGTCGGCCGGCCCCTCTGCCTAAGTGGAGGGACCTTGACGCGGTGGCAGAGCTTAACCATCCCTTAAATTAGGGGTGGGACCAACGACTCCACAAATATTTTAATCATTTCAATGTTTTAAATGTTTTATGTATTCTTATGTTCACAGGAAAGAAAAACAACAACAAGAAATAAATATATTGTAAAATAAATAAATCATTGTTAATTATATATGTTTTTATTTCCCTATCCTAAACCACCCTAACCCCTTCAGGGTTGAAAAGGGTCGGTGAACTACTAGCGACACCATACCCAATTTGGGGTGTGTGTCCCTGCTAAATTGCTAAGCGGTTGCTGTCCGCGCTACGTAGTTCGCCGTAAGCAACCCGCATTACACATATGTAAGTGGGTCACGTGCTATTTAAATAAATGTCATCCCGGCGTCATTTTACCCATTTCTGGGTGTGCCAATTTGCTTTGTACATGTATGTTTTATTATTTGTCAAAATGTTTATTTGTAGGATAGTATAGGTATATAACATCGATTACTGGGGCCCTGAAACTTTATTTTAAAGCTGTATTGTTCATCATTTTCCGCTAGTGTTACAACAATCATTTCGCATATAAATCTTGTGATATTTGTTGTGAAACTTGTGTAAATTCATCAATGGCATATCCCTTGACTATTATAACACTAAATAGTTCTTTCTCGGCCCGTTTTTCAAAATAAAATAGAAGATTTCCTTTCAAAACAAACCCTAAACTTCTTCGACCACAGGAGTCGCCGATGTAGCAAATGCGCCCAAATTCTTTTCGTTTAGTTTCATTTTATATATTTTTAACAATTTTACAGCTTAATAACATTGTAACTTACTAATAATTAATAATTTACAGCACTTCAGAACTTCTGCTGAGACTTGGTTATATTTGGTTAGAGGTTACAAATAAATACAAACCAGACAACAAAGTAAGTATAAAAAATTATTTATTTTATTACAAATACATGATATACTGTTATATATACTTAAATATTAATATTTTACAATTTAAATTAATATATTTCAATAATATTTTTACCAATTCAATGTATTTTCTTTACAGTTTGGTGGCAACACTGAGACAATCCGATGTTCAGTCCTACGCTGACAGTTGAACAACGCTACTCCGCGAAATAGCGTTCGGTGTTTTAAAATATTAAAATGTGCAGAAATATTGCAAGAACAATAGAAAATTTATGTGAAAATCAAAGATAAAGTGTTAATCTAACGTTTCTAATAATAATTTTTACGGGAATCGCAATTTAAATGAGTGAAAATAATGAACTATGTGTGCCGGCTTTGGGAATTGTCGAAGCAACAAGTGTAAGTACATATTAGTTGTTTATTTATATTTAAATAATTCTAAATGTACTTCATACTATGAAAAACATTCCTTTCGTAGTAATTCTTATAATTTAATTTGTATTTCTCATGATTTCATACATTTTAAGGTGATTAGAATATCATATAAATGTGTTTGTATTTATTTCTCAAGCATAAATTCGATCACAAAATAGCAAATTTTGTATGTAAAACATGCAAAAATGTCTATATTTTACGTTTAAATACATATATTGCTATTTAATAGTGATTTTTCATATAAAACCCAAGATTTACTTTGTTAAAAACCGTCTCAAACTTGTACGCTGCGTAGATTGTTGCATGATAGCAAACTTCGGAATTCGTATACATTGGTCTTGGAAAATTTATTTCTTTATATTGTAAAAATATTATTTTAATAGTGAAATATTGTTGTATATTGTTGCAAATTAACAACAATGGTAAGTTTAAACAATAGTTTAACTGTTTTAATAGTTATTTTTGCTGATAACATATTCTATTATTGAAATATTTGTATATTAAATATTGTTTTTCTTTGTTCCAGGGGCGTACCAGAGCTGTTTTGGGGGTCGCTGTTTGCTGAGCTGTATTCATCAATGTAAGTCGTTATAATATGTGCCTCTCTTCACTGTCGCTTTTTTGCTATTTTTTTTTTCATCTTAATACAAAAGTAAATTCATTTTTCTCCTGAAAATATGGTTTATGTTGTTGAATTTAATTCAAATAATCATATTTTCTTCTTTATTTCTTTTCCGAGGCACATTGTGAATGTCTATTTATGTTATTAACATCGGGCGTCGTTACTCGTTACAATATCGTAAATAAATCGGCGAAACTTATAGAAATAATTAGCTTTTTTCATTTTTGAATTAGTTTAATTGAATAACCGTTCGTTCAGTGATAGGTTTCTTCCCCAAAAAATTGTGTTTGTTTAATTAATATTTAACCAAGTACAGTTTACAATACAGGGTTCCAGTGAAGATTCCAAGGAGTGTAAAGGCTGGTTTAAGCCTTTGATACTACAACAGGGCTTTTCTAAAGCTTTGTTTAAGGCTTTGAGGACTTTAAGGCCAATCTACAACCACCAGAAAGCAGCAAATAGTTAGAATTATTTTAGTTATTAAAGTCGCGATTAATTTTTTGCTAATATTACATTCAAATTAAATTCATTTGCATTTTAAAGTTAGGATAAAATATAATTAAAGTTTCGTCGATACTTTTTCGGGTTCGGTTCGGTTTCCGCGATATTTAAGGACTGGGTAGCGTGGTATTTATTTCTATCCCATTATTTAATTTAATAATTCACATTAGTTATTAAATAATTGACTAGAAATGTGTTATTACCATAACAATAATTTGATTTGCATGATAGGATCTCGCCCCCTACTAAATATTATTTGTTTAAAAGTGGCCTGAAATTTAAAGTTAGTGTTCCTAAACATTGTAAAACAAAAATATGACAACAATTGTTATTAGTATCTTCGTTATAACAATAACAATAATTTGATTTGCATGATAGGATCTCGCCCCCTACTAAATATTATTTTTTTAAAAGTGGTCTGAAATTTAAAGTTAGTGTTCCTAAACATTGTAAAACAAAAATATGACAACAATTGTTATTAGTATCTTCGTTATAACATTAACAATAATTTGATTTGCATGATAGGATCTCGCCCCCTATTTTTTTAAAAGTGGTCTGAAATTTAAAGTTAGTGTTCCTAAACATTGTAAAACAAAAATATGACAACAATTGTTATTAGTTTATGTGTTATTACCATAACAATAATTTGATTTGCATGATAGGATCTCGCCCCCTACTATTATTATTCTTTTAAAAGTGGTCTGAAATTTAAAGTTAGTGTTCCTAAACATTGTAAAACAAAAATATGACAACAATTGTTATTAGTTTATGTGTTATTACCATAACAATAATTTGATTTGCATGATAGGATCTCGCCCCCTACTAAATATTATTCTTTTAAAAGTGGTCTGAAATTTAAAGTTAGTGTTCCTAAACATTGTAAAACAAAAATATGACAACAATTGTTATTAGTTTATGTGTTATTACCATAACAATAATTTGATTTGCATGATAGGATCTCGCCCCCTACTAAATATTATTCTTTTAATAGTGGTCTGAAATTTAAAGTTAGTGTTCCTAAACATTGTAAAACAAAAATATGACAACAATTGTTATTAGTTTATGTGTTATTACCATAACAATAATTTGATTTGCATGATAGGATCTCGCCCCCTACTAAATATTATTCTTTTAAAAGTGGTCTGAAATTTAAAGTTAGTGTTCCTAAACATTGTAAAACAAAAATATGACAACAATTGTTATTAGTTTATGTGTTATTACCATAACAATAATTTGATTTGCATGATAGGATCTCGCCCCCTACTAAATATTATTCTTTTAAAAGTGGTCTGAAATTTAAAGTTAGTGTTCCTAAACATTGTAAAACAAAAATATGACAACAATTGTTATTAGTTTATGTGTTATTACCATAACAATAATTTGATTTGCATGATAGGATCTCGCCCCCTACTAAATATTATTCTTTTAAAAGTGGTCTGAAATTTAAAGTTAGTGTTCCTAAACATTGTAAAACAAAAATATGACAACAATTGTTATTAGTTTATGTGTTATTACCATAACAATAATTTGATTTGCATGATAGGATCTCGCCCCTTACTTAATATTATTCTTTTAAAAGTGGTCTGAAATTTAAAGTTAGTGTTCCTAAACATTGTAAAACAAAAATATGACAACAATTGTTATTAGTTTATGTGTTATTACCATAACAATAATTTGATTTGCATGATAGGATCTCGCCCCCTACTAAATATTATTCTTTTAAAAGTGGTCTGAAATTTAAAGTTAGTGTTCCTAAACATTGTAAAACAAAAATATGACAACAATTGTTATTAGTTTATGTGTTATTACCATAACAATAATTTGATTTGCATGATAGGATCTCGCCCCCTACTAAATATTATTCTTTTAAAAATGGTCTGAAATTTAAAGTTAGTGTTCCTAAACATTGTAAAACAAAAATATGACAACAATTGTTATTAGTTTATGTGTTATTACCATAACAATAATTTGATTTGCATGATAGGATCTCGCCCCTTACTAAATATTATTCTTTTAAAAGTGCTCTGAAATTTAAAGTTAGTGTTCCTAAACATTGTAAAACAAAAATATGACAACAATTGTTATTAGTTTATGTGTTATTACCATAACAATAATTTGATTTGCATGATAGGATCTCGCCCCCTACTAAATATTATTCTTTTAAAAGTGGTCTGAAATTTAAAGTTAGTGTTCCTAAACATTGTAAAACAAAAATATGACAACAATTGTTATTAGTTTATGTGTTATTACCATAACAATAATTTGATTTGCATGATAGGATCTCGCCCCCTACTAAATATTATTCTTTTAAAAGTGGTCTGAAATTTAAAGTTAGTGTTCCTAAACATTGTAAAACAAAAATATGACAACAATTGTTATTAGTTTATGTGTTATTACCATAACAATAATTTGATTTGCATGATAGGATCTCGCCCCCTACTAAATATTATTCTTTTAAAAGTGGTCTGAAATTTAAAGTTAGTGTTCCTAAACATTGTAAAACAAAAATATGACAACAATTGTTATTAGTTTATGTGTTATTACCATAACAATAATTTGATTTGCATGATAGGATCTCGCCCCCTACTAAATATTATTCTTTTAAAAGTGGTCTGAATTTTAAAGTTAGTGTTCCTGAACATTGTAAAACAAAAAGATTACAACAATTCGTATTAGTTTCATTGTTATAATCATAACAATAATTTGTTCTGCATGGTAGGATCTCGGCCCTTATTGTAAATTAATTGTTTAAAACTAGTCTGAAAATTAAAGTTCTTAGTATTCCTAAACTTCAGCACTTTTGCTGAGACTTGGTTATTCGTGGTGTTATTATTTGGTTACAAATAAATACAAATCATTTAACAAGTATAAAAAAATTATTATTTTATTATAAATACATGTTATAATATTATGTATATTTAAATATTAATATTTTACAGTTTAAATTATTATATTTCAATAATATTTTTACCAATTCAATGTTTTTTCGTTACAGACTGGTGGCAACACTGAGAACAAACCGATCTTCAAGTCTGTGCGCATGCCAGGGCGACAGTTGAACGACGCTATTCCGTGAAGCCGTGTTCGGTGTTTTAAAATATTAAAATGTGCGGAAATATTGCAAGAACATTAGAAAATTTGTGTGAAAATCAAAGATAAAGTGTTAATCTAACGTTTCTAATAATAATTTTTACGGGAATCGCAATTTAAATGAGTGAAAATAATAAGTATGTGTGCCGTCTTTGGGAATCGTCGAAGCAGCAAATTATGTAAGTATATATTAGTTGTTTATTTATATTTAAATAATTCTAAATGTACTTCAAACTATAAAAAACATTCCTTTCGTAGTCATTCTTATACTTTAATTTGTATTTCTCATGATTTCATACATTTTAAGATGATTAGAATATCATATAAATGTGTTTGTATTTATTTCTCAAGCATAAATTCGATCACAAAGTGGCAAATTTTATATGTAAAACATACAAAAATGTCTATATTTTACGTTGAAATACATATATTGCTATTTAATATTGATTTTCCATATAAAACCCAAGATTTAATTTGTTAAAAACCGTCTCAAACTTGTACGCTCCGTAGATTGTTGAATGATAGCAAACTTCGGAATTCGCATACATTGGTCTTGGAAAATTTATTTCTTTATATTTTAAATATATTATTTTAATAGTGAAATATTGTTGTATATTGTTGCAAATTAGCAACAATGGTAAGTTTAAACAATAGTTTAACTGTTTTAATAGTTATTTTTGCTGATAACATATTCTATTATTGAAATATTTGTATTTTAAAATATTGTTTTTCTTTGTTCCAGGGGCGTACCAGAGCTGTTTTGGAGGTTGCTGTTTGCTGAGCTGTGTTCATCAATGTATGTCGTTATAATATGTGCCTCTCTTCACTGTCGCTTTTTTGCTATTTTTTTTCAGCTTAACACAAAAGTAAATTCATTTTTCTTCTGAAAATATGGTTTATGTTGTTGAATTTAATTCAAATAATCATATTTTCTTCTATACTTCTTTTCCGAGGCACATTGTGAATGTCTATCTATGTTATTAACATCGGGCGTCGTTACTCGTTACAATATCGTAAATAAATCGGCGAAACTTATAGAAATAATTAGCTTTTTTAATTTTTGAATTAGTTTAGTTAAATATCCGTTCGTTCAGTGATAGGTTTCTTCCCCAAAAAATTGTATTTGTTTAAATTAATATTTAAACAAGTACAGTTTACAATACAGGGTTCCAGTGAAGTGTCCAAGGAGTGTAAAGGCCTTTGATTCTACAACAGGGCTTTTCTAAAGCTTTGTCTAAGGCTTTAAGGAATTTAAGGCCAATCTATAACCACCAGAAGGCAGCAAATAGTTAGAATTATTTTAGTTTTTAAAGTCGCGATTAATTTTTTGCTAATATTACATTCAAATTAAATTCATTTGCATTTTAAAGTTAGGATAAAATATAATTAAAGTTTCGTCGATACTTTTTCGGGTTCGGTTCGGTTTCCGCGATATTTAAGGACAGGGTAGCGTGGTTTTTATTTGGAGTGTTTATCTCATTATTTAATTTAATAATTCACATTACTTAGTTATTAAATAATTGACTAGAAATGTAAAATACTCGGGTTCAAAATTATATCAAAAATTTGATGTATTTTTTTTAAATAGACTTTTAGTTCAGATTCAAAAATGTTCAATAAACACAGTAAAAATAAATAGTGTATATCTATTACTGTTTAGAGTGGTTTGCTACTCTTATATTTCAATTTTTATTAATGGGTCTTCCACTAGACTAAAAAAAAATAAAACTATGGGTCATTTATATTAAAATTTGTTCTTAAAACTGTATGATAGGGATTATCAATGTTTAAAAAAATTATTAATTATTAAAATATTCTAGGTTTTAATGCTATCTACGTCACACATCCACTCTATTCCAAATTCTTATTCCTTAAAGACTTATTTGAAAGTAAAAGATATGTTGAATGACAGGCTGCCAGTGGCAATGAACAGATTATTGTATAATATACTTAATTTTTTTATTAATTATTTTATTAAATTGTTTATTATCCATATATATTTCCAATTATTGACCACGAAAATTGTGTTCTATTCCAAATTCTTGTTAATTTTAAGCCTCAGCTATTGTATTTTTATAAGTGAAAGATATGTTTTATGACGTAGCTGCCAGTGGCAATCAAAACGTGAATTATTGTATTAAAGAATTAAAAAATAGTGGAGGACCTCATTGTATAATTTATATAAAGACGTACACATATTTTAATATTTAAATTTATTTAATTTTGATTCAATAATTTTATTAATTTTGTAGTAAATAATTAAAGAATGGACACTTCATTTAGAAACGAAACTATATTTATCAATGATCGATAGCACCGGCTGTAGATCGTAAAACATTAGATATTTCGCGATTTCAGGTAAAGAAAACATCAGTTGAAGAAAGAAGAACCCCCTTTCCCTGCATGCTTTTGCTTTTTTTCAGTTTTCCTCTTTACTATCCAAGCAGCTCTTTCTAGTATGCCCCTGTTAGATTAAAATCAATTTCCCAAGAACGGCTGGGACCCATTGGGCAAACTTAGTCGTTCTTTTCGCTGCTCCCCTCTGGGATGGGGCAGTGGGGCCTCTGGGAAGGACGCCTGTACCCACACTATGGGCCGCCGGACTGAGTAACCCCCTGTTCTGATTCCTAGTTTTTGAAGTAGACATAAATGCATGCATTTTCGTACCGTGCGGGCGTCTACTAGGCGTCGCCTTACGGGCACTCATTGCTGGCATGGAGAGTGTACCACAGGAGGCACTCTTGTGCCATTCGAACAGATACACTAAATTATAGTTAGATTTATTAAATTTGCAGTTAAAGTTTAAGTTTACAGATTCAAATTAGTATTTCATTAGTTTACTTGCGGTTAAATTTTCAATTTGCATTTTAAAAAGTAGTACCTATAATTGGTTTACCTGCATTTTAAAGTATTAGTCTAAATGATTACAATTAGTTTATTTGCGTTTTAATGTTTTAGTTTTCAGTTTTAAAACATTACAATTAGTTTACTTATATTTTACATTTTTAGATTACAGTTTTAGATATTTATAATCAGTTTACTTGCATTTTAAAGTATTAGTTTGCAGTCTTAAATGATTACAATTTTAAATAGTTTCAATAAGTTTGCGTGCATTTTAAAATATTAGTTTATAGTTTTAACTTATTAAATTGTAGTTAAACACACTTGCTTTTGTATTAATTTTGCAAAAACACACATACACACAAAATAATATATCTATTAAAGTTAATAGATATATGAAGAAAATCCGTTTTTAGTATTCGCGTTAGCTTTTGAATAGTTTTATCCGTTCGTCGCCGCGATTTCGTCCGTATATATTGTTGATTTCTTATGTATTCATGTATGTATATTATATATTTATGTATGTGCATTATGTATATGTATATTATGGTTAGGGCGTGAGCAGTTTCAACGGGGCCTCTTGAGCTAACTTTTCCCTTTCAGGTGCCGGGGCCGTTAGGCGGTGGGGCGTCTAGCGGTACTCGGCCCCTTTCCTTTCTCGCTGCAACTAAAGTTGTGGGCTTGAAAGAGCGTTAACCGGGCTTGGGTGCTTACTCACGAATGCTCCGGCTTCTTTGCACGATAAGCACTCAAGTTCTGGGGCCTGGTCTGCCACACTCGCGGTGGTGCGAACCTAGCCATTTCAATGGCAAGGAAGACCCTAGGGACGTACACACTTTACACAACTCAACACCGTCGTTGAGTACACATTGTTAGGTTCCCTCATTTTAATATGTATATGTATGTTTACTTTTCAGTTTTATCAGGAGGCCCACATCATCATTTATTTATTTATGTTTTATATATGTATGTATTTACTTGTATTTCTTAGCTAAAATGTTAGGTAGGATGTATAAAAACAATAATTAATAATAAATTATCTAATTGCGGTAAAATATAACTTAAACTGCGTCGAAAACGTCGAAAATTTCAAATAAACTTCGAAGAAATAATGTACATTTTCTCTTTCAGGATTTCCACATCTTCATAAATAGTTGAAGACAAATATTAACGTCATTTTTGTTACAGATTTCTGGACATCAAAAGTAGATTTTATATTTTCTTTCTAATAAAAAAATGTTTCGAAAACTAGGAGAAATAGGGACTCGTGGTGTTCATATTTGAATTCAGGAGGGACGTTTTCAAAAGAAAAAGTTAGTTTCAGAATTCCAGGACAGCTGAAACATATTTAAATACAACGTTTTCTTCATAAACTCTATCTACTGTTCGTAGGTTGCGCTCTATACTACATTAAGAAATTAGTATACTACTTTTATGCTCTAAGTAGTGAATAGTGGAACGCAGCCAATTTTCAATAGTTCAGCGTTTTCCTGCGGGATGGCGCTAGGTGTTTAACAGTTGAAAATGTTATCTATCATCTATCAGAATATTTGTTATGAAATTTTGTAAAATAAACATGAAGTAATAAACTTGTATTAAAAATACGTATATGATTTTCTTGTAGTACTAGACAAAATAAATTTCAGAGCTTCAAGTAAAGTGCCACTTCCGGTTTATCATATATGGTTAAAAACGCATATATTGTTTCAAATGACATATGAGTTTCAAATACAAAAGTTGAACAGTTTTGAATCATATTTTAATATATTTTTTCAAGAAAATCTGTTCAGAGCTTTAAGTAAAGTACCACTTCCGGTGTATCATATATAGTCAAAATCGAATATGTTGTTTCAAATTACATATGAGTTTCAAATACAAAAGTTGAACAGTTTTGGATCATATTTTAATATATTTTTTCAAGAAAATCTGTTCAGAGATTCAAGTAAAGTACCACTTTCGTTGATCGTATATAGTCAAAATCGAATATAATGTTTCAAATTACATATGAATTTCAAATACAAAAGTTGAACAGTTTTGGATCATATTTTAATATAGTTTTTCAAGAAAATCTGTTCAGAGCTTCAAGTAAAGTACCACTTTCGTTTGATTATATATAGTCAAAATCGCATATGATGTTTCAAATTAAATATAAGTTTGAAATACAAAAGTTGAAAAGTTTTGCATCATATTTTAATATATTTTTTCAAGAAAATCTGTTGAGAGCTTCAAGTAAAGTACCACTTCCGGTTGATCATATATAGTCAAAATCGAATATGTTGTTTCAAATTACATATGAGTTTGAAATACAAAAGTTGAACAGTTTTGCATCATATTTTAATATATTTTTTCAAGAAAATCTGTTCAGAGCTTCAAGTAAAGTACCACTTCTGGTTGGTCATATATAGTCAAAATCGCATATGATGTTTCGAATTACATATGAGTTTCAAATACAAAAGTTAACAGTTTTGGATCATATTTTAATATAGTTTTTCAAGAAAATCTGTACAGAGCTTCAAGTAAAGTACCACTTCCGGTTGATCAAATATAGTCAAAATCGAATATGTTGTTTCAAATTACATATGAGTTTCAAATACAAAAGTTGAACAGTTTTGGATCATATTTTAATATAGTTTTTCAAGAAAATCTGTTCAGAGCTTCAAGTAAAGTACCACTTCCGGTTGATTATATATAGTCAAAATCGCATATGATGTTTCAAATTACATATAAGTTTGAAATACAAAAGTTGAAAAGTTTTGCATCATATTTTAATATATTTTTTCAAGAAAATCTGTTGAGAGCTTCAAGTAAAGTATCACTTCCGGTTGGTCATATATAGTCAAAATCGAATATGTTGTTTCAAATTAAATATGAGTTTCAAATACAAAAGTTGAACAGTTTTGGATCATATTTTAATATAGTTTTTCAAGAAAAACTGTTCAGAGCTTCAAGTAAAGTACCACTTCCGGTTGATTATATATAGTCAAAATCGCATATGATGTTTCAAATTACATATGAGTTTCAAATACAAAAGTTGAACAGTTTTGCATCATATTTTAATATATTTTTTCAAGAAAATCTGTTGAGAGCTTCAAGTAAAGTACCACTTCCGGTGTATCATATATAGTCAAAATCGCATAAGTTTTTTCAAATAATATATGAGTTTCAAATACAAAAGTTGAACAGTTTTGGATCATATTTTAATATATTTTTTCAAGAAAATCTGTTCAGAGCTTCAAGTAAAGTACCACTTCTGGTTGATCATATATAGTCAAAATCGAATATGTTATTTCAAATTACATATGAGTTTCAAATACAAAAGTTGAAAAGTTTTGGCTCATATTTTAATATAATTTTACAAGAAAATCTGTTCAGAGCTTCAAGTAAAGTACCACTTCCGGATTATCATATATAGTCAAAATCGAATATGTTGTATCAAATTACATATGAGTTTCAAATACAAAATTTGGAAAGTTTTGCGTCATATTTTAATATATTTTTTCAAGAAAATCTGTTCACTGCTTCAAGTAAAGTACCACTTCCGGTTTATCATATATTGTCAAAATCGAATATGTTGTTTCAAATACAAAATTTGAAAAATTTTGCGTCATATTTTAATATATTTCTTCAAGAAAATCTGTTCAGAGCTTCAAGTAAAGTACCACTTCCGGTTTATCATATATAGTCAAAATCGCATATGTTGTTTCAAATTACATACGAGTTTCAAATACAAAATTGGAAAAGTTTTGGATCATATTTTAATATATTTCTTCAAGAAAATCTGTTCAGAGCTTCAAGTAAAGTACCACTTCCGGTTTATCATATATAGTCAAAATCTAATATGTTGTTTCAAATTACATATGAGTTTCAAATACAAAAGTTGAAAAGGTGTGGATCATATTTTAATATATTTTTTCAAGAAAATCTGTTCAGACCTTCAAGTAAAGTACCACTTCCGGTTTATCAATTTTAGCAAAAATCTAATATTATATTTTACCGTTCGCGAGATATTAAATAGTTTCACTTTTACTTATAAAAATATACTGTCTCCTAACTACCAGTATAATACACTTTGTTGTCACCCAGATATGCTACAGACATAACACTATATTTCCCAATAAAACTTGAAGTAAAAAGAAGAATTCATTAGAATGAAATAGTTATATATTACTATCTCTCTCTTACAAAAATCAAAATTTGGAAGTGAGTGTTCACTCCTGTCTTTATTATTCTGTGTCAAGTTTTCTCTGTCTTACATTATACTTGTCTCTCTCACACAAACAAATAAGAACGCGTCGTTTAGTGATTGGCTTCGGGAACTTTTAAAGAAAATTGAGATTTTTCAATCATTATATTCGATTTTGTTTGACGAAACAATGGATGGCTCTTTTATATTGTAGGTGACAACTGATTTTTTTTGCAATACCTCTCGCCAACTAATCAAAGTGTAAAAGTAATAGTAAATTTTTTACCAACATACCTCCCGCTTATTATAAATAGAGATAGATGAACAGGGCCTCTCGACAATTTAAAATGTGAATACAGCAGCAGTACCTCTCGACAATTTAAAATTATGTTAAAATGATTAAAGTTGTACATTGGCGCCATGAAAACAAATAATTAAAATTACGTAAATTTATATCCTATTAAAAATTATAATTTAATATTTTACTTCTGTCTCAAGCACAAGCCTTCTGCCGGTTGTTACGTCATTACCAAGTATTAGATAACTAATTATTTTAAAAAATATAACTCCTAAAGTAGTAAACAGCCATTTACAATTTGTCTTTCATAGTGAAAGGGTGGTTGTACTCTTCTGGTTTGCTGGACCGTGCTCGAACATTCCTTTATTTATTAATTTTTTTTGTATTCGTATTTCGTAGTATTGAATCTGTGGTAGTTACCTCTACCCTTAAAATAAATTGCAAAATTTTAGAATTAAATTCATTAAATTAAAGTGCGCCTAGACCAACCCAGGGCCCAGAAGGACAACGTGGGATACTCATATTTGTATAACGGTAGTTTGGTAAAATGTCCAGGTTTATCCTGAGACAAGGTATGTGAAAATTAACTTCCCAGCAAATTGAAAGTTTATCAATTTTTAAATATTTTAGGTCAATAACTTGGCATTTTTCTTAATCTAACAATTGTTTCTGTACCCGTAATGTAGGGTATATGGCAAAACAATACCATATAAATACAATACAATGAATTGTACAACAATTCAAATTTTAATAATTTAAAATATATTACTTGTACTAGTGTTACATAAAATATTTTATATTTTTTAAACTATTTAAAACTTACAATTTCAAAATTTATTTGCGAAGCATATATTAACTATAATTATGTCTCATAGATTGTTGACATGGATTTTCCCATTTATTTATTTAAATATACAAACTATCAAATAAAAAAATAAGGTAAATGACACACCCAACAATAATGATATAATTATTTACTATTAAACAGGCTTGTATAAAATAAAATGTGATTTCAACTTTAAATAAATATAAAACTGAGTACAATGTGGCATATAAAGGAATGACAGTGTGTGAGTGATTGGTAAGCGAAATCTTGCTCTATAAAATTGCCCGGGAAATTTTATACTTTAAGACTAGCTTTAAGGTAGACATAAATATTATTGCATAATTGTAACAAAAATCATTTATGGCTAAACGGTTCACTTAAGAACAAAATTTATTTGAAAAAAATTTCTCAAAATTAAATTCTAGGGGGGGTTAGTTTTTTTAAAATTCTCACATTTTTGAAAACAGGATCCTGGACACATTTTAATTTCAAAGAAAATTTTTGGAAAAAAACTTTTTTGTTTATTATTATTAATTAACCAAATTTTGGGTACATATATAACTCGAGGCGTAGATTCCAAAAATCGATAAGCCAATTTTCTAACACCACCCATTTTTGGGAAAGGGGCAGTCACCCCAAAAATTGGTAGACCTACGAAGTCGAAATAACGATTTTTGGAATCTATGGGTTGAGTTGCATATATACCCAAAATTTCGTTGTGAAATTATTTTAAGTACAGCCCTAGCGAATTTTTAAAAGTTACTGCATAATTGTAATAAAAATCATTTCAGGCTAAACGGTTCACTTGAGAACAAAATTTATTTGAAAAAAGTTTTTAAAAATTTAATTATAGGGAGGGTTAGTTTGAAACTTTTTTTAAAATTTTTACATTTTGGAAATTTGAGTCATTTTAATTTACAACAAAATTTTTGGAAGTTAGTTACCTTTGTTTATAATTATTAATTAACCAAATTTTGGGTACATAGGTATCCCGACCTCTAATAATTAAAAAAAAAATTTCAAATAATTTCTTTTAAATTAAATTGACTCCAAGATCTTATTTTCAAAAATGAGTGAATTTTTAAAAAAGTTTCAAACTAACCCCCACTAGAATTTAATTTTGAATAATAATCATATTTCAGGTGCAGGCAACTAGTTTCTAGTAAATGTATAAAATAAACCGGTTTTCGAGGGAAGTATTGAACTTGAAACTGGTTTAAGGGCAAACACTAAATTAAACACCAGTTTTTAGAGCAGGTACTAGACTTGAAAAACTGGTTTTTAGATGAAACGAGTTCCAAATGACGAGTTCTCGGAACACTACAGAAGATCTGGCGAAGACAATACCAACTGCTCTAAATTGTGCTATTTTCTCATCGCTCATTAAAATACAGTCACGCCCACGCACCGTTCAATAAAAAACAATTTGATTTACTGCGCATGATCATTATTATTGATTTTTCCATCGAGCAATCTTACACATTCCAAACCATGCCTGTCGGTGCAAAGTTTTTGCCATGTATTATTTATATGAGTATTTGGGGGCATATAAATAAACAGGCCCCCTAAAGAAGGCGTCTGCACTGGAAAAACTAAAGAATTTGAAGGTTGCGTGGGTGGATTTTACATATGGTGCCACCTGTCATAAAAAATTTAAACGATGAAAACAAGTGTCACATTTTATTTGTATTTAAATTTGTCTTATTGTTTATTATAACTGTATTCTAATTAATTATGAAGATTTATGCATATATATTATGAAAACTTTTATTAAAATTATAAAATGGCGTAAAATGCAGTAAATTAAACCCCTATCTTAGATATATACTACCCAAAACTGGGTTGAGATACAAAAACGACGACTTCACCAATCTAATATACATATTTTTTTGTATATATACACCATTTTTCAGAATTATAGTATTGTTAGTATAATTACAGTAACACGAGATTCTAAATGCTACACATTTAGGGTGAACGACCTCTGAACATTTTGTTTTGATATTATTAAATTATTTGTTGTAATATTTTTTTAAAAATTAGTAAACATGTGTATTATGACCCAAAGAATCGATTTTTCGTAAAATTAAAGTCGTACCCTCAACCCTTAAATAGGTAGATATTTACCACCCAAAACTGAGTACAGATAAACAATTTTCCACTTCACCAGTAGGTTCTACGTATATTCTTACATAAGTGTGCCAATTTTATTTTTTTTTTATTGAAGGAATTCCAAATTAACACACTTTGTGTTTTACCGCAAATCTATGATATTTTAGTGCGCAAGTGACGCGTCAGTTGCCAACAGTATTCCGTAAATTTAGGGCAAATTCAAGTTCAAATATTTAGTATATCCTTTAGAGAAAATTAACAAAAATTTGTATACATATTGTGTCGGAGCGGCAGTGTATGAATGTTGTGTGTGAGGGCCCTCAGAGTGCATGGTGTGTGTTGCATGTTCACTAATCATTTTCCTTTCCTTCCTGGTCGGCCGGCCCCTCTGCCTAACTGGAGGGACCTTGACGTGGTGGCAGAGCTTAACCATCCGTCAAATTAGGGATGGGACCAAAGACTCCACAAATCTTTTAATCATTTCAATGTTTTAAATGTTTATGTATTCTTATGTTCACAGGAAAGAAAAACAACAACAAGAAATAAATATATTGTAAAATTAATAAAGCATTGTTAAATAAATATGTTTTTATTTCCCTATCCTAAGCCACCCTAAAATAAACCCCTACAGGGTAGAAAAGGGTCGGTGAACTACTAGCGACGCCATAGCGCAATTTGTGGTGGGTGTCCCCGCTAAATTGCTAAGCGGTTGTTGTCCGCGCTACGTAGTTCGCCGAAACAATCCGCATTACGCATATGTTAAGTGCGTCACGTGCTATTTATAATAATAATAATAATACTTTATTGACTGATATGTCAATGGCGGGGTTCAGCCATAGGCTGTTCTTCCACCCAACCAATACATTTAAATTTACAAATAATTTTAAAAAATTACAATGCCAATACAAACAAAAAAAATATATATAACCAAAATACAGTAAAAATTATTTCTAGCCAACATTCATAGTGAATAACACAAATAATATATACAAACAGAAGTATTGAAAATTAATAATAATAGTCTCTAGAACATCTTAATTTTGTTTTTAAATGAATTTATTGATAGAGATTTTAATTCATGTGGAATAGAATTGTAATAAAACTGTGCCAAATACGAGAAAGAAGATTTATATTTTGATTTGTTGTAGGTTGGTATTTCATATAAATCCTTACCTCTAAGACCATAATTATAAGTTTTTAACATTAATTTCTGATAAAGGTATGACGGAGTACCTGTTATTTTAACTTTATGAGTTAAAATAAGGTAAGCAAACCGTACTTTGTCGTTAATGTCTTGCATATTTGCAAGCGTTCTATATTCACTAATGTGAGCATATCTACACACACCGTAAACATACCTAAGACAAGAGTTCTGCAATACCCTTATTCTATTGGTGTCGATTTGTATCAAATTCGGCACATACACACAGGAACAATAATCTAATATAGAGAGTACAAACGAGTTGATTAGTTTTAGTTTTACTTCTGTTGAAAGGATGTGGCGGAATTGATACAAAGGACGTAGTTTTATTTTAGCTGACTTCATTTTATTCATAAGGTGTATTCTAAACTTCAGATCCTCGTCAATATGCACACCTAAAATCTTAGTAACAGTGGTACGTTCTAAAACCTCACCATCGAGTATAATATCTGGTACTATAGCGTTATAGCCGAATACCATCATAGAAGATTTACCAGAATTTATTTTGAGGCCATTATTTTTCACCCATACTGCTAAATTTTAAGATCCGCATTTATTGAAGAACACATCTCGTATAATCTATCCGGTTTGTCTGAAATTAACAGTTGCGTATCATCAGCGTAAGAATGTATATCACAAGTAACCATGAATTTTGGAAGATCAGAAATATAAAGTAAAAAGAATAATGGTCCCAAAATAGATCCTTGCGGTACTCCACGATTAAGGACAAACGCACCAGAGTTAATTGCTTGACCATTTTGGTGCATACTGACGTAGAATTTTCTGTCTATTAAGTAATTCTTACACCACTGCAAGGCACAATCTGAAAATCCATAATATTTCATTTTAGCTAGTAATAATTCGTGATCGACCATATCAAATGCCTCAGAGAAATCTATTTGTATGAGAATTGAGATTTGTGATCTATCAAAATTAGTTATTAAGGAATCCAAAATATTTAAAAGACAGGTATTTGTACTGTAGCCATTGCGGAATCCAGACTGCATAGGTGGAATTATGTAATTTTCGGTAGCGTATGACATAATTTGTTTATGAATGACTTTTTCCATGATTTTTGACAAAACTGGCAAAATACTAATAGGTCGCAACTCATCGAAAGAAATAGAATTTCTAGTTTTTGCAATAGGCTTAATGATTGCGAATTTCCAAAGATCAGGAAAGACGCCATCCAGTAAACAGGTGTTTACTATGTGTGTGATATGATCCACAATAACTGGAAGAATTAATAATATCATTTTACGGGAAATACCGTCTGTGCCTATAGCATTTGATTTCAAGTTAAATAATATTTCTTTTACACCAGAGCTTTCAACACAGTGAAAATTAAGTGCTTCGGTTTTGTTGTTGGAATAAGAATGATGCAAATAAAAATTTCGAGTATCAGGATTTATAGGAACTTTTACAATTTTGTCAAGTAAATGTTGACCGTATTGTTCTGGTTTAATAATAGAATCATCTACTGTATTGGGCACAGTCTTATTTACACCAACATTTTTTAAACTTTTCCATAATTTACTGGAATCTTTCACGTTCTTATTTATATTATAATTTAAGAAAGCATATTTTTCTCTTCTAATTGCACTAGTTGTTAAGTTTCTCAATTGTTTATAATACTCCCACTTCGATTGAGTTTTATGCTTTTTGTAGTCCCTAAGTGCTTTATCTCGTTTTTGCTGCATAATTTTAATGACAGGAGTAATCCATGGTGTATAATTTTTATTTGTTTTGACTGATTTGATAGGAGCATGTTTATCAAAAATGGAAATTATATTTCCATTAAGAAACTTAACTTTATCATTTATATCATGTATATTAGCAATATGGTTCCAGTTAATTAATTCACAATCTGAAAGAAATTCATCTATATTCAGGTTATTAAAATCTCTATAAAAAAACAATTTATTGTGCACAGATGCTTTCGTTAGATTCAAAGTACAAAATACGCCCCTGTGATCTGAAAATTCACTGCAATCAATAACACCAGAATCTGCACATAAATCTTTATTTGACAACAAAATAACGTCAATTAACGACTTAGATGCAGGTCTAGTATATTTTTTAATTATTTGATACATATTTGTATTAATCAATATGTCATTGAATAACTGTGTCTTATAATCATTTTCACGTAAATTTAAGTTTATATCTCCCATACAAATTAAATGATCAAATTGCAGCGAAAATTCCGAAAAAATAGTATCAAGTATAAGGTCTTTGTAGAACTTTGCATGCGGATTATAAACAACACCAAAACATATTTTATAGTAATTTATATTACATACAATCCACAAGTGCACACGGACATAAAGAGCTACTCCTCCGCTTCGTTTATCTGTTCTATCAATATTGATTAGATTATAATTATTAATATGAAATAAGTGTGAAGGTGTAGCTTCTCCCATTCATGTTTCAGTTAATGCTACATATTTAAATAAATATATTCTCCCGGCGTCATTTTACCCATTTCTGGATGTGCCTATCTGCTTTGTACATGTCAAAATAGGCCTTCCGTACATCGTGTGGGCCTCCCTAAATGTTATTTCATTTCTAGGGGCTCCTTCAACGTGTCTATTTGTTCCACCTTTTTCAATCCTATCTGTAAGGATATGTATTATTTTTTTTTAAATTATAACAATAGAACTGTTAAACAATGTGTTGTAAAGTGTTTTTCGTATTTTTAATGCAGTCTGTCTTTGAAGGGGCCCTGAAACTCTATTTTAAAGCTGTATTGTTTATCATTTTCCGCTAGTGTTACAACAATCATTTCGCGTATAAATCTTGTCATATTTGTTGTAAAACTTGTGTAAATTCATCAAAGGCATATCCTTTGAGTATTATAACACTAAATGGTTCTTTCTCGCCCCGTTTTTCAAAATAAAATAGAAGATTTCCTTTCAAAACGAACCCTAATCTTCTTTGACTACAGGAGTCGCCGATTCAGCAAATGCGCCCAAATTCTGTAACTTTGTAACAATCTAATAATTAATGATTTACAGCACTTCAGAACTTTTGCTGAGACTGTCATTTGCTTAGAGGTTACAAATCAATACAAACCAGTCAACAATGCAAGTATAAAAATTTATTTTATCACAAATACATGATATAATGTTATATATACTTAAATATTAATATTTTAGAGTTTAAATTATTATATTTTAATAATATATTTACTAATTCAATGTTTTTTCTTTACAGACTGGTGGCAACACTGACACAATCCTATCTTCAATCCTACGCGCATGCAACGCTGACAGTTGAACAACACTACTCTGTGAAGTCGCGTTCGGTGTTTTGAAATATTAATATGTGCGGAAATATTGCAAGAACAATAGAAAATTTATGTGAAAATCAAAGATAAAGTGTTAATCTAACGTTTCTAATAATAATTTTTACGGGAATCGCAATTTAAATGAGTGAAAATAATAAACTATGTGTGCCGGCTTTGGGAATCGTCGAAGCAGCAAATTATGTAAGTACATATTAGTTGTTTATTTATATTTAAATAATTCTAAATGTACTTCAAACTACGAAAAACATTCCTTTCGTAGTAATTCTTATAATTTAATTTGCATTTCTCATGATTTCCTACATTTTAAGGTGATTAGAATATCATATAAATGTGTTTGTATTTATTTCTCAAGCATAAATTCTATCACAAAATGGCAAATTTTGTATGTAAAACATACAAAAATATCTATATTTTACGTATAAATACATATATTGCTATTTAATATTGATTTTCCATATAAAACCCAAGATTTAATTTGTTAAAAACCGTCTCAAACTTGTACGAGCGTAGATTGTTGCATGATAGCAAACTTTGGAATTCGCATACATTGGTCTTGGAAAATTTATTTCTTTATATTTTAAACATATTATTTTAATAGTGAAATATTGTTGAATATTGTTGCAAATTAGCAACAATGGTAAGTTTAACTGTTTTAATAGTTATTTTTGCTGATAACATGTTCTATTATAGAAATATTTGTATTTTAAAATATTGTTTTTCTTTGTTCCAGGGGCGTACCAGAGCTGTTTTGGAGATTGCTGTTTGCTGAGCTGTGTTCATCAATGTAAGTCGTTATAATATGTGCCTCTCTTCACTGTCGCTTTTTTGCTATTTTTTTCAGCTTAACACAAAAGTAAATTCATTTTTCTCCTGAAAATATGATTTATGTTGTTGAATTTTATTCAAATAATCATATTTTCTTCTATACTTCTTTTCCGAGGCACATTGTGAATGTCTATCTATGTTATTAACATCGGGCGTCGTTACTCGTTACAATATCGTAAATAAATCGACGAAACTTATAGAAATAATTAGGTAGCTTTTTTAATTTTTGAATTAGTTTAGTTAAATATCCGTTCGTTCAGTGATGGTTTCTTCCCCAAAAAATTGTATTTGTTTAAATTAATATTTAAACAAGTACAGTTTACAATACAGGGTTCCAGTGAAGTTTCCAAGGAGTGTAAAGGCTGGTTTAAGCCTTTGATTCTACAACAGGGCTTTTCTAAAGCTTTTTCTAAGGCTTTAAGGAATTTAAGGCCAATCTACAACCACCAGAAGGCAGCAAATAGTTAGAATTATTTTAGTTTTTAAAGTCGCGATTAATTTTTTGCTAATATTACATTCAAATTAAATTCATTTGCATTTTAAAGTTAGGATAAAATATAATTAAAGTTTCGTCGATACTTTTTCGGGTTCGGTTCGGTTTCCGCGATATTTAAGGACAGGGTAGTGTAGTTTTTATTTGAAGTGTCTACTTCATTATTTAATTTAATAATTCACATCATTAGTTATTAAATTATTGACTAGAAATGTAAAATACTCTGGTTCAAAACTATATCAAAAATTCGTTGTATTTTTTTTTAAATAGACTTTTTAACTTCAGATTCAAAAATGTTCAATAAACACAGTAAAAATATATAGTGTATATTTATTACTGTTTAGAGTGGTTTGCTACTCTTATATTTCAATTTTTATTAATGGGTCTTCCACTAGACTAAAAAAAATAAAACTATGGGTCATTTATATTAAAATTTGTTCTTAAAACTGTATGATAGGGATTATCAATGTTTAAAAAAATTATTAATTATTAAAATATTCTAGGTTTTAATGCTATCTACGTCACACATCCACTCTATTCCAAATTCTCATTACTTAAGCCTTATTTAAAAGTAAAAGATATGTTGAATGACAGGCTGCCAGTGGCAATGAACAGATTATTGTGTAATATACTTAATTTTTTTATTAATTATTTTATTAAATTGTTCATTATCCATATATATTTCCAATTATTGACCACGAAAATTGTGTTCTATTCCAAATTCTTGTTAATTTCAAGCCTCAGCTATTGTATTTTTATAAGTGAAAGATATGTTGTATGACGTAGCTGCCAGTAGCAATCAAAACGTGAATTATAGTATTAAAGAATTAAAAAAATAGTGGAGGACCTCATTGTATAATTTATTTAAAGACGTACACATATTTTAATATTTAAATTTACTTAATTTTGATTCAGTAATTTTATTAATTTTGTAGTAAATAATTAAAGAATGGACACTTCATTTAGAAACGAAACTATATTTATCAATGATCTATAGCACCGGCTGTAGATCGTAAAAACATTAGATTTTTCGCGATTTCAGGTAAAGAAAACATCACTTGAAGAAAGAAGAACCCCCTTTCCCTGCATGCTTTTGCTTTTTTTTTCAGTTTTCCTCTTTACTATCCAAGCAGCTCTTTCTAGTATGCCCCTGTTAGATTAAAATCAATTTCCCAAGAACGGCTGGGACCCATTGGGCAAACTTGGTCGTTCTTTTCGCTGCTCCCCTCTGGGATAGGGCAGTGGGGCCTCTGGGAAGGACGCCTGTACTCCAACTATGGGCCGCCGGACTGAGTAATCCCCTGTTCTGATTCCCAGTTTTTGAAGTAGATATAAATGCATGCATTTTCGTATCGTGCGGGCGTCTACCAGGCGTCGCCTTACGGGCACTCATCGCTGGCATGGAGAGTGCACCACAGGAGGCACTCTTGTGCCATTCAAACAGATACACTAAATTATAGTTAGATTTAATTAAATTTGCAGTTAAAGTTTAAGTTTACAGTTTTAAATTAGTATATCATTAGTTTACTTGCGGTTAAATTTTCAATTTGCATTTTAAAAAGTAGTACCTATAATTGGTTTACCTGCATTTTAAAGTATTAGTTCAAATGATTACAATTAGTTTATTTGCGTTTTAATGTTTTAGTTTTCAATTTTAAAATATTACAATTAGTTTATTTATATTTAAAATTTTTAGATTACAGTTTTAGATATTTATAATTAGTTTACTTGCATTTTAAAGTATTAGTTTGCAGTTTTAAATGATTACAATTAGTTTATTTACAGTTTTAAATAATTTCAATAAGTTTGCGTGCATTTTAAAATATTAGTTTATAGTTTTAACTTATTAAATTGTAGTTACACACACTTACTTTTGTATTAATTTTGCAAAAACACACATACACACAAAATAATATATCTATTAAAGTTAATAGATATATAAAGAAAATCCGTTTTTAGTATTCGCGTTAGCTTTTGAATAGTTTTATCCGTTCGTCGCCGCGATTTCGTCCGTATATATTGTTGATTTCTTATATATTTATGTATGTATATTATATATTTATGTCTGTGCATTATGTATATGTATATTATGGTTAGGGCGTGAGCAGTTTCAACGGGGCCTCCTGAGCTAACTTTTCCCTTTCAGGTGCCGGGGCCGTTAGGCGGTGGGGCGTCTAGCGGTACTCGGCCCCTTTCCTTTCTCGCTGCAACTAAAGTTGTGGGCTTGAAAGAGCGTTAACCGGGCTTGGGTGCTTACTCACGAATGCTCCGGCTTCTTTGCACGATAAGCACTCAAGTTCCGGGGCCTGGTCTGCCACACTCGCGGTGGTGCGAACCTAGCCATTTCAATGGCAAGGAAGACCCTAGGGACGTACACACTTTACACAACTCAACACCGTCGTTGAGTACACATTGTTAGGTTCCCTGATTTTAATATGTATATGTATGTTTACTTTTCAGTTTTATCAGGAGGCCCACATCATCATTTATTTATTTATGTTTTTTATATGTATGTATTTACTTATATTTCTTAGCTAAAATGTTAGGTAGGATGTATAAAAACAATAATTAATAATAAATTGTCTAATTGCGGTAAAATATAACTTAAACTGCGTCGAAAACGTCGAAAATTTCAAATAAACTTCGAAGAAATAATGTACATTTTCTCTTTCAGGATTTCCACATCTTCATAAATAGTTGAAGACAAATATTAACGACATTTTTGTTACAGATTTCTGGACATCAAAAGTAGATTTTATATTTTCTTTTTAATAAAAAAATGTTTCGAAAACTAGGAGAAATAGGGACTCGTGGTGTTCATATTTGAATTCAGGAGGGACGTTTTCAAAAGAAAAAGTTAGAATTCCAGGGCAGCTGAAATATATTTAAATACAACGTTTTCTTCATAAACTCTATCAACTATTCTTAAGTTGCGCTCTATATACTACATTAAAAAATTAGTACACTACTTTTAGGCTCTTAGTAGTGAATAGTGGAACGCAGCCAATGTTCAATAGTTCAGCGTTTTCCTGCAGGATGGCGCTAGGTGTTTAACAGTTGAAAATGTTATTATCTATCAGAATATTTGTTATAAAATTTTGTAAAATAAACATGAAGTAATAAACTTGTATTAAAAATACGTATATGATTTTCTTGTAGTACTAGACACAATAAATTTCAGAGCTTCAAGTAAAGTACCACTTCCGGTGTATCATATATAGTGAAAATCGAATATGTTGTTTCAAATTACATATGAGTTTGAAATACAAAATTTGAAAAGTTTTGGATCATATTTTAATATATTTTTTCAAGAAAATCTGTTCAGAGCTTCAAGTAAAGTACCACTTCCGGTTTATCATATATAGTCAAAATCGCATATGTTGTTTCGAATTACATATGAGTTTCAAATACAAAATTTGAAAAGTTTTGGATTATATTTTAATATATTTTTACAAGAAATTCTGTTCAGAGCTTCAAGTAAAGTACCACTTCCGGTTGATCATATATAATCAAAATCGAATATGTTGTTTCAAATTACATATGAGTTTCAAATACAAAAGTTAAAAAGTTTTGGATTATATTTTAATATATTTTTTCAAGAAAATCTGTTCAGAGCTTCAAGTAAAGTACCACTTCCGGTGTATCATATGTAGTGAAAATCGAATATGTTGTTTCAAATTACATATTAGTTTCAAATACAAAATTTGAAAAGTTTTGGATCATATTTTAATATATTTTTTCAAGAAAATCTGTTAAGAGCTTCAAGTAAAGAACCACTTCCGGTTTATCATATATAGTCAAAATCGCATATGTTGTTTCAAATTACATATGAGTTTCAAATACAAAAGTAGAACAGTTTTGCATCATATTATAATACATTTTTTCAAGAAAATCTGTTCAGATCTTCAAGTAAAGTACCACTTCTGGTTTATCATATATAGTCAAAATCGCATATGTTGTTTCAAATTATATATGAGTTTCAAATACAAAATTTGAAGAGTTTTGGATCATATTTTAATATATTTTTTCAAGAAAATCTGTTCAGAGCTTCAAGTAAAGTACCACTTCCGGTTTATCATATATCGTCAAAATCGCATATGTTGTTTCAAATTATATATGAGTTTCAAATGCAAAATATGAAAAGTTTTGGATCATATTTTAATATATTTTTTCAAGAAAATCTGTTCAGAGCTTCAAGTAAAGTACCACTTCCGGTTTATCATATATAGTCAATATCGCATATGTTTGTTTGAAGGTTGTATACAATGGTTGACTATGAATAATAGAAGTATTTCGAACTTTCATTGTCTTTATTTTTTTGAGTTACACAACGTTTCGATTGATAAAATCTCCAATCGTTATCAAGTGAAAACTGAACAATAATCCTTAAGGCTACAGCTTATATACTAAGGGTGTGTGATGAAGTGTGAAGTTGGTTGAGCTGACCAATGAGAGGGCGCCATATGGACCGAATGTCTATGCTGGGATGGCTGAATACATCTCTGTTGTTGCTGATGTACACTGCTTCTTTGAATTTTCTTTTTTGCCACTGTTCTTCTCTGTCAATGATTCGTGCTTCGTTCCATTTAATATGATGATGTGCTGTCCACGCATGATGTGCAATACCTGATTTTTCTATATCTCCCAGTTGTGTGTTTTTCTTGTGTTCCTTTAGTCTTACGGCGAGTGGTCTTTTTGTTTCGCCTATATATGAGGCTCCGCATTCACAAGGTACTTGGTATATGCAATTTTTTGTGTTGTCTTGCTTTGGCTTCGTTCTCGTAAGCACACTTCCTAGAGTTTCAGTTGTTTTGAAAACTGTCTTAATGTTGTATCTTCTTGATATCCGGCTTATCTTCTCTGAAGTTCCTTTAATATATGGAATTACTAGAATGGATTCTTCCTTGTCGTTTTTTTCCTTGTCTTTGGTCCGCTCCAGACGGTTCTTGATGATGTTGTCAATTTGGTGTGTCGTGTATCCATTCTGCCGTAGATCCCTCTTTATGTTTTTTATTTCCATATTAAGTGCTTCTTCTGTATTGCATATACTAACTGCTCGGTCGTATAAGGTCCTGATGACGCCATGTTTTACCGATGTTGAGTGGTTTGATTGGTAGTTTAAATACTGACCAGTGTGTGTGGGTTTTCTGTACACGGTGGTCTGAATTTGTCTTTTATTTCTTCGTACCATGACGTCTAGAAAGGGTAGCTGATGTTCTGTTTCTTCCTCCATGGTGAATTTGATTGTTGGTCTGATGTTGTTTAGGTGATCCAAAAAGATTTTTAATTTTTCTGCTCCACTTGACCATATTATGAAGGTGTCGTCCACGTATCTAAGCCACAGTTTTGGTTTATCTACTGAAGTGTTTATAGCATGTTCCTCGAACCATTCCATATAGATGTTAGCTATAACTGGTGACAGCGGTGAGCCCATTGGTAGGCCATCGTCTTGTGCGTAGAATTGATCTTGAACTTGGAAATAAGTGTTTCGTAGACAGCATTCTAGAAGTTCCATGATTCCGTTGACTGGTATTGTGCTTCTCTCTGATAGTGTTCCATCTTCTTCAAGTTTGGCTCTGATTATTTGTAGAGATTCTTCTAATGGAACGTTGGTGAATAGACTCACGATGTCGAAGCTGACGAGTTTGTCTTCCGGTTAAACTACCAATCAAACCACTCAACATCGGTAAAACATGGCGTCATCAGGACCTTATACGACCGAGCAGTTAGTATATGCAATACAGAAGAAGCACTTAATATGGAAATAAAAAACATAAAGAGGGATCTACGGCAGAATGGATACACGACACACCAAATTGACAACATCATCAAGAACCGTCTGGAGCGGACCAAAGACAAGGAAAAAAACGACAAGGAAGAATCCATTCTAGTAATTCCATATATTAAAGGAACTTCAGAGAAGATAAGCCGGATATCAAGAAGATACAACATTAAGACAGTTTTCAAAACAACTGAAACTCTAGGAAGTGTGCTTACGAGAACGAAGCCAAAGCAAGACAACACAAAAAATTGCATATACCAAGTACCTTGTGAATGCGGAGCCTCATATATAGGCGAAACAAAAAGACCACTCGCCGTAAGACTAAAGGAACACAAGAAAAACACACAACTGGGAGATATAGAAAAATCA
Source organism: Ophonus ardosiacus (assembly GCA_943142095.1). NCBI lineage: Eukaryota > Metazoa > Arthropoda > Insecta > Coleoptera > Carabidae > Ophonus > Ophonus ardosiacus. The sequence continues at coordinate 14,291,774 of OW964840.1, forward strand.
GGTATTGCACATCATGCGTGGACAGCACATCATCATATTAAATGGAACGAAGCACGAATCATTGACAGAGAAGAACAGTGGCAAAAAAGAAAATTCAAAGAAGCAGTGTACATCAGCAACAACAGAGATGTATTCAGCCATCCCAGCATAGACATTCGGTCCATATGGCGCCCTCTCATTGGTCAGCTCAACCAACTTCACACTTCATCACACACCCTTAGTATATAAGCTGTAGCCTTAAGGATTATTGTTCAGTTTTCACTTGATAACGATTGGAGATTTTATCAATCGAAACGTTGTGTAACTCAAAAAAATAAAGACAATGAAAGTTCGAAATACTTCTATTATTCATCGCATATGTTGTTTCGAATTACATATGAGTTTCAAATACAAAATATGAAAAGTTTTGGATCATATTTTAATATATTTTTTCAAGAAAATCTGTTCAGAGCTTCAAGTAAAGTACCACTTCCGGTTTATCATATATAGTCAAAATCGCATATGTTGTTTCAAATTATATATGAGTTTCAAATACAAAATTTCAAAAGTTTTGCATTATATTTTAATATATTTTTTCAAGAAAATCTGTTCAGAGCTTCAAGTAAAGTACCACTTCCGGTTTATCATATATAGTCAAAATCGCATATGTTGTATCAAATTACATATGAGTTTCAAATACAAAATATGAAAAGTTTTGGATCATATTTTAATATATTTTTTCAAGAAAATCTGTTCAGAGCTTCAAGTAAAGTACCACTTCCGGTTTATCATATATAGTCAATATCGCATATGTTGTTTCGAATTACATATGAGTTTCAAATACAAAATTTGAAAAGTTTTGGATTATATTTTAATATATTTTTACAAGAAATTCTGTTCAGAGCTTCAAGTAAAGTACCACTTCCGGTTGATCATATATAGTCAAAATCGAATACGTTGTTTCAAATTACATATGAGTTTCAAATACAAAAGTTAAAAAGTTTTGGATTATATTTTAATATATTTTTTCAAGAAAATCTGTTCAGAGCTTCAAGTAAAGTACCACTTCCGGTTTATCATATATAGTCAAAATCGCATATGTTGTTTCGAATTACATATGAGTTTCAAATACAAAATTTGAAAAGTTTTGGATTATATTTTAATATATTTTTACAAGAAAATCTGTTCAGAGCTTCAAGTAAAGTACCACTTCCGGTTTATCATATATAGTCAATATCGCATATGTTGTTTCGAATTACATATGAGTTTCAAATACAAAATTTGAAAAGTTTTGGATCATATTTTAATATATTTTTTCAAGAAAATCTGTTCAGAGCTTCAAGTAAAGTACCACTTCCGGTTTATCATATATAGTCAATACCGCATATGTTGTTTCGAATTACATATGAGTTTCAAATACAAAATTTGAAAAGTTTTGGATCATATTTTAATATATTTTTTCAAGAAAATCTGTTCAGAGCTTCAAGTAAAGTACCACTTCCGGTTTATCATATATAGTCAAAATCGCATATGTTGTTTCGAATTATATATGAGTTTCAAATACAAAATTTGAAGAGTTTTGGATCATATTTTAATATATTTTTTCAAGAAAATCTGTTCAGAGCTTCATGTAAAGTACCACTTCCGGTTGATCATATATAGTCAAAATCGAATATGTTGTTTCAAATTACATATGAGTTTCAAATACAAAATTTTAAAAGTTTTGGATCATATTTTAATATATTTTTTCAAGAAAATCTGTTCAGAGCTTCAAGTAAAGTACCATATCGGGTTTATCATATATAGTCAAAATCTAATATGTTGTTTCAAATTATATATGAGTTTCAAATACAAAATTTTAAAAGTTTTGGATCATATTTTAATATATTTTTTCAAGAAAATCTGTTCAGAGCTTCAAGTAAAGTACCACTTCCGGTTTATCATATATAGTCAAAATCGCATATGTTGTTTCGAATTATATATGATTTTCAAATACAAAATTTGAAAAGTTTTGCATCATATTTTAATATATTTTTTCAAGAAAATCTGTTCAGAGCTTCAAGTAAAGTACCACTTCCGGTTGATCATATATAGTCAAAATCGCATATGTTGTTTCAAATTACATATGAGATTCAAATACAAAATTTTAAAAGTTTTGGATTATATTTTAAAATATTTTTTCAAGAAAATCTGTTCAGAGCTTCAAGTAAAGTACCACTTCCGGTTTATCATATATAGTCAAAATCGCATATGTTATTTCGAATTACATGTGAGTTTCAAATACAAAATTTGAAAAGTTTTGCATCATATTTTAATATATTTTTTCAAGAAAATCTGTTCAGAGCTTCAAGTAAAGTACCACTTCCGGTTGATCATATATAGTCAAAATCGAATATGTTGTTTCAAATTACATGTAAGTTTCAAATACGAAATTTCAAAAGTTTTGCATCATATTTTAATATATTTTTTCAAGAAAATTTGTTCAGAGCTTCAAGTAAGTACCACTTCCGGTTGATCATATATAGTCAAAATCTCATACTTTGTTTCAAATTACATATGAGTTTCAAATACAAAATTTCAAAAGTTTTGCATCATATTTTAATGTATTTTTTCAAGAAAATCTGTTCAGAGCTTCAAGTAAAGTACCACTTCCGGTTGATCATATATAGTCAATATCGCATATGTTGTTTCAAATTAAATATGAGTTTCAAATACAAAAGTTGAAAAGTTTTGAATCATATTTTAATATATTTTTTCAAGAAAGTCTGTTCAGAGCTTCAAGTAAAGTACCACTTCCGGTTTATCATATATAGTCAAAATCGCATATGTTGTTTCAAATTACATGTAAGTTTCAAATACAAAATTTCAAAAGTTTTGCATCATATTTTAATGTATTTTTTCAAGAAAATCTGTTCAGAGCTTCAAGTAAAGTACCACTTCCGGTTGATCATATATAGTCAAAATCGCATATGTTGTTTCAAATTAAATATGAGTTTCAAATACAAAAGTTGAAAAGTTTTGAATAATATTTTAATATATTTTTTCAAGAAAGTCTGTTCAGAGCTTCAAGTAAAGTACCACTTCCGGTTTATCATATATAGTCAAAATCGCATATGTTATTTCAAATTACATGTAAGTTTCAAATACAAAATTTCAAAAGTTTTGGATCATATTGTAATATATTTTTTCAAGAAAATCTGTTCAGAGCTTCAAGTTAATTACCACTTCCGGTTTATCAATTTTAGCAAAAATTTTACCGTTCCCGAGATATTAAATAGTTGTTTCGCTTTTACCTATAAAAATACACGGTCTCCTAACTACCAATATAATACACGGTGTTGTCACCCAGATATGCTACAGACATAACACTATGTTTCCCAGCAAAACTTACAGTAAAAAGAAGAATTCATTAGAATGAAATATTTATATATTTCTATCTCTCTCTTACAAAAATCAAAATTTGGAAGGGAGTGTTCACTCCTGTCTGTATTATTCTATGGCATGTTTTCTCTGTCTTACATTATAGTTGTCTCTCTCACACAAACAAATAAGAACGCGTCGTTTAGTGATTGGCTTCGGGAACTTTTAAAGAAAATTGAGATTTTTGAATCATTATATTTGATTTTTTTGACGAAACAATGGATGGCTCTTTTATATTATAGGTGACACCTGAATTTTTTGCAATACCTCTCGCCAACTAATCAAAGTGTAAAAGTAATAGTAAATTTTTTAGCAACATACCTCTCGCTTATTATAAATGGAGATAGAGCAACAGGGCGTCTCGGCAATTTAAAATGTGAATACAGCAGCAGTACCTCTCGACAATTTAAAATTTTGTTAAAATGATTAAAGTTGTACATTGGCGCCATGAAAACAAATAATTAAAATTACGTAAATTTATCTCCGATTAAAAATTATAATTTAATATTTTATTTCTGTCTGAAGCACAAGCCTTTTGCCGGTTGTTACGTCATTACCAAGTATTAGATAACTAATTATTTTAAAAAATATACCTCCTAAAGTAATAAACAGTCATTTACAATTTGTCTTTCATAGTGAAAGGATGGTTGTACTCTTCTGGTTTGCTGGACCGTGCTCGACCATTCTTTTATTTTTTTTGTATTTGTATTTCGTAGTAGTGAATCTGTGGTAGTTACCTCTACCCTTAAAATAAATTTTAGAATTAAATTCATTAAATTAAAGTGCGCCTAGACCAACCCAGGGCCCAGAAGGACAACGTGGGATACTCATATTTGTATAACGGTAGTTTGGTAAAATGTCCAGGTTTATCCGGAGACAAGGTATGTGAAAATAAACTTCCCAGCAAATTGAAAGTTTATCAATTTTTAAAATATTTTAGGTCAATAACTTGGCATTTTCCTTAATCTAACAATTGTTGCTGGGTCCGTAATGTAGGGTATATGGCAAAACAATACGATATTAATACAATACAATGAATTGTACAACAATTCAAATTTTAATATTTTAAAATATATTACTAGTACTAGTGTTACATAAACTAGCTAAAATCTTTTATATTTTTTAAACTATTTAAAACTTACAATTTCAAAATCTATTTGCGAAGCATACATTAACTATAATTATGTCTCATAGATTGTTGACATGGATTTTCCCATTTATTTATTTAAATATACAAACTATAAAATAAAGAAAGAAAGTAAATGACACACCCAACAATGGGTAATAAGCAGTAATGATATAATTATTTACTATTAAACAGGCTTGTATAAAATAAATTGTGATTTCAACTTTAAATAAATATAAAACTGAGTACAATGTGGCATATATAGGAATGACAGTGTGTGAGTGATTGGTAAGCGAAATCTTGCTCTATAAAATTGCCCGGGAAATTTTATACTGTAAGACTAGCTTTAAGGTAGACATAAGTTAGCTTAGGATAAGTTAGTTATAAGATAGGGCGCCATACTTGTACTCAGTTTTTTTTTTTCTTTCATATTAAACAATAAATAGTTATTTATTAATAAAAAATTATTTGAATATATTTATATAGTAATAACTTGGGAAAATCCTGTCTGCAAAATATGTTTCATTTTAAATTTTAATATTCAATAATACCAATTCATTCTTTTAATTATAATATTTTTCTATATTTTTTACTGTTAATGTATGCGAATTAGTTTTGAGTTCAAATCCCGCACTCAACAATTGTGAAACTGAGGAAATGTTTAAGTATTTGACCCAATTTTCTGATACATAATTTTTAACTTTTTACAAATTCAGAACAACGTATTTAATATTTTTATATTCAATTTTGACGTTTTAAACTGCAATTATTAACTCCATAGCAACGACTGTAAATAACTGTTTATTTGCTAGTGAATTAATAGTTTATTATGCAACGGTGTTCTAATAGTCATTATACATGAGTTGCATACACTATTTTTTCTATGATTATTCATAATAATTAAAAAAATAAACAATAAACCGTCAAAATTGAATAAATAACGATGATCGTAATGCATTTTTATTTTGTCAAAATTAAATTCGTAATGGTTGTTAATACTTTTTTGTCAAAATTGAATAAAATATTGTTTAAACTACGTGAGTTAAGAATATTTATTCATTCGAAGAAATTAACCAACTCGCCCCTACGGGCTCGTGGGTTAACTTTCTTTTTGTGAATAAACATTACCTTAGCTCACTTGGTGCATAAATATCTATTATCAAATACAATATATTTTACTATATTATATACTTTTGCAAACTTACATTTTTAAAGTGTTACCTATTACAATTTTGCTGGGAAGTTGCTGTACATTGCAATGAACGTTCAATTATTAATAAATGAGAATATAAAAATAATTAAGAATGAAAGGTGTCAGTGAGTGTGGATTGTATGTATGGGTAAAACAAAAAAAAAAAAAACAAAAAAAAATACGAATAATAAGAAAACAAAAACAAATTTTTATTTATGAATGATCCCCTGAATGTTTTGTGTGATTGAGGTTTATTTAATATTGATTAATATTTGATAAGAGACATAGTACTTCAACATTTTTATTCTAACAATAATATTTTGCAATGTTTATAAATCTTTGAAAGAAAATTTTGAATCTATTTCATTCAATTGAAATGGAATTTTCTGGGTCTTTAGAGAAAAGATGTCACACCCAACTAGGGGTAAAGAACATTTATAATTGACAGATATTTTGCATTTATTCAAATATTAAAATTAAAATGAATTGAATAATAAGTAAAATAAAAACGTTCATTGCAGTACAGCCTAGTTAAGTGTAGTTTAAGGGGGCGCGTCGTCATCCTAACTTTAACTTGTAAATCTAACTTAAACTGTAACTTTCGTCCCGGGTGAATTTGCTCGCGTAACCCGGCATAAGGTCCGGGTCGCTAACTTCCGCATATCCCGGCATGAGGTCCGGATCGTTTCTGTTCCGTTGACATCGTATAGACCAGGATTCCATTGGACCTAGACATCGTCGTCCTTCTAGACTCCGTGGGATATAATCGTCATCCTAACTTTTACTTTTAAACGGTAGATTTCATGCCGGCATGAGGTCCGGATTGTTTTAGTTTTTTCTTCTTTATTATTAGCTCGTGTAATTCGGTATGAGGTCCGGATCGATTAGGCCAGGAACCCAGGACCTGGACAACGGGGGACAACGAGGGATCGAGAAAGGAGCAAGTCTTCAAGGCGAATTAAAGACGCGAATATATTCGAAATTTGTTGCGAACCGGGTACGGGAAATTTTGAACAGATTTTGATAATATTGATTTTATTTTTTGTTGTGTCGGGAGTATTTTTTTATAAACTGTAGTTTGGGGTTTGTAGGGTTAATTATTGCCATAAATTCGTTCGCGAAAATTGATTTATAATGATACATTTGGGGTGGGATTTTGGGATTGTTTATATTATATTATCTTATATTATATATGCTCGTATATAATATAAATATGATATAATATATTTATTTTGGATGTTATGCTTTTTTCCTAGGGCACTGGGTATTTGGCGTGCCAGTATTTATACTGTGCAATGAATACTCATCAAATTCCGCCGAAAGTCTCTCGCGGGCATGAAAATGTTCGGTGGACTTTACACATGATAAAAAAAGCTTTGTTGCAGATTGCTAAAATTAGTACCAGCAGCTAATTTCGCAATCACAATAAAGTTGTTTTTTATCGTGAGGTGAGCAACCCTCGTCCAAGAAAACTTACCCTCCGTAAGGATTGCACGGGGTCGGTTTTCGCGGAATGGGGAGGGCGCGGTCGTAGTTCCAAACACTGTATGGAATATGACGATGAACAATAGTTTATCGGCGTATGCATATCAGTGGTTGGAACGCGCTTGGCCCCAGCAGGCCGCGTCCGTGAACAAGCCACAAATAGGTTCATTTCATCTCATTATCATTTTTGTTAGGGTTTCAGGCGCGGGCGATTCTATTTACAGTTAATATGAGATCGTTAGGATTTTGTAGGACACCTCAGTTGTGATTTAGACCGGGGTGGCTCTGTCCTCAACTCCTTTAAATCGCAGGAGGTTTGGACAGGGTTCCCTGCCCAAGTGGAGAGACCTTGTCGTGGTGGCAGGGCTTAACCATACCCAAATTAGGGATGGGACCAACGTCTCCACAAATTATCGAATGGGGTATTCCACTCATTTTTTTTTTTATTATTTTAAATAAAACTTCATTCAGTTTTGAAGCAATTCAAAGTATTAAAAAATCTTAATTGTTCTTAGATTAACAGTATTTTATTTTCGAGAAGTCAGTGTAACGTCATATTCCCCCTATACTTGTCTTTCTCACACACACTGCTCTGAGTACGTTGCGAGAGAAAGATAACAATTGTATGACGTCAATTTCCCCTTTTAGCAAATGTGAAATATCTCGTAAAGTAATTATTTAAAAAATGTTTTCATTGTTTTAACTATTATTTATTGAGCCATACTTTAAGATAAATTTGAAAATTTTCTTATTTTTTTGTTATGGTGGAATACCCCATTAATCTATGTCTGGTTAATATATTAACAAAATAATTATTTTGGCACATATTAATTCGATAATTTTTATTTAAATGCAATCATTTTAATAAATGAACAAATAAAATATTATTTTTCGTATCCAAACCATACACGCGAAATATAGTTAAAAAAAATCTAATGACCTCCCGCCAATTCCATGTTTAAAATAGCAATAAGCTTTAAGTAAAGTATCACTCCGGTTGTTCGTTTGTAAACAAAATCTAATTTGTTGTTCCAATAAATAGACAAGTTTGTTATACGAAATTTTGGATCATATTTTATGTTTTTCCTCAAAAATCTGTTAAGAGCTTCAAGTAAAGTATCACTTCCGTTTTATCTAAGACAATGTATGTTTTAAATTATATACGAGTTTTAAATACTAAAGTCTTGGATCATATTTTAATAGATTTTAAGGAAAAATCGTCACACACACATTATTGTAAAAATAAATAAAAACCCTAATTCGTGCTTATTCACTGAAAACTCACTATCGAATTTTTGAATTGAAAACATTACCTCACCTATGGTATGGCGGGAGGTAAAAATACAAAATATGTATAAAATAAACTAATACAAAAATTGTCAATTTAGTAATTTTTCCAGAAAATAGCACAGTTTAGAGCAGCTGATGTTCCTTTAGCCAGATCTTCTTTCGTGTATTCCTCTTCTAAGTTGGCGCACGTGAGCAGGTGGGTTATTATTTATTCTTGGCTACAATGACAAAGTGGGTTCTACTTGGTACCCCCAGTTGTACCTATGTACTTGACTTCATTGGCGATTTAATATTTTCCAAATGGACCATTTCTGGTCATTATCTGGTGGTACTTTTTCATCATTTGCAAATAAAGTAAAAGAAAATTATAAGTTATATAATAGTGAATTTAATTCATGTAATTTGAAATAAAATATTAGATATTTTTATGAGGATTTTTGAATGTGTCTTTGCTTATAACACAAAAATTGGGGTTGGACACTTTAAATTTAAATATTAAAATATATTTTATCTTTAAAATATACTAATTTTTATTTATTTTGAATGTTGCAGGGTTCCATGCAGTATGGCCGATACACCTTTCGAATGTACCTACATGAAACCTGTTTCCTTCCAATATCATCGTTGGAGAATGAATCCCAAGCCGTGGAGAAGAATTTTCCGAAAAAAATGCACCCTTATACCCTCCCCATAAACCCTATTTTAAAGGTATTTATGCCCATTGCCATTTACTTATCAATAAAACCAAATTAGTGCATAATATTTTTTGTATTATGTTATTAATTATGTATAATTTGTGGTAAAAATTGATGTACACTGTTGTATGATGAATTTAAATTACAAATTATTACTTAAGAATCTAAATTAATAATTATTTTCAAATAAATACTCTTCATCCGTTCAAAGTTGATAGGATTTAATCGTATTCGAGTTCTCGCTGTATTTCCACCAATCACAAGCTTCGTTATTTTCTCCAATCACAATCGCTGGTTTCGCCATAGGTATCGAATCGCATCAGACGCCGTGATCGTCACTGCGTTACATGTTATGCAAGCAGGTTGATGTTAACAAGTGGTTTTATGTTTTTGTAATATATTTTGTAATTAAAATAAGTTATTTGTGTGTTATATTTGTGAAATTGATCTGGAGCAGTAGAATTCGAATGCTTAGCTGTAGTTTGAAAGGTAAATTACCTGATTTTCTAATAAATTTAAGGACAAATCATGAAGTAACTTTACCTACATCTTAAGTTTCTACATAAATTTGTATTTGTATATTGAATTCATCATAACCTAGCCTTAATACATATAATACATTGTTGCATTTAACATTCTTTTACATTAGTAAAGTATTAATACATTCTTATTCGACGCAGAATGTCTAACCTTGCTTTTTGAAGGTTGTACATGATTTGCATCTTTCAGTATCATTTTTAAGAATTTAAACGCAAAATCCTATAGTGTAGACTTCTAGCTACAGATTCAATGGCAAATTATTTAATTTTCTAATAAATTTAAGGACAAAAATCATATTGAAATATCTAAAGACGCTACGTACATCTTCGAGTTCTAAATGTATATTTGTATAGGTATCAAATTCATCATTAAACAGCAGCTAATACATATTTACGTTTGAGTATTTTTAATCTTGCTTTTTGCATATCATATACAACTTCATCGAATTATCTTTATAGTGTTATGTAACGTAACGTTTATCTATAGTGGCGTGCCAAAGTTTTGAGCCGAACAGATTTTTCAACCATTATCATATATTGTAAAGGTGATACAACAATCAAACAGTTGCATTAATAAATATATGCATTTGTGCATAAAATAGTTTCCTATTATAAACCAGAAACTATGTAGGTAAAGGAAATTATGTAGTAACAAATAATTTGTCGTGCTGTGCAAAAATATTGCGCCAAAAATATACGTATTTCAAAATAACTAAAACATGTGTTCAATCATTTTTGATTTTGTGCTCCATATTTAAATAAGAGAATTAGTGACATATATAATTAACATTAATAGTGCGTAGTGTTAGTGTACTCGCGGTTTTATTAACATTGAAAATTACTCGATTATTTGAAATCAGTCATTTTCAAAGTTATGAAATGTTAACATTGATTGTTCTTGCTTTATACTATAGATTTTAATGTGTGTAATTTGGTGAAAAATATAACATAATATGTGATAGTGAATATGTGATAGTGAATATATCAATATTATATTATAATTGCTCTACTTTATTTCCTATTGATATTGTACCATATTGTAAATAGGGTTGTAAAAGTACACTGGGTTGGTACGCTGTACAGCTCCCACTCCTTAATAGTAGGTATAAAAGCAATTGTATTATAAATATTCCTTCTCCTCATTCTTGTATTACATGTTGTAGTTTGCGAAAATTATTATTATTTCAATGTCATACAGATATTGATACAGTTTTTTTCTAAGACATAGTCACATTATAGCAGCTAGTATATTCGAATTAAACATATATTTGTTTAGAAAACTTTGTGCTCAATTGTTGATCTACTTTTAATTCTATCTCTGTATATAAATATTTGCATAACTTATCTGAAAGTAATTGCATAATTAAAGTAATCTATAACTCGATAAGTCTTAGAAAGAAAATGTTATATGTTATACTCGCAAAATTCTATAATATTATGTAACAACTTGTACGATACAATTTAATAAATATTTGGCGATATATATAATAAATCATTATTTATTTATTTCCAATTCCTCATAGAATAATATCATTACAATATGTAACACAAATAAAATGTATTATATAAATGACCAATAAAAACTGTAAAATGAATACAATTTCTCAATTCAAAAACCTATTTTCCCATCCTCAAAAATTGCATTCCAGAACCCAGCAATTCACGAAAATACGATATAGATCATTGAAATGAGATCAGCAGGATCTGAACGATTTACAGCCTATAGGTAAGCAACCAGCAAAATTCGATTCGAGAGCACCGCAAAGCGATCGCCGATCTGCAAACTGCATACATAATATTAGCGCCTAAATTTCAACCTAGTGCACAGCAGATACATAAGCAAGTAGCCTACACGACGAAATTTCTAGCTAGCAAAATCCGCGCCACGAGCACCAGCAAGGCTTCTGGTCGACAAAATCGCAAAAATCGTGTAAAATCGACGTTTTAGAGCCGTACCGGCCGAAAAGTAGCACTTTACTGCCGCTACGAGCATTTTTGAGCTCTCTGGCGATTTTTCAGCCGATCGCAAGGCATTTACCCACCAAAATTCAGAAATCCATCGATCGCAATGCCGTTGCTAGGCTTCTGGCTGTCAGACTTTAAAAAATCGTGTAGAATCGGCGATAGACAACCCGTAGCAAGACTACTAGACACAAAAACGAGAATTCGAATGTATTCACCCACAAAAATTCAAATTTCTGACAATACGATAGACTGAAGTAAGGCCTGGTGAGCAAAATATGAATCTCAAGTCTCCCACCACGGATTTCTAGCTAGGTATAATACTGGCTGTCTGTTAAATTTACAGCCATTCGTGCAGCGTGAGCGGTGGCGTCCTACCGTTCACTCTTTGTCGTAAAATTACGTAATCACGTCTATTTCAAGCTATATACAGGTTTCTAGAATTTTTTTGCTGGCTAGCCCCCCAGGAACCAGCGGAGCGATCCGATCCCAGCTCCCAGCAACCCGCCTAGCACCCACGTGCTCGCCCTCGGCTCGTAGCCTAGGCGCGCTCGTGGATGGCTAGGGCGGGTTGCTGGTAGCTAGGATGGGATGCTCGGCTGGTTCCTGGTGGCTAGTACGCGGGATTCGAACCTGGATCTTAGGATGGGAGATTTTTGTAGGCTGTCGTTCTGGTTGTGGATCTATAGGCTGTGAACTGGTTTCTAGACGGGATATGAACTTAGATCTTTGGAATGCATTTTTTTTCTTTTAGAAATAGGATATTGGAATGAAATATTATATAATTTTATCGATATTTATTGGTCTTACATATATTACATAATGGTGTGTACATTGTTACATTTTACAAAGATGTTTTAATACAGAAATATATGTGAATGACAATTGTATCTTGATCTGTACCGCTCTGAAAGATGATATTTGAAATGTAGGTTTGTTTTTAATTATACGAGAATATATGGTATAAATCCTTTATTATGATTCGTTGAAATATAAAAGTAGGCTAACATACATTATTGACAACAATCGATCGATTAATTGTTGAAAGAACTTTTATAAGGATCATTTGTTTTAACGAATAGAAATAATAGAAGACGCTAATTATGTGTAAGATGATGATATATTTATTTATAACAGGAAATCCTTACAAAGTTTTTCCCTAACATTTTTTGGGTATAGAAAATATATTCTAAGTTTAAAATAATATATATTACACCTTTAAATTAATATCTCTCTTGCTACAAACTTTTGGGATTCAAATTCGAATTCGCACATAGCTAAAAGATATATTTAAAATATGTAAAGTTTAAACAAAATGAAAAGAAAATTTTTGGTTTTTTTTTAATTCAATTGTCGAATATGAAAATAAGGTTTAATAAATTTTCAATCGTGAACAATATATAAAATATATTTGAACTATTAGCAGTATTTGTTTTAAATTATATCAAAAAAGTAGATGTTAATATATTGGTTAACTCTGTGGAATCGAAATATGAGGCCCAAAATTTTGTGATCTATATAAATAGGGATAATGTATCAATTTGTCAGTTTCATATCTTAATTAATGCATTTCGAAGTTTAAAATGTAATGTTTTTAATTACGTCCAAACTCTTATTACGTTATTCTTACAGGAGAGACAATTAATTTGTGATAGTTTTAAATTAGATGACTTGGTACATAGATGATTTGAAACCAAAATATTTTTATCATCTTTTTCAACGGATGTAGAAAAAGTATGTGTGTAAAGTATCATTTTCCGCTCTAGAACTATTTTGCAATGTGCGAATTCATTACGAAGTGTATTTTAAATATAATAATAAAAATTAGGTTCTTCCTTAACTATATTTTATTTAGAACGGTCAGAGTATTAGATTATAAGTATGTACTCTTATGATGGTACAGAAAAATAGAGCTAAGTCCCAATTACTTATATAGTTTCGAGATATCCCTGTGATTCATATATTGTGCATAGTAACTTTAAAATTAAATACTTCAATAACTAAGAGTGATAGCGAATTATCCTAATCTTATTTGTAGGATTATTTTCTTTATGTAAACGTAATTTCCGCACTTTAGAATCGTTGAAAACATTTTCAGTACTGCTTGTTTCAAGATAGGTACATGTGTATTGAAAATAGTAACTTAAAAAATGAGTATATGAAAAATTAAAGAAAAAAGTGACTTGCATTTTCCAAATTTAGTTCTAGAGAGATATTTCCTATATTTCGAAAAGATTAAATCGCTGAAATTTTTTCAATAATGTTTATTTCAAAACGTGTACATGTTTATTAAAAATAACAACTTCGAAATTGAATACCATGAAAACTAAGAAAATAGCGTCTCGTACTTTTTAAATTTGTATATAGAGGGTAATTTTTTATATGTATAGTTACTATACATAATTTCCAAAGGTTTCAATCACTGAAAACATTTTCAGTAATGTTTACATATTATACGTCGTATATGTTTATTGAAAATGGCAAATTTCACAATGAATATAAAAGAAAAACTAAGAGAAATAGGTACTTACACTTTCCAAATTTAAATATAGGGAGTCATTTACTATATGTATACTTAATTTCGAAAGGTTTAAATCGCTGATTTTTTAAATTAATGTTTATATAACGACATTCATGTTTATTGAAAAGATTAACTTTGAAAGTGAATAACATGAAAACAGAGAAATAGCTACTTACAGTTTTCAAATTTGGATTTTGGCAGTAATTTTCTATATGTATTCTTAATTCCAAATATTTAAATCGCAGAAAAAAATAAGTTTAATAATAATGTTTATTTCAAGACGTGTATATGTAAAATGAAAATGGTAACTTTAGAAATGAATATCACGAAAATTAAGAGATATAACGACTTGCACTTTTCAAAGTGATATTAAGGAATTTATTTACTATATGGTAGATTTAATTTGAGACTATATGAATCGCTGAAAAAGTTTTCAGTAATGCTAGTTTCAAGACGAGTACATCTCTATTGAAAATAGCAAGTTTAAAAATGAATATCTCGTAAACTAAGAGAAATAACCCTTTGTACTTTTCAAATGTATGATTCGCTGACAAAAATCAGTAATGTTTAGACTTAGCTCTTTCGTTTCTTGTACCCTTCAAATAATATGTATGTAACATGTGTTTGTGATGTATGTGAACCTAACGTAATACGCTTTGAGATGTTGAAATACCATTATGAAAATGAAAATATGTGAATAGTGTAATGCCATGATTATATACTATCATTTAAATATGCTTATATGTATGAGTGTCTTAGACATTTGTTCATAAAGTTTTTATTAGTAGAGTAGATGATTTTTCACGTTAAATGGTTATATCATATAAGTATTTTATAGGTGTGAGGTGGTTTTATTTATTTATTTATTTATTTATTTACATAAATTTGATAAATATGACTTGGGGTGTACAAAATCCATGTTGGGGTTATTTTGGGGTGCGATTCTCTGCAACAGGGTGACCATCTCCAATGCGGACATCAGGATTCATGAACTGCAACTCGCTCGGGTACATCTGCAGTATCGTCTGTTTAAGTGCACAGCTTATCTTTCTGCAACAATAGAAAATATACTCGAAAGTAACAAATATGAATTAGAGGTTAATGGTCATAGAAACTAATATGATTTTATTTGTAGATTATTAAGAATTGTTAAAGTTTATGTAATTATTATTTAAGAAAATATATTAATGTCAAAGAAAGTGAGATATTCAATAATACAAAAGAATTTATAAATATTTCAATCGATTGATTATAGATTATAACGCATAATGTGTACGATATAAAATTATTTTAATAATGAGTAATGTTACGTAATTTCACAAAAAAAATGACGTTACCATTTGTTGTATTATCATACACATTCATAATTACGTATAAATGGAACAAAATATGTGTAGTAAAATATATAGGACATACAATGATATGATAAATTATATACAGGTGAACACAATTCCTGACATAGATATTTAACATTAGAAAACATTTTTTTTTTTCATTTCTGTGCCGTAAAACTTTATGAGGTGCTTTATAAATAGTATTTACAAAATAAAATGTTAGAAGATTGTATGTGGTAGAAATATTAAATAATTATCAATTAATGCAAACTATTTTCGATATGCGAACAATTATTTAAATATAGCTTATATCTTGTATCTGTACTAGTATAATCCCTCCAAAGTAATGGTTAATGTATCAAATAAGAAAACAACTCTAAAATATTAGAAAAGCAAAAAAAACTCACTTTGAATAAATGAAATCTATGGATATAACTCCAAGTCCTGCAGGTATCCTAACGTCCTCTCCAAGCACCAGGAAGTCGTCCTCGTGGTCACAGTACACCAGCACACTACACACACGTCTTTACACTAGCACTGTAACAAACAAACTGAAAGAATTAATACATGTAATAGTAGGGTGTTAAATAATTTACCCCGTAGAAATACAAGTCAACAATTAAATAATAATGAGTCATTATAAATAATAATTATTTTTTATGTATTATGTAATTCGTTCAGGGTGTTTTGAATTTAATGAATGTAGAAGTAGCGCGAAAAAAATTGAGTACACAAAATACAAAATTACATTTTTTTATTGTACCATTTAATTAAATATGTCTGTCCTTTTCAGATGCAGCCGTGTGAAAAGCCGACATCCTGGTGTTGCAGACTTAGCGACTTGGAGTCCCGACATTGTAACCTGAAGCACTCAACAATGGTGAGTTACATTGTAGTAGATATTTCTTGTAATCTCGCGCATGGGGATTAGCTGTTAAATCTTCGTTTTGATGAAAACTACCCCTGTAAAATTAAATTAAACAATATAATACTGTATGTAGTTCACTAAAAGTCCGACTATTTTCCCTTAATTCGTACACGCTAATTAAGAAAAAAATAATGAAAAAAATCTCTAGGCTTTATTTTTAATGGAAATTGACAATATTTTTTGACTTTCGACGGCCTATAACTAATGAATGGTTAAAGCGACATTGACGGGCGTTGCGCCATTCAATTCTATGGACATTTCTACATGTGTTTAGCAATTTTGAATAACCGCGTCTAGCTAGTATAGTAAGAGTAAGCAAAAATGAAAAAAATGGTAACTTTAAACAATTCAGTAGTCCAATAAAAATCTGACCACCTTGTATTTAAATGGAAAGTATCATTTTCTCTTAATTCAAGCATGCTGATCACGGCAAAAATAATGAAAAAAATCTCTAGGCCTTAGTTTCCAAAATAGAAATTTTTATTTTTAATGCAAAATTGACTATATTTTTTGACTTTGACGGTCTATAACTAATGAATGGTTCAAGATACATTAACGGGCGTTACGCCATTCGATTCTATGGACATTTCTACATATGCTAACCAATTTTGAATAACAGTGTCTAGCTAGTATAGTAAGAGTAAGCAAAAATGAAAAAAATGGTAACTTTAAACAATTCAGTAGACCAGTAAAAATCCGACCATCCTGTATTTAAATGGAAAGTATCGTTTTCTCTTAATTTAAGCTGATTACGGGAAAAATAAGGAGAAAAATCTCTAGGCCTTAGTTTCCAAAATAGTAATTTTTATTTTTAATTCAAAATTGACAATATTTTTTTACTTTGACGGCCTATAACTAATGAATGGCTAAAGATACATTAACAGGTGTTGCGCCATTCGATTCTATGGACATTTCTACATATATTTACCAATTTTGAATAACCTTATGTAGCTAGTATAGTAAGAGTAAGCAAAAATGAAAAAAATGGTAACTTTAAACAATTCAGTAGACCAATAAAAATCCGACCAGCCTTTATTTAAATGGAAAGCATCATTTTCTCTTAATTCAAGCATGCTGATTACGGGAAAAATATTTAAAAAATTCGGTAGGCCTTATTTTCCAAAATAAAAATTTTCAATTTTAATGGAAATTGACAATATATTTTGACTTTGACGGGCTATAACTAATGAATTGTAAAAGCTACATTGACATGCGTTGCGCCAATCGATTCTATGGACTTTTCTACATATGTTTACCAATTTTGAATTATCATGTCCAGCTAGTATAGTAAGAGTAAGCAAAAATAAAAAAATGGTAACTTTAAATATTCAGTTGCCCACTAAAAATCCGATTATCCTGTATAACTTTAAAATGAAATTATTGAAAAACTAAGTGAAATAGTTGTTTTCTACAACTACCTAATGCAGGAATTCGAATTGCTGATAAATATTCAGTCATGTTTGTTTCTAGATAGCTAAATTATCTATTGTGTATACCATGATAAAAATAAAATAAATTAAAAACTAAATGAGATAGCGATTTGCAGTTTTCAAATTTGGATTCCGGGGGTTGTTTCAAATATGTGTACATAGTTTTAGAAATTTGAATCGCCGGATACAGAGTTAAATTACAGTAGGAAATATTTGAACTTAATTTATGATTTCCTGTTCCTTTTAAATAGTATGTGTGCATAGATATATGGTATGTGAATTTCTTATGTAATGAACTATTAAATATATGACAATGAAGATATATGTGTTGCATAATGACATGAATTGATTATGTGCCAATTTTTCTTGCCATATAATAGTTATACGAGTACATAATGTTTAGGAGGATAACTTTTATTTATTTATTTACATAAATTTTATAAATAAGTTTTGAGGGGTACCAAAACATGTTGGGGTGTCTTCAGTGTGATGCTCTGCAACAATATGATCATCTCCAACGCTGAAATCAGGATAGATATCCTTCTGCAACTCACTCACATCCGTCTACGGCTTGGCAAGGATTGTAATTCATCTCTGTTACATGTTTCTGTAACAATAAAAGTATAATCGAAATAATATTTGGATTAGTGGTTACAGATAATAATATGGATGGTCTTAGAATTGTTTCACTCGTTTTTAATTATTGAAAATAAAATACCTAATATGACAGTAAGTGTGAGAAATTCAATATTGAAAAGAATATTTAAATTTTTAATATACAGGGTGTCCCATTTAAGGTACGAATGCATTGGTATCTCGAGAACCGTAAGAGCTACGAGGTTGGTTAAATTAGACAAAAGTTGCCCCATTAGGAGGCTATTTTAATGGTGTTTTGTTTTTTGCGAAAAAATGCATAGGTCACTAGATACAGGTGAAAATGTAAATTTCGCGATTTTCTTTTTTTGCTTATAACTTTGTTATATGAAATAGTACGAGATTCTGGTTTGCACTTTCTTAAGGCACTTTTGTATGGTGAATTTGCAGAAGTACTCAAATTTTTTTTATATCTAACCATTTACGAGTTACTGATAGCAACTTTTATTTTTCATATGGAGGTCATATTAAGCTATGGCATTTTTAAATAGAGATTTTTTTTAGCTTTACAATGATATAAAACAATAATAATTTATTTTTATAATTAACAGAAAAATTAATAAAAAAATTTATTTATAGTAAAATTAAATTGAAAAAAGTAAATCAAAGGCTGCTATGGAAACAACAAACAACAAAAAAGTGCAACAATTGAATTTCTGAATTTTACTTGACAATAGTAGATTATTACGAGTAATAAAAATGAATTTTTCTCGTTGGGAAAAATATCTGATATGTTGAGTTGTTACATTCGTTGTCAAAGTTCGTTTTTTACTCGTAATAATCTACTATTGTCAAGTAAAATTCAGAAATTCAATTGTTGCACTTTTTCGTTGTTTGTTGTTTCCATAGCAGCTTTCGATTTACTTTTTTCAATTTAATTTTAATATAAATAACAATTTTTGTTAATTTTTCTGTTAATTATAAAAATAAATTATTATTGTTTTATATCATTGTAAAGCTAAAAAAAATCTCTATTTAAAAATGCCATAGCTTAATATGACCTCCATATGAAAAATAAAAGTTGCTATCAGTAACTCGTAAATGGTTAGATATAAAAAAAATTTGAGTACTTCTGCAAATTCACCATACAAAAGTGCCTTAAGAAAGTGCAAACCAGAATCTCGTACTATTTCATATAACAAAGTTATAAGCAAAAAAAGAAAATCGCGAAATTTACATTTTCACCTGTATCTAGTGACCTATGCATTTTTTCGCAAAAAACAAAACACCATTAAAATAGCCTCCTAATGGGGCAACTTTTGTCTAATTTAACCAACCTCGTAGCTCTTACGGTTCTCGAGATACCAATGCATTCGTACCTTAAATGGGACACCCTGTATATATATATATATATATATATATATATATATATATATATATATATATATATATATACCCGAAATAGTTGTTAGAAATAATGGCTGATATATCCAATTATGGTTACTAAAAGTAGTTTAAAAATAAAATAAATAAACTTACTATGAATAAATTATTTCCCTAAGTAATTCCAAGTCTTGAAGATGTCCAAAAGTCCTCTCCAGGCACTAGGAAGTTGTCCTCGAAGGCACAGTACACGAGCACACCACACGAACGTCTGTTCACTAGCACTGTAACAATGAAACTGACAAAATTGATCTATGTAACAGTTAGGCATTAGATAACAATAATAAAAAAAATGGTAGTCAACAATCAGAATAATGAGTATAACTTATAATTGGTCTATATATTACATAATTTTGTAGTCGCTCGTATGATTTTTTTGAATTAGTATTTGTAAACAACGCGAAATATAATTTATGAACTTTAGGGTTGATAGAAAGGGTGCTATTCATTGACGAAAAAAAATTAAGTTAGACGGGCATTGCGCCATTCAATTCTATGGACATTTCTACATAATGTTTAGCAATTTTGAATAATCGTGTCTAGCTAGTATAGTAAGAGTAAGCAAAATAGAAAAAATGATAACTTTAAACAATTCAGTAGTCCAGTAAAAATCCGACCACCTGTATTTAAATGGAAAGTATCATATTCTCTTAATTTAAGCATGCTGATTACGGGAAAAATAATGAAAAAAATCCCTAGGCCTTAATTTCCAAAATAGAAATTTTTATTTTTAATGCAAAATTGACAATGTATTTTGACTTTGACGGCCTATAACTAATGAATGGTTAAAGATACATTAACGGGCGTTACGCCATTCGATTCTATGGACATTTCTACATATGTTTACAAATTTTGAATAACCGTGTGTAGCTTGTATAGTAATAGTAAGCAAAAATGAAAAAATGGTAACTTTAAACAATTCAGTAGTCCAGTAAAAATCCGACCACCCTGTATTTAAATGGAAAGTATCATTTTCTCTTAATTCAAGCATGCTGATTACGGGGAAAATATTTAAAAGATTCTGTAAGCCTTAGTTTCCAAAATATAAATTTTCATTTTTAATGGAAATTGACAATATATTTTGAACTTTACGGCCTATAACTAATGAATTGTAAAAGCTACATTGACATGCGTTGCGCCATTTCTACATATGTTTACCAATTTTGAATAACCGTGTGTAGCTAGTATAGTAAGAGTAAGCAAAAATGAAAACATTGGTAACTTTAAATATTCAGTTGCCCACTAAAAATCCGACCATCCTGTATAACTTTAAAATGAAATTATTGAAAAACTAAGTGAAATAGTTGTTTTCTACAGCTACGTAATATTGCAGGAATTCGAATTGCTGAAAAAATATTCAGTCATATTTGTTTCAAGATAGCTAAATTGTCTATTGTGTATACCATGATAAAAATAAAATAAATTAAAAACTAAGTGAGATAGCGATTTGCAGTTTTCAAATTTGAATTCCGGGGATTGTATCAAATATGTATACATAGTTTTAGAAATTTAAATCGCCGGATACAGAGTTAAATTTCAGTAGGAAATATTTGAACTTAGTTTTCTGATTTCCTGTTCCTTTTAAATAGTATGTGTGCATGGATGTATGCAGGGCCGCATTTATATCTTCAGAGGCCCGAGGCGCAGTGACCTGTTGAGGCCCCTATTTTTATATACTTTAAAATATATCCGGTGAAAAACACCTGTCTATTTTAAATTAAAAGATAAGTTGTTAATGGTTATTAAATCAAAATAAATTATGGAGTATTAATAATGGTAAATAATTTTATTATTATTAGTATCACATAAACAAAAACAAAAATAGTTCGTAAACTGTAAATAAAAATATTATCTACCTATATAGTACACATCTACATAACATTTAACGGTTACCATGGTTACCCTACAGTGATAACAAAATAAAAATAGAAAAGAGGCATTCTGATTGGCTTAACACTGGTTTCCTCCAGAGGTTATTTTAAGGATATTTTTCAACTGCACATAAAGGAAATAAATCGTTGTTGGTAGGTTGAGGGAGGGTAAGGGAAAATATGCGCCGCAGGCGATTTTTTGAAAATTTTCAAGGTCAAACGAGTTTTAATGCAAAGTACGATAATATAGAGTTCTTTACAAAGAAGCAAATTTAACAAATTCATAAAAAATAAAATAAATATTTTGACGAAAACGCGTATATGCGCTCCAAAAGCGTATAGCTGGGCTGTCTTACTAGGCTATTCGGCTTTTTTCTGAGGCCCCCCGGAAGACGAGGCCCCCAGCTAGCGCCTCATGCGCCTCTGCTTAAATGCGACCCTGGATGTATGATATGTGAATATCTTATATAATGAACTGTTAATATATGACAATGAAGATATATGTGTTGCATAATGATATGAATTGATTATGTGCCAATTTTTCTTGCCATATAATAGTTATACGAGTACATAATATTTAGGAGGATAACTTTTATTTATTTATTTACATAAATTTTATAAATAAGTCTTGAGAGGTACCAAAACATGTTGGGGTGTCTTCAGTGTGATGCTCTGCAACAATATGATCATCTCCAACGCTGAAATCAGGATAGATATCCTGCAACTCACTCACATCCTTCTACGGCTTGGCAAGGATTGTAATTCATCTCTGTTACATGTTTCTGTAACAATAAAAGTATAATCGAAATAATATTTGGATTAGTGGTTACAGATAATAATATGGATGGATGGTTTTTAATTATTGAAAATAAAATACCTAATATGACAGTAAGTGTGAGAAATTCAATATTGAAAAGAATATTTAAATTTTTAATTATTTAAATATATAGTATTTGTAGTAAAATATATAGTACGTCCAATAATATATTATATTTGTGTATGGTAGTAACACTATAAATAACTCTAAATTAATTCAAATTCTTTTCCACACAACATCAACAATTATAATTCAAGTATAAAGTATATATATGTATGTATGTATGTATGTATGTATGTATGTATGTATGTATGTATATATATATATATATATATATATATATATATACATATACATACATACATACATACGTACATATATAAATATATATACATACATACATACATACATACATATATAAATATATATACATACATACATACATATATAAATATATATACATACATACATACATATATAAATATATATACATACATACATACATACATACATATATAAATATATATACATACATACATACATACATATATAAATATATATACATACATACATACATACATATATAAATATATATACATACATAAATAAATATATATATATATATATATATATATATATATATATATATATACCGTGAGTATTTTTTAACGTGAAACATTGAGTTTTTCACTTCCATTGTTACGACTTGATATTTGATTGACAGCAATGTATTTGCCCGTTCCATTTAAAATGAAACATAGGGAACGAATTTGACATTTGATAAGACGTCAATAGAGGTTAATTTTGTTTAAATAATTATGCCAGCATTCTAAATTAAAATTAGTTGTAGAAAAAATATAGTGTGCACCTTGTGTCCGAGTGGTTTTCTGACTCGGCTACATTTCTTACAACGTTTAAATATAATACTTCTGTCAAATTTATTCCCCATGTGTCATTTTAAATGAGACAGGCAAATATATTGCTGTCAATCAAATGTCAAATCATAACTTATAGGAAAATTCAACGGTTATCTGTCATATTGACAAGATGTCATTAGAGGTTAATTTTGTTTAAATAATTATACCTGTTTTCTAAAATTAAATTTAGATGTAGAAAAAATACTGTGTGCACCTTGTGCCCGAAATATGTTTAGTTCTCTCGAGTGGTTTTCTGACTCGGCTAAATTTGTTACAATATTTAAATATAATACTTCTGTCAGATTCGTTCCCTATGTTTCATTTTAAATGGAACGGGCAAATACATTGCTGTCAATCAAATATCAAGTCGTAACTATGGATATGACAAAACCAATGTTTCACGTTAAAAAATACTCACGGTATATATATATATATATATATATATATATATATATATATATATATATATATATATATATATATACCCGAAATAGTCGTTAGAAATAATGGCTGATATATCCAATTATGGTTACTAAAAGTAGTTTAAAAATAAAATAAAAAAAACTTACTATGAATAAATTATTTCCCTAAGTATGTACAAGTCTAGAAGATGTCCAAAAGTCCTTTCCAGGCACTAGGAAGTCATCCTCGAAGGCACAGTACACGAGCACACCACACGTCTGTTCACTAGCACTGTAACAATGAAACTGACAAACTGACAAAATTGATCTATGTAACAGTTAGGCATTAGATAACAATAATAAAAAAAAAATGGTAGTCAACAATCAAAATAATGAGTATAACTTATAATTGATGTCTATATATTACATAATTTTGTAGTCGCTCGTATGATTTTTTTTAAATTAGTATTTGTAAACAACGCGAAATATAATTTATGAACTTTAGGGTTGATAGAAAGGGTGCTATTCATTGACGAAAAAAAAAAAATTAAGTTAGGGACCTTTTCAAATTTATACTCAGGGGATTGTTTTCTGAATGTATGCTAAGTTTCAGGAATTCGAATTACTGAAAAAAAATTTTCTTATGTTTGTTTCAAGATAGGAAAATGTCTTTTGTATATATATATATATATAAAATATTTTAAAAACTAAGAGAGATAGCGACTTGCTGTTTTCAAATTTGAATTCAGGGGGTGTTTTTCTATATGTACACTAAGTTTCAGGAATTCGAATTAATGAAAAAATATTCTCTTGTTTGTTTCAAGATAGGAAAATGTCTTTTGTGTATACCATGATAAAAGTAAAATATTTTAAAAACTAAGTGAGATAGCAACTTGCAGTTTTCAAATTTGAATTCAAGGGGTGTTTTTCGATATGTACACTAAGTTTCATTAATTCGAACTACTGAAAAAAAATTCTGTAATGTTTGTTTCAAGATAGGAAAATGTCTTTTGTGTATACCATGATAAAAGTAAAATATTTTAAAAACTAAGAGAGATAGCGACTTGCAGTTTTCAAATTTGAATTCAGGGGGTGTTTTTCTATATGTACACTAAGTTTCAGCAATTCGAATTACTGAAATAAAATTCTCTTATGTTTGTTTCAAGATAGGAAAATGTCTTTTGTGTGTATGTATGTATGTATGTATGTATGTATGTATGTATGTATGTATGTATGTATGTATGTATGTATGTATATATGTATATATATATGATAAAAGTAAAATATTTTAAAAAGTAAGAGAGATAGCGACTTGCAGTTTTCAAATTTGAATTCAGGGGGTGTTTTTCTATATGTACACTAAGTTTCAGGAATTCGAATTACTGAAAAGAAAATTTCTGCCATGTTTGTTTCAAGATAGGAAAATGTCTTTTGTGTATACCATGATAAAAGTAAAATATGTTAAAAACTAAGTGAAATAGGGATTTGCAGTTTTCAAATTTGAATTCAGGGGGTTGTTTTCTGTATGTATACTAAGTTTCAGAAATTTGAATTGGAAATTCCAACTTTAGGGCTCAAAATTTCTGAAACTAAGTAAGATAGGAACTTTTACGTTTCATATTTGATTTGCACATGCATCTTTGTATACATAAGCAAAGTTTTAAAATTGTTAAAATGTTGACAAATACTTTTCTATAGGATATTTGAACTTTACATATTATATGTATAGAAAAATGGTATTAATACAAACACAAAGTGCAGATACAGTTATTACATTTATAACTTTATTAACAAATCATTTCTTTTTTTTGCAGATGATCACGTTTTCGACGTTCCAGTGGTAAGAGACGCAGACATAGCGACTTGGAGAACCCTTTCGTGTGTCTACAGTATCCTGGGGCTTCTCTCCGGACCTGGTGGACATGATTTCGTTGTTGGATCAGGAAACCATCCCCTGCGGTATCGTGAAGTCGTGAACCGGTTCGCCTGATTTCCAGACTTCAAATCCTATGAAATATAAATGTGAGTTAAACTGTATATTCCACTAAACTTTGTCATGCGTTGTTATTTCACATTCTTATTTATTACTCCTACACGGTTAAAGGTAGCAACTTGCGCCATGAATTTGGAATCTACATAAAATTCTCTTTAATTTACGTTCAATTATAATTTTGAACTTTGATTGGTTTAAGAGTTACAGGGCGTTAAAATAAATGTATTTTCGTCAAATTTTCTTTGCACACTTTTGTTTCAAATTTTCATTTATCACTACTACAAGAATATAGATAGTAAATAGGGAAGTAAAAATTTATATTTTACATAAAATTCGTTATTGGCAGACACATTTGTTTTGTGTTTAACAATTTAGAAGATATGTAAATGTAATATCAAAGGTTCACACTTACCTATGGTGAATTTTCATAATACATCATCCGCTGTTATATCATCACTGTAATATATCATCATCGGCGATTTTCGCAGATCAGAATACACTTTGTAGTAAATATTACGTAATACTCCAATTAGAATAACTTGTATAACACTTGGTATTAGAAAAACAATACACCACACTTTTACGGACAATTATACATATTTTAATAAAAGGAAAGACTTTTTTTTAAATACATATACAGCAAAACGTGTAGTAAACTAACTCACGACACAATTTACTTTTGACTAAGGATTAAATAATGAACACTAACGGGAGGACAGAGACTTATGCAACATTTTAAATAATATCTAAAAAAATAAGAAGCAGAAATACCTACGTTGTATAAGTTAAAATGAATTTTGAATACTTAGATTTTTTGTAAATAATAATGTACATATGAACATTTAAATTTAATGCACTATTAACTTATTAAATTTAGATTTCTTTTATAAAATTTAAACAAATTGTAAATTATTTAAAGTTATTTAAATAATTTTTAAAAAGTTATAGGGTAAATCTAACATTTTAAAAATATATCGCGAACTATACGATGTAAATAGAGAACGATATCAATAAAAATTTCAAACTTTTTCGTTGCTATATGGCACTACACGATTATTCACACGCACACGATGTTCACTTCACCAAAGACTGAAAGGAACTGAAGTCTTTCTTCTAAAAACATAATATTAATATTATCACGTAATACCCCCTCTCTAATTAAGTGTTTATTTATGATATCTTTTGGACTTTGGCGCTCAAAATAAACAATGTTTATGTTTTTTTACAGGTTTTGCAAAGGGCCTAGTACACCCAGCAGTAGGATACGGTAACTACAACACTGGATGAAGATAATAAATGACTTTTTATGAGAATAAATGAATAAAAGAACAGTTTTTTTTACCTTTCCTATGTAATAACAAAAGAGACAGGGAAATATCCTAATTTTTACGGATTTTTCGAATTTTTCTATGCTATCTTTTAGTATTAAGTTCTTTAGGTACGAAAATAACCATCCGACAGGAGTCCGCCCTTTTATAAAGGGCTAAGGGCTTATTTGAGCCCTTAGGGAAAATTTGACCACGGATTTCATTTATGCAGATCCAAGTAGGTTTAACAACACTTGTCCGGATTTTCTAGCTCTTTTAGTTGAGGAATTAGCGTATGCCCTTCGCCACAAACTTGAAGGGCAAATATATTGTAAACCAAAGGGTTTTCATCAAATCTGTGCAAGCCAATGGAAAGCGGGGTTCGAATCCCCCCGATTCGCTATTTTCCGGCCCTTTAGCCCTATAAATTAACGAATTTAAGTGTTAGTCCCTTTAAAAAACTTTAAGGGCTCATATCTCGGAAACGGCTGGGTTTTCAGCGTTTTCCTTAAAACGCTGTTCCTTAGGGGAATTCGAATGAGTAATATGGGGTCAAACTACATTATACCAAAGTTTGAAGGGCGTAGGGCAACATTTTTTATAATAAGGGTTTTTGAAAATTTTCGAACATTTTTTGATTTTTTTTTTGTTTATACCAAAATTTTATTATTTATTTTTTAAGCACTATAAGCAATAAAATAACCATACGTAGAACTCTTTCTCATTCCTGTTCCCTAGATACTATGGTAAATTTTCGATTTAAAATGCGACACTTTTTAATTAAGAAATGCTTTATATCTCCTAAACTACAAAAGGTTGAAGGGCCGGACAAGGTTTTTTAGACTAATCACGACCCGTAGAACACGAATCACATTTAAAATATGAGAACTCTTTTCATTTCTGTTATCCGGATACCATCGAAAATTTTCGATTCAAAAACTGAGTAAATTTAGGTCATTGACCCCAAAAATTGGGTTAAGAAAAGTGTTGTAGCTCGTAAACTACAGAAGTTAGAAAGGCCGGACAGGGTTTTTTAGACTAATTACGACCCGTAGTACACGAATCCGGTCTAACATTTAAAATATGGGAACTCTTTTCATTCCTGTTATCCGGATACCATCAGAAATTTTCGACTCAAAAACTGAGTAAAATTGGGTTTAAAAAAAGTGTTATAGCTCCAAAACTATAAAAGCTAGAAAGGCCGGACATGGTTTTTTAGACTAATTACGACCCGTAGAACACGAATCCGGTCTCACATTTAAAATATGAGAACTCTTTTCATTCCTGTTATCCGGATACCATCGAAAATTTTCGATTCAAAAACTGAGTAAATTCAGGTCGTTGACCCCAAAAATTGGGTTAAGAAAAGTGTTGTAGCTCGTAAACTAGAGAAGTTAGAAGGGCCGGACAGGGTGTTTTAGACTAATTACGACCCGTAGAACATGAATCCGATCTTACATTTAAAATATGAGAACTCTTTTCATTCCTGTTATCCTGATACCATCAGAAATTTTCGACTCAAAAACTGAGTAAATTTAGGTCATTGACCCCAAAAATTGGGTTAAGAAAAGTGTTGTAGCTCGTAAACTACAGAAGTTAGAAAGGCCGGACAGGGTTTTTTAGACTAATTACGACCCGTAGTACACGAATCCGGTCTAACATTTAAAATATGGGAACTCTTTTCATTCCTGTTATCCGGATACCATCAGAAATTTTCGACTCAAAAACTGAGTAAAATTGGGTTTAAAAAAAGTGTTATAGCTCCAAAACTATAAAAGCTAGAAAGGCCGGACATGGTTTTTTAGACTAATTACGACCCGTAGAACACGAATCCGGTCTCACATTTAAAATATGAGAACTCTTTTCATTCCTGTTATCCGGATACCATCGAAAATTTTCGATTCAAAAACTGAGTAAATTCAGGTCGTTGACCCCAAAAATTGGGTTAAGAAAAGTGTTGTAGCTCGTAAACTAGAGAAGTTAGAAGGGCCGGACAGGGTGTTTTAGACTAATTACGACCCGTAGAACATGAATCCGATCTTACATTTAAAATATGAGAACTCTTTTCATTCCTGTTATCCTGATACCATCAGAAATTTTCGACTCAAAAACTGAGTAAATTTAGGTCATTGACCCCAAAAATTGGGTTAAGAAAAGTGTTGTAGCTCGTAAACTACAGAAGTTAGAAGGGCCGGACAGGGTTGTTTAGACTAATTACGACCCATAGAACACGAATCCGGTCTCACATTTAAAATATAAGAACTCTTTTCATTCCTGTTATCCTGATACCATCAGAAATTTTCGATTCAAAATCTGGGTAAAGTTAGGTTTAAAAAATATATTATATCTCAAAAACTATAAAAGCTAGAAGGGCCGGACAAGTTCTATTAAACTAATTACAATCCGTAGAACATGAATGAACATTAAAAATTTCTCATGTCTTATTTCCTTTATAAATGTTGCATAACTACATACTTCCCTGTCTCTTTGTTCTGGTATTTTCCCCTGAAATATATGACGGGTTGTTAAATAAAATTTGTATA
Source organism: Ophonus ardosiacus (assembly GCA_943142095.1). Taxonomy (NCBI): domain Eukaryota; kingdom Metazoa; phylum Arthropoda; class Insecta; order Coleoptera; family Carabidae; genus Ophonus; species Ophonus ardosiacus. The sequence goes on from OW964840.1 coordinate 14,321,561, forward strand.
TAATTTTTTTTGTATTTTATAAAAAAATATGCTTAGGGATGTTTAAATAATAGTGTGTATAAATTTTACTTGTATTTGTAATTGTTGTATTTCATGTAACTACCCTTAATGTACTTTATAAATAAATATAATTACCTTTGCCCTGAAAAATTAGAAATAGGGATGTTTAAATAATAGTTTGTATTAATTTTACTAGTATTTATTGTTTATTTGTATTTTACATTGTTGTATTTCATGTAACTACCCTTAATATACTATGTAAATAAATGATATACTTACCCTTATCCTGAAAAATTAGAAATAGGGATGTTTAAATAATAGTTTGTATAAATTTCACTTGTATTTATTGTTTATTTTTATTTTACAATGTTGTATTTCATGTAACTACCCTTAATATACTACGTAAATAAATGATATACTTACCCTTATCCTGAAAAATTAGAAATAGGGATGTTTAAATAATAGTTTGTATTAATTTTACTTGTATTTATTGTTTATTTGTATTTTACAATGTTGTATTTCATGTAACTACCCTTAATATACTATGTAAATAAATGATATACTTACCCTTGTCCTGAAAAATTAGAAATAGGGATGTTTAAATAATAGTATGTATAAATTTCACTTGTATTTATTGTTTATTTGTATTTTACATTGTTGTATTTCATGTAACTACCCTTAATGTACAATATATTATATAATAAGATATAAATTGTTTATTTTTTCACCCCTTTACTGCCCCTGCACGTATATAGTTCTTAAAAGGGCCGCTAGAGGGCAGCACCTATTGGTAAAAGATTCGCGCCTAAAATATAGGCAACCAGAAATACTACTCCACTTTGAACATACATACGTACATACATCATTTTAGTGTTATACCTAATGGGAATTTGACCCACTAAATATGGGACGTCTACTTTGGGAATTTGAGTTGGTAAATATGGGACGAAAATGCTCTAAAAAAGATGTATACCTATTGGGAATTTGACCGACTATATATGGGACGTGTACAATGGGAATTTTAGTTGTTAAAATGGTACGAAAATGCTCTAAAATAGTTGTATACCTATTGGGAATTTAACTCTATTTTTTTCGTCAAATTTAGTAATAGTAAACGTCCCATATTTAATTCGTTAAATTCCCATTAGGTATACTCCAAAATGATGTATGTACGTACGTATGTACACAAATGAAATTTTTTTGGGTTAAATTTACTCTAAGTTGAACCGTTTATCGACAGGTGCTGCACCCTGGTGGCCGTTTTAAAAACTACATACGTGTCGGGACTTAGAAAAAAAAATCAAATTTTCAACAATACAAATATATTTATATTATTAAAAATTACACAAGACTTTTTCTTAAAAATGAAAGTTTATTGCTTACAAAAGACTGTTTAACATTATAATAAAGTGTTATTAGATTTGTTGACAAATTTAGTAACAATTGTGAACAGAATTATAACACAAAAGAAACGTAAAAGACATTTGTGTTTAAAAATTCTATTCTGTTCATAGTTATTTCTTACTAAGTTTGTTAACAAATTTGGTGACAATCTTTTAACGTTGCCAAACAGGCTTTAGTTGTAAAATTGAACTGTTTGTTACCAAGTAAAATTATCATTATTCTGATTGTAAATATTATAAACTATTTTGAATCTTTATTTTGTAATAAAAGTAACTTCTGTTACAAAATAATTGGTATTTACAATCAAAATAATGATAATTTTACTCGGTAACAAACAATTCAATTTTACAACTAAAGCCTGTTTGGCAACGTTAAAAGATTGTCACCAAATTTGTTAACAAACTTAGTGAGAAATAACTATGAACAGAATTTTTAAACACAAATGTTCATAATTATTTCTTACTAAGTTTATTAACAAATTTGGTGACAATTTTTTAACGTTGCTAAACAGGCTTTAGTTGTAAAATTGAAATGTTTGTTACTGAGTAAAATTATCATTATTTTTATTGCAAATATTAATTATTTTGTACCTTTATTTTGTAATAGAAGTTACTTTTATTACAAAATAAAGATTCAAAATAGTTTATAATATTTACAATCAGAATAATGATAATTTTACTTGGTAACAAACAGTTCAATTTTACAACTAAAGCCTGTTTGGCAACGTTAAAAGATTGTCACCAAATTTGTTAACAAACTTAGTAAGAAATAACTATGAACAGAATAGAATTTTTAAACACAAATGTCTTTTACGTTTCTTTTGTGTTATAATTCTGTTCACAATTGTTACTAAATTTGTCAACAAATCTAATAACAAATTATGACAGTGTCAAACATGGTTTAGTTATAAAACTAAAACGTTTGTTACCGAATAAAATTATCATTATTATAGTTGTATTACTTGTTGTTAATTATTTTGCATCTTTATTCTGTGACTGAATAAAGATGCAGTAGAATTGAACACAAATAATATAACCATAATTTTATTTGGTAACAAACATTTCAGTTTTATAACTAATACGAAACTCTACACTAATATTATTTAAGTTTTAAGGTAAAATAATACTATATTAAGTAGAGTTTCGTTTACAATACTAATTTAACAGATTAAATCTTGGTGGTCCCTAAATAAGATTCCTTGTTCCCATTTTTAAAGGTACAAAGATTTCTTATTCAGTTGAAGACCGTTTCCGAAACTTTATATTATATTATATATTTTGTTACCACCCAAACCTCCCACTTACCAAAATATATAATATTTATTAATACAAAGCTTCGTTTACAATATTTAAAATCTAACTTTGCCCTGACCGCGTCTAAATACTTAATAATAATTACAATTTTTTACTAAAACTACCTACTTTACAACTAAAGGAACATGGGTATTAATTTAAAATAAACGCAATAAAAGTTTGTTTTATTGTACATACATTTTAAACAAATGAAGAAGAAGCCATGGTCTGCGTCTCCAATCGGCACTGCAATCTTGAAGATAGTGGCGGTGGGGAGTTTTTTTTTTAACTTTAAAACTATCTTAGAACTAAAAACGACACCCTTTATTTAATAAATAGTATATATAAGGGAAACACCGCCCTTAAATGCCAAACCCACGTTCCCTTATATATACCATTTATTAAATACAGTTCCGTGTACAATAATACTTATAATCTAACTTAAATTATTGTAGTTCCCCCCCAAATTAAATTAGTGAAGTGCGCAAAAAACCCTATCTTACGTTAAAAATCTATTTCAAAGAAAAACAAATCTAAAAAAGCCTATCTTACGTTAATAACGATTTCAAAGAAAAGCAAGTCTAAAAATGTCAAGTTACGTTAATTTTTCTCTCTCTCTCGAAAAGCAAAAACAACCCTTCCTACTTATATCTAAGCTATCTTATGTCTACGCGAACTATCTTATATCTAGATTAAACTAAGCTAAAGGCGTGTGAGAGAGAAAGAGTACGAGCTAAGCAAATGGTGAGAACGCCGTGACGTCGAACGCCGTTGTTGGTTCTCACGGAAGTTTACGAGGGGGTTAAGCCGACCCCACGCGATGCAAAGCATTTACGGCCTACAAACCGAACTAGGTAGAGAGCACGGTAGCAGTCACATGTAACTACCTAGGGTGCACGCCAACCTACCTAGCTACTCCCGGAGACATTCGCCCGCGCCTCTCGCGGATACCCTACACCGAACGCGGTTATTAACCCGTGTGCTCAACAAAGTTAATTCAAACAAAAACTTTACCTATTCGTTGCCATTACCATTAAATGATGATTAAGTTGCCTCCGGATGAGGAGAGCACATAAGGCCATAAGAAAGCTTTCTGTGTCAACTATGGATTAATGTCCCTAGAAACATTCACACAAGTGTGAAGCGATCCACCATAACAACAGGATTCACATGACGGTGCGTTGTACATATCAGTCCACTCAATTATGGCTATCGCGCACGAACCCTACCTACCCAGCCCCTCTGACCGTGTGAAGTTAATTGAATAAGGAACCCGAACACCCACATCAAAGTTTCGAATCTGTTACCTCCTTCCTGACTCACTCATCCATCCACCTGCAAGCATCCCCCGATACGTCCGTATTTTCTTTTCCCAAGCACTCTCCCTAGCTACCGACTGGGTAAGCCACGCGTACGGTTACCGCTGCAACCGTAGACGCACGATTTTAGGATGATCGCCACGGGATGCACTTCAAATTAATCAATTTATTTTTAATTTTTAAAGAAAACGCGTGTTTGCTCGACGGCGCGATGAGCCAAAGTTTAATTAAAACCTGAAAATACATTTCCAAGAACTTAAAACTATAGTATTCCTCACGTACGAATGGCATTGCGCAAGTTCAATTCGCTTTATAATCTGTGCTGACATAAAACTATCTTTTCCTGCATCAAGAAATGCACAAGCAATCATTATTGATACATCACGTGACACTAAAATGTTAAAACACACGTTAATGTATACGAACTATGTTCATTATTTCAAATTATTTCCTAAACAGAGTTACAACAGACGGTTGCCTTATGAACCGATTCTATAAACTGTGACAAAAAAAAAAAAACTACTTCAATTACGTGTCTAACAAGCTTACTCTTTATTGTGCGCAATGCCATTCTTACGTAAATAATACTAACACTTATAAAGCTACTATTATTTTAAATCTTCTAGATGTCCGATTCCTGAAAGACAAATGCTAATCAATTGTTCCCAGATATTAATTTTATTGATAAATAGTCGATATTTCAATTTCAAATTGTTTGGATATCATAAGGACATTTATTAAAGTTATATTTAATTTACTACAGTACTCAAAACTGAATTTGAGTTCTAGATAATATTTAGGCATATAGTCATATTCCTTTGACTATAAGTTCTCATGGTTGAGTATGAGAACAAAATAATAATAATGCATAGTCATATTCCCTAGACTATACGTTCTCATGGCTGAGTATGAGAACAAGATAATAATTAGGCATAGAATCATATTCCTTTGACTATAAGTCCTCATGGTTGAGTATGAGAACAAAATAATAGTAATGCATAGTCATATTCCCTAGACTATACGTTCTCATGGCTGAGTATGAGAACAAGATAATAATTAGGCATATAATCATATTCCTTTGACTATAAGTCCTCATGGTTGAGTATGAGAACAAAATAATAGTAATGCATAGTCATATTCCCTAGACTATACGTCCTCATGGCTGAGTATGAGAACAAGATAATAATTAGGCATATAATCATATTCCTTTGACTATAAGTCCTCATGGTTGAGTATGAGAACAAAATAATAGTAATGCATAGTCATATTCCCTAGACTATACGTTCTCATGGCTGAGTATGAGAACAAGATAATAATTACGCATATAATCATATTCCTTTGACTATAAGTCCTCATGGTTGAGAATGAGAACAAAATAATAATAATGCATAGTCATATTCCCTAGACTATACGTTCTCATGGCTGAGTATGAGAACAAGATAATAATTAGGCATAGAATCATATTCCTTTGACTATAAGTCCTCATGGTTGAGTATGAGAACGAAATAATAGTAATGCATAGTCATATTCCCTAGACTATACGTTCTCATGGCTGAGTATGAGAACAAGATAATAAATAGGCATAGAATCATATTCCTTTGACTGTAAGTTCTCATGGTTGATCATGAGTACAAGATAGTATTTTATAAACGTTACATCTACGAAAAAAATAAAGTTTTATACCAGTTCATCCATCGATGGCCGCCTACGTCGAAGATTTGTCTGGTACTCAGCTATCCTTAAAGTTGCAAACTAAAGAAGCTTTTGTAAAACTACTTCTGAATATCTGCAGTGTTGAAATCCATAGATCGAAAGTTGTATCCAAATTTGTCAAGTTTCTTGACGCATCAGACCAACAAAGGTCTTCCTATTAAATATTAATTATTAGTTTGTGGTATTCCTTAAACCATTTAAAAAACCGTTGGATACAATTTCGTATGGCAAACGAGTATTCATTACGCAAGACACTTGTACAATGCGATAATTTATCCAACAGATTTAAATGGTTACAAATATATTTGAAATTTTCTTTAATTTGACATTTCGAAAGCACATTTCATAAAAAATAGTACAGAGAAGGCCACCCAGTTACTACATTCAAACAACGTAAGATAAACATTCATATATTAACATTTTATACATCATTTCACGTAAGAAAATAGTGATGAGAAGATAGATGCAAGTTTGATCTTCTCTATGCACTATTATAATGACAACAGAAATATAAAATAATAAATAATAGTATTAGCCAATAACTAGAATTGAACTAGTTAATTTTTTATTCTAATATTCAACTCGTAGAGACTTTAAAGCATTGTTGCATTACCAACAATATTAGCTGTTCCAACAAAAAATATTGACAACAGAAATATAAAATAATAAGTATTGACCAATAACTAGATTTGAACTAGTTAATTTTTCATTCTACGATTCGACTCGTTGACTTTAAAGTATTGTTGCGTTAACAACAATATTAGCTGCTCCAACAAAAAATATTGACAACAGAAATATAAAATAATAGTATTGTCCAATAACTAGATTTGAACTAGTTAATTTTTTATTCTACGATTCGACTCGTTGACTTTAAAGTATTGTTGCGTTAACAACAATATTAGCTGTTCCAACAAAAAATATTGACAACAGAAATATAAAATAATAGTATTGTCCAATAACTAGATTTGAACTAGTTAATTTTTCATTCTACGATTCGACTCGTTGACTTTAAAGTATTGTTGCGTTAACAACAATATTAGCTATTCCAACAAAAAATAATGACAACAGAAATATAAAATAATAGTATTGTCCAATAACTAGATTTGAACTAGTTAATTTTTTATTCTACGATTCGACTCGTAGACTTTAAAGTATTGTTGCGTTAACAACAATATTAGCTGTTCCAACAAAAAATATTGACAACAGAAATATAAAATAAAAGATAAATATAAATATCCACTTACATTTGGTGATTTCTTGCTGTCTGAACCGCTAGGATTATATTCTCTGTTCTTTTAAATTTGTATCTGAACATTCTAAACCGATAGGATTCTGTTCTCTGCTCTTTTAAATTTATATCTCGACTCTGGATATTATTTCAAATGGTTTGGAACACTGCAGATTCGATGATTTCTTCTGAAAAGAAAATAATTCATTGTAATATACAATAAAATTATCAATTCGTTTGACATTAGTTTACTTGAGAAAGAATATTGACAGATAAAAATAATTTATAGTTGAAATATTGTTTAAATTTACTATTATTGATAATTTGCAACAATATGAAACCCCAAATATATGCACTTTAAATGAATAAAATTACACTTACAAATCAAGTGCATCTTTTGCTCATTTTAACCTTCAAACTTTGCTATATATTTAGTCATAAATACGAATGGATACATCACTGAAAAACTTTACTAATCGATTTTAGGTAAATAGATGAACAAATTCACAAATTTTCAGAATAATCACTGAAGTAATGCAACTTTTATGGATCAAAGTACGTAGACAAAAAGAAAACAAACAACGTGTACAAAATGGCGATTGTAGAAAGTTGTTGTACTATCCAACCTACATAACATTAACTCTGATATCAGCGCCAAAATGTTCGAACTAAACACCGACAGATTAATAATAAATTCCAATTAAGGGAAAATGATACTTTTCATTTAAGCGCGTCAATGTATCTTTTACTAGTTTATTAGTTATAGGCCGGCAAAGCGAAAAAACCATCAGAGGTTTCTAATCAAAATAAAAATTTCTATTTTGGAAACTAGGGCCTAGGGAATTTTTTAATTATTTTTCCCGTAATCAACATGTCTGAATTAAGGGAAAATGATACTTTTCATTTAAATACAGGGTGATCTGATTTTTACTCGGATAGTGACTATTTGAAGTTACCATTTTTTTATTATTTGCTTTGTCTAACTGTACCAGAGGGGTACGACAATTGAAAGTTTCAACACATATGTACAAAAGTTCATAGAATTGAATGGCGCAAAGCGCGTCAACGTATCTTTTACCGTTCATTAGTTATAGGCCGGCAAAGCGAAAAAATCATCAGAGGTTTCTAATCAAAATAAAAATTTCTATTTTGAAAACTAAGGCCTAGGGAATTTTTTAGTTATTTTACCCGTAATCAACATGTCTGAATTAAGGGAAAATGATACTTTTCATTTAAATACAGGGTGATCTGATTTTTACTCGGATAGTGACTATTTGAAGTTACCATTTTTTTATTATTTGCTTTGTCTAACTGTACCAGAGGGGTACGACAATTGAAAGTTTCAACACATATGTACAAAAGTTCATAGAATCGAATGGCGCAAAGCGCGTCAACGTATCTTTTACCGTTCATTAGTTATAGGCCGGCAAAGCGAAAAAATCATCAGAGGTTTCTAATGAAAATAAAAATTTCTATTTTGAAAACTAAGGCCTAGGGAATTTTTTAGTTATTTTTCCCGTAATCAACATGTCTGAATTAAGGGAAAATGATACTTTTCATTTAAATACAGGGTGATCTGATTTTTACTCGGATAGTGACTATTTGAAGTTACCATTTTTTTATTATTTGCTTTGTCTAACTGTACCAGAGGGGTACGACAATTGAAAGTTTCAACACATATGTACAAAAGTTCATAGAATCGAATGGCGCAAAGCGCGTCAACGTATCTTTTACCGTTCATTAGTTATAGGCCGGCAAAGGGAAAAAATCATCAGAGGTTTCTAATCAAAATAAAAATTTCTATTTTGAAAACTAAAGCCTAGGGAATTTTTTAGTTATTTTTCCCGTAATCAACATGTCTGAATTAAGGGAAAATGATACTTTTCATTTAAATACAGGGTGATCTGATTTTTACTCGGATAGTGACTATTTGAAGTTACCATTTTTTTATTATTTGCTTTGTCTAACTGTACCAGAGGGGTACGACAATTGAAAGTTTCAACACATATGTACAAAAGTTCATAGAATCGAATGGCGCAAAGCGCGTCAACGTATCTTTTACCGTTCATTAGTTATAGGCCGGCAAAGCGAAAAAATCATCAGAGGTTTCTAATCAAAATAAAAATTTCTATTTTGAAAACTAAGGCCTAGGGAATTTTTTAGTTATTTTTCCCGTGATCAACATGTCTGAATTAAGGGAAAATGATACTTTTCAATTAAATACAGGGTGATCTGATTTTACTCGGATAGTGACTATTTGAAGTTACCATTTTTTTATTATTTGCTTTGTCTAACTGTACCAGAGGGGTACGACAATTGAAAGTTTCAACACATATGTACAAAAGTTCAGAGAATCGAATCACGCAAAGCGCGTCAACGTATCTTTTACCTTTCATTAGTTATAGGCCGGCAAAGCGAAAAAATCATCAGAGGTTTCTAATCAAAATAAAAATTTCTATTTTGAAAACTAAGGCCTAGGGAATTTTTTAGTTATTTTTCCCGTGATCAACATGTCTGAATTAAGGGAAAATGATACTTTTCAATTAAATACAGGGTGATCTGATTTTACTCGGATAGTGACTATTTGAAGTTACCATTTTTTTATTATTTGCTTTGTCTAACTGTACCAGAGGGGTACGACAATTGAAAGTTTCAACACATATGTACAAAAGTTCAGAGAATCGAATCACGCAAAGCGCGTCAACGTATCTTTTACCTTTCATTAGTTATAGGCCGGCAAAGCGAAAAAATCATCAGAGGTTTCTAATCAAAATAAAAATTTCTATTTTGAAAACTAAGGCCTAGGGAATTTTTTAATTATTTTTCCCTTAATCAACATGTCTGAATTAAGGGAAAATGATACTTTTCATTTAAATACAGGGTGATCTGATTTTTACTCGGATAGTGACTATTTGAAGTTACCATTTTTTTATTATTTGCTTTGTCTAACTGTACCAGAGGGGTCCGACAATTGAAAGTTTCAACACATATGTACAAAAGTTCATAGAATCGAATGGCGCAAAGCGCGTCAACGTATCTTTTACCGTTCATTAGTTATAGGCCGGCAAAGCGAAAAAATCATCAGAGGTTTCTAATCAAAATAAAAATTTCTATTTTGAAAACTAAGGCCTAGGGAATTTTTTAATTATTTTACCCTTAATCAACATGTCTGAATTAAGGGAAAATGATACTTTTCATTTAAATACAGGGTGATCTGATTTTTACTCGGATAGTGACTATTTGAAGTTACCATTATTTTATTATTTGCTTTGTCTAACTGTACCAGAGGGGTACGACAATTGAAAGTTTCAACAGATTTGTAAAAAGATCATAGAATCGAATGGCGCAAATCGCGTCAACGTATCTTTTACCGTTCATTAGTTATAGGCCGGCAAAGCGAAAAATTCATCAGGGGTTTCTAATCAAAATAAAAATTTCTATTTTGAAAACTAAGGCCTAGGGAATTTTTTAATTATTTTTCCCTTAATCAACATGTCTGAATTAAGGGAAAATGATACTTTTCATTTAAATACAGGGTGATCTGATTTTACTCGGATAGTGACTATTTGAAGTTACCATTTTTTATTATTTGCTTTGTCTAACTGTACCAGAGGGGTACGACAATTGAAAGTTTCAACACATATGTACAAATGTTCATAGAATCGAATGGCGCAAAGCGCGTCTAAGTATATTTTACTGTTCATTAGTTATAGGCCGGCAAAGCGAAAAAATCATCAGAGGTTTCTAATCAAAATAAAAATTTCTATTTTGAAAACTAAGGACTAGGGAATTTTTTAGTTATTTTTCTCGTAATCAACATGTCTGAATTAAGGGAAAATGATACTTTTCATTTAAATACAGGGTGATCTGATTTTTACTCGGATAGTGACAATTTGAAGTTACCATTTTTTTATTATTTGCTTTGTCTAACTGTACCAGAGGGGTACGACAATTGAAAGTTTCAACACATATGTACAAAAGTTCATAGAATCGAATGGCGCAAAGCGCGTCAACGTATCTTTTACCGTTCATTAGTTATAGGCCGGCAAAGCGAAAAAATCATCAGAGGTTTCTAATCAAAATAAAAATTTTTATTTCTAAAACTAAGGCCTAGGGATTTTTTAAATTATTTTTCCCGTAATCAACATGTTTGAATTAAGGGAAAATGATACTTTTCATTTAAATACAGAGTGATCTGATTTTTACTCGGATAGTGACTATTTGAAGTTACCATTTTTTTATTATTTGCTTTGTCCAACTGTACCAGAGGGGTACGACAATTGAAAGTTTCAACACATATGTACAAAAGTTCATAGAATCGAATAGCGCAAAGCGCGTCAACGTATCTTTTACCGTTCATTAGTTATAGGCCGGCAAAGCGAAAAAATCATCAGAGGTTTCTAATCAAAATAAAAATTTCTATTTTGAAAACTAAGGCCTAGGGAATTTTTTAGTTATTTTTCCCGTAATCAACATGTATGAATTAAGGGAAAATGTTTTTTTTCATTTAAATACAGGGTGATCTGATTTTTACTCTGATAGTGACTATTTGAAGTTACCATTTTTTTATTATTTGCTTTGTCTAACTGTACCAGAGGGGTACGACAATTGAAAGTTTCAACACATATGTACAAAAGTTCATAGAATCGAATGGCGCAAAGCGCGTCAACGTATCTTTTACCGTTCATTAGTTATAGGCCGGCAAAGCGAAAAAATCATCAGAGGTTTCTAATCAAAATAAAAATTTCTATTTTGAAAACTAAGGCCTAGGGAATTTTTTAATTATTTTTCCCGTAATCAACATGTCTGAATTAAGGGAAAATGATACTTTTCATTTAAATACAGAGTGATAGGATTTTTACTCGGATAGTGACTATTTGAAGTTACCATTTTTTTATTATTTGCTTTGTCTAACTGTACCAGAGGGGTACGACAATTGAAAGTTTCAACACATATGTACAAAAGTTCATAGTATCGAATGGCGCAAAGCGCGTGACTGTATCTTTTACCGTTCTTTAGTTATAGGCCGGCAAAGCGAAAAGAGCATCAGAGGTTTCTAATCAAAATAAAAATTTCTATTTTGGATACTAAGGCCTGGGGAATTTTTTAATCATTTTTCCCGTAATCAACATGTCTGAATTAAGGGAAAATGATACTTTACAATTAAATACAGGGTGATCGGATTTATACTCGGATAGTGATTATTTGAAGTTACCATTTTTTTATTATTTGCTTTGTCTAACTGTACCAGAGGGGTACGACAATTGAAAGTTTCAACACATATGTACAAAAGTTCATAGAATCGAATGGCGCAAAGCGCGTCACTGTATCTGTTACCGTTCATTAGTTATAGGCCGGCAAAGCGAAAAAACCATCAGAGGTTTCTAATCAAAATAAAAATTTCTATTTTGGATACTAAGGCCTAGGGAATTTTTTATTCATTTTTCCCGTAATCAACATGTCTGAATTAAGGGAAAATGATACTTTACAATTAAATACAGGGTGATCGGATTTTTACTCGGATAGTGACTACTTGAAGTTACCATTTTTTTTATTATTTGCTTTGTCTAACTGTACCAGAGGGGTACGACAATTGAAAGTTTCAACACATATGTACAAAAGTTCATAGAATCGAATGGCGCAAAGCGCGTCACCGTATCTGTTACCGTTCATTAGTTATAGGCCGGCAAAGCGAAAAAACCATCAGAGGTTTCTAATCAAAATAAAAATTTCTATTTTGGATACTAAGGCCTAGGGATTTTTTTTTTTCATTTTTCACGTAATCAACATGTCTGATTTAAGGGAAAATGATACTTTACAATTAAATACAGGTGATCGGATTTTTACTCGGTTAGTGACTATTTGAAGTTACCATTTTTTTATTATTTGCTTTGTCTAACTGTACCAGAGGGGTACGACAATTGAAAGTTTCAACACATATGTACAAAAGTTCATAGAATCGAATGGCGCAAAGCGCGTCACTGTATCTTTTACCGTTCATTAGTTATAGGCCGGCAAAGCGAAAAAACCATCAGAGGTTTCTAATCAAAATAAAAATTTCTATTATGGATACCAAGGCCTAGGGAATTTTTTATTCATTTATCCCGTAATCAACATGTCTGAATTAAGGGAAAATGATACTTTACAATTAAATACAGGGTGATCGGATTTTTACTCGGATAGTGACTATTTGAAGTTACCATTTTTTTATTATTTGCTTTGTCTAACTGTACCAGAGGGGTACGACAATTGAAAGTTTCAACACATATGTACAAAAGTTCATGGAATCGAATGGCGCAAAGCGCGTCAATGTATCTTTTACCGTTCATTAGTTATAGGCCGGCAAAGCGAAAAAACCATCAGAGGTTTCTAATCAAAATAAAAATTTCTATTTTGGATACTAAGGCCTAGGGAATTTTTTATTCATTTTTCCCGTAATCAACATTTCTGAATTAAGGGAAAATGATATTTTACAATTAAATACAGGGTGATCGGATTTTTATTCGGATAGTGACTATTTGAAGTTACCATTTTTTTATTATTTGCTTTGTCTAACTGTACCAGAGGGATACGACAATTGAAAGTTTCAATACATATGTACAAAAGTTCATAGAATCCAAAATGCGCAAAGCGCGTCAACGTATCTTTTACCGTTCATTAGTTATAGGCCGGCAAAGCGAAAAAATCATCAGAGGTTTTTAATCAAAATAAAAATTTCTATTTTGAAAACTAAGGCCTAGGGAATTTTTTAGTTATTTTTCTCGTAATCAACATGTCTGAATTAAGGGAAAATGATACTTTTCATTTAAATACAGGGTGATCTGATTTTTACTCGGATAGTGACTATTTGAAGTTACCATTTTTTTATTATTTGCTTTGTCTAACTGTACCAGAGGGGTACGACAATTGAAAGTTTCAACACATATGTACAAAAGTTCATAGAATCCAAAATGCGCAAAGCGCGTCAACGTATCTTTTACCGTTCATTAGTTATAGGCCGGCAAAGCGAAAAAATCATCAGAGGTTTTTAATCAAAATAAAAATTTCTATTTTGAAAACTAAGGCCTAGGGAATTTTTTAATTATTTTTCCCGTAATCAACATGTCTGAATTATGGGAAAATGATACTTTTCATTTAAATACAGGGTGATCTGATTTTTAATCGGATAGTGACTATTTGAAGTTACCATTTTTTTATTATTTGCTTTGTCTAACTGTACCAGAGGGGTACGATAATTGAAAGTTTCAACACATATGTACAAAAGTTCTGAGAATCGAATGGCGCAAAGCGCGTCAACGTATCTTTTACCGTTCATTAGTTATAGGCCGGCAAAGCGAAAAAATCATCAGAGGTTTCTAATCAAAATAAAAATTTCTATTTTGAAAACTAACGCCTAGGGAATTTTTTAGTTATTTTTCCCGTAATCAACATGTCTGAATTAAGGGAAAATGATACTTTTCATTTAAATACAGGGTGATCTGATTTTTACTCGGATAGTGACTATTTGAAGTTACCATTTTTTTATTATTTGCTTTGTCTAACTGTACCAGAGGGGTACGACAATTGAAAGTTTCAACACATATGTACAAAAGTTCATAGAATCGAATGGCGCAAAGCGCGTCAACGTAACTTTTACCGTTCATTAGTTATAGGCCGGCAAAGCGAAAAAATCATCAGAAGTTTCTAATCAAAATAAAAATTTCTATTTTGAAAACTAAGGCCTAGGGAATTTTTTAATTATTTTTCCCGTAATCAACATGTCTGAATTAAGGGAAAATGATACTTTTCATTTAAATACAGGGTGATTTGATTTTTACTCGGATAGTGACTATTTGAAGTTACCATTTATTTATTATTTGCTTTGTCTAACTGTACCAGAGGGGTACGACAATTGAAAGTTTCAACACATATGTACAAAAGTTCATAGAATCGAATGGCGCAAAGCGCGTCAACGTATCTTTTAACGTTCATTAGTTATAGGCCGGCAAAGCGAAAAAATCATCAGAGGTTTCTAATCAAAACAAAAATTTCTATTTTGAAAACTAAGGCCTAGGGAATTTTTTAGTTATTTTTCCCGTAATCAACATGTCTGAATTAAGGGAAAATGATACTTTTCATTTATATACAGGGTGATCTGATTTTTACTCGGATAGTGACTATTTGAAGTTACCATTTTTTATTAT
This sequence comes from Ophonus ardosiacus, assembly GCA_943142095.1. Classification (NCBI taxonomy): domain Eukaryota; kingdom Metazoa; phylum Arthropoda; class Insecta; order Coleoptera; family Carabidae; genus Ophonus; species Ophonus ardosiacus. Next base: position 14,336,700 of record OW964840.1, read on the forward strand.
TTGCTTTGTCTAACTGTACCAGAGGGGTACGACAATTGAAAGTTTCAACACATATGTACAAAAGTTCATAGAATCGAATGGCGCAAAGCGCGTCAACGTATCTTTTACTGTTCATTAGTTATAGGCCGGCAAAGCGAAAAAATCATCAGAGGTTTCTAATCAAAATAAAAATTTCTATTTTGAAAACTAAGGCCTAGGGAATTTTTTAGTTATTTTTCTCGTAATCAACATGTCTGAATTAAGGAAAAATGATACTTTTCATTTAAATACAGGGTGATCTGATTTTTACTCGGATAGTGACTATTTGAAGTTACCATTTTTTTATTATTTGCTTTGTCTAACTGTACCAGAGGGGTACGACAATTGAAAGTTTCAACACATATGTACAAAAGTTCATGGAATCGAATGGCGCAAAGCGCGTCAATGTATCTTTTACCGTTCATTAGTTATAGGCCGGCAAAGCGAAAAAACCATCAGAGGTTTCTAATCAAAATAAAAATTTCTATTTTGGATACTAAGGCCTAGGGAATTTTTTATTCATTTTTCCCGTAATCAACATTTCTGAATTAAGGGAAAATGATATTTTACAATTAAATACAGGGTGATCGGATTTTTATTCGGATAGTGACTATTTGAAGTTACCATTTTTTTATTATTTGCTTTGTCTAACTGTACCAGAGGGATACGACAATTGAAAGTTTCAATACATATGTACAAAAGTTCATAGAATCGAATGGCGCAAAGCGCGTCACTGTATCTTTTACCGTTCATTAGTTATAGGCCGGCAAAGCGAAAAAATCATCAGAGGTTTCTAATCAAAATAAAAATTTCTATTTTGAAAACTAAGGCCTAGGGAATTTTTTAGTTATTTTTCTCGTAATCAACATGTCTGAATTAAGGGAAAATGATACTTTTCATTTAAATACAGGGTGATCTGATTTTTACTCGGATAGTGACTATTTGAAGTTACCATTTTTTTATTATTTGCTTTGTCTAACTGTACCAGAGGGGTACGACAATTGAAAGTTTCAACACATATGTACAAAAGTTCATAGAATCCAAAATGCGCAAAGCGCGTCAACGTATCTTTTACCGTTCATTAGTTATAGGCCGGCAAAGCGAAAAAATCATCAGAGGTTTTTAATCAAAATAAAAATTTCTATTTTGAAAACTAAGGCCTAGGGAATTTTTTAATTATTTTTCCCGTAATCAACATGTCTGAATTATGGGAAAATGATACTTTTCATTTAAATACAGGGTGATCTGATTTTTAATCGGATAGTGACTATTTGAAGTTACCATTTTTTTATTATTTGCTTTGTCTAACTGTACCAGAGGGGTACGACAATTGAAAGTTTCAACACATATGTACAAAAGTTCTGAGAATCGAATGGCGCAAAGCACGTCAACGTATCTTTTACCGTTCATTAGTTATAGGCCGGCAAAGCGAAAAAATCATCAGAGGTTTCTAATCAAAATAAAAATTTCTATTTTGAAAACTAACGCCTAGGGAATTTTTTAGTTATTTTTCCCGTAATCAACATGTCTGAATTAAGGGAAAATGATACTTTTCATTTAAATACAGGGTGATCTGATTTTTACTCGGATAGTGACTATTTGAAGTTACCATTTTTTTATTATTTGCTTTGTCTAACTGTACCAGAGGGGTACGACAATTGAAAGTTTCAACACATATGTACAAAAGTTCATAGAATCGAATGGCGCAAAGCGCGTCAACGTAACTTTTACCGTTCATTAGTTATAGGCCGGCAAAGCGAAAAAATCATCAGAAGTTTCTAATCAAAATAAAAATTTCTATTTTGAAAACTAAGGCCTAGGGAATTTTTTAATTATTTTTCCCGTAATCAACATGTCTGAATTAAGGGAAAATGATACTTTTCATTTAAATACAGGGTGATTTGATTTTTACTCGGATAGTGACTATTTGAAGTTACCATTTATTTATTATTTGCTTTGTCTAACTGTACCAGAGGGGTACGACAATTGAAAGTTTCAACACATATGTACAAAAGTTCATAGAATCGAATGGCGCAAAGCGCGTCAACGTATCTTTTAACGTTCATTAGTTATAGGCCGGCAAAGCGAAAAAATCATCAGAGGTTTCTAATCAAAACAAAAATTTCTATTTTGAAAACTAAGGCCTAGGGAATTTTTTAGTTATTTTTCCCGTAATCAACATGTCTGAATTAAGGGTAAATGATACTTTTCATTTATATACAGGGTGATCTGATTTTTACTCGGATAGTGACTATTTGAAGTTACCATTTTTTATTATTTGCTTTGTCTAACTGTACCAGAGGGGTACGACAATTGAAAGTTTCAACACATATGTACAAAAGTTCATAGAATCGAATGGCGCAAAGCGCGTCAACGTATCTTTTACTGTTCATTAGTTATAGGCCGGCAAAGCGAAAAAATCATCAGAGGTTTCTAATCAAAATAAAAATTTCTATTTTGAAAACTAAGGCCTAGGGAATTTTTTAGTTATTTTTCTCGTAATCAACATGTCTGAATTAAGGAAAAATGATACTTTTCATTTAAATACAGGGTGATCTGATTTTTACTCGGATAGTGACTATTTGAAGTTACCATTTTTTTATTATTTGCTTTGTCTAACTGTACCAGAGGGGTACGACAATTGAAAGTTTCAACACATATGTACAAAAGTTCATGGAATCGAATGGCGCAAAGCGCGTCAATGTATCTTTTACCGTTCATTAGTTATAGGCCGGCAAAGCGAAAAAACCATCAGAGGTTTCTAATCAAAATAAAAATTTCTATTTTGGATACTAAGGCCTAGGGAATTTTTTATTCATTTTTCCCGTAATCAACATTTCTGAATTAAGGGAAAATGATATTTTACAATTAAATACAGGGTGATCGGATTTTTATTCGGATAGTGACTATTTGAAGTTACCATTTTTTTATTATTTGCTTTGTCTAACTGTACCAGAGGGATACGACAATTGAAAGTTTCAATACATATGTACAAAAGTTCATAGAATCGAATGGCGCAAAGCGCGTCACTGTATCTTTTACCGTTCATTAGTTATAGGCCGGCAAAGCGAAAAAATCATCAGAGGTTTCTAATCAAAATAAAAATTTCTATTTTGAAAACTAAGGCCTAGGGAATTTTTTAGTTATTTTTCTCGTAATCAACATGTCTGAATTAAGGGAAAATGATACTTTTCATTTAAATACAGGCTGATCTGATTTTTACTCGGATAGTGACTATTTGAAGTTACCATTTTTTTATTATTTGCTTTGTCTAACTGTACCAGAGGGGTACGACAATTGAAAGTTTCAACACATATGTACAAAAGTTCATAGAATCCAAAATGCGCAAAGCGCGTCAACGTATCTTTTACCGTTCATTAGTTATAGGCCGGCAAAGCGAAAAAATCATCAGAGGTTTTTAATCAAAATAAAAATTTCTATTTTGAAAACTAAGGCCTAGGGAATTTTTTAATTATTTTTCCCGTAATCAACATGTCTGAATTATGGGAAAATGATACTTTTCATTTAAATACAGGGTGATCTGATTTTTAATCGGATAGTGACTATTTGAAGTTACCATTTTTTTATTATTTGCTTTGTCTAACTGTACCAGAGGGGTACGACAATTGAAAGTTTCAACACATATGTACAAAAGTTCTGAGAATCGAATGGCGCAAAGCGCGTCAACGTATCTTTTACCGTTCATTAGTTATAGGCCGGCAAAGCGAAAAAATCATCAGAGGTTTCTAATCAAAATAAAAATTTCTATTTTGAAAACTAACGCCTAGGGAATTTTTTAGTTATTTTTCCCGTAATCAACATGTCTGAATTAAGGGAAAATGATACTTTTCATTTAAATACAGGGTGATCTGATTTTTACTCGGATAGTGACTATTTGAAGTTACCATTTTTTTATTATTTGCTTTGTCTAACTGTACCAGAGGGGTACGACAATTGAAAGTTTCAACACATATGTACAAAAGTTCATAGAATCGAATGGCGCAAAGCGCGTCAACGTAACTTTTACCGTTCATTAGTTATAGGCCGGCAAAGCGAAAAAATCATCAGAAGTTTCTAATCAAAATAAAAATTTCTATTTTGAAAACTAAGGCCTAGGGAATTTTTTAATTATTTTTCCCGTAATCAACATGTCTGAATTAAGGGAAAATGATACTTTTCATTTAAATACAGGGTGATTTGATTTTTACTCGGATAGTGACTATTTGAAGTTACCATTTATTTATTATTTGCTTTGTTTAACTGTACCAGAGGGGTACGACAATTGAAAGTTTCAACACATATGTACAAAAGTTCATAGAATCGAATGGCGCAAAGCGCGTCAACGTATCTTTTAACGTTCATTAGTTATAGGCCGGCAAAGCGAAAAAATCATCAGAGGTTTCTAATCAAAACAAAAATTTCTATTTTGAAAACTAAGGCCTAGGGAATTTTTTAGTTATTTTTCCCGTAATCAACATGTCTGAATTAAGGGAAAATGATACTTTTCATTTATATACAGGGTGATCTGATTTTTACTCGGATAGTGACTATTTGAAGTTACCATTTTTTATTATTTGCTTTGTCTAACTGTACCAGAGGGGTACGACAATTGAAAGTTTCAACACATATGTACAAAAGTTCATAGAATCGAATGGCGCAAAGCGCGTCAACGTATCTTTTACTGTTCATTAGTTATAGGCCGGCAAAGCGAAAAAATCATCAGAGGTTTGTAATCAAAATAAAAATTTCTATTTTGAAAACTAAGGCCTAGGGAATTTTTTAGTTATTTTTCTCGTAATCAACATGTCTGAATTAAGGAAAAATGATACTTTTCATTTAAATACAGGGTGATCTGATTTTTACTCGGATAGTGACTATTTGAAGTTACCATTTTTTTATTATTTGCTTTGTCTAACTGTACCAGAGGGGTACGACAATTGAAAGTTTCAACACATATGTACAAAAGTTCTGAGAATCGAATGGCGCAAAGCGCGTCAACGTATCTTTTACCGTTCATTAGTTATAGGCCGGCAAAGCGAAAAAATCATCAGAGGTTTCTAATCAAAATAAAAATTTCTATTTTGAAAACTAAGGCCTAGGGAATTTTTTAATTATTTTTCCCGTAATCAACATGTCTGAATTAAGGGAAAATGATACTTTTCATTTAAATACAGGGTGATTTGATTTTTACTCGGATAGTGACTATTTGAAGTTACCATTTATTTATTATTTGCTTTGTCTAACTGTACCAGAGGGGTACGACAATTGAAAGTTTCAACACATATGTACAAAAGTTCATAGAATCGAATGGCGCAAAGCGCGTCAACGTATCTTTTACTGTTCATTAGTTATAGGCCGGCAAAGCGAAAAAATCATCAGAGGTTTCTAATCAAAATAAAAATTTCTATTTTGAAAACTAAGGCCTAGGGAATTTTTTAGTTATTTTTCTCGTAATCAACATGTCTGAATTAAGGGAAAATGATACTTTTCATTTAAATACAGGGTGATCTGATTTTTACTCGGATAGTGACTATTTGAAGTTACCATTTTTTTATTATTTGCTTTGTCTAACTGTACCAGAGGGGTACGACAATTGAAAGTTTCAACACATATGTACAAAAGTTCATAGAATCGAATGGCGCAAAGCGCGTCAACGTAACTTTTACCGTTCATTAGTTATAGGCCGGCAAAGCGAAAAAATCATCAGAAGTTTCTAATCAAAATAAAAATTTCTATTTTGAAAACTAAGGCCTAGGGAATTTTTTAATTATTTTTCCCGTAATCAACATGTCTGAATTAAGGGAAAATGATACTTTTCATTTAAATACAGGGTGATTTGATTTTTACTCGGATAGTGACTATTTGAAGTTACCATTTATTTATTATTTGCTTTGTTTAACTGTACCAGAGGGGTACGACAATTGAAAGTTTCAACACATATGTACAAAAGTTCATAGAATCGAATGGCGCAAAGCGCGTCAACGTATCTTTTAACGTTCATTAGTTATAGGCCGGCAAAGCGAAAAAATCATCAGAGGTTTCTAATCAAAACAAAAATTTCTATTTTGAAAACTAAGGCCTAGGGAATTTTTTAGTTATTTTTCCCGTAATCAACATGTCTGAATTAAGGGAAAATGATACTTTTCATTTATATACAGGGTGATCTGATTTTTACTCGGATAGTGACTATTTGAAGTTACCATTTTTTATTATTTGCTTTGTCTAACTGTACCAGAGGGGTACGACAATTGAAAGTTTCAACACATATGTACAAAAGTTCATAGAATCGAATGGCGCAAAGCGCGTCAACGTATCTTTTACTGTTCATTAGTTATAGGCCGGCAGAGCGAAAAAATCATCAGAGGTTTCTAATCAAAATAAAAATTTCTATTTTGAAAACTAAGGCCTAGGGAATTTTTTAGTTATTTTTCTCGTAATCAACATGTCTGAATTAAGGAAAAATGATACTTTTCATTTAAATACAGGGTGATCTGATTTTTACTCGGATAGTGACTATTTGAAGTTACCATTTTTTTATTATTTGCTTTGTCTAACTGTACCAGAGGGGTACGACAATTGACAGTTTCAACACATATGTACAAAAGTTCTGAGAATCGAATGGCGCAAAGCGCGTCAACGTATCTTTTACCGTTCATTAGTTATAGGCCGGCAAAGCGAAAAAATCATCAGAGGTTTCTAATCAAAATAAAAATTTCTATTTTGAAAACTAAGGCCTAGGGAATTTTTTAATTATTTTTCCCGTAATCAACATGTCTGAATTAAGGGAAAATGATACTTTTCATTTAAATACAGGGTGATTTGATTTTTACTCGGATAGTGACTATTTGAAGTTACCATTTATTTATTATTTGCTTTGTCTAACTGTACCAGAGGGGTACGACAATTGAAAGTTTCAACACATATGTACAAAAGTTCATAGAATCGAATGGCGCAAAGCGCGTCAACGTATCTTTTACTGTTCATTAGTTATAGGCCGGCAAAGCGAAAAAATCATCAGAGGTTTCTAATCAAAATAAAAATTTCTATTTTGAAAACTAAGGCCTAGGGAATTTTTTAGTTATTTTTCTCGTAATCAACATGTCTGAATTAAGGGAAAATGATACTTTTCATTTAAATACAGGGTGATCTGATTTTTACTCGGATAGTGACTATTTGAAGTTACCATTTTTTTATTATTTGCTTTGTCTAACTGTACCAGAGGGGTACGACAATTGAAAGTTTCAACACATATGTCAAAAGTTCATAGAATCGAATGGCGCAAAGCGCGTCAACGTAACTTTTACCGTTCATTAGTTATAGGCCGGCAAAGCGAAAAAATCATCAGAAGTTTCAAATCAAAATAAAAATTTCTATTTTGAAAACTAAGGCCTAGGGAATTTTTTAATTATTTTTCCCGTAATCAACATGTCTGAATTAAGGGAAAATGATACTTTTCATTTAAATACAGGGTGATTTGATTTTTACTCGGATAGTGACTATTTGAAGTTACCATTTATTTATTATTTGCTTTGTCTAACTGTACCAGAGGGGTACGACAATTGAAAGTTTCAACACATATGTACAAAAGTTCATAGAATCGAATGGCGCAAAGCGCGTCAACGTATCTTTTAACGTTCATTAGTTATAGGCCGGCAAAGCGAAAAAATCATCAGAGGTTTCTAATCAAAACAAAAATTTCTATTTTGAAAACTAAGGCCTAGGGAATTTTTTAGTTATTTTTCCCGTAATCAACATGTCTGAATTAAGGGAAAATGATACTTTTCATTTATATACAGGGTGATCTGATTTTTACTCGGATAGTGACTATTTGAAGTTACCATTTTTTATTATTTGCTTTGTCTAACTGTACCAGAGGGGTACGACAATTGAAAATTTCAACACATATGTACAAAAGTTCATAGAATCGAATGGCGCAAAGCGCGTCAACGTATCTTTTACTGTTCATTAGTTATAGGCCGGCAAAGCGAAAAAATCATCAGAGGTTTCTAATCAAAATAAAAATTTCTATTTTGAAAACTAAGGCCTAGGGAATTTTTTAGTTATTTTTCTCGTAATCAACATGTCTGAATTAAGGAAAAATGATACTTTTCATTTAAATACAGGCTGATCTGATTTTTACTCGGATAGTGACTATTTGAAGTTACCATTTTTTTATTATTTGCTTTGTCTAACTGTACCAGAGGGGTACGACAATTGAAAGTTTCAACACATATGTACAAAAGTTCATAGAATCGAATGGCGCAAAGCGCGTCAACGTATCTTTTACCGTTCATTAGTTATAGGCCGGCAAAGCGAAAAAATCATCAGAGGTTACTAATCAAAATAAAAATTTCTATTTTGAAAACTAAGGCCTAGGGATTTTTTAAATTATTTTTCCCGTAATCAACATGTCTGAATTAAGGGAAAATGATACTTTTCATTTAAATACAGGGTGATCTGATTTTTACTCGGATAGTGACTATTTGAAGTTTCCATTTTTTTATTATTTGCTTTGTCTAACTGTACCAGAGGGGTACGACAATTGAAAGTTTCAACACATATGTACAAAAGTTCATAGAATCGAATGGCGCAAAGCGCGTCAACGTATCTTTTACCGTTCATTAGTTATAGGCCGGCAAAGCGAAAAAATCATCAGAGGTTTCTAATCAAAATAAAAAATTTTATTTTGAAAACTAAGGCCTAGGAATTTTTTAAATTATTTTTCCCGTAATCAACATGTCTGAATTAAGGGAAAATGATACTTTTCATTTAAATACAGGGTGATTTGATTTTTACTCGGATAGTGACTATTTGAAGTTACCATTTATTTATTATTTGCTTTGTCTAACTGTACCAGAGGGGTACGACAATTGAAAGTTTCAACACATATGTACAAAAGTTCATAGAATCGAATGGCGCAAAGCGCGTCAACGTATCTTTTAACGTTCATTAGTTATAGGCCGGCAAAGCGAAAAAATCATCAGAGGTTTCTAATCAAAACAAAAATTTCTATTTTGAAAACTAAGGCCTAGGGAATTTTTTAGTTATTTTTCCCGTAATCAACATGTCTGAATTAAGGGAAAATGATACTTTTCATTTATATACAGGGTGATCTGATTTTTACTCGGATAGTGACTATTTGAAGTTACCATTTTTTATTATTTGCTTTGTCTAACTGTACCAGAGGGGTACGACAATTGAAAATTTCAACACATATGTACAAAAGTTCATAGAATCGAATGGCGCAAAGCGCGTCAACGTATCTTTTACTGTTCATTAGTTATAGGCCGGCAAAGCGAAAAAATCATCAGAGGTTTCTAATCAAAATAAAAATTTCTATTTTGAAAACTAAGGCCTAGGGAATTTTTTAGTTATTTTTCTCGTAATCAACATGTCTGAATTAAGGAAAAATGATACTTTTCATTTAAATACAGGCTGATCTGATTTTTACTCGGATAGTGACTATTTGAAGTTACCATTTTTTTATTATTTGCTTTGTCTAACTGTACCAGAGGGGTACGACAATTGAAAGTTTCAACACATATGTACAAAAGTTCATAGAATCGAATGGCGCAAAGCGCGTCAACGTATCTTTTACCGTTCATTAGTTATAGGCCGGCAAAGCGAAAAAATCATCAGAGGTTACTAATCAAAATAAAAATTTCTATTTTGAAAACTAAGGCCTAGGGATTTTTTAAATTATTTTTCCCGTAATCAACATGTCTGAATTAAGGGAAAATGATACTTTTCATTTAAATACAGGGTGATCTGATTTTTACTCGGATAGTGACTATTTGAAGTTTCCATTTTTTTATTATTTGCTTTGTCTAACTGTACCAGAGGGGTACGACAATTGAAAGTTTCAACACATATGTACAAAAGTTCATAGAATCGAATGGCGCAAAGCGCGTCAACGTATCTTTTACCGTTCATTAGTTATAGGCCGGCAAAGCGAAAAAATCATCAGAGGTTTCTAATCAAAATAAAAAATTTTATTTTGAAAACTAAGGCCTAGGAATTTTTTAAATTATTTTTCCCGTAATCAACATGTCTGAATTAAGGGAAAATGATACTTTTCATTTAAATACAGGGTGATCTGATTTTTACTCGGATAGTGACTATTTGAAGTTACCATTTTTTTATTATTTGCTTTGTCTAACTGTACCAGAGGGGTACGACAATTGAAAGTTTCAACACATATGTACAAAAGTTCATAGTATCGAATGGCGCAAAGCGCGTGACTGTATCTTTTACCGTTCTTTAGTTATAGGCCAGCAAAGCGAAAAGAGCATCAGAGGTTTCTAATCAAAATAAAAATTTCTATTTTGGATACTAAGGCCTGGGGAATTTTTTAATCATTTTTCCCGTAATCAACATGTCTGAATTAAGGGAAAATGATACTTTACAATTAAATACAGGGTGATCGGATTTATACTCGGATAGTGATTATTTGAAGTTACCATTTTTTTATTATTTGGTTTGTCTAACTGTACCAGAGGGGTACGACAATTGAAAGTTTCAACACATATGTACAAAAGTTCATAGAATCGAATGGCGCAAAGCGCGTCAACGTATCTTTTAACGTTCATTAGTTATAGGCCGGCAAAGCGAAAAAATCATCAGAGGTTTCTAATCAAAACAAAAATTTCTATTTTGAAAACTAAGGCCTAGGGAATTTTTTAGTTATTTTTCCCGTAATCAACATGTCTGAATTAAGGGAAAATGATACTTTTCATTTATATACAGGGTGATCTGATTTTTACTCGGATAGTGACTATTTGAAGTTACCATTTTTTATTATTTGCTTTGTCTAACTGTACCAGAGGGGTACGACAATTGAAAGTTTCAACACATATGTACAAAAGTTCATAGAATCGAATGGCGCAAAGCGCGTCAACGTATCTTTTACTGTTCATTAGTTATAGGCCGGCAAAGCGAAAAAATCATCAGAGGTTTCTAATCAAAATAAAAATTTCTATTTTGAAAACTAAGGCCTAGGGAATTTTTTAGTTATTTTTCTCGTAATCAACATGTCTGAATTAAGGAAAAATGATACTTTTCATTTAAATACAGGGTGATCTGATTTTTACTCGGATAGTGACTATTTGAAGTTACCATTTTTTTATTATTTGCTTTGTCTAACTGTACCAGAGGGGTACGACAATTGAAAGTTTCAACACATATGTACAAAAGTTCTGAGAATCGAATGGCGCAAAGCGCGTCAACGTATCTTTTACCGTTCATTAGTTATAGGCCGGCAAAGCGAAAAAATCATCAGAGGTTTCTAATCAAAATAAAAATTTCTATTTTGAAAACTAACGCCTAGGGAATTTTTTAGTTATTTTTCCCGTAATCAACATGTCTGAATTAAGGGAAAATGATACTTTTCATTTAAATACAGGGTGATCTGATTTTTACTCGGATAGTGACTATTTGAAGTTACCATTTTTTTATTATTTGCTTTGTCTAACTGTACCAGAGGGGTACGACAATTGAAAGTTTCAACACATATGTCAAAAGTTCATAGAATCGAATGGCGCAAAGCGCGTCAACGTAACTTTTACCGTTCATTAGTTATAGGCCGGCAAAGCGAAAAAATCATCAGAAGTTTCAAATCAAAATAAAAATTTCTATTTTGAAAACTAAGGCCTAGGGAATTTTTAAATTATTTTTCCCGTAATCAACATGTCTGAATTAAGGGAAAATGATACTTTTCATTTAAATACAGGGTGATTTGATTTTTACTCGGATAGTGACTATTTGAAGTTACCATTTATTTATTATTTGCTTTGTCTAACTGTACCAGAGGGGTACGACAATTGAAAGTTTCAACACATATGTACAAAAGTTCATAGAATCGAATGGCGCAAAGCGCGTCAACGTATCTTTTAACGTTCATTAGTTATAGGCCGGCAAAGCGAAAAAATCATCAGAGGTTTCTAATCAAAACAAAAATTTCTATTTTGAAAACTAAGGCCTAGGGAATTTTTTAGTTATTTTTCCCGTAATCAACATGTCTGAATTAAGGGAAAATGATACTTTTCATTTATATACAGGGTGATCTGATTTTTACTCGGATAGTGACTATTTGAAGTTACCATTTTTTATTATTTGCTTTGTCTAACTGTACCAGAGGGGTACGACAATTGAAAGTTTCAACACATATGTACAAAAGTTCATAGAATCGAATGGCGCAAAGCGCGTCAACGTATCTTTTACTGTTCATTAGTTATAGGCCGGCAAAGCGAAAAAATCATCAGAGGTTTCTAATCAAAATAAAAATTTCTATTTTGAAAACTAAGGCCTAGGGAATTTTTTAGTTATTTTTCTCGTAATCAACATGTCTGAATTAAGGAAAAATGATACTTTTCATTTAAATACAGGCTGATCTGATTTTTACTCGGATAGTGACTATTTGAAGTTACCATTTATTTATTATTTGCTTTGTTTAACTGTACCAGAGGGGTACGACAATTGAAAGTTTCAACACATATGTACAAAAGTTCATAGAATCGAATGGCGCAAAGCGCGTCAACGTATCTTTTAACGTTCATTAGTTATAGGCCGGCAAAGCGAAAAAATCATCAGAGGTTTCTAATCAAAACAAAAATTTCTATTTTGAAAACTAAGGCCTAGGGAATTTTTTAGTTATTTTTCCCGTAATCAACATGTCTGAATTAAGGGAAAATGATACTTTTCATTTATATACAGGGTGATCTGATTTTTACTCGGATAGTGACTATTTGAAGTTACCATTTTTTATTATTTGCTTTGTCTAACTGTACCAGAGGGGTACGACAATTGAAAGTTTCAACACATATGTACAAAAGTTCATAGAATCGAATGGCGCAAAGCGCGTCAACGTATCTTTTACTGTTCATTAGTTATAGGCCGGCAGAGCGAAAAAATCATCAGAGGTTTCTAATCAAAATAAAAATTTCTATTTTGAAAACTAAGGCCTAGGGAATTTTTTAGTTATTTTTCTCGTAATCAACATGTCTGAATTAAGGAAAAATGATACTTTTCATTTAAATACAGGGTGATCTGATTTTTACTCGGATAGTGACTATTTGAAGTTACCATTTTTTTATTATTTGCTTTGTCTAACTGTACCAGAGGGGTACGACAATTGACAGTTTCAACACATATGTACAAAAGTTCTGAGAATCGAATGGCGCAAAGCGCGTCAACGTATCTTTTACCGTTCATTAGTTATAGGCCGGCAAAGCGAAAAAATCATCAGAGGTTTCTAATCAAAATAAAAATTTCTATTTTGAAAACTAAGGCCTAGGGAATTTTTTAATTATTTTTCCCGTAATCAACATGTCTGAATTAAGGGAAAATGATACTTTTCATTTAAATACAGGGTGATTTGATTTTTACTCGGATAGTGACTATTTGAAGTTACCATTTATTTATTATTTGCTTTGTCTAACTGTACCAGAGGGGTACGACAATTGAAAGTTTCAACACATATGTACAAAAGTTCATAGAATCGAATGGCGCAAAGCGCGTCAACGTATCTTTTACTGTTCATTAGTTATAGGCCGGCAAAGCGAAAAAATCATCAGAGGTTTCTAATCAAAATAAAAATTTCTATTTTGAAAACTAAGGCCTAGGGAATTTTTTAGTTATTTTTCTCGTAATCAACATGTCTGAATTAAGGGAAAATGATACTTTTCATTTAAATACAGGGTGATCTGATTTTTACTCGGATAGTGACTATTTGAAGTTACCATTTTTTTATTATTTGCTTTGTCTAACTGTACCAGAGGGGTACGACAATTGAAAGTTTCAACACATATGTCAAAAGTTCATAGAATCGAATGGCGCAAAGCGCGTCAACGTAACTTTTACCGTTCATTAGTTATAGGCCGGCAAAGCGAAAAAATCATCAGAAGTTTCAAATCAAAATAAAAATTTCTATTTTGAAAACTAAGGCCTAGGGAATTTTTTAATTATTTTTCCCGTAATCAACATGTCTGAATTAAGGGAAAATGATACTTTTCATTTAAATACAGGGTGATTTGATTTTTACTCGGATAGTGACTATTTGAAGTTACCATTTATTTATTATTTGCTTTGTCTAACTGTACCAGAGGGGTACGACAATTGAAAGTTTCAACACATATGTACAAAAGTTCATAGAATCGAATGGCGCAAAGCGCGTCAACGTATCTTTTAACGTTCATTAGTTATAGGCCGGCAAAGCGAAAAAATCATCAGAGGTTTCTAATCAAAACAAAAATTTCTATTTTGAAAACTAAGGCCTAGGGAATTTTTTAGTTATTTTTCCCGTAATCAACATGTCTGAATTAAGGGAAAATGATACTTTTCATTTATATACAGGGTGATCTGATTTTTACTCGGATAGTGACTATTTGAAGTTACCATTTTTTATTATTTGCTTTGTCTAACTGTACCAGAGGGGTACGACAATTGAAAATTTCAACACATATGTACAAAAGTTCATAGAATCGAATGGCGCAAAGCGCGTCAACGTATCTTTTACTGTTCATTAGTTATAGGCCGGCAAAGCGAAAAAATCATCAGAGGTTTCTAATCAAAATAAAAATTTCTATTTTGAAAACTAAGGCCTAGGGAATTTTTTAGTTATTTTTCTCGTAATCAACATGTCTGAATTAAGGAAAAATGATACTTTTCATTTAAATACAGGCTGATCTGATTTTTACTCGGATAGTGACTATTTGAAGTTACCATTTTTTTATTATTTGCTTTGTCTAACTGTACCAGAGGGGTACGACAATTGAAAGTTTCAACACATATGTACAAAAGTTCATAGAATCGAATGGCGCAAAGCGCGTCAACGTATCTTTTACCGTTCATTAGTTATAGGCCGGCAAAGCGAAAAAATCATCAGAGGTTACTAATCAAAATAAAAATTTCTATTTTGAAAACTAAGGCCTAGGGATTTTTTAAATTATTTTTCCCGTAATCAACATGTCTGAATTAAGGGAAAATGATACTTTTCATTTAAATACAGGGTGATCTGATTTTTACTCGGATAGTGACTATTTGAAGTTTCCATTTTTTTATTATTTGCTTTGTCTAACTGTACCAGAGGGGTACGACAATTGAAAGTTTCAACACATATGTACAAAAGTTCATAGAATCGAATGGCGCAAAGCGCGTCAACGTATCTTTTACCGTTCATTAGTTATAGGCCGGCAAAGCGAAAAAATCATCAGAGGTTTCTAATCAAAATAAAAAATTTTATTTTGAAAACTAAGGCCTAGGAATTTTTTAAATTATTTTTCCCGTAATCAACATGTCTGAATTAAGGGAAAATGATACTTTTCATTTAAATACAGGGTGATCTGATTTTTACTCGGATAGTGACTATTTGAAGTTACCATTTTTTTATTATTTGCTTTGTCTAACTGTACCAGAGGGGTACGACAATTGAAAGTTTCAACACATATGTACAAAAGTTCATAGTATCGAATGGCGCAAAGCGCGTGACTGTATCTTTTACCGTTCTTTAGTTATAGGCCAGCAAAGCGAAAAGAGCATCAGAGGTTTCTAATCAAAATAAAAATTTCTATTTTGGATACTAAGGCCTGGGGAATTTTTTAATCATTTTTCCCGTAATCAACATGTCTGAATTAAGGGAAAATGATACTTTACAATTAAATACAGGGTGATCGGATTTATACTCGGATAGTGATTATTTGAAGTTACCATTTTTTTATTATTTGGTTTGTCTAACTGTACCAGAGGGGTACGACAATTGAAAGTTTCAACACATATGTACAAAAGTTCATAGAATCGAATGGCGCAAAGCGCGTCAACGTATCTTTTAACGTTCATTAGTTATAGGCCGGCAAAGCGAAAAAATCATCAGAGGTTTCTAATCAAAACAAAAATTTCTATTTTGAAAACTAAGGCCTAGGGAATTTTTTAGTTATTTTTCCCGTAATCAACATGTCTGAATTAAGGGAAAATGATACTTTTCATTTATATACAGGGTGATCTGATTTTTACTCGGATAGTGACTATTTGAAGTTACCATTTTTTATTATTTGCTTTGTCTAACTGTACCAGAGGGGTACGACAATTGAAAGTTTCAACACATATGTACAAAAGTTCATAGAATCGAATGGCGCAAAGCGCGTCAACGTATCTTTTACTGTTCATTAGTTATAGGCCGGCAAAGCGAAAAAATCATCAGAGGTTTCTAATCAAAATAAAAATTTCTATTTTGAAAACTAAGGCCTAGGGAATTTTTTAGTTATTTTTCTCGTAATCAACATGTCTGAATTAAGGAAAAATGATACTTTTCATTTAAATACAGGGTGATCTGATTTTTACTCGGATAGTGACTATTTGAAGTTACCATTTTTTTATTATTTGCTTTGTCTAACTGTACCAGAGGGGTACGACAATTGAAAGTTTCAACACATATGTACAAAAGTTCTGAGAATCGAATGGCGCAAAGCGCGTCAACGTATCTTTTACCGTTCATTAGTTATAGGCCGGCAAAGCGAAAAAATCATCAGAGGTTTCTAATCAAAATAAAAATTTCTATTTTGAAAACTAACGCCTAGGGAATTTTTTAGTTATTTTTCCCGTAATCAACATGTCTGAATTAAGGGAAAATGATACTTTTCATTTAAATACAGGGTGATCTGATTTTTACTCGGATAGTGACTATTTGAAGTTACCATTTTTTTATTATTTGCTTTGTCTAACTGTACCAGAGGGGTACGACAATTGAAAGTTTCAACACATATGTCAAAAGTTCATAGAATCGAATGGCGCAAAGCGCGTCAACGTAACTTTTACCGTTCATTAGTTATAGGCCGGCAAAGCGAAAAAATCATCAGAAGTTTCAAATCAAAATAAAAATTTCTATTTTGAAAACTAAGGCCTAGGGAATTTTTAAATTATTTTTCCCGTAATCAACATGTCTGAATTAAGGGAAAATGATACTTTTCATTTAAATACAGGGTGATTTGATTTTTACTCGGATAGTGACTATTTGAAGTTACCATTTATTTATTATTTGCTTTGTCTAACTGTACCAGAGGGGTACGACAATTGAAAGTTTCAACACATATGTACAAAAGTTCATAGAATCGAATGGCGCAAAGCGCGTCAACGTATCTTTTAACGTTCATTAGTTATAGGCCGGCAAAGCGAAAAAATCATCAGAGGTTTCTAATCAAAACAAAAATTTCTATTTTGAAAACTAAGGCCTAGGGAATTTTTTAGTTATTTTTCCCGTAATCAACATGTCTGAATTAAGGGAAAATGATACTTTTCATTTATATACAGGGTGATCTGATTTTTACTCGGATAGTGACTATTTGAAGTTACCATTTTTTATTATTTGCTTTGTCTAACTGTACCAGAGGGGTACGACAATTGAAAGTTTCAACACATATGTACAAAAGTTCATAGAATCGAATGGCGCAAAGCGCGTCAACGTATCTTTTACTGTTCATTAGTTATAGGCCGGCAAAGCGAAAAAATCATCAGAGGTTTCTAATCAAAATAAAAATTTCTATTTTGAAAACTAAGGCCTAGGGAATTTTTTAGTTATTTTTCTCGTAATCAACATGTCTGAATTAAGGAAAAATGATACTTTTCATTTAAATACAGGCTGATCTGATTTTTACTCGGATAGTGACTATTTGAAGTTACCATTTATTTATTATTTGCTTTGTTTAACTGTACCAGAGGGGTACGACAATTGAAAGTTTCAACACATATGTACAAAAGTTCATAGAATCGAATGGCGCAAAGCGCGTCAACGTATCTTTTAACGTTCATTAGTTATAGGCCGGCAAAGCGAAAAAATCATCAGAGGTTTCTAATCAAAACAAAAATTTCTATTTTGAAAACTAAGGCCTAGGGAATTTTTTAGTTATTTTTCCCGTAATCAACATGTCTGAATTAAGGGAAAATGATACTTTTCATTTATATACAGGGTGATCTGATTTTTACTCGGATAGTGACTATTTGAAGTTACCATTTTTTATTATTTGCTTTGTCTAACTGTACCAGAGGGGTACGACAATTGAAAGTTTCAACACATATGTACAAAAGTTCATAGAATCGAATGGCGCAAAGCGCGTCAACGTATCTTTTACTGTTCATTAGTTATAGGCCGGCAGAGCGAAAAAATCATCAGAGGTTTCTAATCAAAATAAAAATTTCTATTTTGAAAACTAAGGCCTAGGGAATTTTTTAGTTATTTTTCTCGTAATCAACATGTCTGAATTAAGGAAAAATGATACTTTTCATTTAAATACAGGGTGATCTGATTTTTACTCGGATAGTGACTATTTGAAGTTACCATTTTTTTATTATTTGCTTTGTCTAACTGTACCAGAGGGGTACGACAATTGAAAGTTTCAACACATATGTACAAAAGTTCTGAGAATCGAATGGCGCAAAGCGCGTCAACGTATCTTTTACCGTTCATTAGTTATAGGCCGGCAAAGCGAAAAAATCATCAGAGGTTTCTAATCAAAATAAAAATTTCTATTTTGAAAACTAAGGCCTAGGGAATTTTTTAATTATTTTTCCCGTAATCAACATGTCTGAATTAAGGGAAAATGATACTTTTCATTTAAATACAGGGTGATTTGATTTTTACTCGGATAGTGACTATTTGAAGTTACCATTTATTTATTATTTGCTTTGTCTAACTGTACCAGAGGGGTACGACAATTGAAAGTTTCAACACATATGTACAAAAGTTCATAGAATCGAATGGCGCAAAGCGCGTCAACGTATCTTTTACTGTTCATTAGTTATAGGCCGGCAAAGCGAAAAAATCATCAGAGGTTTCTAATCAAAATAAAAATTTCTATTTTGAAAACTAAGGCCTAGGGAATTTTTTAGTTATTTTTCTCGTAATCAACATGTCTGAATTAAGGGAAAATGATACTTTTCATTTAAATACAGGGTGATCTGATTTTTACTCGGATAGTGACTATTTGAAGTTACCATTTTTTTATTATTTGCTTTGTCTAACTGTACCAGAGGGGTACGACAATTGAAAGTTTCAACACATATGTCAAAAGTTCATAGAATCGAATGGCGCAAAGCGCGTCAACGTAACTTTTACCGTTCATTAGTTATAGGCCGGCAAAGCGAAAAAATCATCAGAAGTTTCAAATCAAAATAAAAATTTCTATTTTGAAAACTAAGGCCTAGGGAATTTTTTAATTATTTTTCCCGTAATCAACATGTCTGAATTAAGGGAAAATGATACTTTTCATTTAAATACAGGGTGATTTGATTTTTACTCGGATAGTGACTATTTGAAGTTACCATTTATTTATTATTTGCTTTGTCTAACTGTACCAGAGGGGTACGACAATTGAAAGTTTCAACACATATGTACAAAAGTTCATAGAATCGAATGGCGCAAAGCGCGTCAACGTATCTTTTAACGTTCATTAGTTATAGGCCGGCAAAGCGAAAAAATCATCAGAGGTTTCTAATCAAAACAAAAATTTCTATTTTGAAAACTAAGGCCTAGGGAATTTTTTAGTTATTTTTCCCGTAATCAACATGTCTGAATTAAGGGAAAATGATACTTTTCATTTATATACAGGGTGATCTGATTTTTACTCGGATAGTGACTATTTGAAGTTACCATTTTTTATTATTTGCTTTGTCTAACTGTACCAGAGGGGTACGACAATTGAAAGTTTCAACACATATGTACAAAAGTTCATAGAATCGAATGGCGCAAAGCGCGTCAACGTATCTTTTACTGTTCATTAGTTATAGGCCGGCAAAGCGAAAAAATCATCAGAGGTTTCTAATCAAAATAAAAATTTCTATTTTGAAAACTAAGGCCTAGGGAATTTTTTAGTTATTTTTCTCGTAATCAACATGTCTGAATTAAGGAAAAATGATACTTTTCATTTAAATACAGGCTGATCTGATTTTTACTCGGATAGTGACTATTTGAAGTTACCATTTTTTTATTATTTGCTTTGTCTAACTGTACCAGAGGGGTACGACAATTGAAAGTTTCAACACATATGTACAAAAGTTCATAGAATCGAATGGCGCAAAGCGCGTCAACGTATCTTTTACCGTTCATTAGTTATAGGCCGGCAAAGCGAAAAAATCATCAGAGGTTACTAATCAAAATAAAAATTTCTATTTTGAAAACTAAGGCCTAGGGATTTTTTAAATTATTTTTCCCGTAATCAACATGTCTGAATTAAGGGAAAATGATACTTTTCATTTAAATACAGGGTGATCTGATTTTTACTCGGATAGTGACTATTTGAAGTTTCCATTTTTTTATTATTTGCTTTGTCTAACTGTACCAGAGGGGTACGACAATTGAAAGTTTCAACACATATGTACAAAAGTTCATAGAATCGAATGGCGCAAAGCGCGTCAACGTATCTTTTACCGTTCATTAGTTATAGGCCGGCAAAGCGAAAAAATCATCAGAGGTTTCTAATCAAAATAAAAAATTTTATTTTGAAAACTAAGGCCTAGGAATTTTTTTAATTATTTTTCCCGTAATCAACATGTCTGAATTAAGGGAAAATGATACTTTTCATTTAAATACAGGGTGATCTGATTTTTACTCGGATAGTGACTATTTGAAGTTACCATTTTTTTATTATTTGCTTTGTCTAACTGTACCAGAGGGGTACGACAATTGAAAGTTTCAACACATATGTACAAAAGTTCATAGTATCGAATGGCGCAAAGCGCGTGACTGTATCTTTTACCGTTCTTTAGTTATAGGCCAGCAAAGCGAAAAGAGCATCAGAGGTTTCTAATCAAAATAAAAATTTCTATTTTGGATACTAAGGCCTGGGGAATTTTTTAATCATTTTTCCCGTAATCAACATGTCTGAATTAAGGGAAAATGATACTTTACAATTAAATACAGGGTGATCGGATTTATACTCGGATAGTGATTATTTGAAGTTACCATTTTTTTATTATTTGGTTTGTCTAACTGTACCAGAGGGGTACGACAATTGAAAGTTTCAACACATATGTACAAAAGTTCATAGAATCGAATGGCGCAAAGCGCGTCAACGTATCTTTTAACGTTCATTAGTTATAGGCCGGCAAAGCGAAAAAATCATCAGAGGTTTCTAATCAAAACAAAAATTTCTATTTTGAAAACTAAGGCCTAGGGAATTTTTTAGTTATTTTTCCCGTAATCAACATGTCTGAATTAAGGGAAAATGATACTTTTCATTTATATACAGGGTGATCTGATTTTTACTCGGATAGTGACTATTTGAAGTTACCATTTTTTATTATTTGCTTTGTCTAACTGTACCAGAGGGGTACGACAATTGAAAGTTTCAACACATATGTACAAAAGTTCATAGAATCGAATGGCGCAAAGCGCGTCAACGTATCTTTTACTGTTCATTAGTTATAGGCCGGCAAAGCGAAAAAATCATCAGAGGTTTCTAATCAAAATAAAAATTTCTATTTTGAAAACTAAGGCCTAGGGAATTTTTTAGTTATTTTTCTCGTAATCAACATGTCTGAATTAAGGAAAAATGATACTTTTCATTTAAATACAGGGTGATCTGATTTTTACTCGGATAGTGACTATTTGAAGTTACCATTTTTTTATTATTTGCTTTGTCTAACTGTACCAGAGGGGTACGACAATTGAAAGTTTCAACACATATGTACAAAAGTTCTGAGAATCGAATGGCGCAAAGCGCGTCAACGTATCTTTTACCGTTCATTAGTTATAGGCCGGCAAAGCGAAAAAATCATCAGAGGTTTCTAATCAAAATAAAAATTTCTATTTTGAAAACTAACGCCTAGGGAATTTTTTAGTTATTTTTCCCGTAATCAACATGTCTGAATTAAGGGAAAATGATACTTTTCATTTAAATACAGGGTGATCTGATTTTTACTCGGATAGTGACTATTTGAAGTTACCATTTTTTTATTATTTGCTTTGTCTAACTGTACCAGAGGGGTACGACAATTGAAAGTTTCAACACATATGTCAAAAGTTCATAGAATCGAATGGCGCAAAGCGCGTCAACGTAACTTTTACCGTTCATTAGTTATAGGCCGGCAAAGCGAAAAAATCATCAGAAGTTTCAAATCAAAATAAAAATTTCTATTTTGAAAACTAAGGCCTAGGGAATTTTTTAATTATTTTTCCCGTAATCAACATGTCTGAATTAAGGGAAAATGATACTTTTCATTTAAATACAGGGTGATTTGATTTTTACTCGGATAGTGACTATTTGAAGTTACCATTTATTTATTATTTGCTTTGTCTAACTGTACCAGAGGGGTACGACAATTGAAAGTTTCAACACATATGTACAAAAGTTCTGAGAATCGAATGGCGCAAAGCGCGTCAACGTATCTTTTAACGTTCATTAGTTATAGGCCGGCAAAGCGAAAAAATCATCAGAGGTTTCTAA
This sequence comes from Ophonus ardosiacus, assembly GCA_943142095.1. Taxonomy (NCBI): domain Eukaryota; kingdom Metazoa; phylum Arthropoda; class Insecta; order Coleoptera; family Carabidae; genus Ophonus; species Ophonus ardosiacus. The sequence continues at coordinate 14,359,145 of OW964840.1, forward strand.
TCAAAATAAAAATTTCTATTTTGAAAACTAACGCCTAGGGAATTTTTTAGTTATTTTTCCCGTAATCAACATGTCTGAATTAAGGGAAAATGATACTTTTCATTTAAATACAGGGTGATCTGATTTTTACTCGGATAGTGACTATTTGAAGTTACCATTTTTTTATTATTTGCTTTGTCTAACTGTACCAGAGGGGTACGACAATTGAAAGTTTCAACACATATGTCAAAAGTTCATAGAATCGAATGGCGCAAAGCGCGTCAACGTAACTTTTACCGTTCATTAGTTATAGGCCGGCAAAGCGAAAAAATCATCAGAAGTTTCAAATCAAAATAAAAATTTCTATTTTGAAAACTAAGGCCTAGGGAATTTTTTAATTATTTTTCCCGTAATCAACATGTCTGAATTAAGGGAAAATGATACTTTTCATTTAAATACAGGGTGATTTGATTTTTACTCGGATAGTGACTATTTGAAGTTACCATTTATTTATTATTTGCTTTGTCTAACTGTACCAGAGGGGTACGACAATTGAAAGTTTCAACACATATGTACAAAAGTTCTGAGAATCGAATGGCGCAAAGCGCGTCAACGTATCTTTTACCGTTCATTAGTTATAGGCCGGCAAAGCGAAAAAATCATCAGAGGTTTCTAATCAAAATAAAAATTTCTATTTTGAAAACTAACGCCTAGGGAATTTTTTAGTTATTTTTCCCGTAATCAACATGTCTGAATTAAGGGAAAATGATACTTTTCATTTAAATACAGGGTGATCTGATTTTTACTCGGATAGTGACTATTTGAAGTTACCATTTTTTTATTATTTGCTTTGTCTAACTGTACCAGAGGGGTACGACAATTGAAAGTTTCAACACATATGTCAAAAGTTCATAGAATCGAATGGCGCAAAGCGCGTCAACGTATCTTTTACCGTTCATTAGTTATAGGCCGGCAAAGCGAAAAAATCATCAGAGGTTTCTAATCAAAATAAAAAATTTTATTTTGAAAACTAAGGCCTAGGAATTTTTTTAATTATTTTTCCCGTAATCAACATGTCTGAATTAAGGGAAAATGATACTTTTCATTTAAATACAGGGTGATCTGATTTTTACTCGGATAGTGACTATTTGAAGTTACCATTTTTTTATTATTTGCTTTGTCTAACTGTACCAGAGGGGTACGACAATTGAAAGTTTCAACACATATGTACAAAAGTTCATAGTATCGAATGGCGCAAAGCGCGTGACTGTATCTTTTACCGTTCTTTAGTTATAGGCCGGCAAAGCGAAAAGAGCATCAGAGGTTTCTAATCAAAATAAAAATTTCTATTTTGGATACTAAGGCCTGGGGAATTTTTTAATCATTTTTCCCGTAATCAACATGTCTGAATTAAGGGAAAATGATACTTTACAATTAAATACAGGGTGATCGGATTTATACTCGGATAGTGATTATTTGAAGTTACCATTTTTTTATTATTTGGTTTGTCTAACTGTACCAGAGGGGTACGACAATTGAAAGTTTCAACACATATGTACAAAAGTTCATAGAATCGAATGGCGCAAAGCGCGTCAACGTATCTTTTAACGTTCATTAGTTATAGGCCGGCAAAGCGAAAAAATCATCAGAGGTTTCTAATCAAAACAAAAATTTCTATTTTGAAAACTAAGGCCTAGGGAATTTTTTAGTTATTTTTCCCGTAATCAACATGTCTGAATTAAGGGAAAATGATACTTTTCATTTATATACAGGGTGATCTGATTTTTACTCGGATAGTGACTATTTGAAGTTACCATTTTTTATTATTTGCTTTGTCTAACTGTACCAGAGGGGTACGACAATTGAAAGTTTCAACACATATGTACAAAAGTTCATAGAATCGAATGGCGCAAAGCGCGTCAACGTATCTTTTACTGTTCATTAGTTATAGGCCGGCAAAGCGAAAAAATCATCAGAGGTTTCTAATCAAAATAAAAATTTCTATTTTGAAAACTAAGGCCTAGGGAATTTTTTAGTTATTTTTCTCGTAATCAACATGTCTGAATTAAGGAAAAATGATACTTTTCATTTAAATACAGGGTGATCTGATTTTTACTCGGATAGTGACTATTTGAAGTTACCATTTTTTTATTATTTGCTTTGTCTAACTGTACCAGAGGGGTACGACAATTGAAAGTTTCAACACATATGTACAAAAGTTCTGAGAATCGAATGGCGCAAAGCGCGTCAACGTATCTTTTACCGTTCATTAGTTATAGGCCGGCAAAGCGAAAAAATCATCAGAGGTTTCTAATCAAAATAAAAATTTCTATTTTGAAAACTAACGCCTAGGGAATTTTTTAGTTATTTTTCCCGTAATCAACATGTCTGAATTAAGGGAAAATGATACTTTTCATTTAAATACAGGGTGATCTGATTTTTACTCGGATAGTGACTATTTGAAGTTACCATTTTTTTATTATTTGCTTTGTCTAACTGTACCAGAGGGGTACGACAATTGAAAGTTTCAACACATATGTCAAAAGTTCATAGAATCGAATGGCGCAAAGCGCGTCAACGTAACTTTTACCGTTCATTAGTTATAGGCCGGCAAAGCGAAAAAAATCATCAGAAGTTTCAAATCAAAATAAAAATTTCTATTTTGAAAACTAAGGCCTAGGGAATTTTTTAATTATTTTTCCCGTAATCAACATGTCTGAATTAAGGGAAAATGATACTTTTCATTTAAATACAGGGTGATTTGATTTTTACTCGGATAGTGACTATTTGAAGTTACCATTTATTTATTATTTGCTTTGTCTAACTGTACCAGAGGGGTACGACAATTGAAAGTTTCAACACATATGTACAAAAGTTCTGAGAATCGAATGGCGCAAAGCGCGTCAACGTATCTTTTACCGTTCATTAGTTATAGGCCGGCAAAGCGAAAAAATCATCAGAGGTTTCTAATCAAAATAAAAATTTCTATTTTGAAAACTAACGCCTAGGGAATTTTTTAGTTATTTTTCCCGTAATCAACATGTCTGAATTAAGGGAAAATGATACTTTTCATTTAAATACAGGGTGATCTGATTTTTACTCGGATAGTGACTATTTGAAGTTACCATTTTTTTATTATTTGCTTTGTCTAACTGTACCAGAGGGGTACGACAATTGAAAGTTTCAACACATATGTCAAAAGTTCATAGAATCGAATGGCGCAAAGCGCGTCAACGTAACTTTTACCGTTCATTAGTTATAGGCCGGCAAAGCGAAAAAATCATCAGAAGTTTCAAATCAAAATAAAAATTTCTATTTTGAAAACTAAGGCCTAGGGAATTTTTTAATTATTTTTCCCGTAATCAACATGTCTGAATTAAGGGAAAATGATACTTTTCATTTAAATACAGGGTGATTTGATTTTTACTCGGATAGTGACTATTTGAAGTTACCATTTATTTATTATTTGCTTTGTCTAACTGTACCAGAGGGGTACGACAATTGAAAGTTTCAACACATATGTACAAAAGTTCATAGAATCGAATGGCGCAAAGCGCGTCAACGTATCTTTTAACGTTCATTAGTTATAGGCCGGCAAAGCGAAAAAATCATCAGAGGTTTCTAATCAAAACAAAAATTTCTATTTTGAAAACTAAGGCCTAGGGAATTTTTTAGTTATTTTTCCCGTAATCAACATGTCTGAATTAAGGGAAAATGATACTTTTCATTTATATACAGGGTGATCTGATTTTTACTCGGATAGTGACTATTTGAAGTTACCATTTTTTATTATTTGCTTTGTCTAACTGTACCAGAGGGGTACGACAATTGAAAGTTTCAACACATATGTACAAAAGTTCATAGAATCGAATGGCGCAAAGCGCGTCAACGTATCTTTTACTGTTCATTAGTTATAGGCCGGCAAAGCGAAAAAATCATCAGAGGTTTCTAATCAAAATAAAAATTTCTATTTTGAAAACTAAGGCCTAGGGAATTTTTTAGTTATTTTTCTCGTAATCAACATGTCTGAATTAAGGAAAAATGATACTTTTCATTTAAATACAGGCTGATCTGATTTTTACTCGGATAGTGACTATTTGAAGTTACCATTTTTTTATTATTTGCTTTGTCTAACTGTACCAGAGGGGTACGACAATTGAAAGTTTCAACACATATGTACAAAAGTTCATAGAATCGAATGGCGCAAAGCGCGTCAACGTATCTTTTACCGTTCATTAGTTATAGGCCGGCAAAGCGAAAAAATCATCAGAGGTTACTAATCAAAATAAAAATTTCTATTTTGAAAACTAAGGCCTAGGGATTTTTTAAATTATTTTTCCCGTAATCAACATGTCTGAATTAAGGGAAAATGATACTTTTCATTTAAATACAGGGTGATCTGATTTTTACTCGGATAGTGACTATTTGAAGTTTCCATTTTTTTATTATTTGCTTTGTCTAACTGTACCAGAGGGGTACGACAATTGAAAGTTTCAACACATATGTACAAAAGTTCATAGAATCGAATGGCGCAAAGCGCGTCAACGTATCTTTTACCGTTCATTAGTTATAGGCCGGCAAAGCGAAAAAATCATCAGAGGTTTCTAATCAAAATAAAAAATTTTATTTTGAAAACTAAGGCCTAGGAATTTTTTTAATTATTTTTCCCGTAATCAACATGTCTGAATTAAGGGAAAATGATACTTTTCATTTAAATACAGGGTGATCTGATTTTTACTCGGATAGTGACTATTTGAAGTTACCATTTTTTTATTATTTGCTTTGTCTAACTGTACCAGAGGGGTACGACAATTGAAAGTTTCAACACATATGTACAAAAGTTCATAGTATCGAATGGCGCAAAGCGCGTGACTGTATCTTTTACCGTTCTTTAGTTATAGGCCGGCAAAGCGAAAAGAGCATCAGAGGTTTCTAATCAAAATAAAAATTTCTATTTTGGATACTAAGGCCTGGGGAATTTTTTAATCATTTTTCCCGTAATCAACATGTCTGAATTAAGGGAAAATGATACTTTACAATTAAATACAGGGTGATCGGATTTATACTCGGATAGTGATTATTTGAAGTTACCATTTTTTTATTATTTGGTTTGTCTAACTGTACCAGAGGGGTACGACAATTGAAAGTTTCAACACATATGTACAAAAGTTCATAGAATCGAATGGCGCAAAGCGCGTCACTGTATCTGTTACCGTTCATTAGTTATAGGCCGGCAAAGCGAAAAAACCATCAGAGGTTTCTAATCAAAATAAAAATTTCTATTTTGGATACTAAGGCCTAGGGAATTTTTTATTCATTTTTCCCGTAATCAACATGTCTGAATTAAGGGAAAATGATACTTTACAATTAAATACAGGGTGATCGGATTTTTACTCGGATAGTGACTACTTGAAGTTACCATTTTTTTATTATTTGCTTTGTCTAACTGTACCAGAGGGGTACGACAATTGAAAGTTTCAACACATATGTACAAAAGTTCATAGAATCGAATGGCGCAAAGCGCGTCACCGTATCCGTTACCGTTCATTAGTTATAGGCCGGCAAAGCGAAAAAACCATCAGAGGTTTCTAATCAAAATAAAAATTTCTATTTTGGATACTAAGGCCTAGGGATTTTTTTTTTTCATTTTTCACGTAATCAACATGTCTGATTTAAGGGAAAATGATACTTTACAATTAAATACAGGGTGATCGGATTTTTACTCGGTTAGTGACTATTTGAAGTTACCATTTTTTTATTATTTGCTTTGTCTAACTGTACCAGAGGGGTACGACAATTGAAAGTTTCAACACATATGTACAAAAGTTCATAGAATCGAATGGCGCAAAGCGCGTCACTGTATCTTTTACCGTTCATTAGTTATAGGCCGGCAAAGCGAAAAAACCATCAGAGGTTTCTAATCAAAATAAAAATTTCTATTTTGAAAACTAAGGCCTAGGGAATTTTTTAATTATTTTTCCCGTAATCAACATGTCTGAATTAAGGGAAAATGATACTTTTCATTTAAATACAGGGTGATCTGATTATTACTCGGATAGTGACTATTTGAAGTTACCATTTTTTTATTATTTGCTTTGTCTAACTGTACCAGAGGGGTACGACAATTGAAAGTTTCAACACATGTACAAAAGTTCATAGAATCGAATGGCGCAAAGCGCGTCGACGTATTTTTTACCGTTCATTAGTTATAGGCCGGCAAAGCGAAAAAATAATCGGAGGTTTCTTATCAAAATAAACATTTCTATTTTGAAAACTAAGGCCTACGGAATTTTTTAATTATTTTTCCCGTAATCAACATGTCTGAATTAAGGGAAAATGATATTTTACAATTAAATACAGGGTAATCGGATTTTTATTCGGATAGTGACTATTTGAAGTTACCATTTTTTTATTATTTGCTTTGTCTAACTGTACCAGAGGGATACGACAATTGAAAGTTTCAATACATATGTACAAAAGTTCATAGAATCGAATGGCGCAAAGCGCGTCACTGTATCTTTTACCGTTCATTAGTTATAGGCCGGCAAAGCGAAAAAATCATCAGAGGTTTCTAATCAAAATAAAAATTTCTATTTTGAAAACTAAGGCCTAGGGAATTTTTTAGTTATTTTTCTCGTAATCAACATGTCTGAATTAAGGGAAAATGATACTTTTCATTTAAATACAGGGTGATCTGATTATTACTCGGATAGTGACTATTTGAAGTTACCATTTTTTTATTATTTGCTTTGTCTAACTGTACCAGAGGGGTACGACAATTGAAAGTTTCAACACATATGTACAAAAGTTCATAGAATCGAATGGCGCAAAGCGCGTCAACGTATCTTTTACCGTTCATTAGTTATAGGCCGGCAAAGCGAAAAAATCATCAGAGGTTACTAATCAAAATAAAAATTTCTATTTTGAAAACTAAGGCCTAGGGATTTTTTAAATTATTTTTCCCGTAATCAACATGTCTGAATTAAGGGAAAATGATACTTTTCATTTAAATACAGGGTGATCTGATTTTTACTCGGATAGTGACTATTTGAAGTTACCATTTTTTTATTATTTGCTTTGTCTAACTGTACCAGAGGGGTACGACAATTGAAAGTTTCAACACATATGTACAAAAGTTCATAGAATCGAATGGCGCAAAGCGCGTCAACGTAACTTTTACCGTTCATTAGTTATAGGCCGGCAAAGCGAAAAAATCATCAGAAGTTTCTAATCAAAATAAAAATTTCTATTTTGAAAACTAAGGCCTAGGGAATTTTTTAATTATTTTTCCCGTAATCAACATGTCTGAATTAAGGGAAAATGATACTTTTCATTTAAATACAGGGTGATTTGATTTTTACTCGGATAGTGACTATTTGAAGTTACCATTTATTTATTATTTGCTTTGTCTAACTGTACCAGAGGGGTACGACAATTGAAAGTTTCAACACATATGTACAAAAGTTCATAGAATCGAATGGCGCAAAGCGCGTCAACGTATCTTTTAACGTTCATTAGTTATAGGCCGGCAAAGCGAAAAAATCATCAGAGGTTTCTAATCAAAACAAAAATTTCTATTTTGAAAACTAAGGCCTAGGGAATTTTTTAGTTATTTTTCCCGTAATCAACATGTCTGAATTAAGGGAAAATGATACTTTTCATTTATATACAGGGTGATTTGATTTTTACTCGGATAGTGACTATTTGAAGTTACCATTTTTTTATTATTTGCTTTGTCTAACTGTACCAGAGGGGTACGACAATTGAAAGTTTCAACACATATGTACAAAAGTTCATAGAATCGAATGGCGCAAAGCGCGTCAACGTATCTTTTACTGTTCATTAGTTATAGGCCGGCAAAGCGAAAAAATCATCAGAGGTTTCTAATCAAAATAAAAATTTCTATTTTGAAAACTAAGGCCTAGGGAATTTTTTAGTTATTTTTCTCGTAATCAACATGTCTGAATTAAGGAAAAATGATACTTTTCATTTAAATACAGGGTGATCTGATTTTTACTCGGATAGTGACTATTTGAAGTTACCATTTTTTTATTATTTGCTTTGTCTAACTGTACCAGAGGGGTACGACAATTGAAAGTTTCAACACATATGTACAAAAGTTCATAGAATCGAATGGCGCAAAGCGCGTCAACGTATCTTTTACCGTTCATTAGTTATAGGCCGGCAAAGCGAAAAAATCATCAGAGGTTACTAATCAAAATAAAAATTTCTATTTTGAAAACTAAGGCCTAGGGATTTTTTAAATTATTTTTCCCGTAATCAACATCTCTGAATTAAGGGAAAATGATACTTTTCATTTAAATACAGGGTGATCTGATTTTTACTCGGATAGTGACTATTTGAAGTTACCATTTTTTTATTATTTGCTTTGTCTAACTGTACCAGAGGGGTACGACAATTGAAAGTTTCAACACATATGTACAAAAGTTCATAGAATCGAATGGCGCAAAGCGCGTCAACGTATCTTTTACCGTTTATTAGTTATAGGCCGGCAAAGCGAAAAAATTATCAGAGGTTTCTAAACAAAATAAAAATTTCTATTTTGAAAACTAAGGCCTAGGGAATTTTTTAATTATTTTTCCCGTAATCAACATGTCTGAATTAAGGGAAAATGATACTTTTCATTTAAATACAGGGTGATATGATTTTTACTCGGATAGTGACTATTTGAAGTTACCATTTTTTTATTATTTGCTTTGTCTAACTGTACCAGAGGGGTACGACAATTGAAAGTTTCAACACATATGTACAAAAGTTCATAGAATCGAATGGCGCAAAGCGCGTCAACGTATCTTTTACCGTTCATTAGTTATAGGCCGGCAAAGCGAAAAAATCATCAGAGGTTTCTAATCAAAATAAAAAAATTTATTTTGAAAACTAAGGCCTAGGAATTTTTTAATTATTTTTCCCGTAATCAACATGTCTGAATTAAGGGAAAATGATACTTTTCATTTAAATACAGGGTGATCTGATTTTTACTCGGATAGTGACTATTTGAAGTTACCATTTTTTTATTATTTGCTTTGTCTAACAGTACCAGAGGGGTACGACAATTGAAAGTTTCAACACATATGTACAAAAGTTCATAGAATCGAATGGCGCAAAGCGCGTCAACGTATCTTTTACCGTTTATTAGTTATAGGCCGGCAAAGCGAAAAAATTATCAGAGGTTTCTAAACAAAATAAAAATTTCTATTTTGAAAACTAAGGCCTAGGGAATTTTTTAGTAATTTTTCCCGTAATCAACATGTCTGAATTAAGGGAAAATGATACTTTTCATTTAAATACAGGGTGATATGATTTTTACTCGGATAGTGACTATTTGAAGTTACCATTTTTTTATTATTTGCTTTGTCTAACTGTACCAGAGGGGTACGACAATTGAAAGTTTCAACACATATGTACAAAAGTTCATAGAATCGAATGGCGCAAAGCGCGTCAACGTATCTTTTACCGTTCATTAGTTATAGGCCGGCAAAGCGAAAAAATCATCAGAGGTTTCTAATCAAAATAAAAATTTCTATTTTGAAAACTAAGGCCTAGGGAATTTTTTAATTATTTTTCCCGTAATCAACATGTCTGAATTAAGGGAAAATGATACTTTTCATTTAAATACAGGGTGATCTGATTATTACTCGGATAGTGACTATTTGAAGTTACCATTTTTTTATTATTTGCTTTGTCTAACTGTACCAGAGGGGTACGACAATTGAAAGTTTCAACACATATGTACAAAAGTTCATAGAATCGAATGGCGCAAAGCGCGTCGACGTATTTTTTACCGTTCATTAGTTATAGGCCGGCAAAGCGAAAAAATAATCGGAGGTTTCTTATCAAAATAAACATTTCTATTTTGAAAACTAAGGCCTACGGAATTTTTTAATTATTTTTCCCGTAATCAACATGTCTGAATTAAGGGAAAATGATACTTTACATTTAAATACAGAGTGATCGGATTTTTACACGGATAATGACTATTTGAAGTTACCATTTTTTTATTATATGCTTTGTCTAACTGTACCAGAGGAGTACGACAATTGAAAGTTTCAACACATATGTACTAAAGTTCATAGAATCCAATGGCGCAAAGCACGTCACTGTATCTTTTACCGTTCATTAGTTATAGGCCAGCAAAGCGAAAAAACCATCAGAGGTTTCTAATCAAAATAAAAATTTCTATTTTGGATACTAAGGCCTAGGGAATTTTTTAATTATTTTTCCCGTAATAAACATGTCTGAATTAAGGGAAAATGATACTTTACATTTAAATACAGGCTGATCGGATTTTTACTCGGATAATGACTATTTGAAGTTACCATTTTTTTATTATTTGCTTTGTCTAACTGTACCAGAGGGGTACGACAATTGAAAGTTTCAACACATATATACAAAAGTTCATAGAATCGAATGGCGCAAAGCGCGTCACTGTATCTTTTACCGTTCATTAGTTATAGGCCGGCAAAGCGAAAAAACCATCAGAGGTTTCTAATCAAAATAAAAATTTCTATTTTGGATACTAAGGCCTAGGGAATTTTTTAATTATTTTTCCCGTAATAAACATGTCTGAATTAAGGGAAAATGATACTTTACATTTAAATACAGGGTGATCGGATTTTTACTCGGATAGTAACTATGTGAAGTTATCATTTTTTTATTATTTGCTTTGTCTAACTGTACCAGAGGGGTACGACAATTGAAAGTTTCAACACATATGTACAAAAGTTCATAGAATCGAATGGCGCAAAGCGCGTCACTGTATCTTTTACCGTTCATTAGTTATAGGCCAGCAAAGCGAAAAAACCATCAGAGGTTTCTAATCAAAATAAAAATTTCTATTTTGGATACTAAGGCCAAGGGAATTTTTTAATTATTTTTCCCGTAATCAACATGTCTGAATTAAGGGTAAATGATACTTTACATTTAAATACAGGGTGATCGGATTTTTACTCGGATAATGACTATTTGAAGTTATCATTTTTTTATTATTTGCTTTGTCTAACTATACCAGAAGGGTACGACAATTGAAAGTTTCAACACATATGTACAAAAGTTCATAGAATCGAATGGCGCAAAGCGCGTCACTGTCTCTTTTACCGTTCATTAGTTATAGGCCGGCAAAGCGAAAAAACCATCAGAGGTTTCTAATCAAAATAAAAATTTCTATTTTGGATACTAAGGCCTAGGGAATTTTTTAATTATTTTTCCCGTAATCAACATTTCTGAATTAAGGGAAAATAATACTTTACATTTAAATACAGGGTGATCGGTGATTTGCTCTCTCTGACTGTACCAGAGGGGTATGACAGTTGAAATTTTGAACATATATGTACAAAAGTTCATAGAATCGATTTCTAGTAGTAAGAATAGGAAAGTTAATTTTCAATCAGATTATTCAATAACAAAATAATATTCATTTATTATTAACAATTAAAAATTTCATTTCATATGTACAAATAAAAGTATAAAAAAATTACATTCCTATTCCTATCTTTAGCTTACAAGTCTACATAATATATTTTTATAATCACTTACGTTTGCTGAAGATCTCGATCTGACATCGCCAGTGTATCTCTGCAAATAGCAATCATGAAATGAAGAATTAGCAATTTCGATGTCTATTGCATCTGAAATAATTTAAAAAAAGTATTAATCTAACGAGAAAGTAGTTTTTTATGGTTTTAAATTCAAAATAATGGACTAAGGTTTTGCTCCTCAATTAGAATCCAAAGTTATTAAACGTTAAAAAGTAATAAAAATAAAACTTATCCTACCTTATACACGAGAAGATGTTCCAGGTCGCGATGTCTGTCTTTTCCTCCATTTGCTCTATTATTCCTTTGACTGTAGGGCCCCATTTACAACATCTATTCAAACAATTTCTGTTTCAATCTGTAATAAAATATAGAGAAATAGTACGGAATATTATAACATATTACTCTTCCAATCTCACACATATTTGCTTTTTAAAACAATTTTGTCACACTTTGTAATATAATCTGTAGTAAAAAAGTTCCATATACTAAAAAAAATACCATCAATAATATTCTAACTTGTTTCTATTCTTGAAAACGATTAAAACAATTTTATTTTTATGTAAATTGTACGCTTTGAAAATTATTTAAACTAAAACCATCCACGTTAATTAATCTAATATAAAACAATGTTGATTCTAATAATTGCAATACTCAATATTTACTAACAAATTATTTTATGTAGATTGTAATTCATGACGAAAAATAAACAATATTCACATAAATATTACCGACTACGAATCAAAATTATGTAACATGTGCTTACATTTCGAGAAGAAATTCTTTGGCCAGGCATATTCTACATTTTTAATAACAATGCTTTTCTCTGTTCATAATAATCTTATTCTGTTGTTGTTTGTTCTACACTTGTCCACCAAAACACTTTTTGAGATCAACAACCTGTTGAAGTTGAATCAATGTACACAAATCCACAAAAATTCCAACCGTAATTTTACCAAATATAGTTAAACATCATGATATACTATCACAACAAGCATTTTCTTTATTATTTTCACTATAAAACTATCATAAAATATCAAAAACGCTGTTGAAATATCTTTGTCGTTGAGAAATGCTAAGCGTCTTCTCGAACAAGCCGTGCTCTGACTGGACCGCGGTAGACGCGTTAGGCTCACCTGATTGGCTATAATAACGAGGCCTGTGATTGGTCATAAATGCCAGCGTTCGAATGCAGCATCGAAGTATTAAATATTCTATCAATTTTGCGCTATTCGCGTTCAGTTATTTCGAATATATTTACAAATATAAATATCTGAATGATTATTTCTGACTTGTATTCGTTAAATTCATCATTCAACAGCATGTTTTAATAATAAAAGAGTATATTAATTATTTATTAAGCTAATAAACTTGGAAAGTGGACTAAATATACAACAAAAACAATATATTTTCCAAACATTAACGATGTTATCACAAATATAAATAAGTGGCTGGCATAATAAGAAAAGGAATTTATTTTCCAAAGGCATCGAAGCCCTTTTCAGCAATATCCAAATGTATTACTAACATTTTCAGAGATTATTTTGAAAAATAAAATTGCTTTAAACGTTCCAGTTGTTTATTTCTATGTTAGGTATGAAAATGCGTTAAACGACATTTGTATATGTTTCAAATTACAAGAGAAACGAATTTAGGATGCAAACTATATAGGTGTATCACAATTTCGGCACAAATATAAAGGCCTATAATAATATGACCAAAATGAGTTTAAACATGGGTTCTTCAATACTTTCTGAGATATAAGGCGGTGAAAGTTTTTATTTCGAAAACTATAACAGTTAAGACGATTAATAAGACTTTTTGTTTAACTTTGAGAGATTATCATAAGTACAGACCAACATCAACTGTTAACGATCTATTCGCGAGCAGTTTAAGAATTATATGCGAACAGTTCGAGAGCTCAACGTCCACACCACATATTTGAATTATAAACTAATGTACCGCAAAAGTTCCCGTTTAAAATTAGCAAAGAAAAAAAATAGTCAAAATATCTATGCAACGAGTAATTCATAATTATTATTAAAACAATCGTGAAAAAGAAAAGATACTTACTCTCTCCCGTTCTCTCTTTCTCCAATTGACAGATGTCCGTGTTAAGTGCAATTTACATAGTGTATGTTCGTGTTATAATTTTATTGGATTTATAGAATCCTTTTCAAGGAACTCTCGGTTTGGAATCTGTAGAAATTAATATATGTCCGTGTTACAATATTACTGGAATATACCGTGAGTATTTTTTAACGTGAAACATTGAGTTTGTCATATCCATGGTTACGACTTGATATTTGATTGACAGCAATGTATTTGCCTGTTCCATTTATAATGAAACATAGGGAACGAATCTGATAGAAGTATTATATTTAAATATTGTAAGAAATTTAGCGGTCAAAAAACCACTCGAGAGCACTAAATATATTTCGGGCACAAGGTGCACACAGTATTTTTTCTACATCTAAATTTAGTTTTTAGAAAACAGGTATAATTATTTAAACAAAATTAACCTCTAATGACATCTTGTCAATATGACAGATAACCGTTGAATTTTCCTATAAGTTATGATTTGACATTTGATTGACAGCAATGTATTTGTCTGTCTCATTAAAATGACACATGGGGAATGAATTTGACACAAGTATTATATTTAAATATTGTAAGAAATTTAGCCGAGTCAGAAAACCACTCGGGCACAAGGTGCACACTATATTTTTTCTACAACTAATTTTAATTTAGAATGCAGGTATGAATTATTTAAACAAAATTAATCTCTATTGACGTCTTATCAAATGTCAAATTCGTTCCCTATGTTTCATTTTAAATGGAATGGGCAAATACATTGCTGTCAATCAAATGTCAAGTCGTAACCATGGATATGACAAACCCAATGTTTCACGTTAAAAAATACTCACGGTATAATCTTTTCCAAGGAACTTTTGGTATGGGATTTGTACAAAATAAAGAGAATACACGGAAGATAAGCTAGCCACATAAGATTTTTTAACCAAAGAAGAATGCAAACTGTTTCCATAGTTACTAGAGACGATCACTACACTTGTGAAGAGTGCTGAGTTCGGCCCAATGACAATATTATATACAAAAATCTGATGTGGCCAGCATATTACCTTCCGCCAATTCCATGAATTTTGTACATATCCCATACCAAAAGTTCGTTGGAAAATGTTCTATATATCTAGTAAAATTGTAATACGAACATATACTATTTTCTATAAATTCCACCAAAAGTTTTTGGAAAAGATTTTATAAAACCAATAAAATTATAACACGAACATACACTATGTAAATTGCACTTGACACTAACATCTGTCAATTAGAATTATTTGAAAATATCAGCTGTTTCCATAATTATAGCACAGCTGGCTGATTTATGAATGTTAATCACTTTATAATTCTTTAAATCTATATCTATTGTATAATTAAACCGTATAGACAATAAGACATTCTTTAATATTGATTATAACAAAATCCAGAACACATCACAAATGGTATCAATTCTTATTACGACCGACTAGAATATTGCCTCAGTGTGAATGGGGGTATTTTTTAACATTTATTACTTGAAAATTATGAATTATTTTAAGCTAAAGTTTGTTAAGATGTGCAACATTCAAGTTTTGATTTTTTGTTAATCGTATGTAGGCTAATTTATTGGAAATTAGTTTTGATAATACAAAACTACAAATTTTGTATGTTGCATTTTAAAATGGACAAATATTACATTGCTGTCATTTTTTGACAATAGTGAGTAACCATAAAAGTGACTAACCATATGTTGTATGTTAAAAAAATTTCCTGTATAAAAATTTGATGTATTTGTATAGTCTACTGGTACATAGACAAAATTTTGTTAGATAGGGGAAAATGATACTTTTCATGTTAATACAGGGTGATCGGATTTTTACTGTACAACTGACTATTTGAAGTTTCCATTTTTTTAATTTTTGCTTTGTCTAGCTGTACCAGCTGGGACCGACAATTGAAAATTGATAACACATATGTACAAAAGTCCAGAGAATCGAATGGCGTAAACCTCGTTAAAGTATCTTTTACCGTTCATTAGTTTAGTGAGTGAAAAAAACGTGAGAGATTTCTAGTTTAAATTAAAAAAAAATATTTTGAGTATTTTTTGATTATTTAACCTGTAATCAGCGTGGTCGGATTAAGAGGATATTAAAAATGTCCCATTGTTAAGAAGGCGCTTACGCCTTTATGATATCATTGCCCTTGATATTATCATCATTACTGATAACTGTGTTTATTAACACAACCACAAATTGTGAAATATTCGAACCGTGATGATTTTTTTATTTATTATCAAAAGAGAAAAATTATTTTTTTTAGCATGACTTACATTAGAAGATCTCAGCTACCCGGCATCTCTGCAATCTCGTACTCAACTGCTCGGTATCTCTGCAAACTCGTTTTCAATTACTCGGGAACTCGGAAATTTCCATCCACCTGTAAATTGACAAAAACATAAAAATTAAATTATTATTTACTACTGAATCGATTTCTAATAAATAAATTACTTAAAAACATTTGTTATTGTTTAAATTTTAGCTTGTTACCAATATTTTTTACTATGAAATATTTAATAATTTATAAAATTGTATACAAAGCTTAACTATAATTATGAAACATTTTATTCTCATACAAACACATTATCAACTTATATAACCATTAAAAGAGTTGGAATGTTATTTAAACTTACGTTTGTTATTAATTTGCAACAATAGTTAACAATATTTCACTATTATAACAATAATATATTAACAATAAATACATTTTTCACAGCAAAATTAAACGCAAGTTTGCTTGAAGACGGCTGCTACACAAGTTACGAGTAAGAACATTACAGACGAACACAAACGAGTTTAATTTGGAATATCGACCGTAATTATGCTTAATTTTGTTATTCAATGCAGATAAAAAATTATTTAAAAAATCATATAAAACCAAATAGGGGATGAACTTTAAAATTCAATTATTTATGAATATTCGAACGTAAAATTTTATACCAATAAAAATGATACTAAATTTAGTTATCGAAATACCTATGAGTTTCTAATTTATATTACAAATACACAAAGTTCAGAATATGTGAATATAGTTTTATTCCAATTTATATTGTGTTATAAATTTGACCAATACTACACTTAGTATGTTACAGAAATATAAAGAGAAAAAGATAAATATCTACTCACATTTTGATTATTTCTGCTGGAATTTTTGTTCTCTGCTCCTTCAAATTTCTAGCTCCATTCCGTACACTGAAAAGAAAATAATTCATTGTAAAACACAATAAAATTACATCCTATTCTTAAAGATATTTGTCTGTATGAGACAAAATATTGATAGATACTATTGCAAACGCATTGAAATACATAAAATAATGGAAAATAACTCTTTGAAATAGATATCGCATGATTTAATTGTCGATTGAAAAATAAAATTCAACTCACCACTGAAGAATGTACGGGTTCGGCAATAGCGTCTAAATGTTTTACTTATATTGTTGTAATAAGGTCAACTACTGTAACAATTATTATTTCAAACGTTCGACTAATACTTTATTTCATGTTTTCTTACAAATTTTATTAATTTACCGTAATTTTTCTAAAGAAAATAAACAATATGTCACACCAAATACAAAAGCACAACATGTCCACCATTTTGTACGCTGATTTGGAAGGAATGCAGTGTTACCAAAAGTACTTAACAAAATATTGCTAACCAAAAATGTAATTATTAATAATATTAATATTTTTTTGCAAAACAGCATAATGTACGAACAAAAATGCATAGAATAAACAATAAAATTATTATTCTGAATTATATTTGTCTGTATGAGACAAAATACATATAAAATTGTACTCACAGCTTAACCTTCGGAAGTTTTTTATAAGAACACATTATCAACATAAATAACTATTAATATTAGTTTGAATATTGTTTAAACTTACTATTGTTATTAATTTGTTACAATATGAAACCCCAAATAAATGTAAACAAGAATAAAACTACGATCCAAGCAATCGGTACAGTAGAAAAACTTGCAACTATTTTTTGCTATTAATAGATTGACCCCCATAATTATTATTATCTCAAACGTTCAACTAACCCTTTCTCTCAATTTTCCACATGAAATTCTTTAAGTTTTCACAGTCTTTGCACGAAAAATAAACGTAAAAACACACCAAATACGTTTCGTATAAATCATCACCATTTTGTGTTTGGGCTTGGGCTGGCGCAGTGTTGCCACTCATTAGCAATGAAATATTTTCTTGAGTTGACTCAACGACATTACTCAAAAGTGATGTGTATTTTAAATTATTTTAACCAAAATGGTTGTGAATACTCCAAATCACAGCTACAAATGGACCCTATATAAACTATTTAAAAAAAAATCCAGCTCATGAACAAGAATTTTCATATTATTTGTTGTTATAGTGCGACCAAGCGATATGTGCCCCTGGCCTCGTCTTGGGAAGCGTGGTCTGCGGTGGCGTTATCATTAACAGTACATTCGGAGACAGAAGTTTTTATACAAATTTTAACTAAATAATTTCATTAATTTCTCATATTTTCATGCACCACTCATACACGGTTAAAGAGAAAACAACGGACGATGAAAGTCTATATTCAGCATGAAATTATTTTTCTTTTAACATGTCAGTGCCAAGTGCAAAATCAAATATGGCAAGTATAGGATCAGAATGTCGGGAGTACGAGGAAGGCGAAAGACAAGATGGAAGGAATGTCTCGCAGAAGACGTGAGAGAGGAAGAACTGTGTAAAGAAGATGCGTTGGAAGAGAAGAGTAAGAAACAGTGACCCCTAATAAAATTGGAGAAAGCTAAAGAAGAAAGAAGGAATTGTCAAGTGCAATTTACATAGTGTATGTTCATGTTATAATTTTATTGGATTAAGGGCCAATCTTATCATCTCTGGTTAAAATACTAACTTCAAGTTAAATAAACAATATTACATCGGATTATTGACAGCAATTATAAATTTGTCATTTGACAGTTCATTTCGTTTCGGTTTTGTTTATTTAACTGTTATTTAAATTTTAACCAGAGGTGGTAATATTGACCCTTATAGAATCTTTTCAAATGAACTTTTTGGATGAAATTTGTAAAGAATAGTATGTGTTCGTGTTATAATTTTATTGGATATACAAAGTGTCTCTTAAGTAGGGGGACATGGCTTAACCACAGATTCTTGAGGCTAAAATAAAACGATTTAACTAAACATGCTTCTATCGGAAAGTGTACCATTTAGCCAGAATTCTGCTTCAAAGTTCCTCGAAAAAAAATTAATTTTGCTTATAATAACAGGACGCCTTATACGATTTGGATGAAATTTGGTATGACAGTTCATATGGTTATGTCATCTTTTAAGATGATACTTGTTATTATTAGTGAACCACTAGTGCATGAAACTTAGGTGTCCCAACATTTTACCGTAATCAGCGCTTTCCAATTAAGGGAAAATTATAATTTTCATGTAAATACAGGCTGATCGGATTTTTGCTGTACAAATAACTATTTGAAGTTTCCATTTTTTGAATTTTTGCTTTGTCTAACTGTACCAGCTGGGACCGACAAGTGAAAATTGATACACATATGTACAAAAGTCCAGAGAATCGAATGGCGCAAAACCCCGTTAAAGTATCTTTTACCGTTCATTAGTTATAGATAGTCCGGCAAAGTAAAAGGAAAGTGAGAGATTTCTAATCAAAATAAAAATTTCTATTTTGGAAACTAAAGCCATTAGAATTTTTTCATTAATTTTCCCGAAATCGGTATGGCCACATTAGGGAAATATGATACTTTTCATGTAAGTACAGGGTGATCGGATTTTTACTGTACAACTGACTATTTGAAGTATCCATTTTTTTATTTTTTGCTTTGTCTAACTGTACCAGCTGGGACCGACAAGTAAAAATTGATACACATATGTGCAAAAGTCCAGAGAATCCCGTTAAAGTATCTTTTACCGTTCATTAGTTATAGTCCGGCAAAGTGAAAGAAACGTGAAAGATTTTTAATCAAAATAAAAATTTCTATTTTGGAAACTAAAGCCATGAGAATTTTTTGATTATTTTTCCCGAAATCAGTATGTCCGAATTAGAGGAAAATGATACTTTTCATTTAAATACAGGTGATCGGATTTTTACTGTACAATTGACTATTTGAAGTATCCATTTTTTGATTTTTTGCTTTGTCTAACTGTACCAGCTGGGACCGACAAGTGAAAATTGATACACATATGTACAAAAGCTTACAGAATCGAATGGCGCAAACCCCGTTAATGTATCTTTTACAGTTCATTAGGTAGAGACTAATTTCTTACCTTTTGTACAGTTAAACCTGAGTTAAAACAAAAATACTAGGGAAAATTGTGATTATGTTCACCTGAATAAGACAAACATTATACTATACATGATTGTAATGACTGTAGCTGATTATAGTGTGATTGTATATGATTATAAGGATTCTAACTGATTGTAACGTGATTATGATTGTAAATGACTGTAGTGAATGTAGATTGCGATTGTAAAGATTGTATCTTTGATTGTAAACGATTTGTACAATGATTGTAGGAGTGATTCACCCCTCGCCCATTTATAAGTGACCTCACTAGTATATTTACACCATCAAGTTTTGCGAGAATTAAAATATCCAAGTGTCAAAATTTAAGTTATACCTACATTAAATTGTCATTGAATTTTCATCACATGGATTTTTCGTATATAACCATCAGGATTTCAATTACTTCTCTACCCCATTTTGCCATTTTTACCTTCCGTCACCTTTAGGTAAGGAAGGTATTGTCTTTGTCAAAAAATTCGGTGGTGAGTTTTTAATGACTAAGCACGTTTTAGGGTCCCTACAATACAAATTTACTATTTTTAAGATGATGTCTGTATGTATGTATGTGTGTGTGTGTGTGTGTGTGTGTGTGTGTGTGTGTGTGTGTCCGTGTGTGTGTATGTGTGTCCGTGTGTGACAAATTTTTCTCCGACGATAACTCCAATACTACAATTCTAAAAATTATAATTCTTTCGTATTCCTCTTCTGTACATCCATATGAAGAGTTGATTAGATTTTGGTTATAATCGATCCACCGGAAGTACCCTTTTTTGAAGTTTTTAACAGTTTTTCTTAAAAAAACGCAGTTAAATATTACTTTTTGACATTTTGTTATTATGTATATTAAAGAAAATACTCTTCTCTATACGGTTTAATTATACATTTTCCTTCATATTAAATAGATGTAAATTTAAAGCATTATAAAGAAATTAATTTTCAAAAATTAGTCTGCTTTGCAATTTATTATGGAAACAGCTGAAATAATTATTCAAAAAAAATTAATTGACAGATGTCAGTTGCAAGTGCAAAACCAAATATGAAAAGTATAGGATCTAAAATTGGTATGTCATATTGTTACTCGCAAGTGACATGCAGAGAAAGGCCAAAGAGAAGATGGAAGGACATTACTTAGTGTAGTTTATGTTATAATTTTATCGGATTTAAAGAACCTTTTCAAATGAACTTTTAGTATGGAATTTGTAAAAAACAGTATGTGTTCGTGTTCGATTTTACATGATATTATATAGAATCTGTTCCAAGGACCTTTTGGTATGGGTTTTGTACAAAATACATCGAATTGACGGAAGGTCTTGTGCTGGCCACAACAGATTTTTCAATTTAATATCAATCACTATATAGCACCGCACTTGTACACAACAAAAATATAAACACTAATGACATTTGACAGTTACTTGACAGTCAAAACTTATAGGGACTTTTAAGAAAATGTAGCGCATGTTGCAGTTTTTCTTTAAGTCTATTCGTTTCTCTCTCTTACACTCATGCCATTGTGCGAGAGAGAAA
Source organism: Ophonus ardosiacus (assembly GCA_943142095.1). Lineage (NCBI taxonomy): Eukaryota > Metazoa > Arthropoda > Insecta > Coleoptera > Carabidae > Ophonus > Ophonus ardosiacus. The sequence goes on from OW964840.1 coordinate 14,380,613, forward strand.
ACTTTTCAAGTCACTTGAAAAGAAAAACTTCATCGTATGACGCACGCTTAAGATTGCTTGATACAAGAGCGAATAAATTATTCATGATTTTTAAAACTATGATAATTGTATATTAAACTAAAGATAAATTGTAAAAATAAATGTTCCAAATGCTTTCAAGTAGATAAAGATTAAAAAAATAGCAAAATTCAACTTGCATAATCACAGACACCAAAAAGTAATTATTAAAATTACTTATTATAATATAATTTGTTATTAATTATGGAAATAATCGAACAATTAAAATCGCTGGAGTCTCACAGACTCTATGCCTCCACTGTAAAGTTAAATTTGTTTATAAAACAAAGTATTAATTCCATTCTACATAACAATTTTAGAAAACATATCTTGCTATATGTCATTAGAACGACAAAATGTCTAATATTAATAAAAATTGGCGATAATTTATAATAGTTATTACCTATATCACATAAATTAACTAAATAAAATTAAATTAAAGTGGGTGGGCCAACTGATGTGCGACGGGGTTCGTATTTATGCATAAACAAACGACAAATAAATATGAAAAAAATAATAATTTCGCTTACCGTTGATCTAGGACGAGTGTAACACGGACAGCAAATAAAACTGGCAGCAAACAGCGTGTTAAAATTGCAACAAAGTCTCAGCAACAATTATCGGCTAGGCATTGTTCGTAAACATCAATAAACGTTCACAAATTTGATCACTTATTTCACCAAATGTTATTTAACATCACAATGTTCCTTCAAAACACACGTACACTTTCTCAATTTCCTCATAAAATGTCATTAAAATATCGTAAACACTGTTTACATAATTATTTGTGTTGATAAATACCCAGTTACATTCAATGAACACGATATAACTTGGAATCTTGTGCAAAGTTGCTACAAAGTGAAACGAGATGGCGCCTTCGCGGAGCAACGCGACGTGGACTCATCGCGAGCTGAATCTAGACTGAATCATGGCGTCGACAAGCGTAATTTACATAAGAGGACGTGTGTTGGAGAGAGATAGAAGATACCCAACATCAGATTGATGGTGGATGATTTGGAATTATCAATTATCATTAAATGATAAATAATCTTTATAAAAACATGCCATTTTATATGCCATTCATGAAAAAGTATTTAAAACATTTGTAGATTTTCATATTTCCCAGAAATCGGCGAAATTTCAACGACTTGAAGTTGGAACTGTCAGCTGTTAACAAAGAAAATTGTTAATTGTTGATTATTGATATTGGCTTTGTTTAAACATTACTGTAATATGTTTTTCAATAAAAATGATCCTTATTAATCTTATTTTAATATTCCATGCTTGTTTTTACTGTAATTAATAATAAATTGTTGTATTATGTCAGAGTTACACAATACCTGTACCAGTTATTTATTTATGTATTTGTTTTATTAACATTGTAATATATTTTTATCAAAAGATGATGCTTATTATTCATATTATAATATTCTATAAACAATTTTTCATTATTTATTTATAAATTGTCAAAATTTACAATGTTTTCATTGTAGCTTTGACTCCGGGAATAGGGCACATACTGAACTATTTCATTAAATATTTCTATAATTTATTAATGAAAAATCAATATTCAAACATTGTTTCACATATTTCTAATTACTATATTGCCCTAATTGTTACATAAATGTAATAATTTCATTCTAAATGTTATTGCAAAAACAGCTGATTCCAAGAAGTTACTGTTTCAACGTATATATCTTTAAAAATATAAAATATTTGGAATTATATTGTTGTTAAATAGTCTCAAATACTTGTATATTGTTGTACATTATCTTTTATTGATATATAAATAAAAATATGTACGTAAAGTACAGTTCAAGATATGTACAAAATCTGATAAAATGATTCCAGAATTTTATGTTTAATCATCGTTCTTTTGGAAGAATATCATATATTTCTTGAATAATAAACTTATTTTCTTATCAATTTATATTATAACACATTCTACAAATACATAATTTTGTAGTACATTAACCTTTATTACGTTGTTGGAAAATGTTTCATTTTGAATGATGAGTTATTTTTCTATTAAGAACTCTGATAAAAATGCAAATGCATGGTTTAACTTTGAGACTATTCGTGATGAAGAAGAACCAAGAAGAAATTCGAAAAGATATTTTCATATGTCAACTTCATATTTAAGGATCTCCCAACAATTTTTTTTGTCCTTCACAAGTAGAAATTAACCAGTTTGTATATTTAAACGAATGAATATTAAGCAAATACTTATCTTTTCACCTTCCGTCACCTTTAGGTAAGGAACGTACCTGTGGTCTTTGGTCAAAAAATTCGGTGGTGAGTTTGTAGTGAATAAACACGTTTTAGGATCCCTAGAATACGATTTTAATAGTTTTACGATGATGTCTGTATGTGTGTCTGTCTGTGTGTATGTGTGTCAAAAATTTCTCTGACGATAACACCAACATTACAATTCTAAAAATTATAATTCTTTCGTATTCCTCTTCTTTACATTCATATGAACAGCTGATAAGATTTTGGTTATAATTGGAGAACCGGAAGTACCCGTATTTGAAGTTTTTAACATTTTTTGACATTTTATTATCTCTCGCTAAGAGAGGTATTGTATTCATGCTAAAAATCGCAAATCCGCTTAAGGTGAATTTTTTCAATAGCAATGTTACATTAAAAAATGGATCATTCAAAATACATATGTACACCAAATTTCATTAAAATATTTAAACAAATGGCCATTTAATTAAAAAATTATTAAAGGTCATTGACCCCAAAAAATTACGGTTTTAAATCGTATTTTACTAAGCTTAAACCACTCGTACAATAATTCTGAAAATTTATAAACTTATATTAAAAAAATCTGTTGTGGCCAGCACAAGACCTTCCGTCAATTCCATGTATTTTGTACAAATCCCATACCAAAAGGTCCTTGGAACAGATTCTATATACTATCATGTAAAATCGAACACGAACACATACTATTTTTTACAAATTCCATACCAAAAGTTCATTTGAAAAGGTTCTATAAATCCAGTAAAATTATAACAAACTACACTAAGTAATGTCCTTCCATCTTCTCTTTGGCCTTTCTCTGCGTGTCACTTGCGAGCAACACTATGACATACCAATTTTAGATCCTATACTTTTTTCCATATTTGGTTTTGCACTTGACATCTGTCAATTAAATTTTTTTGAATAATTATGTCAGCTGTTTCCATGATAAATAACAAAGCTGACTAATTTTTGAAAATTAATTTCTTTGTAATACTTTAACTCTACATCTATTGAATATGAAGGAAAATGAATAATCAAACCATATAGAGAAGAGTATTTTCTTTAATAAATATAATAAGACAATGTCAAAAAATAATATTTAACTGCATTTTTTTAAGAAAAACTGTTAAAAACTTCAAATTAGGGTACTTCCGGTTGACCAATTATAACCAAAATCTAATCAGCTCTTCATATGGTTGTAAAGAAGAGGAATATGAAAGAATCATAATTTTTAGAATTGTAGTTTTGGAGTTATCGTCGGAGAAAAATTTGTCACACACACACACACGGACACACAGACACACACACAGACACACACACAGACACACACACAGACACACATACACACATACAGACATCATCTTAAAAATAGTACATTCGTATTGTAGGGACCCTAAAACGTGCTTATACATTATTAACTCACCACCGAATTTTTTGACCAAAAACAATACCTTCCTTTTGACGGAAGGTAAAAATACGTAGAATTTAATGGTAGAGTCGACAAGTTTGTATCTCGACCCAGATTTGGGTACTACATATCTACCCATTTAAGGGTTAAAGATAGGGGTTGAATTTTATAAAAAATCGATTCCTCGTGTCAAAATACATATGAGTACAAATTTTTTAATTATACCGGCGATTGACGCATCACTTGCACATTGAAAATTCAAAGATTTGCGGTAAAATTCAAAGTGTGTTTATTTGGAATTCCTTCAACAAAAAAAAATGAAAATTGGTACACTTATGTAAGAATATACGAGGAATCTGATGGTCAAGTCAAAAATTCTTTATCTCTACCTAGTTTTGGGTGGTGAATATCTAGCCATTTAAGGGTTGAGGGTACGACTTTAATTTTACGAAAAATCGATTCTTTGGGCCATAATACATATGTTTCCTAACTTTAGTTAAAATATTGCAACAGGTAATTTAGTAATATCAAAACAAAATGTTCAAACGTTATTGACCTTAAATGTGTAAATTCAGAATCTTATATTACTGTAATTATACTAATAGTACAATAATTCTGAAAATTTGTAAACTTATATTAAAAAAATACGTAGAATTTAATGGTAGAGTCGACAAGTTTGTATCTCGACCCAGATTTGGGTACTACATATCTACCCATTTAAGGGTTAAAGATAGGGGTTTAATTTTATAAAAAATCGATTCCTCGTGTCAAAATACATATGTGTACAAATTTTTGTTAATTTTCTGTAAAGGATATACTAAATATTTGAACTTGTATTTGCCCTAAATTTTCGGAATTATACCGGCGATTGACGCATCACCTTCGCACTGAAAATTCAAAGATTTGCGGTAAAATTCAAGTGTGTTTATTTGGAATTCCTTCAACAAAAAAAAAATGAAAATTTGTACACTTATGTAAGAATATGCGTAGAATCTGATGGTGTAGTCTAAAATTGTTTATCTCTACCCTGTTTCGGGTGGTGAATATCTACCCATTTAAGGGTTGAGGGTATGACTTTAATTTTACGAAAAATCGATTCTTTGGGTTATAATACACATGTTTACTAACTTTTGATAAAATATTGCACCAGATAATTGAGTAATATCAAAACAAAATGTTCAAAGGTTATTGACCTTAAATGTGTATATTTCTAATCTTATATTACTGTAATTATACTAATAGTACAATAATTCTGAAAATTGGTACACGTATACAAAAAAATATGTAGATTCGATTGGTGAAGGCGACAGGTTTGTATCTCGACCCAGTTTTGGGTACTATATATCTACCCATTTAAGGGTTGAAGATAGGGGTTTAATTTTATTAAAAATCGATTCCTCGGATTAAAATACATATGTACTATAATTTTTATCAAAATATTTTGAATGGTCCAGTTTTAATTGTAATATTTATCAACAATGGTATCTGAATCGCTACTCACGAACGGCTTTACTAATTTATTCATGGTACTTAGACCAATTAAGCAATTGAAGACTAGGTTATTTATATAAGAAAGAATGTAAAATCTAATGGTATTATAAGAAAAAAATCCATCTTCATTTTCGGGTGTGAAATTTATACCAAATTTTGGGTAACAAATGTGAATTTAATTTTATCAAAAATCGATTCCTTGGGTGAAAATACACATGTGTACCAATTTTCATTCAAATATTCCTCAGGATACAAAAGATATTTAAATTTTCATGCACATGCATTTTGTAGTTAAAAGTTAAAAAAAAATTATCGATATAAAAATAAAGTATTATGTAACTTTTAATTGTGAGTAAATTTCTTCAAATAAACTTTTTTTAAAAATGAGAAATAAAGCCGTTATTTAATAATTTGTGAATCAATAATTCCAATATAATATTGGCATAGCCACCTATTGACAATAATTAAAAACAATGGTTGGACTTAGTGAATTTTATCTTATTTATTTGCACAAATTATTATCTCAAAACAGGAGCGTTAAATAGAAAAAAGTTTCAAATAAAATTTGCTCAAAATATTCTATTTTAATTATTTATACAATAATCTTAATTATGTAGTTTCTATTTTTGGAGAAATAAATATTTAAATAAATAAAACATTTTCTCAAAAACTATAGGTAAATAAAATAAATTATTAGTTAAAATATATTTAAAATCAAATAATAAATAGAGTTTGTTACAAAAATTATTTTTAAAAAAAAATTGTTTGCGAGAAATAAATGGATATTTATTTTTATTCATTATCTTTGAAATTAAAACAAATATGAGAAAAAGTTTCAACAAGACTACCTTTTATTTTTAATTACAAATATTTTTTCATATGACAAAGTCAAAATGTTATTAGTTTAGTCAAAAAATGGATTTTCTCAAAGTTATTAATACCAGAGCAATACTACTACTGCACTCTATGATAAAACTTATGAACTATATTTTATGTAAGAAAAATTGTTTAAATGTTTAAACAAAGAAAATGCGTTGATGATAAATAGGAGAAAATCAATACTATCGTTAAATTAATTAGACAATCAGGTTCGCGATAATGTGCATGGGGTCTAAGTGAGAAGAAAAATTGTTTAAACAAATGTCATTTCATTATTAATCAAATGAAACATGGAAAAATTGTTAAATTGGTCATTTTAAATAAATTAATAATTAAAATATAGTTTAATCCAAGATTTTATGTTTATTATAATTAAAATATGCTTTTCTTTGTCAATTTTATTTGACGTTTGTTATATCTGCAGCAAGATGTCTCCACGTGTATTACAGCAAATTTGACCTTCATGAAAACTAGGACTGTAATTAAAAATTATTTTTTACAGAAAATGTTTAACAGTTTTTTGGGCCAAAATTTATATGTATTTCAACAAGGATAAGACAATAGTTTATAAAAAATATAAAATAAATAATCAAACTTGTTTATTTAAGAATATATACTGACATATTGCCTGGCAGAAAACTTCCTGAATACGTCTTGTGTGATAGCAACAAATTATTTATGGAATGTGAAATATGACAAGCGCTGGCGCCTAAATACCAAATAATAAATATAGGTATTTCTTCAAAATTTGACTACGTACAATAATTTTTCAATTAAATATTGTTATTATATGTAATTTGGGGGTTAAATAAATATAATATTGTACATATTATTAATTTTTTATTATAATAAATACCATATTTTGTTATATACTTTATAGAATGTACAGAATAAAAGTATTTCATTGTTTATTAGTATTATATACAATAATTATTAACTATAATTTATTGTAAACATTATGCTAATAATACAGTTTACAGATATAAACATATAATACAAAATAAATAAAAATTATTATGTATAACACTGACATGGCACCTACATTCTTTTGTTTTACTTTTTCTTCACTAAATTTTCATAAAAAGTTAATGTGTTATACATAAGAAGATTCAGCACAAAATTCTGAGTATAAAAATATAAAATTCATAAATTATAACTATAATATATCGCTAATACCTTATACATTTCATCTGACATACTTGGATTTTTTCAGTTACAATTTTCAATACAAAATTTTCATTAAAAGTTAATAAATTATACATCAGTAGATACAGCGTGAAGCACTGAACAAAATGATACTAAATACTTGTACTAAAATACTAAAGTAATACTAAAATTAGTTGTCTAATCAATGATCAAAGTTTTTCATCATATTTTCTTCCCTGATGTCATCTTCCTTGATTCGTCCCACAGTTTTTGTCTACACAAAAACAACCCCTGTAGTTTCATCCATCTATATTTCATCCCCTGAACAACAATATTCTTCGCTGTAGAACTCCAAATATTTATAATGTTTGCATTGATTTGGACATTGTAATCAGCTGACTTGCAGTTCTGTAAATAATATTTATAGAGTAATAAATGATTATTATATACAAATATACATACCGTATTGTTATAATACATAAAATATTGATATGCCCATTTGGTTTAAGAGGCATTATAAGCTATAGCATCCTTGTAAAAATATACATGATGAACCAGAATTGTTTATTAGTAAATATGGAATAATTCTTGTCTCAAGATCCACACAAGAGTTAATAGATTTGTTCTCTACAAAAATAACCGGTTTTTAAACTAGTTCTCATTTGAAATCGGTTCGGGTAACCGGTTTTTATAATTGGTTTCTTCCACAAACCGGTTTTCCACGTTTGGTAGTCATTAAAAACAAGTTTATTTACCCACAACTTTTGGAAAATTGGTTTAAGTACCTGTAATATAATATATTTTTCATATCCATTGTTTAAATAATTGTTTTCTTACCAAATATCTCCCTGTAATAAAACATAAACTGTCTAAATTTGTTTTGTTTTTCGCTCCAATTATATGCATTTGTTTATCCATTATTATCAGCTGTCATTTGTTATTAGAGGTTATTAATATTGTTATTAACAATTAACAATATATGCATTGTTAACAATTTGTAATGCATTATATTGAAAAATATATTCAATGAAATTATTTAAATAAATTAAAACACTTTTGTTTAAATAATATATAAAATTATTAGTTCATGATTATTCTTAGAGATGGCAGGACCTGTATTAATTTAGGCTTATCTAACAAAGTATTTATAAATATATATCGATTTTTCTCGATAACAAAAGCCTTTTCAAAAAACATTTATTTGAAATAATATACTCAAAATTAAAAATAATTAACAGTTTTGAATATTTTTTAAAATTTTATGCATTAATTATTAACAACTCATATATTGTTACTTGTCAATAACAATATTTATAACCTCTAGTAACAAATTACAACTGATAATAATGGATAAACAAATGCACATAATTGGACCAGAAAACAAAACAAATTTAAACAGTTTATGTTTTATTACAGGGAGATATTTGGTGAGAAAACATTTGTTTAAACAATAGATATGACTATATATAATATTTCAGGTAATTAAACCAATTTACCAAAAGTTGTGGGTAAATAAACTTGTTTTTAATGACTACCAAACGTGGAAAACCGGTTTGTGGAAGAAACCAGTTATAAAAACCGGTTACCCGAACCGATTTCAAATGAGAACTAGTTTAAAAACCGGTTATTTTTGTAGAGAACAAATCTATTAACTCTTGTGTAGATCTTGAGACAAAAATTATTCCATATTTACTAATAAACAATTCTGGTTCATCATGTATATTTTTACAAGGATGCTATAGCTTATAATGCCTCTTAAACCAAATGGGCATATCAATATTTCATATATTATAACAATACGGTATCTATATTTTTATATAATAATCATTTATTACTGTACAAATATTATTTACAGAACTGCAAGTCAGCTGATTACAATGTCCAACTAAATGCAAATATTATAAATGTTTGGAGTTCTACAGCGAAGAATATTGTTGTTCAGGGGATGAAATATCGATGGATGAAACTCCAGGGGTTGTTTTTGTGTAGACAAAAACTGTGGGACGAATCAAAGAAGACAAAACACAAACAGATGATAGGGCAGAAAATATGATGAAAAACTTTGATCATTGATTAGACAACTAATTTTAGTAATAATTTAGTATTTTAGTACAAGTATTTAGGATCATTTTATTCAGTGCTTCACGCTGAATCTGCTGATGTATAATTTATTAACTTTTAATTAAAATTTTGTATTGAAAATTGTAACTGAAAAAAATTCAAGTATGTCAGATGAAATGTATAAGGTATTAGCGATATGTTACAGTTATAATTTATGAATTTTATATTTTTATACTCAGAATTTTGTGCTGAATCTTCTAATGTATAACACATTAACTTTTTATGAAAATTTAGTGAAGAAAAAGTAAAACAAAAAAATGTAGGTGCCATGTCAGTGTTATACATAATAATTGTTATTTATTTTGAAAATCTCTGTTTATTTCTGTAAACTGTATTATTAGCATAATGTTTACAATATGTTATAGTTAATAATTATTGTATATGATATTAATAAACAATGAAATACTTTTATTCTGTACACTCTAGGAAGTATATAACAAAATATGGTATTTATTATAATAAAAAATGAATAATATGTACAATATTATATTTATTTAACCCCCAAATTACATATAATAACAATATTTAATTGAAAATTTATTGTACATAGTCAAATTTTGAAGAAATACCTATATTTATTATTTGGTATTTAGGCGCCAGCGCCTGTCATATTTTACATTCCATAAATAATTTGTTGCTATCACACAAGACGTATTCAGGAAATTTTCTGCCAGCCAATATTTCAGTATATATTCTTAAATAAACAAGTTTGATCATACTTTTTATATTTTTTATAAATTATTGTCTTATCCTTATTGAAATACATATAAATTTTGGCCCAAAATACTGTTAAACATTTTCTGTAAACAATAATTTTTAATTACAGTCCTGGTTTTCATGAAGGTCAAATTTGCTGAAATACACGTGGAGACATCTTACAGCATATATAACAAACGCCAAATAAAATTGACAAAGAAAAGCATATTTTAATTATAATAAACATAAAATCTTGGATTAAACTATATTTTAATTATTAATTTATTTTAAATGATAAATTTAACAATTTTTCCACCTGTCATTTGATTAATAATGAAATGACATTTGTTTAAACAATTTTCCTTCTCACTTAGACCCCATAATAAATAATAATAAAATTAATTTGTCGATAGTATTGATTTTCTCCTATTTATCATCAACGTATTTTCTTTGTTTAAACATTTAAACAATTTTTCTTACAACAAAATATAGTTCATAAGTTTTATCATAGAGTGCAGTAAGAGTATTGTCGTGGTATTACTAACTTTGAGAAATGTTTTATTTATTTAAACATTTATTTCTCCAAAAATAGAAACTATATAATTAAGATTATTGTAAAAGTAATTAAAATAGGGTATTTTGAGCAAATTTTATTTGAAACTTTTTTCGATTTGACGCCCCAATTTTGAAATAATAATTTGTGGATATAAATAAGATAAAATTCACAAGTCCAACCAATGTTTATAATTATTGTCAATAGGTGGCTATAGCAATATTGTATTGGAATTATTGATTCACAAATTATTAAATAACGGTTTTATTTCTCATTTTTAAAAAAAGTTTATTTGAAGAAATTTACTCAAAATTAATAGTTACATAATACTGTATTTTTATATTGATATATTTTTTTTAACTTTTAATTAAAAAATGCATGTGCATGAAAACTTGAATAACTTTTGTATCCTGACAAATATTTGAATGAAAATTGGTATACATGTGTATTTTCACCCAAGGAATCGATTTTTGATAAAATTAAATCCACATTTGTTACCCAAAATTTGGTATAAATTTCACACCCGAAAATGAAGATGGATTTTTTTCTTATAATACCATTAGATTTTACGTACTTTCTTATATAAATAACCCAGTCTTCAATTGCTTAATTGGTCTAAGTACCATGAATAAACTAGTAAAGCCATTCTTGAGTAGCGATTCAGATATCATTGTTGATAAATATTACAATAAAAACTGGACCATTCAAAATATTTTGATAAAAATTATTGTACTTATGTATTTTGATCCGGGGAATCGATTTTTCATAAAATTAAACTCCTATCTTCAACCCTTAAATGGGTAGATATATAGTATTCAAAACTGGGTCAAGTTGCAAACTTGTCGACTTTACCATTCGAATCTACATATTTTTTTGTACAAGTATACCAATTTTCAGAATTATCGTACTATTAGTATAATTACAGTAATATAAGATTAGAAATTTACACATTTAAGGTCAATAACATTTGAACATTTTGTTTTGATGTTACTCAATTATCTGTTGCAATATTTTAACAAAAATTAGGAAACATATGTATTAAGACCCAAAGAATTGATTTTTCGTAAAATTAAAGTCGTACCCTCAACCCTTAAATAGGTAGGTATTCACCACCCAAAACTGGGTAGAGACAAACAATTTTGGACTTTACCATCAGATTCTACGTATATTCTTACATAAGTGTACCAATTTTCAATTTTTTTTGTTGAAGGAATTCCAAATAAACACACTTTGAATTTTACCGCAAATCTTTGAATTTTCAATGTGCAAGTGATGCGTCAATCGCCGGTATAATTCCTAAAATTATGGGCAAATACAAGTTCAAATATTTAGTATATCCTTTGCAGAAAATTACCAAAAAATGGTACACATATATATTTTGAACCGTGGAATCGATTTTTGATAAAATAAAGAACGTAACTTCAACCCTTAAATGGGTAGATATTTGCTACCCAAATGTGGGTCGAGATACAAACCTGCCGACTTCATTGTTCAATTCTACATATATTTTTATATAAGTTTACCAATTTTCAGAATTATTGTACGAGTGGTTTAAGCCTAGTAAAAGACGATTTAAAATGGTGAAAACCGTTTTTTTTTTTTGGGTCAACGACATTTAAGAATTTATTAATTAAAAGACAATTTGTTTAAATATTTTATGAAATTTGTTTTGACCTATGGAATCGATTTTTAATAAAATTTAAACCGTACCTCCCGCTAATTAATAGGTAGATTTTTGCCACCCAAATATGGGTTCAGATACAAAGTTCTCGATAAAGCCATTGGATTGTACGTACTGTCTTATATACATATCCCAATTTTCAAAATATTTCCTTTACTAGTCTAATAGCTATGAATAAATTAGTAAAACAATATCATTCAAATATATAAACAATAATATCAATTTAAATACATGTACAATAAAACAACAGTCCTTAAATTTGATTTTTTTGGGACAGATAGCAGCACTTGCAATTGTTTAATATTTTCCAGTGTAGGCGTTTTCTTTAAGGGACTTTAATTTAATATGCATTTAAATACACATATAAACAATATTCCCACTGCAAAAAAATTGTACCGACAGGTATGGAATGGAAACAGCCTTCAGATCCTATGCACATTAGCTCGAACCTGATTGGTCAATTGACGGATCGATTTTATTGATTTTCTCCCATTTACACGATACATCAACGTACTTTGTTACAACACAACATAAAAATTATAGTTCATAAGTTTCATCATAGAGTACAGCAGTAGTATTGTTTTGGTATTAATAATTCTGAGAAAATCCATTATTTGGCTAAACTAATAACATTTTGACTAAGTTTGTCAGAAGGAAAAATATTTATAATTCAAAATAAAAGGTAGTTTGGTTGAAACTTTTTTTTATATTCGTTTTAATTTTAGAGATAATGAATAAAAATAAAAATCAATTTATTTCTCGCAAACAAAAGATTTTACAAAATAATTTTTGTAATAAACTCTATTTATTATTTAATTCTAAATACATTTTAACTAATAATTTATTTTATTTACATATTGTTCTTGAGAAAATGTTTTATTTATTTAAACATTTATAGCTCTAAAAATAGAAACTAAATAATTAGGATTATCAAGTAAATAATTAAAATAGAATATTTTGAGCAAATTTTATTTGAAACTTTTTCCTATTTAACGCCGCAGTTTTGAGATAATACTTTCTGAAAATAAATAAGATAAAATTCACAAAGTCCAACCAGTGTTTACAAATTTTGTCAATAGGTGGCTATACCAATATTTTATTGGAATTATTGATTCATAAATTATTAAATAACGGCTTTATTTCTCATTTTTAAAAAAAGTTTATTTAGCATTAAAAGATATATACGATAGTATTATATTTAAATATTTTTTTATATTCGCTTTATTTTAAGTAATAATAAATAATAATCAATTTAATTCTCGCCAACAAGATTTTCTACAAAATAATTTATAATATAATATAATAATAATAACTCAATTTATTATTTAATTCTAAATATATTTTATCTAATAACAATATTTGTTTTGCATGATAGGATCTCGCCCCCTACTAAATATTATTTGTATAAAAGTGGTCTGAAATTTAAAGTTAGTGTTCCTAAACAATGTAAAACAAAAATATTACAACAATTGTTATTAGTTTATGTGTTATTACCATAACAATAATTTGATTGGCATGATAGGATCTCGCCCCCTACTAAATATTATTCTTTTAAAAGTGGTCTGAAATTTAAAGTTAGTGTTCCTAAACAATGTAAAACAAAAATATTACAACAATTGTTATTAGTTTATGTGTTATTACCATAACAATAATTTGATTTGCATGATAGGATCTCGCCCCCTACTAAATATTATTCTTTTATAAGTGGTCTGAAATTTAAAGTTAGTGTTCATAAACAATGTAAAACCAAAATATTACAACAATTGTTATTAGTTTATGTGTTATTACCATAACAATAATTTGATTTGCATGATAGGATCTCGCCCCCTACTAAATATTATTCTTTTAAAAGTGGTCTGAAATTTAAAGTTAGAGTTCCTAAACATTGTAAAACAAAAATATTACAACAATTGTTATTAGTTTATGTGTTATTACCATAACAATAATTTGATTTGCATGATAGGATCTCGCCCCCTACTAAATATTATTCTTTTAAAAGTGGTCTGAAATTTAAAGTTAGTGTTCCTAAACAATGTAAAACAAAAATATTACAACAATTGTTATTAGTTTATGTGGTATTACCATAACAATAATTTGATTTGCATGATAGGATCTCGCCCCCTACTAAATATTATTCTTTTAAAAGTGGTCTGAAATTTAAAGTTAGAGTTCCTAAACATTGTAAAACAAAAATATTACAACAATTGTTATTAGTTTATGTGTTATTACCATAACAATAATTTGATTTGCATGATAGGATCTCGCCCCCTACTAAATATTATTTTTTTAAAAGTGGTCTGAAATTTAAAGTTAGTGTTCCTAAACAATGTAAAACAAAAATATTACAACAATTTTTATTAGTTTATGTGTTATTACCATAACAATAATTTGATTTGCATGATAGGATTTCGCCCCCTACTAAATATTATTCTTTTAAAAGTGGTCTGAAATTTAAAGTTAGAGTTCCTAAACATTGTAAAACAAAAATATTACAACAATTGTTATTAGTTTATGTGTTATTACCATAACAATAATTTGATTGGCATGATAGGATCTCGCCCCCTACTAAATATTATTCTTTTAAAAGTGGTCTGAAATTTAAAGTTAGTGTTCCTAAACAATGTAAAACAAAAATATTACAACAATTGTTATTAGTTTATGTGTTATTACCATAACAATAATTTGATTTGCATGATAGGATCTCGCCCCCTACTAAATATTATTCTTTTAAAAGTGGTCTGAAATTTAAAGTTAGTGTTCCTAAACAATGTAAAACAAAAATATTACAACAACTGTTATTAGTTTATGTGTTATTACCATAACAATAATTTGATTTGCATGATAGGATCTCGCCCCCTACTAAATATTATTCTTTTAAAAGTGGTCTGAAATTTAAAGTTAGTGTTCATAAACAATGTAAAACCAAAATATTACAACAATTGTTATTAGTTTATGTGTTATTACCATAACAATAATTTGATTTGCATGATAGGATCTCGCCCCCTACTAAATATTATTCTTTTAAAAGTGGTCTGAAATTTAAAGTTAGAGTTCCTAAACATTGTAAAACAAAAATATTACAACAATTGTTATTAGTTTATGTGTTATTACCATAACAATAATTTGATTTGCATGATAGGATCTCGCCCCCTACTAAATATTATTCTTTTAAAAGTGGTCTGAAATTTAAAGTTAGTGTTCCTAAACAATGTAAAACAAAAATATTACAACAATTGTTATTAGTTTATGTGGTATTACCATAACAATAATTTGATTTGCATGATAGGATCTCGCCCCCTACTAAATATTATTCTTTTAAAAGTGGTCTGAAATTTAAAGTTAGTGTTCCTAAACAATGTAAAACAAAAATATTACAACAACTGTTATTAGTTTATGTGTTATTACCATAACAATAATTTGATTTGCATGATAGGATCTCGCCCCCTACTAAATATTATTCTTTTAAAAGTGGTCTGAAATTTAAAGTTAGTGTTCATAAACAATGTAAAACCAAAATATTACAACAATTGTTATTAGTTTATGTGTTATTACCATAACAATAATTTGATTTGCATGATAGGATCTCGCCCCCTACTAAATATTATTCTTTTAAAAGTGGTCTGAAATTTAAAGTTAGTGTTCCTAAACAATGTAAAACAAAAATATTACAACAATTGTTATTAGTTTATGTGTTATTACCATAACAATAATTTGATTTGCATGATAGGATCTCGCCCCCTACTAAATATTATTCTTTTAAAAGTGGTCTGAAATTTAAAGTTAGTGTTCCTAAACAATGTAAAACAAAAATATTACAACAATTTTTATTAGTTTATGTGTTATTACCATAACAATAATTTGATTTGCATGATAGGATTTCGCCCCCTACTAAATATTATTCTTTTAAAAGTGGTCTGAAATTTAAAGTTAGAGTTCCAAAACATTGTAAAACAAAAATATTACAACAATTGTTATTAGTTTATGTGTTATTACCATAACAATAATTTGATTGGCATGATAGGATCTCGCCCCCTACTAAATATTATTCTTTTAAAAGTGGTCTGAAATTTAAAGTTAGTGTTCCTAAACAATGTAAAACAAAAATATTACAACAATTGTTATTAGTTTATGTGTTATTACCATAACAATAATTTGATTTGCATGATAGGATCTCGCCCCCTACTAAATATTATTCTTTTAAAAGTGGTCTGAAATTTAAAGTTAGTGTTCCTAAACAATGTAAAACAAAAATATTACAACAACTGTTATTAGTTTATGTGTTATTACCATAACAATAATTTGATTTGCATGATAGGATCTCGCCCCCTACTAAATATTATTCTTTTAAAAGTGGTCTGAAATTTAAAGTTAGTGTTCATAAACAATGTAAAACCAAAATATTACAACAATTGTTATTAGTTTATGTGTTATTACCATAACAATAATTTGATTTGCATGATAGGATCTCGCCCCCTACTAAATATTATTCTTTTAAAAGTGGTCTGAAATTTAAAGTTAGTGTTCCTAAACAATGTAAAACAAAAATATTACAACAATTGTTATTAGTTTATGTGTTATTACCATAACAATAATTTGATTTGCATGATAGGATCTCGCCCCCTACTAAATATTATTCTTTTAAAAGTGGTCTGAAATTTAAAGTTAGTGTTCCTAAACAATGTAAAACAAAAATATTACAACAATTGTTATTAGTTTATGTGTTATTACCATAACAATAATTTGATTTGCATGATAGGATCTCGCCCCCTACTAAATATTATTCTTTTAAAAGTGGTCTGAAATTTAAAGTTAGTGTTCATAAACAATGTAAAACCAAAATATTACAACAATTGTTATTAGTTTATGTGTTATTACCATAACAATAATTTGATTTGCATGATAGGATCTCGCCCCCTACTAAATATTATTCTTTTAAAAGTGGTCTGAAATTTAAAGTTAGAGTTCCTAAACATTGTAAAACAAAAATATTACAACAATTGTTATTAGTTTATGTGTTATTACCATAACAATAATTTGATTTGCATGATAGGATCTCGCCCCCTACTAAATATTATTCTTTTAAAAGTGGTCTGAAATTTAAAGTTAGTGTTCCTAAACAATGTAAAACAAAAATATTACAACAATTGTTATTAGTTTATGTGGTATTACCATAACAATAATTTGATTTGCATGATAGGATCTCGCCCCCTACTAAATATTATTCTTTTAAAAGTGGTCTGAAATTTAAAGTTAGAGTTCCTAAACATTGTAAAACAAAAATATTACAACAATTGTTATTAGTTTATGTGTTATTACCATAACAATAATTTGATTTGCATGATAGGATCTCGCCCCCTACTAAATATTATTCTTTTAAAAGTGGTCTGAAATTTAAAGTTAGTGTTCCTAAACATTGTAAAACAAAAATATGACAGCAATTGTTATTAGTTTATGTGTTATTACCATAACAATAATTTGATTTGCATGATAGGATCTCGCCCCCTACTAAATATTATTTTTTTAAAAGTGGTCTGAAATTTAAAGTTAGTGTTCCTAAACAATGTAAAACAAAAATATTACAACAATTTTTATTAGTTTATGTGTTATTACCATAACAATAATTTGATTTGCATGATAGGATCTCGCCCCCTACTATATATTATTATTTTAAAAGTGGTCTGAAATTTAAAGTTAGAGTTCCTAAACATTGTAAAACAAAAATATTACAACAATTGTTATTAGTTTATGTGTTATTACCATAACAATAATTTGATTTGCATGATAGGATCTCGCCCCCTACTAAATATTATTCTTTTATAAGTGGTCTGAAATTTAAAGTTAGTGTTCATAAACAATGTAAAACCAAAATATTACAACAATTGTTATTAGTTTATGTGTTATTACCATAACAATAATTTGATTTGCATGATAGGATCTCGCCCCCTACTAAATATTATTCTTTTAAAAGTGGTCTGAAATTTAAAGTTAGAGTTCCTAAACATTGTAAAACAAAAATATTACAACAATTGTTATTAGTTTATGTGTTATTACCATAACAATAATTTGATTTGCATGATAGGATCTCGCCCCCTACTAAATATTATTCTTTTAAAAGTGGTCTGAAATTTAAAGTTAGTGTTCCTAAACAATGTAAAACAAAAATATTACAACAATTGTTATTAGTTTATGTGGTATTACCATAACAATAATTTGATTTGCATGATAGGATCTCGCCCCCTACTAAATATTATTCTTTTAAAAGTGGTCTGAAATTTAAAGTTAGAGTTCCTAAACATTGTAAAACAAAAATATTACAACAATTGTTATTAGTTTATGTGTTATTACCATAACAATAATTTGATTTGCATGATAGGATCTCGCCCCCTACTAAATATTATTTTTTTAAAAGTGGTCTGAAATTTAAAGTTAGTGTTCCTAAACAATGTAAAACAAAAATATTACAACAATTTTTATTAGTTTATGTGTTATTACCATAACAATAATTTGATTTGCATGATAGGATCTCGCCCCCTACTAAATATTATTCTTTTAAAAGTGGTCTGAAATTTAAAGTTAGAGTTCCAAAACATTGTAAAACAAAAATATTACAACAATTGTTATTAGTTTATGTGTTATTACCATAACAATAATTTGATTGGCATGATAGGATCTCGCCCCCTACTAAATATTATTCTTTTAAAAGTGGTCTGAAATTTAAAGTTAGTGTTCCTAAACAATGTAAAACAAAAATATTACAACAATTGTTATTAGTTTATGTGTTATTACCATAACAATAATTTGATTTGCATGATAGGATCTCGCCCCCTACTAAATATTATTCTTTTAAAAGTGGTCTGAAATTTAAAGTTAGTGTTCCTAAACAATGTAAAACAAAAATATTACAACAATTTTTATTAGTTTATGTGTTATTACCATAACAATAATTTGATTTGCATGATAGGATTTCGCCCCCTACTAAATATTATTCTTTTAAAAGTGGTCTGAAATTTAAAGTTAGAGTTCCAAAACATTGTAAAACAAAAATATTACAACAATTGTTATTAGTTTATGTGTTATTACCATAACAATAATTTGATTGGCATGATAGGATCTCGCCCCCTACTAAATATTATTCTTTTAAAAGTGGTCTGAAATTTAAAGTTAGTGTTCCTAAACAATGTAAAACAAAAATATTACAACAATTGTTATTAGTTTATGTGTTATTACCATAACAATAATTTGATTTGCATGATAGGATCTCGCCCCCTACTAAATATTATTCTTTTAAAAGTGGTCTGAAATTTAAAGTTAGTGTTCCTAAACAATGTAAAACAAAAATATTACAACAACTGTTATTAGTTTATGTGTTATTACCATAACAATAATTTGATTTGCATGATAGGATCTCGCCCCCTACTAAATATTATTCTTTTAAAAGTGGTCTGAAATTTAAAGTTAGTGTTCATAAACAATGTAAAACCAAAATATTACAACAATTGTTATTAGTTTATGTGTTATTACCATAACAATAATTTGATTTGCATGATAGGATCTCGCCCCCTACTAAATATTATTCTTTTAAAAGTGGTCTGAAATTTAAAGTTAGTGTTCCTAAACAATGTAAAACAAAAATATTACAACAATTGTTATTAGTTTATGTGTTATTACCATAACAATAATTTGATTTGCATGATAGGATCTCGCCCCCTACTAAATATTATTCTTTTAAAAGTGGTCTGAAATTTAAAGTTAGTGTTCCTAAACAATGTAAAACAAAAATATTACAACAATTGTTATTAGTTTATGTGTTATTACCATAACAATAATTTGATTTGCATGATAGGATCTCGCCCCCTACTAAATATTATTCTTTTAAAAGTGGTCTGAAATTTAAAGTTAGTGTTCATAAACAATGTAAAACCAAAATATTACAACAATTGTTATTAGTTTATGTGTTATTACCATAACAATAATTTGATTTGCATGATAGGATCTCGCCCCCTACTAAATATTATTCTTTTAAAAGTGGTCTGAAATTTAAAGTTAGAGTTCCTAAACATTGTAAAACAAAAATATTACAACAATTGTTATTAGTTTATGTGTTATTACCATAACAATAATTTGATTTGCATGATAGGATCTCGCCCCCTACTAAATATTATTCTTTTAAAAGTGGTCTGAAATTTAAAGTTAGTGTTCCTAAACAATGTAAAACAAAAATATTACAACAATTGTTATTAGTTTATGTGGTATTACCATAACAATAATTTGATTTGCATGATAGGATCTCGCCCCCTACTAAATATTATTCTTTTAAAAGTGGTCTGAAATTTAAAGTTAGAGTTCCTAAACATTGTAAAACAAAAATATTACAACAATTGTTATTAGTTTATGTGTTATTACCATAACAATAATTTGATTTGCATGATAGGATCTCGCCCCCTACTAAATATTATTCTTTTAAAAGTGGTCTGAAATTTAAAGTTAGTGTTCCTAAACATTGTAAAACAAAAATATGACAGCAATTGTTATTAGTTTATGTGTTATTACCATAACAATAATTTGATTTGCATGATAGGATCTCGCCCCCTACTAAATATTATTTTTTTAAAAGTGGTCTGAAATTTAAAGTTAGTGTTCCTAAACAATGTAAAACAAAAATATTACAACAATTTTTATTAGTTTATGTGTTATTACCATAACAATAATTTGATTTGCATGATAGGATCTCGCCCCCTACTATATATTATTATTTTAAAAGTGGTCTGAAATTTAAAGTTAGAGTTCCTAAACATTGTAAAACAAAAATATTACAACAATTGTTATTAGTTTATGTGTTATTACCATAACAATAATTTGATTTGCATGATAGGATCTCGCCCCCTACTAAATATTATTCTTTTATAAGTGGTCTGAAATTTAAAGTTAGTGTTCATAAACAATGTAAAACCAAAATATTACAACAATTGTTATTAGTTTATGTGTTATTACCATAACAATAATTTGATTTGCATGATAGGATCTCGCCCCCTACTAAATATTATTCTTTTAAAAGTGGTCTGAAATTTAAAGTTAGAGTTCCTAAACATTGTAAAACAAAAATATTACAACAATTGTTATTAGTTTATGTGTTATTACCATAACAATAATTTGATTTGCATGATAGGATCTCGCCCCCTACTAAATATTATTCTTTTAAAAGTGGTCTGAAATTTAAAGTTAGTGTTCCTAAACAATGTAAAACAAAAATATTACAACAATTGTTATTAGTTTATGTGGTATTACCATAACAATAATTTGATTTGCATGATAGGATCTCGCCCCCTACTAAATATTATTCTTTTAAAAGTGGTCTGAAATTTAAAGTTAGAGTTCCTAAACATTGTAAAACAAAAATATTACAACAATTGTTATTAGTTTATGTGTTATTACCATAACAATAATTTGATTTGCATGATAGGATCTCGCCCCCTACTAAATATTATTTTTTTAAAAGTGGTCTGAAATTTAAAGTTAGTGTTCCTAAACAATGTAAAACAAAAATATTACAACAATTTTTATTAGTTTATGTGTTATTACCATAACAATAATTTGATTTGCATGATAGGATTTCGCCCCCTACTAAATATTATTCTTTTAAAAGTGGTCTGAAATTTAAAGTTAGAGTTCCTAAACATTGTAAAACAAAAATATTACAACAATTGTTATTAGTTTATGTGTTATTACCATAACAATAATTTGATTGGCATGATAGGATCTCGCCCCCTACTAAATATTATTCTTTTAAAAGTGGTCTGAAATTTAAAGTTAGTGTTCCTAAACAATGTAAAACAAAAATATTACAACAATTGTTATTAGTTTATGTGTTATTACCATAACAATAATTTGATTTGCATGATAGGATCTCGCCCCCTACTAAATATTATTCTTTTAAAAGTGGTCTGAAATTTAAAGTTAGTGTTCCTAAACAATGTAAAACAAAAATATTACAACAACTGTTATTAGTTTATGTGTTATTACCATAACAATAATTTGATTTGCATGATAGGATCTCGCCCCCTACTAAATATTATTCTTTTAAAAGTGGTCTGAAATTTAAAGTTAGTGTTCATAAACAATGTAAAACCAAAATATTACAACAATTGTTATTAGTTTATGTGTTATTACCATAACAATAATTTGATTTGCATGATAGGATCTCGCCCCCTACTAAATATTATTCTTTTAAAAGTGGTCTGAAATTTAAAGTTAGAGTTCCTAAACATTGTAAAACAAAAATATTACAACAATTGTTATTAGTTTATGTGTTATTACCATAACAATAATTTGATTTGCATGATAGGATCTCGCCCCCTACTAAATATTATTCTTTTAAAAGTGGTCTGAAATTTAAAGTTAGTGTTCCTAAACAATGTAAAACAAAAATATTACAACAATTGTTATTAGTTTATGTGGTATTACCATAACAATAATTTGATTTGCATGATAGGATCTCGCCCCCTACTAAATATTATTCTTTTAAAAGTGGTCTGAAATTTAAAGTTAGTGTTCCTAAACAATGTAAAACAAAAATATTACAACAACTGTTATTAGTTTATGTGTTATTACCATAACAATAATTTGATTTGCATGATAGGATCTCGCCCCCTACTAAATATTATTCTTTTAAAAGTGGTCTGAAATTTAAAGTTAGTGTTCATAAACAATGTAAAACCAAAATATTACAACAATTGTTATTAGTTTATGTGTTATTACCATAACAATAATTTGATTTGCATGATAGGATCTCGCCCCCTACTAAATATTATTCTTTTAAAAGTGGTCTGAAATTTAAAGTTAGTGTTCCTAAACAATGTAAAACAAAAATATTACAACAATTGTTATTAGTTTATGTGTTATTACCATAACAATAATTTGATTTGCATGATAGGATCTCGCCCCCTACTAAATATTATTCTTTTAAAAGTGGTCTGAAATTTAAAGTTAGTGTTCCTAAACAATGTAAAACAAAAATATTACAACAATTTTTATTAGTTTATGTGTTATTACCATAACAATAATTTGATTTGCATGATAGGATTTCGCCCCCTACTAAATATTATTCTTTTAAAAGTGGTCTGAAATTTAAAGTTAGAGTTCCAAAACATTGTAAAACAAAAATATTACAACAATTGTTATTAGTTTATGTGTTATTACCATAACAATAATTTGATTGGCATGATAGGATCTCGCCCCCTACTAAATATTATTCTTTTAAAAGTGGTCTGAAATTTAAAGTTAGTGTTCCTAAACAATGTAAAACAAAAATATTACAACAATTGTTATTAGTTTATGTGTTATTACCATAACAATAATTTGATTTGCATGATAGGATCTCGCCCCCTACTAAATATTATTCTTTTAAAAGTGGTCTGAAATTTAAAGTTAGTGTTCCTAAACAATGTAAAACAAAAATATTACAACAACTGTTATTAGTTTATGTGTTATTACCATAACAATAATTTGATTTGCATGATAGGATCTCGCCCCCTACTAAATATTATTCTTTTAAAAGTGGTCTGAAATTTAAAGTTAGTGTTCATAAACAATGTAAAACCAAAATATTACAACAATTGTTATTAGTTTATGTGTTATTACCATAACAATAATTTGATTTGCATGATAGGATCTCGCCCCCTACTAAATATTATTCTTTTAAAAGTGGTCTGAAATTTAAAGTTAGTGTTCCTAAACAATGTAAAACAAAAATATTACAACAATTGTTATTAGTTTATGTGTTATTACCATAACAATAATTTGATTTGCATGATAGGATCTCGCCCCCTACTAAATATTATTCTTTTAAAAGTGGTCTGAAATTTAAAGTTAGTGTTCCTAAACAATGTAAAACAAAAATATTACAACAATTGTTATTAGTTTATGTGTTATTACCATAACAATAATTTGATTTGCATGATAGGATCTCGCCCCCTACTAAATATTATTCTTTTAAAAGTGGTCTGAAATTTAAAGTTAGTGTTCATAAACAATGTAAAACCAAAATATTACAACAATTGTTATTAGTTTATGTGTTATTACCATAACAATAATTTGATTTGCATGATAGGATCTCGCCCCCTACTAAATATTATTCTTTTAAAAGTGGTCTGAAATTTAAAGTTAGAGTTCCTAAACATTGTAAAACAAAAATATTACAACAATTGTTATTAGTTTATGTGTTATTACCATAACAATAATTTGATTTGCATGATAGGATCTCGCCCCCTACTAAATATTATTCTTTTAAAAGTGGTCTGAAATTTAAAGTTAGTGTTCCTAAACAATGTAAAACAAAAATATTACAACAATTGTTATTAGTTTATGTGGTATTACCATAACAATAATTTGATTTGCATGATAGGATCTCGCCCCCTACTAAATATTATTCTTTTAAAAGTGGTCTGAAATTTAAAGTTAGAGTTCCTAAACATTGTAAAACAAAAATATTACAACAATTGTTATTAGTTTATGTGTTATTACCATAACAATAATTTGATTTGCATGATAGGATCTCGCCCCCTACTAAATATTATTCTTTTAAAAGTGGTCTGAAATTTAAAGTTAGTGTTCCTAAACATTGTAAAACAAAAATATGACAGCAATTGTTATTAGTTTATGTGTTATTACCATAACAATAATTTGATTTGCATGATAGGATCTCGCCCCCTACTAAATATTATTTTTTTAAAAGTGGTCTGAAATTTAAAGTTAGTGTTCCTAAACAATGTAAAACAAAAATATTACAACAATTTTTATTAGTTTATGTGTTATTACCATAACAATAATTTGATTTGCATGATAGGATCTCGCCCCCTACTATATATTATTATTTTAAAAGTGGTCTGAAATTTAAAGTTAGAGTTCCTAAACATTGTAAAACAAAAATATTACAACAATTGTTATTAGTTTATGTGTTATTACCATAACAATAATTTGATTTGCATGATAGGATCTCGCCCCCTACTAAATATTATTCTTTTAAAAGTGGTCTGAAATTTAAAGTTAGTGTTCCTAAACATTGTAAAACAAAAATATGACAGCAATTGTTATTAGTTTATGTGTTATTACCATAACAATAATTTGATTTGCATGATAGGATCTCGCCCCCTACTAAATATTATTTTTTTAAAAGTGGTCTGAAATTTAAAGTTAGTGTTCCTAAACAATGTAAAACAAAAATATTACAACAATTGTTATTAGTTTATGTGTTATTACCATAACAATTTGGGGGTTAAATAAATATAATATTGTACATATTATTCATTTTTTATTATAATAAATACCATATTTTGTTATATACTTCATAGAGTGTACAAAATAAAAGTATTTCATTGTTTATTAATATCATATACAATAATTATTAACTATAACATATTGTAAACATTATGCTAATAATACAGTTTACAGAAATAAACAGATAATACAAAATAAATAACAATTATTATGTATAACACTGACATGGCACCTACATTTTTTTGTTTTACTTTTTCTTCACTAAATTTTCATAAAAAGTTAATGTGTTATACATTAGAAGATTCAGCACAAAATTCTGAGTATAAAAATATAAAATTCATAAATTATAACTGTAATATATCGCTAATACCTTATACATTTCATCTGACATACTTGAATTTTTTTCAGTTACAATTTTCAATACAAAATTTTCATTAAAAGTTAATAAATTATACATCAGCAGATTCAGCGTGAAGCACTGAATAAAATGATACTAAATATTTGTACTAAAATACTAAATTAATACTAATATTAGTTGTCTAATCAATGATCAAAGTTTTTCATCATATTTTGTTCCTTGATGTCATCTGTTTGTGTTTTGTCGTCTTTGATTCGTCCCACAGTTTTTGTCTACATAAAAACAACCCCTGTAGTTTCATCCCCTGAACAATAATATTCTTCGCAGGAGAACTCCAAACATTTATAATGTTTGCATTTATTTGGACATTGTAATCAGATGACTTGCAGTTCTGTAAATAATATTTATATAGTAATAAATGATTATTATATACAAATATACACAGAATTTTGTGCTGAATCTTCTGATGTATAACACATTAACTTTTTATGAAAATTTAGTGAAGAAAAAGTAAAACAAAAAAATGTAGGTGCCGTGTCAGTGTTATACATAATAATTGTTATTTATTTTGTATTATATGTTTATTTCTGTAAACTGTATTATTAGCATAATGTTTACAATAAGTTATAGTT
Organism: Ophonus ardosiacus; assembly: GCA_943142095.1. Taxonomy (NCBI): domain Eukaryota; kingdom Metazoa; phylum Arthropoda; class Insecta; order Coleoptera; family Carabidae; genus Ophonus; species Ophonus ardosiacus. Next base: position 14,407,154 of record OW964840.1, read on the forward strand.
AACAATTATTGTATATGATATTAATAAACAATGAAATACTTTTATTCTGTACACTCTATGAAGTATATAACAAAATATGGTATTTATTATAATAAAAAATGAATAATATGTACAATATTATATTTATTTAACCCCCAAATTACATATAATAACAATATTTAATTGAAAATTTATTGTACATAGTCAAATTTTGAAGAAATACCTATATTTATTATTTGGTATTTAGGCGCCAGCGCCTGTCATATTTTACATTCCATAAATAATTTGTTGCTATCACACAAGACGTATTCAGGAAATTTTCTGCTAGCCAATATTTCAGTATATATTCTTAAATAAACAAGTTTGATCATTCATTTTATATTTTTTATAAACTATTGTCTTATCCTTGTTGAAATACATATAAATTTTGGCCCTAAATACTGTTAAATATTTTCTGTAAACAATAATTTTTAATTACAGTCCTGGTTTTCATGAAGGTCAAATTTGCTGTAATACAGGTGGAGACATCTTATTGCAGATATAACAAATGTCGAATAAAATTGACAAAGAAAAGCATATTTTAATTATAATAAACATAAAATCGTATATCAAACTATATTTTAATTATTAATTTATTTAAAATGATAAATTTAACATATTTTTCATCTGTTATTTGATTAATAATCAAATGACATTTGTTTAAACATTTTTTTACAACACAAATATATAGTTCATAAGTTTCATCATAGATTACGCTAGTAGTATTGTTTTGGTATTAATAAATTTTTTACAAAATAATTTTTGTAACAAACTCTATTTATTATTTAATTCTAAGTATAATTTAACTAATAATTGATTTTATTTACGTACAGTTCTTGAGAAAATGTTTTATTTATTTATCTCATATCCAAAAATGGGTATAATTGACCACCCGAAAATGGTTGGAGATAGAATTTTTTCTGTAGCACCATTAAATTCTAAGAACTAGCTTATATAAATAACCTAGATTTCAAAATTTTTGCTTAATTGGTGTAAGTACCATAAATAAATTAGTAAAACCATTTTTGAGTATCGATTGTTGATAAACGTTACAAATAAAATTGGACCTTTCAAAATATTTTGATAAAAATTACTGTGCGTATGTATTTTGAATCAAGGAATCGATTTTTGATAATATTAAGCCTTTATCGTCAACCCTTAAAAGGATACATATATACTACCCAAAACTGGGAAGAGATACAAAAAATTGATTTTAAACAACTTTTCATCCTTGCTGAACTTTACTTTCATGCAATACATACCTTGTGTCTTCCAAATTTCTGACGGTGTGGTAAACACAAGTTTTTCCTCTGAAGCTGAAGAAGTGGAAACCACAATATTTTGTTCTGATACTTCCAAAGTCGCTTTAAGAAGTATCTATAATGTTAGGTTCTTTTATGATCACCTTCTCAGTCATATACTTATTAGAGAGGTATATGTTCGTAGTATTAAAAACACATAACATGTTTGGAACACCAACTGATGGAAAATGCTCAGGTTTTAATCTCTTTCTTCTATTTGGCTCACAATCATAATAATTTTCTTCATTAAAATTATTAGAACAAAGAAATACAGTAGCCACAACGCCATGCTCTTTGAAGTTGCAAATTTGTTTCTAAATACCCCTTAACTGTACATCTTTTGGAAAACTAAAACAAAAATTCCAATATAACATTATAATGTAAATCAGTTACTTTTATTTATTCGTTAAATATTTAATTTAAATTTTGAACGATAGTTAACAACACAATAAACTTTAGTTGGAGTAATAATTCAGGAAACAAATATTTGTGAAAAGTCAACATTTACTCGTAATTATTGAATAAACTTTTCGAAATTCTGAATAAAAATGTAACATACATATAATGTATTAGTTTTAATAGTCTTATTTTAAACACGATATAAATATTATTAAATATTTTAACTGTGCAAACTCACTGACTTAGCAACACATAAACAACAACATTTAGTCATTCTGTTAAATTATAATGTTCACTATTAAGTATAACTACAGAATAGTTTCAAAATAACTGAAAAGTTAACGGCTTTTCTCAATTAATAGGTATATGAATTTTGTGATCTCAATCGATTTATTAGTATAAATTTTTGAAAACAGTTGTCACCACATGTTAAATTCTTGTACAAAATTCTTAACATTCTTTTTAAGATTCCAGTGCAGACGCCTTGTTTAAGGGGCACTATTTTAATGTACCCCTAAAAGCCTATATAGTTTATACATAACAAAAAATCTATACCGACACATATGGAATAGCAGAATCCAAAAAATCAATAAATATGAGCATGCGCAGTAGATCAAAATAATACTTTTGTAATTATCTAATAGATGGCACTGAAGTATAAAGCTTAATTTACACATGCAGATAAAGCTTGATTTACAAAATCATAAAATGTGATTTTATATGTGATCAATAGATGGCCCTGTATTATAAAGCTTGATTTACACATGTATATAAAGCTTAATATACACAAACATATAAAATGTAATTTTATATATGATCATTTAGCATTGTAACATAAAGCTTGATTTACACACGCATATAAAAGCAATCTTCAAATCCTATATTAATATAATAAATGCGAAAGCATCTCTGTATGTCTGTCTATCTGTTACGTTTTCACGCCTAAACAGCTGAACCAATTTTGATAAATTTTGGTATAGAGATAGATTGGACTCTAGAGAAAGACATAGGCTAACTTCTGTCGCAAAATAAAACTTGAAGGGGTGAAATAGGGAATGAAAATTTGAATGGAGAACCCGTTATTTCTCAAGTTAGGGATACAAAAATTCTTATTTAAGCTTTTGGTAAGAAATAAAGAGTTTTAGTGTTTTTGAAAAATCGTCCCTCAAGGCGGTATAATAGGGGATGATTTCAATTATTTTTTTTATTTTTGTATCTATAGTTAAGTTTTAACCGTTAGCAGATTTTCGATATTTGCCAGAGAGATAGCTTGCATCAAATGTACATAAGTAAAAGTACCCGAGACATGTTTAGAAAAGGGCGCTGTTAGGTGCGGTGCGGGGATCGGGTGGGCAGTGGGCGGAGCCTGTTACATGTACGATGCAGGTTGTCGGCTCCCTACGCAGCGCATGTCTCCGAAGTAAATGTGAAAAATTACTAGTACGCGTGTAGCTAATCATTATTCTAGCTTTACCCGTGCGAAGCCGGAGCGGGTCAGCTAGTATAATATACAATGTAGCACTGTAGCATAATGTAAGTAATTTCTACAAACAAACAAAAAAATCTGATGTGGCCAACACAGAACCTCCCGCTATTTAATTTTTATTAATTTAAATACATACCTTCATATGCTGCAAACTATTCTATTGCATATAACTATTGCTTTATTTACTATTTCCTTTTTAAAATGTCACTATTATTAATTTGAAGTGATTAGTTTTTTGACAGTGACATTCGCCTGTAGTTACATTCATTTGTAATATGAATTGTGTAAGTGTGTAATAAAGGAATTGTGTTTATCTTAGGCTTCAGGATTTATAAAGAAAATTGATTTTTAAATTTATTTGTAAAATATATAGAAAAAATATTAATGTATTCCTATAGAAAATGCAATAATCTTTAATTTTCATAATGACAAAAAATGGCATTTAATGGTATTTTTTGAAGAAAACCCATTATGAGCTTCAGGTAAAGTGCCATTTCCGGTCATCCGATTTACACCAAAATCTAATGGTGTCTTTCCATATTAGAATAGGGTAGAAATACAAGGTTTTGAAATTTTCTGAATGATATTATTTGAGTTAGAGCGTTAACAAAATCCATACACATACACATATACACACACGCACACACACATGTAGACATCATCGTGAAAATGTTAAAATTGGATTCTAGGGACCTTAAAACGTGGTCATTTACTAAAATCTTGATATGTGATTTTTAGCAGGATCCCTATACCTCTTTTACCAAGGGTAGCGGGAGGTAAAAAACAATGAGGTATCATTTTAGGTAGTTTCGACAGTTTTATTTTAAATACAATTAAATATAAATTAATATTTTAACTTACCTGTACAAACTCACTGTAGACTTAGTACCACATAAACAGCGACATTTACTCATTCTGGTAAATTTTAGTGTTCACTATTACGTATAACTACAGAATAATTTCAAAATAACTGAAAAGTTAACGGTTTTCTCAATTAATAGGTATATGAATTTTGTGATCTCAATCGATTTATTAGTATAAATTTTTGAAAACAGTTGTCAGCACATGTTAAATTCTTGTACAAAATTCTTAACATTCTTTTTAAGATTCCAGTGCAGACGCCTTGTTTAAGGGGCACTATTTTAATGTACCCCTAAAAGCCTATATAGTTTATACATAACAAAAAATCTATACCGACACATATGGAATAGCAAAATTCAAAAAATCAATAAATATGAGCATGCGCAGTAGATCAAAATAATACTTTCATAATTAACTAATAGATGGCACTAAAGTATAAAGCTTAATTTACACATGCAGATAAAGCTAGATTTACAAAAACATAAAATGTGATTTTATATGTAATCAATAGATGGCCCTGTATTATAAAGCTTGATTTACACACGTATTTAAAGCTTGATTTACACAAACATATAAAATGTAATTTTATATTATGATCATTTAGCATTGTAACATAAAGCTCGATTTACACACGCATATAAAAGCAATCTTTAAATAATTTCTATGTTATTAAAGTTACAATAAAATACTATGAGACAATTTTATAGCAATCGAACGGAGACATCCGAATAAAGAAGAAAATATTTTTTTAAATGAGCGCTTCTCAAGATACAGCACAAAGTTATATTTTTACCTTCCGTCACCTTTAGGTAAGGAAGGTATTGTCTTTGGTCAAAAAATTCGGTGGTGAGTTTTTAATGAATAAGCACGTTTTAGGGTCCCTACTATACGAATTTACTATTTTTAAGATGATGTCTGTATGTATGTATGTGTGTGTGTCCGTGTGTGTATGTGTGTGTGTGTGTGTGTGTGTGTGTGAATGTGTGTCCGTGTGTGTCAAATTTTTCTCCGACGATAACTCCAATACTACAAATCTAAAAATTATAATTCTTTTGTATTCCTCTTCTGTACATCCATATGAAGAGTTGATTAGATTTTGGTTATAATTGATCCACCGGAAGTACCCTTATTTGAAGTTTTTAACAGTGTTTCTTAAAAAAACGTAGTTAAATATTATTTTTTGACATTTTGTTATTATATTTATTAAAGAAAATACTCTTCTCTATATGGTTTGATTATTCATTTTCCTTCATATTCAATAGATGTAGAGCTAAAGTACTATAAAGAAATTAATTTTCAAAAATTAGTCAGCTTTGCTATTTATCATGGAAACAGTTGATACATTCAAAATTCTAATTGACAGATGTGTGTTGCAAGTGCAAAACCAAATATTGAAAGTATGGGATGAAAAATTAGTATTTCATAGTGGTCCTCTCAAGTGACATGCAGCGAAAGGCTAAAAAGAAGATGGAAGGACTGTATCGCAGAAGACTTGAGAAAGGAAGGACTGTGTGAAGAAGATGCGTTGGACAGGAATGAGTGGAAGAGAAGAGGAAACAGCGACCCCTAATAAAATAGGGGAAAGCTGAAGCAGAAAGTAAAATGTGTCAAGTACATTTTTCTTAGTGTATGTTTATGACATAATTTTATTGGATTTATAGAACCTTTTCAAATGAACTTTTGGTATAAAATTTGTAAAAAATAGTATGTGTTCGTGTTCGATTTTACATGATATTATATAGAAACTGTACCACGGTCCTTTTGGTATGGAATTTGTGCAAAATACATCGAATTGACGGAAGGTCTTGTCTTCTGCTGGCCACAACGGATTTTTTGTATTTGTAGGTAAATACATTTCAATAGATTTATTTAAAAATAATAATAAACTAATAAGGCTGCTGACTGTAACAGCACAAAGTGTTTTTATTAAATAATTAAATCAAATACAAATCAAAGCCTATAAGTGAGGTTATCAAACCAGCGAAATGAGCAAAACGTCAGATAAAAACAAATGCAGTCTACTTTGTTTTTGTGAATATTAACAAATAAGTAACGTTATTATTCATGTCAAAATTATTGTTATTATCAATAAAAAAAAATTCAAAGAGAATTTATGTGCTAGTAGTGAAAAAAATAGTATATAAACCACGGTTGAGAAGATCATTATCGACCAGGCGCCTTATATCCCTCGGGCTTCGCCCTCGGGTTACAATAGGCGCTGGGTCAATAATGATTATCTTCTCAACCTTGGCGTATAATATACTATTGTTGTGTTCATTCGTACGTACATACATAATAAAATAAAAGGTATAAATAATAATTATTTTCTTTTATTAAAAAATATACATTTATTTCCATACATATATTTGACAAAAGTAAATATAACAATAATATTACAATCTATCCAAATTTTCATATAACAAAATTTTAATCATACAGTAGAATATCGACTTGACAGGGATTTTGTTTATATCAAAAACAAGTTTCATCTCATTGTAAATATAATCCAAAATAGGTCATCACTACTGAAGTTTTAACTAAATGTGCAATTTTAACAAATTAATATATTAATAATATACCGTGAATTTCAGAGCTAAGTTGCAATATTTATTACTCTGTCATTAATGTATTACTATGGATACCAGTACACACAGTGGCGTATCCAGACATGACCCTTGGGGCGAGGGGGGGGGGGGGTATATGTATATAAATAGTATATTATGTGGCAAGTGTGTGAAGCTGACATTTTTACATGAGGGTGGAGATTGCGACACGAGCCGAAGGCGAGTGTTGCAAACCACCCGAATGTGAAATAGGCTTCACACACGTGTTACATACTATACTTTTTCTACGACCTTGCAATAAAATTTATTTTTCTTCACATTATCATTCTTTAAACGTAAAGCCTCTGTATTATCGACTTGTGTAACCATGGTTACCAACGTTACGGGTTTTTAACAGCTTTGTTTTATTAAAATACAATTCAGTTTGTAATATTTAAAATAATGAACGGTGCGTGAAATGTTACTTCACGCACCGTGTGCAAAAACTCAAACTTCACACATAAAAATTGATACGTGAAGTACTCACTTCACGCATGGGAGTAGAAAAAATATTTTGTACAATAATCAAAAAGTTTATCGTAGATAAAAATATAACAACGCCTTGGTTTTTAACATATTACATGATATTGCAAAAAAATCGTAAAACAATATTCAAACGTCTTGATTTTTACTCTTTTCCGATGTCATGGGGGGGGGGGATATATCCCCCATACCCCTCCCCCCGTAAATACGCCATTGGTTACACATACTGTATCGCTCCAGATAAAATGCGACATTGGTTGTTAATATTAAATAAACCTGTCAACTATAATATTCCGAGGAAATTGATAATTACAAAATAATTTTATGACAGTTGCCGAAACCGCGTTGCTTGGTAACAGCCCGACGCCGAAGGCGCAGGGGGTGTTACCGAAAAGCAACGTGCTTAAGGAAGTTGTGATAAAATTATAAATGTTTATCAATTATCGAGGGGTATTCGGTGAGAAATTTTTTTGCAATTTTAATTACATTTATGAAGAATTTGTATATATATAAATCTTCATCAATGGGGGATTACAGCTCAATCGAATTAAAGGAAAATAATAAAAAAATACAAATGTATATGCTGAATAACGAATATTAATAAAAAAATGAAATGGTATAATTGAGATATTTCGGAAATAAGGGGTTTTTTGTTATAGCGCTTCGACACTAATATGAAAATATTTTGATTGGCAACCGAGAAACCGCCTATACATGCATTACAAATAGCGTGTTAGGAGGTGGGGATTACTACCAATGGAAGTTAAGAAATTCAATTCGAAAGGAGGGGCTAACATTCCTGTACTGCAGTTTCCAAACAGTTTTTATTTTAACATAAATTTCTTGCATTAAACTTAATAATTTAAATACACCTGTAATTATAAAGTATGTAGACTTATACAGTGTTATAATATTCATTTATTTTTATGAAAATATAACTTAAAATAGCATATATTTCAAGAACATTTAGGTCCATGATGAAAACAGTTTGATATAAAAACACATAAATGTGACGTCAAGTCAATCTTTTCAAAATTCGGGATACCATAACTCGCTTATTAATAGGAATTTTTTCACCGGATTTTCATCAATAGTCTTTCTTAGTTTTCCTAATATTTTCAGATGAAATTATAAAAAAAAAAATGGTGTAATCCCCCATTGTAGGCATTAACCTTAAACAAAATGTCATACTGGTTTGTAAAGCAACGTTTTTTTGAACGATTTATAAAACAAAAAGTGAACTTTAAATTTCTAGGACTTTAAAATTGTACCTTCTTACTAAATTCTGTATGTGAGCGGTTTGCGATATTAAATTATTCATCAACTCAGCGACTTCTTCCAAAATATTTCAAAGAATAAATTTACTTTTAAGGCTCATTCATAGACTTGACGTCTATCATCGACGATTGTCATATTGTCATGCACAACCTACTAACTGATTAGTTTTTTATTCTGTCAAAATTAAATATAATTGTTTTTATTATTATTTCGTCAAAATTGAATAAAATATTATATCGTTTTAACGTGAAACATTGGGTTTGTCATATCCATAGTTACTTGACATTTGATTGACAGCAATGTATTTCCCCGTTCCGTTTAAAATGAAACATAGGGAACGAATTTGACATTTGATAAGACGTCAATGGATGGAGGCTAATTTTGTTTAAATAATTATACCTGCATTCTAAATTAAAATTAGTTGTAGAAAAAATGTAGTGTGTACCTTGTGCCCGAGTGGTTTTCTGACTCGGCTAAATTTCTTACAATATTTAAATATAATTCATTCCCCATGTGTCATTTTAAATGAGAGACAAATACATTGCTGTCAATCAAATGTCAAGTCATAACTTATAGGGAAATTCAAGGGTTATCTGTCATATTGACAAGATGTCATTAGAGGTTAATTTTGTTTAAATAATTATACTTGTTTTCTAAAAATTAAATTTAGATGTACAAAAAAAATGTGTGCACCTTGTGCTCGAAATATGTTTAGTGCTCTCGAGTGGTTTTCTGACTCCGCTAAATTTCTTACAATTTTAAATATAATACTTCTGTTAGATTCGTTCCCTATGTTTCATTTTAAATGGAACGGGCAGATACATTGCTGTCAATCAAATAAAATAACAAATTTATGTGAAGAAGACCTAAATACTAAATGCCAAAATGCGATATGGGACATTGCCTGTCACTAAAGCTCTAAATTTAAAAATTTTGATACTAGAAAATTTAGAAACCCATTGTTCATTAAATTGACGTTCTACTGTATTTTTTTTTGCAAATAATTATTATACTGGTATAATTCCTAATTTGTTCATTTAAAATAATTATTAAATTATAATTAAAATAAATCGATTTTAAAATTACATAAGTTTCTAATTTATTAAGTACATACATCGAATATTTTGGCTTCTCTTTTATTTATAATTTAAAATCTATAATTTATAAATATTACTATAACTAAAGTTTTCTTATGATTATAATTTACTGACAGTAAAAAATCGATCTATTCTTGTAACAAATTTTTAGTAGCAAATCGTCCGCTGATTATTAGAATGTACCCAGTCTACTTTTTGAAAAAAATAGATAAAGTGGCCTATTCAGAGAAACACAGTCATAAAGGTTGTTACGGATATAAAGATTGTTATCGTAAAGACATTTGTAACAATCTATGAATTTGTCAATTCAGAACCTACGTCGGTATTATTGACAATCTTTACAAAATAATACTTGTGAATGATTATTTGACAATAGCTAACTTCATTATGCATATATGAACTTAACCTAACCTTATATGTCAACGTTTTATTCTTTTAATAATGTGTTGCCAATTATATTTAAAATGCAAACATTCTGCCAAAACAACTAAAGAAGAATATGACATTTCTGTCATATTTGAAAACTTCTAAATTATTTAGAACGGATATGTTAATTCCTACCACTGATCCCAACGCGACTGAAAAGTTATGGAAAGATTTTTTTTTTTTATTTTGATTGAAGAAAAAGCGCATATTAGCACCAGAATAAATAACTAGGTTTTCACGAATACCTACCACAGAATATAATATTTTCAAAGAAATATTTATTTACGTCAAAAGTAACTTTCGCCCACGACGGTTTTTATCGTTCTTATTATCATTATTTAATGATAATATTTAGCAGAAAGGCCATTATTAATAATATATGATTGATGTAATAATCTGTCACATGTCAAATATTAGAAATAACAACGTAATAACAACCATAAATACATAGTTTTAGCAGTCGTTATGATAAAGACTGTCAAAACACGTAACAATTGTTGACGGTAACCACCTTCAGTACTGAGAATACCAATTTTGATTTTAACAATCTTTACAGTACATAACAACCATAAAGACCATAACGACTATGCAAATATTGAGTTCTGAATAGGCCCCTTTATTTGAGTTTTTAAAATAAATTTACCATGTTATTTTAAACCATGTCCAAGTAGGTCCTTTTCGAAAATATTTAAAAATTATAATTTGACGAATTTCATACTAAGTCAAGGAAAATAAAACTATGCAAACAAAAAAATTTCAACAATTCTTTACAATAAAATTTTAAATGTATGAAGCAGTTTTTTCGAAAGTAATATTTGTGGACATGTTTCAATCCAATAGTCGGCCGACGAAATCTGTAAAATGAAGTTTATTGATTATATTTGTTTAAATAAATATATCATCACAGTTATTTCCATTACTAAATGTTTTAATAATGATATATTTTTATTTTACCGTAGAGAGCGCCTTACGGGCACCAATAGCTGCTGTGGAGAGTGTGAAACAGCTAAGTCATATAATAGTTTTCACATATGAATTAAAATTTTGCGTGTCTCCGTTTGGCAGAATATGGCGGCATGGGCCACCCTGTATATATATATATATATATATATATACATATATATATACAGGGTGGTTGATTTTTCATTGTCCAGCTTATATCTTCTGAAATATTAAAGGTACAAAAAAAAATTATATACAATAGTATATTAAAGAACAAGTTTTATAAGACATGTTTTTTTCGCACGCGTCAAAGTTTAGAAAACGAGCCTTGGCGAGTTTTCTAATTGACAAGTGCGAAAAAAAGTCTTATAAAATGAGTTCTTTATACTATTTTTTAGATTTTGCGCCTTCTACATACTAAAATATTGTAAAAAACTGCTAATATTAAACCGAGTCAATTTAAGGAAATTTGCAAGTGAAATGTTGTAGTTGGTATCACTGAACTGACCACATTCAATTATTAATTATTTGAACATTTGAAGGTTAAATTTAAGTACTTGTAGTGTAAATGTCATCTAGTACCAACCTTCTAAAACAAAAAAATGCGTATCAAAATGAAGGCCATTACGATACGCAATTGCGTATCGTAATGACTTCATTATGAACGCAAAATCTAAAAAAGTTGTTTAATACAACTTGATCTATAATTTAGTATAAACAATTTTTTTCCAAGGCCTACCAATTTTTTGGAAAAATGTTTAACTTTAATTTTTTAAATGATACACCCTGTATAATTTGACAGAATAAGATTCTTAATAAATTTCTCTTTACAATGATGTGTAACAAGTAAGGATTTACCTTTAAATTATGTCCTACAAAGCAAGTAGAAATATGATAAAAGTAAACTATGATATTCTATTGTTTATAACTGTAACTTCTGTCACACATGAACAGGCCCGGGAAACGCAAATGGCAGATACCGGGATAGCATTTTTAGTTTTGCTTCCATACACTAGATATGGCGACACCAGTATCGTTAGTGTGTCATTTTTTTTTTTTCATTTTTTCTTTTGTGCGAATTTTGACATTTGTCATTTTCATTTGAAACAATTCTGACTGTCATTGTGAATATATTTTTTTGTATTATAAGTAGTTATTTGTGTGAAAAAACTTGTAAATATTTAAGAAGATAAGAATAAAGTGTTGTGTACCAAATTGTACTGCTACCGGAAAGTGAAAATATATTTTTATATAATTGTATTATTTTATACCAGTAGAAGTAGAACATATTACAAAATCGTATTCTAGGGATAACAAACTATAGATTTCGACAGTCTCGAACTTATCGGGATTTATTTGTCAAGTGATTGGAAGTTTTAAACATGGATGAATGCTATTAAGTATTGTATCTTTCCTAAATGAAATTACAGTGTTTTCAAAAATGCATTATTTTTTACTCATTTTATGTAATCTTTGTAAGACCGATTTGTAGTTGAAGTAGATTTTTCATAAAATACTACGCAATGATAGTATTTTGTGAAAAAAATGCTTCAACTACAAAGTAGGGGTAATTAATAAACCGAATGTACCAATATTAATTGTAGATAATGATAATACCGACCGAGTTTTATATTTACTTTTGCTTCCATACACTAGATGGCGACATTGATGTGGTATCGATACTTAACATGTACGTTTCCAATCTAAAATAGTGTATATGGTCTGTGTACATGAACATTGGCTACGTAGGGGTTTTCCTTTGAATAAAATTATGTCTAATAAAGCAAGTAATAGAATTACTAGCATTGATGATTTACAAAATTATTAATACTTTTATTATGACAGATGTTACTGATATAAACAATAGAATATCACAGCCTACTTTTATCGTATTTCTATTTGCTTCATTAGACACAATTTAAAGGTAAACCCTTACTTGTTATAAATCATTGTAAAGAGAAATTTATTTAGAATTTTATTCCGTAAAAATATACAGGTCTTCCATTTAAAAAATTAAAGTTAAATATTTTTCTGGAAAATTGGTAGGCCTTGGAAAAAAATTATTTTTGCTAAATTATAGACCAGGTTGTATCAAATAACTTTTCTATATATCTTTTTCTTGTATCTTTAATATTTCAGAAGATATAAGCTGGACAATGAAAAATCAACCACTCGGTATATATACAGTGTGTCCCATTTAGAGGTGCCACCATTGGGATCTCAAGAATTATAAGAGATACGATGTCGGTTAAATGGAACTTTTTATGCGCCTTTGGGAGGCCATCTCAGACGTGCTTTTGTTTTTCCAAAAATTCTCATAGGGCACTAGATAATGACGAAAAACTGAATATTGTTGATTTTTTCTTTTTCAAATAACTTCTAAACTATTAGTAATTAAGAAAAACATTTCAAATATAAAAGATAGATATTTTTATTAGCTAACTAGTGGCGTACGAAATAAATTTTTATATCTGTAAGTTTTCGAGATATAACACAAACTTATATTTTTTTAAATGCAACCCATATCTGATTTTAGTCTCAAAAAAATCATTATTTTTTTCTCTTTTCAACGAAGTAAGGGTTATTATGTTTAATATTTGTTTTGTTTCAAAATTATTATTTTTTCCTTATTTTGTATTAAATTTATAATTATTTTGAAAATAATGGTAGATTTCTATTTAAAAATACTCCTTGTATTTAAATAATTTATTTCGTTAGAAATTTTGCTCAAAACTCGTATCAAACTAATTTTTATATTTTGTATCTGGTCGCCCTTGGCACATTATAGAGTAATTTGTAATTATGAGTCTAGAATGAAAATATTAAGTAATAAAGGCATAAAACAAATTATTTCGATCAAATACAATATAATTAATAAAAATAATAATGTTTTTTTGGGAAATAATAAGAAAGTTCAGGAAATTAAAGAGAAAAATTAAATTTTAGGAGCAAAACAAATTTAAAACATAATAACTCTTACATCATTGAAAAGAGAAAAAAATAGTGATTTTTTTGAGACTAAAATCAGATATGGGTTCCATTTAAAAAAATATAAGTTTGTGTTATATCTCGAAAACTTACAGATATAAAAATTTGTTTCGTACGCCACTGGTTAGCTAATAAAAATATCTATCTTTTATATTTGAAATGTTTTTCTTAATTACTAATAGTTTAGAAGTTATTTGAAAAAGAAAAAATCAACAATATTCAGTTTTTCGTCATTATCTAGTGCCCTATGAGAATTTTTGGAAAAACAAAAGCACGTCTGCGATGGCCTCCCAAAGGCGCATAAAAAGTTCCATTTAACCGACATCGTATCTCTTATAGTTCTTGAGATCCCAATGGTGGCACCTCTAAATGGGACACACTGTATATATATATATATATACAGGCTGTAAATTTTAAAACGGGTCATAGGGCTATAACATAGAAAAACAGTTTTTTAGACGCCAAAAGTTTCCATATTAATTAATTAAAAAAATAATTATTGAATATTATGAAGAAAAAAATTAGAATTTTTTGATACCAGATACGTTAAATTTCTATTTCATATAAAGCCAGAAAATAAATTCAAAAATTTGCACGATGGGGTATGTGACTAAATTTTGATTTTTACATATATGATACTAGACCAAAAAATAAAATTCCCGTATTTTTTTAAATTGATTAATTATTCGTAGTTTACGAGAAAATAATTATTAAAACTTTGGAGAAGGGATCTGTGACGTCAGTAGGGTAGAATGATAGAAGAAGACAGTTAGACTGAGATAGATATATTGTGGTAGGCGAAAGTGACAGCAGCTGTCACGTTCGCCATTCCATAACCTATCACAACATATCTATCTCAGTCTAACTGTCTTCTTCTACCATTCTACCCTATTGACGTCACAGATCCCTTCTCCAAAACATTAAATTGCTAATAACAATATTATTACAAACTAATGTTTAGTTTTTATTTTTATAATAGGTGCGTTCGGCAAATGAGTTCTGTTCACTCTTTTCACTCTGTACACTCCTAGCACCGTTCGGTAATTACATGGAGTAAGAAGCGTCTTAAAATGGAGCGTTCGGCAAATGCAGAATGGAGTCAAGTGGAGTGAAAAGTGTTAACTCCATAAGTCCAACCTCGATATGCAAGCATACATGGAGTTTTTTTGTTTTATTTGATATCTGTCAGATCATTTTCTATTTTTATGTTGAAATATTTTATTATACACAATTATTTTATATTTATAATATTGTTTTGTAATATAACAAGGCACAGTATGTCGGAACGGTAAGAATTCTGTATCTTTTCTAATATATACTTTCTTCAGAATCATTAAAGAATAATACCAAACTGAATAACTTCTATATGGTTCATTATTTATTTTTTTTAGCAGTGCAGTATATCAGATTGTCAAAAAAGGAGGTTATTATATTCGTGCACCAAAATTTTAACTCTACTCGTTCGGTTAATCACAAACAAAGGAGTGTACCTTGTTCCCTCGATCTACTCCAACTCCAGCTCTACTCCCACTCCACTCCAACACCGCTCCGTAAATACTCCAACTCCGTATGATTTACCGAACGCACCTAATGAGAAACTATAGAGGTTTGTTTTTATATATTATGACATATATTGAAATTCGATTATGGTCACATACCCCATTAAGAAAAAATATCATTGACGCTTAAAGAGTACTAAATCAAACGCACGTGTATTTGGCGACAGTGGTACCACTAACGGTCGTGTCAGTTGTCAATTAATCAATTGTAATTTAGAAAAAATTGAAGGGATTTTCAATTTTTTATAAAATATGTATCGCATATTAATTCATTTGTACAGTAAATAAACCTATTGGAGCAAGCAACCATCAATAAATTAAACTTCATTTTACGCTACCAATTTACAACCTAGATATCTACATTACCGACACTACCCTAGTTTTAAGTCTCGACTACGCAGGGCGCTTGGCTATGAAGGCACGATGACGTAGGACGTCGCCCTCGGTTGTGTACCCATTCGTTAAGGGTCCTACTTTATCGACGCATTCGTACAGCGCTGTCTGTTGGGTGAAGCACACATTAACGCCGTTGGATTTGTGTTTTTCACCGTTTGTTACAGCGTCCTGAAAAAGAACAGATAATGTGTAGGTAATAGGTGATTACATGCGGTGTGTGGAAATATTATTTTCACAACTACTCCGTTTATAAAAACAAAAAGTGAAAACTTAAATGGTTGACATTTGGATCGTACAGCAATGTCATCTCTCGACTGCTCCCGAAAGCTTTATAAACTTAAATGTTTAAGAGTGCTGTGCTCACATTTATATTTGATTGTACATACCGGGAGTTTATTTTATTAGTAAACATAGGCGTTTAACATGGGAAGCGGTTTTTGGTAAATACAAAGGTCTGGCAATAAATCAAGCCATGCTATTGAACATGATAGTAGTACATTACATCTTGTACATTATTTAATATTAATTACTTTAATAATATTGCAAAAATTACAATAAATTACAGAAATTGTCAAATAAATAATTGTTTCACTTTTTTATTATGCAATATCAAAAGATTTTCAAATGTCTCGGTTGTGCAGTGGTTATAACAGTTGCGTCGCAAATTTTTGATCGGGGTTCGATTCCCCGTTGGGGTAATAATTTTATTTTTTTTACATAAAAATTGTTGAACTTTTAAAAATCAGTTTATAGTTTATATTTCCATATTACAATCATTTAAAAATAATAATAACATTGTAATAAATAAAGAGAAAATAATTGACAATAATTGATTACAATAATAAAAATATTGATGTAATAACAATGCGTTGTACTTTTTGATAAATACAGTGAAAACATAATATCTACACAAATTTATTATATTTCAGTTATTTTTATTAATATCAGAGGAAATACAATGCATTGTTATTACATCAATATTTTTATTATTGTAATCAATTATTCTCAATTATTTTCTCTTTATTTATTACAATATTATTATTATTTTTAAATGATGGTAATATGGAAATATAAACTAATTTTTAAAAGTTCTACAATTTTTATGTAAAAAAAATAAAATAATTACCCCAACGAGGAATCGAACCCCAACCAAAAATTTCAGACGCAAGTGTTAAAACCACTGCGCCACGGAGACATTTCATATTGCGTGATAAAAAAGTGAATCAATTATTTATTTGACAATTTTAGTAATTTATTGTAATTTTTACAATATTATTAAAGTAATTAATATTAAATAATGTACAAGATGTAATGTACTATTATCATGTTCAATAGCATGGCTTGATTTATTGCCAGACCTTTGTATTTACCAAAAACTGCTTCCCATGTTAAACGCCTATGTTTACTCATAAAATAAACGCTTCAATACATTGCTGCCAAACATTCATACCGTAACTATGGCAATGATATACCTACCCTATGTTTACTGATAAAATAAACTCTCGGTATACAGGATGTTAAAAATAAGTGTAACAAATTATGAGGGCATATAGTACTGACCAAAATGAGTAAAAAAAGCTTAATCAACATGGGTCCGATCATAAATAGTTTCCGAGATATATGGCAGTGGAAAATGGGTTTTTTAAAGTTTGCCTCTGCTATCTCAAAATCTGTAAAAGTTACGCCTTTGATTAAATGAAATTTGTTTACCTCAAAGGGGTCAATTGAACTAAGACAAATGTTGTGGGGACCTTGGCCAATATTTAATTTTCATATAACTTCGTAACTATTAGAAACTGAGAAAAATGTTTCATATAAAATTTTATTGTTTTTTTATAGGCTATTTACAAAGACAAAATTTTGTTCGATCCTTATCATTGTCAGTTCTTCTCCGATTTTTCATTTATCTGGGAAATAGTTGAAGATCAGACCATAGGCGCCGACTTTTGGATTTTCGTGTGGGGGCTCAAAAAGGAGCAACATAAAATTTGCCGAATAATTGAGTTTTCAAGAGGAAAAAAAATTATTTTTGATTTTACGAAAAAATGTCAATGGAAGAAAATTTTTTACTTGAATTGAAAAGCATGCTTCAGTTATTAAAACTTTTAATTAATGTAAGGTTCTTTTAATATAACGTTTTTTTCGTATTTTGTCCTCCTAATACAATTATTACAATGAATCTAACATGATTTTAGTTAGCTTTGAAACATTGACATATGATTATTAATTCTAATGGGCTACTTGCGTGGTACTGAAAATCCGATTTCTGTCACTATATACATAATGTTATATTGAAAACATATATAAAAATATAAATTTTATTTTAAAAAAATTATTTGTTTTTTACTAAATTAAGAAAGAAAATTTTCTGTGACGTCTTTATATTGCACTGGGGGAGGGGAAGCATGTTTAAGAATGTTATCAATAGATGGCATGGCGTGCGAGAAAGTTTTAATTTGAATTTGACATTAGTTCATTTTTTTCTCTCTCTGGTCTCTCAAATACATTAATTCCTTAATAAATAAACACATAGGTAGTTCTTTGTAATTTAAAATATCGATACCAAAAAGATAAACTAAAATACTAACCTCCAAACTATTATTGAAACGTCAAACAGGTGATCTACATTACCCGCACAAACATACCATTACTATGGGACGACACCACGCTGTGACTTTACGACTATTCATTGGTGCGGCGTAATTCTACGTCATACATGACGGAAATTCAAATAATCAAATTTCATTATTTTTTTCTGGCTAATTAATAAAAATTTTGTCAAAAGAAAAAATATGGGTAGCAAGTTTTTACCTTCTCTTCAAAAATATTAAATCAAGAAAAGGTACGCAAGTAGCCCATTTCAGATAAAAAAGAGTTAATTCAATAAACTACAAGTATTTTGATTTTGGCCGTTTTTTTTTTTTTTTTTTTTTTCTTAAATTAGATTTAATAATCATTTGTCAATATTTCAAAGCTAACTAAAATCATGTTAGATTCAATGTAATAACTGTATTATTAGGAGGACAAAATACGAAAAAACGTTATAATAAAAGAACCTTACATTAATTAAAAGTTTTAATAATTGAAACATGCGTTTCAATTCAAGCAAAAATTTTTCTTCCCTTGGCATTTTTTCGTAAAATCAAAAATAAAAATATTTTTCCTCTTGTAAACTCAATCCGGGGACATACTGTATATATATATAATTTATACTAATAAAATACAAACATAAAAAATGTATTTATTGTTTATAAATGTATTATTTTGTTTGTGGAGGGCAGAAACCCTTCAGATTTTTCAGCGTGGGCAGTGCCGGATTAAGGTATTTTCGGGCCTGAGGCGCTAACAATTATCGGGCCCCAAGAATAAAACATAAGACCCCAAAAATATAATTTATTTCATAAATTAAACAGAAAACAATTACAACAGAAGTAAACTCATAAAGTAAATAAACTACAACTCTAAAAAAATAAAGCCTCCACAAAATGGTGCCATAGCCGGGCCCTTAGCAGGCCCGGGCCTTGAGGCGCGCGCCTCATGGTTAATCCGGCACTGAGCGTGGGGGCTCGAGCCCCGAAGCCCCCACGTAGTCGGCGCCTATAGATCAGACCTATGTTCATTAAGGTTTTTTTACTCATTTTTGTCAGTACTATATGCCCTTAATTTGTCTTACACTTTTTTTGAAACAGCCTGTATATTACGAACTTAATATATTTTTTAAATTGTTTAATGTTGAAAAATAAATATCTAAACTCATTAATAATCATTTTATTTTATTTTGGAATCATAAACTTGTTTATTCGCCCGCAAAAGCGGGCGCAATTTGGATTTTATTGCCAGAGGGCCAAGCAACAGCTATTCAATAAATTTATAGATATTTGCACACCAAGTGAGCTAAGGTAATGTTTATTCATGAGAAGAAAGTTTAGTTTAATTTCTTCGAGTGAATAAACATTCTTAGCTCACGTGGTTTGTACAATATTTTATTCAATTTTGACGAAATAGTAATAAAAACCATTATATTATTTAATTTTGACAAAACAAAAAACTAATCAGTTAGTAGACTGTCATTTTTGCCGTGAAAAGTAATGAAAATGGCTGATAATGTCTGATAAATACTATGGTAAGTGATAATTTCGTGCCTGATGTTATTTTAAATGCATTATTTGTTGCAGAGTGAATTAAAAAAAATGTGAGAGCGATTTAAAAAAATTTTAATTCACTTGTGAAAAAAGTGTTACTTATAGTTGTTGCTATGGAGTTAATAATGACAGTTTTAAACGTCAAAATTGAATAAAAAATTATATCCTAATTAATTGCATTTTCAATTTGCTTTCGCGCCTCCCCTGGAAAATTTCGCGTCACAGTTTGGGAAACACTGTTGTAATATTTACATTTGGAAAGGCTTCAAAATAAAATAACGAATGAATGTATAAGTAAACTTTTTGTAAGATGGATTTTTGTTACCTTTTTGGCTTTGCGAGCCTTATTGCGAAGATATTGTTCTCTGTAGAAGTTGGTGAACAGTACCAGGAACAACAATCCATGTGCGCCAATGAAGTACGAATAGCCCTTGGGGTAGTCGCATTCGATGAAGAGGATTTGTACAGAATGTGCGATTACCAGCACGAATTGAACCTGAAATAATAATGATACATAAACTGTCTGTCATAGGGTCCTTCACTCCAATTTTCTTATTATTTAAATGAAAGTTCGTTACACCACCAGGGCCGGCTCCACAAGATGTATTATAATCATATACCTATTAACTAATATATTGCGGATCCTTTGCTTTTCTTGAAGGAAACACTGTGAAATGGAAATATCATTTCTGCATAAGTCTATCTCACACAAACACCCAACCGCGAATTATGCGCATGCTTGGAAACCGCGACTACTATTGGCTAACGAGGAAATCATGATCACTTTTTGCGAATCACAGAGTTCTGTTTATTAACGACTAGCGCGAGAAATTTTTAATTTAAATTTGAGAAATTAAACAATGTACCTACTATTTATTTTGTATGTAAATTCTTGAATATAAATATTAGTAATAATAAAAAACATTGACATATTCTAGTGCTAAATTTGAATTAAATAATTTACTTTGTTGTACTGTAAAAATAATAGGAATACAATCTGGTCAGAATTAATTTATTTAGGTGACAATAAATTACTGTATGAAACACAAAGCAAATGCTTTCGAAGTGCAACTACAAACAGAAATGAAATCAAACGTCAAAGTCAAACCATGTGCTCGCTGCATCACCAGGGCAGCGTTCCAAAACCAAGAATACCGAGTTTTGGCGTAGAGTATGATGTGTTGTGTTTTGGAACGAATGAGACTTTTGTTGAAGTAAAAAATTGAAACTAAATTAAAAATAATTTTAAAAAACCAAGAAAATTACTTATAATTACAACATTAATGTCACGCCCGTAATAAAAGCACTTTTACGGAGCACTCTCCTCAATATAATGTGAAAGTACGCTCCATAAAAGCGCTTTTATTATAAAAGTATGCTCGTAATACACGCCAACGTATTTACTTATGTTTATTTTCAACCAAAAGCATGTTTTCTTCCTCAAGAAGGCAAATTACTTTTATATGTTGAGAATCGTGAACATCTACGTTTGAAAATATTGTGGAGTAATTTCTATACCCTCCTCTAGAGATGCATTCGGACCGGGTCGGGCCGGGCTTTGAGGTTTGGATCGACTCGGCCCGAAAAAAAAATTGCCGGGTCCGACTCGAAGATCGACTCGACAAAAAAATTAACTAGCCCGGCTCGAAAATTGACTAGAAATCGGGCCGGGCCGGGCCAAAGCTCGAAATTGGGTGCATCCGGCATTCCTAATGTTGATTTTTATATAAAGGCGAAATATTTAACTTTTTTCGTGTCAAACTTATAAAAAAACCTCTACATTCTTATAACTTTCAACATTAGTTAACATAAGTAGTTAAAAAAGAGACCCTTCTAGTGTAAGTTTGTTATAAAAATTACAGACCTACGAGTATTTAACACTTTGTTTACCAAAGACGTTCGAAAATTTAAACAACTTTTTCACAAATCTTATATAAAAAATATAATTTACATAAAGATTTTTTATCTAACTTCGTTTCTGTTCAAAAATAGGACAAGAAATCATTATGGTAGGAACAAAATTCACTTTTATTTAAGTATACGAGTAATAACAATAATAATAGCAACATCATAATATAATTATTATGCTTTAATGAATAACCTTGAATTCTTGAAGTAAAATAATACATTTTTATTTATTAATATGTGAAGTATGTTGTTATTAAATCATTTTGATCCTTTTTAACTTCATCCATTTTCATTAAAATATTAAGGAAACTGTGCATTTGATTAAACTATAAGATGTTTCGGGCCGGCCCGAAAAGCTCGAATTTTCGGGCCGGGCCAAAATCAAAAGTCCAACTCGCCTCGATTTTTAAAATGATTAGCCCGATGATCGACTCGAAATCGAGGCGGGCTTCGGGCCGGGCCGGGCCAAAGCTCGAAATCGAGTGCATCTCTACCCTCCTCGTTAGTAGAGTAAGTAGAACATCACTTTGGAGTAAACTCTGGCTGTTTTGTAACAGGTTGAGTAAACTCTGAGAGTAAGGTTATTAGTTTTGAAACGACTTTGAATAATTTCGTACTCTAAGAGTAGGATTTTGGAACGCAGCCCAGCCAGCAACGCTGTCAGCGTAGCCAATAGTAGTCAAGATTTCCGAGCATGCGCATAATTGCCGGTTGGGCGTTTGTGTGAGATAGACTTATGCAGAAATGATATTTCCATTTCACAGTGTTTCCTTCACCTACTCTTATGGGAAAGATACGAACATTAGCAATATATTAGTTAATAGGTATATGATTATAATCAATTTTTGGTCGCCAACTCCATTATTACTATTTATCATGAATAAATATTCTTCCACTTATACCTAAACTTTTAATAAAATAAGAATGCGCTCCCACAACTTACAATTTGCAGCAGTGTCAAGTACTTCTTCCACCACAAGTACTTCTGCACCTGAGGTCCCATGGCAGCCAGCAAGTAATACGTGTACATGATGATGTGGATAAACGTGTTGAGGAAGCCGAAGAACGAACTGTTGCCTCCCGGGAAGAATTTGACGCCGAACCAAACAGATACTGGCATAATACCGTGGTGTATCACATGAAGAGTGGATATGTGGGAGTTTTTCTTACGCATCACGAAGAAGAACTGGAGGAAGATAAGATGAATTATTGGTAAAGAGAAATAACAAAAAATTCTTTATAAAACTTTGTAGAAAATAAAAATGAACTTACTGTGTCAAAAAATTCGGAGAACTTTGACATGTAGTACCACCAACAACCTTTGGCCATCTGAAACATATAAAAATTAATGCTTTAATATATACCGAGAGTTTTTTTATCAGTGAACATGGGCGTATGTCATTATCATAGTTACATTTAAAATGATTGACAGCAATGCATTATCGCGTTTTTTTTTAAAACTGGACATAGGACGTGACATTTAGTATATCTGTCAATGTCATCAAATTATCATACTGCAAAATGTATACAGTTAAAGAAAAGTTCAAATTGTAAATTGGAGTAGGTAATTATAACGAGTCTACAACAAGTTTCTGACTTATGTGCATTAACTTTTAATAAGCGACCCAGTCCAACAACTATAAGAAAAATTTACAATGACTACAGAACTAAAGGATGCGTCAATAAACAGCACAAGAAGAAAATCAGACCAAGTACTGTAGTTAATAGTAAGAAACAAGAAATTATGCAATTAATTGAAAGTGACAACACCCTGTCAACAATTTTTTTTTCTGAAATTAAGAATACTAGTATACAAGGTTTTAAGACAAGAACATTTTAAGAGTTTTAAATATCAAAATCACCAAGAGTTATTACACAACGATATAGAACGAAGAAATATCTTTTGCGAAGATATGATGAACAAAATTAATAGTGGAGAAATATTACTGGATCGAATTTTATTTACGGATGAAGCGACATTTTATATTAATCGGGAAGTAAATTCACAAAATTGCAGGTATTGGAGTCGTCAAAATTTTCACTTATATCTGCACCAGGTATTCCCCCAACGCTGGATAGGACGTGGTGGAGAAGTGGAGTGGCCTGCAATGCCACCAGATCTTGCACCAAACGATTTTTTTTCTTTGGGGCCATTTAAAAAATTGTATTTACAATAGTGACAAAATAAATATTGATCAATTAAAAAATAAGGATAAAATATAATTTATATTAATTATTTCTTGCCTTAGGCTTATATCAGAGTATAGAATTATACCATACAATTTGAACTTTTTCTTCAACTGTATACATTTTGAAATATGACAATTTGATGACATTGACAGATATACAAAATGTCACGTCCTATGTCCAGTTTAAAAAAAAAAACGCGATAATACATTGCTGTCAATCATTTTAAATGTAACTATGGTAATGACATACGCCCATGTTCACTGGGTTCACTGATAAAAAAAACTCTCGGTATTTAAAACTGTTTTAATATTTCGTAACACCATACTGTTACTATGATATAACGGGACTAAAAACAAAAGCACCGGCCGTTATTTCTTATAACAGTCTCCTACAATTAATAGATATTTACGCACCAAGTGAGCTAAGGTAATATTTATCCAGGAGAAGAAAGTTTAGCTCACGAGCCAGTAAGGGCGAGTGAGTTAATTTCTTCGAGTGAATAAACATTCTTAGCTCACGTGGTTTGTACAATATTTTATTCAATTTTGACGAAATAATAATAAAAACCATTATAATATTTAATTTTGACAAAATAAAAAACTTATCAGTTAGTAGGCTGTGCAAGACAATCGTTGCTGATAGACGTCAAGTCATATACTCCAAAAGCTTTATTGTCTGTCATTTAATAATGAAAGGGCTGATAATGTTTGAAAAATAATGTGGTGAGTGTTATTTTCGTTCTAAATGTTATTTTTAAATGTATTTTTGTTGAGTGAGTTAAAATTTTGTGAGAGTGATTTAAATTTTTTTAATTCAATTGTGAATAAAATGTTACTTGTAGTTGTTACTATGGAGTTAATAATGACAGTTTAAAACGTCAAAATTTAATAAAATTAAAAAAAAAATATTTTTTTGACTTTATAATAGTTACGAAATTACTTGAAAACTAAATGTGGTAAACAAAAAGTCTCATTTAATCAAAATCGTAATTATAGTTTTCGAGACAGCAGGGTAAACCCCGAAAAAACTCATTTTTCATTGTCTTATATCTCGGAAACTATAGAAGATCGAACCCATGTTGATTAAGCTTTTTTTTACTCATTTTGGTCAGTACTATCCCAACTAGCACTAAAGTTATCGCAACTGCGATGGGAACCTCAAGTACGTAGCTGTTACGTGTTTTCTACTAAATCTACTACTTTAATGTATATATAACTTCATTTAAGAAATTTATAGTTGCTAAAACGTAGATTCTACCATCAAATGTTACTTTATAGATTTATTACTTCTAAGTAGCTATTATAATTTAAGGGACGTTGTTGCTCCTTCTAAAATGACATTAAAGTTTTCAAAACTTTAAAGTGGCAAATGAAAGTAACAGCGACTAACTAATGTTACTAAAATCTGACTTTAAAATTTCAACTACTTTAACGTTACATTGGTAGTTCCCGCGACGTTCTAGGAACATTCATTGTTATTTTAAAGATCTAAAACTTGTAAGTAGTATTTGTTAGTACCAAAGACGTTTACGCAACCTTTAAAATATAACGTTAGTTTACATAGTAACTTTAAAGTTCCTATTACGTTTTAAAATTACCGTGAGGTTAATGCTGCTATCTAGACCCTGATTTTGATAAATTACACAAGGCCTTGTTCAGTTCGTACGAGTATATTTTAATGCAGTGCGCTATAAAAACTAAAGTAATTATGCTTATATAAAAAAATAATGGCGTCAGTTTACAAAGAAAAAATTAGTAATAGAAATGAAAATTAAAAGCAACGAATATTGATAGTTCACCGTTAAAGAATATTTTTCTGCTGTAAAATCGTCAATTAACGAAAACAAATTATCAATCAAAGAATTTGTAACAAAAGATTAGGTAGATGAGCCGTCTATCCAAAACGAAGGTTATTTTTCAAATAAGGATTTTTTTCTACTAATGGGGAACAACAATAAAAAGTACACTACGTTTTTTTTGCGTGGAAACAATTTTGAATGAATCCATAATAATTCTTGAACAGCTAAACAATGAAGTCGTAAGATGACCAACAATAACTGGCAACAAAATATCAGCTTCCATGTGGAACCATGAAGTAGCAACGGTTACTTTGAACACGCAGATTATAGTAATCGTAACTTTATTGTCCCTTTTAAGTGTCACAGTAGTTCCAATCGATACTTTGGAGAAATTTATACTATTGTGTTACATATTCCTAGTTCCTGTCACCTAACGTTTAGTCACAAGTACTTTCAAGTACCATATTTTAGTGTTTACAACTTTGAAGTAACATTTTTTAAAATACGCCATATTTACTGCCAAAACGAAAGTCGCCATTATTACATTATGAAATTTTTTTCATTACAGTGATTAAGAAACTTCAATCCATTATAATTTTTGCACGAAATATAATAAAATAATGCAAAATAATAACTTTTACGTAACTCATAGCAATTATTGAATGGTTTTTGCTCTCTAGGCATTTTATTTCCATATGATACCAGATATATTAAAAATAATATTTTAATTAAATAAGGCGAATTTCAGAGGCGCGTATTTTTTTTGGACTTATCAACATCACATTCATCAATAAAGTACCATTCGTTTTTGATTCTGCCTTCGAGACTAGTGAAAATTACTATAAATATTTTCTCATATACTATGTAGTGAAACATACAGTTCGATTCTGAGTTTGGTAAATAAATAGACAAAGTACCGTGGAAGAGCGAAACAGAAGAATTACTAAACTAGTGGTTAGACAAAGCAAGCAACACCAGCTGAAAAGAACGAGGCAAGAAAAGTTCCACGAATGTGGCGGCTACCACACTGCTACAATGCTGCTACGTAACGAATACGTCCCGAGAACGTAGTCAAACAAAACGCAGGATAGTAGACGGACAGTTGCTGTCACTGAAAAATTATTCCCCATTTTGGTCCCGCTCACGTAATTTTAACGTTCCGATTAGGTGCCTGTACCTAGTGGCCGGGTATTTAAAATATTCTACAGTAGGTACCGCTACGTTCCATCGACTAATTGTGCTAGTTGGGATATGCCCTTATAATTTGTGACACTTATTTTTTAACACCCTCTATAAGTAGCCAAAAGTATTTTATAGTAATTTTGGACCATTTGTGTAGATTTTATAATGTGCCAAAAATGTACACCGGATTCGTATACTTCCCTAAACTATATTAGTGGTCAGGTCAGCTTTAACCGCTTTAACCTAGTGGACAAAATGGCATTACTGTATCAGTTTCGCAAAATAATTCTTATCTATATTTCCAAATTAGCTGCTAGAAGCACTGGTGCTTCTAAAATTTTTGTGATCTTACCCGTACAGCCAAAGGATCATTGGAAAAGTCGACAGGTTGGCAACTGTAATTATAATGTGATAGCCATCCTGAAACTGACGCCTGAAAGAAAGAAAATCAATCAATATATTTTATTAGAATATTTTGTAGAAACTATATATTATACCAAATTTCATCCAAATCGAATGAAGCGTTCTGTTATTATAAGCAAAATCATTATTATTTTTTTTTTTTTCGAAGAACTTTGAAGCAGAATACTGGCTAAATGGTACACTTTCCGGTAGAAGCAAGTTTAGTTAAATCGTCTTATTTTAGCCTCAAGAATCTGTGGTTAAGCTGTGTCCCCCAATTTTAGAAACAGCCTGTATTTTATTAAGGATATTTATAATTAAATTTATTATATAACAATTGATTTTATTTAAACAATTTTTTTGTCACTAAAATCATATGTGTGTATTGGGGGATTACACCATTTTTTTTTATAATTTCATCTGAAAATATTAGGAAAACTAAGACTATTGATGAAAATCCGGTGAAAAAATTCCTATTAATAAGCAAGTTATGGTCCCCCGAATTTTGAAAAGATTGACGTGACGTCACGCTTATGTGTTTTTATATCAAACTGTTTTCATCATGGACCTAAATGTTCTTGAAATATATGCTATTTTAAGTTATATTTACATAAAAATAAATGAATATTATAACACTGTATAAGTCTACATACTTTATAATTACAGGTGTATTTAAATTATTAAGTTTAATGCAAGAAATTTATGTTAAAATAAAAACTGTTTGGAAACAGCAGTACAGGAATGTTAGCCCCTCCTTTCGAATTTGAATTTCTTAACTTCCATTGGTAGTAATCCCACCTCGTAACACGCTATTTGTAATGCATGTATAGGCGGTTTCTCGGTCGCCAATCAAAATATTTTCATATTAGTGTCGAAGCGTTATAACAAAAAACCCTTTATTTCCGAAATATCTCAATTATACCATTTCATTTTTTTATTAATATTCGTTACTCAGCATATACATTCGTATTTTTTTACTATTTTCCTTTAATTCGATTGAGCCGTAATCCCCCATTATAATTAAACTTACTTCATAAAACAACCATATACTGATGGCAACTTGTATGGCATTGTAAACTATGAGTGTTGTTTTGAGTTCAAAGGGCTTTCTGTTTTCCATGAGTTTGGGTCCGATTTTCTTGACAAAAATGGCGTAGCATATAGAAATGGCAATTGTGGGAAAAGGACCAGACATCATGAACCATCCGTTCACCCTTTGATCTGAAATAGAAAAAACAAATAAACATTTAATAGATATTTATTATATGAATGTTGAATGCAACATATTAGTCACGAAAAAAAAAAATCTGTTGTGGCCAGCACAAGACCTCTCGTCATTTCCATATTAGGCTATATAAGTATTGTATTGCACTTCGCTTTCGAACCGTCGTTTTATAACAAAAAATCTGATGTGGCCAGCCCATAACCTCCCGCTGGGTATTTAACCACGCAGTATAAAGAAAGCAACCATTATGTTCAAATATTTTTGCATTCACACATAACAATTTTTATTTTACATTTAACAAATATATCATACACAAAATAAATTTCACAAATATTGACAAAAATAATAGAAACACTTAACAAAAATCAAAATAGTACTTGCATCTTGACACAAAGTCTTTTCAAACCCGTATTCTGGAAGCCAATGAAGCAAATCAATAGTAATTCTAATATTTATGTACGATTGAAAATATATTATTTTTACTAACCTTAATTTTATTAGATTCAAATACATTTATTATTACTACATTCTCCTTAACACGGTTTCACTATTAATTTTATTGTAATTGCAACCTGACAGTGACATTTGTTTAAATATGTCAAAATTGTTATTAAAATATTGTTTTTGTTTGAGGCATAGGCAAAATTATATTATTAATTTATATTTAAAGTTATTTACTAAATGCTATTATCGTAGAATTGAAGATTGTGCCATTATATTCAATTTGTATTGATAAAAGTTGCTAAAATATTATATTCAATGCATTTTTTACAAGAAAAACTCTTAAAAGCTTGTATAAATGATACTTTCGGTTATCCGATATACACTGAAAACTAATCAGCTCTTCCCATATTAGTGTAAAATGGATATACAAAATTTCAAAATTTTCTGATTGATAGTATTTGAGTAATTGTGTCCACCAGGTCCACACATCCACACACACACACACACACGCACACACACACACACACACACACACACATACATACCCACAGACATCATTGTAAAAATGTTAAAATCGGGTTCTGGGGACATCAAAACGTGCTTATTCACTAAAATCTCTATATGTGATTTTTAGCACGATCCCTATACCTCCCTTACCTAGGGTAGCGGGAGGTAAAAATTACAGAACTTTACTCAAATATTGTTTTTTATTGTATTTAACATGTCTTCTGAACACATATAATTCCAATTATATCTTTTTTCATTGTATGAGGAAGTTTCTAAATGTCAGAGATTCTTCCAATTCATTAACTAGATTGGCGGTATTTCTGATGGATATATGCATTTTACCACAATTTTACCTATAATTTCAAATATTGAATTAATAAAACAATAAGAAAAGTCAAATATACTTCCCAGAAAAAGCTATCAGAATGTCACTAAAACTGTTGATATTTGACAATGACATGTGTTATGTTATAAACATTGGAATTTGTCAACTGGTTTCCTTAGTGCCTTGGCCTCTGCGATTAGTTTACTCTATAAATTATAGTGTCTTTATCTCTAAATCTATACAAGATATAATAAAAATTTGAAGTGTATTAGATGGAGAATTTTATGTTCTTCAATATTTAATAAAAAAAACTCCCAAAAATTATATTTAGAAGAATTTTTCTAAAAAACTACTACTTCTGGTTGTTCAATTGTTACCAAAACCTTTTCAGCTCTTCCCAGGAATGTCAAATTGAGGATACTGCAGTTAAATATTTTTTAAATTTATAG
Organism: Ophonus ardosiacus; assembly: GCA_943142095.1. NCBI lineage: Eukaryota > Metazoa > Arthropoda > Insecta > Coleoptera > Carabidae > Ophonus > Ophonus ardosiacus. Next base: position 14,437,563 of record OW964840.1, read on the forward strand.
TTTTTGAGGAATCGTCCCTCCAACATCCAGCCATACACACATACATACACACATCCACACACACAGACAGCATTGTAAAAATGTTAAAATCGGATTCTAGTGACTTTGAAACGTGCTTATTCATTAAAATCTGGATATGTGATTTTTAGCATGATTCCAATACCTCTCTTAGCGAGAGGTAAAAAATTTAGCCACGAGGCCCAGAGGGCGAATAGCTAATTTTCTTTGACTGTTGTTATTGCCGCTGTATGTCCCAATCTCTGTCGTGTGAATCAAGAACGTTGATGTGGTGATTACATCCTATTGCTAGTGTTTCAAAAGAGTCTTACATTTTTCTTGTTCTTGTCTTGTTCTTGCATAAAATGCAAGACAAGAACAAGACAAGAGTTATACAGTTCTTTGCAAGACAAGACAAGAATCTGCCCTGCAAGAAAAGTGCAAGAATAGCAAGATTTTTTAGTATTTTCTTGCATTCTTGCACTCTTGCAATATTATATTATAATTCAATATATCAACATTTAATTATAGGTTTTACCTCTAGCTATGCTGACATTAATCGGAAAAGCTAAAAAGGTTTTAGTAATAATTGACAACCGAAAATAGTAGTTTCTTAAAAAAATCTTCTAAATATTATATTTTGAAAATTTATAGTACAAAAAATAATAAAGAGCATTAAGTACTCAATCTGATTTAAATTTTCTTACTATATCATGTATAGATTTAAAGATAAAAAATCTGATATGGCCAGCACATGACCTCCTGCTAATTCGATGTTTAAAATTGCAATGAGCTTGGAGTAAAATATCACTTTATCGTTTGTAAACAAAATCTAATTTGTTGTTCCAATAAATAGAAAAGTCTTTAATAAGAAATTTTGTATTATACTTTATCAAGTTTTTTTCTTTGGAAAATCTGTTAAGAGCTCTTAGTTAAGAACTACATCCGACTTATCATATATACTCAAAATCTAATGTTGTTTTCAATCACATACGAGTTTTAAAACCAAATTTGAGAAGTTTTTTTTTTATCATATTTTAATATATTTTTTAAAGGAAATCAGTTTAGAGCTTCAAGGAAAGTACCACTTAAGGTTTACTAATATTAACAAGAATCTAATATGTCGGTCTTATTAATATAAAAGTGCTAAATACAAGATTTGAAAAGTTTTCAATTATAGCATAATACATTTTTTCACGAAAATCTTTTTACAGCTTCAAATAAAATATCACTTCCGATTTAAATATGTTGTTCCTATTGATACGAAATTCTTAAATACTAAAACTGAAAAGTTTTGGGTTATATTTTAATATTGTTTTTCATTAAACATTGTTATGGGTTTCAAGTAAAGTACCACTTCCGATTGTCCAATTTTACCAAAAACTTTATACCTTTAACTACTAGTAATTTCAACTTAGTCAATTTTTGTGGAAGCGTGGCTGAGTATGTTACGTGAATAAAGTATTACAATTTAAATCTTATTGATATTAAGATTTCATCACATTTACGATTTCAATCTCTGCGTAATCACTTTAATTCAAACAAAACACTAAATAAACATTCACACAAACTTGTAAAAAACAATTGCAACATTTGCAAACAGACTGTTATTATATTATTTTTGTCTTCAAGTTCTTGTGAAAGTCTTGCAACATAAAATATAATATTTTCACAATTTACACTGATGTTATTAATATTGTGTAATGAAAATAATAAATGTCAGAGGTGCTTTCTGAGACATCTGGTGAGTAATGGCGACATTAATTTTATTGAAAGACTGAAAAGATCATTAGGCAATGTCTTGATAGATTTATTGAATTGGTAATTGTTTTATTTGTATACATATGTTGAAGATTTTGTGTATTAATCACTAGATCATTAATTTATCAATAAAATAATCCTTTATACTAAAAATGTATAATACAATTTTTATTATAATTATTTTTTTCACCAACCATACATAGTTGCTATTTTGTCATTAATTTTTGTCAAAAAAAATCTGATGTGGCCAGCACATGACCTCCCGCCAATTCTTTGTTGTTCCAATAAATAGAAAAGTTTGTAATACGAAATTTTGGATTATATTTTATTATGTTTTTCCTGAAAAATCTGTTAGAGCTTCAAATTAAGTACTACATCCGGTTTATAATATATAGTCAAAATCTAATATGTTGTTTCAAATTATATAAGAGTATTAAATACCTACCAACTTTGCGAAGTTTTGGATCATTAATATATTTTAAGGAAAAATCGTCACACACATATTATTGTCAAAATCAGCATCAACTTCCTTATGCTCTAAAACGCAATCTGTGTAAATTCTTCGCCGTACATTATCCATTTCGTAAATGTGTAGTTGCAAACTATTATTTGACACTTTGAAATCACGTTCTTATTGAGAGCTGTTTGATATATAATGCTGCAAACATCAAACTTAAATCGAATTATCCTGTATATCTAATATTTATGTATGATGGAAAATATATTATTTTTACAAACCTTAATTTCATTAGAATCATATTTAAACTACTAAATTCTTCTTAACACGGTTTCATTATTAATTTTAATGTAGGTAATTGCTTCGTGACAGTGACATTTGTTTAAATATGTCAAATTTGTTATTAAAGTATTGTTTTTGTTTGACGCAGAGGCAAAGTGATGTACAAAAATTAATTATTTTATAATACGAGTATAATATTTAAAGTTATTTCAAGTTATTTATTATCGTAGAATTGAAGATTGTGCCATTATATTCAATTTGTATTGGTAAAAGTTGCTAAAATATTATATTCAATGCATTTTTTACAAGAAAAACTCTTAAAAGCTTGTACAAATGATACTTCCGGTTATCCGATATACACTAAAAACTAAAGAGCTGTTCCCACATTAGTATAAAATGGGTATACAAAATTTCAAAATTTTCTGATTGATAGTATTTGAGTAATCGTGTCCGCACGGTCCACACACAGACACACACACACACACACACACACACACACACACACACACACACACATACATACCTACAGACATCATTGTAAAAATGTTAAAATTGGATTCTGGGGACATCAAAACGTGCTTATTCACTAAAATCTCTATATCCGATTTTTAGCACGATCCCTATACCCCCCTTACCTAGGGTAGCGGGAGGTAAAAAAAATCTGTTGTGGCCAGCACAATACCTCTCGCCAATTTCATATTAGGCTATAAATATTGTATTTAACATTTCTGGGACACACAAAATATTCTAATTACATCTATTCTTTATTTTTCAATTCATTATATGAGCAAGTTTCCTCCTACTCTTCTAAATGTTCGAGACTCTTCCAATTCATTGACGAGATTGGCGGTATTTCTGAGAGGTATATGATGAAATATATGTATAGCAAGCGCGTGTTTAGTTGACCTGTTACTATACATACTTTGCCTTACAAATGAATCCCGTTTCTGTTTATATCAATTTTAGATGTAATAATTTAAATATTAATATTGGCTTCGTGCCTAAGTGTCTGGTCGCGAACCTGGGGGCAGGGGCGGATTGTCCTATCGGGCGATCGGGCAAATCCCGAAGGGCCGAGTGGTCCAAAGGGCCGATTGGCCGCCTTCAATTAAATAATGTATTCAGAATATATTTTTTATAATTTAAAAATGTAAATTTTGAACAATTACTCTTATATTTGGAAAACATGTTGTAATTTTTTCGTGGAACTTCGATAATTCGAAATTGAATACGAGTATGCCAGAAAAAAATTCGCGTTATCAAAAAAAAGTAAAAATTTTTCTTCTTGCACATATAAATTTTTCGTCCAGTTTCAAACTTCCTATTCAAACCAAATAAAAAGAACTAGGAATTTCCCCAAAATATTCGACTTAACGAAATTCTGTATCTGATGGATTCCAGTTTTCGATTTAAGTTACCAAGAATTTCGAATAATTTTAAAGTCGAGTTATCAAAAAGAAATTATATACATTTTTTACCCCAGACAATATTGCTAATGTATTTCGTTCCAAATATTAAATACTAGGGTTTTTTATGTTGGTATCATGGGAAAATTTGAATTTCAAAACCAATCCTATAGGCCTAAGCCGGTAACGTTTTTCTGTGTGATAATTTTCATAAATAAAAATTATTATAGGTACACTGATGGATAAAAAAATCAAACACTTTGATTTTTAATTTTTAATTTTGTTATTATCTCGAGGCCTATAAGAGGTACGAAGTCGGTTAATTAGGTTCTATATTTGGATGCCATTTTAACAATGAATTATTTTGTTTGGTAGTGAAGCGTAAAATACAGTAGTGACAAAAAAATTAATATCGCCATTCGAAAGAGCTTTAAAAAGTGTCCTATAGAAGTGCAAATCAAAATCTGGAATCATTTCATACTTAAAAGTTTTTCAAAAACAAAAAAAAAAACTATAAAATTTACATATTTGTCTGTATCTAATGACCTATGCATTTCTTCTGAATAAACAATACATTGGTAAAATGGCATTCTAATATAGGACAACTTTCGTCTAATTAACCGACTTCGTAGCTCTTATTGTTCTCGAGATAATAACAAAAATAAAAATTTATAAAACCAAGTGTCCGATTTTTTTTCCACTAATACGACCATGTATTATATCCTTTTCACTATGAAGAGGGCCGGCCTAAGAATAATCGCCCGGGCCGATTTACTTCTCCAATCCGCTCCTGCCTGGGGGTACCGGGTTCGATCCCGACCGACGCCAAATATTTCGAATTTTAAATGGCACAGAAGTGACCCCTGTGGTGCACTCTCCACGCCGGCAATGAGTGCCCGTGAGGTGACGTCTGGTAAGCGCCCGCACGGTACAAATATGTCATCATCATTATCGATATCTGCGATAAAGCAGATTGGCACACCCAGAAATGGGTAATATGCCGTGATGATATATTATTCTTTATTATTTATAAACAAAAACAATATGAAATCTTGTTAGTAAACTAAAAGCTGACAGATAAAAATTACAGGTCATATGTAGTGTACAAAATTCCTTGCAGGGATTGTACGTCTATGAACACGGGACAAATTGCAACATTAAGAACAACAACAATGGGAAATGTGCACTAGTAGGACACGCAATATCACTCGGACATAAGTTTAATTTTGATGCAGTCAAGGTAATTGATACAGAATAAAATTTACACAAACGTCTTACTCTGGAAATGTTACTCATAAATAATGACAGAAACAACATAAATTTAAAAACTGACATTATAAATATAAGTAAAATATACACAAACATTTTAAAATATAATAAAAACCTAACATAAAATGAATAATACAAACCAAATGAATAATATGTAAAATTAAATATAAAAAATCTGATGTGGCCAACACAAAACCTCCCGCTATTTAATTTTTATTAATTTAAATACATACCTACGTATTTAGTAATACTGCAAACTATATTATGTTCCATTGCATATAACTATTGCTTTATTTACGATTTTCTTTATTATTTAATATGTCACTATTATTAATTTGAAGTGATTACTATTTTGACAATGACGTTTACCTGTCAGTTACATTCATTTGAAAAATAAACTGTGTAACAAAGGAATTGTGTTTATCTTAGGCTTCGGGATTAAAAAAAGAAAAATGATTTTTAAATTTATCTGTAAAATATATAGACAAAGTACAAAATTCAATAATCTATAATTTTCATAATGACATAAAATGCGAAAAAATGGCATTTAATGGTATTTTTTGAAGAAAAACCATTATGAGCTTCAAGTAAAGTACCATTTCCGTTTATCCGATTTACACCAAAATCTAATGGCTTCTTTTCATATTAGAATAGGATAGAAATACAAGGTTTCAGAATTTTCTGAGTTAGAGCGAAGACAAAATCCATACACATACAGACACACATACAGACACGCATAGAGACATCATCGTGAAAATGTTAAAATTGGATTCTAGGGACCTTAAAACGTGGTCATTTACTAAAATCTCGATATGTGATTTTTAATACGATCCCTATACCTCCCTTACCAAGGGCACCGGGACACACACTTATTCATTTAAAACTCACCGTCGAATTTTTTGAGCAAAGACAATACCTTCCTTACCTAAAGGTGAAGGAAGGTAAAAATAGTAAGAAGAGAAATGACTTAAAATTCTAGCGCAATTCGAGAAACGGCCTTCGGAACAAGTTACTTCAGTTAAAGAATGCCATTGTTAATTCAAAGTTTTGTAAAATATTATCTAAGTTTATTTGACGACTACATGAGTTTTTTAATGTTTTTATTTATTTATTTATTTATTTAAATTTTAACGACCATTGTATGCAAATTATGTTATTTATTATTGTTTTATGTATTTATCCATGTTTTATAAATTCTACATTTTCACACATGTTTATATTTAAACTTTTCAAAAACTGTAATATTATTGTAGCTCCTGAAGAAGACACATGAGGTGTCGAAACCGGTAGAGGCGGAAAGAAATCCGATTATAACATTTTTAAAATGATGTCTGTGTGTGTGTGTGTGTGTGTGTGTGTGTGTGTGTGTGTGTGTGTGTGTGTGTGTGTGTGTGTGTGTGTGTGGATGTGTGTATGTGTGTATGTGTGTGTGTGTGTGGATGTGTGTATGTGTGTGTGTGTGTGTATGTATGGATGTTGGAGGGGCGATTCCTCAAAAACTATAAAGCCTCATTTCCACCGAATGTCTTAATGCTTAATACATAAGGCTTAATGAATTACAACAATTTACTAGGATACCATTTCCAGCTATTTTGTTTAGTGACAATTCAACAGAAATGTCATATCTTTTTTCCGAATTACTTGTTGTTTAGTAGACTGCCATTGCAGCAGCAATTCTTCTTTTTTTAATATGTTATACCTATACACAATTTTCTGTATTTATATCGATACCGAAAAATTAATTAAAAGTTTATAATTATAAAATAGACTGAGAGTTGACAGTTCAGGTTAGAATTTTTCAATCATTTGTTTTACGCATTGCTCTTAGTTCTTAAGCATTAAGCCTTATGCAAAGCTGGAAATGGTAGTAAACGTTGTCATATGATAAACATTTTTACGCATTGCGCTTAGTTATTAATTATTGCTCTTACGCATTAGGACAATCGGTGGAAATGAGGCTTAAGACTTAAAAAATATTTAACTGCAGTTTCCTCAATCTGATATTCCTGGGAAGAGCTGAAAAGGTTTTGGTAACAATTGAACAACCGGAAGTTGCAGTTTCTTAGAAAAATTCTTCTAAATATAATTTTTGGGAGTTTTTTTTATTAAATATTGAAGAACATAAAATTCTCCACCTAATACACTTAAAATTTTTATTATATCTTGTATAGATTTAGAGATAAAGACATTGGGCCGAATTCAGCACTCTTCATTAGCCTAGTGATCGTCTCTAGTAACCATGGAAATAGCTTGCATCTTTTTCTAATTAATGTATTATTTTGGGGCGAATTCAGCACTATTCTTTAACTAATGAAGCTTATCTAAAAATAACAAAATAAAGAGAGACTTATGTCCTAATACATTAATAAGAAAAGGATGTAAGCTGTTTCCATTGTTACTAGAGACGATCACTAAGCTAAAGAAGAGTGCTGAATTCGACCCACTGTAATTTATACAGGGAATTTATTTTAACATGCAACATATGATCAATCACTTCCATGGTTACTTATTATTGTCAAAAATGACAGCAATGTAATATTTGTCCATTTTAAAATGCAACATACAAAATTTGTAGTTTTGTATTATCAAAACTAATTTCCAATAAATTAGCCTACATACGATTAGCAAATAATCAAAACATGAATATTGTACATCTTAACAAACTTTAGCTTACAAAAATTCATAACTTTCATGTAATAAATGTTAAAAAAATTCCCCCAATCACACTGAGGCAATATTCTAGTCGGTCGTAATAAGAATTGACACCATTAGTGATATGTTCTGGAGGTATCTCCTATGGTGCAATACTATTTATAATGTTGCATTTTAAAATGGACAAATATTACATTGCTGTCATTTTTTGACAATAGTAACCATGGAAGTGATGAACCATAATGTTGCATTTTATAAAAAATTCTCTGTATAATTAGAATTATATGTGTGCAGAAGACATGTTAAATACAATAAAAAAACAATATTTGGGTAAAGTTCTGTAATATTTTGTAATAAAACAACGGTTCGAAAGCGAAGTGCAATACAATACTTATATAGCCTAATATGGAAATGGCGAGAGGTCTTGTGCTGGCAACAACAGATTTTTTTAAATTTATATTTAAAGTTATTTTCTTAAATACCACAAAAAAATGAAATTGCATTACCTAACTGTTCAAAGTAGTATTTCACAGAATCTAACAGAAGATCATATGCAAACATTTCTGATTTAAACTCTTCTACCTATAGTCTAAATCTGATTTATGTAAAACCTTGTATGTACCTCATTTTCTATGCTTGGCATAGACATAGTATATAACTGTATATTCTCGCATAAAGTAATGAATGTGCAAAGTCAGAATAGAATGTATTACACAGAAAATATTGTCAAACGACAATATATCACACGCGATTTGAAGAATGTTTCAATAATTTGCAAATTTATGTCGCACAACTAATGCCTCTGTCAATAAATATTAATTTATTATTTAAATACAGTTATGGTACATAGACCATAGAGAGGAAAGTTCAGAAGTTAGCGGACTCGCTTCATGAACGAAAAATCTTAAATTCAAATCCTAACTTTTAGTATCCAGTGGCGTAGCTAGCGTAGAGTGGGCCATATATCCCTATATCCCTTCGAGCATATACTGACTATACAGTGTCCCACACTCTATCTTCAGTGTAGCAGAGATAGCCAATGTTACTCTTATGGACGTTTTCTGTACCATGTTGCCAATTTTTCAATGTAATGTAATATTGAAACATTCATAAATTTTCATTGCTATACCAAAATTAGTTAACACTGTACAATTTAAGTTTTATGAGGGTCTCTTATTTACTCAAGGGCTTATTGGAATCACCCGAAGTTTGTCTGCAGTTCTAAATAGTTTTATTTACAGGGGCGCGAAAAGATGCGTTGGAACCGAGGTGTAAAAACATGCTGAAGTTATTTGTACCTGTAATAAGTAATATTTCAATACAATATTTTAAAACCGCCCGGCATACTAATCTTGATCAAATGCAGTAGAGATTAAAATATTATAAATTCAAATTGAAGATTATAAAGAAAGAATAAAGACTTATGAACTATGTAAAATATAAATATGCAGTATTTCTATCAAGCCTAAATATTAGTAAATTATCAAATAAGAAGATATAAATTAAATAAAAAAATAATGCTTAATAATTTTAACTCTATGAGTTCATCATATAATATGTCGACATAAATAGCATAAAGCATAAAAAAATATTCTTCATCAATATGACATTGAGATAATGTAGGTATCGTAAGAGGGACGCAAAAAATTAGGGATTTCAATTCATCATATCTATCTGCTCCAATCTGCAAGTATAGTGTTACAAAAATGCGCTGAAGAAAATATAGTATTAATTATTTCATGTAGCTCTATCTTTTCGTAGAATGGAAATATGTAACATAGGAAATTTATATTGTTGACGAAGATTGTAAAATGTCCAAATGTTTTATATTATTTACTTTAAATTGACTAGAGTTTATTATTTTCATTCATAGTGAATTGCGGGCAATGTTTTGTTGTGTTATATGTCACTGCTTGTCATTTTACTACAACCACACCTTATTTTTTGCGTGTAGTTTGTGAGTATATTACGGAGTACGAGGTGTGTTCAAAAACTATCGCGAATTTTGAATTTTCGCGGGTTACGTATATTCGAATTTCGATCTTTTTGTGGCTTTATGTTGGTACTCATGTCTCTCACTTATGTCGACAAGCTCGGCCATTTTGAATGTTCACTTAATTGTTGACAGCTGCTTTGCTTGCACGTGTTTTGGATCGTCTTCGATTTTTACCTATTCAAAAAAATGGAACAAAGAACCTGTATCAAATTTTGTGTGAAAAACGAAATTAAGTGCGCGGATGCATTCCGAATGTTGACTGTGGCATACGGAGAAGCTACCTTGGACCAAAGCAACGTTTATCGGTGGTACAAAATGTTCTCAGAAGGCCGAGAAGATGTGAACGACGAAAAGCGTGCCGGACGCCCGAGCACTTCAACAACAGACGAAAAAATTAATGAAGTGGAGAAAATGATATTGGCCAATCGTCGAATCACCGTTAGAGAAGTTGCTGAGGACCTAAACATATCGATTGGCTCGTGCCATTCGATTTTTATCAATGATTTGGGCATGAGACGGGTCGCCGCGAAATTTGTACCAAAATTGCTCAATTGCTCGTTGCTTGTGCGCGACTTTTTAGCCAAAAACAACACACTAATGATGCCGCAGCCACCGTATTCCCCAGATCTGGCCCCCTGTGACTTTTTCTTGTTCCCTAAACTGAAGAGGCCCATGAAAGGACGACGTTACGCTACGCTTGACGAGATAAAGACGGCATCGAAGGAGGAGCTGAACAAGATAAAAAAAATGATTTTTTGAAGTGCTTTGAAGATTGGAAAAACCGTTGGCACAAGTGTATAATATCTCATGGGGATTACTTTGAAGGGGACAAAATAGATATTCATGAATAAATAAATAATTTTTGAAAAAACACAAAATTCGCGATATTTTTTGAACACACCTCGTATATCAAATTGTAATGAAAAATACAAAGATAATAAGGATGTTTCGTTTCATGTGTAAGTAACTGGGATTTGTTTTACAAATAATATATTAAACAAAGTGTAACTTTTAGGTTTCTTACTAATAATGACGTAAGAGTAACGAGACTGAAATTTATTGGAAATAAAGGTGATTTACATACTTCAAAAGCAGCAATTAGTCATTACTTTGTAAAAAAGGTAGTACAAATATTAAGATAATACGAAGTCCGCAATACACCACGGCTTAATAATAATAATATCAACTCAAAACTCTTTATTTACTACAAAAAAATAGGAACATTTTGCAATGTTTCAATTATACACGTAATTTAAATTAAAGTAAAATTAGTGTGACTTCTGTTGTTGCAGATTGGATGACAAATAACAGATGTTGGGGTTGTAAGATGTTACTTTTAGCAGAATGCATGCTGAACTGGAGTCATCTGTCAAACGGTTTCTAACCGAGTCTTTAATGTTATTCATCTCTGAAAATAATGACTCGCAGGCATAGGTTGATGAAAATATTGTTAAAATAGCATGAGTCAGCTTCTTAAAACAATTAAATGTGTCTGGTAACGCATTCCATGTTTCCAAAATTTTGTTATTAGCATTTTCACTTATATTACTTGTCAATCTTTCTGTTTCAATTAATTCTAATTCTTTCCTTGTTTCAATAAATTTTTGAATCCATATTGAACTAGACTGGAAATCAATCAGCTGCATTTAAAATTCTTCAATTTCCAACCAATCGAATTGGGACAAATTCAGTTTATCATATGACGTCACATTAGGGTACATAATAAACTTGAGTATTTCCGATAATTCTTTGAACTGAGAAAATCTCGCTGAAAATTCCTTCATTGAAGAATCAATCACAGAAATAAATTCTTCAGTAACTTGGTCTTCGTCTGGTTTCTCATGTATTTCTAATGCATCTAGTGCATCATAATGAATTTTGTGATCAGTGACGTGCCCAAAATATTGTGTCGCGTGCCATTGGTTCGCCATCCCTGCTATAGGGTTTTCGATTCAACTGCTTTCATGCAGTACAAATGACGTCACTGCATTACACGCGTGTCATGCTTCATTGTCTCAGTGTAAACTTAGTGCCCTTTGAATCAAACATATCAAATGCATATCGGTGCATGTTAAAACTTGATTATGTAAGCTGTAAACTAATACATTTCCGTTAGTATTAGCATTATGACTTTGCATTAAAAATGCCTGCAACGGTATTTATAGCTGTAACCTTAACCCTCATTACGCTTTGACCTAGAATATGACAATTAAATTTTTAATGCAAAATGCTAATGCCGACCAATCAGAAGAGTATATGTTCGTGTACGATAGCTTGATTCTGGTGATATTCGCGGCTGTCATTTTGACGTTTGTTATTTTTGGAGAGTTCTGTCACATTCTGTAACTCAATCGATAACTTTTATCGATCGATAATACATTGTAGCCAATAATTACACTGAATAAAAAATCTGATGTGGCCAACACAAAACCTCCCGCTATTTAATTTTTATTAATTTAAATACATACCTACGTATTTAGTAATGCTTCAAACTATATTATGTTCCATTGCATATAACTATTGCTTTATTTACGATTTTCTTTATTATTTAATATGTTACTATTATTAATTTGAAGTGATTAGTTTTTTGACAATGACGTTTACCTGTTAGTTACATTCATTTGAAAAATAAACTGTGTAACAAAGGAATTTTGTTTATCTTAGGCTTCGGGTTTAAAAAAAGAAAAATCTGTTGTGGCCAGCACATGACCTCCCGCCAATTCCATGTTTAAAATAGCAATGAGCTTTAAGTAAAGTATCACTTCCATTGATCGTTTGTAAACAAAATCTACTTTGTTGTTCCAATAAATAGAAAAGTTTGTAATACGAAATTTTGGATTATATTTTGTTATGTTTTTCCTGAAAAATTCCATATGCTCTAAAACGCAATCAAATTATATAAGAGTATTAAATACCAACTTTGCGAAGTTTCGGATCTTAATATATTTTAAGGAAAAATCGTCACACATACATTATTGTCACAATCATCACCAAATACCTAACTTCCTTATGCTCTAAAACGCAATCTGTGTAAATTCTTGGCCGTACATTACCCATTTCGTAAATGTGTATTTGCAAACTATTATTTGACACTTTGAAATCACGTTCTTATTTGAGAGCTGTTTGATATATAATGCTGCAAACATCAAACTAAAATCGAATTATCCTGTATATCTAATATTTATGTATGTTGGAAAATATATTATTTTTACAAACCTTAATTTCATTACAATCATATTTAAACTACTAAATTCTTCTTAACACGGTTTCATTACTAATTTTAATGTTATTTCTTCGTGACAGTGACATTTGTTTAAATATGTCAAATTTGTTATTAAAGTATTGTTTTTGTTTGACGCAGAGGCAAAGTGATGTACAAAAATAAATTATTTTATAATTCAATATTTAAAGTTATTTCAAGTTATTTACTAAATGCTTATCGTAGAATTGAAGATTGTACCATTATATTTAATTTGTATTGGTAAAAGTTGCTAAAAAATTATATTCAATGAATTTTTTACAAGAAAAACTGTTAAAAGCTTGTATAAATGATATTTCCGGTTATCCAATATACACTAGAAACTAATGATCTCTTCCCACATTAGTATAGAATGGGTATACAAAATTTCAAATTTTTCTGATTGATAGTATTTGAGTAATCGTGTCCACATGATCCACACACACAGACACACACATAAAAACACACACATACATAGCTACAGACATCATTATAAAAATGTTAAAATCGGATTTTAGGGACATCAAAACGTGCTTATTTGCTAAAATCTCTATATCCGATTTTTAGCACGATCCCTATACCTCCCTTACCTAGAGTAGCGGGAGGTAAAAATGATTTTTAAATTTATCTGTAAAATATATAGAAAAATCTGTTGTGGCCAGCACAAGACCTCTCGCCATTTCCATATTAGGCTATATAAGTATTGTATTGCACTTCGCTTTCGAACCGTCGTTTTATAACAAAATCTTACAGAACATATATATATATATATATATATATATATATATATATATATATATATATATATATATATATATATGTATACATGGTACGTGGTCACTTCATATACGGGAATTTGCTCAACGCTGTCACTTCATATATAACGTTGTGACTTCCGAAAATGGAAGTGACAACGTTTCCCTATGTAATTTTATTTTTTCTAACACTATAAGGCAAAACAAGTCTAAATACGAAAATTTTGTTGGAAGTCAAATAGTACCCCCGTACCCTCAAAATTATCACTTTAGTTCAAGTGTTTACCGCTGGCGCTGTACTCGCTATTAGTGTCAGGTATGCACAATGCGATGTTACTTCCGCAGTGTATATAGCATTTGACGGCACTTAGTCACTTCCAAAACTTGGCAACAGTGTATTGCAGTATGTTATTGTAGTAGTGGAAACTCTTTATTAATATAATAAATTTTTATTAACAATATACAATTAAAAAAGTATCTCAAATTAATAAGTGAAAAATTCACAATAAAATGTAAAAATAATTACTGCTGTTATCATACATACGGAGTATTTCTGTGAATTAATGATTATTTTTAGCACCTATTTAAAAAAATTAGCCAATAAGTATTAATAACAAATAAAAATTAAATATCTTTTTATATATTGAAATTTATTTGTGATAATTTTTAACAAGTTTCTAAATTTCAATCCTGGTAATTCTGTTAAGATGATTTATTAATATTTTAGCAAGTTTTTAACATTCTGCAATTCTATAACTCGTCCGTTATCAAATAGTACCGTTATCACTATGGTTACATAGAAGATCACATTTCATTTGACAAGTATGACGTACCAATCATCTTGTAAAAATGCGTTTCTATAGCGATAACGATACATTTTGATAACGGACGAGATATAGAATCCCACCTATGGGAAGTAATGTTGCCGCGAATTCTCGCATTTTTGAGATCTCGTCTAGAATTTTCGAGACGAGAGTATTGCCCTCGAGATTAGCTCGAGACGAGAGTAGAAATTCGAGATCTCGATTGTACTATTTTTTTTATATTACATAAATATTTCTAATTAAAATAAAGAAAATAACAAAATAGTTGTGGGCATAAATAAATATTTTATTTGCCACTTCATTTACATTCATATTTACTTATTAATTTTAGATTTATTGCGTTTTAGTAAAAAGAAAATGCACAGAAGTGGTATCTATGGTATACTCTTCACGTTAGCCTTATATACCCGCAATATACGAATAAATAATCATAATTACCAATATTAGCGTTCAAAGCAGATTGCTACACCAAACAACGGGTAATAAAGCCATGATATTATAGAGTACCTATTTTTTACTTACCATTCAAACACCAGACTTAGTAAAATAATGTTTTAATCAATGGAACCCGTTTATTAAATTCATGCCACTTGTAATGTTAATTTATTTACTATTTCTAATTATAAATTCAAGAAAATCGAGACTCTCGAGTCGAGATCGAGAGAAAGTAAGAAAAAATATGGCGAGACGAGAGGCAGATAAATCTCGTCTCGAAAATTTATTCGAGACGAGACGAGAGTGAATTGTTTCTCGCCATATCTCGTCTCCCAGCATCACTACTAGGAAGAGCTGATTAGATTTTCGTAAAATTGGATAACCGGAAGTAATAGTTTCTTTAAAAAAATCTTGTAAATATTATTTGTTGAAAATATGTATATTTCAAATATTGAAGTAGGTACATAAAATTCTACATCTGATACATTTAAATTTTTTATTATATAAAATATGTATATTTCAAATAATGAAGTAGGTACATAAAATTCTACATCTGATACATTTAAATTTTTTATTATATCTTGTGTAGATTTAGAGATAAAGGTACTATAATATATAGAATAATTAATAATTTAATGTAGTACAGCAATGTAATATTTGTCCATTGTACAATGCAACATACAAAATTTGTAGTTTTGTATTATCGAAACTAATTTCTAATAAATTAGCCTGCATATGATTAACAAAAAATCAAAACATGAATGTTGCACATCTTAACAAACTGTAGCTTACAAAAATTCATAACTTTCAAGTAATAAATAAATGTTAAAAAAAATACCTCCATTCACACTGAGGCAATATTCTAGTCGGTCGTATTAAGAATAGACACCATTTGTGATGTTTTAGAGGTACCTCCTGTACTGCAATACTATTTATAATGTTGCATTTTAAAATGGACAAATATTACATTGCTGTCAATTTTTGACAATAGTGAGTAACCATGGAAGTGATGAACCATAACGTTGCATTTTAAAATAAATTCTCTGTATAGGGTGAAAATTTTAAAACGGGTCATTCGGCTATAACATTGAAAAACAATTTTTTAGACGCCAAAAGTTTCTATATTAATTTATTGAAAAAAATAATTGGTGCCCATTATAAAGAAAAATAATTACAAATTTTTTAATACCAAACACCTTACATTTCTGTTTCATATAATACCAGAAAATAAATTTAAAAATTTGTACAATTAAGAAAGAATATTATTAACCATGAAACTGACAGTAACAAAACATTGTCATTTTTTACTAACATGATAGAGGATATTAAAGTTATTAATTTATGAACTAATACAAAATAACACAAATTAAAGTAAACACTGTGATATTTATTTAAGAAATAATTATTATATATTGTAACGGGTATTTACAAATTAAATATGATCTGCATGTAATAAGTAATGGGTTATAAGAAACGAGAAAAACTGCAAATTACAAGGGAACAATTAAAACCATTTAATAATTTCTAATTTTTCTTCATAAGACAAATTATCCATGATTTCTTCTTAATAAAACGAAAATAATAATAATTTAACAAATAATGTGTATGAAACGTTTATTAGTGAACGTCTCAAGTCAACAATAATTGTTTTGTTTTGTTTCTGCCAGTTTCATGGATATTGATATTTTTTCTTAATTGTGCAAATTTTTAAATTCAATTTCTGGCTTTAAGTTAAATAGAATGACAATGTGAAGAAAAAATAATATTTTGTTGCAAGGTCGTAGAAAAAGTATAGTATGTAACACGTGTGTGAAGCCTATTTTACATTCGGGTGATTTGCAACACTCGCCTTCCGTTCGTGTCACAAACTCCACCCTCATGTAAAAATTTCAGCTTCACACACTTGCCATATAATATACTATTTTCTGTGTTATAGCCCTATGACCCGTTTTAAAATTTACACCCTGTATAACATAAAATGGAAATGGCGAGAGGTATTGTGCTGGCCACAACAGATTTTTTTTTTATATAAATGAATAATAATTTCACAAATTTTCACAAATTTACTAAATTTTAAACATCAAGCTTTAGAGTACCTACCATCATTTCAATTACTACTCGTAGCTATAAATGAATTTCAATTTATTATTATTTTTACAGTAAACATTATCACATTTAAATAGTATATGTGAACCCGAAAATTGTATAACATGTGTTTTGCTGGAAATAAGAAAAATTTAAATATTTTTCATTACATGAAACGTCTTTCGTCTTTGATATTTTATTTACTGATACGTTCTGTATTACACAAATTCTGCATCATCTTTGGAGTAGGTTTTTTTTTTGTAAAGTAATTAATTTAATTAGTGACTAGTAAACATAACACCTTAAATTTGTAAATTTAAAAGTTGGAATAACTGTGTCATCTGTTGTTAATATATACAATAAATACAATTTTACGGTTAACTTCTTTCCTGACAATAAAGTAAAGTTTTATGTACGAGTAACAAATAATGTAATAGCCGAAAATACGGTATATCCTCTTTAAATAAGCCCTTATGTCGTCGTACATTATCCCAGTTTACTTAGAGTTGAAGTTGAGTGGTTTGGAGCGGATCTGCTGACTTGCAAACAATCTACTATTTTTAAATATTTTTTAAATAATATAATAAACCAAATAGGGCACTGAAATATGATTTTTCAAACAGAGATAATAGTCTAAAATTCGACATTGTGGCACTTCATTCACACAGAGTGAGACCTTTATTCATCATATATTTTATTTGGTGTTTTGCTGATATGTGCTTGCTAGTTTAGCCGACATGAAATTTGGCAACGTTGCGGAAGTCAGCCCTACGCTGCAATATCTTGTATACAATTACAGTGATGGAAGTAACTTCGTATTTTAAGTATGTGCAATTGTATATAAATTTTTAATATAATATTTTCTTACCCCTCTTTTGAAAACCTTAATTTAGAAGTTCCCCTAAGCCTATATATATAATTTTTAATAATATATATCCATTAATTAATATGGAAGTCAGGACGCCCTATCAACGTCACGGAAGTGACTCCTTAACAGGTATCAATATATATATATATATATATATATATATATATATATATATATATATATATATATATATATATATATATATATATAATATATAAATCAGAAATAATGGTACTAAAGTCACTAGAATCAGAGTCTGAACACGACCTATATCCACCATGTTTATGCTTTTCACCGCAACCAGTATAGAAAATACAGCTAAAACACCCAATCGTCAACAAAATGAGTTCTTTCAGGCTAAATATATTTTTTAGATTTTGCATTCATAATGAAGTCATTACAATAAGCAATTTCGTATCGTAATGGCCGTAGTTTCGTAATATTTTTGATGTGAGCCAACTCTGTATGTAGCAGTTTGGTTTCTTTGCCAATTTAAGTGAGAGGCGTTCTAAAGTTCTGAATTTGGTCTTGTAAATGCGACATAACAACTGAAAAACGCTTATAGTAAAATAAATATCTACACGTAGGTATTTAAGAAATATGTCGCCTTTGATAATTTCTGATTTGACCACACAAAAATGTTTATATTAGCCGGAAATGTTCAAACTTTTACCGATAAATCATAAAAACAATAGCGTAACGAGAAAAATAACTATCTCAGCTGGCTTGATTCACTTTCACTAGAAAATAAAGTGTTTTAGACTTTCCTCTTAAAAATTTACTGGATGTATCGCTATTCTGTCTTTTAAACTTGTAGTAATAACAACTCAAATTTCAATTCAAGTAAGGTAATATATTATTGAATAACATCCTTGAAAATATTAATTTTACCGTAGAAGTAGAAGAAAAAGGCATTATTCCTTTCCTGGATGTTTTATTGGAAAGAAGAGAAGATGGTTCCTTACTTTATTCAGTCTACAGGAAGCCAACGCACACAAATCTATACAGGGTGTCTCAGGACGAGCTTACGCTATCTATATTTTAAATACTATTTAATATAATTTAACGAAATTTGGTATCTAGGGGTTATCCAACATGCCCGTTTTAACTAAAATATTTTCAAAGCAGTAGCACTTCCGGTTTGACCGGAAATTGACCTCAACTTTCTTATTTTAAATGGAATACGCTATATTTTATTTTACCATTGAATGCAGCGGAAAATTTTACATATGAAGCAATAAAAACATTTTACTCATGATCAACTACTTCCGGCGTTATTCAACTTTTTTTGATTTTTTGTCTGAAATCCGGCACATTTTCAAAACTTTGTATATCGGGAACGAGATCGAATTTTTATAATCTGAAAAAAGGCTTTTATAAAGGAGACTTTAAGCTACATTATCCATAGAAAAATCCTCGATTATTTATAAAAATGTGACGGGTACGTTGCACCAAAATTACAGTTGATAAACTTCAAAAAAGACAATTTTTTTAAATGGAACCCCCCTTTTTTATTACATACATGTGTACTACGACAAAAAATAAGGGTACTTTATGTAACATGTCCTATGTTGAAAGTTGATAGAATTTCAGTAAATTAGAAAAACATGTAATCTGGGTATAATTATTTTATTAATACGGATCAGTAAGCCATGAAAAAACAATGTTTGTTTTTACAAACTCATTACTTGATTTCTTAGATAATTTACCGTTGGATCAAAGGAATTTAATATGGTACCAGCATGATGGCGCTCCACCCCACAATAGCCATAGAATAAATACTTTTTTGGAAACAATTTTTGAAGATAGGTGACTGGCAAATAATGGACCACATAGGTGGCTTCCTCGTTCACCCAATTTAACTCTACTTGATTTTTTTGTTTGGGGTTACATTAAAAACGTCGTCTATCAAAAACCTTTAACTACTAAAGAAGATTGCCAACATAGGGTACAAACAGCATTTAACAACATGTCTCCTCGGATGATAAAAAATGCTACACAAGAAGAAGTATTGAATAGAGTAACAATGTGCTTACATATGAATGGAGGACAGTTTGAATATGTATTAAATTAATCATTGTAGGTAAATACATTTCAATAGATTTATTTAAAAATAATAATAAACTAATAAGGCTGCTGACTGTAACAGCACAAAGTGTTTTTATTAAATAATTACATCAAATACAAATCAAGGCCCATAAGTGAGGTTATCAAACCAGCGAAATGAGCAAAACGTCAGATAAAAACAAATGCAGCCTACTTTGTTTTTGTGAATATTAACAAATAAGTAACGTTATTATTCATGTCAAAATTATTATCAATAAAAAAAAATTCAAATAGGATTTATGTGCTAGTAGTAAAAAAATAGTATATAAACCACGGTTGAGAAGATCATTATTGACCAGGCGCCTTATATCCCTCGGGCTTCGCCCTCGGGTTACAATAATGATTATCTTCTCAACCTTGGCGTATAATAATATACTATTATTTTAGTTTAAAAAAATCTACATTTTATTATGACTTACAGAGTACTGATCGTACTACCTTAAAGCTAAAACTAAAACGTAATACATATTTAAAAAAAAAAAAAAAACGTTACCTTTACTATTCCCATTAAATATTAATTATACAAAAAAAATTCACTGACTTACCGCTTTTATTGTCCATGATATCTCTGTACCAGTTTTGAACAGCTTGTGCCATTTTGACAAATATCTGGAACAAACAAAATTATGAAATAACATTTCAAAGTATAACTAAGGACAGCTGACTTCATTATACTGCATTTTAACTGCAGTTGCACCATTGCATATTCCACTTGATTAGATTTCAAAATAATTGGAGGAAATAAACCTGCTAATCAATTGATTTCAAATTATGCGAAAATATTCACGCAAGAACTTGAAATAATTATAAATATTTTACAACCTGCGCAACGATTAATTGGTTCAGTAGATACTAATTAAAGATTTTAACACCCGAGACATGAAATTAATAATCATTAACGGTTATTTATAGTATGCACATGTGGCTAATGACACATGTCAAACTTGACTCCAATTCTACATTTCTAAAAATTATAATTCTTTTGTATTCTTCGTCTTTACATCCATATGAAGAGCTGATTAGATTTTAGTTATAAATGATCCACCGGAAGTACCCTTATTTGAAGTTTTTAACAGTTTTTCTTTAATATTTTATCTTCTTCTTCTCTATATGGTTTGATTATACATTTTTTTCATATTCATTAGATATAGAGTTAAAGAATTATAAAGAGATTATCTTTCAAAAATTAGCGTTGCTATTTATCATGGAAACAGCTGATATATTGAAAAAATTCTAATTGACAGAAGTCATAGGGTTCCTCGCAAGTGACATGCAGTTGCAGCCTCGCCTGAGGATTGAAACTTTCAATGCCGGGAGAACGAGGAAGACCAAAGAGAAGGTGGAAGGGCTGTGTAGCAGAAGATTTTTGAGAAAGGAAGAATTGTGTGAAGAAGATGCGTTGGACAGGAATGAGTAAAAGAGGAGTAAGAAACATCGACCCCTAATAAAATAGGGAAAGGAACTTTCGGTATAGAATTTGTAAAAAA
The DNA here is from genome assembly GCA_943142095.1 of Ophonus ardosiacus. Classification (NCBI taxonomy): domain Eukaryota; kingdom Metazoa; phylum Arthropoda; class Insecta; order Coleoptera; family Carabidae; genus Ophonus; species Ophonus ardosiacus. The sequence continues at coordinate 14,459,181 of OW964840.1, forward strand.
TAGTGTGTTCGTGTTACAATTATACAGGATATACATAATCTTTTTCAAGGAACTTTTGGTATGGGATATGTACAAAATACATCGAATTGACGGAAGGTCTTGTGCTGGCCATAATAGATTTTTATTTCTTTACAATATTTGCAAAACACGAAATAACTTGAAACATTTTTTAGAAAAAAAGCATGTACATAACCTTCAAGAAAAGCAGATTCAGCAATTTGAAGTCATTAACATTAAACACGATTACAGCGCCGGAATTAACTTTTTTGGGGCCATGTACAAAACTTTACTAAAGGTAACTTCTATTACAAAATAAAGATGCAAAATAATTAAAAATATTTACAATGAAAATAATGATAATTTTACTTGGTAACAAATATTTCAATTTTATAACTAAAGCACAGAATAGACATTCATACAGAAGCGACAGTCAGAGAGAGAAACGAAAATTAGAGAGAGAAAGAGTATGCCAACAAATTTAAAGGGCTAATCGGATAACATCGGAATGTTTCGGCATGCTTCGTATCTTACGATTCTTTAATCTTTTCATTATCTCGACGAGAAAATTTTCTGTTAGGGGTCAATAATAAAAGTATATTGAGAAACACAAATTGATTTCTAATAAAAACAAATATGTTATTTTTTCAACAAACGATAGGAAAAATCGTTATCATAAAGAAAATCATTATATTTCATATAATCTGGAGGAGCGGTTGTCTCAGCTTGTCACGCCCATGTATTTTAGGGTTATGGCTAATTCAAGCAAACCAAACACGTCTTCTTACTTTTGACATATGTCATTTTGTGAATTGTTTGTGAATTTTAGAAGTGGTATTAATTTCTAATAAAATGGAAAAAAACGAAGAAGATAGAATCGGGAGGACTTGTTTGTTCATATAAAAACTGTATAAGTAGATTTAAAAAATGGAGAAAGTGAAATGTAAGTTTTTTCGTTTCCGAAAGATACAGAAATGTAAGTAATGCAAAACGACTTCCATATCATGCAAAATGTATATTCATTTAACAAATATAGGTGTAAAATGTGGCTCAAGGCCTGTGGAAGAAAAGATTTGATGGAGGAGAATATTTCGGACATATTCATCGAGTCTGACGTTCGTGTTTCCCACATCAAAGATATAGAAAATTCTGCACTGTAATGAATTTGTAAAATTCACGTATTTGTTTAATAAAAATATAATTATCTGTTTATTTTATCTGATTTCTTTTTAATTCGTTAATAAAATTAAAATTTTAGTACTTTTGTGTTCTAATTTTTCTTTTATCATTTAAAACAATTTAAATTTCGCGCGTAAATTTGCCAACAAATTTAAAGTTCAAGGTCATAAACATCAAATCGCAACAACAATGGTGTCGACAGGGAGTGTCGCTTCTGTATGAATGTCTATTCTGTGACTAAAGCTTGCAAATAATGACCCCGGTCGATTGGCCGATTATTTACCTTAGCCGCGTCCGTTATTTTCCTCATATCGGCCTAATAACGTTAGTAATTACCTACATTAGTAGTTCTACTAAATAAACACGAATTGTTTATAAACAATCCGGCCCTGCACGCTAATGTTGCGAACAAAAATAAACATAGTCGAATCCCACCTACAGCACATAGTGTGCTGTGAAGTCAGCGTTCTTAGTCTCACTATCACTCGGTCGCTCGGTCACAAGGTTTCCAGTTAAGTCAAGGTCATGGTGAACTAGGTGGCTTGGCTATGTTACTGTCGTTTTCAATACAACAACACAACAGAAAGAGTAAAAGTGACATTAGCAAAAATTATTACTGTTTACACGGTTATTACTATGTGTATATACAGTGTGAACACTGAAAACCGTGACATAGGCGTTTAATAGGGCACCTGCACGTGACGTTTCAACATGACGGCCACCAGCTGATCTTGGTCAACCAAACCTTCAGTTTGCATTGTGTCTTACGGAGAAATATCGTGCCGTAAGCTTTTATTGCGGTTTTACGGCACTTATTGTTTTATTTGGGAAAAACTGATTAGAGTGTGTAAAAGTGAGTATATGAGGAGTGTTTTCCGTAAAAAATAAGTCAGGACATTCTTACTATTTAAAGAGTTCCAGGTTATTAAATTAAAACTAACCCAATCCTATTTTTTTGTGTATACTTTTATTGCATATAAAATAATTTAAACATAATCGGATAGGAACATATTGTATGAATGTTTAAATATATGTAATTTTCTTTAATAATATATATAAAAAACATGAAAAAATATTTTTTAAATGACAGAATTACAAATTTTTAATGAAGTTTTTTTAGTAACAGAATATATATATATATATATATATATATATATATATATATATATATATATATATATATATATTTGTGTCTGTTTCTCACAAAAGTTTAAAAATTAGATAGGTAATCAATTATTGATTTCATATTGATTTTTAAAAGGCATTTATAATCCTCGTCAAAAAAATGTCAATGTATAAGGATCCACATTATGTATCCACTTAAATTTATCGATTTAACGTACTTTGGCTTCCAAAGATTAATTTTTGACGTATAAACTCAATAAACTCATTTATATACAATAAAAATACACAATATGACAATAAGAAAAATGAACTCGAAGATAAATATATATATATTTCAAATTTAATTTTCTTTATAAATTAAAAAAATCTAATAATTCAATTTATTTTAATTTCAATATTCATGTTTTCATTCAACAATACACATAAAAAAAACTTATACAAACTCAAATGAATGTAATACAACCTGATGCTACATGCTACTTATTTCAATTTAATATTTTTAAAAACATATTTATAAATACGACTGCTCTGTTTTACTAGTAAATAATTCATACACTTATCTTTAATTATGGCTAATTACATTTTAAAATAGCATGTATAAATTTAGGAAAAACTGAATTTCTTGTACAGAAAACACATTCGCTGCATAAGACGCAATGTTAAACTGAAGCTTGGTTGCCCGAGATCAGCTGAACATCCGCCATGTTGTGACGTAGGTGCAGGTGCCCTATATGGGAAAACAGTTTTTTTCAAATATTATCTGTCCCGTAAGACTATAGTGGGAGATTTTGATATGGTTAGAGAAATTATTTAATTTGGAATCGAAGAGTATCTAAATACTCCTAATTTAATGCTTTATTATTGAAATATTTGCGAAAATATAATGCTACTTGACAGTTATTACTTATAACTTACTAAAAACAGTAATCACGGAAACGAATTCGGTAACTGACTTGGTTAAATCAAGGCTTCATGATAACTTTTCACTAGTTCAAATCCCTCCCGGTTCAAGTTAATATTTTTATGCCCAGTTTTATAAAAGATAGATAAGTAAATTACTAGCAAAGTAAAATTTATTCTCGAAGTAAAACAGTTTATTCCAGAGATTTTCGTTTTATAAAGCAAGAATAAAAATACTAGCTAAGTAAATCTATGGAATAAATTACTCCACTGATTTTCGAGGAAGTAACTTTTATTCTGTAGAATAAATTTGACACATGTCAAAATTAATTATTTTATAAAGAACGCAGAAATTTATAGAAACCGAAAAGGATAGTTTTCTATGAATTGCCAAATGGTATGTTCAGCAAATCTAAAAATAACGGATGTTGTTACTAGATGGCCTGGTTCCGCACACGACAGCAACATATTTAACAGTTCATTAATAAGAGCTAGGCTTGAAAACGGAGAATTTGGTAATTGCTACTTGTTAGGGGTAGTGGATACCCTTGTAAAAATTACTTATTAACACCTGTACGAAACCCAACTACTCCAAGCCAACATAAATACAATGTGTCATATAACATTTTCATTTGAACACTATTCCGGGGACCTATTTGTGAAACTGCATTAAATTCTTTACAAATCTCATCCCATGCACTATTTTTGCTTTTGACGCTTGCTATGTTTGTCTGCTTGTTTTCAATAATACTAATATATTTTTTTGTTATCTCTAACATGTTCGCTTTATCTATTTCAGTATAATTCTTTCCCCATTCTCTCTTTTTTTCCATTTTTAATGAGAACTGACACTTAATGACACTTTATTTTGACGTTTGAATAATAATAAACGATGTCTCTGTCGGTAAATCACTAGAATAAAATATTTACTCTGCAAGTACTTATTTTACTCTGCAACTTATTTTATAAAACAGACATTTTTATTTACTCATCGATTAAATTTACTTTGAAAGTAATAACTCAGCAAGTTATTCGATGTTTATAAAACTGGGCATTATTATTTTTATATTTATTTTGTACAATTTATTATTAAATAAATTACAAAATTAAAACAAATAATTTTTTGGTACATCAAGTATTTTATTGACTAAATGTACAAGAAGTGAATTAAATATGTAAATTTAAGCCAAATAAATAATTAAGTTTAGTTTTATGTTCGTCATTAACGCAACCGGTTTTTTCAAATTTTAAAATGATTCGTCTAGTTCATGGGATGCAATTTGTCTATCAGAATATATCCTAGCAAAAAAGTCTCGAATTTCTCGTGAACTCATCCCTTGATTGAAAAATTTAATTATACTAATTTTTTCTTCTAATGAAAAATCCATTGGATTTACAAAGTTTTCGGAAAGAATGTATTTAATAATACAAAAATAAATATAATAATAAAAATATTAACTTGAACCGGGAGGGATTTGAACTAGTGAAAAATTATCATGGAGCCTTGATTTAACCAAGTCATCTACCGAACACGTTTCTATGATTACTGTTTTTAGTAAATTATAAGTAATAACTATCAAGTAGGATTATACTTTCGTAAATATTTCAATAATAAGGCATTAAATTAAGAGCAGTTAAATACTCTTCGATGCCAAATTAAATAATCTTTCTAACCAAATCAAAAACTCCCACTATAGTCTTACGGGACAGATAATATTTGAAAAAAACTGTTTTCCCATGTTAAACGCCTATGTCACGGTTTTCAGTGTTCACATTGTATGTAAATTCTAAGCTAACTAATAAATCTGTTGTGTACAGCACAATACATCTCGCTATTTTCATATTAGGCTACATAAGTACAGCGTGGGGTAAACAATTGTTTATGGGGTCCCGTGGCCGTGTGCCTGAGTGTCTGGTCGCGAACCTGGGGGAACCGGGTTCGATCCCGACCGGCGCCAAATATTTCCAATTTTAAATGGCTCAAAAGTGATCCTTGTGGTGCACTCTCCACACCAGCTATGTGTGCCCGTGAGGTGACGTCTGGTAAGTGCCCACACGGTAAAATATATCGTCATCATTACCGATGTCTACATGTGTTGTAGATACTGGCACACTCAGAAATGGGTAATATGCCGTGATGATATATTATTCTTATTATTATTTGTGTTTGAATTAGTGATTATAATTATTAAAATTTGTTTATTGTTAGTCTATTCCTGAACTTGATGTACATTTTATTTGAAAATTTATTAATTATAAATAATTCAGTTTTCTATTAAAGTATTGTGTTCAGAAGACAATATAACAAATGTAATTTCATAATTAAAAGTATTTTACATTTACAAAAATAGTGAAAGCGAAACAATTTCGTATATGGTGTAAATTAATTAATTAAATGAGTTATATTTTCCTTCTTTCTATTTTATTTACATATTTTTAATTATTCTAAAGTGTCTTATTTTAATTGTAAAATATATACATACTTCAAATTTTCTACATTTCTTTGTATTACAATTTACGGTTTTGCGCTTCACTCTGCACAACAGTTGCAAGAATTTTTATATGCCTTCTAAGTATTAAATTTAAAAAATATTATACTTTTTCTACAGTCACTATAGAAAGTAGCCATTTGCGCTCTCTTTTGTCAACGCAAAATGTCACTTTGCCGCTCATGCGCGACAAAGTAGAAAAAACGCTCGCTGTCCAAATTTCTAAGTATACAATGTTGAGAAATGTCACTTGTCTACATTCTTAATGAATATGTTCAGTTACAAAAACAAAAGTATAAAATGCTTAGATTAGATTGAATAAAAACTCAAGAAGAATGGAAAATAACGATAAAATAAAATTAAATATAAAATAAATTGTGTGAACAGTTATGTTTAGTAATAGGAATGATTGTACACAGATGGCGGTAGGATAGTTGCGAGTCATACTGACATCTGATCTCTAGTTAACTATTTATTTTGATTACAATAAAGTTATTAGTTATTTCGTTACTTAAATAATTGCGAGAAGTCAGTCAATGCACATACATGTCTATATAATCACAAATTCCTTGAAATATTTGTTAATTTTTTCAGTGTGACAGGCGTGACAACTAACCACACATTTTGCTACAAAAACTCATCAAATCATCACAAATCCTTGCTTCCACGCTCTAATTTTAGTTTTTTTTTTTTATGAAATAGATGGCTAATGTAACGATATAATCATTTAAAAACTTTTTTAAGTTTAAACCGTATCTTTTGTATTAGCCAATCGTTATTTATTGAGCAGTACTGTAAGTATAAAGTGTACGTTTTATTATTTTTTATGGTGGAGGACCCCATTGTGGCGACTGTAGAAAAAATCTTGTGTGTGTTTCGAGCGCAAATGGACATTGTCGATTTCGAGAGAATGCAACAACCTCTCAATCGACAATGTCGCATTTTGCGCTTTTAATACACAAATAGCTATTCCAATAAGATAATAAAAAATATATGGTCCATTTAAAAAATATATATATTGTCCCAAATTTTGGGAACCGCTGACATAATTTTTATTTTGTCTACATGACCAATTTTCTAATATAAAATTTTGGTGTTTATTTTAAACAGATTTTCTTGAAATGTATATAGCTAGACGCCAGAACAGGTCTTCTAATTGCTCTATTATTCTTATTAGGCCCCATGTCTAATAGATAATTTCACTATTCATTTTCACTGCATCTAATAATAGGCTATAGCCATTCGCATCACACTTGAACACTTACATATTTCTGCACGATGGTTATAAATCCCGCATCAAGGTTTCATAACAAAAGCAATCTCATTTATGCGATCGGTGTGCTTCTGGGTTACGATTGAGTTTCACTACCGTTCACCACATCGGAATTTGACGAAGTTGAGGACCAAAAATCTAGAGCAGCAGGAAATGGAACAGAAATGATGGATGGTAGATTAAATTGTAAATGAATTGTAGTGTGATGGAAGCAACCACAGTTTGGCTATGGGTGGAGTGGTTCTAGTAACTTTATTTTTACCGGCAATTTTTCCGGTCACGTATTTATTTATTTATTTATTTATTTATTTAATGATCAACCCAACAGGCTAAGCCCAGATAAAGGGTTGTAAAAAATACAAAATACACTCAACAATACATAAAAATAAACAAAATGCTTATGACATATTACATAACATATTAATGAAATTTTTAAATTCCAAATGAAATATATCAATCCTCGAAAATTGCACATACGATATACAGTGTGTCCCATTTAGAAGTGCCACCATTGGGATCACGTGTACTATAAGAGATACGATGTCGGTTAAATGGAACTTTTTATGCGCCTTTGGGAGGCAATCTCAGATGTGCTTTTGTTTTTCCAAAAATACTCATAGGGCACTAGATAATGACGAAAAACTGAATAATGTTGATTTTTTCTTTTTCAAATAACTTCTAAACTATTGGTAATTGAGCAAAATGTTTCAAATATAAAAGACAGATATTTTTATTAACTAACCAGTGGCGTACGAAACAAATTTTTATATCCGTAAATTTTCGAGATATAACACAAACTTATATTTTTTAAATGGAACCCATATCTGATTTTAGTCTCAAAAAAATAACTATTTTTTTCTCTTTTCAATGTTGTAAGAGTTATTGTGTTTTATATTTGTTTTGCTTTTAAAATTATTATTTTTTCCTCATTTTGTATTAAATTTACAATTATTTTGAAAATATTGGTAGATTTCTATGTAGAAATACTCCTTGTATTTAAATAATTTATTTCGTTATTATTATTATAGTGTAATTTGTAATTATAAGTCTAGAATAAAAATATTAAGTAATAAAGGCATAAAATAAATTATATCGATCAAATACAATATAATTAATAAAAATAATATTTTTTTTGAGAAATAATAAGAAAATTCACAAAAATAAAGAAAAAACTAAATTTTAGGAGCAAAACAAATATAAAACATAATAACCCTCACTTCGTTGAAAAGAGAAAAAAATAATTATTTTTTTGAGACTAAAATAAGATATAGGTTCCATTTAAAAAATATAAATTTGTGTTATATCTCGAAAATTTACGGATATAGAAATTTATTTCGTACGCCACTGGTTAGTTAATAAAAGTATATATCTTTAATATTTAAACGTTTTTCTTAATTACTAATAGTTTAGAAGTTATTTGAAAAAGAAAAAATCAACAATATTCAGTTTTTCGTCATTATCTAGTGCCCTATGAGAATTTTTGGAAAAACAAAAGCACATCTGAGATGGCCTCCCAAAGGCGCACAAAAAGTTCCATTTAACCGTCATCGTATCTCTTATAGCTCTCGAGATCCCAATGGTGGCACTTCTAAATGGGACACACTGTATAGTCGACAGCATTAAATAATTAGTTCTAGCACCCGGTAAATAAAAAGTAAAGCTACTTCTGGTACGAAAAGAGGGAATATGAAATTGGAGAGAGGAAAGAGTACAAGGATCGTCAACGCAGCTGTTTACAATTTTAAATAGATGTATTATTAGGGCATTTTCACGGCGTTCAAAGAGATTCTTGAAATTAAACATATGTAACAACAGTTTATAATTTACAGAATAATCAGGGTAGTTATTATGTGCCTTGTAATAAAGGTATTTGAGAATTTTTTTTTTGAACAGATTCAATCAGATCTTGATGAACTTCGTAAATAGGGTTCCAAATGATGTGACAGTACTCTAGCTTAGAGCGGACGAAAGAAAAGTATAGGTTCGTAATTGCTGATAAATTTAGGAAAGTTCGAGTATTTCTTATTATGAAGCCTAGCATTCTCATGGCACTGTCATATATATCTTGTATATGATGTGTAAATGTAAATTTGGTGTCATATTTGACTCCAAGATCTCGTACAGTAGTAGATCGCGACAAGGTGACATTTTTGATCGTATAATTATAAACAATTGGCAATAGTTTCCTAGTAAAAGACATTACTGTACATTTATTTAGATTAAGATGTAATTTGTTAATTGAGCACCATTTTGAGAGTCTATCTAAGTCTTCTTGGAGAAGTTGGCAATCTTGTACTGAGAGAATTGGGTAAAATATTTTTAGGTCGTCGGCGAAAAGAAGTTTATCAGTGTGAATTACATCTGTCACATCATTAATAAAAAGAAAAAAAAAGTAGTGGACCTAGATTTGAACCTTGTGGAATTCCTGAAATCGGAGAGAAAGAGAAAGAATTAGAGTCACTGTCACTGTTTCGTATAACGCACCCATTTATATAAAGAAGTTTTGTTAAAAGTAACGTTTAGCCTCATAGGAATATAATAAAATCTGTTGTGGCCAGCACAAGACCTCTCGCCATTTCCATATTAGGCTATACGAGCCCAGGCTCAAAATAGTTCGGCCGGCTTACAATTTCAATTAAACGCCTTAACAAATGAAAAAACCTGCACGAATGGTGAGATATTTCTTGAATTTGTTTTTACTCCTCTAAAATATATGCTTTGAATATACAAAAACAGAATACTTTATTAAAGTAACTAACTAAGTACAAGTTATAAAACAAAAACTGTGTAGGTCTGTAATTTTTATAACAAACTTACACTAGAAGGGTCTCTTTTTTAACTACTTATGTTAATTAATGTTGAAAGTTATAAGAATGTAAAGGTTTTTGAAAAGTTTGACACGAAAAAAGTTAAACATTTGGCCTTAACATAAAAATCAACATTAGGAATGCCGGATGCACCCAATTTCGAGCTTTGGCCCGGCCCGGCCCGATTTCGAGTCAATTTTCGAGCCGGACTAGCTAATTTTTTTGTCGAGTCGATCATCGAGTCGGGCCGGTAATTTTTATTTTCGGGCCGAGTTGATCCAAACCTCAAAGCCCGGCCCGGCTCGGCTCGAATGCATCTCTAACCAGAAATGTTAAATAGTTAAATACAATACGAAGTTAGCCTAATATGGAAATGGCGAGAAGTCTTGTGCTCGCCACAACAGATTTTTATAAAAAACAATTCATTTCAGTATGTCAAAGAGTTCAATGTTTCATATAATAGCTATAAGTAAGTTAATGCATGTAATGTAAGATTACATATATAATTAAGTAATTTACACAAGCATTAATATGAAGTACCAAGTATGTAGGTAAGATAGAAACATAAATATTTTTCTTAAGATAATAACACACATAATAAATTCCAGTAGTCATAAGGATAAATAAGAAATAAATAGGTGTAAGTACTTAATAATAAAATAGTACGCAGATGTACAAACAACTTACTAAGGTTAATGGTATACATTATTATTTGCATGCATAATTTTCCTTCAATTTATTGTCTCATCCTTGTCATCAGACAGAAGGAATTTAAATAATTTCGTTTTCAACAAAGAGTAATTATTATATCGAATAAATAATAATAAACCTTGGGGCTTTTAGTTGAGTTCGGTGACAGGTTATGTTTAGGGTCCCTATAATCCGATTATAACATTTTTACAATGTATGTGGGTTATAGCCAAGACAGACGACAAAATAGCTATTTGTGTATTAAGAGCGCAAAATGCGACATTGTCGATTGAGAGGTTGTTGCCGCGCGACGAAGGAGCGCGGCATTCTCTCGAAATCGACAATGTCCATTTGCGCTCGAAACACACACAAGATTTTTTGTACAGTCGCCACAATGGGGTCCTCCACCATAAAAAATAATAAAATGTATGTATACTTTATACTTACAGTACTGCTCAATAAATAACGATTGGCTAATACAAAAGATACGGTTTAAACTTAAAAAGGCTTTTAAATGATTATATCGTTACATTAGCCATCTATTCCATAAAAAAAAAAAAAAATTAGAGCGTGGAAGCAAGAATTTGTGATGATTTGATGAGTTTTTGTAGCAAAATGTGTGGTTAGTTGTCACGCCTGTCACACTGAAAAAATTAACAAATATTTCAAGGAATTTGTGATTATATAGACATGTATGTGCATTGACTGACTTCTCGCAATTATTTAAGTAACGAAATAACTAATAACTTTATTGTAATCAAAATAAATAGTTAACTAGAGATCAGATGTCAGTACGACTCGCAACTATCCTACCGCCATCTGTGTACAATCATTCCTATTATTAAACATAACTGTTCACACAATTTATTTTATATTTAATTTTATTTTATTGTTATTTTCCATTCTTCTTGAGTTTTTATTCAATCTAATCTAAGCATTTTATACTTTCGTTTTTGTAAATGAATGCCCTATTTTATTTTCACAGCAGTGTGGCATTTTGTTAGGTTATGTTAAGGGCGCGTGTGAAAGCGTTGAAATCGCTTGAAAAATAGCTTAAATATTAGGTACTTTCTGAAGCAGTTTTCTCAAATGTGTCACAAGCAAATGACTTCAAAATTTAAAGACGCGTAAATTAGTATTCTTTCTAGTGCGCGACGGAATTTCATGATTCTTACTTATATGGTTTAATTATAATTAATAAAAGAGTAAGTGCTTGTTTTAGCAAAGATTTTAAAGCTGATTTTTTTGACTTTCTGGAAAACTTATGAAAACGAAATTTTGTCCCGCCTTAATACTTGACGTATATTTTAAAAATATGAAAAAATAAAAAACTTACTTATAACAGTTTTTGAGAAAACTGCTTTGAAAAATATTGCCATATGCGCAATGTTAACAGTTTCACGATTTTGCCGCTAGGGGCAACGAGACAGTTTACATTATCAAAACTGATTTCCTTGTCAATGTACCGGCAACTTTTCTTTTGGAGTGTGAGATTTCCCCAAAGGAAAAAGGCCCAGGTAGAAAATAAATAAATTATATTTGAATTATATTTGAATTGAAAGGACAGTACAAATTTACACATTTACATTATTATCCACAACCCAAAGAAACAGCTTTGAAATTATTATCAAGATTTGATTAATTCTTATAAAATAATTTTTAGTAATACCTATAATAGTTCGTTCATTTTATTTTACATTATTTCAAATAAAAATCACAAGGAATGATTGGGAAAAGTATGAATGAAGTTATGGTTCATAAATCAGCATTTATTAAATTGTCGTAATACATTTTTTTGTATGGTAACCCATACTATTTCTGGCAACTAATATTTCTTATACAAAAGGCTTAATTTTGGTAGCATTTTCGATTTCCAAAATTTTAAATGGCACAAATGTGACCCCTGTGGTATAGGTACTCTCCAAGCCATCAATGAGTGCCCGTGAGGTGAATGCCCGTACGGCACAAATATATCATTACCGAAATCTGTGTACAGAGCAGATTGGCACACCTAGTAATGGGCAGTGATGATATAATTATTTATTTGTTATATATTATTCTCATATACAATATGACTGCATTTTTTAATTTTTAGTCAACTTATTTGGAGATAAAAGTATAAAAAGAAATTAATTTTTCCAAATCTTGCAACCTTTACTGCTATAAACTCACTATGCAAACAGTAAATACTGTTAAATGACAAATGTCAGTGTCAAGTATAATTTGCAAAGTACGTGAAACAATTTTTCTGGAGATATAGAATTTTTTGTAAGAAACTTTCCGGATGGAATTTGTACAAAATACATTGACGGAAGTAATGGCGTTGATCAAATCAGATTTTTTAAATTATGATTTTGGAAATATGCGTGAAATATACGTTGTTATGGTTACTAAACAGTGAAAAATTAGTTTTTGATAATAAATAGTTAGAAATCCCTACTAACATAATAAATGCGAAAGTAACACTGTCTGTCTGTTACGTTTTCACGCCTGAACCGTTGAACCAATTTTAATGAATTTTGGTATAGAGATAGATTGGACCTAGGAGAAGGACATAGGCTACCTTTTGTTGCGAAAATAAAACTTGAAGGGGTGAAATAGGGAATGAAAAATTGTATGTTCGAACCCATCATTTCTCCCGCTGAACCAATTTTGATGAATTTTGGTATAGAGATAGATTGGACCTAGGAGAAGGACATAGGCTACCCTTTGTCGCGAAAATAAAACTTGAAGGGGGTGAAATAGGGGACGAAAGTTTGTATGGAGAACCCATCATTTCTCAAGTTAGGGATATAAAAAAAATTATTTATGCTTTTGGCAAGAAATAAAGTGTTTTAGCGTTTTTAAAAAATCATCCATCAAGGCGGTACGATAGGGGATGATTTTAATTATAGTAAAGTTTTAACCGTTAGCAGATTTTCGATATTTGTCGAAGAGATATAGCTTGCATCATATGTACATAAGTAAAAGCACCCGAGACATGTTTAGAAAAGGCGCTTTGGGGTGCGGTGCGGGGATCGGGCGGAGCCTGTTACATGTACGATGCGAGGCAGGTTGCCGGCTCCCTACGCAGCGCATGTCTCCGGAGTAAATGTAAAAAATTACTGGTACACGCGTAGCTAATCGTTATTTTAGCTTTACCCGTGCGAAGCCAGGGCGGGTCAGATAGTATTATATAACTGTTTATTTGAAATTTTTCATATTTATTTTACTAGCAAAAGTCGTTATTTGGATAAAAATATGATACTGTTAGCACAATTTACAATTCTTCTTTTTTATTTACCCTTATCGAACAAATATAACACAAAAAATTAATATATAAGAAATAACTGGCACGTAATTCGCGCCATTGTGTCGTGAAATAATGCATACTATTTTTTATAGATATTATTTTCGCTATAATACTATCAGAAAATATGAAGACATAGAACAGGTATGGTTTATATACAACAATTACAGTTAGAATATGCAACCAAAAATTAATCCGATTACAAGAATTTGAAGTATCATTATTCTCTAAAGATAAATCCTATTCCCTAATTGCATATTCATCACGAATCAAGAAAAATGTTGTTACTATAATCTAGTTAAAAACTAACCAGACTCCAGATTACAAGAGATTTGAAATACCGCACGCTATCCAGAAATAAGATGTTATAATGTTTCCACAAATTTTAAGTAAATAATGTGTTTTATAGTCAAAATAACAGGATACAGCGGTAAGCATTATAATTCTTAGTTGGGGGTTAAATATACCGCTGAGTGACATAGAACTTGAAATATACCTTTCAGTTCAGAAATATAGTGGGGGAGGGTGTCAGATGAGAAGTAAAGTTTGGCAAAGGATTTCAGATTCTAACACTTGCGTAAAAGTACAAGTGGCGCCTACAGAAAGCGTCCAACGGTTGTTATGACTACTAACGCTTTCGCACGCGCCCTTAAATACCGACAGAACATATGTCAAATTGACTTGTGAATGTGATAAATGTGTAATTACAGTGCCACATTTTCATTAATAATGTAGACAAGTGACATTTCTCAACAATGTTGGACAGCGAGCGTTTTTTCTACTTTGTCGCGCATGAGCGGCAAAGTGACATTTTGCGTTGACAAAAGAGAGCGCAAATGGCTACTTTCTATAGTGACTGTAGAAAAATTAATGATCATTAACGGTTAGATATAGTACGAGCACGTGAACTTGAGACTATTGACAGATGTCAAAATTGCGTCTATTAACAAACCAGAAAATATTGACTGTAGTAAGTACGTGTTACTTATTGTTTTGTACTGTATGTATAGCCCGATATGGAAATGTTGTGAGGTCTTGTGCTGGCCACAACAGATGGTTTCGTGTGCAGTTCTGCTTCAAGCATTAATAAAATTACGCTTACACTAAAACTGAAAATGCAGCTGAACCGCAGCTGAACCCTGAACCCGAATTTTAATATCTGGTTAGGTTCTAACTCTGATTCAATGGGGGATTCCAGCTCAATCGAATTAAAGGAAAATAGTAAAAAAATACGAATGTATATGCTGAATAACGAATATTAATAAAAAATTGAAATGGTATAATGAGCCTGTTTCACATTTTTCAAAAACTATTTTAAATGAAAGTTTATGGAATGATTTTCTTAGTAATAATTTTTATTTTAATAATTTGTTGTTATTTGTGGAAAAAATTAAATAAAAAGATTGGCGTCCTGAAAAACAACCCCCCCCCCCCCCCTGTGACGTAGAAGCACATACATTACATCATTAATAGCCAATAGGAAAACAGTTTTTCCATCACCTACGTTTATTCATATTATTTATATAAATAAACGTAGGCTAAAGTTTGTCACATGTTAATAACAAAATCTTTTAATTTGACATTTGACGCTGACATTGCTCATTGTAAATGAATAATAAAGTAATAATGGCTAATTCAAATTACACTCAAGCTAAATCGGACAATTAACCGAAGGTCGATAGCTGGATGATGGCTGAATTTATATCAAAACGATTGTTTTACTGCTACCGAAATAAGGGGTGTTAAAGAGTTGAGGTAAAATAAAATATAAAATCTGAATTTATAGTATAAATTGATAATATATTTTACTTTAAAGTTCTGGTCGTGATTCTTATTTGACACTTGTTTGACAACTTTGACAATACACTTGACATCTTAGAACCGCTGAAGATGTATGTACTCTGACGTCACATTCTGTTTCTGATCACGTGACATTCAAAATTTTATCCAAATTTCAAAAATTAATTGTAAAATATCTAAAGGATATTTCGTGATATTTTCAAATTTGAGGCTCTTTAAAGAACAATATCTTTTCAAATTTAATACTTAGAAGTCATATAAAAATTCTTGCAACAGCCCTACTGAGATATTTCGGATACAAGGGGTTTTTTGGATTGGCGACCGAAAGACCGCATATACATGCATAACAAATAGCGTGTTAGGAGATGGGGTTACTACCAATGGAAGTTAAGAAATTCAAATTCGAAAGGAGGGGCTAACATTCCTGTACTGCAGTTTTCAAACAGTTTTTATTTTAACATAAATTTCTTGCATTAAACTTAATAATTTAAATACACCTGTAATTATAAAGTATGTAGACTTATACAGTGCTATAATATTCATTTATTTTATGTAAATATAACTTAAAATAGCATATATTTCAAGAACATTTAGGTCCATGATGAAAACAGTTTGATATAAAAACACATAAATGTGACGTCACGTCAATCTTTTCAAAATTCGGGAGACCATAACTCGCTTATTAATAGGAATTTTTTCACCGGATTTTCATCAATAGTCTTAGTTTTCCTAATATTTTCAGATGAAATTATAAAAAAAAAATGGTGGAATCCCCCATTGAAAAATATATCTGCGGTTCAGTAAAATATGGTTTGGTTCCGGTTTTATAATTAAAAATATCTTCATATTTGTCATATTGTTTATTAATTATATTTTCTTAGAAATTTCAACAAAGAGAAAACAATAAATATTTTACTGTCAATGGTGTTTTTTACAATCATAAATATTTCTTCACAAACATTAATCATAATTATTTTTTTATGAAATAAATATCTAATTGCACAGTTAATAAAATACTATAAAAGTTCAAATATGTAAAAGACGATAAAAATTTATTGCATCGCATCATTATTTTTATTTGATTTATACACGTACTAATTTTGAATAATAAAACGTTTTATAATTTTACACAATATTTATTATCATATTTCTATTTATTAATGTATACTGAATGTCTACATAAAATCCGTAATATAGGGAATACAAAATTATTTTTTTTTTCATTTTGCTGTAGTTTCTGACCTATAGGCTATTCAGCGAATCAAGCGGTTTACGTTATCGTTTAGGGATTTTTGAAATTTTCTTTATATTTTTAAATATATTTTATTAACGGTATTTTATTGGTTTTTTTATTATTATTAAGTATTTGAAACCTTTAATAGAAATAATTATATTTGGAAATATTATTATTAAGTAAAATTTTTGCAAAATGACGTTTGATTATATTTTTTTTTAATATTGGTGATTCTGAACATGTATACTAAATATTATATGTCTACATTATACTTTTCAACCTGTATTGTGATTTCATTTTGTTTTTTGTATTGTTGTTCATTGACAAAATGTCAAATGCTCTGTCATGTCAAATTCAAGAGCTTGTAGTTAATTTATTGACTTATTTTGAAAATGAAAAATAGTTTGGTGGGCTCTTACTTTCTCTGAATTGTAATATTGAGGTAATATTTCGTTCTTTTATTAGTAATAATTTGAAAATTAAATCTATATGTACAGCGTGTGGCAAACGCTATACGCAATGTACAGAAATAGTTAGAAATTGTATGGTATGCAGTATTCTGTACTACAAGAATGAAGTATTTATAACTGCGTAAGCAGTATCGTTCACAATATTTTAAATAAAATTAGATTTCGCTGAAAAAAAATGATACCAGACGTGTTACCTTTTTAAGAACGATTTGGATTTATGAAGGCACAGATCATATATATATTTTAATCCGTTTTACATGTTCATGTAAACTTTTTAACATATGACGTCATTGTTTCTAGTGATATTGTATTTATGACGTAAACCGCTTGATTCGCTGGATGGCCTATATTAATTTTAGAGAAAAGTTGTATACCGTATGTCCACGGATCGAGTTCCAAAGAGGAAAAACTTTTTTATTTTACAAAAAAATGTATTCTTGATAAAAGTTTTTGGATATCCCGAAACGGCCAATTCAGTTTTAACATTTTCAAATTTTCTTTTAGTTTCAGATAAAAATGGAAAATTGGTCGTTTTAGTTGAATATTATTCTAAGTCCCAAAAAATAAGTTTGCGTTGTCATGGTAATTGCCATTATTTATTTATTTTCATTAACTGTCAGTTATAAAAATCTTCTACCGGAAAGTGTACCATTTAGCCAGAATTCTGCTTCAAAGTTCTTTGAAAAAAAAAATAATATTGCTTGTAATTGATTTGGATGAAATTTGGTATGGCAGTTCATATGGTTATAAGTCATGTTTTAAGGTGATACTTGTTATTATTAGTGAACCACTAGTGTATGAAACTTAGGTGTTCCAGCATTAATTAAACCGTAACTTATTAATGGCTATGCTGAAAACATGAAATTATTTTTCTTCAGAAAGATACATTCAATAGTAAACTTTTCTCTCTCTGTGTAATTTGTGATATCTGTTACAGTTCGCACAGAAAAAAAATAAAATCTGAGTGTCTGCACTGCTAAATTTTAAAAATAAATTTAATCTAGCAGTCTATCCAAATGTCAAACAAGTAATTTTTAACATCCCGTAACAATTGTTTTACGGGTTGTTAAAAATTTTCTTCGCAATATTCTAAAATTAGTAACATCCGTTTGTTCGGCCTAATAATATTTTACTACCATTATTATAAATAAGATGATTACATATCTTAGCTTACTCCTAAAGAAGTTGTGAAGATTGACAACTTGTTACTGTCATTAAAAATTACTTGTTTGACATTTGGGTAAACTGCTAGATTAAATTTATTTTAAAAATTTAGCAGTGCAGTCACTCAGATTTTATTTTTTTCTGTTTGAACCGTAACAGATATCACAAATTACACAGAGAGACAAAAGTTTACTATTAATTGTATCTTTCTGAAGAAAAATAATTTCACGTTTTCGGCATTGCCATTAAAAAGTTACGGTCTAATTAATGTTGGGACACCTAAGTTTCATACACTAGTGGTTCACTAATAATAACAAGTATCACCTTAAAAGATGATATAACCATATGAACTGTCATACCAAATTTCATCCAAATCGAATAAAGCATCCGATTATTATAAGCAAAATTATTTTTTTTTCGAAGAACTTTGAAGCAGGATTCTGGCTAAATGGTACACTTTCCGGTAGAAGCAAGTTTGGTTAAATCGTCTTATTTTAGCCTCAGGAATCTGTGGTTAAGCCATGTCCCCCTATTTAAGAGACACCCTGTATTACGGATTTCAAACAGACGCTCGGTTTGTGGTGATATCATAGCTCATTAAGTATATGCTCCATAGCTCCATTGGTTTTTAATGATAGCTATATATTTTGAAAGGTTTACGTAAAATTCATCACAAGAAATTCAACGTAAAAAAATCACCGCAGAAAAAAAAAAACCAGTAAACAATAAACAAAAACAAATGTTTAATAATAGAGATATAAGTACAACCTTCACACATTGGGAATCTCAGACATTACCTGCGGGCGGCAAATTCAAAAAAATTGCAATATTAATTATTGGAAAATAAAATTTATACTATCCAGCTCGGGGCGATCTTCTGTGCTGTTTCTACATATCGATTATAAATTCAAATCTTGATCATTCATTACATTTTTATTTTTATAAGATATAATCAATAACAATTATTATAATATGTACCGTAATTAGTCATTTTTACCTCTCGCTAAGAGAGGTATTGGATTCATGCTAAAATTCGCATATCCAGATTTTATTGAATAAGAACGATTTAAGGTCCCTAGAATCCAATTATAACATTTTTAAAATGATGTCTGTGTGTGTGTGTGTGTGTGTGTGTGTGTGTGGATGTGTGTGTGTGTGTGTGTATGTATGTATGTCTGGATGTTGTAGTCACGATTCCTCAAAAACTATAAGACTTAAAAAATATTTAACTGCAGTTTCCTCAATCTGACATTTCTGGGAAGAGCTGAAAAGGTTTTGGTAACAATTGAACAACCGGAAGTAGTAGTTTTTAAAAGAAATTCTTCCAAATATTAATTTTTGAAAATTTTTGATATTACTAATTTTGAAGAACAAAATTCTACACCTGATACATTTAAATTTTTTATTATATCTTCTATAAATTTAGAGATAAAGACGCTATAATATATAGAATATCGGGATATAACAAGTCGAGTAGGTGAAACTACACTAAGGAAACCAGTTGACAAATTCCAATGTTTATAATATAATTTGTAAATGACAGATTTCAGTGTCAAAAATTAATAGTTTTAGTGACATTCTGATAGCTTTTTCTGGGAAGTACATTTAATCTTTCTTATTGTTTTATTAATTACATATTTGAAATTATAGGTAAAGTGCATATATCCATCAGAAATACCGCCAATCTGGTTAATGAATTGGAAGAATCTCTGACATTTGGAAACTCCCTTATACAATGAAAAATAGATATAGTTGGAATTATATGTGTGCAGAAGACATGTTAAATACAATAAAAAACAATATTTGGGTAAAGTACTATAATATTTTGTTATAAAACGACGGTTCGATAGCAAAGTGCAATACAATACTTATATAGCCTAATATGGAAATGGCGAGAGGTCTTGTGCTGGCCACAACAGATTTTTTTTGTTGCAATCAAAAATATTTTTTAATTATGACATAAACAGAAGGAAGTTGATAGTTGTTACACTACTGGTATAGGTATATACCCAAATTCGGATATTGCCTGAAAAGTTGTTCAAAATCAGAACTACTTCTGGACATGAAAATGACTAAACTCGAAATTTTCTACTTCAACGGATATTGCTAGCAGTAACATACGAGTCCATTATATCTTACAAAATAATGGACGTAGTTAAAACATTAAATACTACATGTAAATGCACTAATGCACAGTTTCTTCAGTACACTTTTCGTTTTATGTTATTCAGTTTCTCAATACGTTTCATCATGTATATAGGTATTATTGATCCAGAAATGCAATTTGTAATTGCTGTGACTGACTCGTTTTAAGAGTGGACTACACGATGAGGTTTTTCTTTTCAATTGACAAGGATCCGTAACAGTAGATCTGCTGAGAGAGTCATAACGATCGATTTCTGTACAAACTATCAGTCATATAAAAAAGTCTCCGTACGACAGTAGTTTTAATGTATTTTAGGAAAAATAGCAGTCTAAAACCCAATATATTTAATTTCTTTTTAATCCAAAATGAAACGCAGTATTTTACGTTATTATAAATATAAAATAAACAAATAATTTACTTTATTTATATTATGGGGTAAACATTGAAAGTATTCATAATTTCATGACAAAAAAGTCTCCGTACGATAACTAAAACATTCAAATAATAAACAATTTATTTATGTTTCATAAAGAAATATAATATTTGGAGGGTATTCGTTTGGTTTTTCCACCAGTAACTAAGCGATGAGTCATTGAATCTACCAAATTTTTGGTCACCGATGGCATTATATTCTGCCATTTTACTTGTAATTAATTTTGAATTCGTTTTTTCTTTATTTTCTTATTTATTTTAAGAATTTTCCGCACTTTCTCAATCTGGTTAAAGTCCGGAGACTGTGAGGGATGATTAAGCATATTTTTAATTTTAATTTTTACAGTATGCGTTCTTTTATAGACGCGAATTATTTGTCGAATTTTTCTGATGCATGAAATTAAAATTGTCGGTTAAGACCCTATTTTTCGGCACACAAGCTCACAAGCTTCCAAAGCTCGCCTACGGCTCGCTCTGGAATATGCTTGCTCACCCAGTAAAGTATCACTTTCAGGTCTTGTTACGTAAATTACTATTTACTAACCTTAATTTCATTAGACTCAATACAATCTTTTTAACACGGTTTCATTATTAATTTTAATGTATTTGCTTCCTGACAGTGGAATTTGTTTAAATATGTCAAAATTGTTATTAAAATATGTTTTTGTTTGACGCATAGGCAAGATGATACAAAATTAAATTATTTGTCCTCCTAAAGTGTAATGTGAACTTTACAATTGTATGCACAGCAAGTGTAACCTACTTTTTACGTTTACTGTGTTGTAACTTGTCTAACTATGCGGTAAAATAATCAAAATACACTGGACGTTTATGGGCATTTAGAAAAGAAATCATCTTTACTATAATAAAGTTCATGTAAAAAAGTACTACCTACTTAAGTTATTTTTTTACTTTAACATTTCCTATATTTAAAATTAATTTATATAAACCAAACTCACGGTAGCGACATCTGTCATTATTGTAAAAATCCGCCGTTACCGACCGACATAGTCACCGATCGATATACCTGTCAAATGCGCGAGGCGAAGAATACTCAAATGTCAAATATCGACACCTACCTATTATGTATTACGAAGAAAACATGAGCAAATAAATACATTATCAGTCATAAACAACGACTATTTTACAAATAAATTTTCGCTAGTAGAAGAACTCTAATGAAGGTAAGTAAATTTAAATTTGGAAATTGACTTAACCCCAGTATTTAAAACTATCCCTTTTCAGAAGTATAACCTATCTCATTAAAAAAAAGTGATTTTCATTATCGTCGGCCAAAAATTTTGATACAATTTTCGTGCGTGAATTATTTTACAGCGCTCCAGCTAATAAGGCACTCGCGCTGTAAAATACAACTTACACGCACTCGAATGTAAATAACTATTAAGTTATTTACTAAATGCTATTATCGTAGAATTGAAGATTATACCATTAAATTCAATTTTTATTAATAACAGTTGCTAAAAAATTATATTCAATGACTTTTTTACATGAAAAACTGTTAAAAGCTTGTATAAATGATACTTCCGGTTATTCGATATACACTAAAAACTATTGAGCTCTTCCCACATTGGTATAGAATGGATATACAAAATTTCAAAATTTTATGATTGATAGTATTTGACACACACACACACACACACACACATACACACAGACAGACACACACACACACACACAAACACACAGACATACATACATACATACCTACAGACAGCATTGTAAAAATGTTAAAATCGGATTCTGGGGACATCAAAACGTGCTTATTCATTAAAATCTCTCTATGCGATTTTTAGCACGATCCCTATACCTCCCTTACCTAGGGTAGCGGGAGGTAAAAATGGCAAAATGAGGTAGAGAAGTAATTGAAATCTTGATGGTGATTTTTGACACTTGGATTTTTTAATTCACTCTACACTAAACTTGGTGAGTAAATAAACTTGTAAAGTCACTTATAAAGGCAATTTTTAAGTCACTTAAAAATAAAAACTTCATCATGCAACCCACGCTTTTGAAAACTATAAAAGACTTAAAACATTTATACCTGTCATTTACCAGTTATACCAAGAAAAATCTCAAACAAAAATCAAGACCTACTTTCCATTTTGATTTTTGTTATGCGTCTCATCCTTACATAACAATTTCAAAACTGAATAATCCTCATTAATAATAAAACGTAACCTTTCTTCAAATGTCACAAAAATCGCGATTTGCAACTTTTCTCGAAAAAACCTCAAACGTGACGAAGACAATTGCTATCTGTGATGTGCTCTTAGGGCATCTTTATGTAAAGTTATGTAATTTGTGACGTCACAAAGAAAGAAGATTGAGTATTGGGGTCACAAGGACAGCGAGAGTTCTCAAAGAAAATGAAAATGAAAGTGACAAAAAAATGGAGAAAACAGTTAGTCATTTTTCAAGGCAGAACAGTTTTTTATGCCTAAAGCATGTTTTAGACGAATACAAATTTAATTCAACAACGAGGTTTACTAATTTTTAAGATTAAAGCCGGGTTTAAGCCGGATTTATGCAGCAATAACGTCTTAAGGTACCAGTTCTGGTCTTCAGGGACAATTTTGAAATGTCCACTTGGCAGCGAAGGTGTTAATAATCTATTTTTAAAACAATTTTTAGAAATATATTTACAATTATATGCAATAAATTTATATAATTAAATGCTAGAGAAATGTACGTCTAGTTATACCCAAATCATTCAAGCAGCCAATGCACGTCATTAATAAAAATTGAATAAAAGTAACTAGATGTGTGACGTCATGTACTGGTACGTTTGCAGAGGTTTTAGAATCTTTATGAAAAGAGTTATACAGATTACAATCTATATTATCGACATGGTCATGAACTGTCACATCTACAAAATAAATACTATATTTTCGTCACTGTCCATTTCTATTTAAATTATTTTATAATACTAACCTTATTTATACTTATGCATGCCATATAAAGACAATAAATAAAAGTGAGCCGGATTTCAAAGAAATATACTAAATTCTGATTGATTAGAAGTGCTATCTTTGGCAGATTCACAGATTTTGTGTTTGCGTTAACGGTCACGTTGTGTCGTTGCGTTGCGTTTAACATTACTTTATTATAAATAGGCCTTTACAACGCACAAAAATGTTTCAAACACGATACAAATATTTTTCAAATAATAACTTTGACAGTATGAACATACAAATTATCAATGTTGCCAACTATAGCAAAAATTAAACGAATAATATGACGTTGATGTACATTATTTATATATTTTTCATGTCATATACGATAAGTAATGAACTCTACTCTTCATCTTAATAATAATTATATAAGGCTATACATTTTTGACGGTTAAAAATGATTGAAATTTTATTTCATTTTTCACTATTAGTGATTTTAATGCATGAAGGTTTTTACACTAAGTGATGACGTGCATTGGCTGCTTGAATGATTTGGGTATATTTCCCGAATATTTTCACGTAATTTGATAATTAATACATAGTTAACAAAACTAGTAATTTGTAATATATATTCACCAGCGTGTGACAGTAATTATACATATACATGTCCTGTTAATAACTATTTATTTTGAATTTATTGTATTTGATGTTCACTTAAATTACAGCCCGTTATTTCATAAATTCTAATTATTTATTACAGGATAAATTATACTTTTAAATTAGAAAATAAATTATCACCTTACTAATTCTTCCGTGTAAATGACATAAACAGTAAACAATGGATGAACCCAAGAATTCGTGAATAAAAATCAATATATTCTCTGGAAAAAATGTTAAACATGTTTTTGCATAGACGTAAAAGAAAAAAAATATATGTTTATTCAATTTTAACTTTTAAACTGTCATTATTAACTCTTTATCAACAACTATAAGTAACATTTTATTCACAAGTGAATTAATGACAGTTTTGACATATTTAAACAAATGTCACTGACAGGAAGCAATTATATTGAAATTAATAATGAAACAGTGTTAAGGAGAATATAATAGTAAAATATTTAATTAAGGTTTGTAAAAATAATATATTTTCCATCATACATAAATGTTTGATGTACAGATTATCTGATTTAAATTTGCTAATTGCTATTTTTGCAGCACTATAATTTAATACAGGGAATTTATTTTAACATGCAACATATGGCGAATCACTTCCATGGTTACTCACTATTGTCAAAAAATGACAGCAATGTAATATTTGTCCATTTTAAAATGCAACATACAAAATTTGTAGTTTTGTATTATCAAAACTAATTTCCTATAAATTAGCCTACATACAATTAACAAATAATCAAAACATGAATGTTGTACATCTTAAAAAAACTTTAGCTTACAAAAATTTATAACTTTCATGTAATAAATGTTAAAAAATACCCTCAATCACTTTGAGGCAATTTTCTAGTCGGTAGTAATAAGAATTGACACCATTTGTGATGTGTTTTGGAGGTACCTCCTGTGCTGCAATATTATTTATAATGTTGCATTTTAAAATGGACAAATATTACGTTGCTGTCATTTTTTGACAATAGTGATTAACCATGGAAGTGATGAACTATAATGTTGCATTTTAAAATAATTTCTCTGTATTAATTTACAACTACACATTTACGAAATAGATAACGTACGGCGAAGAATTGACAAAGATTGCGTTTTAGAGCACCTAGAAGATGATGCTGATTTTTATAAGAATGTATGTGTGTGACGATTTTTCCTTAAAGCCTATTAAAATATGATCCAAAACTTCTCAAATTTGGTATTTAAAACTCATATATAATTTGAAACAACATATCAGATTTTAACCATATATGATAAATCGAATGTATAGTACTTAATTTGGAGCTCTAACAGATTTTTGAGGAAGAACAATAAAACAATCCAAAATTTCGCATTAAAGACTTTTCTATTTATTGGACAACAAATTAGATTTTATTTACAAACGATTAACCGGAAATGATACTTTACTTAAAGCTCTCTTCTATTTTAAAAATGGAATTGGCGGGAGGTCATGTGTTGGCCACATCAGATTTTTTTTATAAAACTTTAACCTGTAGTATTTTGATAAATAGAAGAAATAAGAGGGTCACGCCAAAATTATTGAGATACAGAAATATTATTTGAAGGAGAAGCATGTAGTTTTACTGGTGTTCAAAGTAGTCCCCCCCTGCTTCAATACACTTTTGTAATCGAATTTTCCAGAGATGGAAAGCCTTGAGCCATTCATTTTCTGGAATCGTATTAAAATACTCCATTATGGTGTTGTTAATCTCCTCTTCTGACGTAAAATGACGACCACGAAAATGTTTTTTCAAATTAAAAAATAGCCAGAAGTCACACATTGCAAGATCTTTCAATAAATTAACAGTTGTCGCAGCGGTATGGGAGGACGCATTATCATGGTGAAGCATTAAACCCTTAATTTTCACACTGCGAAGAACTTCAGGTAGACATTTTTGTGTGTACCAATTGGCAATAACAGTCTTCCTCTAACCTAATTGCTTTCACAAGACCTGTACTTCTGAAAAATACAGCGTACATAACTTTTTTAAGTGCACGTTGTTTTTTCACGATAACTGGTGTTGGGTCATCTTCAAACACCCATACCCTACTTTCTTGACGCGTTGGAACATAATAAAAGAGTAAGTAATTTTAGAAAGAATACGATGACCACCATTATTTAACAATTTTAAAGTGGCGCGACTAATTGTAACACGTTTGGCTTTTTGTTCTTCCGTTAAGTTGTGTGGCACCCAACGAGAAACAATTTTTCTAACACGAAGTTCTTCATGCAAAATTTTTGCTATTGCTGCGGATCCAATGCCAAGGGCATCTTCCATCGTTTGGTAGGTGACACGATTGTCATCCTTTATCATTTGTCTGATGGCAGCTACATTTTCTGGCACTACCGCTGTACAAGGTCTCTCATCACGCAAGAAATTACGGCCTCTTTTGAATTCTGAAAACCAGCGAAATATAGTTGCTCGAGATGGAGCTTCATCTCCAAATGCCAATCGTAGACGTTCCTCGCACTGTTCTTCACGTAATCCAATTTTAAAGTCGTAGTAAATCATAGCGCGATAATGCTATCTTCCTAACTTCATGTTGCGGTTTATTTCCACTTCGAATTCCACCACAATAAATCACTTCAACCAGATGTTATTATTGGACAGATATTTTAAATAAATTGTAGTTTGACATTTGTGCACTAAAAATTTTCCAAAGCCTACTGTTTCCCAGCATCTCAATAATTTTGGAGTGACCCTCGTATTGTAATAGCAATATTAAACTCGAAACACTTTTGAAACACATCGAAAATGAAACACTGTATCGTCGATAAAAGATGATACGGTAAAAATAAAAAGTTTTAAATATTTCTTACCTTATATACACTTACACTTTCCATAATTTTTGCGTACCTAAAGTACCAAATACTTTACAAATCACAAATAATTTAAACAAGTATCACTTATCCTCTTCCTTTGAAAATCCAAAAACTACTGAACTTGAAATTACCATCAAGTGTTATTAAGATTTAAGTGGGTACAAACAACTTGTAATATTCATTGATAGTAAAATTCTAAGTAAATAAAGAAAATTTTATTAGTTAATGATTACATAATTAAAGTTAATTTAAATAGTACCCAACACGTCCACGTAGACAAAAAATTCTTTGTTGAAATTAATAAAAAACAAATGATTTGCAATTAATGGTTTTTTCAAGAATATGACGTCCGAAACAATTTTTTTGTACATATGTAACCTACCCAAATATGTGTACAAGTAATTATGCAAAACTAATTAATTTGATTTTATTCTTACGTAAATTCTTTTTTGCCCTCCTGAAGTGTAATGGGAACTATAACTTTACAATTGTATACACAGCAAGTGTAACCTACATTTTACGCTTACTGTGTTGTAACTTGTCTAACTATGCGGTAAAATAATCAAAATACACTGGACGTTTATGGGCATTTAGAAAACAAATCATCTTTACTATAATAAAGTTAATGTAAAAGAGTACTACCTACTTAAGTTATTTTTTTACTTTAACATTTCCTGTATTTAAAATTAATTTATATAAACCAAAATCACGGCAACGACATCTGTCATTATTGTAAAAATCCGCCGTTACCGACATAGTCACCGATCGATATACCTGTCAAATACGCGAGGCGAACATTGCTGGAGTGTCAAATATCGACACCTACCTATTATTTATTACGAAGAAAATATGAGCAAATAAATATATTATCAGTCATAAACAACGTCTATTATTACAGATAAATTTTTGCTAGAAGAAGTACTCTAATGAAGGTAAGTAAAATCAAATTTTGAAATTGACTTAACCCCAGTATTTTAAACTAACCCTTTTCAGAAGTACAACCTATCTCATTGAAAAAAGTGATTTCATTATCGTCGGCCAAAAAATTTGATACAATTCTCGTGCGTGAAGGCCACGCCGATTATTATCATTATTATTATTTTTTTTTTTTTTCAGAAATATACATTCAAATTAAACTTTTCTCTTTCTATGTAATTTTTGATATCTGTTACGGTTCACACAGAAAAAAATAAAACCTGAGTGACTGCACCCTGAAATTTTTTAAATAAATTTAATCTAGCAGTCTATCCAAATATCAAACAACTAATTTTTAATAACAGTAACAATTGTTTACGGGTTGTCAAAAATTTTTTTCGCAATATTCTAGAACTAGTAACATCCGTTTGTTCGGCCTAATAGTATTTTACTACAATTGTCATCAATAAGATTATTAAAAATGTTAGCTTACTCCTACACAAGTTGAAAAGATTGACAATTCGTTACTGTCATTAAAAATTACATGTTTGGCATTTGGACAGACTGCTAGATTAAATTTATTTTAAAAATTTCACGGTGCAGACACTCAGGTTTTATTTTTACCTCTCGCTAAGAGAGGTATTGGATTCATGCTAAAAATCGCATATCCAGATTATAGCGAATAAGCACGATTTAAGGTCCCTAGAATCCGATTATAACATTTTTAAAATTATGTCTGTTTGTGTGTGTGGATGTGTATGTGTGTGTATGTGTGTGTGTGTGTATGGATGGATGTTGGAGGGACGATTCCTCAAAAACTATAAGACTTAAAAAATATTTAACTGCAGTTTCGTCAATCTGATATTCCTGGGAAGACCTGAAAAGGTTTTGGTAACAATTGAACAACCGGAAGTAGTAGTTTCTTGGAAAAATTCTTCTAAATATAATTTTTTGGGAGATTTTTTTATTAAATATTGAAGAACATAAAATTCTCCATCTAATACACTTAAAAATTTTATTATATAAAACACTATAATTTATAGAGTAAACTAATCGCAGAGGCTAAGACACTAAGGAAACCAGCTGACAAACGTGTAAATGACACATGTCAGTGTCAAAAATCAACAGTTTTAGTGACATTCTGATAGCTTTTTCTGGGAAGTATATTTAATCTTTCTTATTGTTTTATTAATTAAATATTTGAAATTATAGATAAAATTGTGGTAAAATGCATATATCCATCAGAAATACCGCCAATCTGGTTAATGAATTGGAAGAATCTCCGACATTTAAAAACTTCCTCATACAATGAAAAATAGATATAATTAGAATTGTATGTGTGCAGAAGGCATGTTAAATACAATAAAAAACAATATTTGGATAAAGTTCTGTAATATTTTTTTATAAAACGACGGTTCGAAAGCGAAATGCAACACAATACTTATACAGCCTAATATGGAAATGGCGAGAGGTCTTGTGCTGACCATAACAATTTTTACCTTCCGCTACCCTTGGTAAGGGAGGTATAGGGATCGTGCTAAAAATCACATATCGAGATTTTAGTAAATGACCACGTTTTAAGGTCCCTAGAATCAAATTTTAACATTTTCACGATGATGTCTGTATGTGTGTATGTGTGTGTGTATGTGTGTATGTATGTGTGTGTATGTGTAGGATTTTGACTTCACTCTAACTCAAATACTATCAATCAGAAAATTCTGAAACCTTGTATTTCCATCCCATTCTAATATGAAAAGAAGCCATTAGATTTTGGTGTAAATTGGATAACCGGAAATAACACTTTACTTGAATCTCATAATGGTTTTTCTTCAAAAAATACTATTAAATGCCATGTTTTCGCATTTTATGTCTTATGAAAATTAAAGGTTATTGAATTTTCTACAGGAATACATTAATACTTTTTCCATATATTTTACAGATAAATTTAAAAATAATTTTTTTTATTAGTCGCAAAGCCTAAGATAAACACAATAATTCCTTTGTTACACAGTTCATATTTCAAATAAATGTAACTGACAGTAAATGTCACTGTCAGAAAACTAATCACTTCAAATTAATAATAATGACATTTTAAAAAGAAAATAGTAAATAAAGCAATAGTTTTCTGCAATGGAACAGTTTGCAGCGTTAGTAAATACGTAAGTATGTATTTAAATTAATAAAAATTCAATAGCGGGAGGTTTTGTGTTGGCCACATCAGATTTTTTTTTTTCATAATAGTGCATTTTATGTTTAAAGTAACTAATTACATAGTTCATTGATTTAAACTCCATTATAATAGAATAAACTAATTGGAATTACTTTCAAATTTAACATATATGTACTCCATACGTATTTAACATAATCTTTATTCATTAATGTTGTAATATTGACATATATAAGATCTTTGTTTTCACTAAACTCATCTTCATAGTGTTTATACACCATTAGACTATTAAATATTAAATAATTTCTTCCAGTTGCGATATATGCAGATTACCTATTGTCGAAATTCAACTCTCTATTCTTGACAGTTCAAAATCAAATGTTTACTTTGCTATTAACAAATATACGACTTCTCATTTTCATTGGAAAGTCATTAACGATTTCTCAGTATTGAATAATAAGATTGTAAACTATCATGACAAAGGAATTTTTGTGTATAATATGAAAATTTGAAAAATAAATATATTTTTATGTGAGTTAATGGAAATTGTTGATCATACATGTTCAAAGTTCATTTTATTTCAAGTAACGCATTCAATTCAAAGAATATAGAAACACCTGATAAATTGTTTTGATATTGTTTGGTGAAATATCAACTTGCTATGGTCAAAATGAGTAGGCAGACGACTTACGTCATCGACCTGGTTTTGCACTTGCAACTGACATCTGTCAATTAGAATTTTTTTAATATATCAGCATCAGCTGTTTCCATGATAAATAGCAAAGCTGACTAATTTTGGAAAATTAATTTCTTTATAATGCTTTAAATCTACATCTATTGAATATGAAGGAAAATGTATAATCAAACCATATAAAGAGTATTTTCTTTAATATGTATAATAACAAAATGTCAAAAAACAATATTTAACTGCGTTTTTTTAAGAAAAACTGTTAAAAACTTCAAATAAGGGTACTTCCGGTGGATCAATTATAACCAAAATCTAATCAACTCTTCATATGGATGTACAGAAAAGAATTATAATTTTTAGAATTGTAGTATTGGAGTCACACACGAACACACATACACACACACGGATACACACACACACACACACACACACACACACACATACAGACATCATCTTAAAAATAGTAAATTCGTATTGTAGGGACCCTAAAACGTGCTTATTCATTAAAAACTCACCACCGAATTTTTTGACCAAAGACAATACCTTCCTTACCTAAAGGTGCCGGAAGGTAAAAATGATGTGATTTTGTTGAAAGTTATAGTTATATATAAGAAATAATAAATAAGAAATTTTATATTACGTACCTACCTAGTTTTCATAATTATAGTTATAAATGTAAATAATAGAAATCTTGCTAAAATCCGGTCAATAGGTAAATATATATGTTTTTAAATAGAGAGATATATAATAGATACATACATATATTGGTTTATTGTTTAATTATAAAAGAAACACTTATGGCGTTGATCGTAAAAATATAAACGATAAAAAGAAATTTGTTAGAGAAAGAAGTTTTTATTAGTATTAATTTGACGCTTTCTACATAATTATATGTTTTTATTCATCTATAATGTAAGAATACTTAATACAACAAAACTATACTAGCAATTAATGCATACTTTTTAAGAGCCTGGTGTGACGAAAAAGTGATTATATTTGACAATAGACTTTTTCGTTTCCTCTGACTAAATTTGCCGTCAAATAAATATGAACTGGAGATTTCTACACTGTTGCCAGTTCCACTGGTCATGTTGAACATGCTAAGTTATGAAGAAGCGGCAACACCGCAGGGCAAGGGACAGGGTGCCAACTTTACAAAATTACAGAAAAAGACATTTTTTTTAGGGCAATCTTCTGAATTATGAGTTTGGATTTTGAAATATATGGGGATAAAATGCGCCACAAGCGATTTTTTGAAAATTTTCAAGGTCAAACGTGTTTTAATTAGAGATGCATTCGGGCCGGGCCGGGCCGGGCTTTGAGGTTTGGATCGACTCGGCCCGAAATTAAAAATTACCGGCCCGACTCGAAGATCGACTCGACAAAAAAATTAGCTAGCCCGGCTCGAAAATTTATTCGAAATCGGGCCGGGCTTCGGGCCGGTCCGGACCAAAGCTTGAAATTGGGTGCATCCGGCATTCCTAATGTTGATTTTTATGTTAAGGCGAAACGTTTAACTTCTTTCGTGTCAAACTTATAAAAAACCTCTACATTCTTATAACTTTCAACATTAGTTAACATAAGTAGTTCAAAAAGAGACCCTTCTAGTGTAAGTTTGTCATAAAAATTACAGACCTACGAGTATTTAACACTTTGTTTACCAAAGCCGTTCGAAAATTTAAACAACTTTTTCACAAATCTTATATAAAAAAAATCTGTTGTGGCCAGCACAAGACCTTCCGTCAATTCCATGTATTTTGTACAAATCCCATACCAAAAGGTCCTTGGAACAGATTCTATATAATATCATGTAAAATCGAACACGAACACATACTATTTTTTACAAATTCCATACCAAAAGTTCATTTAAAAAGGTTCTATAAATCCAATAAAATTATAACATAAACTACACTAAGTAATGTCCTTCCATCTTCTCTTTGGCCTTTCTCTGCGTGTCACTTGCGAGCAACACTATGACATACCAATTTTAGATCCTATACTTTTTTTCCATATTTGGTTTTGCACTTGCAACTGACATCTGTCAATTAAATTTTTTTGAATAATTATGTCAGCTGTTTCCATGATAAATAACAAAGCTGACTAATTTTTGAAAATTAATTTCTTTATAATGCTTTAACTCTACATCTATTGAATATGAAGGAAAATGAATAATTAAACCATATAGAGAAGAGTATTTTCTTTAATAAATATAATAACAAAATGTCAAAAAATAATATTTAACTGCGTTTTTTTAAGAAAAACTGTTAAAAACTTCAAATAAGGGTACTTCCGGTGGATCAATTATAACCAAAATCTAATCAACTCTTCATATGGATGTACAGAAGAGGAATACGAAAGAATTATAATTTTTAGAATTGTAGTATTGGAGTTATCGTCGGAGAAAAAATTGTCACACACGGACACACATACACACACACGCACACACACACACACACACACACACGGACACACACACACACACATACATACAGACATCATCTTAAAAATAGTAAATTCGTATTGTAGGGACCCTAAAACGTGCTTATTCATTAAAAACTCACTACCGAATTTTTTGACCAAAGACAATACCTTCCTTACCTAAAGGTGACGGAAGGTAAAAAATATAATTTACATAAGGATTTTTTATCTAACTTTGATTCTGCTCAAACATAGGACAAGAAATCATTATGGTATGAACAAAAATCACTTTTATTTAAGTATAAGAGTAATAACAATAATAATAATAGCAACATCACGATATAATTAGTATGCTTTAATGAATACCCTTAAATTCTTGAAGTAAAATAATACATTTTTATTTATTAATATGTGAAGTATGTTGTTATTAAATCATTTTGATCCTTTTTAACTTCATCCATCTTCATTAAAATATTAAGGAAACCGTGCATTTAATTGACCTATAAGATTTTTCGGGCCGGCCCGAAAAGATCGAATTTTCGGGCCGGGCCAAAATCAAATGTCCGACTCGCCTCGATTTTTGAAAATGATTAGCCCGATTCGGCCTGATAAAAAATATCTTCGGCCCGGCTCGATGATCGACTCGAAATCGAGGCGGGCTTCGGGCCGGGCCGGGCCAAAGCTCGAAATCGAGTGCATCTCTAAATTGAAATGATAGACCCAGTATGATTTTTAAAATATTTAATAATATTCAATAATAGTATTATTATTCAATGAGCATGTAATGTATGCTATTACTCATGAGAATGAGATTTGCGTCACGAGCCGGAAGCTATTACTTGCAAATAGAACACTAAACTTTATAAACAAATGTTAAATAATAACATATCAACAACAACATATTTGCATTGAAAAAGAAGTAGAAATTTCCCACTAACAAAAAATGCAATTTTATGCAAAATTATGAAGTGATTTGTTATTATTAAATATGAATTTATAATACCGTGACTATTTTTTAGCGTGAGACATAGGGTTTGTCATATCCACAGATACGACTCGACATTTGATTGACAGCATTGTGTTTGCCTGTCCCATTTAAAATTAAACATATGGAACGAATATGGCATAAGTATTATATTTAAATATTGTAAGAAATTTAGCCGAGTCAGAAAACCATTCGAGAGCACTGAACATTTTTCGGGCACAAGCACACAATATTTTTTCTACAACCAAATTTAATTTAGAAAGTAAGTATAATTATTTAAACAAAAGTAACCTCTGTTGACGTCTTGTCAAATGTCAAATTCGTTCCCTATGTGTCATTTTAAATAAAACAGGCAAATACATTGCTGTCAATCAAATGTCAAATCGTAATCATGGATATGACAAATCCAATGTTTCACCACATAATAGACATTTATACAGAAGCGACAGTCAGAGAGAGAAACGAAAATTAGAGAGAGAAAGAGTATGCCAACAAATTTAAAGGACTAATCGGATAAAATCGGATTGTTTCGGCACATCTTCGTATCTTACGATTCTTTGTTCTTTTCATTATCTCGACGAGAACATTTTCTGTTAGGGGTCAATAATAAAAGTAAATTGAGAAACACAAATTGATTTCTAATAAGAACAAACATGTTATTTTTTCAACAAACGATAGGAAAAATCGTTATCATAAGGAAAAACATTATATTTCACGTATTCTGAAAGAGCTGTTGTTTCAGCTTGTCACGCCCATGTATTTTAGGGTTATGGCTAATTCAAACAAACCAAACATGTCTTCTCACTTTTGACATATGTCATTTTGTGAACTGTTTGTGAATTTTAGAAGTGATGTTAGTTTTTAATGAAATGGATAAAATGAAGAAAGTAGAATCGGGAGGACTTGTTTGTTCTTATAAAGACTGTATAAATAGATTTAAAAAATGGCGAAAGGGAAATGTAAGTTTTTTTTCGTTTCCGAAAGATCCAGAAATGTAAGTTATGTAAAACGACTTCCATATCATGTAAAATGTATATTCATTTAATAAATATAGGTGTAAAATGTGGCTCAAGGCTTGTGGAAGAGAAGATTTGATGGAGAGGGATATATGGGACATATTCATTGAATCTGACGTTTGTGTTTCCCACGTCAAAGATATAGAAAATTCTGTATTGTATTGAATTTGTAAAATTCACGTATTTGTTCAATAAAAACATAATTATGTGTTTATTTTATGATTTCTTCTTAATTCGTTAATAAAATTAAAATTTTAGTACTTTTGTGTTCTAATTTTTCTTTTACCATATAAAACAATTTAAATTTCGCGCGTAAATTTGCCAACAAATTTAAAGTTCAAGGTCATAAACATCAAATCGCAACAACAATGGTGTAAACAAGGAGTGTCGTTTCTGTATATGTCTATTCTGTGATATAAATTAGTGCTGTGAAGATCCGACAAAACATGGATCCGAGTACCCGGATTTTAAAATATCCGGTTCCTCGGATATCCGATGTTCGGATATTGAAGCGGATATTCGTAAATTTAATTCGGATTTGGATCTCGATCCTGGTTTGGGTACCATATCCCATTCGGATCCGGATTCGATGTGTTGTTCACGGATCCGGATCCGAATTTTAATTCTGGATCCGTTTCATCATTTTGAATGTAAAGGCAAACATTTGAATGTAGACGGTTGTAGAGACAGCGGTCTGTAATCAGCAATAAATTTTATAATACCCCTCTAAAATAGCCAGGTAGTTGGTGCAAATTTTTCTTAGAATATTGAAAATTCTGTAGTTCTAAAATTTTAACATTCAATATAACAAATACTTCAAAGAAAACGAAATTAAGATTAAATTTGAGAAATAATGGTTACAGGTTCATTGCAGGTGTCGAAATACCTATTTATTTATATCGTGCATGTGTTTCACATAAAAGGGATTGTTTTTGTTACCTACTTATAGTTCTGTGGAATCGAGGAATTTCCTTCTTAGCGGATGCTAAAAGTTTAACATCGAAAATATACCGACTATTAACTACATCAAACAAAAATGTATAGTGGATTATTTCATAATCAAATTTATTTGGTTTTGTGACTCCATGATAATATACATTCAAATATTATCATCTGGTTCAATACTGAGAATAGGTACTCGAATCCGAGAACCGATGCGCATACTGAAATTCCATATCTAAAATCCGATACTCATAGTCATATTCGGATCCGAATCTAATATCCAATACTCAGATTCGGATCCAAAACCCCATACTCAGATCCGGATCCAAAATCCGATACTAAGATCCGGATCCAAAATCCGATACTGCGATTTGGATCCGAGATCCGGATAGTTCAACATTCAATTATCCGGATATCCGGATATTTTTGGATCCGAAACCAAAACTATCCGGATCCGGATCCCACCACTAATATAAATATAGAAATGTCTGGCGGTAATGTGCTGGCCACATAAGATTTAATGTGTTTATAATGACAACTTTGCCTCCTCACCAGATAATATAACCTTTTATTATTCTTTACCCCAAAGGATAAATTACGTCGCTTACATTTTTCAGTCTGCAGGTTGGCAATCTCACAAATAAAGAAGATTCACTTTCAAACCACTTACACACACGGCACGCAAAGCAAACGTACCTAACCTCACTAGCCATTTTTTATTTGTCTATTCTGAGGCAAACTGCATCATTACACTTGACCGTGGGTTCAAAGATCATGCAGATGTAATGGATACCTTGAATGAACAAAACAAACAATGCAATGTTTTATTGCTGTACTCTTTATAATCTTGGTCTGCAGTTCTCCATAGCGGCAAGTCTCGCAAAATTATTACATTTAAATGTTCTACATATCTTAACAAAATTAAATAAATAAATATATAAATATATCATCACGGCATATTACCCATTTCTGGGTGTGCCAGTATCTACAACACATGTAGACATCGGTAATGATGACGATATATTTTACCGTGTGGGCGCTTACCAGGCGTCACCTCACGGGCACTCATAGTTGGTGTGGAGAGTGTCACAGGGGCCACTTATGTGCCATTTAAAATTGGAAATATTTGGCGTTTGTCGGGATCGAACCCGGTTCCCACCAGACACTCAGACACGCGGCCACGGGACCCCCCCCCCCCTGATTTTATCGATAAATTTTTATTTTGCAAGAATTTTTTTTGCTTAGCAACAAACACGAAAGCAAACTGCATAGTAAATCCCGACTCCGAAGAAGGAAGGATTTTACCTAATGTCAGTTTGCTTGAGTGATTTTGCTTAAAAGCAAAAAAAAATGAGTGCTTAAAAATAAAGTTTATCTGAGAAAATATGAGAGGTCGTGTGGTATTTGGTGAGATAAATTCCAAAGAAAACGCAAAATTAAATTTGACACATTAATTGTCACACTGACAGTTATAAAAGGAAAAACTGTTTTCTCATGTTAAGCGTCTACGGCCCGGTTTTCGTGTTATACCCGGTATAGCCTAATATGAAAATGGTGAGAGGTATTGTGCTGGCCACAACAGATTTTTACCTCTCGCTAAGAGAGGTATTGGAATCATGCTAAAAATCGCATATCCAGATCCAGATAAACATGTTTTAAGGTCTCTATAATCCGATTATAACATTTTTACGATGATGTCCGTATGTGTGTCTATGTGAGTGTGGATGCGTGTGTGGATGTTGGAGCCACGATTTCTCAAATACTATAAGACTTCAAAAATATTTAACTGCAGTTTCCTCAATCTGACATTCCTGGGAAGAGCTGATTAGATTTTGGTAACAAATGGACTACAGGAAGTAGTAGTTTCTTAAAATAAATCTTTTAAATATTATTTTTTGGAAATTTATTTTATTACTAATATTAAAGAATATAAAATTCTCTATCCAATTCATTTAACATTTTTATTGTATCTTCTATAGATTTGGAGATAGATTGAATTATAAATATATAAAATAACCCATTGTATAATGTATCAATCAGCCTATGGAACCAGTTGAAAAATTAAAATGTTTGTAATTGACGTAAGACTTTTCTGGGAAGTACATTTTATATTTCTTATTTTATCATTAATGAAGGGCCGGTTTTTCAATCGCATGTTAAAGTGTTTGTTAACTACCTAGCAGATTAAATTTATCCATCAGATAAACTCCTTGGTAATGAAAATGCGTTTTTCAATACGAATTTATCTATTCGGTAAGTAACAGTCGCATTTGGTTGTCAACTTTAAGGTTGGCAATAATTATAATCTGATATTTGCTTTGTTCGTAAGGAACCACATGTCATTTCCAAACATTTCGTTTCGAATGTGATTGACAGTTGCAGTTGTTGACAGTGCTGAATCTGTGACGTTCAAGCAAATTTATAGTTTGCTTTAGTTTGTAGCAATATGTGGTAAGAATACATGAACTGAAGATTGGAAAAAACTATTTTACTACTGATTGTCATATCATTATGAATGTTATTTTATTACATATATACATCTTTCGGGTTTCAAGCATCAAGCAGTTGTAAATTTGTACTGGGATTTTGCCTACAAATGTACACATATGTTCTGTTTCGTAAAAAATATACTGTCTTATTGGTCATTAATTAGAAAAGGTAGCGAATTTCGGAATTTCAATATTTTATAAGAGCAGGTTTGGTTCATCTCTTCTTGGCAATTCTCAATTTCGAAGTGATCAGTACAACATTGCGTTATACATTCTATTTTTAACACTACACAATACATTTTATTAGGATTAAACAATAACTTTGCTGTATATTGACGCAACATTGTTGTTATCAATGTTTTGCTTGTTATTAATTCTTCTCATTCTTGTAATCAAAATAACTTATTATAAAGTGAATATCATTTTCATTGTATTATGTATTATAATTTAATGAAATTTATACTATTTTTAAGACATTTTTAGAACAAATGTTTATACCATTGGAAATATTAGTATTCTCTGAATACATAGCAGTATTTTTTGCTAAATTTGAACCTTTTAAAATATTTATCGTCACTAGAAGTCAACGAGATCTGGTCGACGTCTTTCAATATGTGCGTCTTTCAATATGTGGTTTTCGATTCACTAGCATTATATTAACAAACGAAAACTTCCAATTTTTCCTTGTGCTTGTCTGTATTATCAAAAAACACATTTTCATACATCTATTATATACATATTTCTACAATTTTCTACGAATATTATTTAACTGTCAATGTCAATATGTCGGAACAGCTGAATTTATCCTACTGGTAAAATTTTATCGGTAGGTCAAAGTATCTGTTACGTTATCCTCTTGTTTACCTAGGATTTATCCTGTTGGTAACGTTAACATGACATTGAAAAACTGAAATAGGTGTTTACCATGAGGATAAATTTTACAGAGACTTAACAGACACTTGCCAGTACATTGAAAAACCGGCCCTAAATATTTAAATGCTGTTGTTATAATGAGGAAAAGACTCCGTCAACATCTAAAATTGATAAAAGAGGGGATTCATTCATAAGGCAAAGTATGTACAGTATCAGTGCCAATTAAACACGTGCTTACTATACATACAATTCGTCATATACCCGTCCGAAATACCGGCAATTTCTCTCGAACATTTAGAAGAATAGGAAGAAACTTGTTCATAGAATGAATTGAAAAATAAAGTATAGAAGTAATTAGAATATTTTGTATGTAAGGAAATTTTAAATACAATACTTATATAACCTAATATGAAAATGGCGAGAGGTATTGTGCTGGCCACAACAGATTTTTTTTATACCTTCCGTCACCCTTAGGTAGGGAAGGTATTGTCTTTGGTCAAAAAATTAATATGAAAGAAAATCTTATTCTCTATACAATTTGATTATACATTTTCCTTCATATTCAATAGATATAGAGTTATAGAGAGATTAAGTGACTTGCAGTTTCAATGCCGGGAGTACGAGGAAGGCCAAAGAGAAGATGGAAGGACTGTGTAGCAGAATATTTGAGAGAGGAAGAACTGTCTGAAGAAGATGCGTTGGATAGGAATGAGGAAGTGTGAAGTGCAATTTATAGAATGTACATTCGTGTTATAATTATATTGGATTTATAGAATCGTTTCAACTAGCAATATGGAATTTGTAAAAAATAGTGTGTTCGTGTTACAATTTTACAAGATATATAGAATCTTTTCCAAGGAACTTTTGGTATTGGATTTGTACGAAATACATTGAATTGACGGAAGGTTTTGTGCTGGCCACAACAGATTTTTTTTTAAACCTTTGTTTCTTCGCATAGTGAAATTCCAAAAGTGCCGCTCGCTAGTCTTGACACCTTTTAGAAACAATGATTTTGAGATGCCATAAACGCGTTATTACTTGTTCTCTGATGTTGATGTACAAGTGACCTTGTTCACGCGTGCTCATCGATATTCAATTGTTCTTATCCTTATTGAAAAGCTCAGATGCAATCCAAGTGAGAAGCTGAGTGTTAATAACAAGCCTGTTTGTTTGGAGGTGCCAAAAGCTTTTTACTCTTGTGGTGCGAAATATTTTAAATTTTTGGATTTTCTTCTTTTGCATTTTTTGGAAAGTACAAATACGGTCAAACGAGTAAACAAGGAATTCCAAACAAATCAATTGGTTCTTCATATTGGTGAGTTACGTATGCACAATTATCGCACATACAGGTGATTGGAAAAACAGTTTTGCCACATAGGTTTTTGTACCATAAAAGTTAAGTGGGTGCTTTCTTCATAGAATTTTATAGCAGAAAATATTGAATTTTTTGTTGTATTTTTACCTCTCGCTACCCTACAATGATGTCTATATATATACAGGGTGTCCCATTTAAGGTACGAATGCATTGGTATCTCGAGAACCGTAAGAGCTACGAGGTTGGTTAAATTAGACAAAAGTTGCCCCATTAGGAGGCTATTTTAATGGTGTTTTGTTATTTGCGAAAAAATGCATAGGTCACTAGATACAGGTGAAAATGTAAATTTAGCGATTTTCTTTTTTTGCTTATAACTTTGTTATATGAAATAATACGAGATTCTGGTTTGCACTTTCTTAAGGCACTTTCGTATGGTGAATTTGCAGAACTTCTCAATTTTTTTTTATATCTAACCATTTACGAGTTACTTATAGCAACTTTTATTTTTCATATGGAGGTCATATTAAGCTATGGCAGTTTTAAATAGAGATTTTTTTAGCTTTACAATGATATAAAACAATTATAATTTATTTTTATAATTAACAGAAAAATTAACAAAAATTGTTATTTATACTAAAATTAAATTGAAAAAAGTAAATCGAAAGCTGCTATGGAAACAACGAACAACGAAAAAGTGCAACAATTGAATTTCTGAATTTTACTTGACAATAGTAGATTATTACGAGTAATAAACGAACTTTGACAACGAATGTAACAACTCAATATATCATATTTTTCTCAACGAGAAAAATTCATTTTTATTACTCGTAATAATCTTCTATTGTCAAGTAAAATTCAGAAATTCAATTGTTGCATTTTTTTGTTGTTTGTTGTTCCCATAGCAGTCTTCGATTTACTTTTTTCAATTTAATTTTAGTATAAATAACAATTTTTATTAATTTTTCTTTTAATAATAAAAATAAATTATTATTGTTTTATATCATTGTAAAGCTAAAAAAAATCTCTATTTAAAAATGCCATAGCTTAATATGACCTCCATATGAAAAATAAAAGTTGCTATCAGTAACTCGTAAATGGTTAGATATAAAAAAAATTTGAGAACTTCTGCAAATTCACCGTACAAAAGTGCCTTAAGAAAGTGCAAACCAGAATCTCGTATTATTTCATATAACAATGTTATAAGCAAAAAAAGAAAATCGCGAGATTTACATTTTCACCTGTATCTAGTGACCTATGCATTTTTTCGCAAATAACAAAACACCATTAAAATAGCCTTCTAATGGGGCAACTTTTGTCTAATTTAACCAACCTCGTAGCTCTTACGGTTCTCGAGATACCAATGCATTCGTACCTTAAATGGGACACTCTGTATATATATATATATATATATATATATATATATATATATGTGTGTGTGTGTGTGTGTGTGTGTGTGTGTGTGTTTGTGTGTGTGGACACAATTACTCAAATACTCAATCAGAAAATTTTGTAATTTCTTATAACCAATCTATACTAATGTGGGAAGAGATCATTAGTTTTTAGTATATATCGGATAACCTGAATTATCATGTATACAAGATTTTAATAGTTCTTCTTGTAAAAAATTCATTGAATGTAATTTTTTAGCAACTTTTACTAATTAAAATTGAATATAATGTACAATCTTCAATTCTACGATAATAACATTTAGTAAATAACTCTAAAAAAACTTTAAATATGAATATATAATATAATTTATTTTCATATATCATCTTGTCTATGTGTCAAACAAAAACATAATTTTAATAACAATTTTGACATATTTAAACAAATGTCACT
Source organism: Ophonus ardosiacus (assembly GCA_943142095.1). Classification (NCBI taxonomy): domain Eukaryota; kingdom Metazoa; phylum Arthropoda; class Insecta; order Coleoptera; family Carabidae; genus Ophonus; species Ophonus ardosiacus. The sequence continues at coordinate 14,502,231 of OW964840.1, forward strand.
GTTAGGAAGCAATTACATTAAAATTAATAATGAAACCGAATATTATAGTAAAATATTTAATTCTAATGAAATTTAGTTTAGTAAAAATAATATATTTTCCATCATACATAAATATTAGATGTACCGAATAATCTGATTTAAATTTGCTATTTTTGCAGTATCATAAATTAATATTAATTTACAACACATTTACGAAATGGATCATGTACGGCAAAGAATTTACAAAGATTGCGTTTTAGAGCACGTGGAAGTTGATGCTGATTTTTATAAGAATGTGTGTGTGACAATTTTTCCATAAAGTCTTTTAATATATTAGCCAAAACTTCTCAAATTTGGTATTTAAAACATATATAATTTGAAACAACATATTAGATTTTAACCATATATGATAAATCGGATGTAGTACTTAATTTGGAACTCTAATAGAGTTTTGAGGAAAAACAATAAAATATAATCCAAAATTTCGTATTACAGACTTTTCTATTTATTGGACAACAGATTAGATTTTATTTACAAACGATCAACCGGAAGTGATACTTTACTTAAAGCTCAGTGCTATTTTAAACATGGAATTGGCGGGAGGTCACGTGCTGGCCACATCAGATTTTTTTTAATTCAGTCTTTGACAACTTAAAAAACCTAAAAAAATTTATGGTTTATGGACTCATCAAACTAACGAAATAGAACAAATAATATATTTTTAGAAAATACGTATATTTTGACATTTATTTTAAAGAGCAATAACCTACGGTTATATTTAGCAGATCACAAGTTAATATTGAGATTTGAAGGTTTTCTTTTATGTATGTTAATCCAATGACAATTATACGACAATTAAGTAATTAAAAAATTAAAATTTTCTAAAATACATTTTTATATCTATATTCAAGTACCTAATTAAATATTTCTCAATATGTAATCAAATATAAAATGTTAAGGTATTTTTGTTGTTCGAGGTCTCACGAATAAGGTTTTATAGATATTGAAAAAAAAAAATCCATGACCGACATTAATATTACTATACACGGTGTTATGTATAAGTAAGTGTATAATGCTTAATGTAAAATAAGATTTAGTAGAAAATCTGATGGTTTTATGAAATAAGGATTAGTTTATTTTCATAAAAAAAGTTTTATTATTGGCAATCGATTTCGTCGCAACGGACATCATCAGGCCACAGCTGTAATACAATATATTTCTGATTATAATTTGAAGAAAAACATATAAAATTTTTTACATATGAAAAGTAATGTTATACAGAATTATTTAGGATAAATTTAGAAAAATAACATATTTTATTTTACAAAAATATAAATGTAGATAGGTATATGATTATTAATAATAATGAATGATAAAATGTTAGAAATTAGAAGACAGGTTTATGAGATGATTAAAATGGATTTCAAAAAAGTTTTTGTAAGGTTAGGTGAATGAAACAATCATAAACTTTAAATGGATTTAAAATGTGGATTTATATAAAATTGAATAAACTTACCGTCAATTAAGTATTTAAACAGAAGTATATAGTATTTTCATTTTTGAAAATTTTAAAAAATTTAAAAAATATGAAAAGTGTTGAAACGTGTGTTTTCACAACCAGAGGAACAAGATTTATGAACAGCTGTTCATAAATTTTCTACTAAATCTTATTTTACATTATATATAATTAAAGTCTGAAAATGGAGTCATTTATACGAATCATATAATGCTTAACCTATGTTAGAAATGACCCCAGAGATAGTAAATCTGGCAATAATTTTTGTTTAACATGCTTTCCACAAGAACTAGAGACTTTTAAAACTGACCACTCACGTCATAGCTCAAAATTTTCTCGTCAATGAATTGGAAGAATCTCGAACATTTAGAAGAGTAGGAGGAAACTTGTTCATAAAACGAATTGTAAAATAAAGAATAGATGTAATTAGAATTTTTTGTGTGTACCAGAAATATTAAATACAATACTTAAATAGCCTAATACGACAATGGTGAGAGGTATTGTGCTGGGCACAACGTATTCAGAAACGTATGTCTGATCAATATTCAATTCAAAAGTGAAGTTACCGAAATTGATCGTGAAATGTAATTTTAAGGAGAAAATATAATAAAGGATATATCATATAAACTCGTATAGGTATATAAAAATTCTGTTTTTAATGAAAAGGGCATTTTTCCAAAACCATTTTTCATCACAGAATTCAAAACAATGGGGGATTACGGCTCAATCGAATTAAAGGAAAATAGTAAAAAAATACGAATGTATATGCTGAGTAACGAATATTAATAAAAAAATGAAATGGTGTAATTAAGACATTTCGGAAATAAAGGATTTTTTGTTATAACGCTTCGACACTAATATGAAAATATTATGATTGGCGACCGAGAAACCGCATATACATGCATTACAAATAGCGTGTTAGGAGGTGGGATTACTACCAATGGAAGCTAAGAAATTCAAATTTGAAAGGAGGGGCTAACATTCCTGTACAGCAATTTTCAAACAGTTTTTATTTTAACATAAATAATATTCATTTATTTTTATGTAAATATAACTTAAAATAGCATATATTTGAAGAACATTTAGGTCCATGATGAAAACAGTTTGATATAAAAACACATAAATGTGACGTCACGTCAATCTTTTCAAAATTCGGGAGACCATAACTCGCTTATTAATAGGAATTTTTTCACCGGATTTTCATCAATAGTCTTAGTTTTCCTAATATTTTCAGATGAAATTATAAAAAAAAATGGTGTAATCCCCCCATTTCCTCTTTGTTTTTTATCTTGTGCATATCTTTCTATTTCTTCGTTATAACTATCAAAATTTTCAATAAAATTGTACAATTTTCATTTTGAAATGTCAGCTGTCAAACGTTAGGAAATACTTAGCGATTTGGGCATCGGAAAACAGATACCTAGCTAAGTAATTCCTAAATCGAGATAGTTATTGCTTAGCGGTTGGTAAAAACGAAATTTTGCTAGGTGATGTCTATGTGGTGCACATCGGGACGTAAGCATTACTTAAATTTTAGGAATCGGTGGTGAAATCGGCCATAAAACTATTGTCGAACGGAGACTTTTTTGTATGACTAGTTTTTTTCTGAACACACTGTATGATAGAAATGAAATGGCAGAAGACTTACGTCATCAAAAAATATCTCTAAAGTAATGACGTCATATACTACTAAGTTTACATAGGATACTAATTTATAAGGCACGAGCACTCATGTTACTTTGTTGGTCTTTCTTGACAAGTTTAGGTTAGTGTTCTGTGTTGACAAGCAGATATGGGGACTTGTGACAGAATGACAGCTAGTAATATAAATGACACATCTCATCATTTTTCATTCCAAATTTCATGATATTTTCTAATTTCAGGTGGTTTATCTTCTTACTAATGATTCGAGTTTGCGCAGTTATACGATTTTGGTCAGCTGTTTTATTAAAAATTAACCTTGTAATTTGGCGTCATTTTCTGTTATATATATATGATTGACGAATTTTCATCTGAAGAGTCGTATGAATCGGGGGAATTTTCTTCTAGTGATGAAGACAATCTGGAAATGTTTGGCGAAAATCCGAGGTCAAAGAATGAAAATTATTTAGAACAGTAATAGTAATCATGTACATACATAGATGTCAAATGTCAATATTTTTCATTCCAAATTTCATGTGATTTATGTAACTCGCCAAGTAAAGTCCACGCACCTGGTGACAAAGAAACCACGTGAACTTACAAAATCTTGATATTTTGAATTAAAATTTATGACATTTGTAAGTTATGTACATGATTACTAGCTGTCATTCTGAAACGGGTGCCCATATCTGCTTGTCAAGATTTGCTTATTTGCAGGGCATTTGCTCCTCTCTAAAAATACATAGTTTAAACATTGATAACAAGAGAAATATTTGAAAAAAAATACCTTTTGAACGGCTTTCAACAGAATTAATGGCCCACAATTCCCATTCGAAATAGTTCATGACAAGGTTAGTTTCTGAAATTGCTTTTTTAAGTTTTATATGAATGTAAACTGACAACCAAGTGACAATAGTGACAGGATAGATATTCGATCGATATAAAATTTAATGTAAACATTGTCATGCCAACGTACTGGTATAAAAATGAACTACAATTATTTCAAATAATTTCAAATTGCATAAAAGAAAAAGAGATTAACTTAAAAATACTTGTAAATTTCATTAATATATACGTTTCTTGATACTAGTATTTTTCTTTCTTCTGTATTTAAAAATATATAATTTTTACAAGTTATATTTGATTTTATAAAGTTTTTTTCATATATATGACGTAGGTCTTCTGCCATTTCATTTTCACTATAGCTGATAATTCACATGATGTATTGACTCGTGTACTGAGGGCTTTAAATTTAGGAATAATAATAACAATAATAATAATAATAATAATAATAATAATAAGTACAACTTACCGGGTATTAGTTAGTCCGGAAATTTTATATCTGAAACAAAAAAAAGTTGGTTTATTTTTCAGTATTATCTTAATTTAAATGTTTTTGTAAATAATCTTCAATTCTTTATATTTTATCACAATCTCATTAATAAATTTCCAAATTAGTAAACTTATAAATATTTATATGTGACTTGCTGAAATGAAATCGTTAATATTTTGGAAAATTTTGTGACGTTACCTACTTAATTAAAAAATTCCTTTATTGTTATGTGTGTGTAGATTTAATACAATTTAATTTTTAAATTATAGACGCACATATACGCAAGTAAGATTATAACTTTATAATTATAATTAATTATCATACAAAAGATTGTTTTGCAAATATTAAATTACTAATCACTTAAATAAAATTTTGCAATTTTGCCCAATAAACAGTTACAGAATTGACGTCACATGCAAGAGAGAGATAGAAGATCTCGAAACAAACAAATCCTTCTCTGTACTATGAATGGCTGATGGCAGTTTTGTTTGTATTTTCGTAACCTAGCAACCGTTACTTCCTATCCCTAATTATGTGGCCTATTCAGAGAAACACAGTCATAAAGGTTGTTACGGATATAAAGATTGTTATCGTAAAGACATTTGTAACAATCTTTATGAATTTTTCAATTCAGAACCTACGTCGGTATTATTGACAATCTTTACAAAATAATACTTGTGAATGAACCAGATTATTTGACAATAGCTAACTTCATTATGCATATATGAACTTCACCTAACCTTATATGTCAACGCTTTATTCTTTTAATAATGTGTTGGCAATTATATTTAAAATGCAAACATTCTGCCAAAACAACTAAAGAAGAATATGACATTTGTGTCATATTTGAAAACTTCTAAATTATTTAGAACGGGTATGTTATTTCTTACCACTGATCCCAAAGTGACTGAAAAGTCATGGAAAGATTTTTTTTTATTTTGATTGATGAAAAAGCGCACATTAGCACCAAAATAAATAACTAGGTTTTCACGAATACCTACCTACCACAGAATATAATATTTTCAAAGAAATATGTATTTACGTCAAAAGTAACTTTCGTCTACGACGGTTTTTATCGTTTGTATTGTCATTATTTAAGTCGAAGCAGGATCCAAGCGAATAATCAACTGCATCCTGCTAATATTTAGCAGAAAGGACATTATTAATAATATTTGATTGATGTAATAATCTGTCACATGTCAAATATTAGAAATAACAACGTGATAACAACCATAAATTAGCTATTTGTGTATTAAGAGCGCAAAATGCGACATTGTCGATTGAGAGGTTGTTTTTCTACAATCGCCACAATGGGGTCCTCCACCATAACAAAAAATAATAAAATGTACACTTTATACTTACAGTACTGCTCAATAAATAACGATTGGCTAATACAAAAGATACGGTTTAAACTTAAAAAGGCTTTTAAATGATTATATCGTTACAATAGCCATATATTCCATAAAAAAAAACAAAAAAAATTAGAGCGTGGAAGCAAGGATTTGTGATGATTTGATGAGTTTTTGTAGCAAAATGTGTGGTTAGTTGTCACGCCTGTCACACTAAAAAAATTAACAAATATTTCAAGGAATTTGTGATTATATAGACATATATGTGCATTGATTGACTTCTCTCAATTATTTAAGTAACGAAATAACTAATAACTTTATTGTAATCAAAATAAATAGTTAACTAGAGATCAGATCAGATGTCAGTACGACTCGCAACTATCCTACCGCCATCTGTGTACAATCATTCCTATTACTAAACATAACTGTTCACACAATTTATTTTATATTTAATTTTAGTTTATCGTTATTTTCCATTTTTCTTGAGTTTTTATTTAATCTAATCTAAGCATTTTATACTTTCGTTTTTGTAAATGAATGCCCTATTTCATTTTCACAGCACTGTGGCATTTTGTTAGGTTATGTTAAATACCGACAGAACATATGTCAAATTGACTTGTGAACGTGATAAATGTGTAATTACAGTGCCATTAGTTCCCAACTAAACATTTTCATTAAGAATGTAGACAAGTGACATTTCTCAACATTGTATACTTAGAAATTTGGACAGCGAGCGTTTTTTCTACTTTGTCGCACATGAGCGGCAAAGTGACATTTTGCGTTGACAAAAGAGAGCGCAAGTGGATACTTTCTATAGTGACTGTAGAAAAACATAGTTTTAGCAGTCGTTATGATAAAGACTGTCAAAACACATAACAATTGTTGACGGTAACCACCTTCAGTACTGAGAATACCAAATTTGATTTTAACAATCTTTACAGTACATAACAACCATAAAGACCATACGACTATGCAAATATTGAGTTCTGAATAGGCCCCATAGTTTGTATTCAAACAAATATTTTTAAATAAATCGATTTTCTAACAGAAGGGTGAAATTACATTTTGAAATTTGAATTTGACATTTCTTAAAACAGTGTTTTAGTTAAAATAGTGATCGTGGTACGAGCCAATGGGGTTATATTTACCCCACCATCTTACAGTCGTCTAATTAAATACGAAGATTTCGTGAAAAATTCATTGACATCGCCTGAAGCGAGATCATGACCGTCCAACTTCAACTTCTTGAAATCCCCATTGTAAATTTCGATGAGTTACGCAAGAATGACATCGCAAACCGATCCACAACATCGCAGTAGCTGGAATGCGGTCCGAGCCGGATGAAAAGAAAGCGAAGCCGAATGAAAGTGAACTTGAGTTGTATAATACGCGAGCTAATCGTGTGGAGTGCTTGGGATGGTTGCAGAGCGACCAAGCGAAGCAAATACACAGAGGAAAGAGCGAGAGGTTTCGCGTGAGTGGATATACGAATAGCTATTGTTTGCCAGAGATGTGAATGGTGACGTAGCTGTGTAAACGGAGAAGGAATGATGTATTCATACCGAGAGTTTTTTACCTTCCGTCAAAAGGAAGGTATTGTTTTTGGTCAAAAAATTCGGTGGTGAGTTTTTATTGTATAAGCACGTTTTAGGATCCCTACAATACGAATGTACTATTTTTAAGATGATGTCTGTATGTGTGTATGTGTGTCCGTGTGTGTGTCTGTGTGTGTGTCTGTGTGTCCGTGTGTGTGTGTGTGTGTGTGTGTGTGACAAATTTTTCTCCGACGATAACTCCAAAACTACAATTCTAAAAATTATGATTCTTTCATATTCCTCTTCTTTACAACCATATGAAGAGCTGATTAGATTTTGGTTATAATTGGTCAACCGGAAGTACCCATATTTGAAGTTTTTAACAGTTTTTCTTAAAAAAATGCAGTTAAATATTATTTTTTAACATTTTCTTATTATATTTATTAAAGAAAATACTCTTCTCTATATGGTTTGATTATTCATTTTCCTTCATATTCAATAGATGTAGAGTTAAAGCATTACAAAGAAATTAATTTTCAAAAATTAGTCAGCTTTGTTATTCATCATGGAAACAGCTGACATAATTATTCAAAAAAATTTAATTGACAGATGTCAGTTGCAAGTGCCAAACCAAATATGGAAAAAAGTATATGATCTAAAATTGGTATGTCATAGTGTTGCTCGCAAGTGACACGCAGAGAAAGGCCAAAGAGAAGATGGAAGGACATTACTTAGTGTAGTTTATGTTATAATTTTATTGGATTTATAGAACCTTTTCAAATGAACTTTTGGTATGGAATTTGTAAAAAAATAGTATGTGTTCGTGTTCGATTTTACATGATAGTATATAGAATCTGTTCCAATGACCTTTTGGTATGGGATTTGGACAAAATTCATGGAATTGACGGAAGGTCTTGTGCTGGCCACAACAGATTTTTTACCTCCCGCTACCCTTGGTAAGGGAGGTATAGGGATCGTGCTAAAAATCTCATATCGAGATTTTAGTAAATGACCACGTTTTAAGGTCCTTAGAATCCATTTTTAACATTTTCACGATGATGTCTGTATGTGTGTGTGTATGTGTGTATGTGTGTGTGTGTGTGTATGTGTGTATGTGTGTATGTGTAAGAATTTTGTTTGCACTCTAACTCAAATACTATCATTCAGAAAATTCTGAAACCTTGTATTTTTACCCTATTCTAATAGGAATAGAAGCCATTAGATTTTGGTGTAAATCGGATAAACGGAAATCGTACTTTACTTGAAGCTCATAATGGGTTTTCTTCAAAAAATACCATTAAATGTCATTTTTTCGAATTTTATGTCTAATGAAAATTAAAGATTATTGAATTTTCTACAGGAATACATTAATACTTTTTCTATATATTTTACAGATAAATTTAAAAATAATTTTTTTTATTAGTCGCGAAGCCTAAGATAAAAACTATTTCTTTGTTACACAGTTCATTTTTTAAATTAATGTAACTGACAGTAAATGTCACTGTCAGAAAACTTATCACTTCAAATTAATAATAGTGACATTTTCAAAAGAAAATAGTAAATAAAGCTATAGTTTTCTGCAATGGAACAGTTTGCAGCGTTAGTCAATAAGTAGGTAGGTATGTATTTAAATTAATAAAAATTAAATAGCGGGAGGTTTTGTGTTGGCCACATCAGATTTTTTTATCAGTGAACATGGGCGTATGTCATTACCATAGTTACATTTAAAATGATTGACAGGAATGCATTATCGCGTTTTTTTTTAAAAAACTGGACATAGGACGTGACATTTAGTATATCTGTCAATGTCATCAAATTGTCATACTTCAAAATGTATACAGTTAAAGAAAAGTTCAAATTGTAAATTGGAGTAGGTAATTATAACGAGTCTACAACAAGTTTCTGACTTATGTGCATTAACTTTTAATAAGCGACCCAGTCCAACAACTATAAGAAAAATTTACAATGACTATAGAACTAAAGGATGCATCAATAAACAGCACAAGAAGAAAATGAGACCAAGTACTGTAATTAATAGTAAGAAACAAGAAATTATGCATTTAATTGAAAGTGACAACACCCTGTCAACAATTTTTTTTCTGAAATTAAGAATACTAGTATACAAGGTTTTAAAACAAGAACATTTTAAGAGTTTTAAATATCAAAATCACCAAGAGTTATTACACAACGATATAGAACGAAGAAATATCTTTTGCGAAGATATGATGAACAAAATTAATAGTGGGGAAATATTACTGAATCGAATTTTATTTACGGATGAAGCGACATTTTATATTAATCGGGAAGTAAATTCACAAAATTTCAGGTATTGGAGTCGTCAAAATTTTCACTTATATCTGCACCAGGTATTTCCCCAACGCTGGATAGGACGTAGTGGAGAAGTGGAGTGGCCTGCAATGCCACTAGATCTTGCACCAAATGATTTGTTTAATTAGTGCGCGTCAACTTCAAGGCACAGTGTGCTCCTGCAAAACCCTAAAATCTAATTCTTAAAATCCTAAATAATTACTAGATTTAGAGCATATAAATTTAGGATTTAGATATTAGGGTGATAAAAGTTCAACATCGGACGCAGCTATAGATTAAAAAATTTGCACGCATTAATTCTCTAATGTTTACATAATAAATTATTCTGCAATTCCACATCAAAAATTCCATTCATTTGACATCTTTCTGTCATTAGTTCGTAAATCACAAACCGGTTTATTATACTTTCAAATTCATTAAGTTGCACTTATAGACTTGATTGAATATGAATATGACATGTTTACCGCATTTAGGAATATGTAGATGCTGCTATTTTAGCGTCATAATTTGTCTGTATTATACAGGCTGTTAAAAAATAAGTGTCACAAATTATGAGGGCATATAGTACTGACCAAAATGAGTAAAAAAAGTTTTATCAACATGGACTCGATCTTCTGTAGTTTATGAGATATGAGGTGTAACAATTAAATAATGAGATTTATTTTTTTCTGCCTTCCCTGTAAATTTGGCAACATTGCAGGCTATGTCATATTAATTTGTCATCTGCCTTCCATCCACTCTTAAAATTTCAAGATAATTAGGCAAACCGTTCGGCAGTAGCCTTTGATTGAAGTTAATTACTTTTTTTGTACTCCGCCGGAATTATGTTAGTGTCAATATGAAATTCTGTGTGAAACTTAAAAAATCCGCTACAGAAAAGTACTAATTGTTGAAGAAAATGGTGATGACGGTCTATCTAGTACTCAAGTTTTTGAGCAGTTTAGAAAATTTAAAGGAGGAAGAAAAGAGATCGACGATTAGCGCCTCGGCCGTGCACTGGCATTTTTTTTATCGAAATGCGAGTGATTGTTTACATGGATTGGGTGTCTGAGGGGCATTTCGTTATAGTCTATTTGAGAATGACTGGCAGTAATAAATCATTTTGTCAAAGACATTCCAGTGGCGCGCCAATAATTGTTTGCACAGGGATAGTCGAAATGACTAAATTCGGTAGAGAACTATATAGTTTTAGGTCTAAGTTGTTTTTCAGGGTCAGGTAAAGTCATTTAAATAATTTTTAATAATTTATGTATAAATATATAAGTATATGTAATGTAATATGTATATTTAATAGAAATATGACAGGTACCAATATCTTGACAACACAAATGAAATAAGTATAAATTTTATTAAAATATCTTTCAGAACTCATATTATTAATTGGAAAAATACTACCTTTTTTTAGTTTATGTTCTGTATTTATTTATTTTAACCCAACGTTTCGTATTTATGTCAATGTATCCCCTGAAGAAGGCACCAGTTTATGGTGCCGAAACGTTGGGTTAAAATAAATAAATACAGAACATAAACTAAAAAAAGGTAGTATTTTTCCAAGTATAAATTTTAGTATGTAACAAATAAAAATGTAAATATTGAATGTATGTATGTAAATATTAAATGTATGCAATATAATAATAATAATAATGACTGAGGAAGTCTATCCTATCTACGTCTATGACACAGTCCGACGGGGATTATCGGACGGCATTTCTATTGTTCGACAAGTAAGTTTCGTTCCAGGTACAAAGCGTGCGGGTTATTTTGATCATCCTAGTGTAGTTACAACTGATTTTTCTGGTAGTTTTATTTGCCGCATTGCTGGCAAAAATCCAATACAACTCTTGCAAATAATGATTTATTACTGCCAGTCATTCTCAAATAGACTATAACTAAGCATATTACAAGAAGGTTTTTTATAACCTTTCATGCACGGGTCAGAAGAAATAGGGCTGAAATGTGATGGAAGACAACGCGCCCTGTTCGGAAAGACATTTTTGACGAAATACAAAATCACCGTGTTGGTACATCAATCGTACTCACTTGACCTAGTGTCATGTGACTTTATGGTTGATGTTTTTAATTTTAGAGGCATAGTGATAATGAACTTTTATATTCAGATAAAAAAATTCTTTTAAATGGTACCATTTTCAATATGGCATTCCATTTAAAAATTGTTATTTTGTTGAATAAGTCGCGTATTTGTTTTGTATTTTCCACCGTTAAATTTGTCGTATAATATCGCCCAACTTTGTCCACTTAATCGTCTTTCTATCTCTTCAAATAAGAAAGTTAGCAATGGTGGCCCGCTTACAGCAGACACACTGTACATAAGGAGAATATAAAATTGCACAGTTTTTATTTAAACGTCAAAACGTGAAAATTTTCACTTTCACAAAATAGTATATGTTCGTGTTACAATGTTATTGGATGAGTAAGGGAGAAGAGTAAGAAACAGCGACCGCTAATAAAATAAGGAAAAACTGAAGAAGGAGGAAGTGTGAAGTACAATTTTTACCTCTTGCTAAGAGAGGTATTGGATTCATGCTAAAATTCGCATATCCAGATTTTATTGAATAAGCACGATTTAAGGTCCCTAGAATCCAATTATAACATTTTTAAAATGATGTCTGTGTGTGTGTGTATGTATGGATGTTGGAGGGACGATTCCTCAAAAACTATAAGACTTAAAAAATATTTAACTGCAGTTTCCTCAATCTGATATTCCAGGGAAGAGTTGAAAAGGTTTTGGTAACAATTGAACAACCGGAAGTAGTAGTTCTTAGAAAAATTCTTCTAAATATAATTTTTTGGGAGTTTTTTTTGTTATTGAAGAACATAAAATTCTCCATCTAATACACTTAAAATTTTTATTATATCTTGTATAGATTTAGAGATAAAGACACTATAATTTATAGAGTAAACTAATCGCAGAGGCTAAGGCACTAAGGAAATCAGTTGACAAATTCCAATGTTTATAACATAGTTTGTAAATGACACATTCTTGGAAGTACAATTAATTTTTTTTATTGTTTTATTTATTAAATATTTGAAATTATAGGTAAAATGCATATATCCATCAGAAATACCGCTAATCTGGTTAATGAATTGGAAGAATCTCTGAAATTTAGGAATTTCGTCATTCAATGAAAAATAGATATAATTAGAATTATATATGTGTGCAGAAGACATGTTAAATATAATAAAAAACAATATTTGGGTAATGTTCTATAATATTTTGTTATAAAACGACGGTTCGATAGCGAAGTGCAATACAATACTTATATAGCCTAATATGGAAATGGCGAGAGGTCTTGTTCTGGCCACAACAAATTTTTGTTATGGAAGTTATGAAAATAGAGTCCGTGTTACAATTTTACAGGATATATAGAATCTTTTTCAAGGAACTTTTGGTATGGGATTTGTACAAAATACATCGAATTGATGGCTGGTTTTGTGCTGGCCACAACAGATTTTTTAAAGTACTATTATATCAATAATTGATGTGACAAAATACGATTAACATCTACGTCATACAATATTTTTAACAAAAATATTACGTCTTCACGAATAACAATTAAGTCTTTCTTCAACTATATTATCCATTGCTTTCAATTGTTTGTACTGAATTTTTATTTAAATTTAAATAAAAATCGTTAATGTTTGTTTACTTTTGATATTAGCATATTCATTTCGCATTATGCAAAAAAGAAAAATGTAGGCACATATTTCAAAATATTCATTTTGAAATCTTTTTGCGCGATAGATCGTATTTACTTTACATACCAGTTAAAACATAATAATTTACATCTGGATGTCATGAATGCAAATATTATTTAAAGTTAGGACATATTAAAATAAACTTTTATTTTTTTTAAATGCTATTTACAAATTTCTAAATAATTCTTTGCGGAGACCAACAATAATGACAGTTTATAAATAATAAAAATCTGTTGTGGCCAGCACAAAACCTTCCGTCAATTCGATGTATTTTGTACAAATCCGATACCAAAAGTTCCTTGGAAAAGATTCTATATATCCTGTAAAATTGTAACACGAACACACTATTTTTTACAAATTCCATATTGCAAGTTCCTTTGAAAAGATACTATAAATCCAATATAATTATAACACGAATGTACATTCTGTAAATTGCACTTCACACTTCCTCATTCCTATCCAACGCATCTTCTTCACACAGTTCTTCCTCTCTCAAATATTCTGCTACACAGTCCTTCCATCTTCTCTTTGGCCTTCCTCGTGCTCCCGGTATTGAAACTGCAAGTCACTTGCGAGGGACAGTCAGTCAATTATGTTACTTTCTGATCCTATACTTTCCACTTTGGTTTTGCACTTGACACTGACATCTGTCAATTAGAATTTTTTGAATATATCTGCTGTTTCCATAATTTTTGCAAAGCTGACTGATTTTTGAAAGTTAACCTCTCTTAATCTCTCTATAACTCTATATCTATTGAATATGAAGGAAAATGTATAATCAAGTCGTATAGGGAATAAGATTTTCTTTCATGTTAATAATAATAAAATGTCGAAAATTGATATTTAACTGCGTTTTTTCCAGAAAAACTGTTAAGAACTTTGACTAAGGGTACTTCCGGTTGACCGATTAAAACCAAAATCTAATCAGCTCTTCATATGGTTGTAAAGAAGAGGAATACGAAAAAATCATAATTTTTAGAATTGTAGTTTTGGAGTTATCGTCGGAGAAAAATTTGTCACACACACGGACACACGGATACACACGCAGACACAAACACGGACACACACACATACAGACATCAATGTAAAATTAGTAAAATCGTATTCTAGAGATCTTAAAACGTGCTTATTCATGAAAAACTCACCACCGAATTTTTTGACCAGACAATACCTTCCCTACCTAAAGGTGACGGAAGGTAAAAAAATCTGTTGTGGTCAGCACAAAACCTTCCGTCAATTCGATGTATTTTGTACAAATCCCATACCAAAAGGTCCTTGGAACAGGTTCTATATAATATCATGTAAAATCTAACACGAACACATACTATTTCTATACTATAAATCCAATAAAATTATAACACAAACATACACTAAGTAAAATGCACTTGACACTTCTTCTTATTCTTCAGCTTCCCCTATTTTATTAGAGGTAGATGTTTCCCCTTTTCTTTCACTCATTCCTGTCCAACACATTTTCTTGACACAGGCATTCCTTTCAGTCTTCTGCGATACAGTCCTTCCATCTTCTCTTTGGCCTTTCTCTGCGTGTCACTTGCGAGGAGCACTATGACATACCAATTTTGTGATCCTACACTTTCCATATTTGGTTTTGCAATTGCAACTGACATCTGTCAATTAGAATTTTTTTAATATATCAGCATCAGCTGTTTCCATGATAAATAGCATAGCTTTTTGAAAATTAATTTCTTTATAATGCTTTAAATCTACATCTATTGAATATGAAGGAAAATGTATAATCAAACTGTATAGAGAAGAATATTTTCTTTAATATGTATAATAACAAAATGTCAAAAAACAATATTTAACTGCGTTTTTTTTTTAAAACCGTTAAAAACTTCAAATAAGGGTACTTCCGGTGGATCAGTTATAACCAAAATCTAATCAACTCTTCATATGGATGTACAGAAGAGGAATACGAAAGAATTATAATTTTTAGAATTGTAGTATTGGAGTTATCGTCGGAAAAAAATTTGATACACACGGACACACATACACACACACATACACACACACACGGACACACACACACACACACACACACACACACATACAGATATCATCTTAAAAATAGTAAATTCGTATTGTAGGGACCCTAAAACGTGCTTATTCATTAAAAACTTGACTGAAGGTAAAAAGATGCGAATGTATATGCTGAATAACTCATTTTTCATGTCTTTTATCTCGGAAACTATTGAAGATCGGACCCATGTTGATTTATCTTTTTTTACTCATTGTGGTCAGTACTATATGCCCTCATAATTTGGGACACTTATTTTTTAACACTCTGTATCGCCTAACATGGCAATGGCGAGAGGTCTTGTGCTGGCCGTAACAGATTTTTTCTGCGAAGGATTACATTACCCAAAACATTGAGCGACAACAAATATCAGTACTAGGTACACCTCCATTTCTACATATTGTGTATAAGTGTTTTGTTTCTCAATTTGTAAACAGTAGCACAGTAAATAGGAAGTAGAAGAAAGGAAATGTTTTAAGAGAAATGTGCTGACAATGACATTATACTACTTCGTCATCAAACAGTAAATATAATACAATAGTACATACTAATACATGTTTGCTAATTGTTTCATTTTTATTTTTTTGAAGGTTAAGTTTATTGTAAAGTATCGCGTTTATTATGTATACACACATTTCACTTTTCTTTTCATTGTTACTGTAACTTATTGTTCAATTTAAAAGTGCCCACTGGGGGGAGGGGGGTCGAATGGGCCGACAGACCCCACTTTCATTAATAGATGTATCTATTTTTACCTCCCGCTACCCTTGGTAAGGGAGGTATAGGGATCGTGCTAAAAATCACAAATCGAGATTTTAGTGAATGAGCACGTTTTGATGTCCCCAGAATTCTATTTCAACATTTTTACAATGATGTCTGTAGGTATGTATGTGTGTGTGTGTGTGTGTGTCTGTGTGTGTGGATCATGTGGACACGATTACTCAAATACTATCAATCAGAAAAATTTGAAATTTTGTATACCCACTCTATACTAATGTGGGAAGAGCTCATTAGTTTTTAGTGTATATCGGATAACCGGAAGTATCATTTATACAAGCTTTTAACAGTTTTTCTTGTAAAAAATTCATTGAATATAATTTTTTAGCAACTTTTACTAATTAAAATGGAATATAATGGTTTAATCTTCAATTCTACGATAATAACATGTAGTAAATAACTCTAAATAACTTTAAATATGAATATATAATATAATTTATTTCCATGTATCACCTAGCCTATGCGTCAAACAAAATCATAATTTTAATGACAGGTTTGACATATTTAAACAAATGTCACTGACAGGCAGAAATTATATTAAAATTAATAATGAAACCGTGTTAATGAGAATATAATAGTAAAATATTTTATTAAGGTTTGTAAAAATAATATATTTTCCATCATACATAAATGTTAGATGTACAGGATGATCTGATTTAAATTTGCTAATTGCTATTTTTGCAGCACTATAAATTAATATTAATTTACAACTACACATTTACGAAATGGATTATGTACGGCGAAGAATTTACAAAGATTGCGTTTTAGAGCACCTAGAAGATGATGCTGATTTTTATAAGAATGTACGTGTGTGACGATTTTTCCTTAAAGCCTATTAAAATATGATCCAAAACTTCTCAAATTTGGTATTTAAAACTCATATATAATTTGAAACAACATATTAGATTTTAACCATATATGGTAAATCGGATGTAAGTAGTACTTAATTTGGAGCTCTAACAAATTTTTGAGGAAAAACAATAAAACAATCCAAAATTTCGTATTACAGATTTTTCTATTTATTGGACAACAAATTAGATTTTATTTACAAACGATTAACCGGAAATGATACTTTACTTAAAGCTTACTGCTATTTTAAACATGGAATTGGCGGGAGGTCATGTGTTGGCCACATCAGATTTTTTTTACCTCCCGCTACCCTAGGTAAGGGAGGTATAGGGATCGTGCTAAAAATCACAAATCGAGATTTTAGTAAATGACTACGTTTTAAGATCCCTAGAATCCAATTTTAACATTTTCACGATGATGTCTGTATGTGTGTGTATGTGTGTGTATGTGTGTGTGTGTGTGTGTATGTGTATGTATGTGTACAAATTTTGTTTGCACTCTAACTCAAATACCATCATTCAGAAAATTCTGAAACCTTGTATCTCTACCCTATTCTAATAGGAATAGAAGCCATTAGATTTTGGTGTAAATCGGATAAACGGAAATGGTACTTTACTTGAAGCTCATAATGGTTTTTCTTCAAAAAATACCATTAAATGCCATTTTTTCGCATTTAACGTCATTAGAAAATTATAGATTATTGAATTTTGTACAGGTATACATTAATACTTTTTCTATATATTTTACAGATTAATTTAAAAATCATTTTTCTTTTTTTAATCCCGAAGCCTAAGATAAACACAATTCCTTTGTTACACAGTTTATTTTTCAAATGAATGTAACTGACAGGTAAACGTCATTGTCAAAAAACTTATCACTTCAAATTAATAATAGTGACATATTAAATAATAAAGAAAATCGTAAATAAAGCAATAGTTATATGCAATGGAACATAATATAGTTTGAAGCATTACTAAATACGTAAGTATGTATTTAAATTAATAAAAATTAAATAGCGGGAGGTTTTGTGTTGGCCACATCAGATTTTTACCTCCCGCTACCCTTGATAAGGGAGGTATAGGGATCGTGCTAAAAATCTCATATCGAGATTTTAGTAAATGACCACGTTTTAAGGTCCCTAGAATCCAATTTTAACATTTTCACGATGATGTCTGTATGAGTGTATGTGTGTATGTGTGTATGTATGTGTGTGTGTATGTATGTGTGTGTGTGTATGTGTGTATGTATGTATGTATGTGTGTATGTGTAGGGATTTTGTGTTCGCTCTAACTCAAATACTTATCATTCAGAAAATTCTGAAACCTTGTATTTCTATCCTATTCTAATATGAAAAGAAGCCATTAGATTTTGGTGTAAATCGGATAACCGGAAATGGCACTTTACCTAAAGCTCATAATGGTTTTTCTTCAAAAAATACCATTAAATGCCATTTTTTCGCATTTTATGTCTTATGAAAATTAAAGATTATTGAATTTTCTACTGGAATACATTAATACTTTTTCTATATATTTTACAGATAAATTTAAAAATATTTTTTTTTATTAGTCGCGAAGCCTAAGATAAACACAATAATTCCTTTGTTATACAGTTCATATTTCAAATGAATGTAACTGACAGTAAATGTCACTGTCAAAAAACTAATCACTTCAAATTAATAATAGTGACATTTTAAAAAGAAAATAGTAAATAAAGCAATAGTTTTCTGCAATGGAACAGTTTGCAGCGTTAGTAAATACGTAAGTATGTATTTAAATTAATAAAAATTCAATAGCGGGAGGTTTTGTGTTGACCACATCAGATTATTTTATTTAATTTGGTCAGTACTATATGCCTTTAAAAAATTTTACACTATCTTTAAAACATCCTATATATTATAGTGTCTTTATCTCTAAATCTATAGGAGATATAATAAAAAAATTGAGTGTATTATTAGATGGAGATTTTTATGTTCATCAATATTTGTAATAACAAGAATTTCCAAAAAATAGTATTTAGAAGAATTTTGCTGAGAAACTACTACTTTCGGTTGTCCAGTTGTTACAAAAACCTTTTCATCTCTTCCCATTAATGTCAGATTAAGGAATACGTAGTTAAACAGGTCTTAAATATTATAAGTTTTGAGGACACGTCCTTTCAACATTCAGACATACACACACACACACTTACACATACACATACACACACACACACACACACACACACACACACACACACACACACACACACACACACACAGAGAGAGAGAGAGAGAGAGAGAGAGAGAGAGAGAGAGAGAGAGAAACATCATTGTAAAAATGTTAAAATCGGACCTTAAAACTTACTTATTCACTAAAATCTAGATATGCGATTTTTATCATGAATCCAATATCTCTTTTAGCGAGAGGTAAATGTTTGTGGGCACCTATAAAGGGGCAATTTTTAATCAAGTACCAAAGACATATTGATTTGATTTCCAACTTGTAGAAATAGTTTACCAAATTAATATTATGCTCTATTTATTTATATTTATAAAAAGCCTTTGTATGTAAATATACCCCGTCAAAATGATTAATGTGTGAATGTTTCTTTCGCTGGTTATTACAATATAATTACAATATTGCATGTATTTCAATAAAGTAATAAAAACAAAATATAAAAAAATAATTTATTTCATAATTGAACAAATGCAAAAACGAATAAAGCCTCATTTCCATCGAATGTCCTAATGTGGAAGAGCTATAATTAATAACTAAGAGCAATGCGTAAAAATGTATTTTTCGTACTAGCGTTTTATAACAACTTTTTGATTGTTATTTTCGTTACTTAAAAATGACAGTTTAATGCGTAAAAATTACATTTTAATGCGTAGTACTTAAAAGTATTTCATTTATACCTAAATCATTCAAGCAGCCAATGCATATGTCATTAATAAAAATTGAAGGAAAGTAACTAGTTGTGTGACTTCATGTACTGATACGTTTGCAGAGGTTTTAGAAGCTTTATGAAAGGAGATGTACAGATTGAAATCTGTATTATCGACATGGTCATGAACTGTCACATCTACAAAATAAATACTCTATTGACGTCTTGTCAAATGTTAAATTCGTTCCCATGTTTCATTTTAAATGGGACAGGCAAATACATTGCTGTCAATCAAATGTCAAGTCGTAACCATAGATATGACAAACCCAATGATTAACGTTAAAAAATCTGTTGTGGCCAGCACAAGACACAAGACCTCTCGCCATTTCCATATTAGGCTATATAAGCATTGTATTGCACTTCCCTTTCGAACCGTCGTTTTATAACAAAAAAATACAGAACTTTACCCAAATACTGATTTTTATTGTATTTAACATGTCTTTTGCACACATATAATCCTAATTCTATCTATTTTTCATTGTATGAGGAAGTTTCTAAATGTCACTGATTCTTCCAATTCATTAACCAGATTGGCGGTATTTTTGATGGATATATGCATTTTACCTATAATTTCAAATATTTAATTAATAAAACAATAAGAAAGATTAAATATACTTCCCAGAAAAAGCTATCAGAATGTCACTAAAACTGTTGATTTTTGACACTGACATGTGTCATTTACAAACTATGTTATAAACATTTGAATTTGTCAACTGGTTTCCTTAGTGCCTTAACCTCTGCTGTTAAATTACTCTATATATTATGGTGTCTTTATCTCTAAATCTATACAAGATATAATAAAAATTTTAAGTGTATTAGATGGAGAATTTTATGCTCTTCAATATTTAATAACAAAAATTTCCAAAAAATTATATTTAGAAGAATTTTTCTCAGAAACTACTACTTCCGGTTGTTCAATTGTTACCAAAACCTTTTCAGCTCTTCCCAGGAATGTAAGATTGAAGAATCCATAGTTAAACAGTTCTTAAGTCTTATAGTTTTTGAGGAATCGTGTCTACAACATCCAGGCCTATACACACATCCTCACACACACATAGACATAAATAAATAAATAAATAAATATATCATCACGGCATATTACCCATTTCTGGGTGTGCCAAACTGCCCTATAGCAGATATCGGTAATGATGATGACATATTTGTACCGTGTGGGCGCTTACCAGGCGTCACCTCACGGGCACTCATTGCTGGCGTGGAGAGTGCACCACAGGGGTCACTTTTGTGCCATTAAAAATTCGAAATATTGTGTCAGTCAGGATCGAACCCGGTACCCCCAGGTTCGCGACCAGACACTCAGGCACGAGGCCACGGAACCCCATACACACAGACATCATTTTAAAAATGTTATAATAGGATTCTAGGGACCTTAAATCGTGCTTATTCACTAAAATCTGGATATGCGAATTTTAGCATGAATCCAATACCTCTCTTAGCGAGAGGTAAAAATGCGCACAGTAGGTACCGTGAATTGCAGTTAAGATGCAATATTTAATACTCTGTCATAAATGTATTACTATGAATACCAGTTACACATTATTGAATCGTTCCAGATAAAATGTAACAAAGATTGTCAATGTTAAATGAAATTTTCATCATAATTTACTGATTTATATATGTTTTTACACCTTGAAAATAGATACATATTTAAATATTAGGTTCTAATTAACAGATATCAGTGTCAACTGTAATTTACATAATATTTTCATTAAATAATTTGTACTACAAATACACATATACATACATACCGTGAGTATTTTTTAACGTGAAACATTGGGTTTGTCATATCCATGGTTACGATTTGATATTTGATTGACAGCAATGTATTTGCCCGTTCCATTTAAAATGAAACATAGGGAACGAATCTGACAGAAGTATTATATTTAAAAATTGTAAGAAATTTAGCGGAGTCAGAAAACCACTCGAGAGTACTAAACATATTTCGGGCACAAGGTGTACACAGTATTTTTTCTACATCTAAATTTAATTTTTAGAAAACAGGTATAATTATTTAAACAAAATTAACCTCTAATGACATCTTGTCAATATGACAGATAGCCGTTGAATTTTCCTATAAGTTATGATTTGACATTTGATTGACAGCAATGTATTTGTCTGTCTCATTTAAAATGACACATGGGGCATGAATTTGACAGAAGAATTATATTTAAATATTGTAAGAAATATAGCCAAGTCAGAAAACCACTCGGGCACAAGGTGCACACTATATTTTTTTCTACAACTAATTTTAATTTAGAATGCAGGTATAATTATTTAAACAAAATTGACCTCTACTGACGTCTTATCAAATGTCAAATTCGTTCCCTATGTTTCATTTTAAATAGAACGGGCAAATACATTGCTGTCAATCAAATGTCAAATCGTAACCATGGATATGACAAACCCAATGTTTCACGTTAAAAATACTCACGGTATAATCTATTGCAAGAAACTCTGCAATAACAGGTTGAAAAGATTGTTTATTTATTTAAAATAAATTTTATTCACAATCATTATAGTAATATACCGATTCCTAACCTTTTGGAGGTTGAGAAATACATCATTCCTAACTTTAATAACAATCTCTTGGGTTGGAAATGTTTATGTAGAGGTTGCCTAGCAACATTGCCATAGATCCCTATAATAGGTGTGTTCGGCAAATGAGTTCTGTTCACTCTGTACACTCCTAGCACCGTTCGGTAATTACATGGAGTGAGAAGCGTCTTAAAATGGAGCGTTCGGCAAATGCAGAATGGAGTCAAGTGGAGTGAAAAGTGTTAACTCCATAAGTCCAACCTCGATATGCAAGCATACATGGAGTTTTTTTTGTTTTATTTGACATCTGTCAGATCATTTTGTATTTTTATGTTGAAATATTTTATTATACACAATTATTTTATATTTATAAAATTGTTCTGTAATATAACAAGGCACAGTATGTCGGAATGGTAAGAATTCTGTACCTTTTCTAATATATACTTTCTTCAGAATCAATAAAGAATAATACCAAACTGAATAACTTCTGTGTGGTTCATTATTTATTTTTTTAGCAGTGCAGTATATAAGATTGTCAAAAAAAGGAGGTTATTATATTCGTGCACCAAAATTTTAACTCTACTCGTTCGGTTAATCACAAATAAAGGAGTGTACCTTGTTCACTCGATCTACTCCAACTCCAGCTCTACTCCTACTCCACTCCAACACCGCTCCGTAAATACTCCAACTCCGTATGATTTACCGAACGCACCTAATAAAGTAGGCTAAAACAAATTTTAAGAGAGTTGTCAAAAATATTAATAAAATTAAAGGTTATAACTCATTGATTTATTTTGAAAATTATTGACTTAAAATGAGGATGATTGTGAATAAAATAGTATACATAACCTCGATAGGAGTTTCATCAAGCCTCGAGCTTTATCTCACCTCGAGGCTTCGCCTCTCGGTCATATACGAGGTGTGGCAATTGAATAACAAGATTGATCTTAGAACATTGACAATGTATAAAATTACACAAAACAAATATTGTCACCGTCAATGTACTCTCCTCCCCGAACCCTACACCGCCCGATGCGAATATTCCATTGTTGGAAGCAATGCCTGCAGGCCTTTTTTGTTAGGTTGTTCATAAGCTCTGCCGCTTTTCTATAACTACATCTCTGCCCCGAATTTGGTGCCTTTTAACACGTTGTCTTCATGGAATCTATCACATTTCAGCCCTTTTTCTTCTCACCCGTGCATGAAACCTTCTTGTAATATGCTTGGTTAACGAAATGCCCCTCGGGCACTCAATCCATGTGAACAATCACCCGCATTTCGAAAAAACAATGTCAGTGCACGGCCGAGGCGCTAATCGTCTGCGACCTCTTTTCTTCCTTCTTTAAATCTTCTAAACCGCTCGAAAACTTGAGTACTAGATAGATGCTCATCACCATAAACATTCTTCAACAAATCGTACATTTTTGTTGCGGATTTCTCAAGTTTTACAGAGAATTTCATATTGACACTAACATAATTCCGGCGGAGTACGAGACAGTAGTTAACTTCAATCAAAGGCTAATGCCGAACGGTTTGCCTAATTATCTTGTAATTTTAACAATGGATGGAGGGAAGATGACAAATTAATATGACAGCCTGCAATGTTGTCAAATTTACCGGGAAGATGGAAAATAATAAATCTCGTTATTTAATTGCCACACCTCGTACATAAGCCCTCGGCTGTAATGAAACATTTCCCACCTCGGATGTAATATACTATTACTACTATCAGATTTCAATCGGTTGGACTTGGGACAAATGCAACAGTATTCCAAGCAGAAGTACACGCAATTTTAATCATCGTGTAATTACTATTGGAGAAAAATTACCACAATAGAAGAATCTCCATAGTAACAGACAGCCAAGCCGCACTTAAGGCACTAAACTCGTGTGAGGTAGGCTCAGGACTAATTCTGGACTGCATCCACAGATTGAATGCCTTAGGAGCGACGAATAAATTAAGATTGATATGGGTACCCGGACATTTAGAAATTGAAGGAAACCGGGCAGCCGACCATCTTGCAAAAGATAGGACTAATATATTTTTTGTAGGACCAGAACCTGCTTGCGGAATAACTGCGCAAACAGTTAAGCAAGAACTTAATACTTTGCTTTGGCAATGGCACAAACGGCATTGGACAGCCACATCAGGCCAAAGACATTCCAAGTTCTTCCTGAATGAACCATCCAAGAAAAGAACAGACAACTTACTTGTAATGAGCAAGCAAGATGTCAGACTAATAACAGGACTGGTAACAGGACACTGTCACATTTGCATAGGTTGGGCCTCAAACAAGAACCAACATGCAGAGGATGTGGAGAAGAGGATGAAACTCCTGAACACTTAATATGTCACTGCGAAGCATTTATGGCAAGCAGACATAGTCTTTTAGGAGCAAATTGCACACTGAGACACTAAAGGACATTAGTCTAAAGAAAATCTTGGAGTTTACAAAACATACAGGGCTCCTAGAGTAGGAGGAAACACGGAGGGTACAATAGACCAGAAAGGTCGCAGTACAGGGGCAAAAATGAACCACCTCCCGACAATAATAATAATAATAATATAACTATCAGATTCATAATAATTATAGTCAGAGACCATACTACATATATTTCATGTTGTCCTTTGCAGAAATGTCAAAAAGTATTTTTTAGTATTTATGTAAAACATTAAACTAATGTATCTATTAATATTAAATACGAGTAAATTTGTTATTTATATAAGCGGAAATAATCGATAAATGTAAATACTTTTATAAGAATATTGAAATAAGGCTGTTTATAGGTCTTCCTTTTCTCATAGCCTACATATGTATTTTATGATAAATAGAAATAATTAAATACATATATACATGATAATATAAGTGAGTTAATAGTTTCCTCTATCTCAACATCAGTAATAAGATTTCAAAACCCCAATATGTCATATACAGAGTGTTCATTTTAAATGGGCCACCATTGATACAGTGAAAATGAAATGGCAGAAGACCTACGTCATAGATCTGAAAAAAAAATCAAATATAACTTGTAAAAATTATTTATTTTTAAATACAGAAGAAAGAAAAATATTAGTATTAAGAAACGTATATATTAATGAAATTTACAAGTATTTTTAAGTTAATCTCTTTTTCTTTTACGCAATTTGAAATTATTTGAAATAATTGTAGTTCATTTTTATACCGGTACGTTGGCATGACAATGTTTACATTAAATTTTATATCGATCGAATATCTATCCTGTCACTATTGTCACTTGGTTGTCAGTTTACATTCATATAAAGCTTAAAAAAGCAATTTCAGAAACTAACCTCGTCATGAACTATTTCGAATGGGAATTGTGGGCCATTAATTCCGTTGAAAGCCGTTCAAAAGGTATTTTTTTTTTCAAATATTTCTCTTGTTATCAATGTTTAAACTATGTATTTTTAGAGAGGAGCAAATAAGCAAATTTTGACAAGCAGATATGGGCACCCGTTTCAGAATGACAGCTAGTAATCATGTACATAACTTACAAATGTCATAAATTTTAATTCAAAATATTAAGATTTTGTAAGTTCACGTGGTTTCTTTGTCACCAGGTGCGTGGACTTTACTTGGCGAGTTACATAAATCACATGAAATTTGGAATGAAAAATATTGACATTTGACATCTATGTATGTACATGATTACTATTACTGTTCTAAATAATTTTCATTCTTTGACCTCGGATTTTCGCCAAACATTTCCAGATTGTCTTCATCACTAGAAGAAAATTCCCCCGATTCATACGACTCTTCAAATGAAAATTCGTCAATTATATATATAACAGAAAATGACGCCAAATTACAAGGTTAATTTTTAACAAAACAGCTGACCAAAATCGTTTAACTGCGCAAACTCGAATCATTAGTAAGAAGATAAACCACCTGAAATTGGAAAATATCATGAAATTTGGAATGAAAAATGATGACATTTGTCATTTATATTACTAGCTGTCATTCTGTCACAAGTCCCCATATCTGCTTGTCAACACAGAACACTAACCTAAACTTGTCAAGAAAGACCAACAAATTAACATGACTGCTCGCGCCTTATAAATTAGTATCCTATGTAAACTTAGTAGTATATGACGTCATTACTTTAGGGATATTTTTTGATGACGTAAGTCTTCTGCCATTTCATTTCTACCATATCTCGAGAACGATAAGAGCTACAAGAAAAAAATAATATTTTTTTTGACCAGTGGTTCTCAAAGTATGGGACCCAACTTTTTCATTTTAAATGGGAACATATATTTTTTATTTTCTCCCTCTTTACAAAATTTAATTCTGAATGCAGTGATTTAATACTTTTATGCACGGACGTATCATAATTTGACAATTATACACGAATTTCTTTGACATAATAGTTATTTATGTATTAAGAGCGTAAGGATGCTTTTATGGCCTGCTGCGGGATTTTGAGCCCGAGGCGTAAGCCGAGGGATAAAAACACGTCAAAGGCCATAAAAGCAAGTTACGCTCGTGGTACATACAAAACTTTATGCACGGACGAAAATTTTCAAATTATGAGTGTTAGAAAAATTGTATCGAAAAGAATTTGTCCTCGTACATCCAGTATCTAGTGTTGCTATGAAAGCGGAGAACAACAGTTTATTGTTTGTTTATTAGTTATGTCATTTGAGTTTTATTTTGTGTATCTCCGTGCTTTCCATATAAATATCACAAAATTAATTTTCATTTTTCATTAAAGAATATAAAATTTTTCGATTTGTAATAAAAACTTTTCATGTTGCCTGTTTAAATTGTTTATATTGTAGATTATAATTTGGTTTGACGTTTCATTATAGCCCTGTAAAGCAAAATTAACTATTTATATACGAAACATTTTCGCGCAATGCCATTTTTACGTGAAGTTAACTATATTCGTACTTTGAATGATAGGTTGCTTTAAAATTTTACTATAATATTACGTAAGTAATCTTGCTTTATAAATCCATTCATGTTTTCAAGCATTGACCACGAAACTTATTTATATATTTTATTATTATTTAAATGTTGAAATACATCAATTATGTGACTAATTATTAGAGAACTGCGAACTCCACTGTTTTTGTAGCCATGAAGGAGCCTTGGGCGAGATATAAATTTTTAAATACTAATTGACGTACGAGCTGATGATATTTAAAAAATATATAGAAATAGAAAACTTGTATACACACAAAATGTAATTAAACTAACATGGACAAGGCGGTTGACATCTTGTCAATGTTACATTATTCGATTAATAGTCCAGTCATTATAGGTGTATTTATGCCCAGTTTTATAAACATCGAATAACTTGCTGAGTTATTACTTTGAAAGTAAATTTAATCGATGAGTAAATAAAAATGTCTGTTTTATAAAATAAGTTGCAGAGTAAAATAAGTACTTGCAGAGTAAATATTTTATTCTAGTGATTTACCGACAGAGACATCGTTTATTATTATTCAAACGTCAAAATAAAGTGTCATTAAGTGTCAGTTCTCATTAAAAATAGAAAGAAAGAATATTTATACTGAAATAGATAAAGTGAACATATTGGAGATAACAAAAAAAAAATCTGTTGTGGCCAGCACAAGACCTTCCGTCAATTCGATGTATTTTGTACAAATCCCATACCAAAAGGTCCTTGGAACATACTCTATATAATATCATGTAAAATCGAACACGAACACATACTATTTTTTACAAATTCCATACCAAAAGTTAATTTGAAAAGGTTCTATAAATCCAATAAAATTATAACATAAACGTACACTAAGTAACATGCACTTGACACTTCCTTCATTTATTCTCCAGCTTCCCCTATTTTATTAGAGGTAGCTGTTTCCTCTTTTCTTCCACTCATTCCTGTCCAACGCATCTTCTTCACACATTCCTTCCTTTCTCAAGTCTTCTGCGATACAGTCCTTCCATCTTCTCTTTGGCCTTTCTCTGCACGTCACTTGCGAGGAACACTATGACATACCAATTTTAGATCCTATACTTTCCATATTTGGTTTTGCACTTGCAACTGACATCTGTCAATTAATTTTTTTTTAAATTATCAGCTGTTTCCATGATAAATAGCAAAGCTGATTAATTTTTGAAAATTATTTTCTTTATAACGCTTTAAATCTATAGCTATTGAATATGAAGGAAAATGTATAATCAAACCGTATAGAGAAGAGTATTTTCTTTAATATGTATTATAACAAAATGTCAAAAAATAATATTTAACTGCGTTTTTTAAGAAAAACTGTTAAAAACTTCAAATTAGGGTACTTCCGGTGGATCAATTATAACCAAAATCTAATCAACTCTTCATATGGTTGTACAGAAGAGGGATACGAAAGAATTATAATTTTTAGAATTGTAGTATTGGAGTTATCGTCGGAGAAAAATTTGTCACACACGGACACACATACACACACACACACATACATACAAACAT
This sequence comes from Ophonus ardosiacus, assembly GCA_943142095.1. Taxonomy (NCBI): domain Eukaryota; kingdom Metazoa; phylum Arthropoda; class Insecta; order Coleoptera; family Carabidae; genus Ophonus; species Ophonus ardosiacus. The sequence goes on from OW964840.1 coordinate 14,531,224, forward strand.
CATCTTAAAAATTGTATATTCGCATTGTAGTGACCCTAAAACGTGCTTATTCATTAAAAACTCACTACCGAATTTTTTGACCAAAGACAATACCTTCCTTACCTAAAGGTGACGGAAGGTAAAAATATATATTAGTATTATTGAAAACAAGCAGACAGACGTAGCAAGCATCAAAAGCAAAAATAGTGCATGGGATGAGATTTGTAAAGAATTTAATGCAGTTTCACAAATAGGTCCCCGGAATAGTGTTCAAATGAAACTGTAATATGAACATTGTATTTATGTTAGCTTGGAGTAGTTGGGTTTTGTACAGGTGTTAATAAGTAATTTTTACAAGGGTATCCACTATCCCCTAACAAGTAGCAATTACCAATTTCTCTGTTTTCAAGCTTAGCTCTTATTAATGAATTGTTAAATATGTTGCTGTCGTGTGCGGAACCAGGCCATGTAGTAACAACATCCGCTATTTTTAAATTTGCTGAACATAGAAAACCATCCTTTTCGGTTTCTATCAATTTCTGCGTTCCCTATAAAATAATTAATTTTGACATGTGTCAAATTTATTCTACAGAATAAAATTTACTTCCTCGAAAATCAGTGGAGTAATTTATTCCATAGATTTACTTAGCTGGTATTTTTATTCTTGCTTTATAAAACGAAAATCTCTGGAATAAACTGTTTTACTTTGAGAATAAATTTTACTTTGCTAGTAATTTACTTCTCCATCTTTTATCTTTATCTTATGAGTGCCCGTGAGGTGACGCCTGGTAAGCGCCCACACGGTAAAATATATCGTCATCATTACCGATGTCTACATGTGTTGAAGATACCCAGAAATGGGTAATATGCCGTGATGATATATTTATTTATATCTTTTATAAAACTGGGCATTAGAATATTACAGGTTAGCAAATTAGAATTTAGTGCCGTTTTCACAATCAACTTTATCTTCACTTTAACACTAAATTAAAATTAAAATTGTGTTCGTTTTCATAATATAACTTTAGCACTTTAGCGAACACTGTAGCATTACTTTAAAGTAAAAATAAAGTAATAAAGAAATTTAAATTAAGGTCTTAAAGTGAGTATGATTCTGAAAACTATAGATCGCTTTCAGTTTACCATAAAAAATAATAAGTAATTTTAAAAATTTAGAGGACTACGTTATTCAAATTCATTAGTCAAATAAAAATTTGAAAGTTCTGTGTAGAGATGCATTCGGACCGGGCCGGGCCGAGCTTTGAGGTTTGGATCGACTCGGCCCGAAAATAAAAATTACCGGCCCGACTCGAAAATTGACTCGAAATCGGGCCGGGCCAAAGCTCGAATTTGGGTGCATCCGGCATTCCTAATGTTGATTTTTATGTTAAAGCAAAATGTTTAACTTTTTTCGTGTCAAACTTATAAAAAACCTCTTCATTCTTATAATTTTCAACATTAGTTAACATAAGTAGTTAAAAAAGTGACCCTTCTAGTGTAAGTTATTATAAACGTCCAGTTAAATTTAGTCCCATAGTAAATTTAATTAAATGAACAAATGCAACGCGAATTTTTGACAGCAATGATTTAAATGTCATAAGAACATAGAAATTGATTCGAATTTGTTCACTTTATTAAATTTACTTTGGAACTAAATTTAACTGGACGTTTATAATACCGGCCCTAAGTTCATTTATTTAAAGTTTCTATATTTGTAATAACAAATTATAGTAAAATTAAATACAAAATTAGATTAAATGACTACATTTAGTAAAGAACTAAACATAAATAGAGAAATTAACTAAATATATATACAGGTTGTCTCAATAAGCTTGCTCACTATTGGTAACTTTTTTATTTGAAGAGGTACGAGGTTGGTTAAATGAGCAAAATTGTGCCATTTTATATTAGAAAATTGGTCATGTAGACAAAATAAAATTTGTGTCAGCGGTTCTCAAAATTTGGGAAAATATATATATATATATATATATATATATATATATATATATATATATATATATATTTTAAATGGAACCATATATTTTTTATTATCTTATTGGAAAGATTATGTTTTTTCTCTTTCCAATAAGGTAATGTTGTTTATGTACAATTTTTTCAAATAAACGAGTTATTTACGGTTAAAAATTTAAATTTTGTAAACTATTTTATTAGTTTTTTAGTCAAGTAAGCCATGGAAATAATTGATTCTTTGTTTGTTTGACGTTTAATAATTTCTCCCGTAAAGTTCTCTGTTTTTAATAATGTTTAATAACTTTACAAATGAAGAAACGTTAGATATGATCGTGCTATATGGAAAGTTATATCTAGACACCAGTTACGTAGAACGGTCGGCTCTCTTTCCAAAAGAGTTTATATGTGCGAAAGAAATAATGGTTTTCAATTTGAATATTTTCTTTGTTTTTTTTTTTATAAAAGACAATTGTTTCCATAGTTTACTTGACCTAAACTAATAAAAGATAATTTTTATTTTAAAACGTAAATAACTCGTTTATTTGAAAAAATTGTACATAAACAACATTACCTTATTGGAAAGAGAAAAAAATACTCTTTCCAATAAGATAATAAAATATATATATATAGTTCCATTTAAAAAATATATATTCTGTCTCAAATTTTGGGAACCGCTGACACAGTTTTTATTTTGTCTACATGACCATTTTTCTAATATAAAATGGCACAATTTTGCTCATTTAACCAACCTCGTACCTCTTCAAATAAAAAAGTTACCAATAGTGAGCAAGCTTATTAAGACACCCTGTATATACATATATATATATGTATATATATATATATATATATATATATATATATATTTAAATTTTCTATTTACTTACCTAATTCATTAGATAAATTCCCGAATATTGTAGGACAAAAATAATTAAGCCAAAATATATAAAATTAAATAAAATAAGTAATTAAAATATCCATTTACATATTTAAATTAACGAAGTTTTACAAAATATTTATTATCTATTCCGGATTAGTTTTAACCAGGGTTGGCCTGATTTAGATCATTTGATTTAAATCAACTGATTTTTTTAAAAAAATCACTGATTTTTATCACAGATGACAAAAAATACAAATTGTAATAAAAATGAATTTATTTACTACAAAAGTATAAATAACAACAAAAATATGGACTGTATTTGAATTCTAACAAATTACATGTGTTGACCTATTTTATTTAGGTATTGTTTAAAAAGACGCACGTGCGTGGGTACGTTATATCTTAAATTTGTGCAAAAATTCAAATGCATCTTTTGGGGTTTATTACAGATTTCGTTTTCGTTTATGAAATAAAATATTTATATTACTTTTAAAACAATTTAAAAAGTACAGTAACACCACTAGATCTTTAAAAATAAAAAAATCAAAAAATCATGATTTATTTGACTTTTTCCAACCCTGGTTTTAACTGCTAAATTAATGCCCAGTTGCACCAACAAGATTTAAATTTTAATTTACGTTTCAACAAATAAACGCAGATCCCAATTTTGACAGCAATGTATTATAATTGATTTAACATTTCATTTCGATGCAATATTGTCAATTTAAACCATGTTTAATATTTGAAATACGTTGGTGCAATCGGCCATAAGATTTGTACATTATACTAAAAAATCTGTTGTGGCCAGCACAAGACCTCTCGCCATTTCCATATTAGGCTATATAAGTATTGAATTGCACTTCCCTTTCAAACTGTCGTTTTATAACAAAAAAATACAGAATTTTACCCAAATATTGTTTTTTATTGTATTTAACATATCTTCTGCACACATATAATTCTAATTATATCTATTTTTCATTGTATGAGAAAGTTTCTAAATGCCAAAGATTGTTCTAATTCATTAACCAGATTGGCGGTATATCTGATGGATTTATGTATTTTACCACAATTTTACCTATAATTTCAAATATTTAATTAATAAAACAATAAGAAAAGTTAAATATACTTCCCAGAAAAAGCTATCAGAATGTCACTAAAACTGTTGATATTTGACAATGACATGTGTCATGTTATAAACATTGGAATTTGTCAACTGGTTTCCTTAGTGCCTTGGCCTCTGCGATTAGTTTACTTTATAAATTATAGAGCCTTTATCTCTAAATCTATACAAGATATAATAAAATATTTAATTGTATTAGATGGAGAATTTTATGTTCTTCGATATTTAATAAAAGAAACTCCCAAAAAATTATATTTAGAAGATTTTTTCTAAGAAACTACTACTTCCGGTTGTTCAATTGTTACCAAAACCTTTTCAGCTCATCCCAGGAATGTCAGATTGAGGAAACTGCAGTTAAATATTTTTTAAGTGTTATAGTTTTTGAGGAATCGTGTCTACAACATCCAGACATACACACATACACACATCCACACACACACACACACACACACACTCACACACACACACACACACACACAGACATAATTTTAAAAATGTTATAATCGGATTGTAGGGACCTTAAATCGTGCTTATTCAATAAAATCTGGATATGCGAATTTTAGCATGAATCCAATACCTCTCTTAGCGAGAGGTAAAAAATCAAAAAATCATGATTTATTTGATTTTTTCCAACCCTGGTTTTAACTGCTAAATTAATGCCCAGTTGCACCAACAAGATTTAAATTTTAATTTACGTTTAAACAAATAAATGCAGATCGCAATTTTGACAGCAATGTACTATAATTGATTTAACAATTCATTTCGATGCAATATTGTCAATTTAAACCATGTTTAATATTTGAAATACGTTGGTGCACTCGGCCATAAGATTTGTACGTTATACTAAATAATACCTAATTATAATTAGACAAAATTTCAATTCTATTTTTTTGTGTGAAAAAGCTTTTATAATCTCAATTCTGATCTCCCTATCAATCGACTTACCACAATCATTCACTATCACAGCACTACACGCCCGGGACTTCCGATCTACGGTAGATCGATCGATCGATCGACGGTGTATCAATGAGCACAGCGAGAAAACTGCTCGCGCTTGTGGTACTTGCACAAGTCAAAAGTTTGTAAACGTTTGCAGGCGACTGAGTACTGAGCGACCAGCGGTCCCCTCCAGTGTAGATAGATTACTTTCTTTTGCAGTGATTGCTGGACGGTGGATTTCGATGAGATGTACGGGTAATTGAATATGACAAGTGTAGATTGCTCTGGATTTCAGAGTGAGTTTCCTAGGAATGCGCATCTTGGGTCAAGATGTATAAAATGAGTTTGATAACAGCATTTTTCAGATCTATTGTCTATTGGCCATATACCGAGAGTTTTTTTTATCGGTGAACATGGGCGTATGTCATTACCATAGTTACATTTAAAATGATTGACAGCAATGTATTATTGCGTTTTTTTTTAAAACTGGACATAGGACGTGACATTTAATATATCTGACAATGTCATCAAATTGTCATATTTCAAAATGTATTCAGTTGAAGAAAAAGTTCAAATTGTATGGTATAATTCTATACTCTGACATAAGCCTAAGGCAAGAAATAATTAATATAAATTATATTTTATCCCTATTTTTTAATTGATCAATATTTATTTTGTCACCATTGTAAATACAATTTTTTAAATGGCCCCAAAGAAAAAAAAATCGTTTGGTGCAAGATCTGGTGGCATTGCAGGCCACTCCACTTCTCCACCACGTCCTATCCAGCGTTGGGGAAATACCTGGTGCAGATATAAGCGAAAATTTTGACGACTCCAATACCTGCAATTTTGTGAATTTACGTAATATTTCCCCACTATTAATTTTGTTCATCATATCTTCGCAAAAGATATTTCTTCGTTCTATATCGTTGTGTAATAACTCTTGGTGATTTTGATATTTAAAACTCTTAAAATGTTCTTGTCTTAAAACCTTGTATACTAGTATTCTTAATTTCAGAAAAAAAATTGTTGACAGGGTGTTGTCACTTTCAATTAATTGCATAATTTCTTGTTTCTTTCTATTAACTACAGTACTTGGTCTGATTTTCTTCTTGTGCTGTTTATTGACGCATCCTTTAGTTCTGTAGTCATTGTAAATTTTTCTTATAGTTGTTGGACTGGGTCGCTTATTAAAAGTTAATGCACATAAGTCAGAAACTTGTTGTAGACTCGTTATAATTACTCCAATTTACAATTTGAACTTTTCTTTAACTGTATACATTTTGAAGTATGACAATTTGATGACATTGACAGATATACTAAATGTCACGTCCTATGTCCAGTTTAAAAAAAAACGCGACAATGCATTGCTGTCAATCATTTTAAATGTAACTATGGTAATGACATAAGCCCATGTTCACTGATAAAAAAAAACTCTCGGTATAAATAAACGATTTACTGATTATTTAGTAATAGACCTTATTGAGTGCAAATTAAAACCCGCCATAAAACTTAAAACAGCCTATTTCAGGACCGATGCAAGGATATACACTTGAAAAGACCCTGAAACTTTGGAGGTCCTTACAATATATTGTGATCAGAAAAAGTAAAAGTAAATATAATGATGTCAACAATGCAATGCCAAAAGTATTGTCATCCTGTTCAAAAATCTAAACCTCATCGGAGATCCATGGATCTCTTTAAAAATCATAATCTTGTCAGAAATCTAAAAAAAAAATCTGTTGTGGCCAGCACAAGACCTTCCGTCAATTCGATGTATTTGCACAACTCCCATACCAAAAGGACCGTGGAACAGTTTCTATTTAATATCATGTAAAATCGAACACAAACACACTATTTTTTTACAAATTTCATACCAAAAGTTCATTTGAAAAGGTTCTATAAATCCAATAAAATTATGACATAAACACATACCAAGTAAAATGCAAAAACACATTTTACTTTCTGCTTCAGGTTTCCCCTATTTTATTAGGGGTCTCTGTTTCCTCTTCTCTTCCACTCATTCCTGTCCACCGCATCTTTCTTAAGTCTTCTGCGATGCAGTCCTTCCATCTTCTTTTTAGCCTTTCACTGCATGTCACTTGAGAGGACCACTATGAAATACTAATTTTTCATCCCATACTTTCCATATTTGGTTTTGCACTTGCAACACACATCTGTCAATTAGAATTTTGAATGTATCAGCTGTTTCCATGATAAATAGCAAAGCTGACTAATTTTTGAAAATTAATTTCTTTATAATGCTTTAACTCTACATCTATTGAATATGAAGGAAAATGAATAATCAAACCATATAGAGAAGAGTATTTTCTTTAATAAATATAATAACAAAATGTCAAAAAATAATATTTAACTGCGTTTTTTTAAGAAAAACTGTTAAAAATTTCAATTAAGGGTACTTCCGGTGGATCAATTATAACCAAAATCTAATCAACTCTTCATATGGATGTACAGAAGAGGAATACGAAAGAATTATAATTTTTAGAATTATAGTATTGGAGTTATCATCGGAGAAAAATTTGTCACACACGGACACACATACACACACACACACACACACACACACACACACGGACACACATACATACAGACATAATCTTAAAAATAGTAAATTCGTATTGTAGGGACCCTAAAACGTGCTTATTCATTAAAAACTCACCACCGAATTTTATGATCAAAGACAATACCTTCCTTACCTAAAGGTGACGGAAGGTAAAAAGAAAGATTCTAAGATCTATGGATCTTTTCAGTAATCCAGCTTTATAAATCCAAGATCTCGTCAAAGATCTATGGATCTCTTCAAAGATCTATGGATCTGTTCATAAATCCAAGATCTATGGATCTCTTCAAGACCTCGTCAGGGATCCATGGATCTATTCAGAAATCCAAGATCTCGTCAGGATCGATGGATTTCTTCAAAAATCCAAGATCTTTTCAAAGATCATTGGATCTCTTCAGAAATTCAAGATCTCATCAATAATCTATGGATATCCTCAGACATCCAAGACCTCGCGTCAGGGATCCATGGATCTATTCAGAAATCCAAGATCTCGTTAGAGATCCATGGATTTCTTCCGAAATCCAAGATCTCGTGTCAAGGATTCATGGATATCTTCAAAAATCCCAGATCTCGTCAGAGATCCATGAATCTCTTCAGAAATCCAAGATCTCGTTAAGAATCCAAAGACCTTTCCAGAAATGCATTATTTCGTCAAAGATCCATGGATCTCTTTAGATATCCATGATCTCGTCAGGGATCCATGGATCTCTTCCGAAATCCAAGATCTCTTCGGAGATCCATGGATGTCGTCAGATATCCAAGATCTCGTCAGGGATCCATTGATCGCTTCATAAATCCGAGATCTGTTCAAAGATCTATGCAGGGAATACCGATCTATGGATCCCTACAGAAATCGAAGATGTTCTGAAAGATCCAAAATCTTGTCAGAGAGCATAGATCTTCTCAGGTCACTCAAAACAGAGTACTTTTCATATGGAATGCCTATTAATAAACGTAAGTACCTAAATAAACTTCACAAAGGTATCCTGACTTTAGAAGGAACGACATAATGAGATTTTTAATTTTAAATATCTCAAAAATTATGGATAATTTTGAGAAAAACAATTTACAGAGTTAAAGTATTTGTTTAATAAAAGCGTAAAAAGTATTTTTCAAATTTTTTGTTCCTCGAATAATTTAATAACAAGAAGAAGAAATTTCAATTCTCATGGCAGAGATAGGGAAAATTTGCTTTTTTACCCTTTTCGAGATATTTATTTACAACAACGGAACCAGTTGAACAAAAAATTTGAAACCTGGTATACTTATGTAAAAATGTCCGTAGAATCGAATGGCAATATTGCCAACTTTATATTTCCACCCATTTTTGAGTTATAGGTGATTATCGGGAGAGGTAGGCAAATTTGTATGTTTTATGCAATAATTTCTTACTGTAACATGTGTATTTAATTGTTTTATGATTGCTATGGGAGATATTATGTTACAAAATATAGATGTGGGCATAATTTGTAGAGTATAAATAAGTATACAAAATATATAATTTTTTTTGGGTGGTCCAAAAGTTTTGAAATTGTCTTCTATACTCTGTTTCTGAACCAGGAAGAGTAAATGTGCAGTGTTTTAGCGCTGTGACTTTTTTATAGATTATTTTAGAAAAAAAAAAACTTCATATAATAGTTATAGAAAAAAATCTGGTCCACAGGATCCACACACATATACTCACATACATAGCGTGTAACACGTACACCAACCACTGCCATTATTACCTTTATTATTATAGTTACAAAAAAATACTATAGAACAAAGTTGTAGGGGACCAAGGGGGACATTCTTTCAGAGAAGAAAATATTTTTTTAAACCAGTGGTTCTCAAGTTACAACACAAAGTTATATTTTTTCAAATGGGATTCTACATATTTTTTATGCCTATTCGATAGCATATTTTTTTCTGAATTCAACCATGTATTAGTTTTATATCCTTACATAATAAAAATATTGAAAAAAATGCGATTGAAATTTTAATAAATTTTTATTTTTAATATTATTGTACAGTAGGCTATGGATGAAAAACAATAACAAAAGAACAAAATATAGCTGCTGACAACGAAACAAAATTTGATGGACAGAGTTAGAGAAGCTTGCGCTGCTTTGACACCAGACACTGTAATAAAAGCTACTTCTTCTGTTTTAAATAGAATAGAATTATGCTTAGAAAATAATGGAAATCAAATAGAACATTATTTATAAGGAGTAATTAACAATTATTAATTTTCAATTTAAATTTATCACTCTTGTTTCTCATCCATGGCCTACTGTACAATAATATTAAAAATAAAAATTTATTTAAATTTCAATCGCATTTTTTTCAATCTTTTTATTATGTAAGGATATAAAACTAATACATGGTTAAATTCAGAAAAAAATATGCTATCGAATAGGCATAAAAAATATGTAGAATCCCATTTGAAAAAATATAACTTTGTGTTGTAACTTGAGAACCACTGATTTAAAAAAAATTTTTCTTCTCTGAAAGGATGTCCCCTTTGGTCCCCTACAACTTCGTTCTATAGTATCTTTTTGTAACTATAATAATAAAGGTAATAATGTCGATGGTCGGTGTACGTGTTACATCCTGTATACACACATACATACCCACAGATATCATTGTAAAAATGTTAAAATCGGATTCTGGGGACATCAAAACGTGGTTATTCACTCAAATCTCTATATGCGATTTTTAGCACGATCCCTACAGCGGGAGGTAAAAATAATTGTACGTAACTTATTATAGAAACCAAATTCGCGACCAGATACTCAGGCACACGGCCGCGAGACCACTGTCTCTTGATTTGAAAAATACTGTATATCAGTACGCAATTTATAAACTATAAGTGGAATTCTATCTAGATATCAACAAAGAATTTATCGATCAGAAATTTCCCATTGATTTAATACTACTCTAAAATAAATTAAAATTCTATTTAATTTTTATATAATATATATGAAATACCACTGATTTTCTTGGAAGATATAATGGGTGCATTTCATTCAAATGACAAGCGATCTATAGTTCTGCAATGTCTTAATTGTTATTATTCAATCGGTAATATTTTTTTCGTATTTTGTACAGTAATGTACTATTTTAATATACCGTTACTGCATAGCAACGGTTTTACCATTAAAATACATTTTTACACGAGAAATTGTTTATTTTCATTTTTACCTTCCGTCACCTTTGGGTAAGGAAGGTATTGTCTTTGGTCAAAAAATTCGATGAGGAGTTTTAAATGAATAAGCACGTTTTAATGTCCCTACAATACGATTTTACTGGTTTTACGATGATGTCTGTATGTGTGTGTGTGTGTGTGTGTGTGTGTGTGTGTGTCCGTGTGTGTGTGTGTCCGTGTGTATGTGACAAATTTTTCTCCGACGATAACTCCAAGACTACAATTCTAAAAATTATGATTCTTTCGTATTATTTTTCCTTACAACCCTATGAAGAGCTGATTAGATTTTGGTTATAATTGGTCAACCGGAAGTACCCTTATTTGAAGTTCTTAACAGTTTTTCTTGAAAAAACGCAGTTAAATATCATTTTCGATATTTTATGTGATTATCAATAGAAAGATTATCTTATTCTCTATTTGGTTCGATTATACATTTTCCTTCATATTCAATAGATATAGAGTTATAGAGAGATTAAGAGAGATTAACTTTCAAAAATCAGTCAGCTTTGCAAAAATTATGAAAACATCATGTATATTCAAAAAATTCTAATTGACAGATGTCAGTGTCAAGTGCAAAACCAAAGTGGAAAGTATATGATCTGAAAGTGATATAAGTGATAGAGTGACTGTGTGAAGAAGATGCGTTGGACAGGAATGAGTAGAAGAGAAGAGTAAGAAACAGCGACTTCTAATAAAATAGGGAAAAGTTGAAGAAGGAGGAAGTGTTAAGTGCAATATATAATGTACATACGTTCGTATTCGTATTATAATTGTATTGGATATTAGAATCTTTTCAAAGGAACTTTCAGTATGGATTTGTAAAAAATAGTGTGTTCTTGTTACAATTTTGCAGGATATATAGAATCTTTTTCAAGGAACTTTTGGTATGGGATATTTACAAAATACATCGAATTGACGGAAGGTTTTGTGCTGGCCACAACAGATTTTTTACTGTTTATCTTCTAAATCGTTTTCCATGTTTGGAGGTTGTAAGGTACAAAAAACAATAACTGTCAAGTTACTTTGTTTCTGAGAACCAGACTACATACTATGTTTCTTTAGATGTTTTTAATTCAATATATCATGCCACAAAAAAAAAATCAAATTTTAATCCTATACTAATATAATAAATGCGAAAGTAACTCTGTCTGTCTGTCTGTTACGTTTTCACGCCTAAACCGCTGAACCAATTTTAATGAATTTTGGTATAGAGATAGATTGGACTTTGGAGAAGGACATAGGCTACTTTTTATCGCGAAAATAAAACTTAAAGGGGTGAAATAGGGATGAAAGTTTGTACCGCTCTATTAGTACAGTTGCACAAGTGAATAATGAATTGAACGTCACTGACGCATGATGAGTAATTCTTTGGTTAATTGGACAATGAAATTTTTGTCATTGACGCAAGATAAAACTTTCGTGAAAAAAATTGAATTATCAAAATTTAATAATCAAAATGAATCGAAAGCATAAGAAAGGTTCTACAATAAATATTTCACAAAGTACAGTAAAAAGGATTCTAGCTGAAAACAAAAAGAAATTTAAATAATCCAGAATCAAAATTAAATTCTCCGAGAAAGAACAAAATTGAAAATTTTGATTTCCAGGTATTTCTCATATTCTTTCTCACATCTATTACTTTTACAGTTTATTACAGTGTAGTTTTATTTGATTAGAACAAATAAACTTTCAAATACAAAAGATTAAATTTGATTACAACAATGAAAAGTTTTACAATTAATAACAATGTAGTTTTATTTGATTACAACAATTTTCACCTACAGACAGTAAACTAAATCTGATTGCAATAATAAAAATAACTACCACACAAATTATTGTCATCATTGTTAACTATATTGATTATTGTAATAAAAAAAAATTAATTGTGATTTTTTCTTTATTTAATTGTTAATATTCGTCTTTTCATGACTCATTATGGTTATATTCGTCATGAAAAGGAAATTCATTGAGGAGATAAAAAAAATTGAATATAATACTACACTCTTCAATTTTACCATAATAGTATTTAGTAAATAACTTTATACAAAAATTTATAAAATATTTATTTTTACACATCTTGCCTATGATTCTTTTGATTGGCTTTCGTGCAATGCGCGATTCTGTTTTTGAATATTCGGGATTTAAATGATTCTGTGCATACATATACAGGTGTCTCAATAAGCTTGCTCACTATTGGTAACTTTTTTATTTGAAGAGGTACGAGGTTGGTTAAATTAGCAAAATTGTGCCATTTTATATTAGAAAATCGGTCATGTGGACAAAATTAAATTTGTGTCAGCGGTTCTCAAAATTTGGGACAATATATATATTTTTTAAATGGAACCATATATTTTTTATTATCTTATTGGAAAGAGAATTTTTTTCTCTTTCCAATAAGGTAATGTTATTTTTGTACAATTTTTTCAAATAAACGAGTTATTTACGGTTAAAAATTTAAATTTTGTAAACTATTTTATTAGTTTTTTAGTCAAGTAAGCCATGGAAACAATTGATTCTTTGTTTGTTTGACGTTTAATAATTTCTCCCGTAAAGTTCTCTGTGTTTAATAATGTTTAACAACTTTACAAATGAAGAAAAGTTAGATATGATCGTGCTATATGGAAAGTTATATCTAGACACCAGTTACGTAGAACGGTCGGCTCTCTTTCCAAAAGAGTTAAAATGTGCGAAAGAAATAATGGCTTTCAATTTGAATATTTTCTTTGTTTTGTTATTATTGTAAAATAAATTAATAAAATAATAATTTTATAAAAGACAATTGTTTCCATAGTTTACTTGACCTAAACTAATAAAAGATAATTTTTATCTTTAAACGTAAATAACTCGTTTATTTGAAAAGATTGTACATAAACAACATTACTTTATTGGAAAGAGAAAAAAATACTCTTTCTAAAAATATATAGTTCCATTTAAAAAATATATATTCTGTCCCAAATTTTGGGAATCGCTGACACAATTTTTATTTTGTCTACATGACCAATTTTCTAATATAAAATGGCACAATTTCTCTAATTTAACCAACCTCGTATCTCTTCAAATAAAAAAGTTACCAATAGTGAGCAAGCTTATTGAGACATCCTGTATTCTTGTTTTGAATATTCTTGTTTAGAATATTCGAGCATAGTAAAAATAGAGTAATAGTAGTAGATGTGTGACAGATGTAATAGCAAATAGCATTAAAGAGTCGAATAATTTAAATACTAATAACTTTTTTAAACTTTCATAATTCCTACCGTACAGTTCTAAAGTCTAGTTTTAAAATGAATCACATTATTACTATGATGGAAGACTCCATATTTTACCAGTATCGTTGAAAAGGTTGGCTGGTAATTTTCTAACCAACATTCATTATTTTACAATTTAAATATTTCAGAAGAAAATTTCCGTAAGTAGATATTTATAATCATAATGACCTAACATTTACTTAAGTTGAGAATACAAGGCATTATGAATTAGTGTTAACAAGACAGTGACAGTGACACGTATAGCTGACGAACGAATTAAAAAATAAAGTATGTACAACATTTTTTTATACTATACTTTTTACCTCTCGCTAAGAGAGGTATTGGATTCATGCTAAAATTCGCATATCCAGATTTTATTGAATAAGCACGATTTAAGGTTCCTAGAATCCTATTATAACATTTTTAAAATGATGTCTGTGTGTGTATGTGGATGTGTGTATGTGTGTGTGTATATGTGTGTGTGTGTGTGTGTGTGTGTGTGTGTGTATGTATGTCTGGATGTTGTAGACACGATTCCTCAAAAACTATAAGATTTAAAAAATATTTAACTGCAGTTTCCTCAATCTGATATTCCTGGGAAGAGCTGAAAAGGTTTTGGTAACAATTGAACAACCGGAAGTAGTAGTTTCTTAGAAAAATTCTTCTAAATATAATTTTTTGGGAGTTTTTTTTATTAAATATTGAAGAACATAAAATTCTCCATCTAATACACTTAAAATTTTTATTATATCTTGTATAGATTTAGAGATAAAGACACTATAATTTATAGAGTAAACTAATCGCAGAGGCCAAGGCACTAAGGAAACCAGTTGTCAATTCCAATGTTTATAACATGACACATGTCATTGTCAAATATCAACAGTTTTAATGACTTTCTGATTGCTTTTTCCGGGAAGTATATTTAATTTTTCTTATTGTTTTATTAATTAAATATTTGAAATTATAGGCAAAATTGTGGTAAAATGCATATATCCATCAGAAATACCGCCAAACTGGTTAATGAATTGGAACAATCTCTGACATGAAAATGATATAAAATAGATATAATTAGAATAATATGTGTGCAGAAGACATGTTAAATACAATAAAAAACAATATTTGGGTAAAGTTCTGTAATATTTTGTTATAAAACGACGGTTCGAAAGCGAAGTGCAATACAATACTTATATAGCCTAGTATGAAAATGGCGAGAGGTCTTGTGATGGCCACAACAGATTTTTTATCTTTCGCTAAGAGGTATTGGAATCATGCTAAAAAACGCATATCCAGATTTTAGTGAATAAGCACGTTTTAAGGGCCCTATAATTCGATTATAACATTTTTACGAGGATGTCCGTGTGTGTGTGTGTGTGGATGTTGGAACCACGGTTTCACAAATACTATAAGACGTAAAAAATATTTAACTGCAGCTTCCTCAATCTGACATTCCTGGGAAGAGCTGATTAGATTTTGGTAACAATTGGACAACCGGAAGTAATAGTTTCTTTAAAAAAATGTTCTATATTTTATTTTTTGAAAATTTCTGTTATTACTAATATCAAAGAATATAAAAATCTCTATCCGATGCATTTAAAAATTTTATTATATCTTCTATGGAATTAGAGATAAAGACATAAATATATAAAATAATAAGTTGTTAATGTGTCTCACAGTCCATGGAAAACAAGTTGAAAAATTAAAATGTTTGTAATTGACAGATAAATGTGAGTGTCAAAAAGCCAGAGACATTTTCTGGGAAGTACACTTAATAAGTACATTTTATTATTAATTAAATATTTAAAATATAATATCAGTGCAAAAAGACAAGTGAATTTGAAAAATCCAGAACATTTAGAAGTGTGTGACTTATTTATAGAATGAATTTAAAAATATAAAACGGGCATCCAGATCTACTTGTCAAGAGAGAGCAATAAAGTCACATGACTGCTCGCGCTTTATAAATTAGTATACCATGTAAACATAGTAGTATATGACGTCATTACTTTAGTAATATTATTTGATGACGTAAGTCTTCTGCCTCACGGTATAAACATAATTAAACGAAAGCGATAGTTTGTCATATGTTAAACTGTATGTACTATGACGTCACAGTCTTTAATTAGTCAATAATTCGTGATATTTTTCAAAATTCAGTTTATTTACGAATAACACTTTTTTACCTCCCGCTACCCTTGGTAAGAGAGGTATAGGGATCGTGCTAAAAATCACATACGAGATTTTAGTAAATGACCACGTTTTAAAGTCCCTAGAATCCAATTTTAACATTTTCACGATGATGTCTGTATGTGTATATGTGTGTGTGTGTGCGTGTGTGTATGTGTATATGTATGTGTGTGTATGTGTATGAATTTTGTCTTCGCTCTAACTCAAATACTATCATTCAGAAAATTCTAAAACCTTGTATTTCTATCCTATTCTAATATGAATAGAAGCCATTAGATTTTGGTGTAAATCGTATAACCGGAAATGTCACTTTACCTGAAGCTCATAATGATTTTTCTTCAAAAAATATCATTAAATGCCATTTTTTCGCATTTTGTCTTATGAAAATTAAAGATTATTGAATTTTCTACAGGAATACATTAATACTTTTTCTATATATTTTGCAGATAAAATTAAAAATAATTTTTTTTATTAGTCCCGAAGCCTAAGATAAACACAATTCCTTTGTTACACAGTTCATATTTCAAATGAATGTAACTGACAGTATATGTCACTGTCAAAAAACTAATCACTTCAAATTAATAATAGTGACATTTTGAAAAGAAAATAGTAAATAAATCAATAGTTTTATGCAGTGGTACAGTTTGCAGCGTTAGTAAATACGTAAGTATGTATTTAAATTAATAAAAATGGATGGGAATTATTGTGGTCCGGATGCGGTTATTCGCTACCGAAAATCGGTCACTTTAATATGTTCTTATGTATGAATGCTATGATGATTGTGGACAAGGCGAAAGAAGAATGTTGTTAAAGAGTGAAGTGAGTCAGCTGAGCTCTTACTCTTATCCTTTTTCTTATTGTTACTATTGTTTCCGGGTTTTTGCTAACCGACTAAGTGGGAAACTCGTGATTTTATGTATGTATGTAAAAATTAAATAGCGGGAGGTTTTGTGTTGGCCACATCAGATTTTTTTATTTAATACTTAAGTGGCATATAAATATTTTTGCAACAGCTCTATTGCATATGTAAATAAAAATTCTTTTCGATGTAAAGATCTATAAAATCATTATTAATAGCAATCGAAAATGTATTTTATTTTCCCTATTTTATGACTAAATCGAATCGCAATTTATTACTTTTATGGTATTATGTAACAAAAAGTAACTGTATATTAACTTTAATCGGGAAATCAATGCAATATAAATGTAATAATATTATTTATGTGACACCTCTATCAGAATAAACATTAGTCAAGAAATTTGTCATTACTTTATTTTATGACGTGAGTATTTTGCCTAATTATTTCTACAGTACTATACAGTGTGTCCCATTTAGAAGTGCCACCATTGGGATCTCGAGAACTATAAGAGATACGATGTCGGTTAAATGGAACTTTTTGTGCGCCTTTGGGAGGCCATCTCAGATGTGCTTTTGTTTTTCCAAAAATTCTTACAGGACACTAGATAATGACGAAAAACTGAATATTGTTGATTTTTTCTTTTTCAAATAACTTCTCAACTATTGGGAATTGAGAAAAACGTTTCAAATATAAAAGATAGATATTTTTATTAACTAACCAGTGGCGTACGAAACAAATTTTTATATGCGTAAAATTTCGAGATATAATACAAACTTATATTTTTTTAAATGGAACCCATATCTGATTTTAGTCTCAAAAAAATAACTATTTTTTCTCTTTTCAATGTTATAAGGGTTATTATGCTATTTATCACTTCTCTGCCAGTTTTTGGGACGGTTTTTCCTCTGGCAAAAGAGATTTTTTCCTGAGAAGATGCATGTTCGCCGTCCATGTTATTGCCGGGCATGCATATATTGTCTAGAAAATTATATACATAAAAAAGGTAACATTTATGAACATTTCTTGTTTTCTTGGTTACTTGTTTTTGTTATTTCACATATTTATGTCAATGTATCCCTTGAAGAAGGCACCAGTTTATAGTGCCGAAACGTTGGGTTTAAATAATAAATACAGAACTTAAACTAAAAAATCTGTTGTGGCCAGCACAAAACCTTCCGTCAATTCGATGTATTTTGTATATATCCCATACCTAAAGTTCCTTGAAAAAGATTCTGTATATCCTATAAAATTGTAACACGAACACACTATTTTTTACAAATTCTATACCGAAAGTTCCTTTCCCTATTTTATTAGGGGTCGCTGTTTCTTACTCTTCTCTTTAACTCATTCCTGTCCAATAGTGTTGCCAGAAGTCGAGACGAGACGAGACTTGGGGTCGGTCTCGTCTTGGTCTTGACTTGGTCTCGACTAGAGTGGTCTCGTCTTGGTCTTGTCGAGACGAGACTTGATGTCAGTCTCGTCTCGTCTCGAGTCTCGACAAGACTCTCGACTTTACCTCCATTAATAATTTTTTTAATAATCGTATCTAATAGTACATAAAATTCTAAGAACAGCAGTACAATCGCGATTAAAAAATTCCAAATAATATTTGAGATATTTATTATTAAGTTTTCCATAAATATCATCAACTTGATACTTGACCACTTCAAACAATTAATATGAAAATATACGTATATATCGAGTGTTGTTTATCATTACTAAACATAAAATATATAATTTCAGTTCCTTAACTACAGAATGCATTTCTATTATTAGCAATAGTTAAATAGATATGTATATGTTTAAATGAAGCAGTAAGTAAATGGATAAAAATTCCCAAAAAAGTAACTTCTTTCGCTATTTTTTTTTTATTTTGTACTAAATATATATTAAATAAGTAGATAACTAAAACTTAGACTTTTGCGTATCCCCTGGTACGTGTACTACAGGTTGAGAACCGCTGTTTTATTTCAAAAGTTTGACCTTGAGTTATGTTTTGGGGTAACGTTATGATGATCATACTGACTATAAAACTTAAGGGATGGGGAACAAAGCAATAGTTTTTCCAAAAATATCACTTCCTTACAAACTTTTCTAATCTTTACATTATGCTTATTTTTATTAATTATATTCTGGCAACAATTTTATCAACGAAGCTGAAAATAAGAAAATACGAATGAACAAAAAATTATGAATTATAATCCCAGTACAAGGATATTCCTAATTCCAGTATTTTATAATACCCAGTTGAACTGAACCTTAGATTAAAATACGCCGAAAAGAAAACAAATGCCTTTATGACCAATGACACCGAGCGAGGAAAGTGTACTTGTACTTTGCACGTGTTTTTACGAGAAATGTTTAATACCAATTTCTTAGAATGTTTGATACCAAATTTCCCAAATTGTTATACCTGTAACTACATATTTTAACAATGTCCCTTACATTTCACTTTATTGAGATAAAGTTTTACTTTCATTATACATCACATAATAGATACATAAACTTTTATCTTTTGAAATACATATTTTCCAAATTTTTGTTTATATACGATACCATAATTTTTTTATTGGCATTTAATGACAACACTAGAAAAAATTTTTACATAAATTATGGATACAAAGTTTGAGAAGAATTAAATCTTCGTTTTTTATACTTTTACTATTTCTTTACAAAATAATTATATAACTGATTTGTTAGTATTAATAGTTTACATTATTTGCATTTAATATATTCCTATTTCTATATGCACTATGTATTCATATGTTTGAATGAAGTGAAATATTTAGGCGAATAAGAAGTACGTCCGTTGAACAAGTACAATATGGTTGTTTTAAACAGGGACACAGACCGGGAATTTCCCAAGCATCGTAAAATCTTTGTCTGCATTTCCGTAAAATTCTAAGAATCACAATAGATTCTTTAAAAATGAAAAATACTGTATATTTGAAGGGACGTTACTTTGTTATAATAAATTAATTTAATAAATAAAACTGAAGTACATTGCTAACGTGGAGAATGCACCACAAATGTAACTTTTGAGCTATTTGAAAATTGGAAATATTTTCCAAGATATAGTCAGTTGTACCAATATTTTAATTGAGAATTAATCAAAAAATAAATTAAAATCAACATATTTATACATATAAAACATGTATATTATAAAATAAAGGTTGATTTTAATTTAATTAAAATATTGGTGCATTAAAATAACATAAGAATTCTAAATTTATATTTCTTTCATTTCATCCCATCTACATTGTAAATTCATTTAAAAGTTACATTTGGATTATTTAGATGAATAAGGAATACATCATATTTACATAAATTAATGTTTTTGGAACACAACTATGAAAATAGAAAATTACAAAATTTGAAAAATTAATATCTCTCTTATTTATATGAATTTTCGATCAGTATTTACAGCAATATTCTCAATTTTTGAAGCACTTTTAGAATATATGTTTTAAAAAAATACCTTTGATCTGAAGTCGAGAGTCTTGTCGAGACTTCAAGACTTTCTCGACAAGACTTGATGCTGGTCTCGTCTCGACAAGACCAAGACGAGACGAGACCAAGACCAAGACTGGTCTTGGTCTTGTGGCAACACTACTGTCCAACACATCTTCTTCACGCAATTCTTCCTCTCTCAAATCTTCTGCTACACAGTCCTTCCATCTTCTCTTTGGCCTTGTGAGGGACACTCTATCACATTCACATATAACTTTGGTTTTGCATTTGACACTGACATCTGTCAATTAAATTTTTTTGAATATCTCTGCTGTTTCCATAATTTTAGCAAAGTTGACTAATTTTTGAAAGTTAATATCTCTTAATGTCTTTAAAACTCTATAATTATTGAATATGAAGGAAAATGTATAATCAAACCGTATAGAGAACAAGATATTCTTTCATATTGATAATCACAAAATGTCGAAAAATGATATTTAACTGCGTTTTTTCAAGAAAAACTGTTAAAATCTTCAAATTGGGGTACTTCCGGTGGATCAATTATAACCAAAATTTAATCAGCTCTTCATATGGATATAAAGCAGAGGAATACGAAAGAATTATAATTTTTAGAATTGTAGTATTGGAGTTATCGTCGGAGAAAAATTTGTCACACACGGACACACACGGACACACACACACACACACACACACACACACACACATACATACAGACATCATCTTAAAAATAGCAAATTCGTATTCTAGGGACCCTAAAACGTGCGTAATCATTAAAAACTCACCAACGAATTTTTTGACCAAAGACAATACCTTCCTTACCTAAAGGTGACGGAAGGTAAAAAAGGTAGTATTATTCCTATTAATAATAAGAGTTCTGAAAGATATTTTTATAAATTTGATATGTTTGCAGCAGCACTAAAAATCAAACAGCTGTGAATAAGCACATGTTAACAAAGTGTCAAATATTAGTTTACAACTACACATTAACGAAATCTATAATGTAAAGCAATAGATATATGCAAAGGAAATGAATATTCTTTGCAGGATTAGTAAATATGTCGGTATGTATTTAAATTAATAAAAATTAAAAAGCGGGAGGTATTGTGTTGACCACATCTCATTTTTACCTTCCGTCACCTTTAGGTAAGGAAGGTATTGTCTTTGGTCAAAAAATTCGGTGGTGAGTTTTTAATGAATAAGCACGTTTTAGGGTCCCTACAATACGAATTTACTATTTTTAAGATGATGTCTGTATGTGTGTGTGTGTGTGTGTGTGTCCGTGTGTGACAAATTTTTCTCCGACGAGAACTCCAATACTACAATTCTAAAAATTATAATTCTTTCGTATTCCTCTTCTGTACATTCATATGAAGAGCTGATTAGATTTTGGTTATAATTGATCCATCGGAAGTACAGTTTTTCTTAAAAAAACGCAGTTAAATATTGTTTTTTGACATTTTGTTATTATACATATTAAAGAAAATATTCTTCTCTATACAGTTTGATTACACATTTTCCTTCATATTCAATAGATGTAGATTTAAAGCATTATAAAGAAATTAATTTTCAAAAATTAGTCAGCTTTGCTATTTATCATGGAAACAGCTGATGCTGATACATTGAAAAAATTCTAATTGACAGATGTCAGTTGCAAGTGCAAAACCAAATATGGAAAGTGTAGGATCACAAAATTGGTATGTCATAGTGCTCCTCGCAAGTGACACGCAGAGAAAGGCCAAAGAGAAAATGGAAGGACTGTATCGCAGAAGACTGAAAGGAATGCCTGTGTCAAGAAGATGTGTTGGACAGGAATGAGTGGAAGAAAAGAGGAAACAGCTACCTCTAATAAAATAGAGGAAGCTGAAGAATAAGAAGTGTCAAGTGCATTTTACTTAGTGTTTATGTTATAATTTTATTGGATTTATAGAATAGAAATAGTATGTGTTCGTGTTTGATTTTACATGATATTATATAGAATCTGTTCCAAGGACCTTTTGGTATGGGATTTGTACAAAATACATCGAATTGACGGAAGGTTTTGTGCTGGCCACAACACTCTATTATTATCTTGTCATTACACTGAACAAAGCGGATTTTGCCGTTGAGATTTTGAAATTAAATAAACAACTAATTTTCTAAAAGTGACTTCTACGTTATTTTCCTGCTATTAACTATCTAGTCGAGCAAGGTTTGCTTAATTATAAGGTATAAAGGTTTTGTTTTCAAAAGTAGAATTTGATAAACAAAAACAAAATATGAAAATTAATTGTTATTTATCCACCTTTGACCACGGTGTATGAATATAGAAGATGAGACAACTCCAATTTTTACCTCTTGCTAAGAGAGTTATTGGAATCATGCTAAAAATCGCATATCCAGATTATAGTGGATAAGCACCTTTAAGGTCCTTATAATCCGATTATAACATTTTTACGATGACACAGAAACTGTTACAGCCCGTTTCACAAGAAAGTTTAAGCTAATCCTCATTTTTGGATTAGCGAATTCTACTCTAATTTTGACAGTTTATATCTTAAAATATAGTCTAATCTATTCCTAGTACCTACCTTTATTGATAATATCATGAAAATTAAATTTTAAATACCGGAATAGAATAGAATTCACTAATCCAAAAATGATTATTAGCTTAAACTTTTTTGTGAATCGGGCTGTTAATGATTTGTAAACTTGTTATCAGAGCCGGATTACCCATTAGGCAGAGTAGGCAATTGCCTATGGGCCCCTCACATTTTAGGGGCACCGCTACATTGAATTAAAATAATATTGATTTGATTTTTTTTTTATTACAAACAAAGAAATCCTTATATTAAGAAATTTAGATTACAATAAAGAAATGCATATTTACAATAATAGAAACTTGATTACAATAATAAAAAATCTGATGTGGCCAACACAAAACCTCCCGCTATTTATTTTTTATTAATTTAAATACATACTTACGGATTTACTAACGCTGCATACTGTTCCATTGCATAAAACTATTGCTTTATTTACTATTTTCTTTTTAAAATGTCACTATTATTAATTTGAAGTGATTAGTTTTTTGACATTGACATTTAATGTCAGTTACCTTCATTTGAAATATGAACTGTGTAACAAAAGAATTATGTTTTTCTTAGGCTTCGGGACTTGTACAAAAAATTATTTTTAAATTTATCTGTAAAATATATAGAAAAAGTATTAATATATTCCTGTAGAATATTCAATAATCTTTAATTTTCATAACGACAAAATGCGAAAAAATGGCATTTAATGGTATTTTTTGAAGAAAAACCATTATGAGCTTCAGGTAAAGTGCCATTTCCGGTTATCCGATTTACACCAAAATCTAATGGCTTCTTTTCTTATTAGAATAGGATAGAAATACAAGATTTCAGAATTTTCTGAATGATAGTATTTGAGTTAGAGTGAAGACAAAATTCCTACACATACACACACACACACACATACATACATACATACATACATACATACACACACACACATACACACATACAGACATCATCGTGAAAATGTTAAATTTGGATTCTAGGGACCTTAAAACGTGGTCATTTACTAAAATCTCGATAAGTGATTTTTAGCACGATCCCTATACCTCCCTTACCAAGGGTAGCGGGAGGTAAAAATCTGTTGTGGCCAGCACAAGACCTTCCGTCAATTCCATGTATTTTGTACAAATCCCATACCAAAAGGTCCTTGGAACAGATTCTATATAATATCATGTAAAAACACATACTATTACTTACAAATTCCATACCAAATTTTCATTTGAAAAGGTTCTATAAATCCAATAAAATTATAACATAAACTACACTAAGTAATGTCCTTCCATCTTCTCTTTGGCCTTTCTCTGCGTGTCACTTGCGAGCAACAATATGACATACCAATTTTAGATCCTATACTTTTTTCCATATTTGGTTTTGCACTTGCAACTGACATCTGTCAATTAAATTTTCTTGAATAATTATGTCAGCTGTTTCCATGATAAATGGCAAAGCTGACTAATTTCTGAAAATTAATTTCTTTATAATGCTTTAAATTTACATCTATTGAATATGAAGGAAAATGTATAATCAAACTGTATAGAGAAGAGTATTTTCTTTAATATATATAATAACAAAATGTCAAAAAATAATATTTAACTGCGTTTTTTTAAGAAAAACTGTTAAAAACTTCAAATAAGGGTACTTCCGGTGGATTAATTATAACCAAAATCTAATCAACTCTTCATATGGATGTAGAGAAGAGGAATACGAAAGAATTATAATTTTTAGAATTGTAGTATTGGAGTTATCGTCGGAGAAAAATTTGTCACACACGGACACACACACACACGGACACACACACACACACACACACACACACACGGACACACACACGGACACACACACACACACACATACAGACATCATCTTAAAAATGGTATATTCGTCTTGTAGGGACCCTAAAACGTGCTTATTCATTAAAAACTCACCACCGAATTTTTTGACCAAAGACAATACCTTCCTTACCTAAAGGTGACGGAAGGTAAAAATCTGTTGTGGCCAGCACATGACCTCCCGCCAATTCCATGTTTAAAATAGCAATGAGCTTTAAGTAAAGTTTCACTTCCATTAATCGTTTGTAAACAAAATCTACTTTATTGTTCCAATAAATAGAAAAGTTTGTAATACGAAATTTTGGATTATATTTTTTATGTTTTTCCTGAAAAATCTGTGAGCAAATACCAAGCAACAAGTTTTGGATCATTAATATATTTTAAGAAAAAATCGTCACACACACATTATTGTCAAAATCAGAACCAACTTCCTTATGCTCTAAAACGCAAACAAATTATTTAAGAGTATTAAATACCAACTTTGCGAAGTTTCGGATCTTAATATATTTTAAGAAAAAATCATCACCAAATACCTAACTTCCTTATGCTCTAAAACGCAATCTGTGTAAATTCTTCGCCGTACATTATCCATTTCGTAAATGTGTATTTGCAAACTATTATTTGACACTTTGAAATTACGTTCTTATTTGAGAGCTGTTTGATATATAATGCTGCAAACATCAAACTAAAATCGAATTATCCTGTATATCTAATATTTATGTATGTTGGAAAATATATTATTTTTACAAACCTTAATTTCATTACAATCATATTTAAACTACTAAATTCTTCTTAACACGGTTTCATTACTAATTTTAATGTTATTTCTTCGTGACAGTGACATTTGTTTAAATATATCACATTTGTTATTAAAGTATTGTTTTTGTTTGACGCAGAGGCAAAGTGATGTACAAAAATAAATTATTTTATAATTCAATATTTAAAGTTATTTACTAAATGCTTATCGTAGAATTGAAGATTATGCCATTATATTTAATTTGTATTGGTAAAAGTTGCTAAAAAATTATATTCAGTGAATTTTTTACAAGAAAAACTGTTAAAAGCTTGTATAAATGATACTTCCGGTTATCCGATAAAAACTAATGAGCTCTTCTCACATTAGTATAGAATGGGTATACAAAATTTCAAATTTTTCTGATTGATAGTATTTGAGTAATCGTGTCCACATGATCCACACACACACACACACACACATACATATCTACAGACATCATTGTAAAAATGTTGAAATCGAATTCTGGGGACATCAAAACGTGCTCATTCACTAAAATCTCTATATGTGATTTTTAGCACGATCCCTATACCTCCCTTACCTAGGGTAGCGGGAGGTAAAATTATCAATCAGCACAAACATCACTTATTTCTTTGGACATTCAATTTACCACTTCAAAATGATTAGTTAGACGTAGTCGTATCGAGTTAATTAGTAAGTGAATTTAGAATATCCAGTGAAAGAAAGTTTGCAATTTTTTATAGAAGTTAGAAATTAAGGTTCATTAAAATTTGATAGATGAGTACGTGAAGTTAAATTTTGACATACTAGTCTGCAAAGTTTTACTTTTAAATTTATTTAATAAAATTGTTGGATGGTAAATTCCTAAATTTAGGGAGGCCCCAAAATTTCGATTGCCTCAGGGCCTCCAAATGATTGAATCCGGCACTGCTTGTTATAAATCACCCTAAATAATAAGAAATAGATATTTACTTACCTTTATTCTTTATTCTAATTACACTCACGTCACAACACTTGCTAAAAAACAAACGATCAATAATCGATCAATGATCAATAGCTACTTAAGTACTTCACACGTGTAATAAACAGACACGAAGTAGTTGTAAATGTCGTTTCGCGTAAAGTTTGTATGCTATCTCCCACCAAAAATCCATCGCAAAGATGACTTTCTTCTCTCTTTGTTTATTTTAGGAGTATGAGAAATGAATTATGAATTAACCTTGTGGTACATAGATTGCAAAATTATAAAATTATTATGTCAGGTGTGTTCATTATTCATTTCATCCAAATCGAATAAAGCGTTCGGTTATTATAAGCAATTTTTTTTTCGAAGAACTTTGAACCAATATACTGGCTAAATGGTACACTTTCCAGTAAAGATAAGTTTAGTTAAATATAATGTGTAATTAAAAGGTATTACTTTTTACCTCCCGCTACCCTAAGTAAGGGAGGTATAGGGATCGTGCTAAAAATCGGATATAGAGATTTTAGTGAATAAGCACGTTTTGATGTCCCCAGAATCCGATTTTAACATTTTTACAATAATGTCTGTAGGTATGTATGTGTGTGTGTCTGTGTGTGTGTTTGTGTGTGTGTGTCTGTGTGTGTGGATCATGTGGACATGATTACTCAAATACTATCAATCAGAAAAATTTGAAATTTTGTATATCCATTCTATGCTAATGTGGGAAGAGCTCATTAGTTTTTAGTGCATATCGGATAACCGGAAGTATCATTTATACAAGCTTTTAGGAGTTTTTCTTTTAAAAAATGCATTAAATATAATATTTTAGCAACTTTTACCAATACAAATTGAATATAATGGCACAATCTTCAATTCTACGATAATAGCATTAGTAAATAACTTGAAATAACTTTAAATATTATATTATAAAATAATTTATTTTTCTACATCACTTTGCCTTTGCGTCAAACAAAAACAATACTTTAATATCAATTTTGACATATTTAAACAAATGTCACTGTCACGAAGCATTTACCTACATTAAAATTAATAATGAAACTGTGTTAAGAAGAATTTAGTAGTTTAAATATGATTCTAATGAAATTAAGGTTAGTAAAATTAATATATTTTTCATCATACATAAATATGAGATATACAGGATATTTCGATTTAAATTTGATGTTCGCAACAATACATATCAAACAGCTCTCAATAAGAACGTGATTTCAAAGTGTCATATCATAGTTTGCAATTACACATTTACGAAATGGATAATGTACGGCGAAGAATTTACACAGATTGCGTTTTAGAGCATAAGGAAGTTGGTGCTGATTTTGACAATAATGTGTGTGTGACGATTTTTCCTTAAAATATATTAATGATCCAAAACTTCGCAAAGTTGGTATTTGCTTACAGATTTTTCAGGAAAAATATATTAAAATATAATCCAAAATTTCGTATTACAAACTTTTCTATTTATTGGAATAACAAACGATCAATCGGAAGTGATACTTTACTTAAAGCTCATTGCCATTTTAAACATGGAATTGGCGGGAGGTCATGTGCTGGCCACATCAGATTTTTTTACCTTCCGTCAAAAGGAAGGTATTGTTTTTGGTCAAAAAAATCGGTGGTGAGTTTTTAACGAATAAGCACGTTTTAGGATCCCTACAATACGAATGTACTATTTTTAAGATGATGTCTGTATGTGTGTGTGTGTGTGTCCGTGTGTGTGTCTGTGTGTGTGTCTGTGTGTGTCTGTGTGTGTGTCCGTGTGTGTGTGTGTGACAAATTTTCCTCCGACGATAACTCCAAAACTACAATTCTAAAAATTATGATTTTTTCATATTCCTCTTCTTTACAACCATATGAAGAGCTGATTAGGTTTTGGTTATAATTGGTCAACCGGAAGTACCCTTATTTGAAGTTTTTAACAGTTTTTCTTGAAAAATCGCAGTTAAATATCATTTTTGACATTTTATGTGATTATCAATAGAAAGAATATCTTATTCTCTATACGGTTCGATTATACATTTTCCTTCATATTCAATAGATATAGAGTTATAGAGAGATTAAGAGAGATTAACTTTCGAAAATCAGTCAGCATTGCAAAAATTATGAAAACAACAGACATAATCAAAAAAATCTAATTGACAGATGTCAGTGGCAAGTGCAAAACCAAAGTGGAAAGTATATGATCTGAAAGTGATATAAGTGACAGAGTGTCCCTCGCCAGTGACTTGCATTTGCGGCCTCGCCTCAAGATAGGAACTTATAATGCCAGAAGTACAAGAAAGGCAAAAGAGAAAATGGAAGGACTGTATAGCAGAAGATTTGAGAGAGGAAGAACTGTGTCACGAAGGTGCTTTGGACAGGAATGAGTAGAAGAGAAGAGTAAGAAACAGCGACTTCTAATAAAATAGGGAAAAGTTGAAGCAGGAGGAAGTGTTAAGTGCAATACATAATGTACGTTCGTATTCGTATTAAAATTTTATTAGATTTTCGAATCTTTTCAAAGGAACTTTCAGTATGGATATGTAAAAAATAGTGTGTTCTTGTTACAATTATACAGGATATATAGAATCTTTTTCAAGGAACTTTTGGTATAGGATATATACAAAATACATCGAATTGACGGAAGGTTTTGTGCTGGCCACAACAGATTTTTTCTGATTAAAAATTAATATGTTTTTCATTAAAAACTATGAAAACAATACAGTCGTGTGTAGTTCCAAATTGTGCCGCTAGATAGCGAGCGCCTAGCTAGCATCGCAAACTGACACTAAATTAAAAATAAATGCATAATGTTTGAACTGTCAGAATAATGTCTTTGAATTATTTGCACCTTTTATTTTTCATAAAAACGTTCTACTTGCAAACCAAAACACAAAAATTTTATAAGTTACCAATAGACATAGGTATATGAAGGTTATTCACACTTTTAGTTTATAGTTATGGAACAAACATTACAAACATTATTGTTTTTATTTTGTCAAATAACTTCCTTATTATTGAAATAATACTTCCCATATTTATATTTCTTTCAATGTAATAAAAATATTTTGATTATAAGATGCCTCAGTCAGTGACACAAAGTTGTTGGTCTGTATTACAAGCGTACTTTTATAATAAAAGTGCTTTGATTACAACAATATATTATTTGATTACATCTTTGAATACAGAACGCAGAAATCATTTTAATTTAATTATGAAAATAAACTTAAAAATTGTTATTAAAAGGGCCTTAAATAGTTATTTACATTCGAGTGCGTGTAAAATACTTCACGCACGAGAATTGTATCAAACTTTTTGGCCGACGATAATAAAAATCACTTTTTTTAATGAGATAGCTTGTACTTCTGAAAAGGGTTAGTTTAAAATACTGGGGTTAAGTCAATTTCCAAATTTGATTTTACTTACCTTCATTAGAGTACTTCCTCTAGCGAAAATTTATTTGTAATAATAGACGTTGTTTATGACTGATAATATGTTTATTTGCTCATGTTTGCTTCGTAATAAATAATAGGTAGGTGTTGATATTTGACATTTCAGCAATGTTCGCCTCGCGTATTTAACGGGTATATCGATCGGTGACTATGTCGGTAACGGCGGATTTTTACAATAACGACAGATGTCGCTGCCGTGATTTTGGTTTATATAAATTAATTTTAAATATAGGAAATGTTAAAGTAAAAAAATAACTTATGTAGGTAGTACTTTTTTACATGAACTTTATTATAGTAAAGATGATTTCTTTTCTAAATGCCCATAAACGTCCAGTGTATTTTGATTATTTTACTGCATAGTTAGACAAGTTACAACACAGTAAACGTAAAATGTAGGTTATACTTGCTGTGTATACAATTGTAAAGTTCCCATTACACTTCAGGAGGGCAAAAATTAATATTAATTTACAACCACACATGTACGAAATGGATCATGTACGGCGAAAAATTTACAAAGGTTGCGTTTTAGACCACCTAGAAGTTGATGCTGTTTTCATAAGAAAGTGTGTAAATGCATACTTATGATACTTATATATTTATATTTTATGTTGATAACTTCTATTCAGACAAAAAAAAAAAAAACATTTTGTTAATTTTGAATACATAATTATTATGTAACATGTACAGTAAATAATATATGTAGCTAACTTATTCTTCTTTCATTCTTCTATAGGCATTATCGTAGAATTTCTTAAACAAAATATACAGTGCCAAAACATACAGGGCCCCAACAAAAATAAACGGTCTATTCAAAGTTTTACATTGGTTAGGGTTCAGCATTATAATTACCGTATGTACTAAAGCCAGTGCGAATTGAATCTGAAAAAAGAAAATATTTATTTATATTACATCCGAGGTGGGAGATGTGTCATTACAGCCACGATTTAAAATATACTGGTTGTGCCACTCTGCACAAAACGAGGGTCCAAAGCGATACGTGTTTCCTCGTTTTTTCCGCTAGAGGCGCAACGTGAGAACGACCCAACTGACACCTGTCATTTGCATGTCATTTTGAAAATATTACATGTTATATCTTATAGAAAGGTAAATAAAACAGGTTTTGAAGTACATATTCGTATTATATGTGATGTAATATAAATATTTTGTTAAAAGTTAAAAGATATTGCAATTAATGCAAAATGAAAAGAAAATTAAATAGAAAATGTTTCATTCCTGGATGTGAAACCGGTTACAAGAAATCCACTGAAAAAGAATCTCTGTTTGCTGCTTAATACTTTAATAACAGTTTTGACATAGTTAAACAAATGTCATTGTCGGGAAGCAGTTACATTAAAATTAATAATGAAACCGTGCTAAGGAGAATGTAGTAGTAATATATTTGATTCTAATGAAATTAAGGTTTGTAAAAATAATATATTTTTCCGACGACCACTACGAAAAGTACATAAATTCACACGCCAAACTATTACTGAAAGTTGGTCATTGCACATCACTAGCAAAGCTGTGTGATATGAAATCTCGTTAGCCAATCAGATGCGTCCACAACTGTGTGATATGATCTTATCACACGCTGGGATAACTGAGCGAACTAACTTAAAAATTTGTATTTAAAAATTTGACAGTTGCAAATAATTTGCTAAATTTACACGGGTTAAGAAGGTTGGACCACTGATTTATCATTTAACATAATTTTTTGTGAATTCTGATAGGAATTATGTTAACATAATGTTTTAATATTTTTATATAAATTTTATATTGTTTTTTTGTGGTCGTCGGGGAAGTATCGTGTACAATACGTGCTGAAAGGGTATTTCACACTCGTGTAATTAAACCACTCGCCTTCGGCTCGTGGCTCAATACTTGTCAATTTTATTTTGTGTATGATATATTTGTTATATGTAAAATAAAGATTGTTATGAGTGAATTATTTGAACATAATGATTGCTTTATTTATACTGCGTGGTTAAATACCCAGCGGGAAATTATGTGCTGGCCACATCAGATTTTTACAAATGATTTAGCAGGAAGTAATTCTCAAATCAACAGATCAGAACAGAATCAATGCACGTCATTAATAAAAATTGAATTTTAGTAACTAGATGTGTGACGTCATGTACTGGTACGTTTGCAGAGGTTT
Organism: Ophonus ardosiacus; assembly: GCA_943142095.1. Taxonomy (NCBI): domain Eukaryota; kingdom Metazoa; phylum Arthropoda; class Insecta; order Coleoptera; family Carabidae; genus Ophonus; species Ophonus ardosiacus. Next base: position 14,563,359 of record OW964840.1, read on the forward strand.
TAGAATCTTTATGAAAAGAGTTATACAGATTGCAATCTGTATTATCGACATGGTCATGAACTGTCACATCTACAAAATAAATACTATATTTTCGTCACTGTTCATTTCTATTTAAATTATTTCATAATGCTAACCTTATTTATACTTATATGTGCCATATAAAGGCAATAAATAAAAGTGAGCCGAATTTCAAAGAAATATACCGAATTCTTCTGATTGATTAGAAGTGCTATCTTTGGCAGATTCACAGATTTTGTGTTTGCGTTAACGGTCACGTTGCGTCGTTGCGTTGCGGTTAACATTACTTTATTATAAATAGGCCTTTACAACGCACAAAAATGTTTCAAACACGATACAAATATTTTTCAAATAATAACTTTGACAGTATGAACATACAAATTATCAATGTTGCCAACTATAGCAACAATTAAACGAATAATATGACGTTGATGTACATATTTATATATTATTCATGTCATATACGATAAGTATTGAACTCTACTATTCATCTTAATAATAATTATATAAGGCTATACACTTTTTGACGGTTAAAAATGATTGAAATTTTATTTTATTTTTCACTATTAGTGATTTTAATGCATTAAGATTTTTACACTGTGTTGACGTGCATTGGCTGCTTGAATGATTTGGGTATACCTACTACTGTTTTTTAAAAATTAAATTTAGTTGTAGAAAAAATATTGTGTGCGCCTTGTGCCCGAGTGATTTCCTGACTCGGCTAAATTTCTTGCAATTTTTAAATATAATACTTCTGACAAATTCTTTCCTACGTTTCATTTTAAATGAGACAGCAAATACATTGCTGTCAATCATATGTCAAGTCATAACCATGAATATGACAAACCCAATGTTTCACGTTAAAAAATACTCACGGTGTAGCCTAATATGGAAATGGCGAGTGGTTTTGTGCTGGCCACACCAGATTTTTAGACTAGTGATACAAATAATTATTGAGTATTACTTACCAGCTGTAGGGAAGTAAGGTACTTTTTCCACCATAAATATTTATGCATATGTGGCCCTAGGCCAGCAAGGAGGTAATATGTGTACATTATAACATGTATCGCAGAGTTTCCTGCCATACCCATGCTAATAGAACCACCAGGAAGAAATTTCGCGCACATCCAAGAAAATAATGGTAGCTGAGCATGGTGAAAAAGATGAAGGAAAGTAACTTGGGATTGTTTCTTCCGAAGCACGAAGAAAAGCTACAAGAAAAGAAGAATGATAAAATACAATATAGCCAGAAACATTGCGAGAGGTAATGTGCTGGCCACAATAGATTTTTACCTCCCGCTACCCTAGGTAAGGGAGGTATAGGGATCGTGCTAAAAATCGGATATAGAGATTTTAGTGAATAAGCACGTTTTGATGTCCCCAGAAACCAATTTTAACATTTTTACAAAGATGTCTGTAGGTATGTATGTGTGTCTGTGTGTGTGGATCTTGTGGACACGATTACTCAAACACTCAGAAAAATTTGAAATTTTGTATATCCATTCTATACTAATGTGGGAAGAGCTCATTAGTTTTTAGTGTATATCGGATAACCGGAAGTATCATTTATACAAGCTTTTTACAGTTTTTCTTGTAAAAAATTCATTGAATATAATTTTTTAGCAACTTTTACCAATACAAATTAAATATAATGGCACAATCTTCAATTCTATGATAATAGCATTTAGTAAATAACTTGAAATGACTTTATATTACATTATAAAATAATTTATTTGTGTACATCACTTTGCCTTTGCGTCAAACAAAAACAATACTTTAATAACAAATTTGACACATTTAAACAAATGTCACTGTCACGGAGCAATTTTCATTAAAATTAATAATGAAACCGTGTTAAGAAGAATTTAGTAGTTTAAATATGATTCTAATGAAATTAAGGTTTGTAAAAATAATATATTTTCCATCATACATAAATATTAGATATACAAGATAATTCGATTTAAGTTTGATGTTTGCAGCATTATATATCAAACAGCTCTCAATAAGAACGTGATTTCAAAGTGTCAAATAATAGTTTGCAACTACACATTGCGTTTTAGAGCATAAGGAAGTTGGTGATGATTTTGACAATAATGTGTGTGACGATTTTTCCTTAAAATATATTAATGATCCAAAACTTCGCAAAGTTGGTATTTAAACTCTTATATAATTTGAAAAAACATATTAGATTTTGACTATATATGATAAACCGGATGTAGCACTTAATTTGAAGCTTTAACAGATTTTTCAGGAAAAATATAATAAAATATATTCCAAAATTTCGTATTACAAACCGTTCTATTTATGGGAACAACAAAGTAGATTTTGTTTACAAACGATCAATCGGAAGTGAAACTTTACTTAAAGCTATTTTAAACATGGAATTGGCGGGAGGTCATGTGCTGGCCACATCAGATTTTTTTCTGTGCATCACTGTACTTCGATCCCGACAGACGCCATATTTCCAATTTTAAATGGCACGAAAGTGACCCCTGTGGTGCACTCTCCACACCAGCTATGAGTGCCCGTGAGGTGACGCCTGGTAAGCGCCCACATGGTAAAATATATCGTCATCATTACCGATGTCTACATGTGTTGTAGATACTGGCACACCCAGAAATGGGTAATATGCCGTGATGATATATATATATATATATATATATATATATATATATATATATATATATATTAATTATTAAATTATCTTACCGTATCTAATAATTCGACAAACTTCAAGAGAAAATAGTAATATGCTCCATACATTGCCTAAAAATAAAAATTAAATAAGAAATAATATTTTAGGCAATTTAAGCTATTTATTCACTTATAATAAAATTATATCAATTATTGTTCAATTCTATAACATAATGCACTTCTTTATATAAATAGGCTGTTTCACAACATATAGTACTGACCAAAATGTCAAGTACCTACAAAAGATATACAGGGTGTTAAAAAATAAGTGTCCCAAATTATGAGGGCATATAGTACTGACCAAAATGAGTAAAAAAAGTTTAATCAACATGGGTCCGATCTTCAATAGTTTCCGAGATAAAAGGCAATGAAAAATGAGTTTTTTCGGTGTTTACTTCTGCTATCTCGAAAACTGTAAGAGTTACGACTTTGATTAAATGAGACATTTTGTTTACCTTTCAGAGGTCATCTTAGATGTGTTCTTGTTTTTTAAAAAAAAAATCAAATAATTGTACTAAGACAAAAGTTGTGGCGACCTTTTCCAATATTTAGTTTTCAAGTAACTTCGTAACTATTAGAAAGTGAAATAAATGTTTCTTATAAAATGTTATTGTTTTTTTATAGTCTATTTACTGGCAAAGACAAAATTTTGTTCGACCACTATCTTAGTCAATTTTTCTTCGATTCTAATGCAAAATGGACTCTTTCTCAAAAACAGTTGAAGATCGGACCCATGTTGATTAAACTTTTTTTACTCATTTTGGTCAGTAATATATGCCCTCATAATTTGTGACACTTATTTTTTAACACCCTGTAGAAGTATATAAAATTAACATAATTTTCGTTAAAAATGGGATATTTTCTGTACTTACGAATACTCCTTCTGGTTCCGTAGAACTGAAATTTATATCTTGACATCTGAATAAAGAATATCCTCCTAAAATACAAGGATACAAATTCTAAAACAGAGAAAAACAATTTACATTTATTAATATTTTACCTCTCGCTAAGAGAGGTATTGGATTCATGCTAAAAATCGCATATCTAGATTTTAGTGAATAAGCATGTTTTAGGGTTCCTACAATCCGATTATAACATTTTTACAATGATGCTAGTGTGTGTGTGTGTGTGTGTGTGTATGGGAAGGACGATTCCTTAAAAATTATAATCCTTAAGACCTGTTTAACTACGTATTCTTTAATCTGACATTAATGGGAAGACCTGAAAAGGTTTTAATAGCAATTGAACAACCGGAAGTAGTAGGTTCTTAAAAAATCTACTAAATATTATTTTTTGAAAATTTTTGTTATTACAAATATTGAAGAACATAAAATTTCTATATAACACACTTAATTTTTACCTCCCGCTACCCTTGGTAAGGGAGGTATACGGATCGTACTAAAAATCACATATCGAGATTTTAGTAAATGACCACGTTTTATGGTCCCTAGAATCCAATTTTAACATTTTGGTGTAAATCGGATAACCGGAAATGGCACTTTACCTGAAGCTCATAATAGTTTTTCTTCAAAAAATACCATTAAATGCCATTTTTTCGCATTTTGTCATTATGAAAATTATAGATTATTGAATTTTCTATAAGAATACATTAATACTTTTTCTATATAATTTACAGATAAATTTAAAAATCTTTTTTTTATATACTTTCCGAAGCCTAAGATAAACACAATTTCTTTATTACACAGTTCATATTTCAAATGAATGTAAATGACAGGTGAATGTCACTGTCAAAAAACTAATCACTTCAAATTAATAATAGTGACATTTTAAAAAGAAAATAGTAAATAAAGCAATAGTTATATGCAATGAAACAGTTTGCTGCATTAGTTAATGTTAATACGTAGGTGTGTATTTAAATTAATAAAAATTAAATAGCGGGAGGTTTTGTGTTGGCCACATCAGATTTTTACCTCTCGCTAAGAGAGGTATTGGAATCATGCTAAAAATCACATATCCAGATTTTAATGAATAAGCACGTTTCAAGGTCACTACAATGCGATTTTAACATTTTTACAATGATGTCTGTGTGTGTGTGTGTGTGTGTGTGTATGGCTGGATGTTGGACGGACGATTCCTCAAAAACTATAAGACATAAGACCTGTTTAACTATGAATTCCTCAATCTTACATTCCTGGGAAGAGCTGAAAAGATTTTGGTAACAATTGAACAACCGGAAGTAGTAGTTTTTAAAAGAAATTCTTCCAAATATTATTTTTTGAAAATTTTTGATATTACTAATTTTGAAAAACAAAATTCTATACCTGATACATTTAATTTTTTTATTATATCTTCTATAAATTTAGAGATAAAGACGCTATAATATATAGAATATCGGGATATAACAAGTCGAGTAGGCGAAACTACACTAAGGAAACCAGTTGACAAATTCAAGTGTTTATAACAAAATTTGTAAATGACAGATTTCAATGTCAAAAATTAACAATTTTAGTGATATTTTGATAGCTTTTTCTGGGAAGTACATTTAATCTTTCTTATTGTTTTATTAATTAAATATTTGAAATTATAGGTAATATGCATACATATATCCATCAGAAATACCGCCAATCTGGTTAATGAATTGGAAGAATCTGTGACATTTAGAAACTTCCTCATGAAAAATAGATATAATTAGAATTATCTGTGTGCAGAAGACATGTTAAATACAATAAAAAACAATATTTGGTTCAAGTTCTGTAATATTTTGTTATAAAACGACGGTTCGATAGCGAAGTGCAATACAATACTTATATAGCCTAATATGGAAATGGCGAGAGGTCTTGTGCTGGCCACAACAGATTTTTTATTATATCTTCTATAGATTTAGAAAAAAAGAAAATATAATATATAGAATAATAAGAAGACTACACCAAGGAAACCAGTTGTCAAATTTAAGTGGTTGTAATTGACAGATAAATGTCAGTGTCAAAAATCAATAGTGTTACTGACATTACTGAAAGCTTTTTCTGGGAAGTGTATTTAATATTTCTTATTGATTTTTTTTTAAATATTTAAAATTGTAGGTAGGTATGTATATTAATAGTAATAGCACATATATTCTTAAGAAATACAGCCAATCCCGTCAATGAATTAGAACCATCTACAACATTTTAGAAGAGTAGGATAAGATTTCTTATAGGACGAGCTTACGCTATCTATATTTTAAATACTATTTAATATAATTTAACGAAATTTGGTATTTAGGGGTTATCCAACATGCCCGTTTCAACAAAAAAAATATTTTCAAAGCAGTAGCTCTTCCGGTTTGACCGGAAATTGACCTCAACTTTCTTATTTTAAATAGAATACACTATATTTTATTAAGTGTGTTTATTTGGAATTCCTTCAACAAAAAAAAATTGAAAAATGGTATACTTATGTAAGAATATACGTAGATTCTGATGGTGGAGTCAAAAATTATTTATCTTTACCCAGTTTTGGGTGGTGAATATCTACCCATTTAAGGGTTGAGGGTACGACTTTAATTTTACGAAAAATCGATTCTTTGGGCCATAATACATATGTTTCCTAACTTTTGTTAAAATATTGCAACAGATAATTTAGTAATATCAAAACAAAATGTTCAAACGTTATTGACCTTAAATGTGTAAATTCAGAATCTTATTTTACTGTAATTATATTAGTAGTACAATAATTCTGAAAATTGGTATACATATACAAAAAAATATGTAGATTCGAATGGTGAAGTCACAGGTTTGCATCTCGACCCAGTTTTGGGTACTATATATCTACCCATTTAAGGGTTGAAGATAAGGGTTTAATTTTATAAAAAATCGATTCCTCGTGTCAAAATACATATGTGTACTAATTTTTGTTAATTTTCTCTAAAGGACGTAATAAATATTTGAACTTGTATTTGCCCTAAATTTCAGGAATATTGTTGGCATTTGACGTATCACTTGCGCACTGAAAATTCAACGATTTGCGGTAAAATTCAAAGTGTATTTACTTGGTATTCCTTTAATAAAAAAATTTGAAAATTGGTACAATTATGTAAGAATATACGTAGAATCTGATGGTGAAGTCTAAAATTGTTTATCTCTAGCCTGTTTTGGGTGGTGAATATCTACCCATTTAAGAGTTGAGGGTACGACTTTAATTTTACAAAAAATCGATTCTTTGGTTCATAATACATATGTTTCCTAACTTTTGTTAAAATATTGCAACAAATAATTAAGTAATATCAAAACAAAATGTTCAAAGGTTATTGACCTTAAATGTGTAAATTTCTAATCTTATATTACTGTAATTATACTAATAGTACAATAATTCTCAAAATTGGTATACTTGTACAAAAAAATATGTAGATTCGAATAGTAAAGTCGACAGGTTTGCATCTCGACCCAGTTTTGAGTACTATATATCTACCCATTTACGGGTTGAAGATAGGGGTTTAATTTTATTAAAAACCGATTCCTCGGATCAAAATACATTTGTACAATAATTTTTATTAAAATATTTTTAATGGTCCAGTTTTAATTGTAATATTTATCAACAATGGTATCTGAATCGCTACTCAAGAATGGTTTTACTATTTTATTCATGGTACTTAGACCAATTAAGCAATTGAAGACTAGGTTATTTACATAAGAAAGTACGTAAAATCTAATGGTATTATAAGAAAAAATCCATCTTCATTTTCAGGTGTGAAATTTATACCAAATTTTGGGTAACAAATGTGAATTTAATTTTATCAAAAATCGATTCCTCGGGTGAAAATACACATGTATACCAATTTTCATTCAAAAATTCCTCAGGATACAAAAGTTATTCAAGTTTTCATGCACATGCATTTTGTAGTTAAAAGTTAAAATAAAAATATATCAATATAAAAATACAGTATTATGTAACTTTTAATTGTGAGTAAATATCTTCAAATAAACTTTTTTTAAAAATGAGAAATAAAGCCGTTATTTAATAATTTATGAATCAATAATTCCAATATAATATTGGTATAGCCACCTATTGACAAGAATTATAAACACTGGTTGGACTGTGAATTTTATGTTATTGATTTTCAGAAATTATTATCTTAAAACTGGAGCGTCAAATCGAAAAAAGTTTCAAATAAAATTTACTCAAAATACCCTATTTTAATTACTTATACAATAATCTTAATTATATAGTTTCTATTTTTGGAGAAATAAATGTTTAAATAAACAAAACATTTTCTCAAAAACTATACATAAATAAAATAAATTATTAGTTAAAATATATTTAAAATCAAATAATAAATAGAGTTTGTTACAAAAATTATTTTGTAAAAAATTTTGTTTGCGAGAAATAAATAGATATTTATTTTTATTCATTATCTCTGAAATTAAAACGAATATGAGAAAAAGTTTCAACGAGACTACCAGTTATTTTTAATTACAAATATTTTTTCATATGACAAAGTTAGTCAAAATGTTATTAGTTTAGTCAAAAAATGGATTTTCATAAAGTTATTAATACCAGAGCAATACTGCTACTGCACTCTATGATAAAACTTATGAACTAGATTTTATGTTGTAAGAAAAATTGTTTAAAAGTTTAAATAAAGAAAATACTTTGATGATAAATAGGAGAAAATCAATATTATCGATAAATTAATTAACAATCAGGTTCGCGGTAATGTACATGGGGTCTAAGTCAGAAGAAAAATTGTTTAAACAAATGTCATTTCATTATTAGTCAAATCACAGACGGAAAAATTGTTAAATTGATTATTTTAAATAAATTAATAATTAAAATATAGTTTGATACACGATTTTATGTTTATTATAATTAAAATATGCATTTCTTTGTCAATTTTATTTGACGTTTGTTATATCTGCAGCAAGATGTCTCCACGTGTATTACAGCAAATTTGACCTTCATGAAAACCAGGACTGTATTAAAAAATTATTATTTACAGAAAATGTTTAACAGTTTTCTGGGCCAAAATTTATATGTATTTCAACAAGGATAAGGCAATAGTTTATAAAAAATATAAAGTGAATGATCAAACTTGTTTATTTAAGAATATATACTGAAATATTGGCTAGCAGAAAATTTCCTGAATACGTCTCGTGAGATAGCAACAAATTATTTATGGAATGTGTAATATGACAGGCGCTGGCGCCTAAATACCAAATAATAAATATTGGTATTTCTTCAAAATTTGACTACGTACAATAATTTTACAATTAAATTTAGTTATTATATGTAATTTGGGGGTTAAATAAATATAATATTGTACATATTATTCATTTTTTATTATAATAAATACCATATTTTGTTATATACTTTATAGAATGTACAGAATAAAAGTATTTCATTGTTTATTAATATTTTATATAATAATTGTTAACTATAACTTATTGTAAACACTATGCTAATAATAATAATACGCTATATTTTATTTTACCATTGAATGCAGCGGAAAATTTTACATATGAAGCAATAAAAACATTTTACTCGTCATCAACTACTTCCGACTTTATTCAACTTTTTTTGATTTTTTGTCTGAAATCCGGCACATTTTCAAAACTCTGTATATCGGGAACGAGATCGAATTTTTATAATCTGAAAAAAGCCTTTTATAAAGGACACTTTAAGCTACATTATCATAGAAGAATCCTCGATTATTTATAAAAATGTGACGGGTACGTTACACCAAAATTTCAGTTGACAAACTTCAAAAAAGACAATTTTTTAAATGGAACCCCCCTTTTTATTACATAAATGTGTTCTACGACAAAAAAATAAGGGTACTTTATGTAACATGCCCTATGTTGAAAGTTGATAGAATTTCAGTAAATTAAAAAAACATGTAATCTGGGTATAATTATTTTATTAATACGGATAAGTAAGCCGTGGAAAATACAAATAAATTCTAAATACAAAACTATGATTAATTTAATACATATTCAAATTGTCCTCCATTCATATGTAAGCACATCGTTACTCTCTTCAATACTTCTTGTGTAGCATTTTTTATCATCCGAGGAGACATGTTGCTAAATGCTGTTCGTACCCTATGTTGGCAATCTTCTTTAGTAGTTAAAGGTTTTTGATAAACGACGTTTTTAATGTAACCCCAAACAAAAAAATCAAGTGGAGTTACATCGGGTGAACGAAGAGGCCACCAAATCAAAAAAAGTTGAATAACGCCGGAAGTAGTTGATCATGATTAAATGTTTTTATTGCCTCATATGTAAAATTTTCCGCTGCATTCAATGGTAAAATAAAATATAGCGTATTCCATTTTAAAATAAGAAAGTTGAGGTCAATTTCCGGTCAAATCGGAAGTGCTATTGCTTTGAAAATATTTTAGTTGAAACGGACATGTAGGATAACCCCTAGATACCAAATTTCGTTAAATTATATTAAATAGTATAAATAAAATATAAAATATAGATAGCGTAAGCTCGTCCTGAGACACCCTGTATATATGTATATATATATATATATATATATATATATATATATATATATATATATATATATACAGGCTGGTTGATTTTTCATTGTCCAGCTTATATCTTCTGAAATATTAAAAATACAAAAAAAAGTTATGTACAAAAGTTGTTTAATACAACCTCATCTATAATTTAGCATAAACAATTTTTTTCCAAGTTCTACCACTTTTTTGGAAAATATTTAACTTTAATTTTTTAAATGGAACATCGTGTATATTTTGACAGAATAAGATTCTAAATAAATTTCTCTTTACAGTGATGTGTAACAAGTAAGGATTTACCTTTAAATTATGTCCTATAAAGCAAATAGAAATATGATAAAAGTAGGCTATGATATTCTATTGTTTATACCTGTAACTTCTGTCACACATGAACATTGGCTACGTAGGTGTTTTCCTTTGAATAAAATTAAGTCTAATAAAGCAAGTAATAGAATTACTAGCATTGATGATTTACAAAATTATTAATACTTTTATTTAAATATCAAGTATCAAAATTTAGTACAACATATTATTATAAATTTTGATACAGGATAGTAGCCCGACGTTTATTATTATTTGATCTGTGGAAACAGCAAAGCATATCAACTTTTTCGCTATTACTGTAACCGACGTTAATTTTTCTTAGTTAAATAAGAATCTTAACACCGTTCTCACTATTATAATCAGTATTATTAAATCTGTGACAGGTGTTACTGGTATAAACAATAGAATATCACAGCCTACTTTTATCGTATTTCTATTTGCTTTATTAGACATAATTTAAAGTTAAAACCTTACTTGTTATACATCATTGTAAAGAGAAATTTATTTAGAATTTTATTCCGTAAAAATATACAAGTTATTCCATTTAAAAAATCAAAGTTAAATATTTTTCTGAAAAATTGGTAAGCCTTGAAAAAAAGTTGTTTATGCTATATTATAGACCAGGTTGTATTAAATAACTTTTCTATTTAACTTATTTAATAAACTATTTAACGAGAGGTTTTGTGCTGGCAGCAACAGATTTTTATTTACTGGTATAATTTGAATTTCATCACATACCAGTAATAACTTCTTTGGCATAAGTGTATTACTGGTGGTAGATTGTTTAATACTATCATTGAATACGTAGTATTCAATTGAATATGAGAGTATATATTATACTAGCATACTACCATAATTACAAAGTTGAAATACTTCTTTCAAACTTTACAGGGGCAATAATGATTGAAGTTATACGATCCCCAATCTATATTAGTAGACCTAGTGGGTAAAATTTTATTTAACTCATATACAGCGTGTTCATTAAAAATCTGGCCATAGGTGTTTAACAGTTTGAAAAGTTATAAAGAAATGCGTATCGTTTGAACTGTCAGAAATTCGATTTTCAAATAAAAATTACAAATAATTAAATTCTGCTCCTAAATTACTTTACGGGTATTATTTTTAAAATGTAACATTTATAGTATATTATACGCCAAGGTTGAGAAGATAATCATTATTGACCCAGTGCCTATTGTAACCCGAGGGCGAAGCCCGAGGGATATAAGGCGCCTGGTCAATAATGATCTTCTCAACCGTGGTTTATATACTATTTTTTTCACTACTAGCCTAGGAACCCACTATTATTTACCTTTATTTGACATGAGAAATTGTTTTTCACTACCGCTTGCTGGTAACCATGGTAACCTAGGTCAATAATAATTTATTATTAACCTTGGTCTATAATGCAAACTGTCACTTTTCAATCAACCTCAAGCCTCCAAATTCAAATATTATTTAACTCATTAAACTTAAGAAAGGTGTTAAGCATATAATTTAAATTTGCCACTATAATTTTAAATTGACCTACGCTGCCGCCTCGCCTGGCCACTGTGCTGTTTTGGTGAAAATGTGAAATATTTGTAGATGTAGGATTGAACAAATCACTATTTTTTTGTATTTGTAGGTAAGTACATTTCAATAGATTTATTTAAAATTAATAATAAACTAATAAGGCTGCTGACTATAACAACACAAAGTGTTTTTATTAAATAATTAAATCAAATTCAAATCAAGGCCCATAAGTGAGGTTATCAAACCAGCAAAATGAGCGAAACGTCAGATAAAATCAAAGGCAGTCTACTTTGTTTTTGTGAATATATACAAATAAGTAAAGCAATTATTCATGTCAAAATGATTGTTATTATCAATAAAAAAAAAATTCAAATAGGATTTATGTGCTAGTAGTGAAAAATAGTTTATATTATTATTAATTTTTCACATTTAGTAGCTTATTAAATTAAATTTCTGACAGTTCAAACGATATGAATTTCTTTGTTCCATGGCTATCGCTATAAATGAGCAATATTTTTACAATTTTAAACTCTATTCTCAAGGTTACCATACGTGCAATTTTAAATCTGTTTAGTGATTTATACGTAGAATATAATTATCAACAACTTTTATTTGAAACATTTTTGCCTAAATTACTTGGGGACTTTTGCGCAAAAAAAACTGTTTTCCCATGTTAAACGCCTATGGCCATATTTTAAATTAACACCCCGTATAATACAAATAATAACTAACGTAATTATCGGCATAGTTTTAATGTAAAACGAAATAATTTATAGTTTTACTAACAATATAAGAAAAACAAATGAAGTTTGAAACGAATTGACGTCATTTGACGGCTGAAGATATTTTTATCGGGCCGAATCGGGCTAATCATTTACAAAAATCGAGGCGAGTCAGAATTTTGATTGAAGTTAAAAAGGATCAAAATGATTTAATAACAACAAACTTCATATATTAATAAATAAAAATGTATTATTTTACTTCAAGAATTCAAGGTTATTCATTAAAGCATAATAATTATATTGTGATGTTGCTATTATTATTGTTATTATACCATAATGATTTCTTATCTTATTTTTGAGCAGAAACAAAGTTAGATAAAAAATCCTTACGTAAATTATATTTTTTATATAAGATTTGTGAAAAAGTTGCTTAAATTTTCGAACAGCTTTGGTAAACAAAGTGTTAAATACACGTAGGTCTGTAATTTTTATAACAAACTTACACTAGAAAGGTCTCTTTTTTAACTACTTATGTTAACTAATGTTGAAAGTTATAAGAATGTAGAGGTTTTTTATAAGTTTGACACGAAAAAAGTTAAACATTTCGCCTTAACATAAAAATCAACATTAGGAATGCCGGATGCCCCCAATTTCGAGCTTTGGCCCGGCCCGATTTCGAGTCAATTTTCGAGTCGGGCTAGCTAATTTTTTTGTCGAGTCGATCTTCGAGTCGGGCCGATAATTTTTATTTTCGGGCCGAGTCGATCCAAACCTCAAAGCCCGGTCCGGCCCGACCCGAATGTATCTCTAAATTGTCACACCCCGTATGTATAATTTCATTTTTTTTTCGGTGAGTGCACCCGGCAAATTTTTTTAAAGTCGGCGCCTATGAGCTCGGCTGCTCGAGGGTTATTTATACTTATCGTTAGGAAAATTTAAAAATGCAATTATTTCACTCGCGTAATTTTAACTATTATCTGTATGAAATTACTGTGCAATGTAATGTAATGATTAAAGTAAGTAGTTCTAATCAAGATAGAAACAATTACAAGATTATCAGTGGCTAATTGGGCCTGCCCAATTAGGGACGAGCCCCAGATATGGGGGCCCCAAATTATGTGTTTTGAAATAGATTAATGTTTCCAATAAACATGTTAAAAACAAAAAAGACCCCATGGGGCCGAGTGCCTGAGTGTCTGGTCGCGAACCTGGGGAACCGGGTTCATTCCGACCGACGCCAAATATTTCGAATTTTAAATGGCACAAAAGTGACCATTGTGGTGCACTCTCCACGCCAGCAAGGCAGGGAAGTTCGTCTTTTCATGTCTCATATAATTATTTGAGTATACGTGAAGATATAAATTAAATCAAATATAATAATAAACCTTTCTTCACAAATTATTTTTTATTTTCATAATGTATATTTCGATTGCAATGCAATCATCGTCAGTTGTTCTACAATAATAGAATAAACATATCGTTATTATTATATTTGATTTAATTTTCATGACTCATTATGGTTATATTCGTCATGAAAAGGAAATTCATTTTAGTGAATAAGCACGTTCTGATGTCCCCAGAATCCGATTTTAACATTTTTACAATGATTTCTGTAGGTATGTATGTATGTATGTATGTATGTATGTATGTATGTATGTGTGTGTGTATGTGTGTGTGTGTGTGTGTCTGTGTGTGTAGATCTTGTGGACACGATTACTCAAATACTATCAATCAGAAAAATTTGTAATTTTATATATCCATTCTATACTAATGTGGGAAGCACTAATTAGTTTTTAGTGTATATCGGATAACCGAAAGTATCATTTATACAAGCTTTTAACAGTTTTTCTTGTAAAATATTCATGGAATATAATATTTTAGCAACTTTTACTAATTAAAATTGAATTAATGGTACAATCTTTAATTCTACGATAATAACATTTAGTAAATAACTCTGAATAACTTTAAATATGAATATATAATATAATTTATTTTCATGTATCATCTAGCCATCACATATTTACACAAATGTCACTGACAGGAAGCAATTACATTAAAATAAATATAATAGTAAAATATTTAATTAAGGTTTGTAAAAATAACATATTTTCCATCATAAATGTTAGATGTCCAGGCTGATCTGATTTAAATTTGCTATTACTATTTTTGCAGCACTATAAATTAATATTAATTTACAACTACACATTTACGAAATGGATCATGTACGGCGAAGAATTTACAAAGATTGCGTTTTAGAGCACCTAGAAGATGATGTTGATTTTTATAAGAATGTGTATGTTTAAAAAAAAAATATTAAATAAAGTAATAGTTTTATGCAATGGAACAGTTTGCATTTGCAGCGTTAGTAAATACGTAAGTACTAAGAATGTATTTAAATTAATAAAAATTAAATAGTGGGAGGTTTAGTGTTGGCCACAACAGTTTTTTTACCTTCCGTCACCTTTAGGTAAGGAAGGTAATTGTCTTTGGTCAAAAAATTCGGTGGTGAGTTTTTAATGAATAAGCACGTTTTAGGGTCCCTACAATACGAATTTACTATTTTTAAGATGATGTCTGTATGTGTGTGAATGTGTGTGTGTGTCCGTGTGTGTGTATGTATGTCCGTGTGTGACAAATTTTTCTCCGACGATAACTCCAATACTACAATTCTAAAAATTATAATTCTTTCGTATTCCTCTTCTGTACATCCATATGAAGAGTTGATTAGATTTTGGTTATAAATGATCCACCGGAAGTACCCTTATTTGAAGTTTTTAACAGTTTTTCTTAAAAAAACGCAGTTAAATATTATTTTTTGACATTTTGTTGTTATATATATTAAAGAAAATACTCTTCTCTATACGATTTGATTATACATTTTCCTTTACATTCAATAGATGTAGAGTTAAAGAATTATAAAGAAATTAATTTTCAAAAATTAGTCAGCTTTGCTATTTATCATGGAAACAGCTGATGCTGATATATTAAAAAAAATTCTAATTCACAGATGTCAGTTGCAAGTGCAAAACCAAATATGGAAAGTGTAGGATCACAAAATTGGTATGTCATAGTGCTCCTCGCAAGTGACACGCAGAGAAAGGCCAAAGAGAATATGGAAGGACTGTATCGCAGAAGACTGAAAGGAATGCCTGTGTCAAGAAGATGTGTTGGACAGGAATGAGTGGAAGAAAAGAGGAAACAGCTACCTCTAATAAAATAGGGGAAGCTGAAGAATAAGAAGAAGTGTCAAGTGTATTTTACTTAGTGTATGTTTATGTTATAATTTTATTGGATTTATAGAATAGAAATAGTATGTGTTCGTGTTTGATTTTACATGATATTATATAGAATCTGTTCCAAGGACCTTTTGGTATGGGATTTGTACAAAATACATCGAATTAACGGAAGGTTTTGTGCTGGCCACAACAGATTTTTTATTATTGTAATGTGACTTAAATTAGAGAACTTACCATATATAGCAAGAAAGAGATAAGTACAACTTGAAAGGCATTATACGTAATAAGAACATGTTTTAAATCAAATGGTTTTCTATTTTCCATTAACTTTGGTGCTATTTTCGTAACAACTATGAGATATGTGATTACTATAATTATAGTACGAATCGGAGATGACATCAGAAAAAAATCTTTCACTCTTGGATCTGAAATATAAAAGAATTAAATTGAACCCAAAAAGAATTAACATACGAAACAGGTTAACAGAAAATACATCTAAATAAAACATAATTTCCAAAAAAGTGACTTTTTCAACCGGAATGATTTCACTATTACTTTTTGTTACTAACAGGAGACGGGTTAATTTTTTATAACAAGGTTAGGTTATTAATATTGTAAAATATTCTTTACGTAATTGGCCGATAAACAGGTTTGCTTTAAACGTCATTAAATTGCAGATTATTTAAAAGAGCAACATTTTTTTCAATTGCTATTATTATTAGTTTATTTAGTGTATGTGTGCTTGTTGATTTGTGAAGTCTTTCTTGAAGCTCAAATTGGAAAATCGTCTACCAACTACCCATAACGGTATTTATAATATTCATTTTAAAAAAGCTACCATTGATGTCTCGAAAACTATAAGAGATACAAATACGGTTAAATGGGCAAACAATTTCTATTTCACGAGATAGATTTAAATAAAAGTAAAAATGTTTTTTTTGACTAGTGGTTCTCAAAATATGGGGCCCAACTTTTTACCTCCCGCTACCCTAGGTAAGGGAGGTATACCCAAATCATTCAAGCAGCCAATGCATGTCATTAATAAAAATTGAATAAATGTAACTAGATGTGTGACGTCATGTACTGGTACGTTTGCAGAGGTTTTAGAATCTTTTATGAAAAGAGTTATACAGATTGCAATCTGTATTATCGACATGGTCATGAACTGTCAAATCTACAAAATAAATACTATATTTTAGTCACTGTCCATTTCTATTTAAATTATTTTATAATACTAACCTTAATTATACTTATGTATGCCATATAAAGACAATAAATAAAAGTGAGCCGAATTTCAAAAAAATATACCGAATTCTTCTGATTGATTAGAAATGTTAACTTTGGCAGATTCACAGATTTTGTGTTTGCGTTAACGGTCACGTTGTGTCGTTGCGTTGCGTTTAACATTACTTTATTATAAATAGGCTTTTACAACGCACAAAAATGTTTCAAACACGATACAAATATTTTCAAATAATAACTTTGACAGTATGAACATACAAATTATCAATGTTGCCAACTATAGCAATAATTAAACGAATAATATGACGTTGATGTACATTATTTATATATTATTCATGTCATATACGATAAGTCATGAACTCTACTATTCATCTTAATAATAATAATTATATAAGGCTATAGGCTATACACTTTTTTACGGTTAAAAATGATTGAAATTTTATTTCATTTTTCACTATTAGTGATTTTAATGCATTAAGGTTTTTACACTAAGTGATGACGTGCAATTTAATTTTTATTTATTAAAATACATACCTACGTATTTACTAACGCTGCAAACTGTTCCATTGCAGAAAACTATTGCTTTATTTACTATTTTCTTTTTAAAATGTCACTATTATTAATTTGAAGTGATTAGTTTTTTGACAGTGACATTTACTGTCAGTTACATTCATTTGAAATATGAACTGTGTAACAAAGGAATAGTGTTTATCTTAGGCTTCGGGACTAATAAAAAAAATTATTTTTAAATTTATCTGTAAAATATATAGGAAAAGTATTAATGTATTCCTGTAGAAAATTCAATAATCTTTAATTTTCATGAGACATAAAATGCGAAAAAATGGTATTTAATGATATTTTTTGAAGATAACTCAATATGAGCTTCAGGTAAAGTACCATTTCCAGTTATCCGATTTACACCAAAATCTAATGGTTTCTTTTCATATTAGATTAAGATACAAGGTTTCAGAATTTTCTGAATAATAGTATTTGAGTTAGAGCGAAACAAAATCCCTACACATACACACACACACACATACATACACACACACATACAGATACACATACATACATACACACACATACACACATACAGACATCATCGTGCACGATCCCTATACTTCACTTACCAAGGGTAGCGGGAGGTAAAAAGCTACCATTGATATCTCGAAAACTATAAGAGATACAAATACGGTTAAATAGGCACACAATTTCTATTTCACGAGATAGATTTAAATAAAAGTAAAAATGTTTTTTTTTAATAGTGGTTTCCAAAATATGGGGCCCAACTTTTTACCTCCCGCTACCCTAGGTAAGGGAGGTATAGTGATAGTGCTAAAAATCGCATATAGAGATTTTGGTGAATAAGCACATTTTGATGTTCCCAGAATCCGATTTTAACATTTTTACAATGATGTAGGCAGGGCTTTTTACCTCCCGCTACCCTTGGTAAGGGAGGTATAGGGATTGTGCTAAAAATCTAATATCACTTCAAATTAATAATAGTGACATTTTAAAAGGAAATAGTAAATAAAACAATAGTTTTCTGCAATGGAACAGTTTGTAGCGTTAGTAAATACGTAGGTAGGTATGTATTTAAATTAATAAAAATTAAATAGCGGGAGGTTTTGTGTTGGCCACATCAGATTTTTTTGTAATGTAACGCACCGGAACGCCGTTCCGGCACCTTTTTTCGACGGGTTTTCGTTTTTTATAGAAAATTATTTACTATTTTATTTATTTTGATAATTTTATTAAATTATGGATAAAAATTACGTCAATGAAATATTCACACATCTGAAGCATAGTATTCCACTTCTCAGCGGTGTTTTTAATCTACATATGCGCATAATAATAAATGACAAAAATATACGCTCTGTTAAATATTTATACACAAGCTGTGCAGGTGGAAATTATTATGAATTTTTGTTAATGTCATAAATTAATGTCAGCATATATTTTTACTTCCTTGTACGAAGTAAAGGAAGTATTGTAATCGCGAAAAAATTCGGTTTCCAGATTTCAACGGAAATATCCATTTTGACCATCCCTGAATCCATTTTGACTAATTTCGTCGTGACGTCTGTACGTACCTACGTATCTCGCATAACTGAAAAACGGGAAGCCGTAGAAAGTTAAAATTTTGTATTTAGGACTGTTATAACATCTAGTTGTGCACCTCCCTTTTTGGTCATTACATAACTTTCGGAAGTGGTACTTTACTTGAAGCCTATAATAGATATTAATAAAAAATTATATTAAAATATAATCCAAAACTTTTCAAATTTGGTATATAAGACTCTTATATCAATGGGAATAATATATTAGATTTTAGTTAAAATGGTCTAAGCGAAAGTGGTACTTTACTTGAAGCCTATAATAGATTTTAATGAAAAACTATATTAAAATATAATCCAAAACTTTTCAAATTTGGTATATAAGACTCTTATATCAATGGGAATAATATATTAGATTTTTGTTAAAATAGTCTAACCGGAAGTGGTACTTTACTTGAAGCCTATAATAGATTTTAATGAAAAACTATTTTAAAATATAAACCAAAACTTCTCAAATTTGGAATTTTATACTTTTATATTAATGGAAATAACATAATAGATTTTGGTTAAAATAGTCCAACCGGAAGTGATACTTTACTTGAAGCTGTTATCAGTTATTCTTTAAAAAAATGATGTTATTTTGAATTTAACAATAAATGCTTTTAGAAAATTGAATTCTACGTCGAAAATATCAAGTATGATTAAATTAGCTCTTTGTATAAGCGAGATATGTAAATTTAAAAATTATGTACTTTTTGGTTTCTATAATTAAGTTTGCTATGAATTAGGACAAAAAATAACAAAAAAATAAAGAATTTAATGTCAATGTCAAATTATATCCAACACGTGCAATTTAATGAATGGGTCTGTAATGATACATATTTTAATTATTAACAAAATATGTATAGTGTAACGCCAGGCGTACAAGGAAGTCATGTGTTGTCCACATCAGATATTTTTTGTTGTAAAACGACGGTTCGAAAGGGAAGTGCAATTCAATACTTATATAGCCTAATATGGAAATGGCGAGAGGTCTTGTGCTGGCCACAACAGATTTTTTTTTCTGAAATTAGAATTAATAATCATTTACCAAAATACGAAAAAACTTTATAATAAAAGAACCTTACATTAATTAAAAGTTTTAATAATTGAAACATGCGTTTTAATTCAAGAAAAAAAATTTCTTCCCTTGGCATTTTTTCGTAAAATCAAAAATAATTTTTTTTTTCTTCTTGTAAACTCAATCCGGGGACATACTGTATGTATATAGACATCATCGCAAAAATGTTAAAGTCGCATTCTAGACACTTTAAAACGTGGTCATTTACCAAAATCTCGACATGTGATTTTAAGCATGACCCCTACCTCCTCTCCCAAGGGTAGCGGGAGGTAAAAAATCAAAATATCGTGGCAAGTTTTATTATGTGATTGGAAAATTGTCTAGCTATTGGAAAATTCCATAACAACGTAAAAATAATAGTTCACCTATCAGATACGCGTATAATTATGTCAGACGTCAGTTTTAAATTTGAATAAAGTGCTATACTTATATATTTATCAAAACCTATTTTAAATAAGTCTATTACGCAAGATTAAATTAATTATTGAAATAGTTAATTCCAAATTACAATGGTATGCTAATGCAAATAATATACAGTTCTTTCTGCATTTCATTGCATTTACTTTAGTCCAGTCATTAGGTAGATTTACCCTGCAAAAGGTCGGGTATTTTTGATTTTTGGATATGTTATATATTTAGAGGTCTCAACAAAAAATGCAAGTTTTCCCCCTCGGGGGCCTTCGGGAAGCACCGCCAACTTGAGAAAAAAGGCGCAAAAAAGCGGTTTTTTCTAAATATCTCTTCACTTATTTGCATTAGGCAAAAATAGTTATCATCTAATTTGTTAACTATATGATTGTCTACAACTTTTATCTAAAACATTTTTTTCTAAAATTAATAGATAGCGAGCTACAGTGCTTCAAACAGAGCAAATTTTTTGAAAATTACATGAATGCTTCATTTAAATCATATTTTATTATATTTTTTTTCGTTTTTTTACAAATTACTTTTTGACAATCATTAATTATTAATATTTAACTAATATATATAAATATTAATTATTGTTTATAGTTTTTTTTTTCATTCTAAAGATTTTTTATAGTCCAGCAAATTTATGATTTTACCTTAAAGTAATTACAACAAAAGCTTTTTAACGGAATCCAGTCCCAGAAAAGTGCGCCGAATAACATATCAATATTTTCCCGAAATCGGAGCATGGGAACCTTCCGCCAATTTGGACAAATGGCGGCATATTCAGGTTTATGGCCATTTGCTTAAAACAATTATGAAAATATTTAAATTATTCAAAAAAACAAACAATATTGAGTACTTGATACTTAGTCTAATAGGTTTCACTATTTACAACAGTTTACATTCGACGTGGCATCGAAAGAAGTAAGTTAACGATAACTGTTTTATAAAAATTGTTAACGTTTTCTTGCAATTTTTTAGTTTTTCATCCACCACTCTGATCTTGTTAAAGATACGATGATGCGGTTTTAAAATTTGAATTCGGCATAAAATTATCTTTCGTATCGTGTATTACACTATTTTTGCCGATGAACAATTGACGAGTTACTAACAACTAAAACTCACATGAAATTCCTCTAAAATTTTAAACATCTGAAAATCGGCTCTTTTCTCAATTTTTCATCAGCCACTTTGACACCTATTAAATACTTAATATTGGTTATCTGTAAGCCTATTGAAATTTTGAATGAGAAAATGAAAAAAGAGCCGATTTTCAGATGTTTAAAATTTTAGAGGAATTTCATATGAGTGTTAGTTGGCAGTAACTCGCCAATCGTTCATCGACAAAAATAGTGTAATACACGATACGAAAGAGAATTTTATGCTGAATTCAAATTTTAAAACCGCATCATCGTATCTTTAACAAGATCAGAGTGGTGGATGAAAAACTAAAAAATTGCAGGAAAACGTTAACAATTTTTATAAAACAGTTATCGATAACTTACTTCTTTCGATGCCACGTCGAATGTAAACTGTTGTAAATAGTGAAACTTATTAGACTAAGTATCAAGTACGTAATATTGTTTGTTTTTTTGAATAATTTAAATATTTTCATAATTGTTTTAAGCAAATGGCCATAAACCTGAATATGCCGCCATTTGTCCAAATTGGCGGGAGGTTCCCATGCTCCGATTTCGGGAAAATATTGATATGTTATTCGGCGCACTTTTCTGGGACTGGATTCCGTTAAAAAGCTTTTGTTGTAATTACTTTAAGGTAAAATCATAAATTTGCTGGACTATAAAAAATCTTTAGAATGAAAAAAAAAAACTATAAACAATAATTAATATTTATATATATTAGTTAAATATTAATAATTAATGATTGTCAAAAAGTAATTTGTAAAAAAACGAAAAAAAATATAATAAAATATGATTTAAATGAAGCATTCATGTAATTTTCAAAAAATTTGCTCTGTTTGAAGCACTGTAGCTCGCTATCTATTAATTATAGAAAAAAATGTTTTAGATAAAAGTTGTAGAGAATTTTATAGTTAACAAATAAGATAATAACTATTTTTGTCTAATGCAAATAAGTGAAGAGATATTTAGAAAAAACCGCTTTTTTGCGCCTTTTTTCTCAAGTTGGCGGTGCTTCCCGAAGGCCCCCGAGGGGGAAAACTTGCATTTTTTGTTGAGACCTCTAAATATATAACATATCCAAAAATCAAAAATACCCGACCTTTTGTGGAATAAACCCTTATTTTTCTACCAAATGACTGGACTACTTAGGCTGTGTTCCATGTTGCACTTTTATCATCCTAATATCTAAGTCCTAAATTTATATGCCCTAAATCTAGTGATTATTTAAGAATTTAGGAATTAGATTTTAGGGTTTTGCAGGAGCACACTATTCCTTGAAGTTGACGTGCACTAATTAAACAAATCATGTTCGTTGCTATAATTTGTACAAAACGTCAAATTTACTGTCAAAGAATAACTTCTTAGCTTCTATTTTATGAAATATACCTAATATTAATATTTAATTGGAAGCATCAAATTAAATTGAAGTGTATAATTTATATATACCGTGAGTATTTTTTAACGTGAAACATTGGTTTTGTCATATCCATGGTTACGACTTGATATTTGATTGACAGCAATGTATTTGCCCGTTCCATTTAAAATGAAACAGGGAACGAATCTGAGAGAAGTATTATATTTAAATATTGTAAGAAATTTAGTGGAGTCAGAAAACCACTCGAGAGCACTAAACATATTTCGGGCACAAGGTGCACACAATATTTTTTCTACAACTAAATTTAATTTTTAGAAAACAGTTAATCAAAATTAACCTCTAATGACATTTTGTCAATATGACAGATAACCGTTGAATTTTCCTATAAGTTATGAGTTGACATTTGATTGAAAGTAATGTGTTTGCCTGTCTCATTTAAAATGAAACATAGGGAATGAATATGACAGAAGTATTGTATATAAATATTGTAAGCAATATAGTCAAGTCAGAAAATCACTCGGGCACAAGGTGCACACTATATTTTTTCTACAACTAAATTTAACTTAGAAAGCAGGTATAATTATTTAAACAAAATTAACCTCTACTGACGTCTTATCAAATGTCAAATTCGTTCCCTATGTTTCATTTTAAATGGGACGGGCAAATACATTGCTGTCAATCAAATATCAAGTAACCATGGACATGACAAATCCAATGTTTCACGTTAAAAAATACTCACGGTATAAGTATCATAAGTATGTATTTACACACTTTCTTATAAAAACAGCATCAAGGTGGCCTAAAACGCAACCTTTGTAAATTCTTTTTCTACATCTAAATTTAATTTTTAGAAAACATGTATAATTATCTAAACAAAATTAACCTCTAATGACATCTTGTCAATATGACAGATAACCGTTGAATTTTCCTATAAGTTATGTTTTGACATTTGATTGACAGCAATGTATTTGTCTGTTTCATTTAAAATGACACATGGGAAATGAATCTGACAGAAGCACTAATTTTAATTTAAAATGCAGGTATAATTATTTAAACAAAATTAACCTCTATTGACGTCTTATCAAATGTCAAATTCGTTCCCTATGTTTCATTTTAAATGGAACGGGCAAACACATTGCTGTCAATCAAATGTCAAGTCGTAACCATGGATATGACAAATCCAATATTTCACGTTAATAAATCTGATGTGGCCAACACAAAACCTCCCGCTATTTAATTTTTACATACATACACAAAATCACGCGATTCCCACTTAGGGGATTAGCAAATACCCGGAAACAATAGTAACAATAAGAAAAGAATAAGAGCTCAGCTGATTCACTTCACTCTTTAACAACATTCTTCTTTCGCGTTGTCCACAATCATAATAGCATTCATACATAAGAACATTAAAGTGACCGATTTTCAGTAGCGAATAACCCCATCCGGACCACAATAATAGTACGCAAAAATCTTCCTTCGCCACACTTTCCTATCCATTTATATTAATTTAAATACATACTTACGTATTTACTAATGCTGCAAACTGTTCCATTGCATAAAACTATTGATTTATTTACTATTTTCTTTTTAAAATGTCAGTATTATTAATTTAAAGTGATTAGTTTTTTGACAGTGACATTCACCTGTCAGTTACATTCATTTGAAATATGATGTGTAACAAAGAAATTGTGTTTATCTTAGGCTTCGGGACTAATAAAAAAAATTATTTTTAAATTTATCTGCAAAATATATAGAAAAAGTATTAATGTATTCCTGTAGAAAATTCAATAATCTTTAAGTTTCATAAGACATAAAATGCGAAAAAATGGCATTTAATGGTATTTTTTGAAGAAAAACCTTTATGAGCTTCAGGTAAAGTGCCATTTCCGGTTATCCGATTTACACCAAAATCTAATGGCTTCTTTTCATATTAGAATAGGATAGAAATACAAGGTTTCAGAATTTTCTGAATGATAGTATTTGAGTTAGAGAGAAGACAAAATCCCTACACATACACACACACACACATACATACATGCATACATACATACACACACATACATACACACACACATACACACATACAGACATCATCGTGAAAATGTTAAAATTGGATTCTAGGGACCTTAAAACGTGGTCATTTACTAAAATCTCGATACGTGATTTTTAGCACGATCCCTATACCTTCCTTTACCAAGGGTAGCGGGAGCTAAAAATACTCACGGTATATACAGTGTGTTAATTAAGAACCTGGCCATAGGCGTTTAACATGGGAAAACAGTTTTTCTTTGCGCAAAAGTTCCCAATTAATTTTAGACAAAATGTTTCAAATAAGTGTTACAGATAATTATATTCTACGCCTAAATCAGTAAACAGTTTTAATTTTGCACGCTTGGTAACTTGTAAAATCTAATTTGAAATTGTATAAAAATATTGCTCATTTCTAGCGATACCCATGGAATTGAAACAAAATTACAGAGAAATGCGTATCGTTTGAATTCTCAGAAATTCAGTTTTCAATTAAAAGTTGCAGATAATTCAATTCTGCACCTAAATCACTACACAGGTATTATTTTTAAAATCTAACACTTAAATAACTATTATTATTATTTTTTCACATTATATCTATAAAATTAAATTTCTGACAGTTCAAACGAAATGAATTTCTTTCTAATTTTGTTTCAATTTCATGGGTATCGCTACAAGTGAGCAATATTTATACAATTTCAAATTAGATTTTACAAGTTACTAAACGTGAATTAAATCTGTTTAGTAATTTAGGCGTAGAATATTAATATCTACAACATTTATTTGAAATGTTTCATTTTAAATGGGACAGGCAAATACATTGCTATACCCAAATCATTCAAGCAGCCAATGCACGTCATTAATAAAAATTGAATGAAAGTAACTAGATGTCTGACGTCATGTACTGGTACGTTTGCAGAGGTTTTAGAATCTTTATGAAAAGTTATACAGATTGCAATCTGTATTATCGACATGGTCATGAACTGTTACATCTACAAAATAAATACTATATTTTCGTCACTGTCCATTTTTATTTAAATTATTTTATAATACTAACCTTATTTATACTTATGTATGCCATATAAAGGCAATAAATAAAAGTGAGCCGAATTTCAAAGAAATATACCGAATTCTTCTGATTAATTAGAAGTGCTACCTTTGGCAGATTCACAGATTTTGTGTTTGCGTTAACGGTCACGTTGTGTCGTTGCGTTGCGTTTAACATTATTTTATAATAAATAGGCCTTTACAACGCACAAAAATGTTTCAAACACGATACAAATATTTTTCAAATAATAACTTTGACAGTATGAACATACAAATTATCAATGTTGCCAACTATAGCAACAATTAAACGATAAGTAATGAACTCTACTATTCATCTTAATAATGCATACTAATATAATAAATAAAGTAACTCTGTCTGTCTGTCTGTCTGTCTGTTACGTTTTCACGCCTAAACCGCTGAACCAATTTTGATGAATTTTGGTATAGAGATAGATTGGATCTTGGAGAAGGACATAGGATACTTTTTATCGCGAAAATAAAACTTAAAGGGGTGAAATAGGGATGAAAGTTTGTACCGCTCTATTAGTACAGTTGCACAAATGAATAATGAATTGAACGTCACTGACGCATGATGAGTAATTCTATGGTTAATTGAACAATGAAATTTTTGGCATTGGCGTGTAGCGCAAGATAAAACTTTCGTGAAAAAAATTGAATTATCAAAATTTAATAATCAAAATGAATCGAAAGCATAAGCAAGGTTCTACAATAAATATTTCACAAAGTACAGTAAAAAGGATTCTAGCTGAAAATTAAAAGAAATTTAAATAATCCAGAATCAAAATTAAATTCTCCGAGAAAGAACAAAATTGAAAATTTTGATTTCCAGGTATTTCTCATATTCTTTCTCACATCTATTACTTTTACAGTTTATTACAGTGTAGTTTTATTTGATTAGAACAAATAAACGTTAAATATAAAAGATTAAATTTGATTACAACAATGAAAAGTTTTACAGTTAATAACAATGTAGTTTTATTTGATTACAACAATTTTCACCTACAGTAGACTAAATCTGATTGCAAAATAAAAATAACTATCACACAAATTATTGTCATCATTGTTAATTATATTGATTATTGTAATAAAAAAAAAAATAATTGTGATTTTGATTTTTCTTTATTTAATTGTTAATATTAAATACCTTATATAAAACCAGTAAACCAGTCATTTTGATTGAAATTATTTTCACCTATACATACTGAATACGTACTCAACCCTTAGAAAATTTTACTCATGGCGCCCATGGATTTTGACGTAAGCGCTCCCCCCTTCCCGATTCCCCTAAGCTCTTCTTTCACTGCGCGTGCGCGCACTGTACGTATGCGAGTATTGAAATTTGGCGCTGCAACGAGTTCGATTTGTTTATTTATTATTTTTTTGCCTAGTTTTATAAACATCGAATAACTTGCTGAGTTATTACTTTGAAAGTAAATTTAATCGATGAGTAAATAAAAATGTCTGTTTATAAAATAAGTTGCAAAGTAAAATAAGTACTTGCAGAGTAAATATTTTATTCTAGTGATTTACCGACAGAGACATCGTTTATTATTATTCAAACGTCAAAATAAAGTGTCATTAAGTGTCAGTTCTCATTAAAAATGGAAAAAATCTGTTGTGGCTAGCACAAGACCTTCCGTCAATTCCATGTATTTTGTACAAATCCCATACCAAAAGGTCCTTGGAACAGATTCTATATAATATAATGTAAAATCGAACACGAACACATACTATTTTTTACAAATTCCATACCAAAAGTTCATTTAAAAAGGTTCTATAAATCCAATAAAATTATAACATAAACTACACTAAGTAATGTCCTTCCATCTTCTCTTTGGCCTTTCTCTGCGTGTCACTTGCAAGCAACACTATGACATACCAATTTTAGATCCTATATATACTTTTTTTCCATATTTGGTTTTGCACTGGCAACTGACATCTGTCAATTAAATTTTTTTGAATAATTATGTCAGCTGTTTCCATGATAAATAACAAAGCTGACTAATTTTTGAAAATTAATTTCTTTATAATGCTTTAACTCTACATCTATTGAATATGAAGGAAAATGAATAATCAAACCATATAGAGAAGAGTATTTTCTTTAATAAATATAATAACAAAATGTCAAAAAATAATATTTAACTGCGTTTTTTTAAGAAAAACTGTTAAAAACTTCAAATAAGGGTACTTCCGGTGGATCAGTTATAACCAAAATCTAATCAACTCTTCATATGGATGTACAGAAGAGGAATACGAAAGAATTATAATTTTTAGAATTATAGTATTGGAGTTATCGTCGGAGAAAAATTTGTCACACACGGACACACATACACACACACACACACACGGACACACACACACACACACACACACACACACACACACACACATACATACAGACATCATCTTAAAAATAGTAAATTCGTATTGTAGGGACCCTAAAACGTGCTTATTCATTAAAAACTCACCACCGAATTTTTTGACCAAAGACAATACCTTCCTTACCTAAAGGTGACGGAAGGTAAAAAAGAGAGAATGGCGATAGAATTATACTGAAATAGATAAAGCGAACAAGTTAGAGATAAAAAAATATATTAGTATTATTGAAAACAAGCAGACATACGTAGCAAGCGTCAAAAGCAAAAATAGTGCATGGGATGAGATTTGTAAAGAATTTAATGCAGTTTCACAAATAGGTCCCCGGAATAGTGTTCAAATGAAACTGTTATATGACTCATTGTATTTATGTTGGCTTGGAATAGTTAGGTTTTGTACAGGTGTTAATAAGTAATTTTTACATGGGTATCCACTATCCCCTAATAAGTAGCAATTACCAAATTCTCCGTTTTCAAGCCTAGCTCTTATTAATGAATTGTTAAATATGTTGCTGTCATGTGCGGAACCAGGCAATCTAGCAACAATATCCGTTATTTTTAGATTTGCTGAACATACCATTTGGCAATTCACAGAAAACCATCCTTTTCGATTTCTATCAATTTCTGCGTTCTCTATAAAATAATTAATTTTGACATGTGTCAAATTTATTCTACAGAATAAAAGTTACTTCCTCGAAAATCAGTGGAGTAATTTATTCCATAGATTTACTTAGCTAGTATTTTTATTCTTGCTTTATAAAACGAAAATATCTGGAATAAAGTATTTTACTTCTAGAATAAATTTTACTTTGCTAGTAATTTACTTATCCATCATGGGCATTTATTTATTTTATTATTTTTTGCTTATTCATTGAACTATTACTGACATTTTAATACGTAGATATTACCTTTCCACGCCTTGAAGATAGAAATAGGCTACTCAAAGTAATTAACGCAGACGAAGTCGTGGGTACCAGCTAGTAATTATATAAGGCTATACACTTTTTGACGGTTAAAAATGATTGAAATTTTATTTAATTTTTCACTATTAGTGATTTTAATGCATTAAGGTTTTTACACTAAGTGATGACGTGCATTGGCTGCTTGAATGATTTGGGTATATCAATCAAATGCTAAGTTGTAACCATGGATATGACAAACCCAATGTTTCACGTTAAAAATACTCACGGTATAAACAAAACCTATTTTTTAAGAAACGACTTTTTAAATACAATGTACAGTCATACAAAAAAGTCTCCGTACGACAGTAGTTTTAATGTATTTTAGGAAAAATAGCAGTCTAAAACCCAATATATTTAATTTCTTTTTAATCCAAAATAAAACGCAGTATATTACGTTATTATTAATATAAAATAAACAAATAATTTACTTAATTTATTTAATTATGGGGTAAACTTTGAAAGTATTCATAATTTTATGACAAAAAAGTCTCCGTACGATAACCAAAACATTTAAATAATAAACCATTTATTTATGTTTCATAAAGAAATATAATATTTCGAGGGTTTTCCTATGAATTTTCCACCAGTAACTAAGCGATGAGTCATTGAATCCACCAAATTTTTGGTCACCGATGGCATTATATTCTGCCATTTTACTTGTAATTAATTTTAAATTCTTTTTTGCTTTATATTCTTATTTATTTTAAGAATTTTCCGCACTTTCTCAATCTGATTAAAGTTCGGAGACTGTGAGGGATGATTAAGCATATTTTTAATATTATACAGTACGCATTCTCTTATAGAGCGAATTATTTGTCGAATTTTTCTGATGCATGAAATTAAAATTGTCTGTTATGGACTTATCTTTCGGCACTTTGTTTTAAATTTGCTTTTAAAATATCGAGGTAACCTTTGCTATTCATTGTTGCAATAATTACTAATTTTTGTACACCCGCTGAGAAAATATAGCCCCTAGACATAATGCTGTCACCGGCGTATTTAACTTACATTTAAATGTTTTAGATTTTCTACTCTTAAATTAAAAGTTTTAATTCTTTATTAGGTTTACTGGTAACGTAAGTAAGTAAGTATAATACATACAGATTAGATAGAAGGCAAAAAAAATGGAGAAAACCTAAAATTTAAGGCATTTCATTGTAAAAGTTAAATACGTCGGTGATAGCATTATGTCTAGGGGCTATATATATATAAAAATAGGGCCTTAACAGACAATTTTAATTTCATGCATCAGAAAAATTCGACAAATAATTCGCTCTATAAGAGAATGCGTACTGTATAATAATAAAAATATGCTTAATCATCCCTCACAGTCTCCGGACTTTAATCAGATTGAGAAAGTGCGGAAAATTCTTAAAATAAATAAGAATATAAAGCAAAATATCTGATGTGGACACCACATGACTTCCTTGTACGCCTGTTAAACTATACATATTTTATTAATAATTAAAATATGTGTTATAGCAGACCCAATCATAAAATTGCAAGTATTTGACATTGACATTAAATTCTTTATTTTTTTGTTATTTTTTGTCTTAATTCATAGCAAAATTACAGAAACAAAAAATTACATAAATTTTATATTTACATATCTCGCTTATACAACAAGCTAATTTAATCATACTTAATGTTTTCGACGAAGAATTTAATTCTCTAAAACTTTTATTTGAAGCATTTATTTCTAAAATCAAAATAACATAATTTTTTTCAAGAAAAACTGATAACAGCTTCAAGTAAAGTATCACTTCCGGTTAGACTATTTTAACCAAAATCTATTATGTTATTCCCATTGATATAAATGTATTATATACCAAATGTGAAAAGTTTTGGATTATATTTTAATATAGTTTTTCATTAAAATTATTATAAGCTTCAAGTAAAGTACCACTTCCGGGTAGACCATTTTAACTAAAATCTATTATGTTATTTCCATTGATATAAAAGTCTTATATACCAAATTTGAAAAGTTTTGGATTATATTTTAATATAGTTTTTCATTAAAATCTATTATACGCTTCAAGTAAAGTACCACTTCCGAAAGTTATGTAATGACCAAAAAGGGAGGTGCACAACTATATGTTATAACAGTCCTAAATACAAAATTTTAACTTTCTACGGCTTCCCGTTTTTCAGTTATGCGAGATACGTACGTACGTACAGACGTCACGACGAAATTAGTCAAAATGGATTCAGGGATGGTCAAAATGGATATTTCCGTTGAAATCTGGAAACCGAAATTTTTCGCGATTACAATACTTCCTTTACTTCGTACAACGAAGTAAAAAGAATTTAAAATTAATTACAAGTAAAATGGCAGAATATAATGCCATCGGTGACCAAAAATTTGGTGGATTCAATGACTCATCGCTTAGTTACTGGTGGAAAAATCAAAGGAAAACCCTCAAAATATTATATTTCTTTATGAAACATAAATAAATGGTTTATTATTTAAATGTTTTGGTTATCGTACGGAGACTTTTTTGTCATAAAATTATGAATACTTTCAAAGTTTACCCCATAATTAAATAAATTAAGTAAATTATTTGTTTATTTTATATTAATAATAACGTAATATACTGCGTTTTATTTTGGATTAAAAGAAAATTAAATATATTGGGGTTTAGACTGCTATTTTTCCTAAAATACATTAAAACTACTGTCGTACGGAGACTTTTTTGAATGACTGTATGTTGTGAAAAAACTCTAACCTGCTCCTTTTTCCATAACAGATGCATAGAAATCTATTATTGCGTTCCACATTTTGAAAAAATACTTACCAATACACTAAACTATTTTTGTATTTATTACTTTGCTTGATTAATCAAAACACGTTCTTGGTTTAACAAAACGATTCATAACTCTTTTATAATATCCCAAGGAGCACAAATTAGTTTGTTATTAGTTCTATTAACTTTAAAAAAACTTTTCTTAAAGTTTTTAACTTTTATGCAACGATAATTTACTGATTCTAACGTTTATACGACGTTAATGTCAGGCGGGTGGGGAATCTATTCAACTAATTTACAATGTTTTTTTAACTACTATGTAACTTTCTATTATCACTTACATGACATAGTTGCATATGTATTTTGCATGGACTATAATATGTTGGTTTCATTAAAGCTAATTGATAAGAGATATATTCACTAATAAAACTATAATATGGGTTACTATTAAAACTACAATACAGATTTCTCAGCAAACTATTTTCTACCGTAAATTCATATTTTATCATATCACGAGTCGTATAAGTAGTCTAAAAATGACTATGTTGTATAATTATATGTACCAAGACTTGTAATATCTTCTGCAACTTTTTACCTCTCGCTAAGAGAGGTATTGCATTCATGCTAAAATTCGCATATCCAGATTTTATTGAATAAGCACGATTTAAGGTCCCTACAATCCGATTATAACATTTTTAAAATGATGTCTGTGTGTGTGTGTGTGTGTGTGTATGTGTGTGGATGTGTGTATGTGGATGTGTGTATGTGTGTATGTGTGTGTGTATGTATGTCTGGACGTTGTAGACACAATTCCTCAAAATCTATAAGACTTAAAAAATATTTAACTGCAGTTTCCTCAATCTGACATTCCTGGGAAGAGTTGAAAAGGTTTTGGTAACAATTGAACAACCGGAAGTAGTAGTTTCTTAGAAAAATTCTTCTAAATATAAATTTTTGGGAGTTTTTTTATTAAATATTGAAGAACATAAAATTCTCCATCTAATACACTTAAAATTTTTATTATATCTTGTATAGATTTAGAGATAAAGACACTAAAATTTATAGAGTAAACTAATCGCAGAGGCCAAGGCACTAAGGAAACCAGTTGACAAATTCCAATGTTTATAACATGACACATGTCATTGTCAAATATCAACATTTTTAGTGACATTCTGATAGCTTTTTCTGGGAAGTATATTTAATTTTTCTTATTGTTTTATTAATTAAATACTTGAAATTATAGGGAAAATTGTGGTAAAATGCATATATCCATCAGAAATACCGCCAATCTGGTTAATGAATTGGAACAATCTCTGACATGAAAATGATATAAAATAGATATAATTAGAATTATATGTGTGCAGAAGACATGTTAAATACAATAAAAAACAATATTTGGGTAAAGTTCTGTAATATTTTGTTATAAAACGACGGTTCAAAAGCGAAGTGCAATACAATACACATATAGCCTAATATGGAAATGGCGAGAGGTCTTGTGCTGGCCACAACAGATTTTTAAATCTAAGATCATCTTTATGAAGATCATATTTTTTACATATCTGTTGAACTCATTTTATAAACAAATTTATTTTTACTGTGAAATATTATATTATACTTGGAAAAAAATCAAGGGACATTATAATATCCTAAAATAAATAAAAGAAAATTTATTAAATTTTTATGAAAAATTGATTTTTGTATTTTTTTAAATCATTCGATATTATAATGAATAAAGTATATTATAATAAACCATATAGGAGAATAATTACTTGCAGAATATTAAATTAAAAACACAATAAAATTAATTTATACAAAATTTTACAAAATGGCTTCTAAACCAGTTTCTGTTTAAATGCATAAATATGGCCGTACATATTATAATTCGATATTTCAGTTATAATAAGTTCCTAAAAACTACTTTACATCAGTTTTTTAGTTGATGCATTAAGTTACTGAGAAACTATACTCCCACTTTCTTTTGTTTAAAATAAAGCTGTTATTTTTGCAGTTATTTAAAAGTTTTAAATAAATTTATAAAACTTTTATAAAACGGTAAACTAACTAATATATGTAATATATGTAAACTTTTATGAACAAACAAGTCCTCCCGATTCTACTTTCTTCATTTTATCCATTTAATTAGAAACTAACACCACTTCTAAAATTCAGAAACAGTTCACAAAATGACATATGTCAAAAGTGAGTAGACGTGTTTGGTTTGCTTGAATTAGCCATAACCCTAAAATACATGGGCGTGACAAGCTGAGACAACAGTTCCTCCAAAATATGTGAAATATAATGATTTTCTTTATGATAACGATTTTTCCTATCGTTTGTTGAAAAAATAACATATTTGTTTTTATTAAAAATCAATTTGTGTTTCTCAATTTACTTTTATTATTGACCCCTAACAGAAAATGTTCTCGTCGAGATAATAAAAAGAACAAAGAATCGTAAGATACGAAGATATGCCGAAACAATCCGATTTTATCCGATTAGCCCTTTAAATTTGTTGGCATCCTCTTTCTCTCTCTAATTTTCGTTTCTCTCTCCGACTGTCGCTTCTGTATAGATGTTTATTCTGTGCTATGGCTTCAATGCTTCAAACATCATCCATCTTATTCTGAGATTTCTTTGAAATCTTCTTTCCCCCAAACTACTTTCCTCTCCATGATATTATTATTATTATTATTATTATTATTATTATTATTATTATTATTATTATTATTATTATTATTATTGTCGAGAGGTGGTTCATTCTTGCCCCTGTACTGCGACCTTTCTGGTCTATTGTACCCTCCGTGTTTCCTCCTATTCTAGGAGCCCTGTGTGTTTTGTAAACTCCAGGATTTTCTTTAGACTAATGTCCTTTAGTGTCTCAGTGTGCAATTTCTTTGCTCCTAAAAGACTATGTCTGCTTGCCATAAATGCTTCGCAGTGACATATTAAGTGTTAAGGGGTTTCATCCTCTTCTCCACATCCTCTGCATGTTGGTTCTTATTTGAGGCCCAACCTATGCAAATGTTTATTTAATTGACAGTGTCATGTTACCAGTTCTGTTATTAGTCTGACATCTTGCTTGCTCATTACAAGTAAGTTGTCTGTTCTTTTCTTGGATGGCTCATTCAGGAAGAGCTTGGAATGTCTTTGGCCTGCTGTGGCTGTCCAATGCCGTTTGTGCCATTGCCAAAGCAAAGTATTAAGTTCTTGCTTAACTGTTTGCGCAGTTATTCCGCAAGCAGGTTCTGGTCCTATAAAAGGTATATTTGTCCCATCTTTTGCAAGATGGTCGGCTGCCTGGTTTCCTTCAATTTCTGAATGCCCGGGTACCCATATCAATCTTAATTTATTCGTCGCTCCTAAGGCATTCAATCTGTGGATGCAGTCCAGAATTAGTCCTGAGCCTACCTCACACGAGTTTAGTGCCTTAAGTGCGGCTTGGCTGTCTGTTACTATGGAGATTCTTCTATTGTGGTAGTTTTTCTCCAATAGTAATTGCACGCTGGTTAAAATTGCTTGTATAGTAAAAATTTTTAGGCAGAGTAGTCACGTCATCATTTCATTACAAAATGAAAAAACACTGTAGTATTGTATATGTTTAGGAAAACGAAGAAAATAAATACTATTTTTTGCATACTATAAGTAAAGTACATTTTAATTAAATTTACAATTATTTTAAAGTCGAACATAATGTTTTCAATGAATTTTAATTTATTTAAAATAATTATAGTTAATTTTTTCACCACATGTTGGTACTATTGGATTTCAATATTTAAACGTTTACATGACATGTTTCTCCCGGAATTGTCAAGCGTCTGCTGTCATTTGTTCGTTACTTTTCTGTTTTTAGTTTGTGTTAATTTTAATAATTGTAAATTGTATTATTGGAGTATTTTCAATCAAATATAATATATTTTTTAAATGTTATTTTAATTATATTTTCAATAAATCGAATTTATAGTGCTACTCTTTACTTTTCCATAAAACTACAGAATGGGGTATTGCACCATAACAAAAAAAAAAAATTTTTTTAAATCAATTTAACATAAAGTATGGCTCAATAAATAATAGTTAAAACAATGAAAACATTTTTTAAATAATTACTTTACGAGATATTTCACATTTGCTAAAAGGGAAAATTGACGTCATACAATTGTTATCTTTCTCTCGCAGCGTACTCAGCAGTGTGTGTGAGAAAGACAAGTATGGGGGAAATGTGACGTTACACTGATTTCTCAAAAATAAAATACTGTTAAACTAGGAACAATTAAATTTTTTTAATAATAATAATAATAATAATAATAATAATAATAAATTTATTACTTTAAAAGGTTTACAACCCATGATAAGTAAATGAACAAATTACAGTAGTAGAGTTTACAAAAAGAAAATATCTAGTTCATCAGAAACAGAATTATAATAACTACACATAACATAAATTGGTGATTTGCACAGCACATTTGAATTATATGAAGAAAGATAAAAGCTTTCAGTACAGCGTGAAGATAATCTCGGTACACGAAAATAAAGTTTCTCTAGTAAATCTGAACAATCAACCTTGTAGTGAATTATTTTAAATAAATAATCTATTTTGATATCATTAAATCTTGATCTAATTGAGTCAATATTGAATGTTCTAAATAGGGTATCAGCAGGCGTATTTTGATCAGGATAATAGTGAAAACATTTAAACCAAAAATACTTTAACATTTTACGTTGTAACTTTTCTAGTCTCGCTATATGAGTTTCATAAACGGGATACCAAATGATTATAGCATATTCCATCTTGGACTGTATGAAAGCATAATATAAAACTTGCAGTGCATTAATATTAGAAAAATCCGTACAACTTCTAATGATGAAACCTATCATTCTATTGACTGATGCAATTAAATTGACAATATGGAATGTAAACGTAAGTTCTGGATCGAAATAGACTCCTAGGTCTTTAATTTGCGAGGAACGAGATAAGTTGACAGTGTCTATATTATAGTTATATAAAATTGGTGATTTCCGACGGGTAAATGACATAACTTCACATTTACTGATGTTAAGTTCAAGTTTGTTAGTATTACACCAATTTGCAATACTATTTAAGTTATTTTGTATCTTATTACAATCCCGTACATTTTGGATCTCAGTAAAAATTTTCACATCATCAGCGTAGATTAACACGTTACAAGTCAAATTTTCCACAATGTCATTTA
This sequence comes from Ophonus ardosiacus, assembly GCA_943142095.1. Classification (NCBI taxonomy): domain Eukaryota; kingdom Metazoa; phylum Arthropoda; class Insecta; order Coleoptera; family Carabidae; genus Ophonus; species Ophonus ardosiacus. The sequence goes on from OW964840.1 coordinate 14,601,061, forward strand.
CAACAAGGAGAAATAAAAGCGGTCCTAAGTTTGACCCTTGTGGTACACCCGACTTAGCAATATAATACTTGGAACGGTAGTTATTGTAACATACAAACTGTCGACGGTTACATAAGTACGATGCAAAGAAATGAATTAGATCATCATGGAATCCGAAGTTGCGAATTTTATGCAATAAGATCGTATGATTTATTTTATCAAAGGCTTTTGACATGTCTGTATAGATAACATCTACCTGGCCTTTTTTATCCAAAACTTCGGAAACATACTGTGTAAAAACGCAAAGATTAGTTGTAGTTGATCTTTTAGGCATAAAACCATGTTGGTATTGCGAGATGTACTGCCTTACTTGCGGAAAGATCTGATTATATATGACAATTTCAAATAATTTTGCGAATACTATGAATTGCTTCAAACTGAATGAAGTTTTATTTAAAATAATAAAAAAAATTGAGTGGAATACCCCATTGTAAATCTAAATAAAATCAAATCAATTGTTTTAAAAATATATTCAATGTCATTTACCATTAATTTTCTTATTTTTCATCAAGTGCTTCATTCACTCCCCGTATTCCTTCTGAAACCCGACTCGGTGTGCCCTATACCGAATTTTCAATACCATAAATTGTAAATATATTACATTTTACAATAATATTCAATTATTATTCGACTATTAAATAAATTAACTTGATCACATAAATTAGCATTGCAGGTAAATACAATTATTTTCTAAAATTAAATTAGTGTACCATGTAAACCTACTAATTTCGTGACGTCATTATCTAGTTACAAACTTTGATGACGTGACTACTCTGCCTAAAAATTTTTACTATACTTCTGCTTGGAATACTGTTCCATTTGTCCCAAGGCCAACCGATTGATGGACTTTATGCGTTAATGGTGAAAGACATAAGCTATTAAAACTCCAGTAATGATTTTTTAATTCTCTTTATTAAAGTAGTAGGTATGATATTAAGCCTAGTATAGAGTTGGTTGTAAATGTACCTTTATACCCAAAACTACAATTCATGTCTAATTAATATTCTGAATTAAAATGTGTTTGTTTTAAAACGGACAATGGTTTTGTTGATGTACAAAAAATAATAGCTACTCATCATTCCCCAAATAAATTTAGGAATTTAATATTCAATTTTAATTTGTAAGTAACGCAGTAAGTTTAGTATACATACATAAATAATTTTATTGCAAGGTCGTAGAAAATAGTATAGTATGTAACACGTGTGTGAAGCCTATTTTACATTCGGGTTGTAAGCCAAAGTATGTACAGTATCAGTAGTGTCAACTAAACACGCGCTTGCTATACATACAGTATTGGCCATAAAGATAGCAACTTAAAAAAAATTAAATTGCTCTAATGTAAAAACTGAGATTTCAGAAATAAATTACTGCAGTATTAGTGTCTTGAAGCAAGTTTAATTTACATTAAAATAATTTGCATTATATTAACAAAAATTGATTCACTTGATAACAATTGGAGATTTTATCAATCGAAACTTTGTGTAACTCAAAAAAAATAAAGACAATGAAAGTACGAAATACTTCTTTTATTCTTAAAAATTGATTTATGTGCAAAAAATATTTTTTATTTGGACATAAAAATAAAAATAGCAACTCTTATAAAATTAATATAAAAACTAAATTTTCTAATATTTAGTGTAATAACCGGAACCACGAGAATTTATTACTTCTTCTCGTTTCATCATGAATTCAAGTAATTTCGTTATTACATTTCTATCAATTAATCTTAGTTCATCACTAAATAATACTCTTTTCCACATGTCAGTTGTCTAGTTCACATGATTTTCTGCAAAAAAATAATCGGGCCCTCACGTTCTTCTTCGAAAGAAGTGGATTCTTTGTAGGCCGACGACTATAAAGTTCTCCGACAACTAATATTCTTCTTCCCTGTCCTGAAGATATTTTATCTTTAACATTACTTAGTATACAGCCTAAAATTTTCTTTGATGATAACAACGGATTTTTAACGATATGTGTTTTATCATTCTGTCGCTTCGGTCTGATGTTTTTTTTTTTGTCTACTAGAAATTGTAGAAGGCTCAATATTATCCTTCCTTCGAAAATGGATTATTATTCGTGCTATTGTAGATTTACGCAAATTAAAGTTCTTCGACATTTTATTCCGCGAAGCACCATTTTCATATGATTTAATTATTAAATTGCGAAATTTTTAGTCAAAGTCTTATTACGACCCATAATTTTGAAGTACTAATTATATTTTTTAAACAATTATACGGTATAAACGTTGAAATTGAGAAAATAAAGACATTCATTATGTAGTTGCTATTTTTATGTCCAGACAAATGTAAGAATTATGCAAATTAAATAAATTGTATAAATTTAATATAAATTATTTTAACATAAAATAAACTTATTTTAAGAGGTTATTCTTTATGTAATTTATTTTCAATATTCTTATATTCACTTCAGAGAAATAGAATTTTTTTAAAAGTTGCTATCTTTATGGCCAATACTGTATATTCATCATATACCCTTCAGAAATACCGCCAATCTCATGAATTGGAAGAATCTCGAACATTTAGAAAAGTAGGAGGAAACTTGTTCATAGACTGAATTGAAAAATAAAAGATCTGATGTGGCCAACACAAAACCTCCCGCTATTTAATTTTTATTAATTTAAATACATACCTACGGATTTAATAACGCTGCAAACTATTCCATTGCATAAAACTATTGCTTTATTTACTATTTTCTTTTTAAAATGTCACTATTATTAATTTGAAGTGATTAGTTTTTTGACGGTGACATTTACTGTCAGTTACATTCATTTGAAATATGAACTGTGCAACAAAGGAATTGTGTTTTTCTTAGGCTTCGGGACTTGTAAAAAAAAAATGGTAGACGATTTAGTGCAGAATTGAAAGCAGCATTAGTTCTATTAAATCCTAAACAGAATAAATCCGTTGCTCTAGTCGTATAAATTGGTACGCGAAAGCCCAAACTGTTTAATAGATCAGGACAATCGCCTCTATTATTTACTAATTTATATAAAATGAAAATTAAAGATTATTGAATTTTCTACAGGAATACATTAATACTTTTTCTATATATTTTACAGATAAATTTAAAAATAATTTTTTTTATTAGTCGCGAAGCCTAAGATAAACACAATTCCTTTGTTACACAGTTCATATTTCAAATGAATGTAACTGACAGCAACTGTCACTGTCAAAAAACTAATCACTTCAAATTAATAATAGTGACATTTTAAAAAGAAAATAGTAAATAAAGCAATAGTTTTATGCAATGGAATAGTTTGCAGCATTAGTAAATACGTAAGTATGTATTTAAATTAATAAAAATGGATAGGAAAGTGTGGCGAAGGAAGATTTTTGCGTAACTATTATTGTGGTCCGGATGGGGTTATTCGCTACTGAAAATCGGTCACTTTAATGTTCTTATGTATGAATGCTATTATGATTGTGGACAACGCGAAAGAAGAATGTTGTTAAAGAGTGAAGTGAATCAGCTGAGCTCTTATTCTTTTCCTATTGTTACTATTGTTTCCGGGTATTTGCTAATCCCCTAAGTGGGAATCGCGTGATTTTGTGTATGTATAAAAATAGGATAGGAATGTGTGGCGAAGGATGATTGTTGCGTAACTATTATTGTGGTCCGGATGCGGTTATTCGCTACCGAAAATCGGTCACTTTAATATGTTTTTATGTATGAATGCTATGATGATTGTGGACAAGGCGAAAGAAGAATGTTGTTAAAGAGTGAAGTGAGTCAGCTGAGCTCTTACTCTTATCCCTTTTCTTATTGTTACTACTGTTTCCGGGTTTTTCCTAACCCACTAAGTGGGAAACGCGTGTTTTTATCTACGTATGTATGAATGTAAAAATTAAATAGCGGGAGGTTTTGTGTTGGCCACATCAGATTTTTTATTTTGCATTTATGTTGTATGTGCTTTCCTGTTATTGGGACATGGTCCTGTTGGAAAGCCGAAGTTAAATAAAATAAAAATAAAATAAAATAAAATAACGACAAAATGCGAAAAAATGACATTTAATGGTATTTTTTGAAGAAAAACCATTATGAGCTTCAGGTAAAGTGTCATTTCCGGTTATCCGATTTACACACATACACACATATACATACACACACACACATACATACACACAGATACATACATACATACACACACATACACACACACATACAGACATCATCGTGAAAATGTTAAAATTGGATTCTACGGACCTTAAAACGTGGTCATTTACTAAAATCTCGATATGTGATTTTTAACACGATCCCTATACCTCCCTTACCAAGGGTAGCGGGAGGTAAAAATAGATGTAATTAGAGTTTTTTTATTAAATACAATACTTATACAGGGTGTTAAAAAATAAGTGTCAAAAATTATGAGGGCATATAGTACTGACCAAAATGAGCAAAAAAAGTTTAATCAACATGGGTCCGATCTTCAACTGTTTTTGAGAAAGAGTCCATTTTGTACTAAAATCGAAGAAAAATTGATAAAGATAGTGGTCGAACAAAATTTTGCCGTTGACAGTAAATAGACTATAAAAAAACAATAACATTTTATAAGAAACATTTATTTCACTTTCTAATAGGTACGAAGTTACTTGAAAACTAAATATTGGAAAAGGTCGCCACAACTTTTGTCTTAGTACAATTATTTGTTTTTTTTTTTTTTTGAAAAACAAAAACACATCTAAGATGACCTCTGAAAGGTAAACAAAATGTCTCATTTAATCAAAGTCGTAACTCTTACAGTTTTCGAGATAGCAGAGGTAAACACCGAAATAACTCATTTTTCATTGTCTTTTATCTCGGAAACTATTGAAGATCGGACCCATGTTGATTAAATTTTTTTACTCATTTTATTATTATTGTCGGGAGGTGGTTAATTCTTGCCAATGTACTGCGACCTTTCTGGTCTATTGTACCCTCCGTGTTTTCCTCCTATTCTAGGAGCCCTGTATGTTTTGTAAACTCCAAGATTTTCTTTAGACTGATGTCCTTTAGTGTCTCAATGTGCAATTTCTTTGCTACTAAAAGACTATGTCTGCTTGCCATAAATGCTTCGCAGTGACATATTAAGTGTTCAGGGGTTTCATCCTCTTCTCCACATCCTCTGCATGTTGGTTCTTGTTTGAGGCCCAACCTATGCAAATGTGTCCTGTTACCAGTCCTGTTATTAGTCTGACATCTTGCTTGCTCATTACAAGTAAGTTGTCTGTTCTTTTCTTGGATGGCTCATTCAGGAAGAGCTTGGAATGTCTTTGGCCTGATGTGGCTGTCCAATGCCGTTTGTGCCATTGCCAAAGCAAAGTATTAAGTTCTTGCTTAACTGTTTGCGCAGTTATTCCGCAAACAGGTTCTGGTCCTATAAAAGGTATATTAGTCCCATCTTTTGCAAGATGGTCGGCTGCCCGGTTTCCTTCAATTTCTGAATGCCCGGGTACCCATATCATTCTTAATTTATTCGTCGCTCCTAAGGCATTCAATCTGTGGATGCAGTCCAGAATTAGTCATGAGCCTACCTCACACGAGTTTAGTGCCTTAAGTGCGGCTTGGCTGTCTGTTACTGTGGAGATTTTTACTCATTTTGGTCAGTACTATATGCCCTCATAATTTGGGATACTTATTTTTTAACACCCTGTATAGCCTAGTATGAAAATGCTGTGAGGTATAATGCTGGCCACAACAGATTTTTTTTACTAGAACTCTAGGTATAAGCCACAAAAGTTTATCGCCAAAGCCAAACTATGCCATTGAAAACATCTCACCCCACTTCGTTACGACAAAAGCTATTAAAGTAATTATTTTAATTTTCAGTGAAAAAAACTAATCACCAAATGACAATATGATAAATATACCTAGATTATTTTATTGAATAATGGGAAATTAATAGTTCTATACTGTAAGCAACATATTTATAGTTGTGTAACTATAATTAACATTTTTAGTATTTTAAGTTCACCAGTGAAGTACTATTTTTACCTTCCGTCACCTTTAGGTAAGAAAGGTATTGTCTTTGGTCAAAAAATTCGGTGGTGAGTTTTTAATGAATAAGCACGTTTTAGGGTCCCTACAATACGAATATACCATTTTTAAGATGATGTCTGTATGTGTGTGGGTGTGTGTGTCCGTGTGTGTGTGTGTGTATGTGTCCGTGTGTGTGTGTGACCGTGTGTGACAAATTTTTCTCCGACGATAACTCCAATACTACAATTCTAAAAATTATAATTCTTTCGTATTCCTCTTCTGTACATCCATATGAAGAGTTGATTAGATATTGGTTATAATTGAACCACCGGAAGTACCCTTATTTGAAGTTTTTAACAGTATTTCTTAAAAAAGCGCAGTTAAATATTATTTTTTGACATTTTGTTATTATGTATATTAAAGAAAATACTCTTCTCTATACAGTTTGATTATACATTTTCCTTCATATTCAATAGATGTAAATTTAAAGCATTATAAAGAAATTAATTTTCAAAAATTAGTCAACTTTGGTATTTATCATCGAAACAGCTGACATAATTATTCAAAAAAATTTAATTGACAGATGTCAGTTGCAAGTGCAAAACCAAATATGGAAAAAAGTATAGGATCTAAAATTGGTATGTCATTGCTCGCAAGTGATACGCAGAGAAAGGCCAAAGAAAAGATGGAAGGACATTACTTAGTGTAGTTTATGTTATAATTTTATTGGATTTATAGAACCTTTTCAAATGAACTTTGGGTATGGAATTTGTAAAAAATAGTATGTGTTTTTACATGATATTATATAGAATCTGTTCCAAGGACCTTTTGGTATGGGATTTGTACAAAATACATGGAATTGACGGAAGGTCTTGTGCTGGCCACAACAGATTTTTATTCATTAAAATAGCAACTAAAAATGTAAGTAAAATTATAACGCAACAATTACATACAATGCAAAATACAAATATTATTTTTTGCCCTTCTGAAGTGTAATGGGAACTTTATAATTGTATACACAGCAAGTGTAACCTACATTTTACGCTTACTGTGTTGTAACTTGTCTAACTATGCGGTAAAATAATCAAAATACACTGGACGTTTATGGGCATTTAGAAAAGAAATCATCTTTACTATAATAAAGTTCATGTAAAAAAGTACTACCTACATAAGTTATTTTTTTACTTTAACATTTCCTATATTTAAAATTAATTTATATAAACCAAATCACGGCAGCGACATCTGTCATTATTGTAAAAATCCGCTGTTACCGATATAGTCACCGATCGATATACCTGTCAAATACGCGAGGCGAACATTGCTGAAATGTCAATTATCGACATCTACCTATTATTTATTACGAAGAAAACATAAGCAAATAAATATATTATCAGTCATAAATAACGTCTATTATTACAAATAAATTTTCGCTAGAAGAAGTACTCTAATGAAGGTAAGTAAAATCAAATTTGGAAATTGACTTAACCCCAGTATTTCAAACTAACCCTTTTCAGAAGTACAACCTATCTCATTGAAAAAAGTGATTTTCATTATCGTCGGCCAAAAAATTTGATACAATTCTCGTGCGTGAAGTATTTTACAGCGCGACAGCTTTGTTCAAGGCACGAGCCCTTAAGGCGAGTGCCTTATTAGCTGGAACTTACAAGCACTCGAATGTAAATAACTATTACGTCTGTTAAAAAAAGCACACCTTTTTTCATTTATGGATTTATAAAATATGTTTTTTACCTCCCGCTACCCTTGGTAAGGGAGGTATAGGGATCGTGCTAAAAAATCACATATAGAGATTTTAGTAAATGACCACGTTTTAAGCTCCCTAGAATCCAACTTCAACAATTTTACGATGATGTCTGCGTGGGTGTGTGTGTGTGTGTGTGTGTGTGTGTGTGTATGAATTTTGTCTTCGGTCTAACTCAAATACTATCATTCAGAAAATTCTGAATCTTTGTATTTCTACCTATATTATGAAAAGAAGCCTTTAGATTTTGGTGTAAATCGGACAAACGGAAATGGCACTTTACTTGATGCTCATAATGGGTTTTCTTCAAAAATACCATTAAATGCCATTTTTCGCATTTTATGTCATTATGAAAATTTAGATTATTGAGTTTTCTACAGGAATGCATTAATACTTTTTCTATGAATTTTACAGATAAATTTAAAAATAATTTTTTTATATGTCCCGAAGCCTAAGATAAACACAATGGCTGGTAGCACAAGCCCTGTTTTAACTAAAACGCTGTTTTAAGAAATATCAGATTTCATTATTTAATAACAAAAATAAATAGTATTAAATTTATCAAAATATGATTTTAAAGCAGAACATAATTTGTATTCAAATAAATATTTTTAAAAAAATCGTTCTTTAAACATAAAGGTGAAATTAAATATTGAAATTTGAATTTGACATTTCTTAAAACAGTGTTTTAGTTAAAACAGGGCTTGTGCTACCAGCCATTTACTTTGATCTTTTGTTAAACAGTTCATATTTTAAATGAATGTAACTGACAGTAAATGTCACTGCCAAAAACTAATCACTTCAAATTAATAATAGTGACATTTTAAAAAGAAAATAGTAAATAAAGCAATAGTTATATGCAATGGAACAGTTTGCAGCGTTAGTAAATACGGAGGTATGTATTTAAATTAATAAAAAATAAATAGCGGGAGGTTTTGTGTTGGCCACATCAGATAACACAATAAAAGGTTTAAAAAAAGTGCACTTTTTTAACGCTACGGAGTGAAATAATGAAACGTTATGGCACTTTTTTCGCCGTCATAGGATTTGACAAACTTTCCTTATCATGAAATAAGACTATACTTTTTACTAGGAATGATGATGGGTACTCGGGTACTCGGAACCTACCCGATAATACTCTACCCGGGTATAAAATTTCTTACCCGATTACCCGAAATATACCCGCTGCCCGTTAATTACCCGATACCCGTTAATTACCCGAACAGTTTTCAGCTGCCGGAAAGATTGTATCTAAAAGAAAAGCTTTTTATGACCATACCATAGGTAATTAATATCATTTATGTTAAGTTTTTTTATAGAGATACAGTATATTATTTATTTGTATTACTTTTTATTTAATAAATATATGTAAACAATAATTGAATTTTATTAAAAAGTAAACTGCTAATATAAGGGTAATTAGTAATTAACAAATTAACGAATTATGTATATGTACTTAAAGGATAATGTGTAATTAAAGGGTATCGGGTAATTAACGGGTAAAGGATACTATCCTGGTAGTTGTTTCGGGTACTCGGGTACCAAAATTAGCGGAATTCGTCATTCCTACTAGAAACTCTGAGAAGACGACAAATTACAAGTAAAATGCAAAATAAACACATTCCTGAAGCACGTGCTGCGTCGATTTCTACCCATGTGGTAAGAAGAACACAAGAGGAAGCAAGACTGGCCAATAGATGTACTAACACAGAACCGTGTCTCACCAGAACTCATCGAGTAACTCGCTAACAATTTGTAAGACAACATATTCCCTCGAATTCGGCTGATTGAACCCGTGTTTTGTTTTCTGATGAGACATGAGTCAGCTTAAAATTACCAGGCGAAAGAGATCATACCTCAAGGAGACCTGGACAGCGATATACTAAGTGATAAATTGTTCCACGAGAGCCCTGCTTTTGTGATTCAATACTGTTTTGGGGAGCTAATTGTTTTAAGGGACACACAGAGTTGGCGGTGCTTCGTGGAAGATCAATGAATGAACAGAAATACGTGCAGGATGTCATATAAGACCATGTCACTCCTTTTTCGCCGGTAATTGGAGGTATTTTCATATTTATTCATGATAATGTAAGATCGCATCGAACTCGGGGCGTAGATGAATATTGAAATACGGTAGAAATTAACCGTATGGAATTGCCACCTAGCAGCCCAGAATTAAATCCAATAGAGCACGTATGGTGAAAAGAAGCGAAAGAGGTCTTGTACCCGTCTCATGCACTCTAGATGAGCTAGAGAATGCTGGGCTACAAGAATGGGAAAACATACCTCACCATGCAATTCGAAATTTATTTCGAAGCATGGGACGAAGAAAGCAAGCCATAATTACTGTAAGAAGTGGTAATACCAAGTATTACAGGGAATTTATTTTAACATGCAACATATGGCGAATCACTTCCATGGTTACTCACTATTGTCAAAAAATGACAGCAATGTAATATTTGTCCATTTTAAAATGCAACATACAAAATTTGTAGTTTTGTATTATCAAAACTAATTTCCTATAAATTAGCCTACATACGATTAACAAATAATCAAAATATGAATGTTGTACATCTTAACAAACTTTAGCTTACAAAAATTCATAACTTTCATGTAATAAATATTTAAAAAATCTGTTGTAGCCAGCACAAGACTTCCGTCAATTCGATGTATTTTGCACAAATCCCATACCAAAAGGACCGTGGAACTGTTTCTATATAATATCATGTAAAATCGAACACGAACACATACTATTTTTTACAAATTTCATACCAAAAGTTCATTTGAAAAGGTTTTATAAATCCAATAAAATTATGACATAAACATACACTAAGAATTTACACAAATTGCGTTTTCGAGCATAAGAAAGTTGGTGCTGATTTTGACAATAATGTGTGTGTGACGATTTTTCCTTAAAATATATTAATGATCCAAAACTTCGCAAAGTTGGTATTTGCTTACAGATTTTTCAGGAAAAATATATTAAAATATAATCCAAAATTTCGTATTACAAACTTTTCTATTTATTGGAATAACAAACGATCAATCGGAAATGATACTTTACTTAAAGCTCATTGCCATTTTAAACATGGAATTGGCGGGAGGTCATGTGCTGGCCACATCAGATTTTTTTAAATTTAATTTATCGTTATTTTTTAGTCTTCTTGAAGTATTGCTTCAATCTAATCTAAGCATTTTTTTTACTTTCGTTTTTGTAAATGAATACCCTAATTTATTTGTGTATTCCTTTAAACAGCTGTACGGCATTTTGTTGGGTTATGTAATATACTGACAAAGCAGTCATATGTCAGATTGATTTGTGGAGGTGGTACCTATACCGTGAGTATTTTTTAACGTGAAACATTGGGTTTGTCATATCCATGGTTACGACTTGATATTTGATTGAAAGCAATGTATTTGCCCGTTCCATTTAAAATGAAACATAGGGAACACGATTTAAAATATACTGGTTATGCCACTTGTCATATATTTCATTGTTTCTGATGGTCCGCTTGATACGTGTTTCCTTGAATAATCCGCTAGATGCGCTACGTGACAACGACCCTACCACAGCAAACTATTTTTATATAAAATATAAAAAATGAAATGCATAATTAATTTATTTTTAATATAAATTTATATATTTAATGGAAACCTGAATCAACACATTGTTAGAATTTAAAATTGGAAAAACTAAATAAATTGATAGAACCGTACGCTTCCAGATTTCCATTCGGTAATAATATCTTCTTCCCGAAAATGTTTTCGACAAACATCATTCAATCTTAATTCGCGATCATCTCTACTAATTGCACATTGCCATTTTTTAAAAAGTGATATATCGAGTGGAGCAGCAAACAGAGATTCTTTTTTAGTGGATTCCTTGTAACCGGTTTCACATCCAGGAATGAAACATTTTCTATTTAATTTTCTTTTCATTTTGCATTAATTGCAATATCTTTCAACAAAATATTTATATTACATTACATATAATACGAATATGTACTTCAAAACCTGTTTTATTTATCTTTCTATAAGATAAAGATATTACATGTAATATTTTTTATGTCTTACAAGTATGTTATTGTTTTATAACAACCTCAACATTAGGTCCGTTATTAAGTACATAATGCCCTAGGGCGTATTAAGTTTCTATGGTAATGTTGACAACAAACTGAGGTTAATAATACTGATACTAACATAAAGTGCAGTTAAAGTTAAGAAGTATTGTGAATTGTAGTCGTTTATAATCATATTTGTTTCATCACAAATACAAACCAGCATACTTCTTATTCTTAGCAATAACATTGCTCGTCCATATTGACAGAAAAATACCACAAGAAATAAATTTTTTGTTTGAAAAATGCTTTGTTTACAGAAACAAAATAGGTAATATTTTGTACCGCATTCACAGGCTACTTTATGTAAGTTGTATTAAAATTTTGTGATTTATTATTTTTGTTTGATAAATTCTAGTCAGACAAAATGTTTATTAAGAATTTCTAGTAAGACATAAAACGTTGAAGGCACCACGGGTGTTAAACGACAATAATGCCTTCGGTCAACGTACTCGCCTCGGGCCAGAAGCCCTCTACAGTACACTGTTGACCTCAGGCATTATTGTCCTTATAACAACCCTTGGTACCTTAATTACTATAAAATGTCATGCAAATGACACGTGTCAGTTGAGTCGTTCTCACGTTGCGCCTCTAGCGGAAAAAACGAGGAAACACGTATCGCTTTGGACCCTCGTTTTGTGCAGAGTGGCACAACCAGTATATTTTAAATCGTGATAGGGAACGAATCTGACAGAAATATTATATTTAAATATTGTAAGAAATTTAGCGGAGTCAGAATACCACTCGAGAGCACTAAACATATTTCGGGCACAAGGTGCACACAGTACTTTTTCTACGTCTAAATTTAATTTTTAGAAAACAGGTATACTTATTTAAACAAAATTAACCTCTAATGACATCTCAGGGGCTATGTTGAAAAAGCTAAGGTAACACCGTACGGTGAGAAACAGAGTACGGGGAAAGGAAAAAGTTAAGAATTTTGACGCCTTGTTGTTTTTCAAAGTCTAATAGAACAATATACATTCATACATATAATATTATGCAATGAAACTTCATTAATATACCTCATGAATGTATTTTAAATAAATTAATAAAAATTATCCCATTTACTGGAAAGGTATAACTCTCAGAATTTTCTTATTCTTCTTAGTGTGCTTGTAACTTAGAAGAAGATGGCTACTGATTAGTGAACGATCATAGCAACCGTTGGTGTATATCACTGAAGATATAGATTTATAATCAATTTGGTATCTGTTTAATCTTTAGTTGAAGGTATAGTGAATTTTTCTTCATTTTTACCTCCCGCTACCCTAGGTAAGGGAGGTATAGGGATCGTGCTAAAAATTGGATATAGAGATTTTAGTGAATAAGCACGTTTTGATGTCCCCAGAATCCGATTTTAACATTTTTACAATGATGTCTGTAGGTATGTATGTGTGTGTGCATGTGTGTATGTGTGTGTGAATGTGTGGATCCTGTGGACACGATTACTCAAATACTACCAATCAGAAAATTTTGAAATTTTGTATACCCATTCTATACTAATGTGGGAAGAGTTGATTAGTTTTTAGTGTATATCAGATAACCGGAAGTATCACTTAAACAAGCTTTTGCCAGTTTTTCTTGAAAAAATTGCATTGAATATAATTTTTCAGCAACTTTTACTATTAAAAATATAATATAATGGTACAATCTTCAATTCTACGATAATATAACTTTAAAAAACTTTAAATAACTTTAAATATAAATTTATAAAACAATTTATTTTTGTACATCATCTGACCCATGCGTCAAACAAAAACATAATACTTTAATAAAATTTTGACGGATTTAAACAAATGTCACTGTCACATTTACATTAATAATGAAACCGTGTTAAGAAGAATTTAATAGAAATATATTTGATTTGTAAATATAAATCTGTCAGTATAAGTACGTGTTTTCAAAATGTCTAATATTGGTTTACAACTACACATTTACGACATGGATCATGTACAGCAAACAATTTACACAGATTGCGTTTTTAGAGCACTTGGAAGTTGATGATGATTTTTCGAGAATTATCTTTTTCTTTGGTGAGGCACATTTTCTCCTCTCTGGGTATGTTAATAAGCAAAATTGCCAGATATGGGCAGAGGAAAATCTTCATGTGATTTACGAGGTACCATTACATGTCCAAATGAGACTGTTTGGTGCGCACTATGGTCAGGTGGCGTCATTGGAACTTATTTTTTCGAAAATGATGAAGGTCGAACTGTTATAGTTGATGGTGAGCGCTATAGGCCCATGATAATCGATTATTTTTGGCACGAAATTAATTTCGTATTACAGACTTCTATTTATTAAAACAACAAATTAGATTTTGTTTATAAACGATCAACCGGAAAGGAAAAAGATACTTTACTTAAAGATCATTGCTATTTTAAACATGGAATTTGCGGGAGGTCATGTGCTGGCCACATCAGATTTTTTATTCACCTTGTCAAATTTAATTTGACACTGACATTTTTCGAAAACTACAGTCGCCCACACATTTTAAAGAAGATTTGATTTGTATAAAACCACAGTACCTTAAAATTACTGCAAACACACGTTAAAGGTGTAGGTCTCTGATTGGTCCATTTGAAGACGTCTTTTCTCTAATATCTTTTAAGCTAGATTTTTTTTTCTTCGAAATTACACATCCGAGTGCAGTCTCGTGTTTCCTCATTCGCTCTGGGGCGCAAGTTGTGAGACATCCTGTATATTACATAAGATGAATTAATTGATCTAATAATAACTCATATTAATTTTGTAATTATTACCCCACTTATTAATTATCTTTCCTTAGTACATATTTACGAATCAAAATATATTAATCATCAACATATTATTCGTTTAATTGTTGCTATAGTTGGCAACATTGATAATTTGTATGTTCATACTGTCAGTTATTATTTGAAAAATATTTGTATCGTGTTTGAAACATTTTTGGGCGCCGTAAAGGCCTATTTATAATAAAGTAATGTTAAACGCAACGTGATCGTTAACGCAAACACAAAATTATACAGGATATTATAGTAATTATTTTTTCTTTTGTTACAGCTTTCCGGAATGTTTCTAACAGAATATGTACATAATTATATTGAAGAATATGGTGGTAAGTAACGATAAATAAAACAAGAAATTAATAATTTAATGATAAATGTGCTATCACATGTAATAATAATAATAATAATAATAATAATAATAATAATAATAATAATATATTTATTTATTTCGCGTAGATCAAAGTATATGATATAGGAAGAGTCAAAAAAGTGGTACAAATACATATTACAAAATAAATAAAATATCTATAAATAAATTATATAATCATTCAAGTTACTTGTAACTGTCGAACTTATTTAAAAATTCATTTATTTCTCAGATACTAAAAAATTTCTAAGATCAGATTTAAATTTATTTTTAGAGTTTATATTTTTCATGGACAAAAGCAAATAATTGAAAATTTTAATCAGTTAGGGTTGTGCACAGTTTTGTTCAAGTTAATAGGCTATTCCACCGTAATCAAAAATAGTAAAAGTTTATTGAAAATATGAATAATAATAGTTAAAGGATA
Organism: Ophonus ardosiacus; assembly: GCA_943142095.1. Taxonomy (NCBI): domain Eukaryota; kingdom Metazoa; phylum Arthropoda; class Insecta; order Coleoptera; family Carabidae; genus Ophonus; species Ophonus ardosiacus. Next base: position 14,616,515 of record OW964840.1, read on the forward strand.
AGGAAAATTATATTTCTTTTATTATAAATTATTCCTTCTAGAAAACACGGAGAGTTTTGCTTTTGATGATGTAGGACATGTGCACCATAGAAAAGAGAGTATATATTGAGTTCTTAAACATTATTAAACACAGACAACTTTACGACAGAAATTATTAAACGTCAAACAAACAAAGAATCAATTGTTTTTCTATGGCTTACTTGTCTAAATAAACTAATAAAACAGTTTACTTTTAACCGTAAATAACTCGTTAATTTGAAAAAATTGTACATAAACAACATTACCTTAATGGAAAGAGAAAAAAAATACTCTTTCCAATAAGATAATAAAAAATATATGGTTCCATTTAAAAAATATATATTTTGTCCCAAATTTTGGGAACCGCTGACACAAATTTTATTTTGTCTACATGACTAATTTTCTAATATAAAATGGCACAATTTTGCTCATTTAACCAACCTTGTATCTCTTCAAATAAAAAAGTTACCAATAGTGAGCAAGCTTATTGAGACACCCTGTATATATATATATATATTTAGCAGCGTTACAGAAAATTACAGAATCGCACTTTTAGAATATTTGATTCAATCCGGTTTACAACATTTAATATAATGGGGTATTCCACTATAACAAAAAAATATAAAAAAAAGTAATTTAACTTAAAGTATGGCTCAATAAATAATAGTTAAAACAATGAAAACATATTTTAATTAATTACTTTACGAGATATTTCACATTTGCTAAAAGGGGAAATTGACGTCATACAATTGTTATCTTTCTCTCGTAGCGTACTCAGAGCAGTGTGAGAAAGACAAGTATAGGGGGAATGTGACGTTACACTGACTTCTCGAAAATAAAATACTGTTAAACTAGGAACAATTAAGATTTTTTAATACTATGAATTGCTTCAAAACAGAATGAAGATTTATTTAAAATAATAAAAAAAAATTTAGTGTAATACCCCATTGATATAATGATTTTTTTATTTCAGATCCAAGAACGAAACACTGGTTTCTTATGTCGACTCCATGGCCTTGTTTAAGTTTAATTGTAATTTATTTATTAACCGTGAAAATCTTTCTTCCTTCCTATATGAAAAACAGGGCCCCATATAAACTCACAAATGTTATATTCTACTACAATTTATTTCAAGTTGTATTTAGCGCATATCTTCTATACATGGTAAGCATATTTATGAAATATAACATACATACATTCATACATACATAAAAACACGCATGTCCCACTTAGTGGGTTAGCAAAAACCCGGAAACAATAGTAACAATAAGAAAAGGGGTAAGAGTAAGAGCTCAGCTGACTCACTTCACTCTTTAACAACATTCTTCTTTCGCCTTGTCCACAATCATCATAGCATTCATACATAAGAACATATTAAAGTGACCGATTTTCGGTAGCGAATAACCGCATCCGGACCACAATAATCCATACTAATATAATAAATGCGAAAGTAACTCTGTCTGTCTGTCTGTTACGTTTTCACGCCTAAACCGCCGAACCAATTTTGATGAATATTGGTATAGAGATAGATTGGACTTTGGAGACGGACATAGGCTACTTTTTATCGCGAAAATAAAACTTAAAGGGGTGAAATAGGGTTGAAAGTTTGAACCGCTCTATTAGTACAGTTGCACAAGTGAATAATGAATTGAACGTCACTGACGCATGATGAGTAATTCTTTGATTAATTGGACAATGAAATATTTGTCATTGGCGTGTAGCGCAAGATAAAACTTTCGTGAAAAACATTGAATTATCAAAATTTAATAATCAAAATGAATCGAAAGCATAAGAAAGGTTCTACAATAAATATTTCACAAAGTACAGTAAAAAGGATTCTAGCTGAAAACAAAAAGAAATTTAAATAATCCAGAATCAAAATTAAATTCTCCGGGAAAGAACAAAATTGAAAATTTTGATTTCCAGGTATTTCTCATATTCTTTCTCACATCTATTACTTTTACAGTTTATTACAGTGTAGTTTTATTTGATTAGAACAAATAAACGTTCAAGTTCAAAGATTAAATTTGATTACAACAATGAAAAGTTGCACAGTTAATAACAATGCAGTTTTATTTGATTACAACAATTTTCACCTACAGTAGACTAAATCTGATTGCAATAATAAAAATAACTATCACACAAATTATTGTCATCATTGTTAACTATATTGATTATTGTAATAAAAAAAAATTAATTGTGATTTTGATTTTTTCTTTACTTAATTGTTAATATTAAATCCATACTAATATAATAAATGCGAAAGTAACTATGTCTGTCTATCTGTCTGTCTGTTACGTTTTCACGCCTGAACAGCTGAACCAATTTTGATGAATTTTGGTATAGAGATAGATTTGATCTTGCAGAAGGACATAGGCTACCTTTTGTCGCAAAAATAAAACTTGAAGAAGGTGAAATAGGGGTTGAAAATTTGTATGGAGAACCCATCATTTCTCTCGCTGAACCAGTTTTGATGTATTTTGGTATAGAGATAGATTGGACCTTGGAGAAGCACATAGGCTACCTTTTGTCGCGAAAATAAAAATGAAAATTTATATTATACATATTATTTATGCTTTTCGTAAGAAATAAAGAGTGTTTTAGGGTTCTTGAAAAATCATTCCTCAAGGCGGTACAATAGGGGATGATTTCAATTATTTTTTTATCTTTGTATCTATAGTTAAGTTTTAACCGTTAGTAGATTTTCGATATTTGTCGGAGAGATAGCTTGCATCATATGTACATGTTTAGATAATGTCGCTGTTAGGTGTGGTGCGGGGATCGGGAGGGCAGCGGGCGGAGCCTGTTACATGTACGATGCGAGGCAGATTGCCGGCTCCCTACGCAGCGCATGTCTCCGAAGTAAATGTGAAAAATTACTGGTACACGTGTAGCTAATCGTTATTTTAGCTTTACCCGTGCGAAGCCGGGTCGGGTCAACTAGTAGTTATATAAAAATCATCCTTCGCCACACATTCCTGTACAAACATACTTTGTTCACAGTTTTCATAAAAAGCTTGTATTAAAAATAGTGATTATTTTCTTTCAGGGCTTCTTCAGTGGATGGATTAGAAGATATCCTTTATTTGTTTGTCGAGACATAGATAGAAGTATGGATCCAGACGCAATAATGGTTTGTAGTTTCAATATTAGGAACCGAATTCTGAAATTTAACCATTTATTTTTTTAGGCTGCTTCTGGAGGCTATTGGTACTACATTGCAAAGTTTACAGAGTTTTTGGATACCGTAAGTAACAGTACTATATTATGCCTATATCACAGTATAAATAAATGCTCAACCTTACAAGAACATATATAAATAACAATTTACTACTGTTTGAGCAACACAACGAGCTATAAGTAAATATAGAGTGGCGGATGAGCGCTGCTGGCCGTACACACTTGGACGCCATGTCTACTATAACCTGCCAGGCAGGTTGCAGCCTACCACTAATATTTCTCAATTATTTTTAACGAAATAATTTAACTTTTATGTTAGAATTATAAATATAAATAATGCAATTTGTGGCGAAAAGTTTTATTCTGACATATATCATATTTCAAAATAAATAAATTAATTAATACATATTTAGTTTCACAGATATATAATATGGATGATGTGAAACTATTGATAAATTAATATAATTTAAGAATTTTTACTGTGAATCCTTATTTTGTTATAATATTTTACGATAATAAATATCAATTAATATGAAAAATGTAACTGCATTAATACAATATATTGAAAAAGTAGCAAGGTAGGTAGATAGATACATAAAAACGAAAATAGTGAAAATTAAATTATATATTTTATTATGACAATAATAACATATATAAAAAATATAACATATAAAATACAATAACAAAAACATATTCTTTAAATAAAATAAACAAAATTTGAAAATAATCACTACATATATGAAATGGAAAATAATGTTTTTATTGACCTTTAAATATGATTGTTTTGGTCAAAAATTGTCGAATGTTAGTTCCTTGAATATCTGTAGAAACAGTCCTACTATTTACACAAAAAATTGATTACCTATAATAATTGTTCTTGTATTTATTTTAATTACAACAGAAATTTTTGTTTCAATAAAGAAAATTTGATTGTAATAATAAATATCAGTAATTACATAAAAATAAATTAATTATATTCGTTGTTGGATTTAGGCGAGAAACTATTATCAGACTACAGGCGGTAAAATCGTAAATCCGTCGGTAATTAAAACTTTGAGTTAAAATTTTTGAATATAAAATTTACCTGTGAAACGACTTGCAACTATTTCTAATTTGTCTGTTTCCACACTGAGGAACAACACACGGGCATTTTTAATAAATAATGCAATAAGCGCTGAGAAAAACAACGTATAGCGTCTGAGCTGAGCGCTCAGTTATAGTAATGGCCGCCGACCTAAGCATTCAACTGTGTACGGGTAAAGTACGCGTTCAGCATGCGATGCGCCACTCTATATTTACTTATAGCTCGTTGGTGAAGACTGACTGTTCTTCCTAAAATGCAAAATAAGGAAGTTTACAAGTATAGTTAGGTCCATCCGGGAACACACTGTCTCATACTTTTATAATAATTTGATTTCTAGATTTTCTTTGTGCTACGTAAGAAGGATAACCAAATATCTTTTCTTCATTTGTATCATCACTCCAGCATGCCTTTCCACGCATGGTTGGGAACCATGTTCGTACCAGGAGGAGTTGCTACTCAGGCGTATGGTATAAATTCCGCTATTCACGTGGTAATGTATACATACTACATGTTATCGGGACTCGGACCTAAATGGCAAAAGTACTTGTGGTGGAAGAAATATCTTACTTCATTCCAAATTGTAAGTATTCTAACATTGTAGTTGGTAAGACTTTCTTAGCGATGTTGATGATTATATGATTGTTGTAATTTTATTGACCTTCTAAGCATTATACAGGACTTGCTCTTGTCTCTTAAATAGGGAGACATGGCTTAACCACAGATTCCTGAGACTAGAATAAGACGATTTAACCAAACTTGCTTCTACCGGAAAGTGTACTATTTAGCCAGAATTCTGCTTCAAAGTTCTTCGAAAAAAAATTAATTTTGCTTATAATAATCGGACGCTTTATTCGATTTTGATGAGTCGCTGTTTCCTCTTCTCTTCCACTCATTCCTGTCCAACGCATCTTTTTCACACAGTCCTTCCTTTCTCAAGTCTTCTGCGATACAGTCCTTCCATGTTCTCTTTAGCCTTTCACTGCATGTCACTTGCGAGGAACACTATGACATACTAATTTTTGATTCCATACTTTCCATATTTGGTTTTGCACTTGCAACAGACATCTGTCAATTAGAATTTTTTGAATGAGCAGCTGTTTCCATGATAAATAGCAAAGCTGACTAATTTTTGAAAATTAACTTCTTTATAATGCTTTAACTCTACATCTATTGAATATGAAGGAAAATGTATAATCAAACCATATAGAAAAGAGTATTTTCTTTAATAAATATAATAACAAAATGTCAAAAAATAATATTTAACTTCGTTTTTTTTAAAAAAAAAACTGTTAAAAACTTCAAGTAAGGGTACTTCCGGTGGATCAATTATAACCAAAATCTAATCAACTCTTCATAAGGATGTACAGAAGAGGAATACGAAAGATTTATAAATTTTAGAATTGTAGTATTGAAGTTATCGTCGGAGAAAAATTTGTCACACATGGACACACACACACACACACACACGGACACACACACATACATACAGACATCATCTTAAAAATAGTAAATTCGTATTGTAGGGACCCTAAAACGTGCTTATTCATTAAAAACTCACCACCGATTTTTTTGACCAAAGACAATACCTTCCTTACCTAAAGGTGACGGAAGGTAAAAAAATCTGTAGTGGCCAGCACAAGACCTTCCGTCAATTCCATGTATTTTGTACAAATCCCATACCAAAAGGTCCTTGGAACAAATTCTATATAATATCATGTAAAATCGAACACGAACACATACTATTTTTTACAAATTCCATACCAAAAGTTCATTTGAAAAGGTTCTATAAATCCAATAAAATTATAACATAAACTCATAAACTACACTAAGTAATGTCCTTCCATCTTCTCTTTGGCCTTTCTCTGCGTGTTACTTGCGAGCAACATTATGACATACCAATTTTAGATCATATACTTTTTTCCATATCTGATTTTGCACTTGCAACTGACATCTGTCAATTAATTTTTTTAAATAATTATGTCAGCTGTTTCCATGATAAATAGCAAAGCTGACTAATTTTTGAAAATTAATTTCTTTATAATGCTTTAACTCTACATTTATTGAATATGAAGGAAAATGAATAATCAAACCATATAGAGAAGAGTATTTTCTTTAATAAATATAAATAAAAACATAATATTTAACTGCGTTTTTTTTAAGAAAACCTGTTAAAAACTTCAAATAAGGGTACTTCCGGTGGATCAATTATAACCAAAATCTAATCAACTCTTCATATGGATGTACAGAAGAGGAATACGAAAGAATTATAATTTTTAGAATTATATTATTGGAGTTATCGTCGGAGATAAATTTGTCACACACATACACACACACACACATACGTACAGACATCATCTTAAAAATAGTAAATTCGTATTGTAGGGACCCTAAAGCGTGCTTATTCATTAAAAACTCACCACCGAATTTTTTGACCAAAGACAATACCTTCCTTACCTAAAGGTGACGGAAGGTAAAAAAACCGTATTTCAGATTTAACCGAATTTTTGGGGTTAAAGAAAATTAGCCACTCGCCCTCCGGGCCTCGTGGCTAAATTTCCTGACTAATATGTTACATTCCACACTCATATAATAAATAACTGTTAAATGTAATTTTCTGTTTCAGATTCAGTTTGTGTATGGGATAACATATTTTACGCTAATATCCTTTTCAAGAGAACATTGTCCAGAATTTTTCAAGATACCCGGTTTAATCTATTATGGCATATTTTACGTAGCCACTCTTCTATTGTTATTCACTAAATTCTACAGAGACAGTTATGTAGTGACAATACGAAAGGTAAGTGAACATAAGGTAGTATTTTTTATAAGTGAAGGATTATTTAAAATGCACACACACACATATACACGCACATACGTGCATACGCACGCAAAAGTTATCGTAGAAATGTTAAAATTGGATTATACGGACGTTAAGCCCGTATTACACTAGCCGACTAGCGGGTTTCGAAGCGGTTGGATCTCTATCATATACCTATTAACTAATATATTGCGGATCCTTTGCTTTTCTTGAAGGAAACACTGTGAAATGGAAATATCATTTCTGCATAAGTCTATCTCACACAAACACCCAACCGCGAATTATGCGCATGCTTGGAAACCTTCACTACTATTGGCTAACGAGGAAATCATGATCACTTTTTGCGAATCACAGAGTTCTGTTTATTAACGACTAGCGCGAGAAATTTTAAATTTAAATTTGAGAAATTAAACAATGTACCTACTATTTATTTTGTATGTAAATTCTTGAATATAAATATTAGTAATAATAAAAAACATTGACATATTCTAGTGCTAAATTTGAATTAAATAATTTACTTTGTTGTACTGTAAAAATAATAGGAATACAATCTGGTCAGGATTAATTTATTTAGATGACAATAAATTACTGTATGAAACACAAAGCAAATGCTTTCGAAAATGAAATCATACGTCAAAATCAAACCATGTGCTCGCTGCATCACCAGGGCAGCGTTCCAAAACCAAGAATACCTAGTTTTGGCGTAGAGTATGATGTGTTGTGTTTTGGAACGAATGAGAGTTTTGTTGAAGTAAAAAATTGAAACTAAATTAAAAATAATTTTAAAAAACTAACAAAACTACTTATAATTACAACATTAATGTCAAGCCTGTAATAAAAGCGCTTTTATGGGGCACTCTCCTCAATATAATGTGAAAGTACGCTCCATAAAAGCGCTTTTATTATAAAAGTATGCTCGTAATACACGCCAACGTATTTACTTATGTTTATTTTCAACCAAAAGCATGTTTTCTTCCTCAAGAAGGCAAATTACTTTCATATGTTGAGAATCGTGAGCATCTATGTTTGAAAATATTGTGGAGTAATTTCTATACCCTCCTTGTTAGTAGAGTAAGTAGAACATCACTTTGGAGTAAACTTTGGCTATTTTGGAACAGGTTGAGTAAACTCTGAGAGTAAGGTTATTAGTTTTGAAACGACTTTGAATAATTTCGTACTCTAAGAGGAGGATTTTGGAACGCAGCCCAGCCAGCGACGCTGTCAGCGTTAGCCAATAGTAGTAAAGATTTCCGAGCATGCGCATAATTGCCGATTGGGTGTTTGTGAGAGATGGACTTATGCAGAAATGATATTTCCATTTCACAGTGTTTCCTTCACCTACTCTTATGGGAAAGATACGAGCATTAGCAATATATTAGTTAATAGGTATATGTAATTAGGTATGTGTTAGTAGTGAAAAAAATAATATACAGGGTGTTAAAAAATAAGTGTCCCAAATTATGAGGGCATATAGTACTGACCAAAATGAGTAAAAAAAGTTTAATCAACATGGATCCGATCTTCAATAGTTTCCGAGATATAAGGCAATGAAAAATGAGTTTTTTCGGTGTTTACTTCTGCTATCTCGAAAACTGTAAGAGTTACGACTTTGATTAAATAAAACATTTTGTTTACCTTTCAGAAGTCATGTTAAATGTGTTTTTGTTTTTCACAAAAAATCGAATAATTGTACTAAGACAAAAGTTGTGGCGACCTTTTCTAATATTTAGTTTTCATATAACTTCGTAACTATTAGAAAGTGAAAAAAACGTTTCATATAAATTGTTATTGTTTTTTTATAGTCTATTTACTGGCATAGACAAAATTTCGTTCGACCACTATCTCAGTCAGTTTTTCTTCGATTCTAATACAAAATGGCCTCTTTCTCAAAAACATTTGAAGATCGGACCCATGTTGATTAAACTTTTTTTACTCATTTTGGTCAGTACTATATGCCCTCATAATTTGTGACACTTATACACCTTGTATACACGGTTATGAAGAGCATTATTGTCCTCACTTTTGTTCTTCATAACCTTGATGTATAATACACTATTATTTTTTCAGGACAAAACAAATGGTTACTCAAGTCACCAGAAAACAAGTGAAAATGGAGTAAAAGCAAATGGAACATGTGAAGGAGAAAATGGAGTAAAGACACATGGAAAGATCGAATAATATTGTTATAGTTAATATTATATTAATAGAATTTTATATAACATACTAATATGTGCCATCAAGAAGTAAGGGATAGTATTTGAAGTTCATTTTTTCAAAGAATTTACAATACCGATTTCATAGCAACAATTTTATAACACCCTAGGGTGTTATTTGGTATATAACAATCCTGAAAGCAGGGTTCTTATGATAAAATAACATACCAGTAGGACGTTAAATGTTTTAACATTTAGGGGGCCACATTTTATTAATATTTTTGTTTTCTTGAATTCACTAATCTCACCAACTTTTAAATCTTAAATGGCAATATACCCCTTGTGACATATCAAATGAAAGCTCTTGAAAAGACCGACTACTATTCCAATAATTTATATTCAATTAAAATTGCATTATTGTTTCTAACTTTAAAACGGTTTATTCAAACATCAATTTATTAACATGCCTGTATAGAATTTTTCAAGAGCTTTCATTTGATATGTCACAATGGGTATATTGCCATTTAAGATTTAATAGTTGGTAGTGGTGAGGGTGATAGTAAATTCAAAAAAAAAAAAAATTATTAATAAAATGTGGCCCCCTAGATGTTCAAACATTTAGCGTAAACCGGAAATGCCTATCACAATTCGTTTCAAAATTATTGAGGATGGATCGTCTTAAGCTCGCCATCCTGTATAATATTGGACATTCAATTATGTAAATGCTATAATTATTACTATTATTATTATTATTATTATTATTATTATTATTAACAATATTTATATTAATATTAAAAATAATAAAATAAAATTGTGAAACCTCAGTTAGTGTTTTTTTCAAACCTTATTCTAGTTGATAATTCCAGAAATTTGGGCCTAACATTAAATTCAAAATGGGCTACTTGCGTGGTACTGAAAATCCGATTTCTGTCACTATATACGTAATGTTATATTGAAAACATATATAAAAATATAAATTTTATTTTAAAATAATTATTTGCTTTTTACTAAATTAAGAAAGAAAATTTTCTGTGACGTCTTTATATTGAAGTTATTTGAAAATAAAGAGAAAAATTAAATTTTAAGAGCAAAACAAATATAAAACATAATAACCCTTACATCATTGAAAAGAGAAAAAAATAATAATTTTTTTGAGACTAAAATCAGATATGGGTTCCATTTAAAAAAATATACCTAAGTTTGTGTTATATCTCGAAAATTTACGGATATAAAAATTTATTTCGTACGCCACTGGTTAGTTAATAAAAATATCTATCTTTTGTATTTGAAACGTTTTTCTCAATTAATAATACTTTAGAAGTTATTTCAAAAAGAAAAAAATCTGTTGTGGCCAGCACAAGACCTTCCGTCAATTCCATGTATTTTGTAAAATCCCATACCAAAAGGTCCTTGGAACAGATTCTATATAATATCATGTAAAATCGAACACGAACACATACTATTTTTTACAAATTCCATACCAAAAGTTCATTTAAAAAGGTTCTATAAATCCAATAAAATTATAACATAAACTACACTAAGTAATGTCCTTCCATCTTCTCTTTGGCCTTTCTCTGCGTGTCACTTGCGAGCAACACTATGACATACCAATTTTAGATCCTATATACTTTTTTTCCATATTTGGTTTTGCACTTGCAACTGACATCTGTCAATTAAATTTTTTTGAATAATTATGTCAGCTGTTTCCATGATAAATAACAAAGCTGACTAATTTTTGAAAATTAATTTCTTTATAATGCTTTAACTCTACATCTATTGAATATGAAGGAAAATGAATAATCAAACCATATAGAGAAGAGTATTTTCTTTAATAAATATAATAACAAAATGTCAAAAAATAATATTTAACTGCGTTTTTTTAAGAAAAACTGTTAAAAACTTCAAATAAGGGTACTTCCGGTGGATCAATTATAACCAAAATCTAATCAACTCTTCATATGGATGTACAGAAGAGAAATACGAAAGAATTATAATTTTTAGAATTGTAGTATTGGAGTTATCGTCGGAGAAAAAATTGTCACACACGGACACACATACACACACACGCACACACACACACACACACACACACACACACACATACATACAGACATCATCTTAAAAATAGTAAATTCGTATTGTAGGGACCCTAAAACGTGCTTATTCATTAAAAACTCTACCGAATTTTTTGACCAAAGACAATACCTTCCTTACCTAAAGGTGACGGAAGGTAAAAATCAACAATATTAAGTTTTTCGTCATTATCTAGTGCCCTATGAGAATTTTTGGAAAAACAAAAGCACATCTGAGATGGCCTCCCAAAGGCGCACAAAAAGTTCCATTTAACCGACATCGTAACTTTATAGTTCTCGAGATCCCAATGGTGGCACTTCTAAATGGGACACACTGTATAACACGGAGTAAAGTGTCATTATATTACATTGCACAGTAATTTCATATAGATAATAGTTAAAATTACGCGAGTGAAATAATTGCATTTTTAAATTATCCTAACGATAAGTCTATAAATATCCCTCGAGTAATCGCGCTCATATTCGCCGAATTTGAAAAATTTAGTCGGGTGCAAATTAAAATTGTGCATACGAGGTATGGCAATTAAATAACAAGATTGATCTTAAAACATTGACAATGTACAAAATTACACAAAACAAATATTGCCACCTTCAGTGTACTCTCCTCCCCGAACGCTACACCGTCCGATGCGAATATTCCATTGTTGGAAGCAATGCCTGCAGACCATTTTTGTTAGCTTGTTCATAAGCTCTGCCGCTTTTTCTATAACTACATCTCGGCCCCAAAGAAGGCAAAATACAATCACACGACATCAAACAATAAAATAATGATAAATAACCTTTAATAAGACTAGATGGATAATGTTAGTGTTACTTTAATATTTTAGTACAAGTATTTAGTATCATTTTACGCAGTGCTTCACGCTGAATCTGCTGAAGTACAATTTATTAACTTTTAATGAAAATTTTGTATTGAAAATTGTAACTGAAAAAAATCGAAGTATGTATGGCAGATGAAATGTATAAGTTATTAGCGATGTGCAATAGTTATAATTTACGAATTTTAATTTTTATACTCAGAATTTTGGGCTGAATCTTCACATTATTTTTTTATGAAAATTTAGTGACGAAAAATTAAAACAAAAAAATGCAGATGCCATGTCATGTTATACATAATAATTTTTATTTATTTTGTATTGTATGTTTATTTCTGTACACTGTATTATTAGCATAATGTTTACAATAAGTTATAGTTAACAATTATTGTATATGATATTAATAAACAATGAAATACTTTTATTCTGTACACTCTATAAAGTATATAACAAAATATGGTATTTATTATAATAAAAAATGGATAAGATGTACAATATTATATTTATTTAACCTCCAAATTACATATAATAACAATATTTAATTGGAAAATTATTGTACGTTGTCAAATTTTGAAGAAATACCTATATTTATTATTTGGTATTTAGGCGCCAGCGTCTGTCATATTTCGCATTTCATAAATAATTTGTTGCTATCACACAAGACGTATTCAGGAAATTTTCTGTTAATCCATATTTCAGTATATATTCTTAAATAAACAAGTTTGATCATTTATTTTGTATTTTTTATAAACTATTATCTTATCTTTGTTGAAATACATACAAATTTTGGCCCAAAAAACTGTTATACATTTTCTGTAAACAATAATTTTTAATTACAGTCCTGGTTTTCATGAAGGTCAAATTTGCTTTAATACACGTGGAGACATCTTGCTGCAGATATAACAAACATCAAATAAAATTGACAAAGAAAAGCATATTTTAATTATAATAAACATATAATCTTGTATCACACTATATTTTAATTATTAATTTATTTAAAATGATAAATTTAACAATTTTTCCACCTGTCATTTGATTAATAATTAAATGACATTTGTTTAAATAATTTTTTTTCTCACTTAAACCCAATGCTCATTACCGCGAACCTGATTGTTTAATTAATTTGTCGATAGTATTGATTTTCTTTTATTTATCATCAATGTATTTTCATTGTTTAAACATTTAAACAATTTTTCTTGCAACATAAAATATAGTTCATAAGTTTTATCACAGAGTGCAGTAGCAGTATTGCTGTGGTATTAATAACTTTGAGAAAATCCATTTTTTGACTAAACTAATAACATTTGACTAACTTTGTCATATGAATAAATATTTGTAATAAAAAATAAAAGGTAGTCTCGTTGAAACTTTTTCTCATATTCGTTTTAATTTCAGAGATAATGAATAAAAATAAATATCCATTTATTTCTCGCAAACAAAATTTTTTACAAATAATTTTTGTAACAAACTCTATTTATTATTTGATTTTAAATATATTTGAACTAATAATTTATTTTATTTACGCATAGTTTTTGAGAAAATGTTTTATTTATTTAAACATTTATATCTCCAAAAATAGAAACTGTATAATTAAGATTATTGTATAAATAATTAAAATAGGGTATTTTGAGCAAATTTTATTTGAAACTTTTTTCGATTTGACGACCCAGTTTTAAGATAATAATTTCTGAAAATCAATTACATAAAATTCGACGTCCAACCATTGTTTATAATTCTTGTCAATAGGTGGCTATACCAATATTATATTGGAATTATTGATTCATAATTTATTAAATAATGGCTTTATTTCTCATTTTTAAAAAAAGTTTATTTGAAGATATGTACTCACAATTAAAAGTTACATAATACTGTATTTTTATATTGATATATTTTTATTTTAACTTTTAACTACAAAATGCATGTGCATGAAAACTTGAATAACTTTTGTATCCTGAGGAATATTTGAATGAAAATTGGTATACATGTGTATTTTCACCCGAGGAATCGATTTTTGATAAAATTAAATTCACATTTGTTACCCAAAATTTGGTGTAAATTTCACACCCGAAAATGAAGATGGATTTTTTTCTTATAATACCATTAGATTTTACGTACTTTCTTATATAAATAACCCAGTTTTCAATTGCTTAATTGGTCTAAGTACCATGAATAAATTAGTAAAGCCGTTCTTGAGTAGCGATTCAGATACCATTGTTCATAAATAATATTACACTTAAAACTGGACCATTCAAAATATTTTGATAAAAATTATTGTACATATGTATTTTGATCCGAGGAATCGATTTTTAATAAAATTAAATCCTTATCTTCAACTCTTAAATGGGTAGATATATAGTACCCAAAACTGGGTCGAGATGCAAACCTGTCGACTTCACCATTCAAATCTACATATTTTTTTGTACATGTATACCAATTTTCAGAATTATTGTACTATTAGTATAATTACAGATTACAGATTAGAAATTTACACATTTAAGGTCAATAACCTTTGAACATTTTGTTTTGATATTACTAAATTATCTGTTGCAAAATTTTAACAAAAGTTAGGAAAGATATGTATTATGACCCAAAGAATCGATTTTTCGTAAAATTAAAGTCGTACCCTCAACCCTTAAATGGGTACATATTCACTACCCAAAATAGGGTAGAGATAAACAATTTTAGACTTCACCATCAGATTGTACGTATATTCTTACATAAGTGTACAAATTTTAAAAAACATTTATTAAAGGAATTCCGAGTAAATACACTTTGAATTTTACCGCAAATCTTTGAATTTTCAGTGCGCAAGTGATGCGTCAATCGCCGGTATAATTCCGAAAATTTAGGGCAAATACAAGTTCAAATATTTAGTATAACCTTTGCAGAAAATTTACAAAAATTGATACACATGTATTTTGACACGAGGAATCGATTTTTTATAAAATTAAATCCCTATCTTCAACCCTTAAATGGGTAGATATGTAGTACCCAAAACTGGGTCGAGATGCAAACCTGTCGACTTCACCATTCGAATCTACATATTTTTTTGTACAAGTATACCAATTTTCAGAATTATTGTACTATTAGTATAATTACAGTAAAATAAGATTCTGAATTTACACATTTAAGGTCAATAACGTTTGAACATTTTGTTTTGATATTACTAAATTATCTGTTGCAATATTTTAACAAAAGTTAGGAAACATATGTATTATGGCTCAACGAATCGATTTTTCGTAAAATTAAAGTCGTACCCTCAACCCTTAAATGGGTAGATATTCACCACCCAAAACAGGGTAGTGATAAACAATTTTAGACTTCACCATCAGATTCTACGTATATTCTTACATAAGTATACCAATTTTAAATTTTTTTTTGTGGAAGGGATTCCAAATAAACACACTTTGAATTTTACCGCAAATCTTTGAATTTTTAGTGCGCAAGTGATGCCTCAATCGCCGGCATAATTCCGAAAATTTAGGGCAAATACAACAATACAAGTTCAAATATTTAGTATATCCTTTAGAGAAAAGTAACAAAAATTGGTATACGTATGTATTTTGACACGAGGAATCGATTTTTTATAAAATTAAATCACTATCTTCAACCCTTAAATAGGCAGATATTTGCTACCCAAATCTGGGTATAGATACAAACTTTTCGACTTTACTATTAAATTCTACGTATTTTTTAATACAAGTTTACAAATTTTCAGAATTATTGTACGAGTGGTTAAAACCTAGTAAAAAACGATTTAATATCGTAATATTTTTGGTGTCAACGACCTTTAAGAATAGTTTTAATTAAATTGCCATTTGTTTAAATATTTTAATGAAATTTGGTGTACATATGTATTTTGAATGGTCCATTTTTTAATGTAACATTTATCAATAATGGTATTTATATCGCTACTCAAAAATGGTTTTAATAATTTATTTGTGGTACTTAGACCAATATAAGAAAGTACGTAGAAATTAACGTTGCTATTTTTTTAATATGTTGCAAGAGATAATTTAGTAAATTCAAAACGAAATTTTTAGAGGTCATTGACCCTAAATGTATAGGATTCAAAATCTTTTATTACTATAATTATTATACCAATAGTACAATAAATACGAAAATTGGTATACATGTGCAGAAAATATGTAGATTATAATGGTGAAGCCGACGTGTATGTATTTCTACCCAGTTTTGGGTAGTATACATATACCCATTTAAGGGTTGAAGATAGACGATTAATTTTACTAAAAATCGATTCCTCGGTTCAAAATACATATATGCAGTAATTTTTATCAAATTATTTGGAATGGTCCAATTTTAATTGTAACATTTATCAACAATGGTATTTACATACATATGTATATCGCTACTCAAAAATGGTTTTACTAATTTATTTATGGTACTTAGACCAATTAAGCAAAAATGTTGAATACTGGGTTATTTATATAAGAAAGTACGTAAAATCTAATGGTGCTATAGAAAAAATTCCATCTCCACCCATTTATAGGTATGGGATACGGATATAGTAATTTATGAATCAATAATTCCAATAAAATTTTATGTGATTATAAAAATACAGTAATATGTAACTTTTAATTGTGAGTAAATGTCTTGAAATAAACTTTTTTTGAAAATGAGAAATAAAGCCATTATTTAATAATTTAAGGATCAATAATTCCAATAAAATATTGGTATAGCCATCTATTGACAAGAATTATAAACACTGGTTGGACTATGAATTTTATCGTATTTATTTGCACAAATTATTATCTCAAAACTGGAGCGTCAAATCGAAAAAAGTTTCAAATAAAATTTGCTCAAAATATTCTATTTTAATTATTTATACAATAACTTTAATTATATAGTTTCTATTTTTGGAAGTATAAATGTTTAAATAAATAAATAATTTCTCAGGAACTATACGTAAATAAAATAAATTATTAAAAAAAATATATTTAAAATTAAATAATAAATAGAGTTTGTTAGAAAAATTATTTTGTAAAAAATTTTGTTTGCGAGAAATAAATGGATATTTATTTTTATTCATTATCTCTGAAATTAAAACGAATATGAGAAAAAGTTTCAGCTAGACTACCTTTTATTTTTAATTACAAATATTTTTCATATGAAAAACTTCGTCGAAATATTATTATTATAGCCAAAAAATGAATTTTATCAAAATTATTAATACCACAGCAATACTGCTACTGCACTCTATGATGCAACTTATAAACTATATTTTTATGTTATAAGCAAAATTGTTTAAACAAAGAAAATACGTTGATGTATCGCGTAAATAGGAGAAAATCAATACTATCGACAAATTAATTGAACAATCATGTTCACGGTAATGTGCATGGGGTCTAAGCGAGAAGAAAAATTGTTTAAACAAATGCCATTTCATTATTAATCAAATGACAGATGAAAAAATTGTTAAATTTATCATTTTAAATAAATTAATAATTAAAATATAGTTTTATGAGCGATTTTGTGTTTATTATAATTAAAATATGCTTTTCTTTGTCAATTTTATTCGACATTTGTTATATCTGCAATAAGATGTCTCCACCTGTATTAGAGCAAAATTGACCTTCATGAAAACCAGGACTGTAATTAAAAATTATTATTTAAAGAAAATGTTTAACAGTTTTTTGGGGCAAAATTTATATGTATTTCAACAAGAATAAGACAATAGTTTATAAAAAATAGAAAATAAATTATCAAACTTGTTTATTTAAGAATATATACTGAAATATTGATTAACAGAAAATTTCCTGAATACGTCTTGTGTGATAGCAACAAATTATTTATGGAATGTGAAATATGACAGGCGCTGGCGCCTAAATACCAAATAATAAATATTGGTATTTCTTCAAAATTTGACTACGTACAATAATTTTTCAATTAAATATTGTTTTTATATGTAATTTGGGGGTTAAATAAATATAATATTGTACATATTATTCATTTTTTATTATAATAAATACCATATTTTGTTATATACTTTATAGAATGTACAGAATAAAAGCATTTCATTGTTTATTAATATTATATATAATAATTGTTAACTATAACTTATTGTAAACACTATGCTAATAATACAGTTTACAGAAATAAACATATAATACAAAATAAATAACAATTATTATGTATAACACTGACATGGCATCTACATTTTTTACCTCCCGCTACCCTTGGTAAGGGATAGGGATCGTGCTAAAAATCTCATATCGAGATTTTAGTAAATGACCACGTTTTAAGTTTCCTAGAATCCATTTTTAACATTTTCACGATGATGTCTGTATGTGTGTATGTGTGTATGTGTGTATATGTGTGTGTGTGTGTGTGTGTATGTGTGTATGTATGTGTGTATGTGTAGGGATTTTGTCTTCACTCTAACTCAAATACTATCATTCAGAAAATTCTGAAACCTTGTATTTCCATCCCATTCTAATATGAATAGAAGCCATTAGATTTTGGTGTAAATCGGATAACCGGAAATGACACTTTACCTGAAGCTCATAATGGTTTTTCTTCAAAAAATACCATTAAATGCCATTTTTTCGCATTTTATATCTTATGAAAATTAAAGATTGTTGAATTTTCTACTGGAATACATTAATACTTTTTCTATATAATTTACACATAAATTTAAAAATATTTTTTTTTATTAGTCGCGAAGATTAAGACACATAAATTCGTTTGTTACACAGTTCATATTTCAAATGAATGTAACTGACAGTTAATGTCACTGTCAAAAAACTAATCACTTCAAATTAATAATAGTGACATTTTAAAAAGAAAATAGTAAATAAAGCAATAGTTTTCTGCAATGGAACAGTTTGCAGCGGTAGTAAATACGTAAGTATGTATTTAAATTAATAAAAATTCAATAGCGGGAGGTTTTGTATTGGCCACATCAGATTTTTTGTTTTACTTTTTCTTCACTAAATTTTCATAAAAAGTTAATGTGTTATACATCAGAAGATTCAACATAAAATTCTGAGTATAAAAATATAAAATTCATAAATTATAACTATAATATATCGCTAATATCTTATACATTTCATCTGACATACTTGAATTTTTTTCAGTTACAATTACAGTTCTCATTTGAAATCGGTTCGGATAACCGGTTTCATAACTGGTTTCTTCCACAAACCGGTTTTTCATGTTTGGTACTCATTAAAAACAAGTTTATTTACCCACAACTTTTGGAAAATTGGTTTAAGTACCTGTAATATAATATATTTTTCATATCCATTGTTTAAATAATTGTTTTCTTACCAAATATCTCCCTGTAATAAAACATAAACTGTCTAAATTTGTTTGGTTTTTTGCTCCAATTATATGCATTTGTTTATCCATTATTATCAGCTGTCATTTGTTATTAGAGGTTATAAATATTGTTATTAACAATTAACAATATATGCATTGTTAACAATTTGTAATGCATAAAATTGAAAAATATATTCAATGAAATTATTTAAATAAATTAAAACACTTTTGTTTAAATAATATATAAAATTATTAGTTCATGATTATTCTTAGAGATGGCAGGACCTGTATTGATTTAGGCTGATCTAACAAAGTATTTATCAATATATCGATTTTTCTCGATAATAAAAGCATTTTCAAAAAACATTTATTTGAAAAAATATACTCAAAATTAAAAATAATTAACAGTTTTGAATATATTTTTCTATTTTATGAATTAAAAATTATTAACAACCCATATATTGTTAGTTGTTAATAACAATATTTATAACCTATAGTAACAAATTAGAGCTGATAATAATGGATAAACAAATGAACATAATTGGATCTAAAACCAAAACAAATCTAAACAGTTTATGTTTTATTACAGGGAGATATGTGGTAAGAAAACATTTGTTTAAACGATAGATATGACTATATATTATATTTCAGGTAATTAAACCAATTTTCCAAAAGTTGTGGGTAAATAAACTTGTTTTTAATGAGTACTAAACGTGAAAAACCGGTTTGTGAAAGAAACCAGTTATAAAAACCGGTTACCCGAACCGATTTCAAATGAGAACTAGTTTAAAAACCGGTTATTTTTGTAGAGAACAAATCTATTAACTCTTGTGTAGATCTTGAGACAAGAATTATTCCATATTTACTAATAAACAATTCTGGTTCATCATGTATATTTTTACAAGGATGCTATAGCTTATAATGCCTCTTAAACCAAATGGGCATATCAATATTTTATGTATTATAACAATACGGTATGTATATTTGTATATAATAATCATTTATTACTGTATAAATATTATTTATAGAACTGCAAGTCAGCTGATTACAATGTCCAACTAAATGCAAACATTATAAATGTTTGAAGTTCTCCAGCGAAGAATATTGTTGTTCAGGGGATGAAATAGAGATGGATGAAACTCCAGGGGTTGTTTTTATGTAGACAAAAACTGTGGGACGAATCAAAGAAGACAAAACACAAACAGATGACACCAGGGAAGAAAATATGATGAAAAACTTTGATCATTGATTAGACAACTAATTTTAGTATTAATTTAGTATTTTAGTACAAGTATTTAGTATCATTTTATTCAGTGCTTCACGCTGAATCTGCTGATGTATAATTTATTAACTTTGAATGAAAATTTTGTATTGAAAATTGTAACTGAAAAAAATCCAAGTATGTCAGATGAAATGTATAAGATATTAGCGATATATTATAGTTATAATTTATGAATTTTACATTTTTATACTCAGAATTTTGTGCTGAATCTTCTGATGTATAACACATTAAATTTTTATGAAAATTTAGTGAAGAAAAAGTAAAACAAAAAAATGTAGGTGCCATGTCAGTGTTATACATAATAATTGTTATTTATTTTGTATTATATGTTTATTTCTGTAAACTGTATTATTAGCATAATGTTTACAATAAGTTATAGTTAACAATTATTGTATGTAATATTAATAAACAATGAAATACTTTTATTCTGTACATTCTATAAAGTATATAACAAAATATGGTATTTATTATAATAAAAAATGAATAATATGTACAATATTATATTTATTTAACCCCCAAATTACATATAATAACAGTATTTAATTGAAAAATTATTGTACATAGTCAAATTTTGAAGAAATACCAATATTTATTATTTGGTATTTAGGCGCCAGCGCCTGTCATATTTCACATTCCATAAATAATTTGTTGCTAACACAAGACGTATTCAGGAAATTTTCTGCTAGTCAATATTTCAGTATATATTCTTAAATAAACAAGTTTGATCATTCATTTTATATTTTTTATAAACTATTGTCTTATCTTTGTTGAAATACATATAAATTTTAGCCCAAAAAACTGTTAAACATTTTCTATAAACAATAATTTCTAATTACAGTCCTGGTTTTCATGAAGGTCAAATTTGCTGTAATACACGTGGAGACATCTTGCAGTAGATATAACAAATGTCAAATAAAATTGACAAAGAAAAGCATATTTTAATTATAATAAACATAAAATCGTGTATCAAACTATATTTTAATTATTATTATATTTAAAATGACCAATTTAACATTTTTTTCATCTGTCATTTGATTAATAATCAAATGACATTGTTTTAAACAATTTTTCTTCTCACTTAGACCCCATGCACATTACCGCGAACCTGATTGTTTAATTAATTTATCGATAGTATTGATTTTCTCATATTTATCATCAACGTATTTTCTTTGTTTAAACATTTAAACAATTTTTCTTACATAAAATATAGTTCATAAGTTTTGTCATAGAGTGCAGTAGCAGTATTGCTCTGGTATTAATAACTTTGAGAAAATCCATTTTTTGACTAAACTAATAACATTTTGACTAACTTTGTCATATGAAAAAATATTTGTAATTAAAAATAAAAGGTAGTCTCGTTGAAACTTTTTCTCATATTCGTTTTAATTTCAGAGATAATGAATAAAAATAAAAATCAATTTATTTCTCGCAAACAAATTTTTTTACAAAATAATTTTTCTTACAAACTCTATTTATTATTTGATTTTAAATATATTTTAACTAATAATTTATTTTATTTACGTATAGTTTTTGAGAAAATGTTTTATTTATTTAAACATTTATTTCTCCAAAAATCGAAACTATATAATTAAGATTATTGGATAAGTAATTAAAATAAGGTATTTTGAGCAAATTTTATTTGAAACTTTTTTCGATTTGGCGCCCCAGTTTTGAAATAATAATTTCTGGAAATAAATAAGATAAAATTCACGAAGTCCAACCATTGTTTATAATTCTTGTCAATAGGTGGCTGTACCAATATTATATTGGAATTATTGATTCACAAATTATTAAATAGCGGCTTTATTTCTCATTTAAAAAAAAAGTTTATTTGAAGATATTTACTCACAATTAAAAGTTACATAATACTGTATTTTTATATTGACATATTTTTATTTTAACTTTTAACTACAAAATGCATATGCATGAAAATTTGAATAACTTTTGTATCCTGAGGAATATACATACATACATACATAAAATCACGCGTTTCCTACTTAGTGGGTTAGCAAAAACTCGAAAATAATAAGAAAAGGGATGAAAGCAAGAGCTCCACAGAATCACTTAACTCTTTAAAAACATTCTTCTACCGCCTTGCCCAAAATCATCATAATATAGGAATATTTGAATGAAAATTGGTACACATGTGTATTTTTACCCGAGGAATCGATTTTTGATCAAATTAAATCCACATTTGTTACCCAAAATTTGGTACAACTTTAACACCCGAAAATGGAGATGGATTTTTTTCTTATAATACCAATAGATTTTACGTACTTTCTTATATAAATAACCCAGTCTTCAATTGCTTAATTGATCTAAGTACCATGAATAAATTAGTAAAGCCGTTCTTGAGTAGCGATTCAGATACCATTGTTGATAAATATTACAATTAAAACTGGACCTTTCAAAATATTGTGATAAAAATTATTGTACATATGTATATTGATCCGAGGAATCGATTTTTAATAAAATTAAACCCCTATCTTCAACCCTTAAATGGGTAGATATATAGTACCCAAAACTGGGTCGAGATGCAAACCTGTCGACTTCACTATTCGAATCTACATATTTTTTTGTACAAGTATATCAATTTTCAGAATTATTGTACTATTAGTATAATTACAGTAATATAAGATTAGAAATTTACACATTTAAGGTCAAAAACATTTGAACATTTTGTTTTGATATTACTAAATTATCTGTAGCAAGATTTTAATAAAAGTTAGGAAACATATGTATTATGATCCAAAGAATCGATTTTTCGTAAAATTAAAGTCGTATCATCAACCCTTAAAGGGTTGATATTCACCACCCAAAACTGGGTAGAGAAAAACAATTTTAGACTTCACCATCAGATTCTACGTATATTCTTACATAAGTGTACCAATTTTCATTTTTTTTTTGTTGAAGGAATTCCAAATAAATGCACTTTGAATTTTACCGCAAATCTTTGAATTTTTAGTGCGCAAGTGATGCGTCAATCGCCGGTATAATTCCGAAAATTTAGGGCAAATACAAGTTCAAATATTTAGTATATCCTTCAAAGAAAATTAACAAAAATTAGTACACATATGTATTTTGACACGAGGAATCGATTTTTTATAAAATAAACCCCTATCTTCAACCCTTATATGGGTAGATATACGCTACTCAAAACTAGGTAGAGATACAAACCTGTCGACTTCACCATTCGAATCTACATATTTTTTTATACATGTCTACTAATTTTCAGAATTATTGTACTACAGTAATATAAAGTCCTGAATCACACACCTTTAAAGTCAATGACATGTGAAAATTTTGTTTTGGTATTACTGAATTACCTGTTGCAATATTTTAACAAAAATTAGTAAACATATGTATTAAGACCCAATGAATCGATTTTTCGTAAAATTAAAGTCGTACCCTCAACCCTTAAATGGGTAGATATTCACCACCCAAAACTGGGTAGAGATTCACCATCAGATTCTACGTAAATTCTTACATAAGTGTACCAATTTTCAATTTTTTTTGTTGAAGGAATTCGAAATAAACACACTTTGAATTTTACCGCAAATCTTTGAATTTTCAGTGCGCAAGTGATGCGTCAATCGCCGGCATAATTCCGAAAATTTTGGGCAAATACAAGTTCAAATATTTAGTATATCCTTTAGAGAAAATGAACAAAAATTAGTACACATATGTATTTTGACGCGAGGAATCGATTTTTTATAAAATAAAACCCCTATCTTCAACCCTTAAATGGGTATATATTTGCTACCCAAATCTGGGTATAGATACAAACTTTTCGACTTCCCTATTAAATTCTACGTATTTTTTAATACAAGTTTACAAATTTTCAGAAATATTGTACGAGTAGTTTAAGCCTAGTAAAAAACGTTTTAAAACTGTAATTTTTTGGGGTCAACGACCTTTAAGAATTTTTTAATTAAATGACCATTTGTTTAAATATTTTAATGAAATTTGGTGTACATATGTATTTTGAATGATCTATTTTTTAATGTAACATTTATCAACTATGGTATTTATATCGCTACTCAAAAATGGTTTTACTAATTTATTTGTGGTACTTAGACCAATATAAGAAAGTACGTAGAAACTAACGTTGCTATAGAAAAACTTCACCTTAAAGTGTGATTATTCACTAAAATCTGGATTTGCGATTTTTAGCATGAATACAATATCTCTCTCAGCGAGAGATAATAAAATGTCAGAAAATGATATTTAACTGCGTTTTTTCAAGAAAAGATGTTAAAAACTTCAACTACGGGTACTTCCGGTTCTCTAATTATAACCAAAATCTTATCAGCTTTTCATACGAATGTAAAGAAGAGGAATACGAAAAAATATAATTTTTAGAATTGTAATGTTGGTGTTATCGTCAGAGAAATTTTTGACACACACATACACACAGACAGACACAAATTGTTGGGAGATCCTTAAAGATGAAATTGACATATGAAAATATTTTTTCGAATTTCTTCTTGGTTCTTCTTCATCACGAATAGCCTCAAAGTTAAACCATGCATTTGCATTTTTATCAGAGTTCTTGATAGAAAAATAACTCATCATTCAAAATGAAACATTTTCCAACAACGTAATAAAGGTTAATGTACAACAAAATTATATATTTGTAGAATGTGTTATAATATAAATTGCTAAGAAAATAAGTTTATTATTCAAGAAATATATGATATTCTTCCAAAAGAACGATGATTAAACATAAGATTCTGGAATCATTTTATCAGATTTTGTACATATCTTAAACTGTATTTTGCGTACATATTTTTATTTATATATCAATAAAATATAATGTACAACAATTTACAAGTATTTGAGACTATTTAACAACAATATAGTTCCAAATATTTTATATTTTTAAACATATATACTTTGAAACAGTAACATCTTGGAATCAGATGTTTTTGCAATAACATTTAGAATGAAATTATTACATTTATGTAACAATTAGGGCAATATAGTAATTAGAAATATGTGAAACAATGTTTGAATATTGATTTTTTATTAATAAATTATAGAAATATTTAATGAAATAGTTCAATATGTGCCCCTATTCCCGGAGCCAAATCTACAATGAAAACATTGCAAATTTTGACAATTTATAAATAAATAATGAAAAATTGTTTATAGAATATTATAATATGAATAATAAGCATCATTTTTCCATAAAAATATATTTCAATGTTATTAAAACAAATACATAAATGACTGGTACAGGTATTGTGTAACTTTGATATAATACAACAATTTATTATTAATTACAGTAAAAGCAAGCATGTAATATTAAAATAGGATTAATAGGGATCATTTTTATTGAAAAACATATTACAGTAATGTTTAAACAAAGCCAATATCAATAATCAACAATTAACAATTTTCTTGGTTAACAGCTGACAGTTCCAACTTCAAGTCGTTGAATTTTCACCGATTTCTCAGATATATGAAAATCTACAAATGTTTCAAGTACTTTTTCATGAATGGCATATAAAATGGCATGTTTTTATAAAGATCATTTATCATTTAATGATAATTGATAATTCCAAATCATCCACCATCAATCTGACGTTGGGTATCTTCTATCTCTCTCCAACACATGTCCTCTTATGTAAATTACGCTAGTCGACGCCATGATTCAGTCTAGCAGCAGTCTAGATTCAGCTCTCGGTGAGTTCACGTCGCGCTGCTCCGCGAAAGCGCCATCTCGTTTCGCTTTGTAGCAACTTTGCACAAGATTCCAAGTTGTATCGTGTTCATTGAACGTGACTGAGTATTTATCAACACAAATAATTATATAAACAGTGTTTACGATATTTTATGATGAAATTGAGAAAGTGTACGTGTGTTTTGAACGAACATTGTGGTGTTAAATAACATTTGGTGAAACAAGTGATCAAATTTATAAACATTTATTGATGTTTACGAACAATGCCAAGCCGATAATAGTTGCTGAGAACTTTGTTGCAAGTTTAACAAGTTTGCAGTTATTTTGATTTGCTCTTCGTGTTACTGGTTCTAGACTAACATCAAAGGTAAGAGAAATTATTAGTTATTTATACAACAAGAGTAAATTACAAAGTAAAACGTAATGTTTTTGAGCGAGAACGCGTGGTTCCCTTTCATGTTGTAACTTTAGAACGGTTTATTCAAATATCAATTTATTGACATTTTTCAAGAGCTTTCATTTGATATATCACAAGGGGTATATTAATAAATATTAATAAAATATGGCCCCCTAGATGTTAAAACATTTAGCGTAAACCGGGTATGTCTATCACAATTCGTTTCAAAGTTATTAAGGGTGGATCGTCTTAAGCACGCCACTCTGTGTAAAATTTTACGTTCGAATATTCACGAATAATTGCATTTTATAGTTCATCCCTTATTTTGTTTTGTATTTATTTTTTAAATAAATTTTTTATCTGTATTGAATGAACAAAATTAAGCATAATTACGGTCGGCATTCCAAATTAAACTCGTTTGTGTTCGTCTGTAATGTTCTTGTAACTTGTATAGCTGCCGTTTTCAAGCAAATATCTATTTGATTTTACTGTTAAAAATGCATTTATTGTTGATATATTATTGTTTTAATAGTGAAATATTGTGAACTACTGTTGCAAATTAATAACAATCGTAAGTTTAAATAATATCCCAACTCTAATTATGGTTATATAAGTTGATAATGTGTTTGTATGAGAATAAAATATTTCATAATTATAGTTAAGCTTTGTGTACAATTTTATAAATTATTAAATATTTCATAGCAAAAATATTGGTAACAAACTAAAATTTGAACAATAACAAATGCAAACAATAATTTAATTTTTATATTTTTGTCAATTTGCAGGTGAATGGAAATGGCCGAGTTCCCGAGTAATTGAATACGAGTTTGCAGAGATGCCGAGCAGTTGAGTTCGAGTTTGCAGAGATGCCGAGTAGCAGAGATCTTCTAATGTAAGTCATTCTTAATAAATTCATTTTTCTCTTTTGTTAATATATAAATTATCACGTTGTATTACCCATTTATGGATGTGTCAATCTACACAGCTATCAGTAATGATAATAATATCAAGGGCAATGATATCATAAAGGAGTAAGCGCCATTTTAACAATGGGGTATTTTCAATGGACTTTTGTACATATATGTACAATGTTTCAATTGTCGGGTGCAGCTGGTACAGTTAGACAAAGCAAAAAACCAAAAAATGGGAACGTCCTATAGTTAGTAATCCAAGAAAAATTCGATCACCTTGTATGTAAATAAAAAGTATCACATTCCCTTAATTCGAACACGCTGATTACGGGAAAAATAATGAAAAAATTCTTAGGGCTTTAGATTCCAAAATATAAATTATTATTTTCATTAGAAATATCCCATAGTTTTTTCACTTTGCCGAACTGTAACTAATGAACCGTTAAAGATACCTTGACGGGCTATTCGATTCTGCGGTCTTTTGTACATATATGTAGAAAGTTTCAATTGTCGGGTCCAGCTGGTACAGTTAGACAAAGCAAAAAACTAAAAAATGGGAACGTCCTAGAGTTAGTAGTTCAATAAAAATTCGATAAATACAGATTTAAATAAAAAGTATCACATTCCCTCAACTCGGACACGCTGATTACGGGACAAATAATGAAAAAATTCTTTGGTCTTTAGATTCCAAAATAGAAATTTTTATTTTCATTAGAAATGTCCCATGGTTTTTTCACTTTGCCGAACTATAACTAATGAACCGTTGAAGATACGTTGACGGGCTTTGCGCCATTCGATTCTACGGCCTTTTTTACATATATGTAGAAAGTTTCATTTGTCGGGTCCAGCTGGTACAGTTAGACAAAGCAAAAAACCAAAAAATGGGAATGTCCTGTAGTTAGTAGTCCAATAAAAATTTGATCAGCCTGTATTTAAATAAAAAGTATCATGTTCCCTTAATTCGGATACGCTGATTACGGGAAAAATAATGAAAAAATTCTTTGAGCTTTAGATTCCAAAATAGAAATTTTTATTTTCATTAGACATGTCCCATGGTTTTTACCCTTTGCCGAACTATAACTAATGGTTCATTAAAGATACGTTGACGGGCTTTGCGCCATTCGATTCCTCGGTCTTTTGTACATATATGTAGAATGTATCAATTGTCGGGTCCAGATGGTACAGTTAGACAAAGCAAAAAACCAAAAAATGGGAATGTCTTATAGTTAGCAGTCCAATAAAAATTTGATCACCCTGTATTTAAATAAAAAGTATCAAATTCCCTTAATTCGGATACGCTGATTACGGGAAAAATAATGAAAATATTCTTTGGGCTTCAGATTCTAAAATAGAAATTTTTATTTTCATTAGACATGTCCCATGGTTTTTACCATTTGCCGAACTATAACTAATGGTTCATTAAAGATACGTTGACGGGCTTTGCGCCATTCGATTCTATGGTCTTTTGTACATATATGTACAGAGTTTCAATTGTCGGGTCCAGCTGGTACAGTTAGACAAAGCAAAAAACCAAAAAATGGGAACGTCCTATAATTAGTAGTCCAATAAACAGTCGATCACCCTGTATTTAAATGAAAAGTATCACATTCCCTTAATTCGGACACGCTGATTACGGTAAAAATAACGAAAAGATTCTTTGGGCTTTAGATTCCAAAATAGAAATTTTTATTTTCATTAGAAATCTCCCATTTTTTTTCACTTTGCCGAACTATAACTAATGAACCGTTAAAGATACGTTGACGGGCTTTGCGCCATTCGATTCTGCGGTCTTTTGTACATATATGTAGAATGTATCAATTGTCGGGTCCAGCTGGTACAGTTAGACAAAGCAAAAAACCGAAAAATGGGAACGTCTTATAGTTAGTAGTCCAATAAAAATTTGATCACCCTGTATATAAATAAAGAGTATCATTTTCCCTTAATTCGGACACGCTGATTACGGGAAAAATAATAAAAAGATTCATTGGGCTTTAGATTCCAAAATAGAAATTTTTATTTTCATTGTCCCATGGTTTTTTTACTTTGCCGAACTATAACTAATGAACCGTTAAAGATACGTTGACGGGCTTTGCGCTATTCGATTCTACGGTCTTTTGTACATATATGTAGAATGTATCAATTGTCGGGTCCAGCTGGTACAGTTAGACAAAGCAAAAAACCGAAAAATGGGAACGTCTTATAGTTAGTAGTCCAATAAAAATTTGATCACGCTGTATTTAAATAAAAAGTATCATTTTCTCTTAATTCGGATACGCTAGTTACGGGACAAATAATGAAAAAATTCTTTGGTCTTTAGATTCCAAAATAGAAATTTTTATTTTCATTAGAAATGTTCCATGGTTTTTTCACTTTGCCGAACTATAACTAATGATCCGTTGAAGATACGTTGACGGGCTTTGCGCCATTCGATTCTACGGCCTTTTTTACATATATGTAGAAAGTTTCATTTGTCGGGTCGGCTGGAGTTAAGTTTAACAAGGATTGTAGAAATTGCAATTTTTTTGTTGTAATGTCTTCTTTTAGCTAAAATATAATAAGAAAAGACAGAATGAGAGTGCGGAAACAGGTATTTATATAATTTTTTGTAAAAATAAAGTCTAATTTTACCTATAATAAAGTTGTGTTTTTTGTAATGAAATGAACACTGGATATGCTTGTTATTAAGACACAGTACACTTTTCAGTAAAATACCACATGAAAACACAAAAGTGAGGTGGAAAAGTAATTATTAATAGATATTTAAGGGAAAAATGCAACTTAACCTAAAATGATATGAAAACGTAAGAACACGAACATCGTTCAAATTGAAAGTCTGTAATTAAAAAAATTCTGACGAAAACAATACCTAACGCACACTCATTTTCTAAGAAATTTTTAAAAAAATCCTGACAAAAACAATACCTAACGCACACTCATGTTTTAAGAAATGTTTTAAAATATCCTAACAAAAACAATACCTAACGCACTCATTTTAAAAAAAATCCTGACAAAAACAATACCTAATAAAACGAAGGAAAAAAGACAAAATTCTGCAAATATACATTAATTGAAACACTATTATTCGTATGGAAGCGTAAGTACGTACTTAAACAAAGAAATATATGTGCTTGATCTAACCTAGTTTTTTTCAGAAAAAATGCCAAAATCGCTATAAATTTTGCTTTCCGCACCCAAATTTTTGTGGTATTTAATGTTTTTAATGGTTTAGCAACTATATATAACCATCAATATAAATTTCTACAATCCTTGTTAAACTTAACTTTAGCCGTCGGGTCCAGCTGGTACAGTTAGACAAAGCAAAAAACCAAAAAATGGGAATGTCCTGTAGTTAGTAGTCCAATAAAAATTTGATCAGCCTGTATTTAAATAAAAAGTATCATTTTCCCTTAATTCGGATACGCTGATTACGGGAAAAATAATAAAAAGATTCTTTGGGCTTTAGATTCCAAAATAGAAATTTTTATTTTCATTAGAAATCTCCCATAGTTTTTTCACTTTGCCGAACTATAACTAATGAACCGTTAAAGATACCTTGACGGGCTTGGCGTCATTTGATTCTATGGTCTTTTGTACATATATGTACAGAGTTTCAATTGTCGGGCCCAGCTGGTACAGTTAGACAAAGCAAAAAACCAAAAAATGGGAATGTCTTATAGTTAGTAGTCCAATAAAAATTTGTTCACCCTGTATTTAAATAAAAAGTATTATTTTCCCTTGATTCGGATACGCTGATTACGGGAAAAATAATGAAAAAATTCGTTGGGCTTTAGATTCTAAAATAGAAATTTTTATTTTCATTAGAAACGTCCCATGTGTTTTTCACTTTGCCGAACTATAACTAATGAACCGTTAAAGATACGTTGACGGGCTTTGCGCCATTCGATTCTACGGTCTTTTGTACATATATGTAGAATGTATCAATTGTCGGGTCCAGCTGGTACAGTTAGACAAAGCAAAAAACCAAAAAATGGGAACGTCTTATAGTTAGTAGTCCAATAAAAATTTGATCACCCTGTATTTAAATAAAAAGTATCAAATTCCTTTATTTCGGATACGCTGATTACGGGAAAAATAATGAAAAAATCTAATGGCTTTAGTTACCAAAATAGAAATTTTTATTTTGATTAGAAATCTCTCACGTTTCTTTCACTTTGCCGGACTATAACTAATGAACGGTAAAAGTTAGATGATATGTAAGTGGAATTGTAGCTATTTTCTTACAATATCTACTTGAAAGTATTGGGAACATAGTTTTTGATAACTTATCTGTATTTTAATATACATTTTTCATAATTTAGGCTTTAAAAATCATGTATACATAATTAGTTTGCCCTTGTATCTAACAATCTTAATTGCCGTGTATTATTTAATGATAGCCATTTTGTGTTGTCACTAATATCGTGTTTTTATTAATTTAATAATGAAATATAGTTAAGTATTGTTGCAAATTAATAACAATCGTAAGTTCAAACAATGTGTCAATTATATTAATGGGTATTTTTGTAGGAAATATGTTTTTTCTTAAAAAAATTACTTGGTAAATTTTTTCACAAGATCAAGATTTAATTATAATTTTAAAAATTATTGTTATCTAACAATATTCTGTCTCATACATACAAATATCATTCAAAATAATGATTTTGTTGTACGTTACAATGAATTATTTTCTTTTCAGTTAAAATCAGTGATTCTAAACTGTGTGCATTTGTAATATAAATTAAAAACTCATAGGTATTTTGATAACCAAATTTGGTATCATTTTTATTGGTATGAAATTTTACTTTCGAATATTCTTGAATAATTGCATTTTAAAGTTCATTCCTTATTTTGTTTTATTTTTATTTTGTAAATAATTTTTTTATCTGCATTGAATTAACAAAATCAAGCGTACAGTCGGCATTCCAAATTAAACTCGTTTGTGTTCGCCTGTAATGTTCTTACTTGTAACTTGTACAGCTGCCGTCTTTAAGCAAATCTCTATTTGATTTTACTGCTAAAAATGCATTTATCGTTAATATATTATTGTTTTAATATTGAAATATTGTTAACTATTGTTGCAAATTAATTACAATCGTAAGTTTAAATAATATCCCAACTTTATTAATGGTTCTATAAGTTGATAATGTGTTGTATGAGAATAAAATGTTTCATAATTATAGGTAAGCTTTGTGTACAATTTTATAAATTATTAAATATTTCATAGTAAACATATTGGTAACAAACTAAAATTTAAACAATAACAAATGTTTCTAACTAATTCTTATTTGAAATCGATTAAAATGCATTCAGTAGTAAACAATAATTTAATTTGTATGTTTTTGTCAATTTACAGGTGGATGGAAATTGCCGAGTTCCCGAGTAATTGAAAACGAGTTTGCTAAGATGCCGAGCAGTTGAGTACGAGATTGCAGAGATGCCGGGTAGCTGAGATCTTCTAATGTAAGTCATGCTAAATAAATCAATTTTTCTCTTTTGATAATAAATAAATAAATCATCACGGTTCGAATATTTCACAATTTGTAGTTTTGTTAATATCAAGGGCAATGATATCATAAAAGCGTAAGCGCCTTTTTAACAATGGAATATTGTTAATATCCTCTTAATCCGACCACTTTAATTACGGGTTAAATAATTAAAAAATACTCAAAATGATTTTTCAAATTTAAATTAGAAATCTCTCACGTTTTTTCACTTTGCCGGTCTATAACTAATAAACGGTAAAATATATTTTAACGAGGTTTACGCCATTCGATTCTCTGGCCTTTTGTACATATGTGTTGAAACTTTCAATTGTCGTACCCCTCTGGTACAGTTAGACAAAGCAAATAATAAAAAAAAAATGGATACTTCACATAGTCAGTCGTACAGTAAAAATCCGATCACCCTGTATTTACATGAAAAGTATCATTTTTCCCTAATTCGGACATACTGATTTCGGGAAAAATAATGAAAAAATTCTCATGGCTTTAGTTTCCAAAATAGAAATTTTTATTTTGATTAGAAATCTCTCACGTTCCTTTCATTTTGCCGGACTATAACTAATGAACGGTAAAAGATACTCTAACGGGGTTTGCTCCATTCGATTCTCTGGACTTTTGTACATATGTGTATCAATTTTCACTTGTCGGTCCCAGCTGGTACAATTAGACAAAGCAAAAAATAGAAAAATGTATACTTCAAATAGTCAGTTGTACAGTAAAAATCCGATCACCCTCTGTGTAAATGAAAACTATAATTTTTCAGAGATGTTAAGATTGGCCCTTAATCCAATAAAATTATAACATGAACATACACTATGTAAATTGCACTTGACAATTCCTTCTTTCTTCTTTAGCTTTCTCCAATTTTATTAGGGGTCACTGTTTCTTACTCTTCTCTTCCAACGCATCTTCTTTACACAGTTCTTCCTCTCGCAAGTCTTCTGCGAGACATTCCTTCCATCTTCTCTTTCGCCTTCCTCGTACTCCCGACATTCTGATCCTATACTTGCCATATTTGATTTTGCACTTGGCACTGACATCTGTCAAAAGAAAGAGAATTTCATGCTGAATATAGACTTTCATCGTCCGTTGTTTTCTCTTTAACCGTGTATGAATGGTGCATGAAAATATGAGAAATTAATTAAATTATTTAGTTAAAATTTGTATAAAAACTTCTGTCTCCGAATGTACTGGTAATGATAACGCCACCGCAGACCACGCCTCCCAAGACGAGGCCAGGGGCACATATCGCTTGGTCGCACTATAACAACAAATCATATGAAAATTCTTGTTCATGAGCTGGAATTTTTTAAAAATTGTTTATATAGGGTCCATTTGTAGCTGTGATTTGGAGTATTCACAACCATTTTGGTTAAAATAATTTAAAATACACATCACTTTTGAGTAATGTCCTTGAGTCAACTCAAGAAAATATTTCATTGCTAATGAGTGGCAACACTGCGCCAACCCAAGCCCAAACACAAAATGGTGATGATTTGTTCGAAATGTGTTTGGTGTGTTTTTACGTTTATTTCTCGTGCAAAGACTATGAAAACTTTAAGAATTTCATGTAGAAAAGTGAGAGAAAGGGTTAGTTGAATGTTTGAGATAATAATAGTTATAGAGGTCAATCTATTAATAGCAAAAAATAGTTGCAAGTTTTTCTACTGTACTGAGTGCTTGGATCGTAGTTTTATTCTTGTTTACATTTATTTGGGGTTTCATATTGTAACAAATTAATAACAATAGTAAGTTTAAACAATATTCAAACTAATATTAATAGTTATTTATGTTGATAATGTGTTCTTATAAAAAAACTTCCGAAGGTTAAATTGTGAGTATAATTTTATATATATTTTGTCTCATACAGACAAATATAATTCAGAATAATAATTTTATTATTTATTCTATGCATTTTTGTTCGTACATTATGCTGTTTTGCAAATATTATTAATATTATTAATAATTACATTTTTTGTTAATAATATTTTGTTAAGTACTGTTGGTAACACTGCATTCCTTCCAAATCAGCGTACAAAATGGTGGACATGTTGTGCTTTTGTATTTGGTGTGACATATCGTTTATTTTCTTTGGAAAAATTATGGTAAATTAATAAAATTTGTAAGAAAACATGAAATAAAGTATTAGTCGAGCGTTTGAGATAATAATTGTTACAGTGGTTGACTTTATTACAACAATATAAGTAAAACATTTAGACGCTATTGTCGAACCCGTACATTCTTCAGTGGTGAGTTGGATTTTATTTTTTAATCGACAATTAAATCATGCGATATCTACTTCAAAGAGTTATTTTCCATGATATTATGTATTTCAATGCGTTTGCAATAGTATCTATCAATATTTTGTCTCATACAGACAAATATCTTTAAGAATAGTATGTAATTTTATTGTGTTTTACAATGAATTATTTTCTTTTCAGTGTACGGAATGGAGCTAGAAATTTGAAGGAGCAGAGAACAAAAATTCCAGCAGTTTTGGGCAGCAAGCAATAATCAAAATGTAAGTAGATATTTATCTTTTTCTCTTTATATTTCTGTAACATACTAAGTGTAGTATTGGTCAAATTTATAACACATAATATAAATTGGAATAAAACTATATTCACATATTCTGAACTTTGTGTATTTGTAATATAAATTAAAAACTCATAGGTATTTCGATAACTAAATTTAGTATCATTTTTGTTGGTATAAAATTTTACGTTCGAATATTCATAAATAATTGAATTTTAAAGTTCATCCCCTATTTTGTTTTATTTTTTAAATAATTTTTTATCTGCATTGAATAACAAAATTAAGCATAATTACGGTCGGCATTCCAAATTAAACTCGTTTGTGTTCGTCTGTAATGTTCTTACTCGTAACTTGTGTAGCAGCCGTCTTCAAGCAAACTTGCGTTTAATTTTGCTGTGAAAAATGTATTTATTGTTAATATATTATTGTTTTAATAGTGAAATATTGTTAACTATTGTTGCAAATTAATAACAAACGTAAGTTTAAATAACATTCCAGCTCTTTTAATGGTTATATAAGTTGATAATGTATTTGTATGAGAATAAAATGTTTCATAATTATAGTTAAGCTTTGTGTACAATTTTATAAATTATTAAATATTTCATAGTAAACATATTGGTAACAAACTAAAATTTAAACAATAACAAATGTTTTTAAGTAATTTATTTATTAGAAATCGATTCAGATGTAAACAATAATTTAATTTTTATGTTTTTGTCAATTTACAGGTGAATGGAAATTGCCGAGTTCCCGAGTAATTGAAAACGAGTTTGCAGAGATGCCGAGCAGTTGAGTACGAGATTGCAGAGATGCCGGGTAGCTGAGATCTTCTAATGTAAGTCATGCTAAATAAATAAATTTTTCTTTTTTGATAATAAATAAAAAAATCATCACGGTTCGAATATTTCACAATTTGTGGTTGTGTTATCAGTAATGATGATAATATCAAGGGCAATGATATCATGAAGGCGTAAGCGCCTTTTTAGCAATGGGATATTTTTAATATCCTGTTAATCCGATCACTCTGATTACGGGTTAAATAATCAAAAAATACTCAAAATGATTTTTTTAATTTCAATTAAAAATCTTTCACGTTTTTTTACTTTGCCGGTCAATAACTAATGAACGGTAAAAAATATGTCAACGGGGTTTGCTCCATTCGATTCTCTGGACTTTTGTACATATGTGTATCAATTTTCACTTGTCGGTCCCAGCTGGTACAGTTAGACAAAGCAAAAAGTCAAAAAATGGAAACTTTAGTATTTTTTAACGTGAAACATTGGGTTTGTCATATCCATGGTTACGACTTGATATTTGATTGACAGCAATGTATTTGCCCGTTCGATTTAAAATGAAACATAGGGAACGAATTTGACATTTGATAAGACGTCAATAGAGGTTAATTTTGTTTAAATAATTAATACCTGCATTCTAAATTAAAATTAGTTGTAGAAAATATATAGTGTGCACCTTGTGCCCGAGTGGTTTTCTGACTCGGCTAAATTTCTTACAATATATAAATATAATACTTGTGTCAAATTCATTCCCCATGTGTCATTTTAATGAGACAGACAAATACATTGCTGTCAATCAAATGTCAAAGTATAACTTATAGGAAAATTCAACGGTTATCTGTCATATTGACAAGATGTCATTAGAGGTTAATTTTGTTTAAATGATTATACCTGTTTTCTAAAAACTAAATTTAGAAAAAATGTGTGCACCTTGTGCCCGAAATATATTTAGTGCTCTCGAGTGGTTTTTTGCAGGGTTGGCCTGATATAAATCATTTGATTTAAATCATGATTTAAATCAAGATTTAAAACAACTGATTTTTATCACAGATGAATATTCAAATTGTAATAAAAATGAATTTATTTACTACAAAAGTATAAATAACAACAAAAATATGGACTGTAATCTAATTCTAACAGATTACTGATTACATGTTTTGATCTATTTTATTTAAGGTATGTATTGTTTAAAAAGAAGCGCGCGCGTACGTTATATACTAAATTTATGCAAAAATTCAAATGCATCTTTTGGGGTTTATTGCAGATTTCGTTTATGAAATAAAATATTTATATTGCTTTTAAAACAATTTAAAAAGTACAATAACACCACTAGATTTTTAAAAATCAAAAAATCATGATTTATTTGATTTTTTCCAACCCTGATAAAAAGTGTTTACTTTTTATATTAATACCTTGAAAAGTTTTAACTTTTTATGCATATACCATAAAAAGTGTTTACTTTTTATATTAATACCTTGAAAAGTTTTAACTTTTTATGCATATACTATGAAAAGTGTTTACTTTTTATATTAATACCTTGAAAAGTTTTAACTTTTTATGCATATATCATGAAAAGTGTTTACTTTTTATATTAATACCTTGAAAAGTTTTAACTTTTTATGCATATATCATAAAAAGTAAACACTTTTCATGATATATGCATAAAAAGTTAAAACTTTTCAAGGTATTAATATAAAAAGTAAACACTTTTCATGATATATGCATAAAAAGTTAAAACTTTTCAAGGTATTAATATAAAAAGTAAACACTTTTTATGGTATATGCATAAAAAGTTAAAACTTTTCAAGGTATTAATATAAAAAGTAAACACTTTTTATGGTATATACATAAAAAGTTAACACTTTTCAAGGTATTAATATAAAAAGTAAACACTTTTTATGGTATATGCATAAAAAGTTAAAACTTTTCAAGGTATTAATATAAAAAGTAAACACTTTTCATGATATATGCATAAAAAGTTAAAACTTTTCAAGGTATTAATATAAAAAGTAAACACTTTTTATGGTATATGCATAAAAAGTTAACACTTTTCAAGGTATTAATATAAAAAGTAAACACTTTTCATGATATATGCATAAAAAGTTAAAACTTTTCAAGGTATTAATATAAAAAGTAAACACTTTTTATGGTATATGCATAAAAAGTTAACACTTTTCAAGGTATTAATATAAAAAGTAAACACTTTTCATGATATATGCATAAAAAGTTAAAACTTTTCAAGGTATTAATATAAAAAGTAAACACTTTTCATGATATATGCATAGAAAGTTAAAACTTTTCAAGGTATTAATATAAAAAGTAAACACTTTTCATAGTATATGCATAAAAAGTTAAAACTTTTCAAGGTATTAATATAAAAAGTAAACACTTTTTATGGTATATGCATAAAAAGTTAACACTTTTCAAGGTATTAATATAAAAAGTAAACACTTTTCATAGTATATGCATAAAAAGTTAAAACTTTTCAAGGTATTAATATAAAAAGTAAACACTTTTTATGGTATATGCATAAAAAGTTAACACTTTTCAAGGTATTAATATAAAAAGTAAACACTTTTCATAGTATATGCATAAAAAGTTAAAACTTTTCAAGGTATTAATATAAAAAGTAAACACTTTTTATGGTATATGCATAAAAAGTTAAAACTTTTCAAGGTATTAATATAAAAAGTAAACACTTTTCATGATATATGCATAGAAAGTTAAAACTTTTCAAGGTATTAATATAAAAAGTAAACACTTTTCATAGTATATGCATAAAAAGTTAAAACTTTTCAAGGTATTAATATAAAAAGTAAACACTTTTTATGGTATATGCATAAAAAGTTAACACTTTTCAAGGTATTAATATAAAAAGTAAACACTTTTCATAGTATATGCATAAAAAGTTAAAACTTTTCAAGGTATTAATATAAAAAGTAAACACTTTTCATGATATATGCATAAAAAGTTAAAACTTTTCAAGGTATTAATATAAAAAGTAAACACTTTTCATGATATATGCATAAAAAGTTAACACTTTTCAAGGTATTAATATAAAAAGTAAACACTTTTTATGGTATATGCA
This sequence comes from Ophonus ardosiacus, assembly GCA_943142095.1. Classification (NCBI taxonomy): domain Eukaryota; kingdom Metazoa; phylum Arthropoda; class Insecta; order Coleoptera; family Carabidae; genus Ophonus; species Ophonus ardosiacus. Next base: position 14,656,151 of record OW964840.1, read on the forward strand.
TAAAAAGTTAAAACTTTTCAAGGTATTAATATAAAAAGTAAACACTTTTCATGATATATGCATAAAAAGTTAAAACTTTTCAAGGTATTAATATAAAAAGTAAACACTTTTTATGGTATATGCATAAAAAGTTAAAACTTTTCAAGGTATTAATATAAAAAGTAAACACTTTTCATGATATATGCATAAAAAGTTAAAACTTTTCAAGGTATTAATATAAAAAGTAAACACTTTTCATGATATATGCATAGAAAGTTAAAACTTTTCAAGGTATTAATATAAAAAGTAAACACTTTTCATAGTATATGCATAAAAAGTTAAAACTTTTCAAGGTATTAATATAAAAAGTAAACACTTTTTATGGTATATGCATAAAAAGTTAACACTTTTCAAGGTATTAATATAAAAAGTAAACACTTTTCATAGTATATGCATAAAAAGTTAAAACTTTTCAAGGTATTAATATAAAAAGTAAACACTTTTTATGGTATATGCATAAAAAGTTAACACTTTTCAAGGTATTAATATAAAAAGTAAACACTTTTCATAGTATATGCATAAAAAGTTAAAACTTTTCAAGGTATTAATATAAAAAGTAAACACTTTTTATGGTATATGCATAAAAAGTTAAAACTTTTCAAGGTATTAATATAAAAAGTAAACACTTTTCATGATATATGCATAGAAAGTTAAAACTTTTCAAGGTATTAATATAAAAAGTAAACACTTTTCATAGTATATGCATAAAAAGTTAAAACTTTTCAAGGTATTAATATAAAAAGTAAACACTTTTTATGGTATATGCATAAAAAGTTAACACTTTTCAAGGTATTAATATAAAAAGTAAACACTTTTTATGGTATAGTGTTTACTTTTTATATTAAGACCTTGAAAAGTGTTAACTTTTTATGCATATACCATAAAAAGTGTTTACTTTTTATATTAATACCTTGAAAAGTTTTAACTTTTTATGCATATACTATGAAAAGTGTTTACTTTTTATATTAATACCTTGAAAAGTTTTAACTTTTTATGCATATATCATGAAAAGTGTTTACTTTTTATATTAATACCTTGAAAAGTTTTAACTTTTTATGCATATATCATGAAAAGTGTTTACTTTTTATATTAATACCTTGAAAAGTTTTAACTTTTTATGCATATACTATGAAAAGTGTTTACTTTTTATATTAATACCTTGAAAAGTGTTAACTTTTTATGCATATACTATGCAAAATGTTTACTTTTTATATTAATACCTTGAAAAGTTTTAACTTTTTATGCATATATCATGAAAAGTGTTTACTTTTTATATTAATACCTTGAAAAGTTTTAACTTTTTATGCATATATCATGAAAAGTGTTTACTTTTTATATTAATACCTTGAAAAGTTTTAACTTTTTATGCATATACTATGAAAAGTGTTTACTTTTTATATTAATACCTTGAAAAGTGTTAACTTTTTATGCATATACCATAAAAAGTGTTTACTTTTTATATTAATACCTTGAAAAGTTTTAACTTTTTATGCATATACTATGAAAAGTGTTTACTTTTTATATTAATACCTTGAAAAGTTTTAACTTTTTATGCATATATCATGAAAAGTGTTTACTTTTTATATTAATACCTTGAAAAGTTTTAACTTTTTATGCATATATCATGAAAAGTGTTTACTTTTTATATTAATACCTTGAAAAGTGTTAACTTTTTATGCATATACCATAAAAAGTGTTTACTTTTTATATTAATACCTTGAAAAGTTTTAACTTTTTATGCATATACTATGAAAAGTGTTTACTTTTTATATTAATACCTTGAAAAGTTTTAACTTTTTATGCATATATCATGAAAAGTGTTTACTTTTTATATTAATACCTTGAAAAGTGTTAACTTTTTATGCATATACCATAAAAAGTGTTTACTTTTTATATTAATACCTTGAAAAGTTTTAACTTTTTATGCATATACTATGAAAAGTGTTTACTTTTTATATTAATACCTTGAAAAGTTTTAACTTTTTATGCATATATCATGAAAAGTGTTTACTTTTTATATTAATCCCTTGAAAAGTGTTAACTTTTTATGCATATACCATAAAAAGTGTTTACTTTTTATATTAATACCTTGAAAAGTTTTAACTTTTTATGCATATACTATGAAAAGTGTTTACTTTTTATATTAATACCTTGAAAAGTTTTAACTTTTTATGCATATATCATGAAAAGTGTTTACTTTTTATATTAATACCTTGAAAAGTTTTAACTTTTTATGCATATATCATGAAAAGTGTTTACTTTTTATATTAATACCTTGAAAAGTGTTAACTTTTTATGCATATACCATAAAAAGTGTTTACTTTTTATATTAATACCTTGAAAAGTTTTAACTTTTTATGCATATACTATGAAAAGTGTTTACTTTTTATATTAATACCTTGAAAAGTGTTAACTTTTTATGCATATACTATGAAAAGTGTTTACTTTTTATATTAATACCTTGAAAAGTGTTAACTTTTTATGCATATATCATGAAAAGTGTTTACTTTTTATATTAATACCTTGAAAAGTTTTAACTTTTTATGCATATATCATGAAAAGTGTTTACTTTTTACATTAATACCTTGAAAAGTTTTAACTTTTTATGCATATACCATAAAAAGCAGGGTTGGCCTGATTTAAATCATTTGATTTAAATCATGATTTAAATCAAGATTTAAATCAACTGATTTTTTTTAAAAATCACTGATTTTTATCACAGATGAATATTCAAATTGTAATAAAAATGAATTTATTTACTACAAAAGTATAAATAACAACAAAAATATGGACTGTAATCTAATTCTAACAGATTACTGATTACATGTTTTGATCTATTTTATTTAAGGTATGTATTGCGCGCGCGTACGTTATATACTAAATTTATGCAAAAATTCAAATGCATCTTTTGGGGTTTATTGCAGATTTCGTTTATGAAATAAAATATTTATATTGCTTTTAAAACAATTTAAAAAGTACAATAACACCACTAGATTTTTAAAAATCAAAAAATCATGATTTATTTGATTTTTTAAAAAAATCAATGATTTTTGATTTTTTTAAATAAATCATGATTTTTTCCAACCCTGGTTTTTTGACACCTCTAAATTTCATACAATATTTAAATATAATACTTCTGTCAGATTCGTTCCCTATGTTTCATTTTAAATGGAACGGGCAAATACATTGTTGTCAAATATCAAGTCGTAACCATGGATATGACAAACTCAATGTTTCACGTTAAAAAATATTCACGGTATATTCCAGTAATATTGTACACGAACATTCCTTGAGAGTTCCTTGAAAAGGATTCTATAAATCCAATAAAATTATAACACGAACATACACTATGTAAATTGCATTTAACACGGACATCTGCCAATTGGAGAAAGAGAGATCGGGAGAGAGGAAGTGCGCGCGCACCACCGTTACCGTTCGTGTAACAGACACCATTTTGACGTTTATTTTGTCTTTTCTTTTTCACTATTGTTTTAATAATAATTATGAATTACTCGTTGCATAGATATTTTGACTATTTTTTTTCTTTACTAATTTTAAACAGGAACTTTTTCGGTACATTACTTTATAATTCAAATATATGGTGTGGACGTTGAGCTCTCGAACTGTTCGCATATAATTCTTAAACTGATCGCCAATAGATCGTTAACAGTTGATGTTGGTCTGTACTTATGATAATAATAATAATAATAATAATAATATATTTATTTCCTTTAGACAAGTTAAATACAAGTATGGAATACGTCAGAGTTACAAAATATATACATACAAAAAATAAAACAGAAAAATTAAATCTGATCCTGATCCGACCAGTGTAGTTAGTGTGAAAGAAATTCGTTTATTGAATAAAAAGTATTTTCTAAAAGAAATTTTTTTAGTAACTTCTTAAAAGAGTTTTTATTATTTTCTGTCCTAATTTTCTGAGGAAGTTTATTGAATATTTGGAGACCTTTTGTGTTAGATATAGCATCTAATGATTTATGATTAGTCCTTGGAATATGCAAGAGAATAATCTCTCAAAGGTAAACAAAAAGTCTTATTAATCGTCTTAACTCTTATAGTTTTCGAAATAAAAATTTTCACCGCCTTATATCTCGGAAACTGTTGAGGAACCCATGTTTAAACTCATTTTGGTCATATTATTATAGGCCTTTATATTTGTGCCGAAATTGTGATACATCTATATAGTTTGCATCCTAAATTCGTTTCTCTTGTAATTTGAAACATATACAAAAGTCGTTTAACGCATTTTCATACCTAACATAGAAATAAACAACTGGAACGTTTAAAGCAATTTTATTTTTCAAAATAATCTCTGAAAATGTTAGTAATACATTTGGATATTGCTGAAAAGTGCTTCGATGCCTTTGGAAAATAAATTCCTTTTCTTATTATGCCAGCCACTTATTTATATTTGTGTGATAACATGGTCAATGTTTGGAAAATATATAATTTTTGTTGTATATTTAGTCCACTTTCCAAGTTTATTAGCTTAATTAATAATTAATATACTCTTTTATTATTAAAACACACTGTTGAATGATGAATTTAACGAATACAAGTCAGAAATAATCATTCAGATATTTATATTTGTAAATATATTCGAAATAACTGAACGCAAATAGCGCAAAATTGATAGAATATTTTATACTTCGATGCTGCATTCGAACGCTGGCATTTATGACCAATCACAGGCCTCGTTATTATAGCCAATCAGGTGAGCCTAACGCGTCTACCGCGGTCCACTCAGAGCACGGCTTGTTCGAGAAGACGCTTAGCATTTCTCAACGACAAAGATATTTCAACAGCGTTTTTGATATTTTATGATAGTTTTATAATGAAAATAATAAAGAAAATGCTTGTTGTGATAGTATATCATGGTGTTTAACTATATTTGGTAAAATTACGGGTGGAATTTTTGTGGATTTGTGTACATTGATTCAACTTCAACAGGTTGTTGATCTCAAAAAGTGTTTTGGTGGACAAGTGTAGAACAAACAACAGAATAAGATTATTATGAACAGAGAAAAGCATTGTTACTAAAAATGTAGAATATGCCTGGCCAAAGAATTTCTTCTCGAAATGTAAGCACATGTTACATAATTTTGATTCGTAGTCGGTAATATTTATTTCAATATATTTATGTGAATATTGTTTATTTTTCGTCATGAATTACAATCTACATAAAATAATTTGTTAGTAAATATTGAGTATTGCAATTATTAGAATCAATATTGCTTTATTTTAGATTAATTAACGTGGATGGTTTTAGTTTAGATAATTTTCAAAGCGTACACTTTACATAAAAATAAAATTATTTTAATCGTTTTCAAGAATAGAAACAAGTTAGAATATTATTGATGGTAATTTTTTTAGTATATGGAACTTTTTTACTACAGATAATATTACAAAAGTGTGACAAAATTGTTTTAAAAAGCAAATATGTGTGATATTAAAAAAGTAATATATCGTAATATTCCGTACTATTTCTCTATATTTTATTACAGATTGAAACAGAAATTGTTTGAATAGATGTTGTTGTAAATGGGGCCCTACAGTCAAAGGAATAATAGAGCAAATGGAGGAAATGACAGACATCGCGACCTAGGGGATCTTCTCGTGTATAAGGTAGGATAAGTTTTATTTTTATTACTTCTTAACGTTTAATAACTTTGGATTTTAATTGAGGAGCAAAACCTTAGTCCATTATTTTGAATTTAAAACCATAAAAAACTACTTTCTCGTTAGATTAATACTTTTTTTAATTATTTCAGATGCAATAGACATTATCGAAATTGCTGATTCTTCATTTCATGATTGCTGTTTGCAGAGATACACTGGCGATGTTAGATCGAGATCTTCAGCAAATGTAAGTGATTATAAAAATATATTATGTAGACTTGTAAGCTAAAGATAGGAATAGGAATGTAATTTTTTTAATACTATTATTTGTACATATGAAATGAAATTTTTAATTGTTAATAATAAATGAATATTATTTTGTTATTGAATAATCTGATTGAAAATTAACTTTCCTATTCTTACTACTAGAAATCGATTCTATGAACTTTTGTACATATATGTTCAAAATTTCAACTATCGTACCCCTCTGGTACAGTTAGACAAAGCAAATAAACAAATGGTAACTTCAAATAGTCACTATCCGAGTAAAAATCTGATCACTCTGTATTTAAATGAAAAGTATCATTTTCCCTTAATTCAGACATGTTGATTACGGGAAAAATAATTAAAAAATTCCCTAGGCCTTAGTTTTCAAAATAGAAATTTTTATTTTGATTAGAAACATGTGATGGTTTTTTCGCTTTGCCGGCCTATAACTAATGATCGGTAAAAGATAGAGTAACGCGCTTTTCGCCATTCGATTCTATGAACTTTTGTACATATGTGTTGAAACTTTCAATTGTCGTACCCCTCTGGTACAGTTAGACAAAGCAAATAATAAAAAAATGGTAACTTCAAATAGTCATTATCCGAGTAAAAATCCGATCACCCTGTATTTAAATGTAAAGTATCATTTTCCCTTAATTCAGACATGTTGATTACGGGAAAAATAATTAAAAAATTCCCTAGGCCTTAGTTTTCAAAATAGAAATTTTTATTTTGATTAGAAACATGTGATGGTTTTTTCGCTTTGCCGGCCTATAACTAATGATCGGTAAAAGATAGAGTAACGCGCTTTTCGCCATTCGATTCTATGAAGTTTTGTACATATGTGTTGAAACTTTCAATTGTCGTACCCCTCTGGTACAGTTAGACAAAGCAAATAATAAAAAAATGGTAACTTCAAATAGTCACTATCCGAGTAAAAATCCGATCAGCCTGTATTTAAATGAAAAGTATCATTTTCCCTTAATTCAGACATGTTGATTACGGGAAAAATAATTAAAAAATTCCCTAGGCCTTAGTTTTCAAAATAGAAATTTTTATTTTGATTAGAAACCTCTGATGATTTTTTCGCTTTGCCGGCCTATAACTAATGAACGGTAAAAGATACGTTGACGCGCTTTGCGCCATTCGATTCTATGAACTTTTGTACATATGTGTTGAAACTTTCAATTGTCGTACCCCTCTGGTACAGTTAGACAAAGCAAATAATAAAAAAATGGTAACTTCAAATAGTCACTATCCGAGTAAAAATCAGATCACCCTGTATTTAAATGAAAGTATCATTTTCCCTTAATTCAGACATGTTGATTACGGGAAAAATAATTAAAAAATTCTTTAGGCCTTAGTTTTTAAAAAAGAAATTTTTATTTTGATTAGGAACCTCTGATGATTTTTTCGCTTTGCCGGCCTATAACTAATGAACGGTAAAAGATACGTTGACGCGCTTTGCGCCATTCGATTCTATGAACTTTTGTACATATGTGTGGAAATTTTCAATTGTCGTACCCCTCTGGTACAGTTGGACAAAGCAAATAATAAAAAAATGGTAACTTCAAATAGTCACTATCCGAGTAAAAATCAGATCACCCTGTATGTAATTGAAAAGTTTCATTTTCCCTTAATTCAGACATGTTGATTACGGGAAAAATAATTAAAAAATTCCCTAGGCCTTAGTTTTCAAAATAGAAATTTTTATTTTGATTAGAAACCTCTGATGATTTTTTCTCTTTGCCGGCCTATAACTAATGAACGGTAAAAGATACGTTGACGCGCTTTGCGCCATTCGATTCTCTGAACTTTTGTACAAATGTGTTGAAACTTTCAATTGTCTTACCCCTCTGGTACAGTTAGACAAAGCAAATAATAAAAAAATGGTAACTTCAAATAGTCACTATCCGAGTAAAAATCAGATCACCCTGTATTTAAATGAAAAGTATCATTTTCCCTTAATTCAGACATGTTGATTACGGGAAAAATAATTTAAAAATTCCCTAGGCCCTTAGTTTTCAAAATTGAAATTTTTATTTTGATTAGAAACCTCTGATGATTTTTTCGCTTTGCCGGCCTATAACTAATGAACGGTAAAAGATACGTTGACGCGCTTTGCGCCATTCGATTCTATGAACTTTTGTACATATGTGTTGAAACTTTCAATTGTCGTACCCCTCTGGTACAGTTAGACAAAGCAAATAATAAAAAAATGGTAACTTCAAATAGTCACTATCCGAGTAAAAATCAGATCACCCTGTATTTAAATGAAAAGTATCATTTTCCCTTAATTCAGACATGTTGATTACGGGAAAAATAATTAAAAAATTCTTTAGGCCTTAGTTTTCAAAATAGAAATTTTTATTTTGATTAGAAACCTCTGATGATTTTTTCGCTTTGCCGGCCTATAACTAATGAACGGTAAAAGATACGTTGACGCGCTTTGCGCCATTTGATTCTATGAACTTTTGTACATATGTGTTGAAACTTTCAATTTGTCGTACCCCTCTGGTACAGTTAGACAAAGCAAATAATAAAAAAATGGTAACTTCAAATAGTCACTATCCGAGTAAAAATCAGATCACCCTGTATTTAAATGAAAAGTATCATTTTCCCTTAATTCAGACATGTTGATTACGGGAAAAATAATTAAAAAATTCCCTAGGCCTTAGTTTTCAAAATAGAAATTTTTATTTTGATTAGAAACCTCTGATGATTTTTTCGCTTTGCCGGCCTATAACTAATGAACGGTAAAAGATACGTTGACGCGCTTTGCGTTATTCGATTCTATGAACTTTTGTACATATGTGTTGAAACTTTCAATTGTCGTACCCCTCTGGTACAGTTAGACAAAGCAAATAATAAAAAAATGGTAACTTCAAATAGTCACTATCCGAGTAAAAATCAGATCACCCTGTATTTCAATGAAAAGTATCATTTTCCCTTAATTCAGACATGTTGATTACGGGAAAAATAATTAAAAAATTCCCTAGGCCTTAGTTTTCAAAATAGAAATTTTTATTTTGATTAGAAACCTCTGATGTTTTTTTCGCTTTGCCGGCCTATAACTAATGAACGGTAAAAGATACGTTAACGCGCTTTGCGCTATTCGATTCTCTGAACTTTTGTACATATGTGTTGAAACTTTCAATTGTCGTACCCCTCTGGTAGAGTTAGACAAAGCAAATAATAAAAAAATGGTAACTTCAAATAGTCACTATCCGAGTAAAAATCAGATCACCCTGTATTTAAATGAAAAGTATCATTTTCCCTTAATTCAGACATGTTGATTACGGGAAAAATAACTAAAAAATTCCCTAGGCCTTAGTTTTCAAAATAGAAATTTTTATTTTGATTAGAAACCTCTGATGATTTTTTCGCTTTGCCGGCCTATAACTAATGAACGGTAAAAGATACGTTGACGCGCTTTGCGCCATTCGATTCTATGAACTTTTGTACATATGTGTTGAAACTTTCAATTGTCGTACCCCTCTGGTACAGTTAGACAAAGCAAATAATAAAAAAATGGTAACTTCAAATAGTCACTATCCGAGTAAAAATCAGATCACCCTGTATGTAAATGAAAAGTATCATTTTCCCTTAATTCAGACATGTTGATTAGGGGAAAAATAATTAAAAAATTCCCTAGGCCTTAGTTTTCAAAATAGAAATTTTTATTTTGATTAGAAACCTCTGATGATTTTTTCTCTTTGCCGGCCTATAACTAATGAACGGTAAAAGATACGTTGACGCGCTTTGCGCCATTCGATTCTCTGAACTTTTGTACAAATGTGTTGAAACTTTCAATTGTCTTACCCCTCTGGTACAGTTAGACAAAGCAAATAATAAAAAAATGGTAACTTCAAATAGTCACTATCCGAGTAAAAATCAGATCACCCTGTATTTAAATGAAAAGTATCATTTTCCCTTAATTTAGACACGTTGATTACGGGAAAAATAATTAAAAAATTCCCTAGGCCCTTAGTTTTCAAAATAGAAATTTTTATTTTGATTAGAAACCTCTGATGATTTTTTCGCTTTGCCGGCCTATAACTAATGAACGGTAAAAGATACGTTGACGCGCTTTGCGCCATTCGATTCTATGAACTTTTGTACATATGTGTTGAAACTTTCAATTGTCGTACCCCTCTGGTACAGTTAGACAAAGCAAATAATAAAAAAATGGTAACTTCAAATAGTCACTATCCGAGTAAAAATCAGATCACCCTGTATTTAAATGAAAGTATCATTTTCCCTTAATTCAGACATGTTGATTACGGGAAAAATAATTCAAAAATTCCCTAGGCCTTAGTTTTCAAAATAGAAATTTTTATTTTGATTAGAAACCTCTGATGGTTTTTTCGCTTTGCCGGCCTATAACTAATGAACAGTGACGCGCTTTGCGCCATTCGATTCTATGAACTTTTGTACATATGTGTAGAAACTTTCAATTGTCCTACCCTTCTGGTACAGTTAGACAAAGCAAATAATAAAAAAATGGTAACTTCAAATAGTCATTATCTGACTAAAAATACGATCACCCTGTATTTAAATGTAAAGTATCATTTTCCCTTAATTCAGACATGTTGATTACGGGAAAAATAATTAAAAAATTCCCTAGGCCTTAGTATCCAAAATAGAAATTTTTATTTTGTTTAGAAACCTCTGATGGTGTTTTCGCTTTGCCGGCCTATAACTAATGAACGGTAAAAGATACGTTGACGCGCTTTGCGCCATTCGATTCTATGAACTTTTGTACATATGTGTTGAAACTTTCAATTGTCGTACCCTTCTGGTACAGTTAGTCAAAGCAAATAATAAAAAAAAGGTAACTTCAAATAGTCATTATCCGAGTAAAAATCCGGTCACCCTGTATTTAAATGAAAAGTATCATTTTCCCTTAATTCAGACATGTTGATTACGGGAAAAATAATTAAAAAAATCCCTAGGCATTAGTTTTCAAAATAGAAATTTTTATTTTGATTAGAAACCTCTGATGGTTTTTTCGCTTTGCCGGCCTATAACTAATGAATAGTGACGCGCTTTGCGCCATTCGATTCTATGAACTTTTGTACATATGTGTTGAAACTTTCAATTGTCGTACCCTTCTGGTACAGTTAGTCAAAGCAAATAATAAAAAAATGGTAACTTCAAATAGTCATTATCCGAGTAAAAATCCGATCACCCTGTATTTAAATGTAAATTATCATTTTCCCTTAATTCAGACATGTTGATTACGGGAAAATAATTAAAAAATTCCCTAGGCCTTAGTATCCAAAATAGAAATTTTTATTTTGATTAGAAACCTCAGATGGTTTTTTCGCTTTGCCGGCCTATAAGTAATGAACGGTAAAAGATACAGTAACGCGCTTTTCGCCATTCGATTCTATGGTCTTTTGTACATATGTGTTGAAACTTTCAATTGTCGTACCCTTATGGTACAGTTAGAAAAAGCAAATAATAAAAAAATGGTAACTTCAAATAGTCATTATCCGAGTAAAAATCCGATCACCCTGTATTTAAATGTAAAGTATCATTTTCCCTTAATTCAGACATGTTGATTACGGGAAAAATAATTAAAAAATTTCCTAGGCCTTAGTATCCAAAATAGAAATTTTTATTTTGATTAGAAACCTCTGATGGTTTTTTCGCTTTGCCGGCCTATAGCTAATGAACGGTATAAGATACAGTAACGCGCTTTGCGTTATTCGATTCTATGAACTTTTGTACATATGTGTTGAAACTTTCAATTGTCGTACCCTTCTGGTACAGTTAGACAAAGCAAATAATAAAAAAATGGTAACTTCAAATAATCATTATCCGAGTAAAAATCCGATCTCCCTGTATTTAAATGTAAAGTATCATTTTCCCTTAATTCAGACATGTTGATTACGGGAAAAATAATTTAAAAAATCCCTAGGCCTTAGTATCCAAAATAGAAATTTTTATTTTGATTAGAAACCTCTGATGGTTTTTTCGCTTTGCCGGCCTATAACTATCGAACGGTAAAAGATACAGTAACGCGCTTTGCGCCATTCGATTCTATGAACTTTTGTACATATGTGTTGAAACTTTCAATTGTCGTACCCTTCTAGTACAGTTAGTCAAAGCAAATAATAAAAAAAAGGTAACTTCAAATAGTCATTATCCGAGTAAAAATCCGGTCACCCTGTATTTAAATGAAAAGGATCATTTTCCCTTAATTCAGACATGTTGATTACGGGAAAAATAATTAAAAAAATCCCTAGGCCTTAGTTTTCAAAATAGAAATTTTTATTTTGATTAGAAACCTCTGATGGTTTTTTCGCTTTGCCGGCCTATAACTAATGAACAGTGACGCGCTTTGCGCCATTCGATTCTATGAACTTTTGTACATATGTGTTGAAACTTTCAATTGTCGTACCCTTCTGGTACAGTTAGTCAAAGCAAATAATAAAAAAATGGTAACTTCAAATAGTCATTATCCGAGTAAAAATCCGATCACCCTGTATTTAAATGTAAATTATCATTTTCCCTTAATTCAGACATGTTGATTACGGGAAAAATAATTAAAAAATTCCCTAGGCCTTAGTATCCAAAATAGAAATTTTTATTTTGATTAGAAAACTCAGATGGTTTTTTCGCTTTGCCGGCCTATAAGTAATGAACGGTAAAAGATACAGTAACGCGCTTTTCGCCATTCGATTCTATGGTCTTTTGTACATATGTGTTGAAACTTTCAATTGTCCTACCCTTCTGGTACAGTTAGACAAAGCAAATAATAAAAAAATGGTAACTTCAAATAGTCATTATCCGAGTAAAAATCCGATCACCCTGTATTTAAATGTAAAGTATCATTTTCCCTTAATTCAGACATGTTGATTACGGGAAAAATAATTAAAAAATTCCCTAGGCCTTAGTATCCAAAATAGAAATTTTTATTTTGATTAGAAACCTCTGATGGTTTTTTTCGCTTTGCCGGCCTATAACTATCGGACGGTAAAAGATACAGTAACGCGCTTTGCGCCATTCGATTCTATGAACTTTTGTACATATGTGTTGAAACTTTCAATTGTCGTACCCTTCTGGTACAGTTAGACAAAGCAAATAATAAAAAAATGGTAACTTCAAATAATCATTATCCGAGTAAAAATCCGATCTCCCTGTATTTAAATGTAAAGTATCATTTTCCCTTAATTCAGACATGTTGATTACGGGAAAAATAATTTAAAAAATCCCTAGGCCTTAGTATCCAAAATAGAAATTTTTATTTTGATTAGAAACCTCTGATGGTTTTTTCGCTTTGCCGGCCTATAACTATCGAACGGTAAAAGATACAGTAACGCGCTTTGCGCCATTCGATTCTATGAACTTTTGTACATATGTGTTGAAACTTTCAATTGTCGTACCCTTCTAGTACAGTTAGTCAAAGCAAATAATAAAAAAAAGGTAACTTCAAATAGTCATTATCCGAGTAAAAATCCGGTCACCCTGTATTTAAATGAAAAGGATCATTTTCCCTTAATTCAGACATGTTGATTACGGGAAAAATAATTAAAAAAATCCCTAGGCCTTAGTTTTCAAAATAGAAATTTTTATTTTGATTAGAAACCTCTGATGGTTTTTTCGCTTTGCCGGCCTATAACTAATGAACAGTGACGCGCTTTGCGCCATTCGATTCTATGAACTTTTGTACATATGTGTTGAAACTTTCAATTGTCGTACCCTTCTGGTACAGTTAGTCAAAGCAAATAATAAAAAAATGGTAACTTCAAATAGTCATTATCCGAGTAAAAATCCGATCACCCTGTATTTAAATGTAAATTATCATTTTCCCTTAATTCAGACATGTTGATTACGGGAAAAATAATTAAAAAATTCCCTAGGCCTTAGTATCCAAAATAGAAATTTTTATTTTGATTAGAAAACTCAGATGGTTTTTTCGCTTTGCCGGCCTATAAGTAATGAACGGTAAAAGATACAGTAACGCGCTTTTCGCCATTCGATTCTATGGTCTTTTGTACATATGTGTTGAAACTTTCAATTGTCCTACCCTTCTGGTACAGTTAGACAAAGCAAATAATAAAAAAATGGTAACTTCAAATAGTCATTATCCGAGTAAAAATCCGATCACCCTGTATTTAAATGTAAAGTATCATTTTCCCTTAATTCAGACATGTTGATTACGGGAAAAATAATTAAAAAATTCCCTAGGCCTTAGTATCCAAAATAGAAATTTTTATTTTGATTAGAAACCTCTGATGGTTTTTTTCGCTTTGCCGGCCTATAACTATCGGACGGTAAAAGATACAGTAACGCGCTTTGCGCCATTCGATTCTATGAACTTTTGTACATATGTGTTGAAACTTTCAATTGTCGTACCCTTCTGGTACAGTTAGACAAAGCAAATAATAAAAAAATGGTAACTTCAAATAGTCATTATCCGAGTAAAAATCAGATCACCCTGTATTTAAATGTAAAGTATCATTTTCCCTTAATTCAGACATGTTGATTACGGGAAAAATAATTATAAAATTTCCTAGGCCTTAGTATCCAAAATAGAAATTTTTATTTTGATTAGAAACCTCTGATGGTTTTTTCGCTTTACCGGCCTATAACTAATGAACGGTAAAAGATACGTTGACGCGCTTTGCGCCATTCGATTCTATGAACTTTTGTACATATGTGTTGAAACTTTCAATTGTCGTACCCTTCTGGTACAGTTAGACAAAGCAAATAATAAAAAAATGGTAACTTCAAATAGTCATTATCCGAGTAAAAATCCGATCACCCTGTATTTAAATGTAAATTATCATTTTCCCTTAATTCAGACATGTTGATTACGAGAAAAATAATTAAAAAATTCCCTAGGCCTTAGTATCCAAAATAGAAATTTTTATTTTGATTAGAAACCTCAGATGGTTTTTTCGCTTTGCCGGTCTATAACTATCGAACGGTAAAAGATACAGTAACGCGCTTTGCGCCATTCGATTCTATGAACTTTTGTACATATGTGTTGAAACTTTCAATTGTCGTACCCTTCTGGTACAGTTAGACAAAGCAAATAATAAAAAAATGGTAACTTCAAATAGTCATTATCCGAGTAAAAATCCGATCACCCTGTATTTAAATGTAAAGTATCATTTTCCCTTAATTCAGACATGTTGATTACGGGAAAAATAATTTAAAAAATCCCTAGGCCTTAGTATCCAAAATAGAAATTTTTATTTTGATTAGAAACCTCTGATGGTTTTTTCGCTTTGCCGGCCTATAACTATCGAACGGTAAAAGATACAGTAACGCGCTTTGCGCCATTCGATTCTATGAACTTTTGTACATATGTGTTGAAACTTTCAATTGTCGTACCCTTCTAGTACAGTTAGTCAAAGCAAATAATAAAAAAAAGGTAACTTCAAATAGTCATTATCCGAGTAAAAATCCGGTCACCCTGTATTTAAATGAAAAGGATCATTTTCCCTTAATTCAGACATGTTGATTACGGGAAAAATAATTTAAAAAATCCCTAGGCCTTAGTTTTCAAAATAGAAATTTTTATTTTGATTAGAAACCTCTGATGGTTTTTTCGCTTTGCCGGCCTATAACTAATGAATAGTGACGCGCTTTGCGCCATTCGATTCTATGAACTTTTGTACATATGTGTTGAAACTTTCAATTGTCGTACCCCTCTGGTACAGTTAGACAAAGCAAATAATAAAAAAATGGTAACTTCAAATAGTCACTATCCGAGTAAAAATCAGATCACCCTGTATTTAAATGAAAAGTATCATTTTCCCTTAATTCAGACATGTTGATTACGGGAAAAATAATTAAAAAATTCCCTAGGCCTTAGTTTTCAAAATAGAAATTTTTATTTTGATTAGAAACCTCTGATGATTTTTTCGCTTTGCCGGCCTATAACTAATGAACGGTAAAAGATACGTTGACGCGCTTTGCGCCATTCGATTCTATGAACTTTTGTACATATGTGTTGAAACTTTCAATTGTCGTACCCCTCTGGTACAGTTAGACAAAGCAAATAATAAAAAAATGGTAACTTCAAATAGTCACTATCCGAGTAAAAATCAGATCACCCTGTATTTAAATGAAAGTATCATTTTCCCTTAATTCAGACATGTTGATTACGGGAAAAATAATTAAAAAATTCTTTAGGCCTTAGTTTTTAAAAAAGAAATTTTTATTTTGATTAGGAACCTCTGATGATTTTTTCGCTTTGCCGGCCTATAACTAATGAACGGTAAAAGATACGTTGACGCGCTTTGCGCCATTCGATTCTATGAACTTTTGTACATATGTGTGGAAATTTTCAATTGTCGTACCCCTCTGGTACAGTTGGACAAAGCAAATAATAAAAAAATGGTAACTTCAAATAGTCACTATCCGAGTAAAAATCAGATCACCCTGTATTTAAATGAAAAGTATCATTTTCCCTTAATTCAGACATGTTGATTACGGGAAAAATAATTAAAAAATTCCCTAGGCCCTTAGTTTTCAAAATTGAAATTTTTATTTTGATTAGAAACCTCTGATGATTTTTTCGCTTTGCCGGCCTATAACTAATGAACGGTAAAAGATACGTTGACGCGCTTTGCGCCATTCGATTCTATGAACTTTTGTACATATGTGTTGAAACTTTCAATTTTCGTACCCCTCTGGTACAGTTAGACAAAGCAAATAATAAAAAAATGGTAACTTCAAATAGTCACTATCCGAGTAAAAATCAGATCACCCTGTATTTAAATGAAAAGTATCATTTTCCCTTAATTCAGACATGTTGATTACGGGAAAAATAATTAAAAAATTCTTTAGGCCTTAGTTTTCAAAATAGAAATTTTTATTTTGATTAGAAACGTCTGATGATTTTTTCGCTTTGCCGGCCTATAACTAATGAACGGTAAAAGATACGTTGACGCGCTTTGCGCCATTTGATTCTATGAACTTTTGTACATATGTGTTGAAACTTTCAATTTGTCGTACCCCTCTGGTACAGTTAGACAAAGCAAATAATAAAAAAATGGTAACTTCAAATAGTCACTATCCGAGTAAAAATCAGATCACCCTGTATTTAAATGAAAAGTATCATTTTCCCTTAATTCAGACATGTTGATTACGGGAAAAATAATTAAAAAATTCCCTAGGCCTTAGTTTTCAAAATAGAAATTTTTATTTTGATTAGAAACCTCTGATGATTTTTTCGCTTTGCCGGCCTATAACTAATGAACGGTAAAAGATACGTTGACGCGCTTTGCGTTATTCGATTCTATGAACTTTTGTACATATGTGTTGAAACTTTCAATTGTCGTACCCCTCTGGTACAGTTAGACAAAGCAAATAATAAAAAAATGGTAACTTCAAATAGTCACTATCCGAGTAAAAATCAGATCACCCTGTATTTAAATGAAAAGTATCATTTTCCCTTAATTCAGACATGTTGATTACGGGAAAAATAATTAAAAAATTCCCTAGGCCTTAGTTTTCAAAATAGAAATTTTTATTTTGATTAGAAACCTCTGATGTTTTTTTCGCTTTGCTGGCCTATAACTAATGAACGGTAAAAGATACGTTAACGCGCTTTGCGCTATTCGATTCTCTGAACTTTTGTACATATGTGTTGAAACTTTCAATTGTCGTACCCCTCTGGTAGAGTTAGACAAAGCAAATAATAAAAAAATGGTAACTTCAAATAGTCACTATCCGAGTAAAAATCAGATCACCCTGTATTTAAATGAAAAGTATCATTTTCCCTTAATTCAGACATGTTGATTACGGGAAAAATAACTAAAAAATTCCCTAGGCCTTAGTTTTCAAAATAGAAATTTTTATTTTGATTAGAAACCTCTGATGATTTTTTCGCTTTGCCGGCCTATAACTAATGAACGGTAAAAGATACGTTGACGCGCTTTGCGCCATTCGATTCTATGAACTTTTGTACATATGTGTTGAAACTTTCAATTGTCGTACCCCTCTGGTACAGTTAGACAAAGCAAATAATAAAAAAATGGTAACTTCAAATAGTCATTATCCGAGTAAAAATCCGATCACCCTGTATTTAAATGTAAAGTATCATTTTCCCTTAATTCAGACATGTTGATTACGGGAAAAATAATTTAAAAAATCCCTAGGCCTTAGTATCCAAAATAGAAATTTTTATTTTGATTAGAAACCTCTGATGGTTTTTTCGCTTTGCCGGCCTATAACTAATGAATAGTGACGCGCTTTGCGCCATTCGATTCTATGAACTTTTGTACATATGTGTTGAAACTTTCAATTGTCGTACCCCTCTGGTACAGTTAGACAAAGCAAATAATAAAAAAATGGGAACTTCAAATAGTCACTATCCGAGTAAAAATCAGATCACCCTGTATTTAAATGAAAAGTATCATTTTCCCTTAATTCAGACATGTTGATTACGGGAAAAATAATTAAAAAATTCCCTAGGCCTTAGTTTTCAAAATAGAAATTTTTATTTTGATTAGAAACCTCTGATGATTTTTTCGCTTTGCCGGCCTATAACTAATGAACGGCAAAAGATACGTTGACGCGCTTTGCGCCATTCGATTCTATGAACTTTTGTACATATGTGTTGAAACTTTCAATTGTCGTACCCCTCTGGTACAGTTAGACAAAGCAAATAATAAAAAAATGGTAACTTCAAATAGTCACTATCCGAGTAAAAATCAGATCACCCTGTATTTAAATGAAAGTATCATTTTCCCTTAATTCAGACATGTTGATTACGGGAAAAATAATTAAAAAATTCCCTAGGCCTTAGTTTTCAAAATAGAAATTTTTATTTTGATTAGAAACCTTTGATGTTTTTTTCGCTTTGCCGGCCTATAACTAATGAACGGTAAAAGATACGTTAACGCGCTTTGCGCCATTCGATTCTCTGAACTTTTGTACATATCTGTTGAAACTTTCAATTGTCGTACCCCTCTGGTACAGTTAGACAAAGCAAATAATAAAAAAATGGTAACTTCAAATAGTCACTATCCGAGTAAAAATCAGATCAGCCTGTATTTAAATGAAAAGTATCATTTTCCCTTAATTCAGACATGTTGATTACGGGAAAAATAATTAAAAAATTCCCTAGGCCCTTAGTTTTCAAAATAGAAATTTTTATTTATTAGAAACCTCTGATGATTTTTTCGCTTTGCCGGTCTATAACTAATGAACGGTAAAAGATACGTTGACGCGCTTTGCGCCATTCGATTCTATGAACTTTTGTACATATGTGTTGAAACTTTCAATTGTCGTACCCCTCTGGTACAGTTAGACAAAGCAAATAATAAAAATATGGTAACTTCAAATAGTCACTATCCGAGTAAAAATCAGATCACCCTGTATTTAAATGAAAAGTATCATTTTCCCTTAATTCAGACATGTTGATTACGGGAAAAATAATTAAAAAATTCTTTAGGCCTTAGTTTTCAAAATAGAATTTTTTATTTGGAATAGAAACCTCTGATGATTTTTTCGCTTTGCCGGCCTGTAACTAATGAACGGTAAAAGATACGTTGACGCGCTTCGCGCCATTCGATTCTCTGAACTTTTGTACATATGTGTTGAAACTTTCAATTGTCGTACCCCTCTGGTAGAGTTAGACAAAGCAAATAATAAAAAAATGGTAACTTCAAATAGTCACTATCCGAGTAAAAATCAGATCACCCTGTATTTAAATGAAAAGTATCATTTTCCCTTAATTCAGACATGTTGATTACGGGAAAAATAACTAAAAAATTCCCTAGGCCTTAGTTTTCAAAATAGAAATTTTTATTTTGATTAGAAACCTCTGATGATTTTTTCGCTTTGCCGGCCTATAACTAATGAACGGTAAAAGATACGTTGACGCGCTTTGCGCCATTCGATTCTATGAACTTTTGTACATATGTGTTGAAACTTTCAATTGTCGTACCCCTCTGGTACAGTTAGACAAAGCAAATAATAAAAATATGGTAACTTCAAATAGTCACTATCCGAGTAAAAATCAGATCACCCTGTATTTAAATGAAAAGTATCATTTTCCCTTAATTCAGACATGTTGATTACGGGAAAAATAATTAAAAAATTCTTTAGGCCTTAGTTTTCAAAATAGAATTTTTTATTTGGAATAGAAACCTCTGATGATTTTTTCGCTTTGCCGGCCTGTAACTAATGAACGGTAAAAGATACGTTGACGCGCTTCGCGCCATTCGATTCTCTGAACTTTTGTACATATGTGTTGAAACTTTCAATTGTCGTACCCCTCTGGTAGAGTTAGACAAAGCAAATAATAAAAAAATGGTAACTTCAAATAGTCACTATCCGAGTAAAAATCAGATCACCCTGTATTTAAATGAAAAGTATCATTTTCCCTTAATTCAGACATGTTGATTACGGGAAAAATAACTAAAAAATTCCCTAGGCCTTAGTTTTCAAAATAGAAATTTTTATTTTGATTAGAAACCTCTGATGATTTTTTCGCTTTGCCGGCCTATAACTAATGAACGGTAAAAGATACGTTGACGCGCTTTGCGCCATTCGATTCTATGAACTTTTGTACATATGTGTTGAAACTTTCAATTGTCGTACCCCTCTGGTACAGTTAGACAAAGCAAATAATAAAAAAATGGTAACTTCAAATAGTCATTATCCGAGTAAAAATCCGATCACCCTGTATTTAAATGTAAAGTATCATGTTCCCTTAATTCAGACATGTTGATTACGGGAAAAATAATTTAAAAAATCCCTAGGCCTTAGTATCCAAAATAGAAATTTTTATTTTGATTAGAAACCTCTGATGGTTTTTTCGCTTTGCCGGCCTATAACTAATGAATAGTGACGCGCTTTGCGCCATTCGATTCTATGAACTTTTGTACATATGTGTTGAAACTTTCAATTGTCGTACCCTTCTGGTACAGTTAGACAAAGCAAATAATAAAAAAATGGTAACTTCAAATAGTCACTATCCGAGTAAAAATCAGATCACCCTGTATTTAAATGAAAAGTATCATTTTCCCTTAATTCAGACATGTTGATTACGGGAAAAATAATTAAAAAATTCCCTAGGCCTTAGTTTTCAAAATAGAAATTTTTATTTTGATTAGAAACCTCTGATGATTTTTTCGCTTTGCCGGCCTATAACTAATGAACGGTAAAAGATACGTTGACGCGCTTTGCGCCATTCGATTCTATGAACTTTTGTACATATGTGTTGAAACTTTCAATTGTCGTACCCCTCTGGTACAGTTAGACAAAGCAAATAATAAAAAAATGGTAACTTCAAATAGTCACTATCCGAGTAAAAATCAGATCACCCTGTATTTAAATGAAAGTATCATTTTCCCTTAATTCAGACATGTTGATTACGGGAAAAATAATTAAAAAATTCTTTAGGCCTTAGTTTTTAAAAAAGAAATTTTTATTTTGATTAGGAACCTCTGATGATTTTTTCGCTTTGCCGGCCTATAACTAATGAACGGTAAAAGATACGTTGACGCGCTTTGCGCCATTCGATTCAATGAACTTTTGTACATATGTGTGGAAACTTTCAATTGTCGTACCCCTCTGGTACAGTTAGACAAAGCAAATAATAAAAAAATGGTAACTTCAAATAGTCACTATCCGAGTAAAAATCAGATCACCCTGTATGTAAATGAAAAGTATCATTTTCCCTTAATTCAGACATGTTGATTAGGGGAAAAATAATTAAAAAATTCCCTAGGCCTTAGTTTTCAAAATAGAAATTTTTATTTTGATTAGAAACCTCTGATGATTTTTTCTCTTTGCCGGCCTATAACTAATGAACGGTAAAAGATACGTTGACGCGCTTTGCGCCATTCGATTCTCTGAACTTTTGTACAAATGTGTTGAAACTTTCAATTGTCTTACCCCTCTGGTACAGTTAGACAAAGCAAATAATAAAAAAATGGTAACTTCAAATAGTCACTATCCGAGTAAAAATCAGATCACCCTGTATTTAAATGAAAAGTATCATTTTCCCTTAATTCAGACACGTTAATTACGGGAAAAATAATTAAAAAATTCCCTAGACCCTTAGTTTTCAAAATAGAAATTTTTATTTAGATTAGAAACCTCTGATGATTTTTTCGCTTTGCCGGCCTATAACTAATGAACGGTAAAAGATACGTTGACGCGCTTTGCGCCATTCGATTCTATGAACTTTTGTACATATGTGTTGAAACTTTCAATTGTCGTACCCCTCTGGTACAGTTAGACAAAGCAAATAATAAAAAAATGGTAACTTCAAATAGTCACTATCCGAGTAAAAATCAGATCACCCTGTATTTAAATGAAAAGTATCATTTTCCCTTAATTCAGACATGTTGATTACGGGAAAAATAACTAAAAAATTCCCTAGGCCTTAGTTTTCAAAATAGAAATTTTTATTTTGATTAGAAACCTCTGATGATTTTTTCGCTTTGCCGGCCTATAACTAATGAACGGTAAAAGATACGTTGACGCGCTTTGCGCCATTCGATTCTATGAACTTTTGTACATATGTGTTGAAACTTTCAATTGTCGTACCCCTCTGGTACAGTTAGACAAAGCAAATAATAAAAAAATGGTAACTTCAAATAGTCACTATCCGAGTAAAAATCCGATCACCCTGTATTTAAATGAAAAGTATCATTATCCCTTAATTCAGACATGTTGATTACGGGAAAAATAATTAAAAAATTCTTTAGGCCTTAGTTTTCAAAATAGAATTTTTTATTTGGAATAGAAACCTCTGATGATTTTTTCGCTTTGCCGGCCTATAACTAATGAACGGTAAAAGATACAGTGACGCGCTTTGCGCCAATCGATTCTATGAACTTTTGTACATATGTGTTGAAACTTTCAATTGTCGTACCCCTCTGGTACAGTTAGACAAAGCAAATAATAAAAAAAATGGTAACTTCAAATAGTCACTATCCGAGTAAAAATCCGATCACCCTGTATTTTAATGAAAAGTATCATTATCCCTTAATTCAGACATGTTGATTACGGGAAAAATAATTAAAAAATTCTTTAGGCCTTAGTTTTTAAAATAGAATTTTTTATTTGGAATAGAAACCTCTGATGATTTTTTCGCTTTGCCGGCCTGTAACTAATGAACGGTAAAAGATACGTTGACGCGCTTTGCGCCATTCGATTCTCTGAACTTTTGTACATATGTGTTGAAACTTTCAATTGTCGTACCCCTCTGGTAGAGTTAGACAAAGCAAATAATAAAAAAATGGTAACTTCAAATAGTCACTATCCGAGTAAAAGTCAGATCACCCTGTATTTAAATGAAAAGTATCATTTTCCCTTAATTCAGACATGTTGATTACGGGAAAAATAACTAAAAAATTCCCTAGGCCTTAGTTTTCAAAATAGAAATTTTTATTTTGATTAGAAACCTCAGATGGTTTTTTCGCTTTGCCGGCCTATAAGTAATGAACGGTAAAAAATACAGTGACGCGCTTTGCGCCATTCGATTCTATGAACTTTTGTACATATGTGTTGAAACTTTCAATTGTCGTACCCCTCTGGTACAGTTAGACAAAGCAAATAATAAAAAAATGGTAACTTCAAATAGTCACTATCCGAGTAAAAATCAGATCACCCTGTATTTAAATGAAAAGTATCATTTTCCCTTAATTCAGACATGTTGATTACGGGAAAAATAATTAAAAAATTCCCTAGGCCCTAGTTTCCAAAATAGAAATTTTTATTTTGATTAGAAACCTCTGATGGTTTTTTCGCTTTGCCGGCCTATAACTAATAAACTAGTAAAAGATACATTGACGCGCTTAAATGAAAAGTATCATTTTCCCTTAATTGGTATTTATTATTAATCTGTCGGTGTTTAGTTCGAACATTTTGGCGCTGATATCAGAGTTAATGTTATGTAGGTTGGATAGTACAACAACTTTCTACAATCGCCATTTTGTACACGTTGTTTGTTTTCTTTTTGTCTACGTACTTTGATCCATAAAAGTTGCATTACTTCAGTGATTATTCTGAAAATTTGTGAATTTGTTCATCTATTTACCTAAAATCGATTAGTAAAGTTTTCAGTGATGTATCCATTCGTATTTATGACTAAATATATAGCAAAGTTTGAAGGTTAAAATGAGCAAAAGATGCACTTGATTTTTAAGTGTAATTTTATTCATTTAAAGTGCATATATTTGGGGTTTCATATTGTTGCAAATTATCAATAATAGTAAATTCAAACAATATTTCAACTATAAATTATTTTTATCTGTCAATATTCTTTCTCAAGTAAACTAATGTCAAACGAATTGATAATTTTGTTGTATATTACAATGAATTATTTTCTTTTCAGAAGAAATCATCGAATCTGCAGTGTTCCAAACCATTTGAAATAATATCCAGAGTCGAGATATAAATTTAAAAGAGCAGAGAACAGAATCCTATCGGTTCAGAATGTTCAGATACAAATTTAAAAGAACAGAGAATATAATCCTAGCGGTTCAGACAGCAAGAAATCACCAAATGTAAGTGGATATTTATATTTATCTTTTATTTTATATTTCTGTTGTCAATATTTTTTGTTGGAACAGCTAATATTGTTGTTAACGCAACAATACTTTAAAGTCTACGAGTCGAATCGTAGAATAAAAAATTAACTAGTTCAAATCTAGTTATTGGACAATACTATTATTTTATATTTCTGTTGTCATTATTTTTTGTTGGAACAGCTAATATTGTTGTTAACGCAACAATACTTTAAAGTCTACGAGTCGAATCGTAGAATAAGGAATTAACTAGTTCAAATCTAGTTATTGGCCAACACTATTATTTTATATTTCTGTTGTCAATATTTTTTGTTGGAACTGCTAATATTGTTGGTAACGCAACAATACTTTAAAGTCTCTACGAGTTGAATATTAGAATAAAAAATTAACTAGTTCAATTCTAGTTATTGGCTAATACTATTATTTATTATTTTATATTTCTGTTGTCATTATAATAGTGCATAGAGAAGATCAAACTGCATCTATCTTCTCATCACTATTTTCTTACGTGAAATGATGTATAAAATGTTAATATATGAATGTTTATCTTACGCTGTTTGAGTGTAGTAACTGGGTGGCCTTCTCTGTACTATTTTTTATGAAATGTGCTTTCGAAATGTCAAATTAAAGAAAATTTCAAATATATTTGTAACCATTTAAATCTGTTGGATACATTATCGCATTGTACAAGTGTCTTGCGTAATGAATACTCGTTTGCCATACGAAATTGTATCCAACGGTTTTTTAAATGGTTTAAGGAATACCACAAACTAATAATTAATATTTAATAGGAAGACCTTTGTTGGTCTGATGCGTCAAGAAACTTGACAAATTTGGATACAACTTTCGATCTATGGATTTCAACACTGCAGATATTCTGAAGCAGTTTTACAAAAGCTTCTTTAGTTTGCAACTTTAAGGATAGCTGAGCACCAGACAAATCTTCGACGTAGGCGGCCATCGATGGATGAACTGGTATAAAACTTTATTTTTTTCGTAGATGTAACGTTTATAAAATACTATCTTGTACTCATGATCAACCATGAGAACTTACAGTCAAAGGAATATGATTCTATGCCTATTTATTATCTTGTTCTCATACTCAGCCATGAGAACGTATAGTCTAGGGAATATGACTATGCATTATTATTATTTTGTTCTCATACTCAACCATGAGGACTTATAGTCAAAGGAATATGATTATATGCCTAATTATTATCTTGTTCTCATACTCAGCCATGAGAACGTATAGTCTAGGGAATATGACTATGCATTATTATTATTTTGTTCTCATACTCAACCATGAGAACTTATAGTCAAAGGAATATGACTATATGCCTAATTATTATCTTGTTCTCATACTCAGCCATGAGAACGTATAGTCTAGGGAATATGACTATGCATTATTATTATTTTGTTCTCATACTCAACCATGAGAACTTATAGTCAAAGGAATATGACTATATGCCTAAATATTATCTAGAACTCAAATTCAGTTTTGAGTACTGTAGTAAATTAAATATAACTTTAATAAATGTCCTTATGATATCCAAACAATTTGAAATTGAAATATCGACTATTTATCAATAAAATTAATATCTGGGAACAATTGATTAGCATTTGTCTTTCAGGAATCGGACATCTAGAAGATTAAAATAATAGTAGCTTTATAAGTGTTAGTATTATTTACGTAAGAATGGCATTGCGCACAATAAAGTGTAAGCTTGTTAGACACGTAATTGAAGTAGTTTTTTTTTTTTGTCACAGTTTATAGAATCGGTTCATAAGGCAACCGTCTGTTGTAACTCTGTTTAGGAAATAATTTGAAATAATGAACATAGTTCGTATACATTAACGTGTGTTTTAACATTTTAGTGTCACGTGATGTATCAATAATGATTGCTTGTGCATTTCTTGATGCAGGAAAAGATAGTTTTATGTCAGCACAGATTATAAAGCGAATTGAACTTGCGCAATGCCATTCGTACGTGAGGAATACTATAGTTTTAAGTTCTTGGAAATGTATTTTCAGGTTTTAATTAAACTTTGGCTCATCGCGCCGTCGAGCAAACACGCGTTTTCTTTAAAAATTAAAAATAAATTGATTAATTTGAAGTGCAGTCCGTGGCGATCATCCTAAAATCGTGCGTCTACGGTTGCAGCGGTAACCGTACGCGTGGCTTACCCAGTCGGTAGCTAGGGAGAGTGCTTGGGAAAAGAAAATACGGACGTATCGGGGGATGCTTGCAGGTGGATGGATGAGTGAGTCAGGAAGGAGGTAACAGATTCGAAACTTTGATGTGGGTGTTCGGGTTCCTTATTCAATTAACTTCACACGGTCAGAGGGGCTGGGTAGGTAGGGTTCGTGCGCGATAGCCATAATTGAGTGGACTGATATGTACAACGCACCGTCATGTGAATCCTGTTGTTATGGTGGATCGCTTCACACTTGTGTGAATGTTTCTAGGGACATTAATCCATAGTTGACACAGAAAGCTTTCTTATGGCCTTATGTGCTCTCCTCATCCGGAGGCAACTTAATCATCATTTAATGGTAATGGCAACGAATAGGTAAAGTTTTTGTTTGAATTAACTTTGTTGAGCACACGGGTTAATAACCGCGTTCGGTGTAGGGTATCCGCGAGAGGCGCGGGCGAATGTCTCCGGGAGTAGCTAGGTAGGTTGGCGTGCACCCTAGGTAGTTACATGTGACTGCTGCCGTGCTCTCTACCTAGTTCGGTTTGTAGGCCGTAAATGCTTTGCATCGCGTGGGGTCGGCTTAACCCCCTCGTAAACTTCCGTGAGAACCAACAACGGCGTTCGACGCCACGGGGTTCTCACCATTTGCTTAGCTCGTACTCTTTCTCTCTCACACGCCTTTAGCTTAGTTTAATCTAGATATAAGATAGTTCGCGTAGACATAAGATAGCTTAGATATAAGTAGGAAGGGTTGTTTTTGCTTTTCGAGAGAGAGAGAAAAATTAACGTAAATTGACATTTTTAGACTTGCTTTTCTATGAAATCGTTATTAACGTAAGATAGGCTTTTTTAGATTTGTTTTTCTTTGAAATAGATCTTAACTTAAGATAGGTTTTTTTGCGCACTTCACTAACTTAATTTGGGGGGGGGGGGGGACTACAATAATTTAAGTTAGATTATAAGTATTATTGTACACGGAACTGTATTTAATAAATGGTATATATAAGGGAACGTGGGTTTGGCATTTGAGGGCGGTGTTTCCCTTATATATACAATTTATTAAATAAAGGGTTTCGTTTTTAGTTCTAAGATAGTTTTAAAGTTAAAAAGAACTCCCCACCACCACTATCGTCAAGATTGCAGTGCCGATTGGAGACGCAGACCATGGCTTCTTCATTTGTTAAAAATGTATGTACAATAAAACAAACTTTTATTGTGTTTATTTTAATTTAATACCCATGTTCCTTTAGTTTTAAAGTAGGTAGTTTTAGTAAAAATTGTAATTATTATTAAGTATTTAGACGCGGTCAGGGCAAAGTTAGATTTTAAGTGTTGTAAACGAAGCTTTGTATTAATAAATATTATATATTTTGGTAAGTGGGAGGTTTGGGTGGTAACAAAATATATAATAATAATATAAAGTTTCGGAAACGGTCTTCAACTGAATAAGAAATCTTTGTACCTTTAAAAATGGGAACAAGGAATCTTATTTAGGGACCACCAAGATTTCATTTGTTAAATTAGTATTGTAAACGAAACTCTACTTAATAAAGCATTATTTTACCTTAAAACTTAAATAATATTAATGTAGAGTTTCGTATTAGTTATAAAACTGAAATGTTTGTTACCAAATAAAATTATGGTTATATTACTTGTGTTTAATTCTACTGCATCTTTATTCAGTCACAGAATAAAGATGCAAAATAATTAACAACAAGTAATACAACTATAATAATGATAATTTTATTCGGTAACAAACGTTTTAGTTTTATAACTAAACCATGTTTGACACTATTATAATTTGTTATTAGATTTGTTGACAAATTTAGTAACAATTGTGAACAGAATTATAACACAAAAGAAACGTAAAAGGCATTAGTGTTTAAATATTCTGTTCATAATTATTTCTTGTTAACAAATTTGGTGACAATTTTTTAACGTGTCAAACAGGCTTTAGTTGTAAAATTAAAATGTTTGTTACCGAGCAAAATTATCATTATTTTGATTGTAAATACCAATTATTTTGTATCTTTATTTTGTAATAGAAGTTACTTTTATTACAAAATAAAGATTCAAAATAGTTTATAATATCTGCAACCAAAATAATGATAATTTTACTTGGTAACAAACATTTCAATTTTACAATTAAAGCCTGTTTGGTAACGTTAAAAAATTGTCACCAAATTTGTTAACAAACTTAGTTGGGAAATAATTATGAACAGAATTTTCAAACACAAATATCTTCTACGTTTCTTTTGTGTTGTAATTCTGTTCACAATTGTTACTAAGTTTGTCAACAAATCTAATAACAATTTATTTTAATGTCAAACGGTCTTCAACTGAATAAGAAATCTTTGTACCTTTAAAAATGGGAACAAGGAATCTTATTTAGGGACCACCAAGATTTCATTTGTTAAATTACTATTGTAAACGAAACTCTACAATATAGTATTATTTTACTTTAAAACTTAAATAATATAAATGTAGAGTTTCGTATTAGTTATAAAACTGAAATGTTTGTTACCAAATAAAATTATGGTTATATTATTTGTGTTCAATTCTATTGCATTTTTATTCAGTCCACAAAATAAAAATGCAAAATAATTAACAACAAATAAAACAACTATAATAATGATAATTTTATTTGGGAACAAACATTTTAGTTTTATAACTAAATCATGTTCGACACTATTATAAATTGTTATTAGATTTGTTCACAAATTTAGTAACAATTGTGAACAGAATTATAACACAAAAGACACTTGTGTTTGTAAATTCTGTTCATAATTATTTCTGACTAAGTTTGTTTAACAAATTTGGTGACAGTCTTTTAACGTTGTCAAACAGGCCTTAGTTGTAAATTAGAAATGTGTTTTACAAAGTATATCTGTCATTACAATTTGATTGTAAATATTATAAAGTATTCTACATTTTTATTTTGTAATAAAAGTAACTTATATTACAAAATAAAGATGTAGAATAGTTTATAATATTTACAATCAGAATAATGATAGTTTTACTTTCTGAAACACATTTCTAATTTACAACTAAAGCCTGTTTGACAACGTTAAAAGATTGTCACCAAATTTGTTAAACAAACTTAGTGAGAAATAATTATGAACAGAATTTACAAACACAAGTGTCTTTTGTGTTATAATTCTGTTCACAATTGTTACTAAATTTGTCAACAAATCTAATAACACTTTATTATAATGTTAAACAGTCTTTTGTAGTAGCAATAAACTTTCATTTTTAAGAAAAAGTCTTGTGTAATAAGTTCCTACACGTATGTAGTTTTTAAAACGGCCACCAGGGGGCAGCACCTGTCGATAAATGTTCTAACTTAGAGGAAAATTTAACAAAAAAATTTCATTTGTGTACATACGTACGTACATACATCATTTTCGGTTATACCTAATGGGAATTTAACCCTCTAAATATGGCACGTTCACTAAAAAGATGTATACCTAATAGGAATTTGTTACTCTTAAAATGGGACGCTTATTTTTGGGTGTTTTTGCATTGAAAATCGGATGTATACTTGATTGGGAATTTAACTCACTAGTTTTCATCAAATTTTTCGTCCAATTTCACCTGTCAAAATATACATTTGACAGGTAAAGCTGTCAAATGTATATTTTGACAGGTGAAATTAGACGAAAAATTTGACGAAAATTACTGGGTTTAAATTCCCAATAGGTATACATCTTTTTTAGAGCCTTTTCGTCCCATTTTCACCAACTCAAATTCCCATAGTAAGCGTCCCATATTTAGTGGGTTAAATTCCCATTAGGTATAACACTAAAATGATGTATGTACGTATGTTTGTTCAAAGCGGAGTAGTATTTCTGGTTGCCTATATTTTAGGCGCAAACCCCTTTCTAATAGGTGCTGCCCTCTAGCGGTTATTCTAAGAACTATATACGCGTAGGGGTAGCAAAGGGGTGAAAAATAAACAATTTATATCTTAAATTATATTTTATTGTGTAATATTATTGTACATTAGGGATAGTTAAGTGAAATACAACAATGTAAAATACAAATAAACAATAAATACAAGTAAAATGTATACAAACTATTATTTAAACATCCCTATTTCTAATTTTTCAGGACAAGGGTAAGTATATTATTTATTTACAAAGTACATTAAGGGTAGACATGAAATACAACAATGTAAAGTACAAATAAACAATAAATACAAGTAAAATGTATACAAACTATTATTTAAACATCCCTATTTCTAATTTTTCAGGATAAGGGTAAGTATATTATTTATTTACAAAGTATATTAAGGATAGTTACATGAAATACAACAATGTAAAGTACAAATAATCAATAAATACAAGTAAAATGTACACAAACTATTATTTAAACATCCCTATTTCTAATTTTTCAGAATAAGGGTAAGTATATTATTTATTTACAAAGTACATTAAGGGTAGTTACATGAAATACAACAATGTAAAGTACAAATAAACAATAAATACAAGTAAAATTTATACAAAATATTATTTAAACATCCCTAAGCATATTTGTTTATAAAATACAAATAAGAATACATACAATTTAAGCTATGACCATAATAAACAATATATATTTCTTAAACCAATACATTTTTATTTAACAACCCGTCGTTTATTTCAGGGGGATGTACCACAACAAAGAGACAGGGAAGTATGTAGTTATGTAACATTTGTAAGGGAAATAAGACATGGGAAATTTTTTATGTTCATTCGTGTTCCACGGATTGTAATTAGTCTAATAGAACTAGTCCGGCCCTTCTAGCTTTTATAGTTTTGGAGCTATAACACTTTTTTTGAACTCAATTTTACTCAGTTTTTGAGTCGAAAATTTTTGATGGTATCAGGATAACAGGAATGAAAAGAGTTCTCATATTTTAAATGTGAGACCGGATTCGTGTTCTACGGGTCGTAATTAATCTAAAAAAACCCTGCCCAGCCTTTCTAGCTTTTGTAGTTTTGGAGCTATAACACTTTTTTTAAACCCAATTTTACTCAGTTTTTGAGTCGAAAATTTTTGATGGTATCAGGATAACAGGAATGAAAAGAGTTCTCATATTTTAAATGTGAGACCGGATTCGTGTTCTACGGGTCGTAATTAGTCTAAAAAACCCTGTCCCGCCTTTCTAGCTTTTGTAGTTTTGGAGCTATAACACTTTTTTTAAACCCAATTTTACTCAATTTTACTCAGTTTTTGAGTCGAAAATTTTTGATGGTATCCGGATAACAGGAATGAAAAGAGTTCTCATATTTTAAATGTGAGACCGGATTCGTGTTCTACGGGTCGTAATTAGTCTAAAAAACCCAGTCCAGCCTTTCTAGCCTTTGTAGTTTTGGAGCTATAACACTTTTTTTAAACCCAATTTACTCAATTTTACTCAATTTTTGAGTCGAAAATTTTTGATGGTATCCGGATAACAGGAATGAAAAGAGTTCTCATATTTTAAATGTGAGACCGGATTCGTGTTCTACGGGTCGTAATTAGTCTAAAAAACCCTGTCCAGCCTTTCTAGCTTTTGTAGTTTTGGAGCTATAACACTTTTTTTAAACCCAATTTTACTCAGTTTTTGAGTCGAAAATTTTTGATGGTATCCGGATAACAGGAATGAAAAGAGTTCTTATATTTTAAATGTGAGACCGGATTCGTGTTCTCTGGGTCGTAATTAGTCTAAAAAACCCTGTCCTACCCTTCTAACTTCTGTAGTTTACGAGCTACAACACTTTTCTTAACCCAATTTTTGGGGTCAATGACCTGAATTTACACAGTTTTTGAATCGAAAATTTTCGATGGTATCAGGATAACAGGAATGAAAAGAGTTCTCATATTTTAAATGTGAGACCGGATTCGTGTTCTACGGGTCGTAATTAATCTAAAAAACCCTGTCCAGCCTTTCTAGCTTTTGTAGTTTTGGAGCTATAACACTTTTTTTAAACCCAATTTTACTCAATTTTACTCTCTTTTTGAGTCGAAAATTTTTGATGGTATCCGGATAACAGGAATGAAAAGAGTTCTCATATTTTAAATGTGAGACCGGATTCGTGTTCTACGGGTCGTAATTAGTCTAAAAAACCTTGTCCGGCCCTTCAACCTTTTGTAGTTTAGGAGATATAAAGCATTTCTTAATTAAAAAGTGTCGCATTTTGAGTCGAAAATTTTCCATAGTATCTGGGGAACAGGAATGAGAAAGAGTTCTACGTATGGTTATTTTATTGCTTATAGTGCTTAAAAAATAAATAATAAAATTTTGGTATAAACAAAAAAAAAAACCAAAAAATGATCGAAAATTTTCAAAAACCCTTATTATAAAAAATGTTGCCCTACGCCCTTCAAACTTTGGTATGATATAATTTGACCCTATATTACTCATTCGAATTCCCCTAAGGAACAGCGTTTTAAGGAAAACGCTGAAAACCCAGCCGTTTTCGAGATATGAGCCCTTAAAGTTTTTTAAAGGGACTACCACTTAAATTCGTTAATTTATAGGGCTAAAGGGCCGGAAAATAGCGAATCGGGGGGATTCGAACCCGCGCTTTCCATTGGCTTGCACAGATTTGATGAAAACCCTGTGGTTTACAATATATTTGCCCTTCAAGTTTGTGGCGAAGGGCCTGCGCTAATTCCTGAACTAAAAGAGCTAGAAAATCCGGACAAGTGTTGTTAAACCTACTTGGATATGCATAAATGAAATCCGTGGTCAAATTTTCCCTAAGGGCTCAAATAAGCCCTTAGCCCTTTATAAAAGGGCGGACTCCTGTCGGATGGTTATTTTCGTACCTAAAGAACTTAATACTAAAAGATAGCATAGAAAAATTCGGAAAATCCCTAAAAATTAGGATATTTCCCTGTCTCTTTTGTTATTACATAGGTAAGGTAAAAAAATTGTTCTTTTATTCATTTATTCTTACAAAAAGTCATTTATTATCATCATCCAGTGTTGTAGTTACCGTATCCTACTGCTGGGTGTACTAGGCCCTTTGCAAAACCTGTAAAAAAACATAAACATTGTTTATTTTGAGCGCCAAAGTCCAAAAGATACAAGAAATAAACACTTAATTAGAGTGGGGGTATTACGTGATAATATTAATATTATGTTTTTAGAAGAAAGACTTCAGTTCCTTTCAGTCTTTGGTGAAGTGAACATCGTGTGCTTGTGAATAATCGTGTAGTGCCATATAGCAACGAAAAAGTTTGAAATTTTTATTGAAATCGTTCTCCATTTACATCGTATAGTTCGCGATATATTTTAAAAATGTTAGATTTACCCTATAACTTTTTAAAAATTAATTAAATAACTTTAAATAATTTACAATTTGTTTAAATTTTATAAAAGAAATCTAAATTTAATAAGTTAATAGTGCATTAAATTTAAATGTTCATATGTACATTATTATTTACAATAAAATCTAAATATTCAAAATTCATTTTAACTTATACAACGTAGGTATTTCTGCTTCTTATTTTTTTTAGATATTATTTAAAATGTTGCATAAGTCTCTGTCCTCCCGTTAGTGTTCATTATTTAATCCTTAGTCAAAAGTAAATTGTGTCGTGAGTTAGTTTACTACACGTTTTGTTGTATAGGTATTTTAAAAAAAAGTCTTTCCTTTTATTAAAATATGTGTAATTGTTCGTAAAAGTGTGGTGTATTGTTTTTCTAATACCAAGTGTTATACAAGTTATTCTAATTGGAGTGTTACGTAATATTTACTACAAAGTGTATTCTGATCTGTGAAAATCGCCGATGATGATATATTACAGTGCAGCGGATGATATATTATGAAAATTCACCATAGGTAAGTATGAACCTTTGATATTACATTTACATATCTTCTAAATTGTTAAACACAAAACAAATGTGTTTGAAATAGTGAATTTTATGTAAAATATAAATTTTTACTTCCCTATTTACTATCTTTATTCTTGTAGTAGTGATAAATGAAAATATGAAACAAGTGTACAGAGAAAATTTGACGAAAATACATGTATTTTAACGCCCCGTAACTCCTAAACCAATCGAAGTTAAAAATTATAATCAGACGTATCTTACTGAGAATTTTATGTAGATTCTAAATTTTCATTGTACAAGTTGCTATCTTTAACCATGTAGGAGTAATAAATAAGAATGTGAAATAACGCATGACAAAATTTAATGGAATATACAGTTTAACACTCACATTTATATTTCATAGGATTTGAAGTCTGGAAATCAGGCGAACCGGTTCACGACTTCACGATACCGCAGGGGATGGTTTCCTGATCCAACAAAGAAATCATGTCCACCAGGTCCGGAGAGAAGCCCCAGGATACTGTAGACACACGAAAGGGTTCTCCAAGTCGCTATGTCTGCGTCTCTTACCACTGGAACGTCGAAAACGTGATCATCTGCAAAAAAAAGAAATGATTTGTTAATAAAATTATAAATGTAATAACTTATTTATTGTATCTACACTTTGTGTTTGTATTAATAATACCATTTTTTTATACATATTAATATGTAAAGTTCAAATATCCTATAGAAAAATATTTGTCAACATTTTAACAATTTTAAAACTTTGCTTATGTATACAAAGATACATGTGCAAATCAAATTTGAAACGTACAAGTTCCTATCTTACTTAGTTTCAGAAATTTTGAGCCCTAAAGTTGGAATTTCCAATTCAAATTCCTGAAACTTAGTACATATACAGAAAACAACCCCTGAATTCAAATTTGAAAACTGCAAGTCCCTATCTCACTTAGTTTTTAAATTATTTCATTTTTGTCATGGTATACACAAAAGAC
Organism: Ophonus ardosiacus; assembly: GCA_943142095.1. Taxonomy (NCBI): domain Eukaryota; kingdom Metazoa; phylum Arthropoda; class Insecta; order Coleoptera; family Carabidae; genus Ophonus; species Ophonus ardosiacus. The sequence continues at coordinate 14,691,613 of OW964840.1, forward strand.
ATTTACCTATCTTGAAACAAATATAACTGAATTCGTTTTTTCAACAATTCGAATACATGAAACTTAAAATACATACTGAAAACAACCCCCTGAATTCAAATTTGAAAACTGAAAGTCCCTATCTCACTTAGTTTTTAAATTATTTTCTTTTTATCATGGTATACACAAAAGACATTTACCTATCTTGAAATAAATATAACTGAATTCTTTTTTTCAGCAATTCGAATTCCCGAAACTTAGTATACATATTGAAAACAACCCCCTGAATTCAAATTTGAAAACTGCAAGTCCCTATCTCACTTAGTTTTTAAATTATTTTATTTTTATCATGGTATACACAAAAGACATTTACCTATCTTGAAATAAATATAACTGAATTCTTTTTTTCAGCAATTCGAATTCCCGAAACTTAGTATACATATTGAAAACAACCCCCTGAATTCAAATTTGAAAACTGCAAGTCCCTATCTCACTTAGTTTTTAAATTATTTTATTTTTATCATGGTATACACAAAAGACATTTACCTATCTTGAAACAAATATAACTGAATTCTTTTTTTCAGCAATTCGAATACCTGAAACTTAAAATACATAGTGAAAACAACCCCCTGAATTCAAATTTGAAAACTGCAAGTCCCTATCTCACTTAGTTTTTAAATTATTTTATTTTTATCATGGTATACACAAAAGACATTTACCTATCTTGAAACAAATATAACTGAATTCTTTTTTTCAGCAATTCGAATTCCTGAAACTTAGTATACATATTGAAAACAACCCCCTGAATTCAAATTTGAAAACTGCAAGTCCCTATCTCACTTAGTTTTTAAATTATTTTATTTTTATCATGGTATACACAAAAGACATTTACCTATCTTGAAACAAATATAACTGAATTCGTTTTTTCAGCAATTCGAATACCTGAAACTTAAAATACATACTGAAAACAACCCCCTGAATTCAAATTTGAAAACTGCAAGTCCCTATCTCACTTAGTTTTTAAATTATTTTATTTTTATCATGGTATACACAAAAGACATTTACCTATCTTGAAACAAATATAACTGAATTCTTTTTTTCAGCAATTCGAATTCCTGAAACTTAGTATACATATTGAAAACAACCCCCTGAATTCAAATTTGAAAACTGCAAGTCCCTATCTCACTTAGTTTTTAAATTATTTTATTTTTATCATGGTATACACAAAAGACATTTACCTATCTTGAAACAAATATAACTGAATTCTTTTTTTCAGCAATTCGAATTCCTGAAACTTAGTATACATACTGAAAACAACCCCCTGAATTCAAATTTGAAAACTACAAGTCCCTATCTCACTAAATTTTTAAATTATTTTATTTTCAAAAATTTGAAAAGGTCCCTAACATATTTTTTTTTTTCATCAATGAATAGCATCCTTTCTATCAACCCTAAAGTTCATAAATTATATTTCGCGTGTAATCCTTAGACGTTGTTTACAAATACAAATTTTAAAAAATCGTACGAGCGACTATAAAATTACGTAATACATAGACGTCAATTATAATTTATACTCATTATTTTGATTGTTGACTACTATTTTTTTTTATTATTGTTATCTAATGCCTAACTTTTACATAGATCAATTTTGTCAGTTCCATTGTTACAGTGCTAGTGAACAGACGTGGTGTGTGCTCGTGTACTGTGCCTTCAGGGACGACTTCCTAGTGCCTGGAGAGGACTTTTGGACATCTTCAAGACTTGGACTTATAATTAGGGAAATAATTTATTCATAGTAAGTTTTTTCATTTTTAAACTACTTTTAGTAACCATTATTGGGTATATCAGCCATTATATCTAAGGACTATTTCGGGTATATCTACATATAATATTAAAATTTTAAATATTTTCAATAATGAATTTCTCACGTAAGTGTAAGTTTTCATATTAGGTATTTTATTTTTAATCATTACAAACGATTGAAACAGTTCTAAGTCCATTCATATCCATCTGTAATTCAAATACTATTTCGATTATATTTTTATTGTTACAGAAACATGTAACAGAGATGAATTACAGTCCTGTCCGAGCCTTAGAAGGATGTGAGTGAGTTGCAGAAGGATATCTATCATGATTTCAGCGTTGGAGATGATCATATTGTTGCAGAGCATCACACTGAAGACACACTAACATGTATTGGTGCCCCTCAAGACTTATTTGTAAGATTTATGTAAATAAATAAAAGTTATCCTCCTAAACATTAAGTACTCGTATAACAAATATATGGCAAGAAAAATTAGCACATAAACAATTCATGTCATACACATATATCTTCATTTTCATATATTTTACAGTTTATCATATAAGAAATTCATATACCATAAATAAATGAAAACAAACATGCATACATACTATTTAAAAGGTACAGAAAAACAAAAGGTTAAATTCAAATATTTCCTACTGATATTTAACAACGTATCCGGCGATTTAAATTTCTGCAACTATGTATACATATTTAAAACAACCCCATTTTCATTTTTGCTTACTCTTACTATACTAGCTCGTCACGATTAAGTAAAATTAGTAGACTTATGTAGAAAAGTCCATAGAATCGAATGCCGCAACGCCCGTCAATGTTACTTTTACCATTCATTAGTTATAGGCCGTCAAAATCAAAAAATATTGTCAATTTCAATCAAAATTAAAATTTTTTATTTTGAAAACTAAGGCCTAAAGATTTTTTTAAATATTTTTCCCGTAATCAACGTGTCCGAATTAAGGGAAAATGACACTTTTCATTTAAATACAGAGTAGTCGGATTTTTAGTGGGCAACTGAATATTTAAAGATACCATTTTTTAAATTTTTGCTTACTCTTACTATACTAGCTGGACATGATTATTCAAAATTCATTAAAATATGTAGAAAAGACCATAGAATCAAATGGCGCAACGCCCGTTAACGTTACTATTACCATTCATTAGTTATAGGCCGTCAAAGTCGAAAAACATTGTCAATTTCCATCAAAAATAAAAAAAATTATTTTGAAAACTAAGGCCTAAAGAATTTTTTTAATATTTTTCCCGGAATCAAAGTCGTCTGAATTAAGGGGAAATGATACTTTTCGTTTAAATACAGGCTGGTCGGATTTTTAGTGGGCAACTGAATATTTAAAGTTACCATTTTTTTCATTTTTGCTTACTCTTACTATACTAGCTGGACATGATTATTCAAAATTGCTTAAAATATGTAGAAAAGACCATAGAATCAAATGGCGCAACGCCCGTTAACGTTACTTTTAAGATTCATTAGTTATAGGCCGTCAAAGTCAAAAAACATTGTCAATTTCCATCAAAAATAAAAAAAAATATTTTGAAAACTAAGGCCTAAAGAATTTTTTTAATATTTTTGCCGTAATCAATGTGTCTGAATTAAGAGGAAATGATACTTTTCGTTTAAATACAGGCTGGTCGGATTTTTAGTGGGCAACTGAATATTTAAAGTTACCATTTTTTTCATTTTTGCTTACTCTTACTATACTAGCTGCACGTGATTATTCAAAATTGGTTAAAATATGTAGAAAAGACCATAGAATCAAATGGCGCAACGCCCGTCAACGTTACTATCACCATTCATTAGTTATAGGCTGTCAAAGTCAAAAAACTTTGTCAATTTTCATCAAAAATTAAAAATATATTTTGAAAACTAAGGCCTAAAGAATTTTATTTAATATTTTTCCCGTAATCAACGTGTCTGAATTAAGAGGAAATGATACTTTTCGTTTAAATACAGGGTGGTCGGATTTTTAGTGGGCAACTGAATATTTAAAGTTACCATTTTTTAAATTTTTGCTTACTCTTACTATACTAGCTGCACGTGATTATTCAAAATTGGTTAAAATATGTAAAAAAGACCATAGAATCAAATGGCGCAACGCCCGTCAACGTTACTATCACCATTCATTAGTTATAGGCTGTCAAAGTCAAAAAACTTTGTCAATTTTCATCAAAAATTAAAAATATATTTTGAAAACTAAGGCCTAAAGAATTTTATTTAATATTTTTCCCGTAATCAACGTGTCTGAATTAAGAGGAAATGATACTTTTCGTTTAAATACAGGGTGGTCGGATTTTTAGTGGGTAACTGAATATTTAAAGTTACCATTTTTTTCATTTTTGCTTACTCTTACTATACTAGCTGGACATGATTATTCAAAATTGGTTAAAATATGTAGAAAAGACCATAGAATCAAATGGCGCAACGCCCGTCAACGTTACTATTACCCATTCATTAGTTATAGGCCGTCAAAGTCAAAAAACATTGTCCATTTTCATCAAAAATAAAAAAATTTATTTTGAAAACTAAGGCCTAAAGAATTTTTTCAATATTTTACCCGTAATCAAAGTGTCTAAATTAAGGGGAAATGATACTTTTCATTGAAATACAGGCTGGTCGGATTTTTAGTGGGCAACTGAATATTTAAAGTTACCATTTTTTAAATTTTTGCTTACTCTTACTATACTAGCTGGACATGATTATTCAAAATTCATTAAAATATGTAGAAAAGACCATAGAATCAAATGGCGCACCGCCCGTCAACGTTACTATTACCATTCATTAGTTATGTCAAAAATATTGTCAATTTCCATCAAAAATAATAAAAATTATTTTGGAAGCTAAGGCCTAGAGAATTTTTTTCATTATTTTTCACTTAATCAGAGTGTCCGGATTAAGGGAAAATAGTCGGGTTTGTTAGTGGAATATATAGTATTTATTATATTGTTCAATTCAATGTTACAGGGGTCGTCTTCATCAATACGAATATTTAACAACTAGATTACAAGAAACATATATTATAATGTAACTCACCATTGTTGAGTATTTCTGGTTACAATGTCGGGACTCCAAGTCGCTAAGTCTGCAATACCAGGATGTCGGCTTTTCGCACAGCTGTATCTGAAAAGAACACACATTGTTAAGAAAATGTTATAATAAAAAAAGTAATTGCGATTTTGCGTACTCAAATTTTTTCGCGCTACTTCTACATTCATAAAATTCAAAACACCGTGAACGAATTACATAATACATAAGAAGCAATTATTATTTATGACTCATTATTATTTAATTGTTGACTTGTATTTCTAGAGGGTAAATTATTTAACACCCTACTATTACATGGATTAATTCTTTCAGTTTATTTGTTACAGTGCTAGTGTAAAGACGTGTGTGTAGTGTGCTGGTGTACTGTGACCACGAGGACGACTTCCTGGTGCTTGGAGAGGACGTTAGGATATCTGCAGGACTTGGAGTTATATCCATAGATTTCATTTATGTAAAGTGAGTTTTTTTTTTTTTTGCTTTTCTAATATTTTAGAGTTGTTTTCTTATTTGATCCATGAACCATTAATTTGGAGGGATTATTCTAGTATAGATACAAGATATAAGCTATATTTAAATAATTGTTCGCATTTTATCGAAAATAGTTTGCATTAATTGATAATTATTTAATATTTCTACCACATACAATCTTCTAACATTTTATTCTGTAAATACTATTTATAAAGCACCTCATATAGTTTTACGGCACAGAAATTTTTAAAAAAATGAATGTTTTCTAATATTAAACATCTATGTCACGAATTGTGTTCACCTGTAGGTATATAATTTATCATATCATTGTATGTCCTATATATTTTGCTACATATATTTTGTTCCATATATACGTAATTGTGTATGATAATACAACAATGGTAACGTCATTTTTTTTTTTTTTTTGGTGAAATTACGTAACATTACTCATTATTAAAATACTTTTATATCGTACACATTATGCATTATAATCTATAATTAATCGATTGAAATATTTTTAAATTCTTTTGTATTATTGAATATCTCTCACTTTCTTTGACATTAATATATTTTCTTAAATAATAATTACATAAACTTAAACAATTCTTAATAATCTACAAATCAAATCATATTAGTTTCTATGACCATTAACCTCTAATTCATATTTGTTACTTTCGAGTATATTTTCTATTGTTGCAGAAAGATAAGCTGTGCACTTAAACAGACGATACTGCAGATGTACCCGAGCGAGTTGCAGTTCATGAATCCTGATTTCCGCATTGGAGATGGTCACCCTGTTGCAGAGAATCGCACCCCAAAATAACCCCAACATGGATTTTGTACACCCCAAGTCATATTTATCAAATTTATGTAAATAAATAAATAAATAAATAAATAAAACCACCTCACACCTATAAAATACTTATATGATATAACCATTTAACGTGAAAAATCATCTACTAATAAAAACTTTATGAACAAATGTCTGACACTCATACATATAAGCATATTTAAATGAAAGTATATAATCATGGCATTACACTATTCGCATATTTTCATTTTCATAATTGTATTTCAACATCTCAAAGCGTATTACGTTAGGTTCACATACATCACAAACACATGTTACATACATATTATTTGAAGGGTACAAAAAACGAAAGAGCTAAGTCTAAACATTACTGATTTTTGTCAGCGAATCATACATTTGAAAAGTACAAAGGGTTATTTCTCTTAGTTTACGAGATATTAATTTTTAAACTTGCTATTGTTAATGGAGATGTACTCGTCTTGAGACTAGCATTACTGAAAACATTTTCAGCGATTCATATATTCTAAAATTAAGTCTACCATATAGTAAATAAATTCCTTAATATCACTTTGAAAAGTACAAGTCGTTATCTCTTAATTTTCGTGATATTCATTTATAAAGTTACTATTTTCATTTAACATATACACGTCTTGAAATAAACATTATTATTAAACTTATTTTTTTCTGCGATTTGAACATTTGGAATTAAGAATACATATAGAAAATTACTGCCAAAATCCAAATTTGAAAACTGTAAGTAGCTATTTCTTAGTTTTCATGTTATTCACTTTCAAAGTTGATCTTTTCAATAAACATGAATGTCGTTATATAAACATTAATTTAAAAAATCAGCGATTTAAACCTTTCGAAATTAAGTATACATTTATAGTAAATGACTCCCTATATTGAAATTTGGAAAGTGTAAGTACCTATTTCTCTTAGTTTTTCTTTTATATTCATTGTGAAATTTGCCATTTTCAATAAACATATACGACGTATAATATGTAAACATTACTGAAAATGTTTTCAGTAATTGAAACCTTTTGAATATAGTACTATAAATATAGAAAAATTACCCTCTATATCCAAATTTAGAAAGTACGAGACGCTATTTTTCTTAGTTTTCATGGTATTCAATTTCGAAGTTGTTATTTTTAATAAACATGTACACGTTTTGAAATAAACATTATTGAAAAAAATTCAGCGATTTAATATTTTCGAAATATAGGAAATAACTCTCTATAACTAAATTTGGAAAATGCAAGTCACTTTTTCCTTTAATTTTTCACATACTCATTTTTTTAAGTTACTATTTTCAATACACATGTACGTATCTTGAAACAAGCAGTACTGAAAATGTTTTCAACGATTCTAAAGTGCGGAAATTACGTTTACATAAAGAAAATAATCCTACAAATACAAATAAGATTAGAATAATTCGTTATCACTCTTAGTTATTGAAGTATTTAATTTTAGTTACTATGCACAATATATGAATCACATGGATTTCTCGAAACTATATAAGTAATTGGGACTTAGCTCTATTTTTCTGTACCATCATTTGCATGCTGTACATACATAAGAGTACATACTTGTAATCTAATACACTGACCGTTCTAAATAAAACATAGTTAAGGAAGAACCTAATTTTTATTATTATATTTAAAATACACTTCATAATGAATTCGCACATTGCAAAATAGTTCTAGAGCGGAAAATGATACTTTACACACATACTTTTACTACGTCCGTTGGAAAAGATGATAAAAACAAGTCATCTAACAACTATCACAAATTAATTATCTCTCCTGTAAGAATGACGTACTAAGAGTATGGACGTAATTAAAAACATTACATTTTAAACTTCGAAATGCATTAATTAAGATATGAAACTTATAAATTGATACATTATCCCTATTTATATAGATCACAAAATTTTGGGCCTCATATTTCGATTCCACAGAGTTAACCAATATATTAACATCTATTTTTTTGATACAATTTAAAACAAATACAGCTAATAGTTAAAATATTTTTTATTTATTGTTTCACGATTGAAAATTTATTAAACTTCATTTTCATATTCAACAATTGAATTAGAAAAACCATCTCAAAATTTTCTTTTCATTTTGTTTAAACTTTACATATTTTAAATATATCTTTTAGCTATGTGCGAATTCGAATTTGAATCCCAAAAGTTTTTAGCAAGAGAGATATTAATTTAAAGGTGTAATATATATTATTTTAAACTTAGAATATATTTTCTATACCCAAAAAATGTTAGGGAAAAACTTTGTAAGGATTTTCTGTTATAAAAAAATTATATTATCATCTTATACATAATTATTGTCTTCTACTATTTCTATTTGTCAAAACAAATGATCCTTATAAAAGTTCTTTCAACAATTAATCGATCGATTGTTGTCAATAATGTATGTTAGCCTACTTTTATATTTCAACGAATCATAATAAAGGATTTATACCATATATTCTCGTATATATCATTAAAAACAAACCTACATTTCAAATATCATCTTTCAGAGCGGTACAGATCAAGATACATTTATTTATGTATATAATTGTCATTCACATATATCTCTGTATTAAAACATCTTTGTAAAATGTAACAATGTACACACCATTATGTAATATATTTAAGACCAATAAATATCGATAAAATTATATAATATTTCATTCCAATATCCTATTTCTAAAGCAAAAAAATTGCTCTCCAAAGATCTAAGTTCATATCCCGTCTAGAAACCAGTTCACAGCCTATAGATCCACAACCAGAACGACAACCTACAAAAATCTCCCATCCTAAGATCCAGGTTCGAATCCCGCGTACTAGCCACCAGGAACCAGCCGAGCATCCCATCCTAGCTACCAGCAACCCGCCCTAGCCATCCACGAGCACGCCTAGGCTACGAGCCGAGGGCGAGCACGTGGGTGCTAGGCGGGTTGCTGGAAGCTGGGATCGGATCGCTCCGCTGGTTCCTGGGGGGCTAGCCAGCAAAAAAAATCTAGAAACCTGTATATAGCTTGAAATAGACGTGATTACGTAATTTTACGACAAAGAGTGTCCGGTAGGACGCCACCGCTCACGCTGCACGAATGGCTGTAAATTCAACAGACAGCCAGTATTATACCTAGCTAGAAATCCGTGGTGGGAGACTTGAGATTCATGTTTTGCTCACCAGGCCTTACTTCAGTCTATCGTATTGTCAGAAATTTGAATTTTTGTGGGTGAATACATTCGAATTCTCGTTTTTGTGTCTAGTAGTCTTGCTACGGGTTGTCTATCGCCGATTCTACACGATTTTCTAGATTCTGCCAGCCAGAAGCCTAGCAACAGCATTGCGATCGATGGATTTCTGAATTTTGGTGGGTAAATGCCTTGCGATCGGCTGAAAAATCGCCAGAGAGCTCAAAAATGCTCGTAGCGGCAGTAAAGTGCTACTTTTCGGCCGGTACGGCTCTAAAACGTCGATTTTACACGATTTTTGCGATTTTGTCGACCAGAAGCCTTGCTGGTGCTCGTGGCGCGGATTTTGCTAGCTAGAAATTTCGTCGTGTAGGCTACTTGCTTATGTATCTGCTGTGCACTAGGTTGACATTTAGGCGCTAATATTATTTATGCAGTTTGCAGATCGGCGATCGCTTTGCGGTGCTCTCGAATCGAATTTTACTGGTTGCTTACCTATAGGCTGTAAATCGTTCAGATCCTGCTGATCTCATTTCAATGATCTAGATCGTATTTTGGTGAATTGCTGGTTTCTGGAATGCAATTTTTGAGGATAGGAAAATAGATTTTTGAATTGAGAAATTGTATTCATTTTACTGTTTTTATTGGTCATTTACATAATACATTTTATTTGTGTTACATATTGTAATGATATTATTCTAAGAGGAATTGGAAATAAATAAATGATTTATAATATATATATCGCTAAATATTTATTAAATTGTATCGTACAAGTTGTTACATAATATTACAGATTTTTGTGAGTATAACATATAACATTTTCTTTCTAAGACTTATCGAGTTATAGATAGAATTAAAAGTAGATCAATAATTGAACACAAAGTTTTCTAAACAAATACATGTTTAATTCGAATATACTAGCTGCTATAGTGTGACTATGTCTTAGAAAAAAACTGTATCAATATCTGTATGACATTGAAATAATAATAATTTTACTTACAATGTACAATCGTTTATTCGCAAACTACAACACGTAATACAAGAATGAGGAGAAGGAATATTTTCAATACAATTGCTTTTATACCTACTATTAAGGAGTGGGAGCTGTACAGCGTACCAACCCAGTGTACTTTTACAACCCTATTTACAATATGTTACAATATCAATAGGAAATAAAGTAGAGCAATTATAATATAATATTGATATATTCACTATCACATATTCACTATCACATATTATGTTATATTTTTCACCAAATTACACACATTAAAATCTATAGTATAAAGCAAGAACAATCAATGTTAACATTTCATAACTTTGAAAATGACTGATTTCAAATAATCGAGTAATTTTCAATGTTAATAAAACCGCGAGTACACTAACACTACGCACTATTAATGTTAATTATAAATGTCACTATTTCTCTTATTTAAATATGGAGCATAAAATCAAAAATGATTGAACACATGTTTTAGTTGTTTTGAAATACGTATATTTTTGGCGCAATATTTTTGCACAGCACGACAAATTATTTGTTACTACATAATTTCCTTTATCTACATAGTTTCTGGTTTGTAATAGGAAACTATTTTATGCACAAATGCATATATTTATTAATGCAACTGTTTCATTGTTGTATCACCTTTGCAATATATGATAATGGTTGAAAAATCTGTTTGGCTCAAAACTTTGGCACGCCACTATAGATAAACGTTACGTTACATAACACTATAAAGATATTTCGATGAAGTTGTATATGATATGCAAAAAGCAAGATTAAAAATACGCAAACGTAAATATGTATTAACTGCTGTTTAATGATGAATTTGATACCTATACAAATATACATTTAGAACTCGAAGATGTACGTAGCGTCTTTAGATATTTCAATATGATTTTTGTCCTTAAATTTATTGGAAAATTAAATAATTTGCCATTAAAACTGTAGCTAGAAGTCTACACTATAGGATTTTGAGTTTAAATTCTTAAAAATACGGTACTGAAAGATGCAAATCATGTACAACCTTCAAAAAGCAAGGTTAGATATTCTGCGTCGAATAAGAATGTATTAATACTTTACTAATGTAAAAGAATATTAAATGCAACAATGTATTATATGTATTAAGGCTAGGTTATGATGAATTCAATATACAAATACAAATTTATGTAGAAACTTAAGATGTAGGTCAAGTTACTTCATGATTTGTCCTTAACTTTATTAGAAAATCAGGTAATTTACCTTTCAAACTACAGCTAAGTATTCGAATTCTACTGCTCCAGATCATTTTCACAAATATAACACACAAATAACTTATTTTAATCACAAAATATATCACAAAAACATAAAACCACTTGTTAACATCAACCTGCTTGCATAACATGTTACGCAGTGACGATCACGGCGTCTGATGCGATTCGATACCTATGGCGAAACCAGCGATTGTGATTGGAGAAAATAACGAAGCTTGTGATTGGTGGAAATACAGCGAGAACTCGAATACGATTAAATCCTATCAACTTTGAACGGATGAAGAGTATTTATTGAAAATTAATGATTAATTTAGATTCTTAAATAATAATTTGTAATTTAAATTCATCATACAACAGTGTACATCAATGTTTACGACAAATTATACATAAATAACATAATACAAGAAATATTATGCACTAATTTGGTTTTATTGATAAGTATATGGCAATGGGCATAAATACCTTTAAAACAGGGTTTATGGGGAGGGCATAAGGGTGCATTTTTTTCGGGAAATTCTTCTCCACGGCTTGGGATTCATTCTCCAACGATGATATTGGAAGAAATCAGGTTTCATTTAGGTACATTCGAAAGGTGTATCGGCCATACTGCATGGAATCCTGTAACATTCAAAATAAATAAAAATTAGTATATTTTAAAGATAAAATATATTTTAATATTTAAATTTAAAGTGTCCAACCCCTATTTTTGTGTTATAAGCAAAGACACATTCAAAAATCCTCATAAAGATATCTAATATTTTATTTTAAATTACTTGAATTAAATTGATTATTAAATAAGTTATAATTTTCTTTTTAATTTATTTGCAAAAGATGAAAAACTACCACCACATAATGACCAGAAATGGTCCATTTGGAAAATATTAAATCGCCAATGAAGTCAAGTAGGAAAATGTCATACATAGGTACAATTGGGGGTACCAAGTAGAACCCACTTTGTCATTGTAGCCAAGAATAAATAATAACCCACCTGCTCACGTGCGCCAACTTAGAAGAGGAATACACGAAAGAAGATCTGGCTAAAGGAACATCAGCTGCTCTAAACTGTGCTATTTTCTGGAAAAATTACTAAATTGACAATTTTTGTATTAGTTTATTTTACACATATTATGTATTTTTACCTCCCGCCATACCATAGATGAGGTAATGTTTTCGATTCAAAAATTCGATAGTGAGTTTTCAGTAAATAAGCACGAATTAGGGTTTTATTTATTTTTACAATAATGTGTGTGTGACGATTTTTCCTTAAAATCTATTAAAATATGATCCAAGACTTTAGTATTTAAAACTCGTATATAATTTAAAACATATATTGTCTTAGATAAAACGGAAGTGATACTTTACTTGAAACTCTTAACAGAATTTTGAGGAAAAACATAAAATATGATCCAAATTTTCGTATTACAAACTTTTCTATGTATTGGAACAACAAATTAGATTTTGTTTACAAACGATCAACCGGAAGTGATACTTTACTTAAAGCTCATTGCTATTTTAAACATGGAATTGGCGGGAGGTCTTTATATTTTTTTGAACTATATTTCGCGTGTATGGTTTGGATACGAGAAATAATATTTTATTTGTTCATTTATTAAAATAATTGCATTTAAATAAAAATTATCGTATTAATATGTGCCAAAATAATTATTTTGTTACAATATTAACCAGACATAGATTAATGGGGTATTCCACCATAACAAAAAAAAATAAGAAAATTTTCAAACTTAACTTAAAGTATGGCTCAATAAATAATAGTTAAAACAATGAAAACATTTTTTAAATAATTACTTTACGAGATATTTCACATTTGCTAAAAGGGGAAATTGACGTCATACAATTGTTATCTTTCTCTCGTAGCGTACTCAGAGCAGTGTGTGTGAGAAAGACAAGTATAGTGGGAATGTGACAGTACACTGACTTCTCGAAAATAAAATACTGTTAAACTAAGAACAATTAAGATTTTTTAATACTTTGAATTGCCTTCAAAACTGAATGAAGTTTTATTTAAAATAATAAAAAAAAATTGAGTGGAATACCCCATTCGATAATTTGTGGAGACGTTGGTCCCATCCCTAATTTGGGCATGGTTAAGCCCTGCCACCACGACAAGGTCTCTCCACTTGGGCAGGGAACCCTGTCCAAACCTCCTGCGATTCAAAGGAGTTGAGGACAGAGCCACCCCAGTCTAAATCACAACTGGGGTGCCCTACAAAATCCTAACGATCTCATATTAACTGTAAATAGAATCGCCCGCGCCTGAAACCCTAACAAAAATGATAATGAGATGAAATGAACCTATTTGTGGCTTGTTCACGGACGCGGCCTGCTGGGGCCAAGCGCGTTCCAACCACTGATATGCATACGCCGATAAACTATTGTTCATCGTCATATTCCATACAGTGTTTGGACCTACGACCGCGCCCTCCCCATTCCGCGAAAACCGACCCCGTGCAATCCTTACGGAGGGTAAGTTTTCTTGGACGAGGGTTGCTCACCTCACGATAAAAAACAACTTCATTGTGATTACGAAATTAGCTGCTGGTACTAATTTTAGTAATCTGCAATAAAGCTCTTTCTTACCATGTGTAAAGTCCACCGAACATTTTCATGCCCGCGAGAGACTTTCGGTGGAATTTGATGAGTATTCATTGCACAGTATAAATACTGGCACGCCAAATACCCAGTGCGCTAGGAAAAAAGCATAACATACAAAATAAATATATTATATCATATTTATATTATATACGAGCATATATAATATAAGATAATATAATATAAACAATCTCAAAATCCCACCCCAAGTGTATCATTATAAATCGATTTTCGCGAACGAATTTATGGCAAAAATTAACCCTGCAAACCCCAAACTACAGTTTATAAAAAAATACTCCCGACACAACAAAAAATAAAATCAATATTATCAAAATCTATGTTCAAAATTTCCCGTACCCGGTTCGCAACAAATTTCGAATATATTCGCGTCTTTAATTCGCCATGAAGACTTGCTCCTTTCTCGATCCCTCGTTGTCCCCCGTTGTCCAGGTCCTGGGTTCCTGGCCTAATCGATCCGGACCTCATACCGGATTACACGAGCTAATAATAAATAAAAAAAAAAAAAACTAAAACAACCCGGACCTCATGCCGACATGAGAGCTACCATTTAAAAGTTAAAGTTAGGATGACGATTATATCCCACGGAGTCTAGAAGGACGATGATGTCTAGGTCCAATGGAATCCTGGTCTATACGATGTCAACGGAACGGAAACGATCCGGACCTCATGCCGGGATATGAGGAAGTTAGCGACCCGGACCTTATGCCGGGTTACGCGAGCAAATTCACCCGGGACGAAAGTTACAATTTAAGTTAGATTTATAAGTTAAAGTTAGGATGACGACGCGCCCCCTTAAACTAAACTTAACTAGGCTGTACTGCAATGAACGTTTTTATTTTACTTATTATTCAATTCATTTTAATTTTAAGATTTGTATAAATGCAAAATATCTGTGTATTATAATGTTCTTTACCCCTAGTTGGGTGTGACATCTTTTCTCTAAAGACCCAGAAAATTCCATTTCAATTGAATGAAATAGATTCAAAATTTTCTCTCAAAGATTTATAAATATTGCAAAATATTATTGTTAGAATAAAAATGTTGAAGTACTATGTCTCTTATCAAATATTAAACAATACTAAATAAACCTCAATCACACAAAACATTCAGGGGATCATTCATAAATAAAAATTGGTTTTTGTTTTCTTATTATTCGTATTTTTTTTTTTTTTGTTTTACCCATACATACGATCCATACTCACTCACACCTTTCATTCTTAATTATTTTTATATTCTCATTTATTAATAATTGAACATTCATTGCAATGTACAGCAACTTCCCAGCAAAATTGTAATAGGTAACACTTTAAAAATGTAAGTTTGCAAAACTATATAATATAGTAAAATATATATGTATTTGATAATAGATATTTATACACCAAGTGAGCTAAGATAATGTTTATTCACGAAAAGAAAGTTAACTCACGAGCCCGTAAGGGCGAGTTGGTTAATTTCTTCGAATGAATAAATATTCTTAACTCACGTAGTTTATTCAATATTTTATTCAATTTTGACAAAATAGTAATAACAACCATTACGAATTTAATTTTGACAAAATAAAAATGCATTACGATCGTCGTTATTTATTCAATTTTGACGGTTTGTTGTTTATTTTTTTAATTATTATGAACAGTCAAAGAAAAAATAGTGTATGCAACTCATGTATAATGACTATTAATACACTCGTTGCATAATAAACTATTAATTCACTAGCAAATAAACAGTTACTTACAGCCGTTGCTATGGAGTTAATAATAGCAGTTTAAAACGTCAAAATTGAATAAAAAAAATAATAAATACGTTATTCTGAATTTGTAAAAAATTAAAAATTATTTATCAGAAAATTGGGTCAAATACTTAAACATTTCCTCAGTTTCACAATTGTTGAGTGCGGGATTTGAACTCAAAACTAATTCGCATACATTAACAGTAAAAAAATATAGAAAAATATTTTAATTAAAAGAATGAATTGGTATTATTGAATATTAAAATTTAAAATGAAACATATTTTGCAGACAGGATTTTCCCAAGTTATTAATATATAAATATATTCAAATAATTGTTTATTAATAAATAACTATTTATTGTTTAATATGAAAGAAAAAAACTGAGTACAAGTATGGCGCCCTATCTTATAACTAACTTATCCTAAGCTAACTTATGTCTACCATAAAGCTAGTCTTACAGTATAAAATTTCCCGGGCAATTTTATAGAGCAAGATTTCGCTTACCAATCACTCACACACTGTCATTCCTTTATATGCCACATTGTACTCAGTTTTATATTTATTTAAAGTTGAAATCAAAATTTATTTTATACAAGCCTGTTTAATAGTAAATAATTATATCATTACTGCTTATTACCCATTGTTGGGTGTGTCATTTACTTTATTTCTTTATTTTATAGTTTGTATATTTAAATAAATAAATGGGAAAATCCATGTCAACAATCTATGAGACATAATTATAGTTAATGTATGCTTCGCAAATAAATATGAAATTGTAAGTTTTAAATAGTTTAAAAAATATAAAAGATTTTAGCTATTTTATGTAACACTAGTACTAGTAATGTATTTTAAAATATTAAAATTTGAATTGTTGTACAATTCATTGTATTGAATTTATGTCGTATTGTTTTGCCTTATACCCTACAATACGGGTACAGCAACAATTGTTAGATTAAGGAAAATGCCAAGTTATTGACCTAAAATATTTTTAAAATTGATAAACTTTCAATTTGCTGGGAAGTTTATTTTCACATACCTTGTCTCAGGATAAACCTGGACATTTTACCAAACTACCGTTACACGAATATAAGTATCCCACGTTGTCCTTCTGGGCCCTGGGTTGGTCTAGGCGCACTTTAATTTAATGAATTTAATTCTAAAATTTTATAATTTATTTTAAGGGTAGAGGTAACTACCACAGATTCAATACTACGAAATACAGATACAAAAAAAAAAAAAATTAAAAGGAATGGTCGAGCACGGTCCAGCAAACCAGAAGAGTACAACCATCCTTTCACTATGAAAGACAAATTGTAAATGACTGTTTACTACTATAGGAGGTATAATTTTTAAAATAATTAGTTATCTAATACTTGGTAATGACGTAACAACCGACAAAAGGCTTGTGATTCAGACAGAAATAAAATATTAAATTATAATTTTTAATCGGAGATAAATTTAAGTAATTTTTATTATTTGTTTTCCTGGTGCCAATGTACAACTTTAATCATTTTAACATAATTTTAAATTGTCGAGAGGTACTGCTGCTGTATTCACATTTTAAATTGTCGAGAGGCCCTGTTTCTCTATCTCCATTTATAATAAGCGAGAAGTATGTTGCTAAAAAATTTACTATTACTTTTACACTTTGATTAGTTGGCGAGAGGTATTGCAAAAAAATCAGTTGTCACCTACAATATAAAAGAGCCATCCATTGTTTAGTCACAAAAAATCAAATATAATGATTCAAAAATCTCAATTTTCTTTAAAAGTTTCCGAAGCCAATCATTAAACGACGTGTTCTTATTTGTTTGTGTGAGAGAGACAAGGATAATGTAAGACAGAGAAAACACGACACAGAATAATAAAGACAGGAGTGAACACTAACTTCCAAATTTTGATTTTTGTAAGAGAGAGATAGTAATATATAACTATTTCATTCTAATGAATTCTTCTTTTCACTGTAAGTTTTGTTGGGAAACAGTGTTATGTCTGTAGCATATCTGGGTGACAAAACCGTGTATTATACTGGTAGTTAGGAGACAGTATATTTTTAAAGGTAAAAGTGAAACTATTTAATATCTCGGGAACGGTAGAATATAATTTTAGATTTTGACTATATATGATAAACCGGAAGTGGTACTTTACTTGAAGCTCTGAACAGATTTTCTTGAAAAATACATTAAAATATGATCCAAAACTTTTCAACTTTTGTATTTGAAACTCATATGTAATTTGAAATAACATATTAGATTTTGACTATATATGATACACCGGAAGTGGTACTTTACTTGAAGCTCTGAACAGATTTTCTTGAAGAAATATATTAAAATAGGGTCCAAAACTTTTCAACTTTTGTATTTGAAACTCATATGTCATTTGAAACAACATATGCGATTTTGACTATATATGATAAACCGCAAGTGGTACTTTACTTGAAGCTCTGAACAGATTTTCTTGAAAAAATATATTAAAATAGGGTCCAAAACTTTTCAACTTTTGTATTTGAAACTCATATGTAATTTGAAACAACATATTAGATTTTGACTAAAATTGATAAACCGGAAGTGGTACTTTACTTGAAACTCTGAACAGAGATTTTCTTGAAAAAATATATTAAAATATGATCCTCAACTTTTGTATTTGAAACTGATATGTAATTTGAAACAAAATATTAGATTTTGACTATATATGATAAACCGGAAGTGGTACTTTACTTGAAGCTCTGAACAGATTTTCTTGAAAAATATATTAAAATATGAATCAAAACTTTTCAAATTTTGTATTTGAAACTCGTATGTAATTTGAAACAACATATGCGATTTTGACTATATATGATAAACCGGAAGTGGTACTTTACTTGAAGCTCTGAACAGATTTTCTTGAAGAAATATATTAAAATATGATCCAAAACTTTTCAACTTTTGTATTTGAAACTCATATGTAATTTGAAACAACATATTCGATTTTGACTATATATGATAAACCGGAAGTGGTACTTTACTTGAAGCTCTGAACAGATTTTCTTGAAAAATACATTAAAATATGATCCCAAACTTTTCAACTTTGGTATTTGAAACTCATATGTAATTTGAAACAACGTATTCGATTTTGACTATATATGATAAACCGGAAATGGTACTTTATTTGAAGCTCTGAACAGATTTTCTTGAAGAAATATATTAAAATATGATCCAAAACTTTTCAACTTTTGTATTTGAAACTCATATGTCATTTGAAACAACATATGCGATTTTGACTATATATGATAAACCGCAAGTGGTACTTTACTTGAAGCTCTGAACAGATTTTCTTGAAAAAATATATTAAAATAGGGTCCAAAACTTTTCAACTTTTGTATTTGAAACTCATATGTAATTTGAAACAACATATTAGATTTTGACTATATATGATAAACCGGAAGTGGTACTTTACTTGAAGCTGTGAACAGATTTTCTTGAAAAAATACATTAAAATATGATCCAAAACTTTTCAACTTTTGTATTTGAAACTCATATGTAATTTGAAACAACATATTAGATTTTGACTATATATGATACACCGGAAGTGGTACTTTACTTGAAGCTCTGAACAGATTTTCTTGAAGAAATATATTAAAATAGGGTCCAAAACTTTTCAACTTTTGTATTCGAAACTCATATGTAATTTGAAACAATATATTCGATTTTGACTATATATGATAAACCGGAAGTGGTATTTTACTTAAAGTTCTGAACAGATTTTCTTCAAAAAATATATTAAAATTTTATCCAAAACTTTTCAAATTTTATATTTAAAACATATATAATTTGAAATAACATATTAGATTTTGACTATATATGATAATAATAATAATTATAATAATAATAATAATATTAATAATAATAATAATAATAATAATAATAATAATAATAATTACAAATAAAATTGAAAGTAAAATTCTTTGGAATCATGGGCGAAATTCTTTCATAAATACTGGACCTATTTTTTGGCGCGGAGAAATCGTCAATATGTTTGGTTTTACGCTCTTGCACAAAACAATAGAAACCTTCATTGATTACTGCACTTGTTTTTTTGTTTTAGACAAACGTATATGTAATTTTTACAATTTGAGAATTACAATCTATTTAAAATTTATTAAAATAGATGTCCCTGAGCTACTTGGTTACAGCAAAGTTTAATTCTCCTAAACCTGATTTTAAATTATGCTTTACGTATCTTAAACCTTTAACTTTAGCCTCGGTAAGTGTTATATTAACGAGTATTGTCCGAGCATTTTGTACAACAGAGCCGCCAAGATTTGCTGTAATGTGTAACAGACAATTTGGTGTTTCAGAACGTAACAATATCGCTGAAATGTTGTAAATATGCACGGCCATAAACTAAAATACATGCCATATATAAATAAAATATTAAATTATAATTTTTAATCGGAGATAAATTTACGTAATTTTAATTATTTATTTTCATGGCGCCAATATACAACTTTAATCATTTTAACATAATTTTAAATTGTCGAGAGGTACTGCTGCTTTATTCACATTTTAAATTGTCGAGAGGCCCTGTTGCTCTATCTCCATTTATAATAAGCGAGAGGTACGTTGCAAAAAAATTTACTATTACTTTTACACTTTGATTAGTTGGCGAGAGGTATTGCAAAAAAATCAGGTGTCACCTACAATATAAAAGAGCCATCCATTGTTTCGTCAATAAAAATCAAATATAGTGTTTCAAAAATCTCAATTTTCTTTAAACGTTCCCGAAGCCAATCACTAAACGACGCGTTCTTATTTGTTTGTGTGAGAGAGACAAATATAATGTTAGACAGAGAGAACACGACACAGAATAATAAAGACAGGAGTGAACACTCACTTCCAAATTTTGATTTTTGTAAGAGAGAGATAGTAATATATAACTATTTCATTCTAATGAATTCTTCTTTTTACTGTAAGTTTTGTTGGGAAACATAGTGTTATGTCTGCAGCATATCTGGGTGACAACACCGTGTATTATACTGGTAGTTAGGAGACAGTGCATTTTTGTAGGTAAAAGTGAAACTATTTAATATCTCGGGAACGGTAAAATACAACATAAGATCTGAATAGATTTTCTTGAAAAAATATATTATAATATGATCCAAAACTTTTCAACTTTTGTATTTGAAACTCATATGTAATTTGAAACAACATATTCAATTTTGACTATATATGATAAACCGCAAGTGGTACTTTACTTGAAACTCTGAACAGATTTTCTTGAAAAAATATATTAAAATATGACGCAAAAAATTTCAGCTTTTGTATTTGAAACTCATATGTAATATGAAACAACATATTAGATTTTGACTATATATGATAAACCGGAAGTGGTACTTTACTTGAAGCTCTGAACAGATTTTCTTGAAAAAATATATTAAAATATGATCCAAAACTGTTCAACTTTTGTATTTGAAACTCATATTTAATTTGAAACAACATATTCGATTTTGACTATATATGATCAACCGGAAGTGGTACTTTACTTGAAGCTCTGAACAAATTTTCTTGAAAAAATATATTAAAATATGATCCAAAACTGTTCAACTTTTGTATTTGAAACTCATATGTAATTTGAAACAACATATTCGATTTTGACTATATATGATCAACCGGAAGTGGTACTTTACTTGAAGCTCTCAACAGATTTTCTTGAAAAAATATATTAAAATATGATCCAAAACTGTTCAACTTTTGTATTTGAAACTCATATGTAATTTGAAACAAAATATTCGATTTTGACTATATATGATCAGCCGGAAGTGGTACTTTACTTGAAGCTCTCAACAGATTTTCTTGAAAAAATATATTAAAATATGATCCAAAACTGTTCAACTTTTGTATTTGAAACTCATATTTAATTTGAAACAACATAATCGATTTTGACTATATATGATCAACCGGAAGTGGTACTTTACTTGAAGCTCTGAACAGATTTTCTTGAAAAAATATATTAAAATATGATCCAAAACTGTTCAACTTTTGTATTTGAAACTCATATGTAATTTGAAACAAAATATTCGATTTTGACTATATATGATCAACCGGAAGTGGTACTTTACTTGAAGCTCTCAACAGATTTTCTTGAAAAAATATATTAAAATATAATGAAAAAATTTTTTACTTCTGTATTTGAAACTCAAATGTAATTTGAAACAACATATTTGATTTTGACTACATATGATACACCGGAAGTGGTACTTTACTTGAAGCTCTGAACAGATTTTCTTGTAAAAATATATTATAATATGATCCAAAACTTTTCAACTTTTGTATTTGAAACTCATATGTAATTTGAAACAACATATTCGATTTTGACTATATATGATAAACCGCAAGTGGTACTTTACTTGAAACTCTCAACAGATTTACTTGAAAAAATATATTAAAATACGATCCAAAACTTTTCAACTTTTGTATTTGAAACTCATATTTAATTTGAAAAAATTTATGCGATTTTGACTATATATAATCAACCGGAAGTGGTACTTTACTTGAAGCTCTGAACAGATTTTCTTGAAAAAATATATTAAAATATGACGCAAAATTTTTCAAATTTTGTATTTGAAACTCATATGTAATTTGAATCAACATATTCGATTTTGACTATATATGATAAACCGGAAGTGGTACTTTACTTGAAGCTCTGAACAGATTTTCTTGAAAAAATATATTAAAATATGATCCAAAACTGTTCAACTTTTGTATTTGAAACTCATATTTAATTTGAAACAACATATTCGATTTTAGCTATATATGATCAACCGGAAGTGGTACTTTACTTGAAACTCTCAACAGATTTTCTTGAAAAAATATATTAAAATATGATCCAAAACTGTTCAACTTTTGTATTTGAAACTCATATATTATTTGAAAAAACTTATGCGATTTTGACTATATATGATACACCGGAAGTGGTACTTTACTTGAAGCTCTGAACAGATTTTCTTGAAAAAATATATTAAAATATGATGCAAATATTTTCAACTTTTGTATTTGAAACTTATTTATAATTTGAAACAACATATGCGATTTGGACCATATATGATAAACCGAAAGTGGTACTTTACTTGAAGCTCTGAACAGATTTTCTTGCAAACATATATTAAAATATGATCCAAAACTTTTCAACTTTTGTATTTGAAACTCATATATAATTTGAAACAACATATGCGATTTGGACTATATATGATAAACAGGAAGTGGTACTTTACTTGAAGCTCTGAACAGATGTTCTTGAAAAAATATATTAAAATATAATCCAAAACTTTTCAACTTTTGTATTTGAAACTCATATGTAATTTGAAATAACATATGTGATTTTGACTATATATGATACACCGGAAGTGGTACTTTACTTGAAGCTCTGAACAGATTTTCTTGCAAAAATATATTAATATATGATCCAAAACTTTTCAACTTTTGTATTTGAAACTCATATATAATCTGAAACAACATATTCGATATATATGATAAACCGGAAATGGTACTTTACTTAAAGCTCTGAACAGATTTTCTTGAAAAAATATATTAATATATGATCCAAAACTGTTCAACTTTTATATTTGAAACTCATATGTAATTTGAAACAACATATGCGTTTTTAACCATATATGATAAACCGGAAGTGGTACTTTACTTGAAGCCCTGAAATTTATTTTGTCTAGTACTACAAGAAAATCATATACGTATTTTTAATACAAGTTTATTACTTCATGTTTATTTTACAAAATTTCATAACAAATATTCTGATAGATAATAACATTTTCAACTGTTAAACACCTAGCGCCATCCCGCTGAACTATTGAAAATTGGCTGCGTTCCACTATTCACTACTAAGAGCATAAAAGTAGTGTACTAATTTCTTAATGTAGTATAGAGCGCAACCTACGAACAGTAGATAGAGTTTATGAAGAAAACGTTGTATTTAAATATGTTTCATATCTTCTGGAATTCTGAAACTAACTTTTTCTTTTGAAAACGTCCCTCCTGAATTCAAATATGAATACCACGAGTCCCTATTTCTCCTAGTTTTCGAAACATTTTTTTATTAGAAAGAAAATATAAAAACTGCTTTTCATGTCCAGAAATCTGTAACAAAAATGTCGTTAATATTTGTCTTCAACTATTTATGAAGATGTGGAAATATTGAAAGAGAAGATGTACATTATTTCTTCGAAGTTTATTTGAAATTTTCGACGTTTTCGACGCAGTTTAAGTTATATTTTACCGCAATTAGATAATTTATTATTAATTATTATTGTTTTTATACATCCTACCTAACATTTTAGCTAAGAAATACAAGTAAATACATACATATAAAAAACATAAATAAATAAATGATGATGTGGGCCTCCTGATAAAACTGAAAAGTAAACATACATATACATATTAAAATGAGGGAACCTAACAATGTGTACTCAACGACGGTGTTGAGTTGTGTAAAGTGTGTACGTCCCTAGGGTCTTCCTTGCCATTGAAATGGCTAGGTTCGCACCACCGCGAGTGTGGCAGACCAGGCCCCGGAACTTGAGTGCTTATCGTGCAAAGAAGCCGGAGCATTCGTAAGCACCCAAGCCCGGTTAACGCTCTTTCAAGCCCACAACTTTAGTTGCAGCGAGAAAGGAAAGGGGCCGAGTACCGCTAGACGCCCCACCGCCTAACGGCCCCGGCACCTGAAAGGGAAAAGTTAGCTCAGGAGGCCCCGTTGAAACTGCTCACGCCCTAACCATAATATACATATACATAATGCACATACATAAATATATAATATACATACATGAATACATAAGAAATCAACAATATATACGGACGAAATCGCGGCGACGAACGGATAAAACTATTCAAAAGCTAACGCGAATACTAAAAACGGATTTTCTTCATATATCTATTAACTTTAATAGATATATTATTTTGTGTGTATGTGTGTTTTTGCAAAAATTAATACAAAAGCAAGTGTGTGTAACTACAATTTAATAAGTTAAAACTATAAACTAATATTTTAAAATGCACGCAAACTTATTGAAACTATTTAAAATTGTAATCATTTAAGACTGCAAACTAATACTTTAAAATGCAAGTAAACTAATTATAAATATCTAAAACTGTAATCTAAAAATGTAAAATATAAGTAAACTAATTGTAATGTTTTAAAACTGAAAAGTATAACATTAAAACGCAAATAAACTAATTGTAATCATTTAGACTAATACTTTAAAATGCAGGTAAACCAATTATAGGTACTACTTTTTAAAATGCAAATTGAAAATTTAACCGCAAGTAAACTAATGATATATTAATTTAAAACTGTAAACTTAAACCTTAACTGCAAATTTAATAAATCTAACTATAATTTAGTGTATCTGTTTGAATGGCACAAGAGTGCCTCCTGTGGTGCACTCTCCATGCCAGCGATGAGTGCCCGTAAGGCGACGCCTGGTAGACGCCCGCACGGTACGAAAATGCATGCATTTATATCTACTTCAAAAACTGGGAATCAGAACAGGGGGTTACTCAGTCCGGCGGCCCATAGTGTGGGTACAGGCGTCCTTCCCAGAGGCCCCACTGCCCTATCCCAGAGGGGAGCAGCGAAAAGAACGACCAAGTTTGCCCAATGGGTCCCAGCCGTTCTTGGGAAATTGATTTTAATCTAACAGGGGCATACTAGAAAGAGCTGCTTGGATAGTAAAGAGGAAAACTGAAAAAAAGCAAAAGCATGCAGGGAAAGGGGGTTCTTCTTTCTTCAACTGATGTTTTCTTTACCTGAACTCGCAAAATATCTAATGTTTTTACGATCTACAGCCGGTGCTATAGATCATTGATAAATATAGTTTCGTTTCTAAATGAAGTGTCCATTCTTTAATTATTTACTACAAAATTAATAAAATTATTGAATCAAAATTAAATAAATTTAAATATTAAAATATGTGTACGTCTTTATATAAATTATACAATGAGGTCCTCCACTATTTTTACCTTCCGTCACCTTTAAGTAAGGAAGGTAGGTATTGTTTTTGATCAATCAAAAAAATCAGTAGTGAGTTTTTAATGAATAAGCACGTTTAATGGTCCCTAGAATAAGAATTTACTATTTTTAAGATGATGTCTGTATGTATGTATGTATGTATGTATGTATGTATGTATGTATGTATGTGTGTGTATGTGTGTGTATGTGAGTGTGTGTGTGTATGTGTATGAAGGAAGTACCCTTATTTGAAGTTTTTTACAGTTTTTCTTAAAAAAAAGCAGTTAAATATTATATTTGACATTTTATGTTTTATAAATATTAAAGAAAATGCTCTTCTCTATACGGTTTGATTATACATTTCCTTCATATTCAATAGATATGGAGTCAAAGCATTATGAAAAAATTAATTTTCAAAAATCAGTTATCTTTGCTATTTATCATGGAAACATCTGATATATACAAAAAATTATAATTGACAGATGTCAGTGTCAAGTGCAAAACCAAATATGGCAAGTATAGGATCAGAATATCGGGAGTACGAGGAAGGCGAAAGAGAAGATGGAAGGACTGTATCTCAGAAGACTTGAGAGAGGAAGAACTGTGTGAAGAAGATGCGTTGGACAGGAATGCGTGAAAGAGAAGAGTAAGAAACAGTGACACTTTTGGTATGGAATTTGTAAGAAAAATAGTATGTGTTCATGTTATAATTTTATTGGATATATAGAATCTTTTCCAAGGACCTTTTTTATAGCATTTATCCATTTTTATTTCAATACTTTTATTTCTAAACATTCACACAGTTGTTCAAATACTCTAAAAATGCGTACACTTACGTAACATTCTCTTTACAATCAAATAATATTACTACCAAGTTTATATCTCTACCCATTTTTGAATTATTGCCCCAAAAGTCAATAAACCCCATATTTAGATAAAAACTTCAAAATTTTCAAAAATCTAATTTATATGTATCTAGATACTTCTCAATGCGCTGATTCCAAATTTTGAAACGGCAGGTCGATATCTCTTTTCGTTCTCGAGATATTTAATTTTAAAGTTTTGCTCAAAACTGCCCATTTTTGGGTAATAACCCAAAAATGGGTCGAGATATGAATTTGCCGACAACACCATTCGATTCTACTGGCAAAATTACATAAGTATACCAATTTTCATAATTTTTGTTCAACCGGTTCATTTTTTATGAATAAAAGTTTGAAAATGGCCAAAATCTGAAAAAATCGTAAGGGGTACCCCTTAGGATTTTTGAGATTTTTGGCCATTTTCAGTTATTTTGCTTTAGAGATTGTATGCGGTGTTCAAAAATTTTGAAAATTGATATACATATGTAATTTTGCTCGTAGAATCGAATGGTGTTGTCGGCAAATTCATATTTCGACCCATTTTTGGGTTATTACCCAAAAATGGGCAGTTTTGAGCAAAACTTTGAATATAAATATCTCGAGAACGAAAAGAGATATCGACCTGCGGTTTCAAAATTTGGAATCAGCGCATTGAAAAGTATCTAGATACATAAAAATTAGATTTTTGAAAATTTTGAAGTTTTTATCTAAATGTGGGGTATATTGACTTTTGGGGCAATAATTCAAAAATAGGTAGAGATATAAACTTTGTAGCAATATTATTTGATTGTAAAAAGAATGTTACGTAAGTGTACGCATTTTTAGAGTATTTATATATCAGTAGGTATAAGTACATAATGTATATTCATGTGATAATTTTATTGGATTTATAGAATATTTTCCAAGGAACTTTCGGTATGGAATTTGTAAAAAATTGTATTATGTTCGTGTTACAATTTTACTGGATATATAGGACCTTTTCCAATGAACTTTTGGTATGGGATTTGTACAAAATACATCAAATGAACGGAAGGTCTTGTACTGGCCACAACAGATTTTTAAAATTTTTAATACAATAGTTCACGTTTTGATTGCCACTGGCAGCTACGTCATTCAACATATCTTTCACTTATAAAAAAAAGCGACAGCTGAAGGCTTGAAATTAACAAGAATTTGGTATAGAGCACAATTTTCGTGGTCAATAATTGGAAATATATATGGATAATAAACAATTTAATAAAATAATAAATAAAAAATCTGTTGTGGCCAGCACAAGACCTTCCGTCAATTCGATGTATTTTGTACAAAACCCATAACAAAAGGTCCTTGGAACAGATTCTATATAATATCATGTAAAATCGAACACGAACACATACTGTTTTTTACAAATTCCATACTAAAAGTTCATTTGAAAAGGTTCTTTAAATCCAATAAAATTATAACATAAACTACACTAAGTAATGTCCTTCCATCTTCTCTTTGGCCTTTCTCTGCATGTCACTTGCGAGTAACAATATGACATACCAATTTTAGATCCTATACTTTTCATATTTGGTTTTGCACTTGCAACTGACATCTGTCAATTAATTTTTTTTGAATAATTATCTCAGCTGTTTCCATAATAAATTGCAAAGCAGACTAATTTTTGAAAATTAATTTCTTTATAATGCTTTAAATTTACATCTATTTAATATGAAGGAAAATGTATAATTAAACCGTATAGAGAAGAGTATTTTCTTTAATATACATAATAACAAAATGTCAAAAAGTAATATTTAACTGCGTTTTTTTAAGAAAAACTGTTAAAAACTTCAAAAAAGGGTACTTCCGGTGGATCGATTATAACCAAAATCTAATCAACTCTTCATATGGATGTACAGAAGAGGAATACGAAAGAATTATAATTTTTAGAATTGTAGTATTGGAGTTATCGTCGGAGAAAAATTTGTCACACACGGACACACATACACACACACACACACACGGACACACGCACACACGCACACACACACACACACACATACATACAGACATCATCTTAAAAATAGTAAATTTGTATTGTAGGGACCCTAAAACGTGCTTACTCATTAAAAACTCACCACCGAATTTTTTGACCAAAGACAATACCTTCCTTACCTAAAGGTGACGGAAGGTAAAAATTAAGTTTATTATACAATAATCTGTTCATTGCCACTGGCAGCCTGTCATTCAACATATCTTTTACTTTCAAATAAGGCTTGAAGTAATAAGAATTTGGAATATAGTGGATGTGTGACGTAGATGTTAATGACATTAAAAACTAGAATATTTTAATAATTAATATTTTTTTTAAACATTGATAGTCCCTATCATACAGTTTTAAGTTCAAATTTGAATATAAATGACCCATGTTTTTATATTTTTACTGTAGTAGAGGACCCATTAATAAAAACTGAAATATAAGAGTAGCAAACCACTCAAAACAATAATAAATATACATATTTTTACTGTGTTTATTGAACACTTTTGAATCTGAACTTAAAAAGTCTATTTAAAACAAAATACAACAAATTTTTGATATAGTTTTGAACCCGAGTATTTTACATTTCTATTCAATTATTTAATAACTAATGATGTGAATTATTAAATTAAATAATGGGGTAGACACTTCAAATAAAAACTACGCTACCCTGTCCTAAAATATCGCGGAAACCGAACCGAACCCGAAAAAGTATCGACGAAACTTTAATTATATTTTATCCTAACTTTAAAATGCAAATGAATTTAATTTTAATGTAATATTAGCAAAAAATTAATCGCGACTTTAACAACTAAAATAATTCTAACTATTTGCTTCCTTCTGGTGGTTGTAGATTGGCCTTAAAGTTCTTAAAGCCTTAGACAAAGCTTTAGAAAAGCCCTGTTGTAGAATCAAAGGCTTAAACCAGCCTTTACACTCCTTGGAAATTTCACTGGAACCCTGTATTGTAAACTGTACTTGTTTAAATATTAATTTAAACAAATACAATTTTTTGGGGAAGAAACCTATCACTGAACGAACGGATATTTAACTAAACTAATTCAAAAATTAAAAAAGCTAATTATTTCTATAAGTTTCGCCGATTTATTTACGATATTGTAACGAGGAACGACGCCCGATGTTAATAACATAGATAGACATTCACAATGTGCCTCGGAAAAGAAGTATAGAAGAAAATATGATTATTTGAATTAAATTCAACAACATAAACCATATTTTCAGGAGAAAAACGAATTTACTTTTGTGTTAAGCTGAAAAAAATAGCAAAAAAGCGACAGTGAAGAGAGGCACATATTATAACGACTTACATTGATGAACACAGCTCAGCAACCAGCAAACAGCAACCTCCAAAACAGCTCTGGTACGCCCCTGGAACAAAGAAAAACAATATTTCAATAATAGAATATGTTATCAGCAAAAATAACTATTAAAACAGTTAAACTATTGTTTAAACTTACCATTGTTGCTAATTTGCAACAATATACAACAATATTTCACTATTAAAATAATATATTTAAAATATAAAGAAATAAATTTTCCAAGACCAATGTATGCGAATTCCGAAGTTTGCTATCATGCAACAATCTACGTAGCGTACAAGTTTGAGACGGTTTTTAACAAATTAAATCTTGGGTTTTATATGGAAAATCAATATTAAATAGCAAAATATGTATTTCAACGTAAAATATAGACATTTTTGTATGTTTTACATATAAAATTTGCCACTTTGTGATCGAATTTATGCTTGAGAAATAAATACAAACACATTTATATGATATTCTAATCATCTTAAAATGTATGAAATCATGAGAAATACAAATTAAAGTTTAAGAATGACTACGAAAGGAATGTTTTTTATAGTTTGAAGTACATTTAGAATTATTTAAATATAAATAAACAACTAATATATACTTACATAATTTGCTGCTTCCACGATTCCCAAAGAAGGCACATATACTTATTATTTTCACTCATTTAAATTGCGATTCCCGTAAAAATTATTATTAGAAACGTTAGATTAACACTTTATCTTTGATTTTCACACAAATTTTCTAATGTTCTTGCAATATTTCCGCACATTTTAATATTTTAAAACACCGAACGCGACTTCACGCAGTAGCGTTGTTCAACTGTCGCCCTGGCATACGCACAGATTTGACGATCGGTTTGTTCTCAGTGTTGCCACAAGTCTGTAACGAAAAAACATTGAATTGGTAAAAATATTATCGAAATATAATAATTTAAACTGTAAAATATTAATATTTAAATATATATAATATTATAACATGTATTTGTAATAAAATAATATTTTTTTTATACATGTTAAATGATTTGTATTTATTTGTAACCAAATAATAACACCACAAATAACCAAGTCTCAGCAAAAGTGCTGAAGTTTAGGAATACTAACTTTAATTTTCAGACTAGTTTTAAACAATTAATTTACAATAAGGGCCGAGATCCTACCATGCAGAACAAATTATTGTTATGATTATAACAATGAAACTAATAAGAATTGTTGTAATCTTTTTGTTTTACAATATTCAGGAACACTAACTTTAAAATTCAGACCACATTTAAAACACTAATTTACAATAGGGACCGAGATCCTATCATGCAAAACAAGTTATTGTTATGGTAATAACACATAAACTAATAACAATTGTTGTTAAATTTTTGTTTTACAATGTTTAGGAACACTAACTTTAAATATCAGACCATTTTTAAAAAAATAATATTTAGTAGGGGGCGAGATCCTAACATGCAAATCAAATTATTGTTATGGTAATAACACATAAACTAATAACAATTGTTGTTATATTTTTGTTTTACAATGTTTAGGAACACTAACTTTAAATTTCAGACCACTTTTAAAAAAAATAATATTTAGTAGGGGGCGAGATCCTAACATGCAAATCAAATTATTGTTATGGTAATAACACATAAACTAATAACAATTGTTGTTATATTTTTGTTTTACAATGTTTAGGAACACTAACTTTAAATTTCAGACCACTTTTAAAAAAATAATATTTAGTAGGGGGCGAGATCCTAACATGCAAATCAAATTATTGTTATGGTAATAACACATAAACTAATAACAATTGTTGTTATATTTTTGTTCTACAATGTTTAGGAACACTAACTTTAAATATCAGACCACTTTTAAAAAAATAATATTTAGTAGGGGGCGAGATCCTATCATGCAAATCAAATTATTGTTATGGTAATAACACATAAACTAATAACAATTGTTGTTATATTTTTGTTTCACAATGTTTAGGAACACTAACTTTAAATTTCAGACCACTTTTAAAAAAAATAATATTTAGTAGGGGGCGAGATCCTATCATGCAAATCAAATTATTGTTATGGTAATAACACATAAACTAATAACAATTGTTGTTATATTTTTGTTTTACAATGTTTAGGAACACTAACTTTAAATTTCAGACCACTTCTAAAAAAATAATATTTTGTAGGGGGCGAGATCCTATCATGCAAATCAAATTATTGTTATGGTAATAACACATAAACTAATAACAATTGTTGTTAAATTTTTGTTTTACAATGTTTAGGAACGCTAACTTTAAATTTCAGACCACTTTTAAAAAAAATAATATTTATTAGGGGGCGAGATCCTAACATGCAAATCAAATTATTGTTATGGTAATAACACATAAACTAATAACAATTGTTGTTATATTTTTGTTTTACAATGTTTAGGAACACTAACTTTAAATTTCAGACCACTTTTAAAAAAAAATTATATTTAGTAGGGGGCGAGATCCTAACATGCAAATCAAATTATTGTTATGGTAATAAAACATAAACTAATAACAATTGTTGTTATATTTTTGTTTTACAATGTTTAGGAACGCTAACTTTAAATTTCAGACCACTTTTAAAAAAAATAATATTTATTAGGGGGCGAGATCCTAACATGCAAATCAAATTATTGTTATGGTAATAACACATAAACTAATAACAATTATTGTTATATTTTTGTTTTACAATGTTTAGGAACACTAACTTTAAATTTCAGACCACTTTTAAACAAATAATATTTAGTAGGGGGCGAGATCCTATTATGCAAATCAAATTATTGTTATGGTAATAACACATAAACTAATAACAATTGTTGTTATATTTTTGTTTTACAATGTTTAGGAACACTAACTTTCAATTTCAGACCACTTTTAAAAAAATAATATTTAGTAGGGGGCGAGATCCTATCATGCAAATCAAATTATTGTTATAGTAATAACACATAAACTAATAACAATTGTTGTTAAATTTTTGTATTACAATGTTTAGGAACACTAACTTTAAATATCAGACCAGTTTTAAAAAAATAATATTTAGTAGGGGGCGAGATCCTAACATGCAAATCAAATTATTGTTATGGTAATAACACATAAAATAATAACAATTGTTGTTATATTTTTGTTTTACAATGTTTAGGAACACTAACTTTAAATTTCAGACCACTTTTAAAAAAAATAATATTTAGTAGGGGGCGAGATCCTAACATGCAAATCAAATTATTGTTATGGTAATAACACATAAACTAATAACAATTGTTGTTATATTTTTGTTTTACAATGTTTAGGAACACTAACTTTAAATTTCAGACCACTTTTAAACAAATAATATTTAGTAGGGGGCGAGATCCTATTATGCAAATCAAATTATTGTTATGGTAATAACACATAAACTAATAACAATTGTTGTTATATTTTTGTTTTACAATGTTTAGGAACACTAACTTTAAATTTCAGACCACTTTTAAAAAAATATTATTTAGTAGGGGGCGAGATCCTAACATGCAAATCAAATTATTGTTATGGTAATAACACATAAACTAATAACAATTGTTGTTATGTTTTTGTTCTACAATGTTTAGGAAAACTAACTTTAAATATCAGACCACTTTTAAAAAAATAATATTTAGTAGGGGGCGAGATCCTATCATGCAAATCAAATTATTGTTATGGTAATAACAGATAAACTAATAACAATTGTTGTTATATTTTTGTTTCACAATATTTAGGAACACTAACTTTAAATTTCAGACCACTTTTAAAAAAAATAATATTTAGTAGGA
This sequence comes from Ophonus ardosiacus, assembly GCA_943142095.1. Lineage (NCBI taxonomy): Eukaryota > Metazoa > Arthropoda > Insecta > Coleoptera > Carabidae > Ophonus > Ophonus ardosiacus. Next base: position 14,725,553 of record OW964840.1, read on the forward strand.
GGCGAGATCCTATCATGCAAATCAAATTATTGTTATGGTAATAACACATAAACTAATAACAATTGTTGTTATATTTTTGTTTTACAATGTTTAGGAACACTAACTTTAAATTTCAGACCACTTTTAAAAAAATAATATTTAGTAGGGGGCGAGATCCTATCATGCAAATCAAATTATTGTTATGGTAATAACACATAAACTAATAACAATTGTTGTTAAATTTTTGTTTTACAATGTTTAGGAACACTAACTTTAAATTTCAGACCACTTTTAAAAAAATAATATTTAGTAGGGGGCGAGATCCTAACATGCAAATCAAATTATTGTTATGGTAATAACACATAAACTAATAACAATTGTTGTTATATTTTTGTTTTACAATGTTTAGGAACACTAACTTTAAATTTCAGACCACTTTTAAAAAAAATAATATTTAGTAGGGGGCGAGATCCTAACATGCAAATCAAATTATTGTTATGGTAATAACACATAAACTAATAATAATTGTTGTTATATTTTTGTTTTACAATGTTTAGGAACACTAACTTTAAATTTCAGACCACTTTTAAAAAAAAATAATATTTATTAGGGGGCGAGATCCTAACATGCAAATCAAATTATTGTTATGGTAATAACACATAAACTAATAACAATTGTTGTTAAATTTTTGTTTTACAATGTTTAGGAACACTAACTTTAAATTTCAGACCACTTTTAAAAAAATAATATTTAGTAGGGGGCGAGATCCTAACATGCAAATCAAATTATTGTTATGGTAATAACACATAAACTAATAACAATTGTTGTTATATTTTTGTTTTACAATGTTTAGGAACACTAACTTTAAATTTCAGACCACTTTTAAAAAAAATAATATTTAGTAGGGGGCGAGATCCTAACATGCAAATCAAATTATTGTTATGGTAATAACACATAAACTAATAACAATTGTTGTTATATTTTTGTTTTACAATGTTTATGAACACTAACTTTAAATTTCAGACCACTTTTAAAAAAAATAATATTTATTAGGGGGCGAGATCCTAACATGCAAATCAAATTATTGTTATGGTAATAACACATAAACTAATAACAATTGTTGTTATATTTTTGTTTTACAATGTTTAGGAACACTAACTTTAAATTTCAGACCACTTTTAAAAAAATAATATTTAGTAGGGGGCGAGATCCTATCATGCAAATCAAATTATTGTTATGGTAATAACACATAAACTAATAACAATTGTTGTTAAATTTTAGTTTTACAATGTTTAGGAACACTAACTTTAAATATCAGACCAGTTTTAAAAAAATAATATTTAGTAGGGGCGAGATCCTAACATGCAAATCAAATTATTGTTATGGTAATAACACATAAACTAATAATAATTGTTGTTATATTTTTGTTTTACAATGTTTAGGAACACTAACTTTAAATTTCAGACCACTGTTAAAAAAAATAATATTTAGTAGGGGGCGAGATCCTAACATGCAAATCAAATTATTGTTATGGTAATAACACATAAACTAATAACAATTGTTGTTATATTATTGTTTTACAATGTTTAGGACCACTAACTTTAAATTTCAGACCACTTTTAAAAAAATAATATTTAGTAGGGGGCGAGATCCTATCATCCAAATCAAATTATTGTTATGGTAATAACACATAAACTAATAACAATTGTTGTTATATTTTTGTTTTACAATGTTTAGGAACACTAACTTTAAATTTCAGACCACTTTTAAAAAAATAATATTTAGTAGGGGGCGAGATCCTATCAAGTAAATCAAATTATTGTTATGGTAATAACACATAAACTAATAACAATTGTTGTTATATTTTTGTTTTACAATGTTTAGGAACACTAACTTTAAATTTCAGACCACTTTTAAAAAAATAATATTTAGTAGGGGGCGAGATCCTAACATGCAAATCAAATTATTGTTATGGTAATAACACATATACTAATAACAATTGTTGTTATATTTTTGTTTTCCAATGTTTAGGAACACTAACTTTAAATTTCAGACCACTTTTAAAAAAATAATATTTAATAGGGGGCGAGATCCTATCATGCATATCAAATTATTGTTATGGTAATAACACATAAACTAATAACAATTGTTGTTATATTTTTGTTTTACAATGTTTAGGAACACTAACTTTAAATTTCAGACCACTTTTAAAAAAATAATATTTAATAGGGGGCGAGATCCTATCATGCAAATCAAATTATTGTTATGGTAATAACACAAAAACTAATAACAATTGTTGTTATATTTTTGTTTTACAATGTTTAGGAACACTAACTTTAAATTTCAGACCACTTTTAAAGAAATAATATTTAGTAGGAGGCGAGATCCTAACATGCAAATCAAATTATTGTTATGGTAATAACACATAAACTAATAACAATTGTTGTTATATTTTTGTTTTACAATGTTTAGGAACACTAACTTTAAATTTCAGAACACTTTTAAAGAAATAATATTTAGTAGGAGGCGAGATCCTAACATGCAAATCAAATTATTGTTATGGTAATAACACATAAACTAATAACAATTGTTGTTATATTTTTATTTTACAATGTTTAGGAACACTAACTTTAAATTTCAGACCACTTTTAAAAAAATAATATTTAATAGGGGGCGAGATCCTATCATGCAAATCAAATTATTGTTATGGTAATAACACATAAACTAATAACAATTGTTGTTAAATTTTTGTTTTACAATGTTTAGGAACACTAACTTTAAATTTCAGACCACTTTTAAAAAAATAATATTTAGTAGGGGGCGAGATCCTAACATGCAAATCAAATTATTGTTATGGTAATAACACATAAACTAATAACAATAGTTGTTATATTTTTGTTTTACAATGTTTAGGAACACTAACTTTAAATTTCAGACCACTTTTAAAAAAAATAATATTTAGTAGGGGGCGAGATCCTAACATGCAAATCAAATTATTGTTATGGTAATAACACATAAACTAATAACAATTGTTGTTATATTTTTGTTTTACAATGTTTAGGAACACTTAAATTTCAGACCACTTTTAAAAAAAATAATATTTATTAGGGGGCGAGATCCTAACATGCAAATCAAATTATTGTTATGGTAATAACACATAAACTAATAACAATTGTTGTTATATTTTTGTTTTACAATGTTTAGGAACACTAACTTTAAATTTCAGACCACTTTTAAAAAAATAATATTTAGTAGGGGGCGAGATCCTATCATGCAAATCAAATTATTGTTATGGTAATAACACATAAACTAATAACAATTGTTGTTAAATTTTAGTTTTACAATGTTTAGGAACACTAACTTTAAATATCAGACCAGTTTTAAAAAAATAATATTTAGTAGGGGGCGAGATCCTAACATGCAAATCAAATTATTGTTATGGTAATAACACATAAACTAATAATAATTGTTGTTATATTTTTGTTTTACAATGTTTAGGAACACTAACTTTAAATTTCAGACCACTGTTAAAAAAAATAATATTTAGTAGGGGGCGAGATCCTAACATGCAAATCAAATTATTGTTATGGTAATAACACAAACTAATAACAATTGTTGTTATATTATTGTTTTACAATGTTTAGGACCACTAACTTTAAATTTCAGACCTCTTTTAAAAAAATAATATTTAGTAGGGGGCGAGATCCTATCATGCAAATCAAATTATTGTTATGGTAATAACACATAAACTAATAACAATTGTTGTTATATTTTTGTTTTACAATGTTTAGGAACACTAACTTTAAATTTCAGACCACTTTTAAAAAAATAATATTTAGTAGGGGGCGAGATCCTATCATGTAAATCAAATTATTGTTATGGTAATAACACATAAACTAATAACAATTGTTGTTATATTTTTGTTTTACAATGTTTAGGAACACTAACTTTAAATTTCAGACCACTGTCAAAAAAAATAATATTTATTAGGGGGCGAGATCCTAAAATGCAAATCAAATTATTGTTATGGTAATAACACATAAACTAATAACAATTGTTGTTATATTATTGTTTTACAATGTTTAGGAACACTAACTTTAAATTTCAGACCACTTTTAAAAAAATAATATTTAGTAGGGGGCGAGATCCTATCACGCAAATCAAATTATTGTTATGGTAATAACACATAAACTAATAACAATTGTTGTTATATTTTTGTTTTACAATGTTTAGGAACACTAACTTTAAATTTCAGACCACTTTTAAAAAAATAATATTTAGTAGGGGGCGAGATCCTATCATGTAAATCAAATTATTGTTATGGTAATAACACATAAACTAATAACAATTGTTGTTAAATTTTTGTTTTACAATGTTTAGGAACACTAACTTTAAATATCAGACCACTGTCAAAAAAAATAATATTTATTAGGGGGCGAGATCCTAAAATGCAAATCAAATTATTGTTATGGTAATAACACATAAACTAATAACAATTGTTGTTATGTTTTTGTTCTACAATGTTTAGGAAAACTAACTTTAAATATCAGACCACTTTTAAAAAAATAATATTTAGTAGGGGGCGAGATCCTATCATGCAAATCAAATTATTGTTATGGTAATAACAGATAAACTAATAACAATTGTTGTTATATTTTTGTTTCACAATATTTAGGAACACTAACTTTAAATTTCAGACCACTTTTAAAAAAAATAATATTTAGTAGGAGGCGAGATCCTATCATGCAAATCAAATTATTGTTATGGTAATAACACATAAACTAATAACAATTGTTGTTATATTTTTGTTTTACAATGTTTAGGAACACTAACTTTAAATTTCAGACCACTTTTAAAAAAATAATATTTAGTAGGGGGCGAGATCCTATCATGCAAATCAAATTATTGTTATGGTAATAACACATAAACTAATAACAATTGTTGTTAAATTTTTGTTTTACAATGTTTAGGAACACTAACTTTAAATTTCAGACCACTTTTAAAAAAATAATATTTAGTAGGGGGCGAGATCCTAACATGCAAATCAAATTATTGTTATGGTAATAACACATAAACTAATAACAATTGTTGTTATATTTTTGTTTTACAATGTTTAGGAACACTAACTTTAAATTTCAGACCACTTTTAAAAAAAATAATATTTAGTAGGGGGCGAGATCCTAACATGCAAATCAAATTATTGTTATGGTAATAACACATAAACTAATAATAATTGTTGTTATATTTTTGTTTTACAATGTTTAGGAACACTAACTTTAAATTTCAGACCACTTTTAAAAAAAAATAATATTTATTAGGGGGCGAGATCCTAACATGCAAATCAAATTATTGTTATGGTAATAACACATAAACTAATAACAATTGTTGTTAAATTTTTGTTTTACAATGTTTAGGAACACTAACTTTAAATTTCAGACCACTTTTAAAAAAATAATATTTAGTAGGGGGCGAGATCCTAACATGCAAATCAAATTATTGTTATGGTAATAACACATAAACTAATAACAATTGTTGTTATATTTTTGTTTTACAATGTTTAGGAACACTAACTTTAAATTTCAGACCACTTTTAAAAAAAATAATATTTAGTAGGGGGCGAGATCCTAACATGCAAATCAAATTATTGTTATGGTAATAACACATAAACTAATAACAATTGTTGTTATATTTTTGTTTTACAATGTTTATGAACACTAACTTTAAATTTCAGACCACTTTTAAAAAAAATAATATTTATTAGGGGGCGAGATCCTAACATGCAAATCAAATTATTGTTATGGTAATAACACATAAACTAATAACAATTGTTGTTATATTTTTGTTTTACAATGTTTAGGAACACTAACTTTAAATTTCAGACCACTTTTAAAAAAATAATATTTAGTAGGGGGCGAGATCCTATCATGCAAATCAAATTATTGTTATGGTAATAACACATAAACTAATAACAATTGTTGTTAAATTTTAGTTTTACAATGTTTAGGAACACTAACTTTAAATATCAGACCAGTTTTAAAAAAATAATATTTAGTAGGGGCGAGATCCTAACATGCAAATCAAATTATTGTTATGGTAATAACACATAAACTAATAATAATTGTTGTTATATTTTTGTTTTACAATGTTTAGGAACACTAACTTTAAATTTCAGACCACTGTTAAAAAAAATAATATTTAGTAGGGGGCGAGATCCTAACATGCAAATCAAATTATTGTTATGGTAATAACACATAAACTAATAACAATTGTTGTTATATTATTGTTTTACAATGTTTAGGACCACTAACTTTAAATTTCAGACCACTTTTAAAAAAATAATATTTAGTAGGGGGCGAGATCCTATCATCCAAATCAAATTATTGTTATGGTAATAACACATAAACTAATAACAATTGTTGTTATATTTTTGTTTTACAATGTTTAGGAACACTAACTTTAAATTTCAGACCACTTTTAAAAAAATAATATTTAGTAGGGGGCGAGATCCTATCAAGTAAATCAAATTATTGTTATGGTAATAACACATAAACTAATAACAATTGTTGTTATATTTTTGTTTTACAATGTTTAGGAACACTAACTTTAAATTTCAGACCACTTTTAAAAAAATAATATTTAGTAGGGGGCGAGATCCTAACATGCAAATCAAATTATTGTTATGGTAATAACACATATACTAATAACAATTGTTGTTATATTTTTGTTTTCCAATGTTTAGGAACACTAACTTTAAATTTCAGACCACTTTTAAAAAAATAATATTTAATAGGGGGCGAGATCCTATCATGCATATCAAATTATTGTTATGGTAATAACACATAAACTAATAACAATTGTTGTTATATTTTTGTTTTACAATGTTTAGGAACACTAACTTTAAATTTCAGACCACTTTTAAAAAAATAATATTTAATAGGGGGCGAGATCCTATCATGCAAATCAAATTATTGTTATGGTAATAACACAAAAACTAATAACAATTGTTGTTATATTTTTGTTTTACAATGTTTAGGAACACTAACTTTAAATTTCAGACCACTTTTAAAGAAATAATATTTAGTAGGAGGCGAGATCCTAACATGCAAATCAAATTATTGTTATGGTAATAACACATAAACTAATAACAATTGTTGTTATATTTTTGTTTTACAATGTTTAGGAACACTAACTTTAAATTTCAGAACACTTTTAAAGAAATAATATTTAGTAGGAGGCGAGATCCTAACATGCAAATCAAATTATTGTTATGGTAATAACACATAAACTAATAACAATTGTTGTTATATTTTTATTTTACAATGTTTAGGAACACTAACTTTAAATTTCAGACCACTTTTAAAAAAATAATATTTAATAGGGGGCGAGATCCTATCATGCAAATCAAATTATTGTTATGGTAATAACACATAAACTAATAACAATTGTTGTTAAATTTTTGTTTTACAATGTTTAGGAACACTAACTTTAAATTTCAGACCACTTTTAAAAAAATAATATTTAGTAGGGGGCGAGATCCTAACATGCAAATCAAATTATTGTTATGGTAATAACACATAAACTAATAACAATAGTTGTTATATTTTTGTTTTACAATGTTTAGGAACACTAACTTTAAATTTCAGACCACTTTTAAAAAAAATAATATTTAGTAGGGGGCGAGATCCTAACATGCAAATCAAATTATTGTTATGGTAATAACACATAAACTAATAACAATTGTTGTTATATTTTTGTTTTACAATGTTTAGGAACACTTAAATTTCAGACCACTTTTAAAAAAAATAATATTTATTAGGGGGCGAGATCCTAACATGCAAATCAAATTATTGTTATGGTAATAACACATAAACTAATAACAATTGTTGTTATATTTTTGTTTTACAATGTTTAGGAACACTAACTTTAAATTTCAGACCACTTTTAAAAAAATAATATTTAGTAGGGGGCGAGATCCTATCATGCAAATCAAATTATTGTTATGGTAATAACACATAAACTAATAACAATTGTTGTTAAATTTTAGTTTTACAATGTTTAGGAACACTAACTTTAAATATCAGACCAGTTTTAAAAAAATAATATTTAGTAGGGGGCGAGATCCTAACATGCAAATCAAATTATTGTTATGGTAATAACACATAAACTAATAATAATTGTTGTTATATTTTTGTTTTACAATGTTTAGGAACACTAACTTTAAATTTCAGACCACTGTTAAAAAAAATAATATTTAGTAGGGGGCGAGATCCTAACATGCAAATCAAATTATTGTTATGGTAATAACACAAACTAATAACAATTGTTGTTATATTATTGTTTTACAATGTTTAGGACCACTAACTTTAAATTTCAGACCTCTTTTAAAAAAATAATATTTAGTAGGGGGCGAGATCCTATCATGCAAATCAAATTATTGTTATGGTAATAACACATAAACTAATAACAATTGTTGTTATATTTTTGTTTTACAATGTTTAGGAACACTAACTTTAAATTTCAGACCACTTTTAAAAAAATAATATTTAGTAGGGGGCGAGATCCTATCATGTAAATCAAATTATTGTTATGGTAATAACACATAAACTAATAACAATTGTTGTTATATTTTTGTTTTACAATGTTTAGGAACACTAACTTTAAATTTCAGACCACTGTCAAAAAAAATAATATTTATTAGGGGGCGAGATCCTAAAATGCAAATCAAATTATTGTTATGGTAATAACACATAAACTAATAACAATTGTTGTTATATTATTGTTTTACAATGTTTAGGAACACTAACTTTAAATTTCAGACCACTTTTAAAAAAATAATATTTAGTAGGGGGCGAGATCCTATCACGCAAATCAAATTATTGTTATGGTAATAACACATAAACTAATAACAATTGTTGTTATATTTTTGTTTTACAATGTTTAGGAACACTAACTTTAAATTTCAGACCACTTTTAAAAAAATAATATTTAGTAGGGGGCGAGATCCTATCATGTAAATCAAATTATTGTTATGGTAATAACACATAAACTAATAACAATTGTTGTTAAATTTTTGTTTTACAATGTTTAGGAACACTAACTTTAAATATCAGACCACTGTCAAAAAAAATAATATTTATTAGGGGGCGAGATCCTAAAATGCAAATCAAATTATTGTTATGGTAATAACACATAAACTAATAACAATTGTTGTTATATTATTGTTTTACAATGTTTAGGAACACTAACTTTAAATTTCAGACCTCTTTTAAAAAAATAATATTTAGTAGGGGGCGAGATCCTATCACGCAAATCAAATTATTGTTATGGTAATAACACATAAACTAATAACAATTGTTGTTATATTTTTGTTTTACAATGTTTAGGAACACTAACTTTAAATTTCAGACCACTGTCAAAAAAAATAATATTTATTAGGGGGCGAGATCCTAAAATGCAAATCAAATTATTGTTATGGTAATAACACATAAACTAATAACAATTGTTGTTATATTATTGTTTTACAATGTTTAGGAACACTAACTTTAAATTTCAGACCACTTTTAAAAAAATAATATTTAGTAGGGGGCGAGATCCTATCACGCAAATCAAATTATTGTTATGGTAATAACACATAAACTAATAACAATTGTTGTTATATTTTTGTTTTACAATGTTTAGGAACACTAACTTTAAATTTCAGACCACTTTTAAAAAAATAATATTTAGTAGGGGGCGAGATCCTATCATGTAAATCAAATTATTGTTATGGTAATAACACATAAACTAATAACAATTGTTGTTAAATTTTTGTTTTACAATGTTTAGGAACACTAACTTTAAATATCAGACCAGTTTTAAAAAAATAATATTTAGTAGGGGCGAGATCCTAACATGCAAATCAAATTATTGTTATGGTAATAACACATAAACTAATAATAATTGTTGTTATATTTTTGTTTTACAATGTTTAGGAACACTAACTTTAAATTTCAGACCACTGTTTGTGAGCTTCTTAGGGGAAAAGGGGTAAATTGAAAATAAACTATACAATACACCAAATAAATTTATTCACTTCAGAAGCTCCTAACTCTACCACGTTTCGATAAAGAATAATCCTTTCTTACAAAACTATTTCTTATACGTTACCTACTTATCTAATACCCCTATACTTGTATAACAATTTGTAAATAATTAATTAAATTCTATATAAAAGGTTTCATAACATGGTGCAGCTCTCAGTCGGCCATCCTGCGTTTCTTCACGTCCTCGTGGAGACCATGCTTTTCCTACAACAATTAATAAAAAGGAATTATTATCATCACCTATTTTATATCTATACAATATGTTGGTATGGGATGCGTCGACAACGTTTGCGACGGCTTCGTCTAAATTCAGATCTTTTCTGATTGCTAGTTTTGATAGCACCTTCAACGTTTGAATTTGTTTGTAATTCACCTTTCTCAAAATTGTTACCATTATTGTCATCGTTTGACACTGCTATTGGGCCAGTTGCCTCAATATCATCGTGGATGTCATCGTTTGACAATGTATTCGAGATATTTGTCTCATCAATATCATCGTAATATTTATCACATTCTGATAACATGTTAGGGACACTCGTTTCTTCGCGAGTGTCATCGTTTGACAATGCGTTCGAGACATTTGTCTCGCCATCTGATAGATCCGAGTCTACTTCATCGTTAATAGAAAAGCGTTTCATTTGATCGACGGCACAGACGCCTGTATATGGTTTCTGCGAACGATAACTACCTCTTATATCTCGTATTATATACCTATCATGTGGAAGGACACGTATGATTTCGTATGGGCCCGAATATTTAGCGAGAAGCTTTCTACTCGCACCGTCGTTATTAACTTTATTTTTCTTAATAAGTACGTGTTCGCCGACTTTATATGGAAGCCCCACCACGCGTTTTGCATCATAGAGCTTCTTTTGTTGCGCTTGGGTAGCAACTATTTGACTAGCTGCTTTACCTCGTACTGTTTGAAAATCTAATCTTGTGTTATTATCAAAAGCAACTTGTGAGGATAAAAATGAATCGCTAATACCTCTTGGTTCGTACCCGAACATGAGCTTAAAGGGGGTTGAATTTGTAGATCTATGAATTGTATTGTTAATTCCCCACTTAACCGTGTTTAATGTTTCGTCCCAGCGCGTGTCATCCAAAGCAGATGATGCTATAGACGCTGTTATTGTTTTATTTACGCGTTCCACTTGCCCATTGGCTCTTGGGGTAGCTGTGGCATTCATAACTCTTTGTATTCCTAACTTTAGACAAAACGACTCGAAACTTTTACTAGTGAATGCTGACCCACGATCGCATATCAATCGCCTAGGTGTACCGAAAATATTAAAGATTTCATTAAGGAATTTAATCACTGGTACTGATTTCGTATTTGGAACGGGTTTAATAAATACATATTTGGTAAACGCATCCACTGCTACAATTATAAACGAGTTGCCTTTTTGACTTTTTACGAATGGACCTACGTGGTCAACATGAATTGTATCGAACGGAATAGCTTGCTTTTCTATCGGATGTAGATAACCGGGTCTTTTCCCAGAAGGATCTTTATTATACAAACATTCCAAACACATAGAAATATAACGACGTACATACCTTTTCATACCTGGAAACCAATACAAACGCTTTAATATTTCTACCGTTTTATCGACACCAAAATGACCGTGCTTGTCGTGGTATAAAGCCACCACCTGCCGTTGTGCACCTTTGGGCAATGCCCAACGATAACCTTTGTCGGTTTTTCGATATACGCGGTTTTGTTTAACGCAGTATTGCGAATGTATAAGTTTTTCATCCTGACTAGTTGGAGTTTTTGTTAATATTTCGTGAATATTTCTGAGCTTTTTGTCTTGTAACTGGGCCGCGAGGACCCAGTCAGCCTCGTTTATGTTAATTTGTAGGACATTTATTTCAGAATAACCATTTTCTACTAAAGTTGTGTTTCTACTTAATGAATCTACATGGGCCATCTTTGGTCCTGCTCTGTATTCTATTGTGAAAGAATATTCTGTCGCGATTATCCACCAGCGAGCGACTCGCGGCACAAGATCGCGTTTAGAGAATGTACTTCTTACAGCGTTACAGTCGGTTACTATTTTGAATTCTATGCCGATCAGGTACACGCGGAATTTTTGTAGTGCATTAATTATTGCCAAAGTTTCCAGTTCAAATGAATGATACTGTTGTTCGTGTTTAGTAGTTAATCTACTGAAATACGCTATCGGTTGAAGGCCTTGATCAAACTTTTGCAAAAGTATTGCACCTAACCCAAATTTTGAGGCATCTGTGTGTAATTCAGTGGGGAGTGATGGGTCGTAAATACCAAGTACGGGTTTATTTATGAGCGCAGTTTTTAGTGCAACGAAAGATTGCTCCTGTTGGTCACTCCAGATAAATTTTACATCTTTGCGGAATAGATTCGTAATTGGTTGCGCGATAATAGCGAAATTGCAAATAAATTTCCGAAAGTAACTGGCTAGTCCGATAAACTGGCGTGCTTCGTGTATATTTTTCGGAGTGGGGAACGTTTCAACCGCGGCAGTTTTCAGTTTTCCGACCGTATACCTTCTGAATCAATTTCATGCCCTAAATATTCGACTCTACTTTTAAAGAAATGGCATTTCTCAGGCCGCAAAGTTAACCCAGCGTTACGTAACAGTTTAAAAATCTCCTCAAGTCTTTCTAAATTTTGTTCGTAACTAGAGGATGCCACTAGTATGTCATCCATATAAGCTAAAGCGTATGTAAACCGCGCGGGCCCTAGGACTTTGTTGATTATACGCTGAAATACGGCTGGTCCATTCGAAAGGCCAAATGGCATTCTTAGAAATTCATATTGTCCATCAGGGGTGATGAACGCAGTTTTATGTATATCTTTATCGGATATTGATACTTGATAATACCCAGACGCTAGATCAAGGCTTGTAAAATAATAGTTACCTTTGAGTCGATCTAAAAGATCATCGATTCGAGGCAATGGGTACTTATCTTTCTTGGTAATTTTGTTCAGTGCTCGATAGTCGATACATAATCTTTGTTCGCCAGTTTTCTTTTTAACTAAGAGTATAGGACTACTAAATGGTGATGACGATTCGCGAATTATGCCGTTTTGTAACATTTCATCTATAAGACTAACACGAACACTAACTTTAAATTTCAGACCACTTTTAAAAAAATAATATTTAGTAGGGGGCGAGATCCTATCATGCAAATCAAATTATTGTTATGGTAATAACATATAAACTAATAACAATTGTTGTTATATTATTGTTTTACAATGTTTAGGAACACTAACTTTAAATTTCAGACCACTTTTAAAAAAATAATATTTAGTAGGGGGCGAGATCCTATCATGCAAATCAAATTATTGTTATGGTAATAACACATAAACTAATAACAATTGTTGTTATATTTTTGTTTTACAATGTTTAGGAACACTAACTTTAAATTTCAGACCACTTTTAAAAAAATAATATTTAGTAGGGGGCGAGATCCTATCATGTAAATCAAATTATTGTTATGGTAATAACACATAAACTAATAACAATTGTTGTTAAATTTTTGTTTTACAATGTTTAGGAACACTAACTTTAAATATCAGACCAGTTTTAAAAAAATAATATTTAGTAGGGGGCGAGATCCTACCATGCAAATCAAATTATTGTTATGGTAATAGCACATAAACTAATAACAATTGTTGTTATATTTTTGTTTTACAATGTTTAGGAACACTAACTCTAAATTTCAGACCACTTTTAAAAAAATAATATTTAGTAGGGGGCGAGATCCTAACATGCAAATCAAATTATTGTTATGGTAATAACACATAAACTAATAACAATTGTTGTTATATTTTTGTTCTACAATGTTTAGGAACACTAACTTTAAATATCAGACCACTTTTAAAAAAATAATATTTAGTAGGGGGCGAGATCCTATCATGCAAATCAAATTATTGTTATGGTAATAACACATAAACTAATAACAATTGTTGTTATATTTTTGTTCTACAATGTTTAGGAACACTAACTTTAAATATCAGACCACTTTTAAAAAAATAATATTTAGTAGGGGGCGAGATCCTATCATGCAAATCAAATTATTGTTATGGTAATAACACATAAACTAATAACAATTGTTGTTATATTTTTGTTCTACAATGTTTAGGAACACTAACTTTAAATATCAGACCACTTTTAAAAAAATAATATTTAGTAGGGGGCGAGATCCTATCATGCAAATCAAATTATTGTTATGGTAATAACACATAAACTAATAACAATTGTTGTTATATTTTTGTTCTACAATGTTTAGGAACACTAACTTTAAATATCAGACCACTTTTAAAAAAATAATATTTAGTAGGGGGCGAGATCCTATCATGCAAATCAAATTATTGTTATGGTAATAACACATAAACTAATAACAATTGTTGTTATATTTTTGTTCTACAATGTTTAGGAACACTAACTTTAAATATCAGACCACTTTTAAAAAAATAATATTTAGTAGGGGGCGAGATCCTATCATGCAAATCAAATTATTGTTATGGTAATAACACATAAACTAATAACAATTGTTGTTATATTTTTGTTTTACAATGTTTAGGAACACTAACTTTAAATTTCAGACCACTTTTAAAAAAATAATATTTAGTAGGGGGCGAGATCCTATCATGTAAATCAAATTATTGTTATGGTAATAACACATAAACTAATAACAATTGTTGTTAAATTTTTGTTTTACAATGTTTAGGAACACTAACTTTAAATATCAGACCAGTTTTAAAAAAATAATATTTAGTAGGGGGCGAGATCCTACCATGCAAATCAAATTATTGTTATGGTAATAGCACATAAACTAATAACAATTGTTGTTATATTTTTGTTTTACAATGTTTAGGAACACTAACTCTAAATTTCAGACCACTTTTAAAAAAATAATATTTAGTAGGGGGCGAGATCCTAACATGCAAATCAAATTATTGTTATGGTAATAACACATAAACTAATAACAATTGTTGTTATATTTTTGTTCTACAATGTTTAGGAACACTAACTTTAAATATCAGACCACTTTTAAAAAAATAATATTTAGTAGGGGGCGAGATCCTATCATGCAAATCAAATTATTGTTATGGTAATAACACATAAACTAATAACAATTGTTGTTATATTTTTGTTTTACAATGTTTAGGAACACTAACTTTAAATTTCAGACCACTGTTAAAAAAAATAATATTTAGTAGGGGGCGAGATCCTAACATGCAAATCAAATTATTGTTATGGTAATAACACATAAACTAATAACAATTGTTGTTATATTATTGTTTTACAATGTTTAGGAACACTAACTTTAAATTTCAGACCACTTTTAAAAAAATAATATTTAGTAGGGGGCGAGATCCTATCATGCAAATCAAATTATTGTTATGGTAATAACACATAAACTAATAACAATTGTTGTTATATTTTTGTTTTACAATGTTTAGGAACACTAACTTTAAATTTCAGACCACTTTTAAAAAAATAATATTTAGTAGGGGGCGAGATCCTATCATGCAAATCAAATTATTGTTATGGTAATAACACATAAACTAAAAACAATTGTTGTTAAATTTTTGTTTTACAATGTTTAGGAACACTAACTTTAAATTTCAGACCACTTTTAAAAAAAATAATATTTAGTAGGGGGCGAGATCCTATCATGCAAATCAAATTATTGTTAAGGTAATAACACATAAACTAATAACAATTGTTGTTATATTTTTGTTTTACAATGTTTAGGAACACTAACTTTAAATTTCAACCACTTTTAAAAAAAATAATATTTAGTAGGGGGCGAGATCCTATCATGCAAATCAAATTATTGTTATGGTAATAACACATAAACTAATAACAATTGTTGTTATATTTTTGTTTTACAATGTTTAGGAACACTAACTTTAAATTTCAGACCACTTTTAAAAAAATAATATTTAGTAGGGGGCGAGATCCTAACATGCAAATCAAATTATTGTTATGGTAATAACACATAAACTAATAACAATTGTCGTTAAATTTTTGTTTTACAATGTTTAGGAACACTAACTTTAAATATCAGACCAGTTTTAAAAAAATAATATTTAGTAGGGGGCGAGATCCTAACATGCAAATCAAATTATTGTTATGGTAATAACACATAAACTAATAACAATTGTTGTTATATTTTTGTTTTACAATGTTTAGGAACACTAACTTTAAATTTCAGACCACTTTTAAAAAAAATAATATTTAGTAGGGGGCGAGATCCTATCATGCAAATCAAATTATTGTTATGGTAATAACACATAAACTAATAACAATTGTTGTTATATTTTTGTTTTACAATGTTTAGGAACACTAACTTTAAATTTCAGACCACTTTTAAAAAAAATAATATTTAGTAGGGGGCGAGATCCTAACATGCAAATCAAATTATTGTTATGGTAATAACACATAAACTAATAACAATTGTTGTTATATTTTTGTTTTACAATGTTTAGGAACACTAACTTTAAATTTCAGACCACTTTTAAAAAACATAATATTTAGTAGGGGGCGAGATCCTAACATGCAAATCAAATTATTGTTATGGTAATAACACATAAACTAATAACAATTGTTGTTATATTTTTGTTTTACAATGTTTAGGAACACTAATTTTAAATTTCAGACCACTTTTAAAAAAATAATATTTAGTAGGGAGCGAGATCCTATCATGCAAATCAAATTATTGTTATGGTAATAACACATAAACTAATAACAATTGTTGTTATATTTTTATTTTACAATGTTTAGGAACACTAACTTTAAATATCAGACCACTTTTAAAAAAATAATATTTAGTAGGGGGCGAGATCCTAACATGCAAATCAAATTATTGTTATGGTAATAACACATAAACTAATAACAATTGTTGTTATATTTTTGTTTTACAATGTTTAGGAACACTAACTTTAAATTTCAGACCACTTTTAAAAAAAATAATATTTAGTAGGGGGCGAGATCCTATCATGCAAATCAAATTATTGTTATGGTAATAACACATAAACTAATAACAATTGTTGTTATATTTTTGTTTTACAATGTTTAGGAACACTAACTTTAAATATCAGACCACTTTTAAAAAAATAATATTTAGTAGGGGGCGAGATCCTAACATGCAAATCAAATTATTGTTATGGTAATAACACATAAACTAATAACAATTGTTGTTATATTTTTGTTTTACAATGTTTAGGAACACTAACTTTAAATTTCAGACCACTTTTAAAAAAATAATATTTAGTAGGGGGCGAGATCCTATCATGCAAATCAAATTATTGTTATGGTACTAACACATAAACTAATAACAATTGTTGTCATATTTTTGTTTTACAATGTTTAGGAACACTAACTTTAAATTTCAGACCACTTTTAAAAAAATAATATTTAGTAGGGGGCGAGATCCTATCATGCAAATTAAATTATTGTTATGGTAATAACACATTTCTAGTCAATTATTTAATAACTAATGTGAATTATTAAATTAAATAATGGGATAGACACTCCAAATAAAAACCACGCTACCCTGTCCTTAAATATCGCGGAAACCGAACCGAACCGGAAAAAGTATCGACGAAACTTTAATTATATTTTATCCTAGCTTTAAAATGCAAATGAATTTAATTTAGTGTAATATTAGCAAAAAATTAATCGCGACTTTAATAACTAAAATAATTCTAACTATTTGCTGCTTTCTGGTGGTTGTAGATTGGCCTTAAAGTCCTTAAAGCCTTAAACAAAGCTTTAGAATAGCCCTGTTGTAGAATCAAAGGCTTAAACCAGCCTTTACACTCCTTGGAATCTTCACTGGAACCCTGTATTGTAAACTGTACTTGTTTAAATATTAATTTAAAAAAATACAATTTTTTGGGGAAGAAACCTATCACTGAACGAACGGATATTCAATTAAACTAATTCAAAAATGAAAAAAGCTAATTATTTCTATAAGTTTCGTCGATTTATTTACGATATTGTAACGAGTAACGACGCCCGATGTTAATAACATAAATAGACATTCACAATGTGCCTCGGAAAAGAAGTATAGAAGAAAATATGATTATTTGAATTAAATTCAACAACATAAACCATATTTTCAGGAGAAAAATGAATTTACTTTTGTATTAAGCTGAAAAAAAAAAGCAAAAAAGCAACAGTGAAGAGAGGCACATATTATAACGACTTACATTGATGAATACAGCTCAGCAAACAGCGACCCCCAAAACAGCTCTGGTACGCCCCTGGAACAAAGAAAAACAATATTTAATATACAAATATTTCAATAATAGAACATGTTATCAGCAAAAATAACTATTAAAACAGTTAAACTATTGTTTAAACTTACCATTGTTGTTAATTTGCAACAATATACAACAATATTTCACTATTAAAATAATATATTTAAAATATAAAGAAATAAATTTTCCAAGACCAATGTATGCGAATTCCGAAGTTTGCTAGCATGCAACAATCTACGGAGCGTACAAGTTTGAGACGGTTTTTAACAAATTAAATCTTGGGTTTTATA
Organism: Ophonus ardosiacus; assembly: GCA_943142095.1. Taxonomy (NCBI): domain Eukaryota; kingdom Metazoa; phylum Arthropoda; class Insecta; order Coleoptera; family Carabidae; genus Ophonus; species Ophonus ardosiacus. Next base: position 14,744,167 of record OW964840.1, read on the forward strand.
TGGAAAATCAATATTAAATAGCAATATATGTATTTAAACGTAAAATATAGACATTTTTGTATGTTTTACATATAAAATTTGCCATTTTGTTATCGAATTTATGCTTGAGAAATAAATACAAACACATTATATAATATTCTAATCACCTTAAAATGTATGAAATCATGAGAAATACAAATTAAAGTATAAGAATTACTACGAAAGGAATGTTTTTCATAGTTTGAAGTACATTTAGAATTATTTAAATATAAATAAACAACTAATATGTACTTACACTTGCTGCTTCGACGATTCCCAAAGCCGGCACACATAGTTCATTATTTTCACTCATTTAAATTGCGATTCCCGTAAAAATTATTATTAGAAACGTTAGATTAACACTTTATCTTTGATTTTCACATAAATTTTCTATTAATCTTGCAATATTTCCGCACATTTAATATTTTAAAACACCGAACGCGATTTCGCGGAGTAGCGTTGTTCAACTGTCAGCGTAGGACTGAACATCGGATTGTCTCAGTGTTGCCACCAAACTGTAAAGAAAATACATTGAATTAGTAAAAATATTATTGAAATATATTAATTTAAATTGTAAAATATTAATATTTAAGTATATATAACAGTATATCATGTATTTGTAATAAAATAAATAATTTTTTATACTTACTTTGTTGTCTGGTTTGTATTTATTTGTAACCTCTAACCAAATATAACCAAGTCTCAGCAGAAGTTCTGAAGTGCTGTAAATGATTAATTATTAGTAAGTTACAATGTTATTAAGCTGTAAAATTGTTAAAAATATATAAAATGAAACTAAACGAAAAGAATTTGGGCGCATTTGCTACATCGGCGACTCCTGTGGTCGAAGAAGTTTAGGGTTTGTTTTGAAAGGAAATCTTCTATTTTATTTTGAAAAACGGGCCGAGAAAGAACTATTTAGTGTTATAATAGTCAAGGGATATGCCATTGATGAATTTACACAAGTTTCACAACAAATATCACAAGATTTATATGCGAAATGATTGTTGTAACACTAGCGGAAAATGATGAACAATACAGCTTTAAAATAAAGTTTCAGGGCCCCAGTAATCGATGTTATATACCTATACTATCCTACAAATAAACATTTTGACAAATAATAAAACATACATGTACAAAGCAGATTGGCACACCCAGAAATGGGTAAAATGACGCCGGGATGACATTTATTTAAATAGCACGTGACCCACTTACATATGTGTAATGCGGGTTGCTTACGGCGAACTACGTAGCGCGGAGAGCAACCGCTTAGCAATTTAGCAGGGACACACACCCCAAATTGGGTATGGTGTCGCTAGTAGTTCACCGACCCTTTTCAACCCTGAAGGGGTTCGGGTGGTTTAGGATAGGGAAATAAAAACATATATAATTAACAATGCTTTATTTATTTTACAATATATTTATTTCTTGTTGTTGTTTTTCTTTCCTGTGAACATAAGAATACATAAAACATTTAAAACATTGAAATGATTAAAATATTTGTGGAGTCGTTGGTCCCACCCCTAATTTAAGGGATGGTTAAGCTCTGCCACCGCGTCAAGGTCCCTCCACTTAGGCAGAGGGGCCGGCCGACCAGGAAGGAAAGGAAAATGATTAATGTAACATGCAACACACACCATGCATTCTGAGGGCCCTCACACACAACATTCATACACTGCCGCTGGACCCCGTTGCTCTGGAACCCGGGACATGACGCTGAAGCCCTGAAAAAACACTAATAAGTCAGTAACAATGTCAACAACAATTTAAACTTATTCTACATCATCATCAAAAGACTTTAATAAACGTTAATCATTGTTCAAAGAATTTAAACATCGGGGAATATGATTTTGGAAGAATTAAGGCCCTATTTTTAACCACTTTTTTGATGGTTTCATATTATTTAAAATATAAAACCCTGTAGAGTTAAAATTTGAAATAATTAAGGCCCTATTTTTACCTCTCGCTAAGAGAGGTATTGGATTCATGCTAAAATTCGCATATCCAGATTTTATTGAATAAGCACGATTTAAGGTCCCTAGAATCCGATTATAACATTTTTAAAATGATATCTGTGTGTGTGTTTGTGTGTGTGTGTGTGTGGATGTGTTTATGTGTGTGTGTATGTATGTATGTCTGGATGTTGTAGACACGATTCCTCAAAAACTATAAAACTTAAAAATATTTAACTGCAGTTTCCTCAATCTGACATTCCTGGGAAGAGCTGAAAAGGTTTTGGTAACAATTGAACAACCGGAAGTAGTAGTTTCTTAGAAAAATTCTTCTAAATATAATTTTTGGGAGGTTTTTTTATTAAATATTGAAGAACATAAAATTCTCCATCTAATACACTTAAAAATTTTATTATATCTTGTATAGATTTAGAGATAAAGGCACTATAATTTATAGAGTGAACTAATCGCAGAGGCTACGGCACTAAGGAAACCAGTTGACAAATTCCAATGTTTATAACATAAATTTGTAAATGACACATGTCACCATGTCAGTGTCAAAAATCAGTTTTAGTGACATTCTGATAGCTTTTACTGGGAAGTATATTTAATTTTTCTTATTGTTTTATTAATTAAATATTTGAAATTATAGGTAAAATTGTGTTAAAATGCATATATCCATCAGAAATACCGCCATTCTGGTTAATGAATTGGAACAATCTCTGATATTTAGAAACTTCCTCATACAATGTAAAATAGACATGTTAAGTATAATAAAAAACAATATTTGGGTAATGTTCTATAATATTTTGTTATAAAACGACGGTTCGAAAGCGAAGTGCAATACAATACTTATGTAGCCTAATATGGAAATGGCGAGAGGTCTTGTGCTGGCCACAACAGATTTTTAACTGGGTACGAGTGATAAGTCGCTAAACTTTGCAAAAATATTGAGAAAAAATTCAAGTTTTTAACCCCGGATTTAATACATTTTTAATTGCGTTTTAACCACTTTTTTATGGTTACATATAATTTCAAGCCTATAGGGTTCAAATTTGAAACAATTAAGGCCCTAATTTCAACTGTGTATGAGTGATATGTTATTAAACTTTGTCAATTTTTGGGAAAAAATTACAAGTTTTTAACCTCGGATTTTACACATTTTTAATTATGTTTTAACCACTTTTTTATGGTTACATATAATTTCAACCCTGTAGAATTCAAATTTGAAATAATTAAGGCCCTATTTTCAACTGTGTGCGAGAGGTATGTCGCTAAACTTTGTTAATTTTTTGAGAAAAAATACAATTCATGAACCCGAATTTAGTGCATTTTTAAACTCGTTTTTACGGGATTTTGATGGTTACATATAATTTCAATCTTATAGAGTTCAAATATGAAACAATTAAGGCCCTATTTTCAACTATGTAGGAGTGGTATGTCGCTAAATTTGTCAATTTTTTCCCAAACTTTCTAGAAAATCAGTGAACAACAATTTCAACAAATAATTAAAGTCTTTTGATGACGAAAGACTTTAATAAACTTTAATCATTGTTAAAAAATATTAAACTATTTGAAATTAATGAATTTGGACTAAAGAAATTTATTCTCACCGCCGTTGCTTTGGGGCTGGATTGATTGGAACTGGAGGCCCTTTTGGCTGTTGTTTTAGGGCCGTGTTGACTGCAAATGCAGGCCCTTCTGGTTGTTGTTTTGAGGCCGTATTGACTAGAAGTGGAGGCCCTTTTGATTGTTGTTTTGAGGCCATGTTCACGGCCGTGTTGCCTGGTACTTGAGGCCCCTTTGGCTGCAGTCAACTCCAAACTCGAACTCGCAGTGGAAACCTGAACAAAACATTTATAGTATATAAAATGATACATTTACATCTTCATTTTTATTTGGAACGATATTTACCTGGCCGTGCCAGATTGTCGGCCATTTTGTTGTGCGTCATGTCCCGTCTTCGATCCACTTTCGGCCGCTGTCCATGGGCTCGTCTGCTTCGCGACCACCAGTCCTATTTCGGCCGCTAGGGCCTTACTTGACTGTAACTGCCGTGGAGCGATGGTCGCGCACCAAGCACCCCCCTGATTTTTGCAGATTTACAATCTCTCGCTTACGTACACGGTACTCTGCGTTATCGCCGCCCCCGGATCCACCCAACTGCAGCCACCTGGCCAGGGTTTTTATAATAAGAACTGCAGTTGGGCTTCGCTCAATAATAATAGTTAACCTTTCGCCCCAAACCACAAAGCTACTAGTATATATTTACAGCTACAGACTTTCGCTTTACGGGCGAGCCTATATGTAGCAGGTATACACTTTCGCTAAGTTTATTGTGACGAATATGAGCGGGCGTCCTTTCCTACAATATAAACGATAACGTTTTCCACGTGCTGGGGAGACCCACTGCTTCTATTCAGGAATATCCTGCTTTTACTCAAGAAATACCTGGTGCTCTACTGCTGGGCTCAGCTGTAGGGGTTGGATTCCATCCCTCGTAGGTGGATCTGGGTCGGAATACCATGCACACCTCATACACAGAGCGTGCGATGCGGACAAAGGCTGGAAGGGAAGTGAACGAGAATTGGTCAGCGCGCTACGTACTTGCCTATAGTTTTAATGGAACGGACAGGTTTTGTTCCGTTACCAAGCTTGTTGATTGAAGTTAATTACTGTATTTTTATTCAAGAAATATAAAAATATAAAATAAAATACTTTGTAGGACACAATAAATGTTAAAAAAAATAAATTTTTTAAAAATATAATTCATGCCCCAGGAATAGTATAATACTCTAACATCTTTAAAAATCATGTATTAAATTAAAAAGATTAAAAATATATGCGGATATTTTGTAATTAATTATTAATATCCATTTCTTTAAAAATATCTTACAGACTTTACACACACACATACTTAGAATATCAAAAAGTCAGATATTTTAAATCTGTTTTCAGGGATAGATTAGGGAAGGTTTGAAGTATATTTGACCCAAATTTCAACCCTTTTGGACAAGCGGTAAAAATTTGGCAAAGCGGTGAACACAAAAACAAAATTATAAATTTTTTTGTATTAAATTTACCGCTTTGCCAAATTTTTACTGCTTGTTCAAAAGGGTTATAATTTAAATCAAATATACCTCAATCTTTCCCTTATCTATCGCTGGAAACAGATTTAAAATATCTGTCCCCGTTTTTGATTTACATATTTTTTTATCCACCCCAGTCAAAATAAAAGTTTGTTAGTTATTAATTTTATTTTATGACGGCCCTGTCTTTAAAAACTTATAATTTCAAAATAGGGACAGATATTTTAAATATGTTTTCAATAGTAGATTAGGGAAGGTTTGATGCATATTCGATCCAAATTTTAAACTTGTTGGACAAGCGGTAAAAATTTGGCAAAGCGGTAAACACAAAAAAAAATATAAATTTTTTTGTATCAAATTTACCGCTTTGCCAATTTTTTATCGCTTACCCAAAAAAGTTGAAATTTGGCTCAAATATACTTCAATCCTTCCCTTATCTACCGCTGAAACAGAATTAAAATATCTGTTTCCATTTTGAAATTATAACTTCTTAAAGACAGGGTCGTCATAAAATAAAATTAACTAACAAAAAATTACAACTTTTATTTTGACATGGGTGGATAAAAAAATATAGAAATCAAAAATGGAAACAAATATTTTAAATCTGTTTTCAGAGATAGATTAGGGAAGGTTTGGAGTATATTTGACCTGAATTTCCACTCTTTTGGACAAGCGGTAAAATTTTGGCAAAGCAGTGAACACAAAAAAAAATTATAATTTTCTTTTATATTAAATTTACCGCTTTTCTCAAGAACTGTACGTAAATAAAATAAATTATTAGATAAAATATATTTAGATTTAACTAATAAATAGTTTTTACAAAAATTATTAGGTGAAAAATTTCGTGAGAAATAAATTGATTTTTATTTTTATACATTATCTCTGAAATTAAAACGAATATAAAAAAAAGTTTCAACCAAACTGCCTTTTATTTTTAATTACAAATATTTTTTCTTATGACAAACTTGGGCGAAATGTTATTAGTTTAGTCAAAAAATGGATTTTCTCAAAATTATTAATACCAAAGCAATACTGCTGCTGTACTCTATGATGAAACTTATGAACAATACTTTTGTGTTGCATTGTAAGAAAATACGTTGATGTATTGTGTAAATGGGAGAAAATCAATAATATCGATCAATCAATTAACCAATCAAGCTTGTGGAAATGTGTATGGGATCTAAGCGGGAAGAAAAATTGTTTAAACAAATGTCATTTGATTATTAATCAAATGACGGATATAAATCTTGTTAAATTTATCATTTTAAATAAATTAATGATTAAAATATAGTTTAATACACGATTTTATGTTTATTATAACTAAAATATGCTTTTGTTTGTTAATTTTATTTGACGTTTGTTATATCTGCTGCAAGATGTCTCCACGTGTATTACAGCAAATATGACCTTCATAAAATCCAGGTCTGTAATTAAAAATTATTGTCTACAGACCATGTTTAAGAGTTTTTTGGGCCAAAATTTATAAGTATTTCAACAAGGATAAGACAATAGTTTATAAAAAATACAAAATAAATGATCAAACTTGTTTATTTAAGAATATATACTGAAATATTGACTAGCAGAAAATTTCCTGAATACGTCTTGTGTGATAGCAACAAATTATTTATGGAATGCAAAATATGACTGGCGCTGGCGCTTAAATACCATAAAATGTACATTGGAATTTCTTCAGAATTTGACCACATACGATATTTTTTCAATTAAATATTGTATTCGTAAGATCGTCAGAAGTACATAGGATCCAAAGGCGTTATCGACAAATTTGTTTCTCAACCCATTTTTCGGTAGCAAAAATCTACCAATTAATTAGCGGGAGGTACGGTTTTAATTTTATAAAAAATCGATTCCATGGGTTAAAATACATAAGTGTACCAAATTTCATTAATATATTTCAACAAAAGGCCATTTAATTAATAAATTTTTAAATGTCGTTGACCAGAAAAATTACGGTATTCACCATTTTATATAGTTTTCTTATTATGGCTTAAACCATTAGTACAATAATTCCGAAAATTGGTGTACTTGTATTAAAAAATACGTAGATTTTAGTGTTGTAGCCGACAGGTTTGTGTCTCCACCCAGTTTTGGGCAGCATATATGTACTCATTTAAGGGTTTAAGATAAAGATCTAATTTAAAAAAAAAAACGATTTTTCGTGTCAAAATACATATGTGCACCAATTTTTGTTAATTTTCGCTGAAGGATATACTAAATATTTGAACTTGTATTTGCCCTAAATTTCAGGAATATTGTCGGCGTCTGACGCGTAACTTGCGCACTAAAAATTCAAAGATTTGCGGTAAAATTCAAAGTGGGTTTATTTGAAATTCCTTCAACTAAATAATTTGAAAATTGGTACACTTATGTAAGAATATACGCAGAATCTGATGGTGAAGACTAAAATTGTTTATCTGTACCCAGTTTTGGGTGGTGAATATCTACCCATTTAGGGGTTGAGGGTACGACTTTAATTTTAAGAAAAATCGATTCTTTGGGGCATATTACACATATTTACTAATTTTTGTTAAAATATTACAAGAGATAATTTAGTAATATCAAAATAAATTATTCAGAGGTCATTGACCCTAAATGTGTAGGATTCAGAATCTTTTATTACTATAATTATACTAATAGTACAATAATTCTGAAAATAGGTATACATGTACAGAAAATATGTAGATTTTAATGGTGAAGCCGACGTGTATGTATATCTACCCAGTTTTGGGTAGCACATATCTACCCATTTAAGGGTTGAAGATAGAGGTTTAATTTTATTAAAAATCGATTCCTTGGGTCAAAATTCATATGTACAGTGATCTTTATCAAATTCTTTTGAGTGGTCCAGTTTTAATTGTAACATTTAACAACAATAGTATTTACATATATCCCTAATGAAAAATGGTTTTTCTAATTGTTTTATGGTACTTAGACCAAACAAGCAAAAATTTTGAAAACTGGGTGGTTTATATAAGAAAGTTTGTAGAATCTAATGGTGTTACAGAAAAAAAATCCAGCTCCACCCATTTTCGGGTGGTAAATATACACCCATTTTTGGGTAAAAGATATGGGTTTAATTTTAATAAAAATCGATTCCTTGTTCCAAAATACATATGTGTACCAATTTTCATTTGAATATTCTTAAGAACACAAAAGTTATTCGTTTTCATGCTATTGTTCAAAAATTCAGGTTTCAAAAATCATTTTTTACTGGGCTTAAACAACTGGTACAATAATTCTGAAAATTGGTGAACTTGTATTAAAAAGTACGTAGAATTTAATGATCAAGTCGATAGGTTTGTCTCTCCACCCAGTTTTGGGTAGCGTGTATCTACCCTTTTAAGGGTTAAAGATAAGGGTTTAATTTTAACAAAAATCGATTCTTTGGGTTAAAATACATATGTATACCAATTTTTGTTAATTTTCTGTAAAGGATATACTAATTATTTAAACTTGTATTTGCCCTAAATTTCAGGAATGTTGTCGGCGTCCGACGCGTAGCTTGCGCACTAAAAAGTCAAAGATTTGCGGTAAAATTCAAAGTGTGTTTATTAGGAATTCCTTTAATAAAAAAATTTGAAAATTTTCATTAAAAGTTAATAAATTATACATCAGCAGATTCAGCGTGACGCACTGAGTAAAATGATACTAAATACTTCTACTAAAATATTAATGTAATATTAACATTATCCATCTAGTCTTATTAAAGGTTATTTATCATTATTTTGTTGTTTGATGTCATCTGTTTGCGTTTTGTCTTCTTTGATTCGTCCCACATTCTTCGTCTACATAAAAACAACCCCCGGAGTTTAGTCCTGCGATATTTCATCCCTTAAACAACAATATTCTTCGCTGGACAACTCCAAACATTTGTAATGTTTGCATTTAATAGGATCTTGTAATCATCTCATTTAGCATTCTGTAAAAAAACTTATACAGTGATAATAATAATGCTATGTATTGATTATTATATACAAATATATATACCGTAATATAATACATGAAATATTGCTATGTCCATTTGGTTTAAGAGGCATTGACAGCTGTAGCATCTTTGCAAAAATCTATAAAATGAACCAATAGTGTTGTTATTAAATTTATAAAAATTAAAGTGCAAAACAAGCACTAGTAAAGTATTGTCTTCGCCAGATCTTCTGTAGTATTATGAAAACTCGTTATTTTAACTGGTTTCATCTAAAAACCAGTTTTTCAAGTCTAGTACTTGCTCTGAAACCGGTTTTTAAAATAATATTTGATGTCAGACCGGTTTCATTTCGATACTTCCTCGAAAACCGGTTTATTTTATACATATCCTGAAAACTGATTGCCTGCACCTGAAATACGATTATTGTTCGTATATCCATTGTTTAAACAAATGTTTTCTTACCAAATATAACTTTGCAATAAAACAAAAAATCTTAATTATTATTGTTTCCCGTTCTTCTCATGTACATTTGTTATTAACAATTGCCCATCAGCTGACATTTGACGTTTAAGGTTATAAAATTATTATTAACAATTAACAAAACATTGATTGTTATTAATTTCTAATACATGAAGCTGAAAAATATAATCAAAAAATATAATTAAATAAATTTGTTGCATTGTTTATTAAATAAATAAATAAATAAATAGTAGTTCCACGATATCGACCCAGATGTCACTACCAGTATCGTTTTGGGCTATTGAAACACAAATATATCGATTTTTTTTTGTTTAAATCAATAATACAACCATTTTTAAAAATTGTATTGTTTAATAAATGTTATTAACGTTACATGTTTCAAGATTTCATTTGTATTAAATACATATTTTACTGAATCATTATTTTATACCAGATAATTTGTAAAATATCGATTTATTCATTAGTACACATAAGGACCTTTTTCACAAATTTATTTAAAGTTATTGTTCTATTACAAATTAATTTTAATAGGGATATTGTATTAAATAACAATTCTTAATAATTATTTATTTACAAGTTAATGTACAAATATGTCATTTAATAAAAAAAACAAAATAGACCATTTAAAATATTTTGATAAAAATTACTACACATATATATTTTGACCCAAGGAATAGATTTTTTAAAAAATTAAACCTTCATCTTTAACCCTTAAATGGGCAGATACGTACCACCCAAAATTGGGTAGAGATAAATAATTTTCGACTTCACCATCAGATTCTACGTATGTTCTTACATAAGTGTACCAATTTTCAAATTATTTTGTTGAGGGAATTTCAAATAAACACACTTTGAATTTTACCGCAAATCTTTGAATTTTTAGTGCGCAAGCTACGCGTCAGACGCCGACAAGATTCCTGAAATTTAGGGCAAATACAAGTTCAAATATTTAGTATATCCTTTGCAGAAAATTAATAAAAATTGGTATACATATGTATTTTGACCCAAGGAATCGTTTTTTGATAAAATTGAAACCATATCTAAAACCCTTAAGTAGGTATATATATGCTACCCAAAATTGGGTGGAGATACAAACCTGTCAACTTTACCGCTAAAATCTACGTATTTTTTAATACAAGTATACCAATTTTCAGAATTATTGTACGAATGGTTTAAGCCATAATAAGAAAACTATTTAAAATGGTTTAAATACAAATAAAATATGACACTTGTTTTCCTAGATTAAATTTTTTATGGCAGGTGGCACCATATGTAAAATCCACCCACACAACCTTGAAATTCTTTAGTTTTTCCAGTGCAGATGCCTTCTTTAAGGGGCCTGTTTTTTAACATGCCCCCAAATACTCATATAAATAATACATGGCAAAAACTTTGTACCGACAGGTATGGTTTGGAATGTGTAAGATTGATCGATCGAAAAATCAATAATTCTGATCATGCGCAGTAAATCAAATTAAAATGAGTTAAAGATCCTGTTTTCAAAAATGTAAGAATTTTAAAAAAAGTTTCAAACTAACCCCACCTAGAATTTAATTTTGAGAAACTTTTTTCAAATAAATTTTGTTCTCAAGTAAACCGTTTAGCCGGAAATGATTTTTATTCCAATTATGCAATTACATTTAAAAATTCGCCAGGGCTGTACTTATAAAAATTTCACAACCAAATTTTGGGTTTATATGCAACTCGATCCGTAGATTCCAAAAATCGATAGGTCGACTTTGTAGTTTTAAAATTTTTTGGGGTGACTGCCTTTTACCCGAAAATGGGTAGTGTTAGAAAATTGGCTTATCGATTTTTGGAATCTACGGATCGAGTTATATATGTACCAAAAATTTGATTAATTTATAATAATAAACAAAAAAGTTTTTTTCCAAAAATTTTCTTTAAAATTAAAATTACTCGAAGATCCTGTTTTCAAAAATGTAAGAATTTTAAAAAAAGTTTTAAACTAACCCCAACTAAAATTTAATTTTGAGAAACTTTTTTCAAATAAATTTTGTCCTCAAGTAAACCGTTTAGCCGGAAATGATTTTTATTCCAATTATGCAATTACATTTAAAAAATTCGCCAGGGCTGTACTTATAAAAATTTCACAACCAAATTTTGGGTTTATATGAAACTCGATTCGTAGATTCCAAAAATCGATAGGTCGACTTCGTAGGTCTACCAATTTTTAAGGTGACTGCCTTTTACCCAAAAATGGGTAGTGTTAGAAAATTGGCTTATCGATTTTTGGAATCTACGGATCGAGTTATATATGTACCAAAAATTTGATTAATTTATAATAATAAACAAAAAAGTTTTTTTCCAAAAATTTTCTTTAAAATTAAAATTACTCGAAGATCCTGTTTTCAAAAATGTAAGAATTTTAAAAAAAGTTTTAAACTAACCCCAACTAAAATTTAATTTTGAGAAACTTTTTTCAAATAAATTTTGTCCTCAAGTAAACCGTTTAGCCGGAAATGATTTTTATTCCAATTATGCAATTACATTTAAAAAATTCGCCAGGGCTGTACTTATAAAAATTTCACAACCAAATTTTGGGTTTATATGAAACTCGATTCGTAGATTCCAAAAATCGATAGGTCGACTTCGTAGGTCTACCAATTTTTAAGGTGACTGCCTTTTACCCAAAAATGGGTAGTGTTAAAAAATTGGCTTATCGATTTTTGGAATCTACGGCTCGAGTTATATATGTACCCAAAATTTGGTTAATTTATAATAATAAACAAAAAAGTTTTTTTCCAAAAATTTTCTTTTAATTTAAAATTACTCAAAGATCCTGTTTTCAAAAATATAAGAATTTTAAAAAGAGTTTCAAACTAACCTCATCTAGAATTTAATTTTGAGAAACTTTTTTCCAATAAATTTTGTCCTCAAGTAAACCGTTTAGCCGTAAATGATTTTTATTCCAATTATGCAATTACATTTAAAAATTCGCCAGGGCTGTACTTATAAAAAATTCACAAATGAATTTTGTGTTTATATGAAACTCGATCCGTAGATTCCAAAAATCGATAAGTCGACTTCGTAAGTCTAACAACTTTTGGGGTGACTGCTCTTTACCCAAAAATGGGTAGTGTTAGAAAATTGGCTTATCGATTTTTGGAATCTACGGCTCGAGTTATATATGTACCCAAAATTTGGTTAATTTATAATAATAAACAAAAAAGTTTTTTTCCAAAAATTTTCTTTTAATTTAAAATTACTCAAAGATCCTGTTTTCAAAAATGTAAAAATTTTAAAAAAAGTTTCAAACTAACCCCATCTAGAATTTAATTTTGAGAAACTTTTTTCAAATAAATTTTGTCCTCAAGTGTACCGTTTAGCCGGAAATGATTTTTATTCCAATTATGCAATTGCATTTAAAAATTCGCCAAGGCTGTACTTATAAAAATTTCACAACCAAATTTTGGGTTTATATGAAACTCGATCCGTAGATTCCAAAAATCGATAGGTCGACTTTGTAGGTTTAAAATTTTTTGGGGTGACTGCCTTTTACCCGAAAATGGGTAGTGTTAGAAAATTGGCTTATCGATTTTTGGAATCTACGGATCGAGTTATATATGTACCAAAAATTTGATTAATTTATAATAATAAACAAAAAAGTTTTTTTCCAAAAATTTTCTTTAAAATTAAAATTACTCGAAGATCCTGTTTTCAAAAATGTAAGAATTTTAAAAAAAGTTTTAAACTAACCCCAACTAAAATTTAATTTTGAGAAACTTTTTTCAAATAAATTTTGTCCTCAAGTAAACCGTTTAGCCGGAAATGATTTTTATTCCAATTATGCAATTACATTTAAAAAATTCGCCAGGGCTGTACTTATAAAAATTTCACAACCAAATTTTGGGTTTATATGAAACTCGATTCGTAGATTCCAAAAATCGATAGGTCGACTTCGTAGGTTTAAAATTTTTTGGGGTGACTGCCTTTTACCCAAAAATGGGTAGTGTTAAAAAATTGGCTTATCGATTTTTGGAATCTACGGCTCGAGTTATATATGTACCCAAAATTTGGTTAATTTATAATAATAAACAAAAAAGTTTTTTTCCAAAAATTTTCTTTTAATTTAAAATTACTCAAAGATCCTGTTTTCAAAAATATAAGAATTTTAAAAAAAGTTTCAAACTAACCCCATCTAGAATTTAATTTTGAGAAACTTTTTTCCAATAAATTTTGTCCTCAAGTAAACCGTTTAGCCGTAAATGATTTTTATTCCAATTATGCAATTACATTTAAAAATTCGCCAGGGCTGTACTTATAAAAATTTCACAAATGAATTTTGTGTTTATATGAAACTCGATCCGTAGATTCCAAAAATCGATAAGTCGACTTCGTAAGTCTAACAACTTTTGGGGTGACTGCTCTTTACCCAAAAATGGGTAGTGTTAGAAAATTGGCTTATCGATTTTTGGAATCTACGGCTCGAGTTATATATGTACCCAAAATTTGGTTATTTTATAATAATAAACAAAAAAGTTTTTTTCCAAAAATTTTCTTTTAATTTAAAATTACTCAAAGATCCTGGTTTCAAAAGTGTGAGAATTTTAAAACATGTTTCAAACTAACCCCATCTAGAATTTAATTTTGAGAAACTTCTTTCAAATAAGTTTTATTCTCAAGTAAACCGTTCAGCCAGAATTTATTTCTTTTCAAATTATGCCATTACTTTCATAAATTCACCAAGACCGTATTTATGAATATTCACGTAAAATTAAATTTTATTGGAATTATTGTTTCAAAAATTACTATCTCCGCATCCCATACCTATAAATGGGTGGAGATGGAATTTTTTCTATAGCACCATTAGATTCTACTTGATGATGTATAATACCCAAAACTGGGTAGAGATACATACACGTCGGCTTCACCATTAGAATCTACATATTTTCTGTACATGTATACCTATTTTCAGAATTATTGTACTATTGGTATAATTATAGTAATAAAACATTCTGAATCCTACACATTTAGGGTCAATGACCTCTGAAAATTTTATTTTAATATTACTAAATTATCTCATGTAATATTTTAACAAAAATTAGTAAATATGTGTACTATGACCCAAAGAATCGATTTTTCGTAAAATTAAAGTCGTACCCTCAACCCTTAAATGGGCAGATATTCACCACCCAAAACTGGGTACAGATAAACAATTTTAGACTTCACCATCAGATTGTACGTATATTCTTACATAAGTGTACCAATTTTCAAAATTTTTTGTTGAAGGATTTCCAAATAAAAAAACTTTGAATTTTACCGCAAATCTTTGAATTTTTTATGCGCAAGCTAAGCGTCGGTAGCCGACAAGATTCCTGAATTTTAGGGCAAATACAATTTTAAATATTTAGCATATCCTTAGCAGAAAATGGACAAAAATTAGTATACATATGTATTTTGACCCGAGGAATCGATTTTTAATAAAATTGAAACCATATCTTAAACCCTTAAATTGGTACATATATGCTGCCCAAAACTGGGTAGAGATACAAACCTGTCGACTTTACCACTAAATTCTACGAATTTTTTAATACAAGCGTATCAATTTTCAGATTTATTGTACGAATGGTTTAAGCCATAATAAGAAAACTATTTAAAATGGTTTAAATACAAATAAAATATGACACTTGTTTTCCTAGATTAAATTTTTTATGGCAGGTGGCACCATATGTAAAATCCACCCACGCAACCTTCAAATTCTTTAGTTTTTCCAGTGCAGACGCCTTCTTTAAGGGGCCTGTTTCTTTAAATGCCCCCAAATACTCATATAAATAATACATGGCAAAAACTTTGCACCGACAGGTATGGTTTGGAATGTGTAAGATTGATCGATCGAAAAATCAATAATTCTGATCATGCGCAGTAAATCAAATTGTTTTTTTTTTTAATGAATTTATGAAATTTAATTTGTTTAATTATTTTTTTAAATATATTCGTCAGTTTTATGCACCAGAAATTAATAACCACTAATATTTTATTAATTGTTAATAACAATTTTTATAACCTCAAATGATAGCTGACAACAATAATGGATAAACAAATGTACATAATTGCAACTGAAAACAAAAGTAATTTATTCAGTTTTTATTTTGTTACAAGGTGATATTTGGTTAGTAAACATTTGTTTAAACAATGGATATGTAAATATATTGTATTTCAGGGCATGAAACCAGTTTTTCAATAAAATAAACCAGATTTTGAGCGAGTATTGAACTTGAAAAACCGGTTTGGGAAGAAACTGTTCATAAAAACCAGTACCGAAACCGGTTTGTATGGAAACTAGTTAGGAAACCGGTTTGCGAAACAGGTTTAGAGACAACAAGGTTTATTAGCTCTTACATAGAGCTTCAGGCAATAATTTTTAGAAATTTAGTAACATCACTATTGGTTATTTTATAGATTTATGCAAAGATGCTACAGCTTTCAATGCCTCTTAAACTAAATGGACATAACAATATTTCATGTATTATATTACGGTATGTATATTTGTATATAATAATCAATACATAGCATTATTATTATCACTGTATAAGTTTTTTATAGAATTCCAAATGAGATGATAACAAGATCCCATTAAATGCAAACATTACAAATGTTTGCAGTTGTCTAGCGAAGAATATTGTTGTTTAAGGGATGAAATATCGCAATACTAAACTCCGGGGGTTGGTTTTTATGTAGACGAAGAATGTGGGACGAATCAAAGAAGGCAAAACACAAACAAATGACATCAAACAACAAAATAATGATAAATAACCTTTAATAGTACTAGATGGATAATGTTAGTGTTACTTTAATATTTTAGTACAAGTATTTAGTATCATTTTACTCACGCTGAATCTGCTGATGTATAATTTATTAACTTTTAATGAAAATATTGTATTGAAAATTGTAACTGAAAAAAATCCAAGTATGTCAGATGAAATGTATAAGATATTAGCGATATATTATAGTTATAATTTATGAATTTTATATTTTTACACTCAGAATTTTGTGCTGAATCTTCTGATGTATAACACATTAACTTGAAAATTTAGTGAAGAAAAATTAAAACAAAACAATGTAGGTGCCATGTCAGTGTTATACATAATAATTTTTATTTATTTTGTATTATATGTTTATTTCTGTAAACTGTATTATTAGCATAATGTTTACAATATGTTATAGTTAACAATTATAATATATAATATTAATAAACAATGAAATACTTTTATTCTGTACACTCTATAAAGTATGTAATAAAATATGGTATTTATTTTAATAAAAAATGAATAATATGTACAATATTATATTTATTTAACCTCCAAATGACATATAACAACAATATTTAATTGAAAAATTATCGTATGTGGTCAAATTTTGAAGAAATTCCAATGTACATTTTATGGTATTTAAGCGCCAGCGCCAGTCATATTTTGCATTCCATAAATAATTTGTTGCTATCACACAAGACGTATTCAGGAAATTTTTTGCTAGTCAATATTTCAGTATATATTCTTAAGTAAACAAGTTTGATCATTTATTTTGTATTTATTATAAAGTACTGTCTTATCCTTGTTGAAATACATATAAATTTTGCCCCAAAAAACTGTTAAACATGTTCTGTAGACAATAATTTTTAATTACAGTCCTGGATTTCTTGAAGGTCAGATTTGCTGTAATACACGTGGAGACATCTTGCTGCAGATATAACAAACGTCAAATAAAATTGACAAAGAAAAGCATATTTTAATTATAATAAACATAAAATCGTGTATTAAACTATATTTTAATTATTAATTTATTTAAAATGATAAATTTAACAAGTTTTCCGTGTGTCATTTGATTAATAATCAAATGACATTTGTTTAAACAATTTTTCTTCCCGCCTAGATCCCATGCACATTTCTGCGAGCTTGATCGGTTAATTGATTGATCGATATTATTGATTTTCTCCCATTTACACAATACTTCAACGTATTTTCTTACAATCATAGAGTACAGCAGCAGTATTGTTTTGGTATTAATAATTTTGAGAAAATCCATTTTTTGACTAAACTAATAACATTTCGCCCAAGTTTGTCATAAGAAAAAATATTTGTAATTAAAAATAAAAGGCAGTTTGGATGAAACTTTTTTTTTATATTCGTATTAATTTCAGAGATAATAAATAAAAAGAAAAATCAATTTATTTGTCGCAAACAAAATTTTGTAGAAAATAATTTTTGTAACAAACTCTATTTATTATTTAATTCTAAATATATTTTAACTTATAATTTATTTTATTTACGTATAGTTCTTGAGATAATGTTCTATTTATTTAAACATTTATATCTCTAAAAATACAAACTATATCATTAAGATTGTTATATAAATAATTAAAATAGAATATTTTGAGCAAATTTTATTTGGAACTTTTTTCTATTTAACGCCCCAGTTTTCAGATAAAAATTTGATGAATAAATTAGTAAAACAATTCTTGAGTAGCGATTCAGATACCATTGTTGATGAATGTTACAATTAAAACTGGACCATTCAAAATATTTTGATAAAAATTACAATGCATATATATTTTGAATCATGGAATTAATTTTTTTTAAAATTAAACCCCTATCTTCAACCCTTAAATGGTTAGGTATATAGTACCCAAAACTGGGTCGAAATACAAACTTGTCGACTTCACCATTCGAATCTACATATTTTTTTATACATGTCTACAAATTTTCATAATTATTGTACTACAGTAATATAAGGTTCTGAATCACACACCTTTAGGGTCAATGACCTGTGAAAATTTTGTTTTGATATTACTAAATTGCCTTTTGCAATAATTTAACAAAAATTAGTAAACATATGTATTATGAACCAAAGAATCGATTTTTCGTAAAATTAAAGTCGTACCCTCAACCCTTAAATGGGTAGATATTCACCACCCAAAACTGGGTAGTGATAAACAATTTTCGACTTCACCATCAGATTCTACGTATATTGTTACATAAGTGTACCAATTTTCAAATTTTTTTGTTGAAGGAATTCCAAATAAACACACTTTGAATTTTACCGCAAATCTTTGAATTTTTAGTGCGCAAGGTACGCGTCAGACGCCGACAAGATTCCTGAAATTGAGGGCAAATACAAGTTCAAATATTTAGTATGTCCTTTGCAGAAAATTAACAAAAATTGGTATACATATGTATTTTGACCCGAGGAATCGATTTTTGATAAAATTAAACCCCTGTCTTTAACCCTTAAATGAGTAGATACACGCTACCCAAAACTGGGTGGAGAGACAAACCTGTCGACTTGATCATTAAATTCTACGTATTTTTTAATACAAGTACACCAACATTCAGAATTATTGTACCAGTTGTTTAAGCCCAGTAAAAAATTATTTTTAAAATCCGTATTTTTCAACAATAGCATGAAAACGAATAACTTTTGTGTTCTTAAAGAATATTCAAATGAAAATTGGCACACTTATGTAAGAATATACGTAGAATCTACTGGTGAAGTGGAAAATTGTTTATCTGTACCCAGTTTTGGGTGGTAAATATCTACCTATTTAAGGGTTGAGGGTACGACTTTAATTTTACGAAAAATCGATTCTTTGGGTTATAATACACATGTTTACTAATTTTTTAAAAAATATTACAACACATAATTTAATAATATCAAAACAAAATGTTCAGAGGTCGTTGACGCTAAATGTGTAGCATTTAGAATCTCGTGTTACTGTAATTATACTAACAGTACAATAATTCTGAAAATTGGCGTATATGTACAAAAAAATATGTAGATTAGATTGGTGTAGTCGACGTTTTTGTATCTCTACCCAGTTTTGGGTAGTATATATCCACCCATTTAAGGGTTAAAGTTAGGGGTTTAATTTACTGCATTTTACGCCATTTTATAATTTTAATAAAAAGTTTTCATAATATATATGCATAAATCTTCATAATTAATTAGAATACAGTTATAATAAACAATAAGACAAATTTAAATACAAATAAAATGTGACAGTTGTTTTCATTGTTTAAATTTTTTATGACAGGTGGCACCATATGTAAAATCCACCCACGCAACCTTCAAATTCTTTAGTTTTTCCAGTGCAGACGCCTTCTTTAGGGGGCCTGTTTATTTATATGCCCCCAAATACTCATATAAATAATACATGGCAAAAACTTTGCACCGACAGGCATGGTTTGGAATGTGTAAGATCGCTCGATCGAAAAATCAATAATAATGAGCATGCGCAGTAAATCAAATTATTTTTTATTGAACGGTGCGTGGGCGTGACTGTATTTTAATGAGCGATGAGAAAATATCACAATTTAGAGCAGTTGGTATTGTCTTCGCCAAATCTTCTGTAGTGTTACGAGAACTCGTTATTTGGAACTCGTTTCATTTAAAAACCAGTTTTTCAATTCTAGTACCTGCTCTAAAAACCGGTTTGAATTTAGTGTTTGCTCTTAAACCAGTTTGAAGTTCAATACTTCCTCGAAAACCGATTTATTTTATACATTTACTAGAAACTAGTTGCCTGCACCTGAAATATGATTATTATTCAAAATTAAATTCTAGTGGGGGTTAGTTTGAAACTTTTTTTAAAATTCTCACATTTTTGAAAATAAGATCTTGGAGTCATATTAATTTAAAAGAATTTTTTTGAAAAAAAACTTTTTTAATTATTAGAGGTCGAGATACCTATGTACCCAAAATTTGGTTAATTAATAATTATAAACAAAGGTAGCTAACTTCCAAAAATTTTGTTGTAAATTAAAATGACTCAAATTTCCAAAATGTAATTTTTTAAAAAAAAGTTTCAAACTAACCCCCCCTAGAATTAAATTTTGAGAAACTTTTTTCAAATAAATTTTGTTCTTAAATGAACCGTTTATCCGGAAATAATTTTTGTTACAATTATGCAATAACATTTAAAAATTCGCCAGGGCTGTACCTATAAAAATTTCACAACGAAATTTTGGGTATATATGCAACTCAACCCGTAGATTCCAAAAATCGATATGTCGACTTCGTAGGTCTACCAATTTTTGGGGTGACTGCCCGTTGCCCAAAAATGGGTAGTGTTAGAAAATTGGCTTATCAATTTTTGGAATCTACGCCTCGAGTTATATATGTACCCAAAATTTGGTTAATTTTTAATAATAAACAAAAAAGTATTTTTCCAAAAATTTTCTTTAAAATTGAAATGTCTTCTCGATCCTGATTTCAAAAATGTGAGAATTTAAAAAAAATATATTTATTTAACCCCCAAATTACATATAATAACAATATTTAATTGAAAAATTATTCTACGTAGTCAAATTTTGAAGAAATACCAATATTTATTAATTGGTATTTAGGCGCCAGCGCCTGTCATATTCCACATTCCATGAATAATTTGTTGCTATCACACAAGACGTATTCAGGAAATTTTCTGCTAGTTAATATTTCAGTATATATTCTTAAATAAACAAGTTTGATCATTTATTTTGTATTTTTTATAAACTATTGTCTTATCCTTGTTGAAATACATATAAATTTTGGCCCAAAAAACTGTTAAACATTTTCTGTAAACAGTAATTTTTTATTACAGTCCTGGTTTTCATGAAGGTCAAATTTGCTGTAATACACGTGGAGACATCTTGCTGCAGATATAACAAACGTCAAATACAATTGACAAAGAAAAGCGTATTTTAATTATAATAAACATAAAATAGTGTATCAAACTATATTTTAATTATTAATTTATTTAAAATGATAAATTTAACAATTTTTCCGCCTGTCATTTGATTAATAATGAAATGACATTTGTTTAAACAATTTTTCTGCTCACTTAAACCCCATGCACATTACCGCGAACCTGATTGTTCAATTAATTTATCGATAGTATTGATTTTCTTTTATTTATCATCAATGTATGTTCATTGTTTAAACATTTCAACAATTTTCCTTACAACATAAAATATAGTTCATAAGTTTTATCATAGAGTGCAGTAGCAGTATTGCTCTGGTATTAATAACTTTGAGAAAACTTTTTCTCTTATTCGTTTTAATTTCAGAGATAATGAATAAAAATAAATATCCATTTATTTCTCGCAAACAAAATTTTTTACAAATAATTTTTGTAACAAACTCTATTTATTATTTGATTTGAAATATATTTGATCTAATAATTTATTTTATTTACGTATATTTTTTGAGAAAATGTTTTATTTATTTAAACATTTATTTCTCCAAAAATAGAATATGTGTAATTAAGATTATTGTATAACTAATTAAAATAAGGTATTTTGAGCAAATTTTATTTGAAACTTTTTTTGATTTGACGCCCCAGTTTGGAGATAATAATTTCTGAAAATCAATAACATAAAAGTCCAACCATTGTTTATAATTCTTGTCAATAGGTGGCTATACCAATAATATATTGGAATTATTGATTCATAATTTATTAAATAACGGCTTTATTTCTCATTTTTAAAAAAAAGTTTATTTGAAGATATTTACTCACAATTAAAAGTTACATAATACTGTATTTTTATATTGATATATTTTTATTTTAACTTTTAACTACAAAATGCATGTGCATGAAAACTTGAATAACTTTTGTATCCTGAGGAATATTAGAATGAAAATTGGTACACATACGTATTTTTACCCGAGGAATCGATTTTTGATAAAATTAAATCCACATTTGTTACCTAAAATTTGGTATACATTTCACACCCGAAAATGAAGATGGATTTTTTTCTTATAATACCATTAGATTTTACATACTTTCTTATATAAATAACTCAGTTTTCAATTGCTTAATTGGTCTAAGTACCATGAATAAATTAGTAAAGCCGTTCTTGAGTAGCGATTCAGATTCCATTGTTGATAAATATTACACTTAAAACTGGACCATTCAAAATATTTTGATAAAAATTATTGTACATATGTATTTTGATCCAAAGAATCGATTTTTAATAAAATTAAATCCTTATCTTTAACCCTTAAATGGGTAGATATATAGTACCCAAAACTGGGTCGAGATGGAAACCTGCCGACTTTACCATTCGAATCTACATATTTTTTTGTACATGTATATCAATTTTCAGAATTATTGTACTATTAGTATAATTACAGTAATAAGATTAAAAATTTACACATTTAAGGTCAATAACCATTGAACATTTGCTATTTTTTTAAAATATTACAAGAGATAATTTAGTAAAATCAAAACTAAATTTTCAGATGTCATTGACCCTAAATGTGTAGGATTCAGAATCTTTTATTACTATAATTATTATACCAATAGTACAATAAATACGAAAATTGGTATACATGTACAGAAAATATGTAGATTATAATGGTGAAGCCGACGTGTATGTATTTCTACCCAGTTTTGGGTAGTATACATATACCCATTTAAGGGTTGAAGATAGACGTTTATTTTACTAAAAATCGATTCCTCGGTTCAAAATACATATGTGCAGTAATTTTTATCAAATTATTTGGAATGGCCCAATTTTAATTGTAATATTTATCAACAATGGTATTTACATACAAATGTATATCGCTACTCAAAAATGGTTTTACTAATTTATTTATGGTACTTAGACCAATTAAGCAAAAATTTTGAAAACTGGGTTATTTATGAATAATAGAAGTATTTCGAACTTTCATTGTCTTTATTTTTTTGAGTTACACAACGTTTCGATTGATAAAAACTCCAATCGTTATCAAGTGAAAACTGAACAATAATCCTTAAGGCTACAGCTTATATACTAAGGGTGTGTGATGAAGTGTGAAGTTGGTTGAGCTGACCAATGAGAGGGCGCCATATGGACCGAATGTCTATGCTGGGATGGCTGAACACATCTCTGTTGTTGCTGATGTACACTGCTTCTTTGAATTTTCTTTTTTGCCACTGTTCTTCTCTGTCAATGATTCGTGCTTCGTTCCATTTAATATGATGATGTGCTGTCCACGCATGATGTGCAATACCTGATTTTTCTATATCTCCCAGTTGTGTGTTTTTCTTGTGTTCCTTTAGTCTTACGGCGAGTGGTCTTTTTGTTTCGCCTATATATGAGGCTCCGCATTCACAAGGTACTTGGTATATGCAATTTTTTGTGTTGTCTTGCTTTGGCTTCGTTCTCGTAAGCACACTTCCTAGAGTTTCAGTTGTTTTGAAAACTGTCTTAATGTTGTATCTTCTTGATATCCGGCTTATCTTCTCTGAAGTTCCTTTAATATATGGAATTACTAGAATGGATTCTTCCTTGTCGTTTTTTTCCTTGTCTTTGGTCCGCTCCAGACGGTTCTTGATGATGTTGTCAATTTGGTGTGTCGTGTATCCATTCTGCCGTAGATCCCTCTTTATGTTTTTTATTTCCATATTAAGTGCTTCTTCTGTATTGCATATACTAACTGCTCGGTCGTATAAGGTCCTGATGACGCCATGTTTTACCGATGTTGAGTGGTTTGATTGGTAGTTTAAATACTGACCAGTGTGTGTGGGTTTTCTGTACACGGTGGTCTGAATTTGTCTTTCATTTCAATAGACGACATCTGTGATACACTGCTCAACAACATCCGGAAGACACACACCAAGAAACTTCAAAAATACAAACGGACCGAAAAGCGAGAGGACAGAAGTGCAAAGAAGACCATCATCAATCTCTCCAGCCGACCACTATCAGCACCAGAAGAAGAACTTTTAAGTAAGGGTTTAAATTTTGCTTTAACCCCGAAAGAAATGCCTGTTTTGGATATAATTTGTGCTGCCGACTGCGTGAAACTACCAGAAGCCGACTCAGAAGAATTCAGATGGAAGATACGGACAGTCCTACAGAAGAAAAATAAGAAAACAAAAAACACAACAAAAGAAGAAGAAAGAGCGCTTAGTTCACTCCGGAAAGACAAAGCCATCAAAATTCTACCTGCAGATAAAGGCAACGCGACTGTCATCATGGATACGACAAACTACGAACAAAAAATTGGAGAAATACTGGAAAGTGGAAACTACAAACAGCTTAAAACTAATCCTACTACGAAAATTGAACGGAAAGTTTACCAGACACTGAAGAAATACGAGGAACACATTCCATCCCGGACAAGAACGACTTTAACACCACACTACAGTAAGCCACCGCATCTTTATGGACTACCAAAAATCCATAAACAAAGCATCCCGTTACGGCCAATCATCAGTTCGAGGAACTCTCCAGTGCATCAACTCGCCAAATACTTACTTCCAATTCTACGTCCACTTCAAGGCACTACAGAGCACTATGTGAAGAACTCTTCACACTTTGTGGAAATAATGAACTCTCTTCATCTACAACCAGAAGACAAACTCGTCAGCTTCGACATCGTGAGTCTATTCACCAACGTTCCATTAGAAGAATCTCTACAAATAATCAGAGCCAAACTTGAAGAAGATGGAACACTATCAGAGAGAAGCACAATACCAGTCAACGGAATCATGGAACTTCTAGAATGCTGTCTACGAAACACTTATTTCCAAGTTCAAGATCAATTCTACGCACAAGACGATGGCCTACCAATGGGCTCACCGCTGTCACCAGTTATAGCTAACATCTATATGGAATGGTTCGAGGAACATGCTATAAACACTTCAGTAGATAAACCAAAACTGTGGCTTAGATACGTGGACGACACCTTCATAATATGGTCAAGTGGAGCAGAAAAATTAAAAATCTTTTTGGATCACCTAAACAACATCAGACCAACAATCAAATTCACCATGGAGGAAGAAACAGAACATCAGCTACCCTTTCTAGACGTCATGGTACGAAGAAATAAAAGACAAATTCAGACCACCGTGTACAGAAAACCCACACACACTGGTCAGTATTTAAACTACCAATCAAACCACTCAACATCGGTAAAACATGGCGTCATCAGGACCTTATACGACCGAGCAGTTAGTATATGCAATACAGAAGAAGCACTTAATATGGAAATAAAAAACATAAAGAGGGATCTACGGCAGAATGGATACACGACACACCAAATTGACAACATCATCAAGAACCGTCTGGAGCGGACCAAAGACAAGGAAAAAAACGACAAGGAAGAATCCATTCTAGTAATTCCATATATTAAAGGAACTTCAGAGAAGATAAGCCGGATATCAAGAAGATACAACATTAAGACAGTTTTCAAAACAACTGAAACTCTAGGAAGTGTGCTTACGAGAACGAAGCCAAAGCAAGACAACACAAAAAATTGCATATACCAAGTACCTTGTGAATGCGGAGCCTCATATATAGGCGAAACAAAAAGACCACTCGCCGTAAGACTAAAGGAACACAAGAAAAACACACAACTGGGAGATATAGAAAAATCAGGTATTGCACATCATGCGTGGACAGCACATCATCATATTAAATGGAACGAAGCACGAATCATTGACAGAGAAGAACAGTGGCAAAAAAGAAAATTCAAAGAAGCAGTGTACATCAGCAACAACAGAGATGTGTTCAGCCATCCCAGCATAGACATTCGGTCCATATGGCGCCCTCTCATTGGTCAGCTCAACCAACTTCACACTTCATCACACACCCTTAGTATATAAGCTGTAGCCTTAAGGATTATTGTTCAGTTTTCACTTGATAACGATTGGAGATTTTATCAATCGAAACGTTGTGTAACTCAAAAAAATAAAGACAATGAAAGTTCGAAATACTTCTATTATTCATAGTCAACCATTGTCTACAACCTTCAAACAAACGTTGGGTTATTTATATAAGAAAGTACGTAAAATCTAATGGTGCTATAGAAAAAAATCCATCTCCACCCATTTATAGGTATGGGATACGGATATAGTAATTTATGAATCAATAATTCCAATAAAATTAAATTTTATGTGATTATAAAAATACAGTACTATGTAACTTTTAATTGTGAGTAAATATCTTGAAATAAACTTTTTTTAAAAATGAGAAATAAAGCCGTTATTTAAAAATTTATGAATAAATAATTCCAATATAATATTGGTATAGCCACCTATTGACAAGAATTATAAACAATGGTTGGACTTAGTGAATTTTATCTTATTTATCTCCAGATATTATTATTTCAAAACTGGGGCGTCAAATCGAAAAAAGTTGCAAATAAAATTTACTCAAAATACCCTATTTTAATTATACAATAATCTTAATTATATAGTTTCTATTTTTGGAGAAATAAATGTTTAAATAAATAAAACATTTTCTCAAAAAATATACGTAAATAAAATAAATTATTAGATCAAATATATTTCAAATCAAATAATAAATAGAGTTTGTAACAAAAATTATTTTGTAAAAAAATTTGTTTGCGAGAAATAAATGGATATTTATTTTTATTCATTATCTCTGAAATTAACGAATATGAGAAAAAGTTTCAACGAGACTACCTTTTATTGTTTATTACAAATATTTATTCATATGACAAAGTTAGTTAAAATGTTATTAGTTTAGTCAAAAAATGGATTTTTTCAAAGTTATTAATACCAGAGCAATACTGCTACTGCACTCTATGACAAAACTTATGAACTATATTTTATGTTGTAAGAAAAATTGTTTAAATGTTTAAACAAAGAAAATACGTTGATGATAAATAGGAGAAAATCAATACTATCGATAAATTAATTAAACAATCAGGTTCGCGGTAATGTGCATGGGGTCTAAGTGAGAAGAAAAATTGTTTAAACAAATGTCATTTAATTATTAGTCAAATGACAGATGAAAAAATTGTTAAATTGGTCATTTTAAATAAATTAATATTCAAAATATAGTTTGATATAAGATTTTATGTTTATTATAATTAAAATATGCTTTTCTTTGTCAATTTTATTTGACGTTTGTTATATCTACTGCAAGATGTCTCCACGTGTATTACAGCAAATTTGACCTTCATGAAAACCAGGACTGTAATTAGAAATTATTGTTTACAGAAAATGTTTAACAGTTTTTTGGGCCAAAATGTATATGTATTTCAACAAGAATAAGACAATAGTTTATAAAAAATAGAAAATAAACTATCAAACTTGTTTATTTAAGAATATATACTGAAATATTGATTAACAGAAAATTTCCTGAATACGTCTCATGTGATAGCAACAAATTATTTATGGAATGTAAAATATGACAGGCGCTGGCGCCTAAATACCAAACAATATATATTGGTATTTCTTCAAAATTTGACTATGTACAATAATTTTTCAATTAATTATTGTTATTATATGTAATTTGGGGGTTAAATAAATATAATTTTGTGCATATTATTCATTTTTTATTATAATAAATACCATATTTTGTTATATACTTTATAGAATGTACAGAATAAAAGTATTTCATTGTTTATCAATATTATATACAATAATTGTTAACTATAACTTATTGTAAACATTATGCTAATAATACAGTTTACAGAAATAAACATATAATACAAAAT
The DNA here is from genome assembly GCA_943142095.1 of Ophonus ardosiacus. NCBI lineage: Eukaryota > Metazoa > Arthropoda > Insecta > Coleoptera > Carabidae > Ophonus > Ophonus ardosiacus. The sequence goes on from OW964840.1 coordinate 14,772,099, forward strand.
ATATAACAATTATTATGTATAACACTGACATGGCACCTACATTTTTTTTTATTTTGCTTCACTAAATTTTCATAAAAAGTTAATGTGTTATACATCAGAAAATTCAGCACAAAATTCTGAGTATAAAAATATAAAATTCATATATTATAACTATAATATATCGCTAAACCTTATATATTTCATCTGACATACTTGAATTTTTTCAGTTACAATTTTCAATACAAAATTTTCATTAAAAGTTAATAAATTATACATCAGCAGATTCAGCATGAAGCACTGAATAAAAAGATACTAAATATTTGTACTAAAATACTAAATTATTACTAAAATTAGTTGTCGAATCAATGATCAAAGTTTTTCATCATATTTTCTTCCCTGATGTCATGTGTTTGTGTTTTGTCTTCCCTGATTCGTCCCACAGTTTTTGTCTACATAAAAACAACCCCTGTAGTTTCATCCATCTCTATTTCATTCCCTGAACAATAATATTCTTCGCTGGAGAACTCCAGACGTTTATAATATTTGCATTTAGTTGGACATTGTAATCAGCTGACTTGCAGTTCTGTAAATAATATTTATACAGTAACAAATGATTATTATATACAAATATACATACCGTATTGTTATAATACATAAAATATTGATATGCCCATTTGGTGTAAGAGGCATTATAAGCTATAACATCCTTGTAAAAATATACATGATGAACCAGAATTGTTTATTAGTAAATATGGAATAATTATTGTCTCAAGATCTACACAAGAATTAATAGATTTATTCTCTACAAAAAAAATAACCAGTTTTTAAACTAATTCTCATTTGAAATCGGTTCGGGTAACAGGTTTTTATAACTGGTTTCTTTCACAAACCGGTTTTTCATGTTTGGTACTCATTAAAAACAAGTTTATTTACCAACAACTTTTGGAAAATTGGTTTAATTACCTGAAACATAATATTTATTTACATATCCATTGTTTAAATAATTGTTTTCTTACCAAATATCTCCCTGTAAAAAAACATAAACTGTCTAAATTTGTTTTGTCTTTTGCTCCAATTATATGCATTTGTTTATCCATTATTATCAGCTGTCATTTGTTATTAGAGGTTATAAATATTGTTATTAACAATTAACAATATATGCATTGTTAACAATTTATAATGCATAAAATTGAAAAATATATTCATTAAAATTATTTAAATAAATTAAAACACTTTTGTTTAAATAATATATAAAATTATTAGTTCATGATTTTTCTTAGAGATGGCAGGACCTGTATTGATTTAGGCTGATCTAACAAAGTATTTATCAATATATCGATTTTTCTCTATAATAAAAGCATTTTCAAAAAACATTTATTTGAAATAATATACTCAAAATTAAAAATAAATAACAGTTTTGAATATATTTTTTAATTATATGCATTAAAAATTATTAACAACTCATTTATTGTTAGTTGTTAATAACAATATTTATAACCTCTAGTAACAAATTACAGCTGATAATAATGGATAAACAAATCAAAATAATTGGACCAAAAAACAAAACAAATTTAAACAGTGTATGTTTTATTACAGGGAGATATTTGGTAAGAAAACAATTATTTAAACAATGGATATGAAAAATATATTATATTTCAGGTACTTAAACCAATTTTCCAAAAGTTGTGGGTAAATAAACTTGTTTTTAATGAGTACCAAACGTGGAAAACCGGTTTGTGGAAGAAACCAGTTATAAAAACCGGTTACCCGGACCGATTTCAAATGAGAACTAGTTTAAAAACCGGTTATTTTTGTAGAGAACAAATCTATTAACTCTTGTGTAGATCTTGAGACAAGAATTATTCCATATTTACTAATAAACAATTCTGGTTCATCATGTATATTTTTACAAGGATGCTATAGCTTATAATGCCTCTTAAACCAAATGGGCATATCAATATTTTATGTATTATAACAATACGGTATGTATATTTGTATATAATAATCATTTATTACTATATAAATATTATTTACAGAACTGCAAGTCAGCTGATTACAATGTCCAAATAAATGCAATCATTATAAACGTCTGGAGTTCTCCAGCGAAGAATATTATTGTTCAGGGGATGAAATATAGATGGATGAAACTACAGGGGTTGTTTTTATGTAGACAAAAACTGTGGGACGAATCAAGGAAGACAAAACACAAACAGATGACATCAGGGAAGAAAATATGATGAAAAACTTTGATCATTGATTCGACAACTAATTTTAGTAATAATTTAGTATTTTAGTACAAATATTTAGTATCTTTTTATTCAGTGCTTCACGCTGAATCTGCTGATGTATAATTTATTAACTTTTAATGAAAATTTTGTATTGAAAATTGTAACTGAAAAAATTCAAGTATGTCAGATGTAATATATTATAAGGTATTAGCGATATATTATAGTTATAATTTATGAATTTTATATTTTTATACTCAGAATTTTGTGCTGAATCTTCTGATGTATAACACATTAACTTTTTATGAAAATTTAGTGAAGAAAAAGTAAAAAAAAAATGTAGGTGCCATGTCAGTGTTATACATAATAATTGTTATTTATTTTGTATTATATGTTTATTTCTGTAAACTGTATTATTAGCATAATGTTTACAATAAGTTATAGTTAACAATTATTGTATATAATATTAATACACAATGAAATACTTTTATTCTGTACACTCTATAAAGTATATGACAAAATATGGTATTTATTATAATAAAAAATGAATAATATGTACAATATTATATTTATTTAACCCCCAAATTACATATAATAACAATATTTAATTGAAAAATTATTGCACATAGTCAAATTTTGAAGAAATACCAATATTTATTGTTTGGTATTTAGGCGCCAGCGCCTGTCATATTTTACATTCCATAAATAATTTGTTGCTATCAGACAAGACGTATTCAGGAAATTTTCTGGTAGCCAATATTTCAGTATATATTCTTAAATAAACAAGTTCGATTATTTATTTTGTATTTTTTATAAACTATTGTCTTATCCTTGTTGAAATACATATAAATTTTGGCCCAAAAAACTGTTAAACATTTTCTGTAAACAATAATCTTTAATTACAGTCCTGGTTTTCATGAAGGTCAAATTTGCTGAAATACACGTGGAGACATCTTACAGCATATATAACAAACGTCAAATAAAATTAACAAAGAAAAGCATATTTTAACTATAATAAACATAAAATTGTGTATCAAACTATATTTTAATTATTAATTTATTTAAAATGACCAATTTAACAATTTTTCCATTTGTCATTTGATTAATAATCAAATGGCATTTGTTTAAACAATTTTTCTTCTCACTTAGACCCCATGTACATTACCGCGAACCTGATTGTTTAATTAATTTATCGATAGTATTGATTTTCTCCTATTTATCATCAACGTATTTTCTTTGTTTAAACATTTAATCAATTTTTCATACATAAAGTATAGTTCATAAGTTTTATCATAGAGTGCAGTAGCAGTATTGCTCTGGTATTAATAACTTTGAGAAAATCCATTTTTTGACTAAACTAATAACATTTTGACTAACTTTGTCATATGAAAAAATATTTGTAATTAAAAATAAAAGGTAGTTTCGTTGAAACTTTTTTTTTATATTCGTTTTAATTTCAGAGATAATGAATAAAAATAAATATCCATTTATTTCTCGCAAACATAATTTATTACAAAATAATTTTTGTAACAAACTCTATTTATTATTTGATTTTAAGTATATTTTAATTAATAATTTATTTTATTTACGTATAGTTCCTGAGAAAATGTTTTATTTATTTAAACATTTATTTCTCTAAAAATAGAAACTATATAATTAAGATTATTACATAAGTAATTAAAATAGGGTATTTTGAGCAAATTTTATTTGAAATTTTTTTCGATTTGACGCCCCAGTTTTGAAATAATAATTTCTGGAAATAAATAAGATAAAATTCACTAAGTTCAACCAGTGTTTATAATTTTTGTCAATAGGTGGCTATACCAATATTATATTGGAATTATTGATTCACAAATTATTAAATAGCGGCTTTATTTCTCATTTTTAAAAAAAAGTTTATTTGAAGATATTTACTTACAATTAAAAGTTACATAATACATTATTTTTATATTGATAATTTTTTTTTTAACTTTTAACTACAAAATGCATATGCATGAAAATTTAAATAACTTTTGTATCCTGAGGAATATTTCAATGAAAATTGGTACACATACGTATTTTCACCCGAGAAATCGATTTTTGATAAAATTAAATCCACATTTGTTACCCAAAATTTGGTATAAATTTCACACCCGAAAATGAAGATGGATTTTTTTCTTATAATACCGTTAGATTTTACGTACTTTCTTATGTAAATAACCCAGTCTTCAATTGCTTAATTGGTCTAAGTACCATGAATAAATCGTAAAACCGTTCTTGAGTAGCGATTCAGATATCATTGTTGATAAATCTTACAATAAAAACTGGACTATTAAAAATATTTTGATTGGTACATATGTATTTTGATCCGAGGAATCGATTTTTAATAAAATTAAACCCCTATCTTTAACCCTTAAATGGGTAGATATTCACTACCCAAAACTGAGTAGAGATAAACAATTTTAGACTTCACCATCAGATTCTACGTATATTCTTACATAAGTGTACAAATTTTCAAATTTTTCTATTAAAGGAATTCCAAATAAACACACTTTGAATTTTACCGCAAATCTTTGAATTTTCAGTGTGCAAGTGATGCGTCAATCGCCGGTATAATTCCGAAAAATTAGGGCAAATACAAATTCAAATATTTAGTATATCCTTTGCAGAAAATTAACAAAAATTTGTACACATATGTATTTTGACGCGAGGAATCGATTTTTTATAAAATTAAACTCCTATCTTCAACCCTTAAATAGGTAGATATATAGTACCCAAAACTGGGTCGAGATGCAAACCTGTCGACTTCACAATTCAAATCTCCATATTTTTTTGTACATGTATACCAATTTTCAGAATTATTGTACTGTTAGTATAATTACAGTAATATAAGATTCTGAATTTACACATTTAAGGTCAATAACGTTTAAACATTTTGTTTTGATATTACTAAATTATCTGTTGCAATATCTTAACAAGAGTTAGGAAACATATGTATTATGACCCGAAGAATCGATTTTTCTTAAAATTAAAGTCGTACCCTCAACCCTTAAATGGGTAGATATTTACCACCCAAAACTGGGTAGAGATAAAGAATTTTTGACTTCACCATCAGATTCTACGTATATTCTTACATAAGTGTACTAATTTTCAATTTTTTTTGTTGAATGAATTCCAAATAAATGCACTTTGAATTTTACCGCAAATCTTTGAATTTTTAGTGTGCAAGTGATGCGTCAATCGCCGGCATAATTTCGAAAATTTAGGGCAAATACAAATTCAAATATTTAGTATATCCTTTGCAGAAAATTAACAAAAATTTGTACACATATGTATTTTGACGCCAGGAATCGATTTTTTATAAAATTAAACCTTTATCTTCAACCCTTAAATGGGTAGATATATAGTACCCAAAACTGGGTCGAGATGCAAACTTGTCGACTCCACCATTAAATTCTACGTATTTTTTAATACAAGTTTACAAATTTTCAGTATTATTGTACCAGTGGTTTAAGCCTAGTAAAAAACGATTTAAAACCGTATTTTTTTTGGGGTCAACGACCTTTAATAATTTTTTAATTAAATGGCCATTTGTTTAAATATTTTAATGAAATTTGGTGTACATATGTATTTTGAATGATCTATTTTTTAATGTAACATTTATTAACAATGGTATTTATATCGCTACTCAAAAATTTAATTTATTTGTGGTACTTAGACCAATATAAGAAAGTACATAGAAACTAACGTTGCTATAGAAAAAATTCGCCTTAAAGCGTGCTTATTCACTAAAATCTGGATTTGCGATTTTTAGCATGAATACAATACCTCTCTTAACGAGAGATAATAAAATGTCAGAAAATGATATTTAACTGCGTTTTTCAAGAAAAGCTGTTAATAACTTCAAATACGGGTACTTCCGGTTCTCCAATTATAACGAAAATGTTATCAGCTGTTCCTATGAATGTAAAGAAGAGGAATACGAAAGAATTATAATTTTTAGAATTGTAATGTTGGTGTTATCGTCAGAGAAATTATTGACACACACATACACACAGACAGACACACATACAGACATCATCGTAAAACTAGTAAAATCGTATTCTAGGGATCCTAAAACGTGTTTATTCACTAAAAACTTACCACCGAATTTTTTGACCAAAGACCATAGGTGCCTTTTTTACCTAAAGGTGACGGAAGGTAAAAAGATAAGTCTTTTTTTAATATGCATTCGTTTAAATATACAAACTGGTTAATTTCTACTAGTGAAGGACAAAAAAATTGTTGGAAGATCCTTAAAGATGAAATTGACATATGAAAATATCTTTTCGAATTTCTTCTTGTTTCTTCTTCATCACGAATAGTCTCAAAGTTAAACCATGCATTTGCATTTTTATCAGAGTTCTTAATAGAAAAATAACTCATAATTTAAAATGAAACATTTTCCAACAACGTAATAAAGGTTAATGTACAACAAAATTATATATTTGTAGAACGTGTTATAATATAAATTGATAAGAAAATAAGTTTATTATTCAAGAAATATATGATATTCTTCCAAAAGAACGATGATTAAACATAAGATTCTGGAATCATTTTATCAGATTTTGTACATATCTTGAACTGTACTTTGCGTACATACATATTTTTATTTATATATCAATAAAAGTTTATGTACAACAATTTACAAGTATTTGAGACTATTTAACAACAATATAATTCCAAATATTTTATATTTTTAAAGATATATACTTTGAAACAGTAACATCTTGGAATCAGCTGTTTTTGCAATAACATTTAGAATGCAATTATTACATTATGTAACAATTAGGGCAATATAGTAATTAGAAATATGTGAAACAATGTTTCAATATTAGTTTTTTACTAATAAATTATAGAAATATTTAATGAAATAGTTCAATATGTGCCCCTATTCCTGGAGCCAAAGCTACAATGAAAACATTACAAATTTTGACAATTTATAAATAAATAATGAAAAATTGTTTATAGAATATTATAATATGAATAATAAGCATCACTTTTTGATAAAAATATATTGCAATGTTATTAAAACAAATACATAAATAACTGGTACAGGTATTGTGTAACTCTGACATAATACAACAATTTATTATTAATTACAGTAAAAGCAAGCATGGAATATTAAAATAGGATTAATAAGGATCATTTTTATTGAAAAACATATTACAGTAATGTTTAAACAAAGCCAATATCAATAATCAACAATTAACAATTTTCTTTGTTAACAGCTGACAGTTCCAACTTCAAGTCGTTGAATTTTCGCCGATTTCTGGGAAATATGAAAATCTACAAATGTTTTAAATACTTTTTCATGAATGGCATATAAAATGGCATGTTTTTATAAAGATTATTTATGATTTAATGATAATTGATAATTCCAAATCATCCACCATCAATCTGATGTTGGGTATCTTCTATCTCTCTCCAACACACGTCCTCTTATGTAAATTACGCTTGTCGACGCCATGATTCAGTCACAGACCATCATACACTATCTAGATTCAGCTCGCGATGAGTCCACGTCGCGCTGTTCCGCGAAGGCGCCATCTCGTTTCACTTTGTAGCAACTTTGCACAAGGTTCCAAGTTATATCGTGTTCATTGAACGTAACTGGGTATTTATCAACACAAATAATTATGTAAACAGTGTTTACGATATTTTATGATGAAATTGAGAAAGTGTACGTGTGTTTTGAACGAACATTGTGATGTAAAATAACATTTGGTGAAATAAGTGATCAAATTTATGAACGTTTATTGATGTTTACGAACAATGCCTAGCCGATAATTGTTGCTGAGAACTTTGTTGCAATTTTAACATGCTGTTTGCTGCCAGTTTTATTTGCTGTACGTGTTACACTCGTCCTAGATTAACATCAAAGGTAAGCGAAATTATTATTTTTTTTTCATATTTATTTGTCGTTTGTTTATGTATAAATACGAACCCCGTTGCACATCAGTTGGCCCACCCACTTTAATTTAATTTTATTTAGTTAATATATGTGATATAGGTAATAACTATTATAAATTATCGCCAATTTTTATTAATATTAGACATTTTATCGTTCTAATGACATATAGCAAGATATGTTTTCTAAAATTGTTATGTAGAATGGAATTAATACTTTATTTTACAAACAAATTTAACTTTACAGTGGAGGCGTAGAGTCTGTGAGACTCCAGCGATTTTAATTGTTCTATTATTTCCATAATTAATAACAAATTATATTATATTAAGTAATTTTAATAATTACTTTTTGGTGTCTGTGATTATGCAAGTGGAATTTTGCTATTTTTTTTAGTCTTTATCTACTTGAAAGCATTTGGAACATTGATTTTTACAACGTATTCTTTAGTTCAATATACAATTATCACAGTTTTAAAAATCATGAATAATTTATTCGCTCTTGTATCAAGCAATCTTAAGCGTGCATCACACGATGAAGTTTTTCTTTTCAAGTGACTTGAAAAGTTTTCTCTCTCGCACAACGGCATGTGTGTAAGAGAGACAAACGAATAGACTTTTAAAGAAAAACTGGAATATGCGCTATATTTTCTTAAAAGTCCTTATAAGTTTTGACTGTCAAGTAACTGTCAAATGTCATTAGTGTTTATATTTTTGATGTGTACAAGTGTGGTGCTATATAGTGATTGATATTAAATTGAAAAATGGCAAAATGGGGTAGAGAAGTAATTGAAATCCTGATGGTTATATACGAAAAATTCATGTGATGAAAATTCAATGACGATTTAATGTAGGTATAACTTAAATTTTGACGCTTGGATATTTTAATTCACGCTAAACTTGATCGTGTAAATATACTAGTGAGGTCACTTATAAATGGGCGAGGGATGAATCACTCCTACAATCATTGTACAAATCGCTTACAATCAAAGATACAATCTTTACAATCGCAATCTACATTCACTACAGTCATTTACAATCATAATCACGTTACAATCAGTTACAATCCTTATAATAATATACAATCACACTATAATTAGCTACAGTCATCATTACAATCATGTATAGGATAATGTTTGTCTTATTGAGGTGAACATATTCACAATTTTCCCTAGTATTTTTGTTTTAACTCAGGTTTAACTGTACAAAAGGTAAGAAATTAGTCTCTAACTAATGAGAGGTAAAAAATACGTTAACGGGGTTTGCGCCATTTGATTCTATAAATTTCTGTACATATGTGTATCAATTTTCAATTGTCGGTCCCAGCTGGTACAGTTAGACAAAACAAAAGGTATCATTTTTATTGATATGAAATTTTACGTTCAAATATTCATGAATAATTGCATTTTAAAGTTCAATCCTTATTTTTTTATTTTTATTTTGTACATAATTTTTTTATCTGCATTGAATTAACAAAATCAAGCATAATAAGGTCGGCATTCCAAATTAAACTCGTTTGTGTTCGTCTGTAATATTCTTACTTGTAACTTGTACAGCTGCCGTCTTTAAGCAAATCTCTATTGGATTTTACTGCTAAAAAGGCATTTATCGTTAATATGTTATTGTTTTAATAGTGAAATATTGTTAACTATTGTTGCAAATTAATAACAATGGTAAGTTTAAATAATATCCCAACTTTATTAATGGTTCTATAAGTTGATAATGTGTTGTATGAGAATAAAATGTTTCATAATTATAGGTAAGCTTTGTGTACAATTTTATAAATTATTAAATATTTCATAGTAAACATATTGGTAACAAACTAAAATTTAAACAATAACAAATGTTTCTAACTAATTCTTATTTGAAATCGATTAAAATGCATTCAGTAGTAAACAATAATTTAATTTGTATGTTTTTGTCAATTTACAGGTGGATGGAAATTGCCGAGTTCCCGAGTAATTGAAAACGAGTTTGCTAAGATGCCGAGCAGTTGAGTACGAGATTGCAGAGATGCCGGGTAGCTGAGATCTTCTAATGTAAGTCATGCTAAATAAATCAATTTTTCTCTTTTGATAATAAATAAATAAATCATCACGGTTCGAATATTTCACAATTTGTAGTTTTGTTAATATCAAGGGCAATGATATCATAAAAGCGTAAGCGCCTTTTTAACAATGGAATATTGTTAATATCCTCTTAATCCGACCACTTTAATTACGGGTTAAATAATTAAAAAATACTCAAAATGATTTTTCAAATTTAAATTAGAAATCTCTCACGTTTTTTCACTTTGCCGGTCTATAACTAATAAACGGTAAAATATATTTTAACGAGGTTTACGCCATTCGATTCTCTGGCCTTTTGTACATATGTGTTGAAACTTTCAATTGTCTTACCCCTCTGGTACAGTTAGACAAAGCAAATAATAAAAAAAAAATGGATACTTCACATAGTCAGTCGTACAGTAAAAATCCGATCACCCTGTATTTACATGAAAAGTATCATTTTTCCCTAATTCGGACATACTGATTTCGGGAAAAATAATGAAAAAATTCTCATGGCTTTAGTTTCCAAAATAGAAATTTTTATTTTGATTAGAAATCTCTCACGTTCCTTTCATTTTGCCGGACTATAACTAATGAACGGTAAAAGATACTCTAACGGGGTTTGCTCCATTCGATTCTCTGGACTTTTGTACATATGTGTATCAATTTTCACTTGTCGGTCCCAGCTGGTACAATTAGACAAAGCAAAAAATAGAAAAATGTATACTTCAAATAGTCAGTTGTACAGTAAAAATCCGATCACCCTCTGTGTAAATGAAAACTATAATTTTTCAGAGATGTTAAGATTGGCCCTTAATCCAATAAAATTATAACATGAACATACACTATGTAAATTGCACTTGACAATTCCTTCTTTCTTCTTTAGCTTTTTCCAATTTTATTAGGGGTCACTGTTTCTTACTCTTCTCTTCCAACGCATCTTCTTTACACAGTTCTTCCTCTCGCAAGTCTTCTGCGAGACATTCCTTCCATCTTCTCTTTCGCCTTCCTCGTACTCCCGACATTCTGATCCTATACTTGCCATATTTGATTTTGCACTTGGCACTGACATCTGTCAAAAGAAAGAGAATTTCATGCTGAATATAGACTTTCATCGTCCGTTGTTTTCTCTTTAACCGTGTATGAGTGGTGCATGAAAATATGAGAAATTAATTAAATTATTTAGTTAAAATTTGTATAAAAACTTCTGTCTCCGAATGTACTGTTAATGATAACGCCACCGCAGACCACGCCTCCCAAGACGAGGCCAGGGGCACATATCGCTTGGTCGCACTATAACAACAAATCATATGAAAATTCTTGTTCATGAGCTGGAATTTTTTAAAAATTGTTTATATAGGGTCCATTTGTAGCTGTGATTTGGAGTATTCACAACCATTTTGGTTAAAATAATTTAAAATACACATCACTTTTGAGTAATGTCCTTGAGTCAACTCAAGAAAATATTTCATTGCTAATGAGTGGCAACACTGCGCCAACCCAAGCCCAAACACAAAATGGTGATGATTTGTTCGAAATGTGTTTGGTGTGTTTTTACGTTTATTTCTCGTGCAAAGACTATGAAAACTTTAAGAATTTCATGTAGAAAAGTGAGAGAAAGGGTTAGTTGAATGTTTGAGATAATAATAGTTATAGAGGTCAATCTATTAATAGCAAAAAATAGTTGCAAGTTTTTCTACTGTACTGAGTGCTTGGATCGTAGTTTTATTCTTGTTTACATTTATTTGGGGTTTCATATTGTAACAAATTAATAACAATAGTAAGTTTAAACAATATTCAAACTAATATTAATAGTTATTTATGTTGATAATGTGTTCTTATAAAAAAACTTCCGAAGGTTAAATTGTGAGTATAATTTTATATATATTTTGTCTCATACAGACAAATATAATTCAGAATAATAATTTTATTATTTATTCTATGCATTTTTGTTCGTACATTATGCTGTTTTGCAAATATTATTAATATTATTAATAATTACATTTTTTGTTAATAATATTTTGTTAAGTACTGTTGGTAACACTGCATTCCTTCCAAATCAGCGTACAAAATGGTGGACATGTTGTGCTTTTGTATTTGGTGTGACATATCGTTTATTTTCTTTGGAAAAATTATGGTAAATTAATAAAATTTGTAAGAAAACATGAAATAAAGTATTAGTCGAGCGTTTGAGATAATAATTGTTACAGTGGTTGACTTTATTACAACAATATAAGTAAAACATTTAGACGCTATTGTCGAACCCGTACATTCTTCAGTGGTGAGTTGGATTTTATTTTTTAATCGACAATTAAATCATGCGATATCTACTTCAAAGAGTTATTTTCCATGATATTATGTATTTCAATGCGTTTGCAATAGTATCTATCAATATTTTGTCTCATACAGACAAATATCTTTAAGAATAGTATGTAATTTTATTGTGTTTTACAATGAATTATTTTCTTTTCAGTGTACGGAATGGAGCTAGAAATTTGAAGGAGCAGAGAACAAAAATTCCAGCAGTTTTGGGCAGCAAGAAATAATCAAAATGTAAGTAGATATTTATCTTTTTCTCTTTATATTTCTGTAACATACTAAGTGTAGTATTGGTCAAATTTATAACACATAATATAAATTGGAATAAAACTATATTCACATATTCTGAACTTTGTGTATTTGTAATATAAATTAAAAACTCATAGGTATTTCGATAACTAAATTTAGTATCATTTTTGTTGGTATAAAATTTTACGTTCGAATATTCATAAATAATTGAATTTTAAAGTTCATCCCCTATTTTGTTTTATTTTATTTTTTAAATAATTTTTTATCTGCATTGAATAACAAAATTAAGCATAATTACGGTCGGCATTCCAAATTAAACTCGTTTGTGTTCGTCTGTAATGTTCTTACTCGTAACTTGTGTAGCAGCCGTCTTCAAGCAAACTTGCGTTTAATTTTGCTGTGAAAAATGTATTTATTGTTAATATATTATTGTTTTAATAGTGAAATATTGTTAACTATTGTTGCAAATTAATAACAAACGTAAGTTTAAATAACATTCCAGCTCTTTTAATGGTTCTATAAGTTGATAATGTGTTTGTATGAGAATAAAATGTTTCGTAATTATAGTTAAGCTTTGTGTACAATTTTATAAATTATTAAATATTTCATAGTAAACGTATTGGTAACAAACTAAAATTTAAACAATAACAAATGTTTTTAAGTAATTTATTTATTAGAAATCGATTCAGATGTAAACAATAATTTAATTTTTATTTTTTTGTCAATTTACAGGTGGATGGAAATTGCCGAGTTCCCGAGTAATTGAAAACGAGTTTGCAGAGATGCCGAGCAGTTAAGTACGAGATTGCAGAGATGCCGGGTAGCTGAGATCTTTTAATGTAAGTCATTCTAAATAAATTAATTTTTCTCTTTGAATAATAAATAAATAAATCATCACGGTTCGAATATTTCACAATTTGTGGTTGTGTTAATAAACACAGTTATCAGTAATGATGATAATATCAAGGGCAATGATATCATAAAGGCGTAAGCGCCTTTTTAACAATGGGATAATTTTAATAACCTCTTAATCCGACCACGCTGATTACGGGTTAAATAATCAAAAAATACGCAAAATAATTTTTTTATTTCAATTAAAAATCTTTTACGTTTTTTCACTTTGCCGGTCTACAACTAATGAACCGTAAAAGATATGTCAATGGGGTTTGCGCCATTCGATTCTCTGGACTTTTGTACATATGAGTATTAATTTTCAATTGTCGGTCCCAGCTGGTACAGTTAGACAAAGCAAAAATTCAAAAAACGGATACTTCAAATAGTCAGTTGTACAGTAAAAATCCGATCACCCTGTATTTACATGAAAAGTATCATTTTCCCCTAATTCGGCCATACTGATTTCGGGAAAAATAATCAAAAAATTCTCATGGCTTTAGTTTCCAAAATAGAAATTTTTATTTTGTTTTAGAAATCTCTCACGTTTCTTTCACTTTGCCGGACTATAACTAAGGAACGGTAAAAGATACTTTAACGGGGTTTGCGCCATTCGATTCTCTGGACTTTTGTACATATGTGTATCACTTCCATGGTTACTCACTATTGTCAAAAAATGACAGCAATATAATATTTGTCCATTTTAAAATACAACATACAAAATTTGTAGTTTTGTATTATCAAAACTAATTTCCAATAAATTAGTCTACATACGATTAACAAAAAATCAAAACTTGAATGTTGCACATCTTAACAAACTTTAGCTTAAAAAAATTCATAATTTTCAATAAATGTTAAAAAATACCTCCATTCACACTGAGGCAAAATTCTACTCGGTCGTAATAAGAATTGATACTATTTGTGATGTGTTCTAGACATTTTGTTATAATCAATATTAAAGAATGCCTTATTGTCTATACGGTTTAATTATACATTTTCCTTCATATTTAATAGATATAGATTTAAAGAATTATAAAGTGATTATCATTCATAAATCAGCCAGCTGTACTATAATCATGGAAACAGCTGATATTTTCAAATAATTCTAATTGACAGATGTTAGTGTCAAGTGCAATTTACATAGTGTATGTTCGTATTATAATTTTATTGGTTTTATAAAATCTTTTCCAAAGAACTTTCGGTGGAATTTATAGAAAATAGTATATGTTCGTATTACAATTTTACTAGATATATAGAACATTTTCCAACAAAGTTTTGGTATGGGATATGTACAAAATTCATAGAATTGGCGGAAGGTAATGTGCTGGCCACATCAGATTTTTATATATAATATTGTCATTGGGCCGAACTCAGCACTCTTCACTAGTGTAGTGATCGTCTCTAGTAACTATGGAAACAGTTTGCATTCTTCTTTGGTTAAAAAATCTTATGGAGCTAGCTTATCTTCCGTGTATTCTATTTATTTTGTACAAATCCCATACAAAAGTTCCTTGGAAAAGATTATACCGTGAGTATTTTTTAACGTGAAACATTGGGTTTGTCATATCCATGGTTACGACTTGACATTTGATTGACAGCAATGTATTTGCCCATTCCATTTAAAATGAAACATAGGGAACGAATTTGACATTTGATAAGACGTCAATAGAGGTTAATTTTGTTTAAATAATTATACCTGCATTCTAAATTAAAATTAGTTGTAGAAAAAATATAGTGTGCACCTTGTGCCCGAGTGGTTTTCTGACTCGGCTAAATTTCTTACAATAGTTAAATGTAATACTTCTGTCAAATTCATTCCCCATGTGTCATTTTAATGAGGCAGACAAATATATTGCTGTCAATCAAATGTCAAATCATAACTTATAGGAAAATTCAATGGTTATCTGTCATATTGACAAGATGTCATTAGAGGTTAATTTTGTTTAAATAATTATACCTGTTTTCTAAAAACTAAATTTAGATGTAGAAAAAATACTGTGTGCACCTTGTGCCCGAAATATATTTAGTGCTCTCGAGTGGTTTTTTGACCGCTAAATTTCTTACAATATTTAAATATAATACGTCTGTCAGATTCGTTCCCTATGTTTCATTATAAATGGAACAGGCAAATACATTGCTGTCAATCAAATATCAAGTCGTAACCATGGATATGACAAACTCAATGTTTCACGTTAAAAAATACTCACGGTATATTCCAGTAATATTGTACACGAACATTCCTTGAGAGTTCCTTGAAAAGGATTCTATAAATCCAATAAAATTATAACACGAACATACACTATGTAAATTGCACGTGACACGGACATCTGTCAATTGGAGAAAGAGAGATCGGGAGAGAGAAAGTGCGCGCACCACCGTTACCGTTCGTGTAACAGACACCATTTTGACGTTTATTTTGTCTTTTCTTTTTCAGTATTGTTTTAATAATAATTATGAATTACTCGTTGCATAGATATTTTGACTATTTTTTTTCTTTGCTAATTTTAAACGGAAACTTTTTCGGTACATTAGTTTAAAATTCAAATATGTGGTGTGGACGTTGAGCTCTCGAACTGTTCGCAAATAATTCTTAAACTGCTCGCGAATAGATCGTTAACAGTTGATGTTGGTCTGTACTTACGATAATCTCTCAAAGGTAAACAAAAAGTCTTATTAATCGTCTTAACTCTTATAGTTTTCGAAAGAAAATCTTTCACCTCCTTATATCTCGAAAACTGTTGAGGAACCCATGTTTAAACTCATTTTGGTCATATTATTATAGGCCTTTATATTTGTGCCGAAATTGTGATACACCTATATAGTTTGCATCCTAAATTCGTTTCTTTTGTGATTTGAAACATATACAAAAGTCGTTTAACGCATTTTCATACCTAACATAGAAATAAACAACTGGAACGTTTAAAGCAATTTTATTTTTCAAAATAATCTCTGAAAATGTTAGTAATATATTTGGATATTGCTGAAAAGGGCTTCGATGCCTTTGGAAACTAAATTCCTTTTCTTCTTATGCCAGCCACTTATTTATATTTGTGATAACATCGTCAATGTTTGGAAAATATGTTATTTTTGTTGTATATTTGGTACACTTTCCAAGTTTATTTGCTTAATAAATAATTAATATACTCTTTTATTATTAAAACATACTGTTGAATGATGAATTTAACGAATACAAGTCAGAAATAATCATTCAGATATTTGTATTTGTAAATATATTCGAAATAACTGAACGCAAATAGCGCAAAATTGATAGGATATTTAATACTTTCGATGCTGCATTCGAACGCTGGCATTTATGACCAATCACAGGCCTCGTTATTATAGCCAATCAGGTGAGCCTAACGCGTCTACCGCGGTCCAGTCAGAGCACGGCTTGTTCGAGAAGACGCTTAGCATTTCTCAACGACAAAGATATTTCAACAGCGTTTTTGATATTTTATGATAGTTTTATAGTGAAAATAATAAAGACAATGCTTGTTGTGATAGTATATCATGGTGTTTAACTATGTATATTTGGTAAAATTACGGGTGGAATTTTTGTAGATTTGTGTACATTGATTCAACTTCAACAGGTTGTTGATCTCAAAAAGTGTTTTGGTGGACAAGTGTAGAACAAACAACAAGAGACTAAGACTATTATGAACAGAGAAAAGCATTGTTAATAAAAATGTAGAATATGCCTGGCCAAAGAATTTCTTCTCGAAATGTAAGCACATGTTACATAATTTTGATTCGTAGTCGGTAATATTTATGTGAATATTGTTTATTTTTCGTCATGAATTACAATCTACATAAAATAATTTGTTGGTAAATATTGAGTATTGCAATTATTAGAATCAATATTGTTTTATATTAAATTAATTAACGTGGATGGTTTTAGTTTAGATAATTTTCAAAGCGTACAATTTACATAAAAATAAAATTGTTTTAATCGTTTTCAAGAATAGAAACAAGTTAGAATATTATTGATGGTAATTTTTTTAGTATATGGAACTTTTTTACTACAGATATTACAAAATGTGACAAAATTGTTTTAAAAAGCAAATATGTGTGATATTAAAAAAGTAATATATCGTAATATTCCGTACTATTTCTCTATATTTTATTACAGATTGAAACAGAAATTGTTGTTGTAAATGGGGCCCTACAGTCAAAGGAATAATAGAGCAAATGGAGGAAAAGACAGACATCGCGACCTAGGGGATCTTCTCGTGTATAAGGTAGGATAAGTTTTATTTTTATTACTTTTTAAGGTTTAATAACTTTGGATTTTAAATGAGGAGCAAAACTTTAGTCCATTATTTTGAATTTGAAACTATAAAAAAACTACTTTCTCGTTAGATTAATACTTTTTTTAATTATTTCAGATGCAATAGACATTATCGAAATTGCTGATTCTTCATTTCATGATTGCTGTTTGCAGAGATAGACTGGCGATGTTAGATCGAGATCTTCAGCAAATGTAAGTGATTATAAAAATATATTATGTAGACTTGTAAGCTAAAGATAGGAATAGGAATGTAATTTTTTATACTATTATTTGTACATATGAAATGAAATTTTTAATTGTTAATAATAAATGAATGTTATTTTGTTATTGAATAATCTGATTGAAAATTAACTTTCCTATTCTTACTGCTAGAAATCGATTCTATGAGCTTTTGTACATATATGTTCAAAATTTCAACTATCGTACCCCTCTGGTACAGTTAGACAAAGCAAATAATAAAAAAATGGTAACTTCAAATAGTCATTATCCGAGTAAAAATCCGATCACCTGTATTTAAATGTAAAGTATCATTTTCCCTTAATTCAGACATGTTGATTACGGGAACAATAATTAAAAAATTCCCTAGGCCTTAGTATCCAAAATAGAAATTTTTATTTTGATTAGAAACCTCTGATGGTTTTTTCGCTTTGCCGGCCTATAACTAATGAACGGTAAAAGATACAGTAACGCGCTTTACGTTATTCGATTCTATGAACTTTTGTACATATGTGTTGAAACTTTCAATTGTCGTACCCTTCTGGTACAGTTAGACAAAGCAAATAATAAAAAAATGGTAACTTCAAATAATCATTATCCGAGTAAAAATCCGATCACCCTGTATTTAAATGAAAAGTATCATTTTCCCTTAATTCAGACATGTTGATTACGGGAAAAATAATTAGGCCTTAGTATCCAAAATAGAAATTTTTATTTTGATTAGAAACCTCGGATGGTTTTTTCGCTTTGCCGACCTATAACTAATGAACGGTAAAAGTTACAGTAACGCGCGTTGCGCCATTCGATTCTATGAACTTTTGTACATATGTGTTGAAACTTTCAATTGTCGTACCCTTCTGGTACAGTTAGACAAAGCAAATAATAAAAAAATGGTAACTTCAAATAATCATTATCCGAGTAAAAATCCGATCACCCTGTATTTAAATGAAAAGTATCATTTTCAGTTAATTCAGACATGTTGATTACGGGAAAAATAATTAGGCCTTAGTATCCAAAATAGAAATTTTTATTTTGATTAGAAACCTCTGATGGTTTTTTCGCTTTGCCGACCTATAACTAGTGAACGGTAAAAGTTACAGTAACGCGCGTTGCGCCATTCGATTCTATGAACTTTTGTACATATGTGTTGAAACTTTCAATAGGGTAGTTGCGAAAAAAATAAATGTTATTTTTTCCTATTAATTATGATAAATATATTAATTCTGAACACACTAATGTAAAAATTATTAGAAAATATAAAACTTTTCATTCATAATTTCCATAAATAAAGTTCGCGGTGGAATTCTTGTGACGTAGACTTTTAATAATTATATAGTTCGACCAAGTCTGTATGACTCATACAAGCTGGTAGTAATACCACGACAAAGCGAAAATGTTGAATTATGTTTTAATTGTATCATACAAATATTTACAGTATAATTATAGAAGTAAAATAACAGATACAAAAGTATTATTTAACAGTACGTATATTTTATAATTATTTACTTGAATACCAGATATTTTCAAGATGCGTAATTCTTATATAGACAACTTCATAATTTTGTCACCAGGTGGCTGCACACTCCAGGGAATGTACATGTCATTTTTAGTGACATAACCTATGTTTTACGTGTTAAAATCATATTTTATTTTTCTTTTCTATATCAGCATATTTAAAACAAGGTAATGAAACTAATGAATTTGTGTGAAAATGAATAATTTCTTTTGAAATAGTGCTTCTCTCAAACATATAAATCGTTTCAGATAAAAATGGTAGTATTGTGCACAGAGTGTACAACCGAGAGTGTACCGCTACGGCAAGAAAGACTGTGATTGGTATTAATAAAAAACGTCACCACGGGAAAATTTGAAATAAGAATTTTTCTAAAAAAAATTATATTTTGAAAAATATACAGTTGCCAGACATAAAATAAGTATTAAAGTGAATAACTTGAATAATTCTTTCAGAAAAAAAATATATTGGAAAATGCGCAACTACCCTATTGTCGTACCCTTCTGGTACAGTTAGACAAAGCAAATAATAAAAAAATGGTAACTTCAAATAGTCATTATCCGAGTAAAAATCCGATCACCCTGTATTTAAATGTAAAGTATCATTTTCCCTTAATTCAGACATGTTGATTACTTGAAAAATAATTAAAAAATTCCCTAGGCCTTAGTATCCAAAATAGAAATTTTTATTTTGATTAGAAACCTCTGATGGTTTTTTCGCTTTGCCGGCCTATAACTAATGAACGGTAAAAGTTACAGTAACGCGCTTTGCGCCATTCGATTCTATGAACTTTTGTACATATGTGTTGAAACTTTCAATTGTCGTACCCTTCTGGTACAGTTAGACAAAGCAAATAATAAAAAAATGGTAACTTCAAATAGTCATTATCCGAGTAAAAATCCGATCACCCTGTATTTAAATGTAAAGTATCATTTTCCCTTAATTCAGACATGTTGATTACTTGAAAAATAATTAAAAAATTCCCTAGGCCTTAGTATCCAAAATAGAAATTTTTATTTTGATTAGAAACCTCTGTTGGTTTTTTCGCTTTGCCGGCCTATAACTAATGAACGGTAAAAGATACAGTAACGCGCTTTGCGTTATTCGATTCTATGAACTTTTGTACATATGTTTTGAAACTTTCAATTGTCGTACCCTTCTGGTACAGTTAGACAAAGCAAATAATAAAAAAATGGTAACTTCAAATAATCATTATCCGAGTAACAATCCGATCACCCTGTATTTAAATGTAAAGTATCATTTTCCCTTAATTCAGACATGTTGATTACGGGAAAAATAATTAGGCCTTAGTATCCAAAATAGAAATTTTTATTTTGATTAGAAACCTCGGATGGTTTTTTCGCTTTGCCGATCTATAACTAATGAACGGTAAAAGTTACAGTAACGCGCGTTGCGCCATTCGATTCTATGAACTTTTGTACATATGTGTTGAAACTTTCAATTGTCGTACCCTTCTGGTACAGTAAGACAAAGCAAATAATAAAAAAATGGTAACTTCAAATAGTCATTATCCGAGTAAAAATCCGATCACCCTGTATTTAAATGTAAAGTATCATTTTCCCTTAATTCAGACGTGTTGATTACGGAAAAAATAATTAAAAAATTCCCTAGGCCTTAGTATCCAAAATAGATATTTTTATTTTGATTAGAAACCTCTGATGGTTTTTTCGCTTTGCCGGCCTATAACTAATGAACGGTAAAAGTTGCAGTAACGCGCTTTGCGCCATTCGATTCTATGAACTTTTGTACATATGTGTTGAAACTTTCAATTGTCGTACCCTTCTGGTACAGTAAGACAAAGCAAATAATAAAAAAATGGTAACTTCAAATAGTCATTATCCGAGTAAAAATCCGATCACCCTGTATTTAAATGTAAAGTATCATTTTCCCTTAATTCAGACATGTTGATTACGGGAAAACTAATTAAAAAATTCCCTAGGCCTTAGTATCCAAAATAGAAATTTTTATTTTGATTAGAAACCTCTGATGGTTTTTTCGCTTTGCCGGCCTATAACTAATGAACGGTAAAAGTTACAGTAACGCGCGTTGCGCTATTCGATTCTATGAACTTTTGTACATATGTGTTGAAACTTTCAATTGTCGTACCCTTCTGGTACAGTAAGACAAAGCAAATAATAAAAAAATGGTAACTTCAAATAGCCATTATCCGAGTAAAAATCCGATCACCTGTATTTAAATGTAAAGTATCATTTTCCCTTAATTCAGACGTGTTGATTACGGAAAAAATAATTAAAAAATTCCCTAGGCCTTAGTATCCAAAATAGAAATTTTTATTTTGATTAGAAACCTCTGAAGGTTTTTTCGCTTTGCCGGCCTATAACTAATGAACGGTAAAAGTTACAGTAACGCGCTTTGCGCCATTCGATTCTATGAACTTTTGTACATATGTGTTGAAACTTTCAATTGTCGTACCCTTCTGGTACAGTTAGACAAAGCAAATAATAAAAAAATGGTAACTTCAAATAGCCATTATCCGAGTAAAAATCCGATCATCCTGTATTTAAATGTAAAGTATCATTTTTCCTTAATTCAGACATGTTGATTACTTGAAAAATAATTAAAAAATTCCCTAGGCCTTAGTATCCAAAATAGAAATTTTTATTTTGATTAGAAACCTCTGTTGGTTTTTTCGCTTTGCCGGCCTATAACTAATGAACGGTAAAAGATACAGTAACGCGCTTTGCGTTATTCGATTCTATGAACTTTTGTACATATGTTTTGAAACTTTCAATTGTCGTACCCTTCTGGTACAGTTAGACAAAGTAAATAATAAAAAAATGGTAACTTCAAATAGTCATTATCCGAGTAAAAATCCGATCACCCTGTATTTAAATGTAAAGTATCATTTTCCCTTAATTCAGACATGTTGATTACTTGAAAAATAATTAAAAAATTCCCTAGGCCTTAGTATCCAAAATAGAAATTTTTATTTTGATTAGAAATCTATGTTGGTTTTTTCGCTTTGCCGGCCTATAACTAATGAACGGTAAAAGATACAGTAACGCGCTTTGCGTTATTCGATTCTATGAACTTTTGTACATATGTTTTGAAACTTTCAATTGTCGTACCCTTCTGGTACAGTTAGACAAAGCAAATAATAAAAAAATGGTAACTTCAAATAATCATTATCCGAGTAAAAATCCGATCACCCTGTATTTAAATGTAAAGTATCATTTTCCCTTAATTCAGACATGTTGATTACGGGAAAAATAATTAGGCCTTAGTATCCAAAATAGAAATTTTTATTTTGATTAGAAACCTCGGATGGTTTTTTCGCTTTGCCGATCTATAACTAATGAACGGTAAAAGTTACAGTAACGCGCGTTGCGCCATTCGATTCTATGAACTTTTGTACATATGTGTTGAAACTTTCAATTGTCGTACCCTTCTGGTACAGTTAGACAAAGCAAATAATAAAAAAATGGTAACTTCAAATAGCCATTATCCGAGTAAAAATCCGATCACCCTGTATTTAAATGTAAAGTATCATTTTCCCTTAATTCAGACATGTTGATTACTTGAAAAATAATTAAAAAATTCCCTAGGCCTTAGTATCCAAAATAGAAATTTTTATTTTGATTAGAAACCTCTGTTGGTTTTTTCGCTTTGCCGGCCTATAACTAATGAACGGTAAAAGATACAGTAACGCGCTTTGCGTTATTCGATTCTATGAACTTTTGTACATATGTTTTGAAACTTTCAATTGTCGTACCCTTCTGGTACAGTTAAACAAAGTAAATAATAAAAAAATGGTAACTTCAAATAGTCATTATCCGAGTAAAAATCCGATCACCCTGTATTTAAATGTAAAGTATCATTTTCCCTTAATTCAGACATGTTGATTACTTGAAAAATAATTAAAAAATTCCCTAGGCCTTAGTATCCAAAATAGAAATTTTTATTTTGATTAGAAACCTCTGTTGGTTTTTTCGCTTTGCCGGCCTATAACTAATGAACGGTAAAAGATACAGTAACGCGCTTTGCGTTATTCGATTCTATGAACTTTTGTACATATGTTTTGAAACTTTCAATTGTCGTACCCTTCTGGTACAGTTAGACAAAGTAAATAATAAAAAAATGGTAACTTCAAATAGTCATTATCCGAGTAAAAATCCGATCACCCTGTATTTAAATGTAAAGTATCATTTTCCCTTAATTCAGACATGTTGATTACTTGAAAAATAATTAAAAAATTCCCTAGGCCTTAGTATCCAAAATAGAAATTTTTATTTTGATTAGAAACCTCTGTTGGTTTTTTCGCTTTGCCGGCCTATAACTAATGAACGGTAAAAGATACAGTAACGCGCTTTGCGTTATTCGATTCTATGAACTTTTGTACATATGTTTTGAAACTGTCAATTGTCGTACCCTTCTGGTACAGTTAGACAAAGTAAATAATAAAAAAATGGTAACTTCAAATAGTCATTATCCGAGTAAAAATCCGATCACCCTGTATTTAAATGTAAAGTATCATTTTCCCTTAATTCAGACATGTTGATTACTTGAAAAATAATTAAAAAATTCCCTAGGCCTTAGTATCCAAAATAGAAATTTTTATTTTGATTAGAAACCTCTGTTGGTTTTTTCGCTTTGCCGGCCTATAACTAATGAACGGTAAAAGATACAGTAACGCGCTTTGCGTTATTCGATTCTATGAACTTTTGTACATATGTTTTGAAACTGTCAATTGTCGTACCCTTCTGGTACAGTTAGACAAAGCAAATAATAAAAAAATGGTAACTTCAAATAATCATTATCCGAGTAAAAATCCGATCACCCTGTATTTAAATGTAAAGTATCATTTTCCCTTAATTCAGACATGTTGATTACTTGAAAAATAATTAAAAAATTCCCTAGGCCTTAGTATCCAAAATAGAAATTTTTATTTTGATTAGAAACCTCGGATGGTTTTTTCGCTTTGCCGACCTATAACTAATGAACGGTAAAAGTTACAGTAACGCGCGTTGCGCCATTCGATTCTATGAACTTTTGTACATATGTGTTGAAACTTTCAATTGTCGTACCCTTCTGGTACAGTAAGACAAAGCAAATAATAAAAAAATGGTAACTTCAAATAGTCATTATCCGAGTAAAAATCCGATCACCCTGTATTTAAATGTAAAGTATCATTTTCCCTTAATTCAGACGTGTTGATTACGGAAAAAATAATTAAAAAATTCCCTAGGCCTTAGTATCCAAAATAGATATTTTTATTTTGATTAGAAACCTCTGATGGTTTTTTCGCTTTGCCGGCCTATAACTAATGAACGGTAAAAGTTGCAGTAACGCGCTTTGCGCCATTCGATTCTATGAACTTTTCTACATATGTGTTGAAACTTTCAATTGTCGTACCCTTCTGGTACAGTAAGACAAAGCAAATAATAAAAAAATGGTAACTTCAAATAGCCATTATCCGAGTAAAAATCCGATCACCTGTATTTAAATGTAAAGTATCATTTTCCCTTAATTCAGACGTGTTGATTACGGAAAAAATAATTAAAAAATTCCCTAGGCCTTAGTATCCAAAATAGAAATTTTTATTTTGATTAGAAACCTCTGATGGTTTTTTCGCTTTGCCGGCCTATAACTAATGAACGGTAAAAGTTACAGTAACGCGCTTTGCGCCATTCGATTCTATGAACTTTTGTACATATGTGTTGAAACTTTCAATTGTCGTACCCTTCTGGTACAGTTAGACAAAGCAAATAATAAAAAAATGGTAACTTCAAATAGCCATTATCCGAGTAAAAATCCGATCACCCTGTATTTAAATGTAAAGTATCATTTTCCCTTAATTCAGACATGTTGATTACTTGAAAAATAATTAAAAAATTCCCTAGGCGTTAGTATCCAAAATAGAAATTTTTATTTTGATTAGAAACCTCTGTTGGTTTTTTCGCTTTGCCGGCCTATAACTAATGAACGGTAAAAGTTACAGTAACGCGCTTTGCGCCATTCGATTCTATGAACTTTTGTACATATGTGTTGAAACTTTCAATTGTCGTACCCTTCTGGTACAGTTAGACAAAGCAAATAATAAAAAAATGGTAACTTCAAATAATCATTATCCGAGTAAAAATCCGATCACCCTGTATTTAAATATAAGTATCATTTTCCCTTAATTCAGACATGTTGATAACGGGAAAAATAATTAGGCCTTAGTATCCAAAATAGAAATTTTTATTTTGATTAGAAACCTCGGATGGTTTTTTCGCTTTGCCGACCTATAACTAATGAACGGTAAAAGTTACAGTAACGCGCGTTGCGCCATTCGATTTTATGAACTTTTGTACATATGTGTTGAAACTTTCAATTGTCATACCCTTCTGGTACAGTTAGACAAAGCAAATAATAAAAAAATGGTAACTTCAAATAGTCATTATCCGAGTAAAAATCCGATCAGCCTGTATTTAAATGTAAAGTATCATTTTCCCTTAATTCAGACATGTTGATTACGGAAAAAATAATTAAAAAATTCCCTAGGCCTTAGTTTCCAAAATAGAAATTTTTATTTTGATTAGAAACCTCTGATGGTTTTTTCGCTTTGCCGGCCTATAACTAATGAACGGTAAAAGAAACAGTAACGCGCTTTGCGCCATTCGATTCTATGAACTTTTGTACATATGTGTTGAAACTTTCAATTGTCGTACCCTTTTGGTACAGTAAGACAAAGCAAATAATAAAAAAATGGTAACTTCAAATAGCCATTATCCGAGTAAAAATCCGATCACCTGTATTTAAATGTAAAGTATCATTTTCCCTTAATTCAGACGTGTTGATTACGGAAAAAATAATTAAAAAATTCCCTAGGCCTTAGTATCCAAAATAGAAATTTTTATTTTGATTAGAAACCTCTGATGGTTTTTTCGCTTTGCCGGCCTATAACTAATGAACGGTAAAAGTTACAGTAACGCGCTTTGCGCCATTCGATTCTATGAACTTTTGTACATATGTGTTGAAACTTTCAATTGTCGTACCCTTCTGGTACAGTTAGACAAAGCAAATAATAAAAAAATGGTAACTTCAAATAGCCATTATCCGAGTAAAAATCCGATCACCCTGTATTTAAATGTAAAGTATCATTTTCCCTTAATTCAGACATGTTGATTACTTGAAAAATAATTAAAAAATTCCCTAGGCCTTAGTATCCAAAATAGAAATTTTTATTTTGATTAGAAACCTCTGTTGGTTTTTTCGCTTTGCCGGCCTATAACTAATGAACGGTAAAAGATACAGTAACGCGCTTTGCGTTATTCGATTCTATGAACTTTTGTACATATGTTTTGAAACTTTCAATTGTCGTACCCTTCTGGTACAGTTAGACAAAGTAAATAATAAAAAAATGATAACTTCAAATAGTCATTATCCGAGTAAAAATCCGATCACCCTGTATTTAAATGTAAAGTATCATTTTCCCTTAATTCAGACATGTTGATTACTTGAAAAATAATTAAAAAATTCCCTAGGCCTTAGTATCCAAAATAGAAATTTTTATTTTGATTAGAAACCTCTGTTGGTTTTTTCGCTTTGCCGGCCTATAACTAATGAACGGTAAAAGATACAGTAACGCGCTTTGCGTTATTCGATTCTATGAACTTTTGTACATATGTTTTGAAACTTTCAATTGTCGTACCCTTCTGGTACAGTTAGACAAAGTAAATAATAAAAAAATGGTAACTTCAAATAGTCATTATCCGAGTAAAAATCCGATCACCCTGTATTTAAATGTAAAGTATCATTTTCCCTTAATTCAGACATGTTGATTACTTGAAAAATAATTAAAAAATTCCCTAGGCCTTAGTATCCAAAATAGAAATTTTTATTTTGATTAGAAACCTCTGTTGGTTTTTTCGCTTTGCCGGCCTATAACTAATGAACGGTAAAAGATACAGTAACGCGCTTTGCGTTATTCGATTCTATGAACTTTTGTACATATGTTTTGAAACTTTCAATTGTCGTACCCTTCTGGTACAGTTAGACAAAGCAAATAATAAAAAAATGGTAACTTCAAATAATCATTATCCGAGTAAAAATCCGATCACCCTGTATTTAAATGTAAAGTATCATTTTCCCTTAATTCAGACATGTTGATTACGGGAAAAATAATTAGGCCTTAGTATCCAAAATAGAAATTTTTATTTTGATTAGAAACCTCGGATGGTTTTTTCGCTTTGCCGACCTATAACTAATGAACGGTAAAAGTTACAGTAACGCGCGTTGCGCCATTCGATTCTATGAACTTTTGTACATATGTGTTGAAACTTTCAATTGTCGTACCCTTCTGGTACAGTAAGACAAAGCAAATAATAAAAAAATGGTAACTTCAAATAGTCATTATCCGAGTAAAAATCCGATCACCCTGTATTTAAATGTAAAGTATCATTTTCCCTTAATTCAGACGTGTTGATTACGGAAAAAATAATTAAAAAATTCCCTAGGCCTTAGTATCCAAAATAGATATTTTTATTTTGATTAGAAACCTATGATGGTTTTTTCGCTTTGCCGGCCTATAACTAATGAACGGTAAAAGTTGCAGTAACGCGCTTTGCGCCATTCGATTCTATGAACTTTTCTACATATGTGTTGAAACTTTCAATTGTCGTACCCTTCTGGTACAGTAAGACAAAGCAAATAATAAAAAAATGGTAACTTCAAATAGCCATTATCCGAGTAAAAATCCGATCACCTGTATTTAAATGTAAAGTATCATTTTCCCTTAATTCAGACGTGTTGATTACGGAAAAAATAATTAAAAAATTCCCTAGGCCTTAGTATCCAAAATAGAAATTTTTATTTTGATTAGAAACCTCGGATGGTTTTTTCGCTTTGCCGACCTATAACTAATGAACGGTAAAAGTTACAGTAACGCGCTTTGCGCCATTCGATTCTATGAACTTTTGTACATATGTGTTGAAACTTTCAATTGTCATACCCTTCTGGTACAGTTAGACAAAGCAAATAATAAAAAAATGGTAACTTCAAATAGTCATTATCCGAGTAAAAATCCGATCACCCTGTATTTAAATGTAAAGTATCATTTTCCCTTAATTCAGACATGTTGATTACGGGACAAATAATTAGGCCTTAGTATCCAAAATAGAAATTTTTATTTTGATTGGAAACCTCTGATGGTTTTTTCGCTTTGCCGGCCTATAACTAATGAACGGTAAAAGTTACAGTAACGCGCTTTGCGCCATTCGATTATATGAACTTTTGTACATATGTGTTGAATCTTTCAATTGTCGTACCCTTCTGGTACAGTAAGACAAAGCAAATAATAAAAAAATGGTAACTTCACATAGTCATTATCCGAGTAAAAATCCGATCACCCTGTATTTAAATGTAAAGTATCATTTTCCCTTAATTCAGACGTGTTGATTACGGAAAAAATAATTAAAAAATTCCCTAGGCCTTAGTATCCAAAATAGAAATTTTTATTTTGATTAGAAACCTCTGATGTATGAGGAAGTTTCTAAATGTCAAATATTGTTCCAATTCATTAACCAGATTGGCGGTATTTCTGATAGATATATGCATTTCACCACAATTTTACCTATAATTTCAAATATTTAATTAATAAAACAATAAGAAAAGTTAAATATACTTCCCAGAAAAAGCTATCAGAATGTCACTAAAACTGTTGATATTTGACAATGACATGTGTCATGTTATAAACATTGGAATTTGTCAACTGGTTTCCTTAGTGCCTTGGCCTCTGCGATTAGTATACTCTATAAATTATAGAGTCTTTATCTCTAAATCTATACAAGATATAATAAAATTTTTAAGTGTATTAGATGGAGAATTTTATGTTCTTCAATATTTAATAAAAAAAAACTCCTAAAAAATTATATTTAGAAGATTTTTTCTATGAAACTACTACTTCCGGTTGTTCAATTGTTACCAAAACCTTTTCAGCTCTTCCCAGGAATGCCAGATTGAGGAAACTGCAGTTAAATATTTTTTAAGTCTTATAGTTTTTGAGGAATCGTGACTACAACATCCAGACATACATACATACATACACACACACACACACACACACACACACACACACACACACACACACACACACATACACACATCCACACACACACACACACACACAGACATCATTTTAAAAATGTTATAATCGGATTGTAGGGACCTTAAATCGTGCTTATTCAATAAAATCTGGATATGCGAATTTTAGCATGAATCCAATACCTCTCTTAGCGAGAGGTAAAAAATTGTAACTTCAAATAGTCATTTTCCGAGTAAAAATCCGATCAGCATGTATTTAAATGTAAAGTATCATTTTCGCTTAATTCAGACATGTTGATTACGGGTAAAATAATTAAAAAAATTCCCTAGGCCTTAGTATCCAAAATAGAAATTTTTATTTTGATTAGAAACCTCTGATGGTTTTTTCGCTTTGCCGGCCTATAACTAATGAACGGTAAAAGTTACAGTAACGCGCTTTTCGCCATTCGATTCTATGAACTTTTGTACATATGTGTTGAAACTTTCAATTGTCGTACCCTTCTGGTACAGTTAGACAAAGCAAATAATAAAAAAATGGTAACTTCAAATAATCATTATCCGAGTAAAAATCCGATCACCCTGTATTTAAATATAAGTATCATTTTCCCTTAATTCAGACATGTTGATTACGGGAAAAATAATTAGGCCTTAGTATCCAAAATAGAAATTTTTATTTTGATTAGACACCTCGGATGGTTTTTTCGCTTTGCCGACCTATAACTAATGAACGGTAAAAGTTACAGTAACGCGCGTTGCGCCATTCGATTCTATGAACTTTTGTACATATGTGTTGAAACTTTCAAATGTCATACCCTTCTGGTACAGTTAGACAAAGCAAATAATAAAAAAATGGTAACTTCAAATAGTCGTTATCCGAGTAAAAATCCGATCACCCTGTATTTAAATGTAAAGTATCATTTTCCCTTAATTCAGACATATTGATTACGGGAAAAATAATTAAAAAATTCCCTAGGCCTTAGTATCCAAAATAGAAATTTTTGTTTTGATTAGAAACCTCTGATGGTTTTTTTGCTTTGCCGGCCTATAACTAATGAACGGTAAAACTTACAGTAACGCGCTTTGCGCCATTCGATTCTATGAACTTTTGTATATATGTGTTGAAACTTTCAATTGTCGTACCCTTCTGGTACAGTTAGACAAAGCAAATAATAAAAAAATGGTAACTTCAAATAGTCATTATCCGAGTAAAAATCTGATCACCCTGTATTTAAATATAAAGTATCATTTTCCCTTAATTCAGACATGTTGATTACGGGAAAAATAATTAAAAAATTCCCTAGGCCTGCGCCATTCGATTCTATGAACTTTTGTACATATGTGTTGAAACTTTCAATTGTCGTACCCTTCTGGTACAGTCAGACAAAGCAAATTATAAAAAAATGGTAACTTCAAATAGTCGTTATCCGAGTAAAAATCCGATCACCCTGTATTTAAATGTAAAGTATCATTTTCCCTTAATTCAGACATGTTGATTACGGGAAAAATAATTAAAAAATTCCCTAGGCCTTAGTATTCAAAATAGAAATTTTTATTTTGATTAGAAACCTCTGATGATTTTTTCGCTTTGCCGGCCTATAAATAATGAACCGCAAAAGATACGTTGACGCGCTTTGCGCCATTCGATTCTATGAACTTTTGTACATATGTGTTGAAACTTTCAATTGTCGTACCCCTCTGGTACAGTTAGACAAAGCAAATAATAAAAAAATGGTAACTTCAAATAGTCACTATCCGAGTAAAAATCAGATCACCCTGTATTTAAATGAAAAATATCATTTTCCCTTAATTCAGACATGTTGATTACGGGAAAAATAACTAAAAAATTCCCTAGGCCTTAGTTTTCAAAATAGAAATTTTTATTTTGATTAGAAACCTCTGATGATTTTTTCGCTTTGCCGGCCTATAACTAATGAACGGTAAAAGATACGTTGACGCGCTTTCGTCATTCGATTCTATGAACTTTTGTATATATGTGTTGAAACTTTCAATTGTCGTACCCCTCTGGTATAGTTAGACAAAGCAAATAATAAAAAAAATGGTAACTTCAAATAGTCACTATCCGAGTAAAAATCAGATCACCCTGTATTTAAATGAAAAGTATCATTTTCCCTTAATTCAGACATGTTGATTACGGGAAAAATAATTAAAAAATTCCCTAGGCCCTAGTTTCCAAAATAGAAATTTTTATTTTGATTAGAAACCTCTGATGGTTTTTTCGCTTTGCTGGCCTATAACTAATGAACGGTAAAAGATACGTTGACGCGCGTTGCGCCATTCGATTCTATGAACTTTTGTACATATGTGTTGAAACTTTCAATTGTCGTACCCCTCTGGTACAGTTAGACAAAGCAAATAATAAAAAAATGGTAACTTCAAATAGTCACTATCCGAGTAAAAATCAGATCACCCTGTATTTAAATGAAAAGTATCATTTTCCCTTAATTCAGACATGTTGATTACGGGAAAAATAATTAAAAAATTCCCTAGGCCTTAGTTTTCAAAATAGAAATTTTTATTTTGATTAGAAACCTCTGATGATTTTTTCGCTTTGCCGGCCTATAACTAATGAACGGTAAAAGATACGTTGTCGCGCTTAGCGCCATTCGATTCTATGAACTTTTGTACATATGTGTTGAAACTTTCAATTGTCGTACCCTTCTGGTACAGTTAGACAAAGCAAATAATCAAATAGTCACTATCCGAGTAAAAATCAGATCACCCTGTATTTAAATGAAAAGTATCATTTTCCCTTAATTCAGACATGTTGATTACGGGAAAAATAATTAAAAAATTCCCTAGGCCTTAGTTTTCAAAATAGAAATTTTTATTTTGATTAGAAACCTCTGATGATTTTTTCGCTTTGCCGGCCTATAACTAATGAACGGTAAAAGATACGTTGTCGCGCTTAGCGCCATTCGATTCTATGAACTTTTGTACATATGTGTTGAAACTTTTAATTGTCGTACCCTTCTGGTACAGTTAGACAAAGCAAATAATCAAATAGTCACTATCCGAGTAAAAATCAGATCACCCTGTATTTAAATGAAAAGTATCATTTTCCCTTAATTCAGACATGTTGATTACGGGAAAAATAATTAAAAAATTCCCTAGGCCTTAGTTTTCAAAATAGAAATTTTTATTTTGATTAGAAACCTCTGATGATTTTTTCGCTTTGCCGGCCTATAACTAATGAACGGTAAAAGATACGTTGACGCGCTTTGCGCCATTCGATTCTATGAACTTTTGTACATATGTGTTGAAACTTTCAATTGTCGTACCCCTCTGGTACAGTTAGACAAAGCAAATAATAAAAAAATGGTAACTTCAAATAGTCACTATCCGAGTAAAAATCAGATCACCCTGTATTTAAATGAAAAGTATCATTTTCCCTTAATTCAGACATGTTGATTACGGGAAAAATAATTAAAAAATTCCCTAGGCCTTAGTTTTCAAAATAGAAATTTTTATTTTGATTAGAAACCTCTGATGGTTTTTTCGCTTTGCCGGCCTGTAACTAATAAACTATTAAAAGATACATTGACGTGCTTAAATGAAAAGTATCATTTTCCCTTAATTGAAATTTATTATTAATCTGTCGGTGTTTAGTTCGAACATTTTGGCGCTGATATCAGAGTTAATGTTATGTAGGTTGGATAGTACAACAACTTTCTACAATCGCCATTTTGTACACGTTGTTTGTATTCTTTTTGTCTACGTACTTTGATCCATAAAAGTTGCATTACTTCAGTGATTATTCTGAAAATTTGTGAATTTGTTCATCTATTTACCTAAAATCGATTAGTAAAGTTTTCAGTGATGTATCCATTCGTATTTATGACTAAATATATAGCAAAGTTTGAAGGTTAAAATGAGCAAAAGATGCACTTGATTTTTAAGTGTAATTTTATTCATTTAAAGTGCATATATTTGGGGTTTCATATTGTTGCAAATTATCAATAATAGTAAATTCAAACAATATTTCAACTATAAATTATTTTTATCTGTCAATATTCTTTCTCAAGTAAACTAATGTCAAACGAATTGATAATTTTGTTGTATATTACAATGAATTATTTTCTTTTCAGAAGAAATCATCTAATCTGCAGTGTTCCAAACCATTTGAAATAATATCCAGAGTCGAGATATAAATTTAAAAGAGCAGAGAACAGAATCCTATCGGTTCAGAATGTTCAGATACAAATTTAAAGAACAGAGAATATAATCCTAGCGGTTCAGACAGCAAGAAATCACCAAATGTAAGTGGATATTTATATTTATCTTTTATTTTATATTTCTGTTGTCAATATTTTTTGTTGGAACAGCTAATATTGTTGTTAACGCAACAATACTTTAAAGTCTACGAGTCGAATCGTAGAATAAAAAATTAACTAGTTCAAATCTAGTTATTGGACAATACTATTATTTTATATTTCTGTTGAAATTATTTTTTGTTGGAATAGCTAATATTGTTGTTAACGCAACAATACTTTAAAGTCTACGAGTCGAATCGTAGAATAAGGAATTAACTAGTTCAAATCTAGTTATTGGCCAACACTATTATTTTATATTTCTGTTGTCATTATTTTTTGTTGGAACAGCTAATATTGTTGTTAACGCAACAATACTTTAAAGTCTACGAGTCGAATCGTAGAATGAAAAATTAACTAGTTCAAATCTAGTTATTGGTCAATACTTATTATTTTATATTTCTGTTGTCATTATAATAGTGCATAGAGAAGATCAAACTGCATCTATCTTCTCATCACTATTTTCTTACGTGAAATGATGTATAAAATGTTAATATATGAATGTTTATCTTACGCTGTTTGAGTGTAGTAACTGGGTGGCCTTCTCTGTACTATTTTTTATGAAATGTGCTTTCGAAATGTCAAATTAAAGAAAATTTCAAATATATTTGTAACCATTTAAATCTGTTGGATACATTATCGCATTGTACAAGTGTCTTGCGTAATGAATACTCGTTTGCCATACGAAATTGTATCCAACGGTTTTTTAAATGGTTTAAGGAATACCACAAACTAATAATTAATATTTAATAGGAAGACCTTTGTTGGTCTGATGCGTCAAGAAACTTGACAAATTTGGATACAACTTTCGATCTATGGATTTCAACACTGCAGATATTCTGAAGCAGTTTTACAAAAGCTTCTTTAGTTTGCAACTTTAAGGATAGCTGAGCACCAGACAAATCTTCGACGTAGGCGGCCATCGATGGATGAACTGGTATAAAACTTTATTTTTTTCGTAGATGTAACGTTTATAAAATACTATCTTGTACTCATGATCAACCATGAGAACTTACAGTCAAAGGAATATGATTCTATGCCTATTTATTATCTTGTTCTCATACTCAGCCATGAGAACGTATAGTCTAGGGAATATGACTATGCATTATTATTATTTTGTTCTCATACTCAGCCATGAGGACTTATAGTCAAAGGAATATGATTCTATGCCTAATTATTATCTTGTTCTCATACTCAGCCATGAGAACGTATAGTCTAGGGAATATGACTATGCATTATTATTATTTTGTTCTCATACTCAACCATGAGAACTTATAGTCAAAGGAATATGACTATATGCCTAAATATTATCTAGAACTCAAATTCAGTTTTGAGTACTGTAGTAAATTAAATATAACTTTAATAAATGTCCTTATGATATCCAAACAATTTGAAATTGAAATATCGACTATTTATCAATAAAATTAATATCTGGGAACAATTGATTAGCATTTGTCTTTCAGGAATCGGACATCTAGAAGATTAAAATAATAGTAGCTTTATAAGTGTTAGTATTATTTACGTAAGAATGGCATTGCGCACAATAAAGTGTAAGCTTGTTAGACACGTAATTGAAGTAGTTTTTTTTTTGTCACAGTTTATAGAATCGGTTCATAAGGCAACCGTCTGTTGTAACTCTGTTTAGGAAATAATTTGAAATAATGAACATAGTTCGTATACATTAACGTGTGTTTTAACATTTTAGTGTCACGTGATGTATCAATAATGATTGCTTGTGCATTTCTTGATGCAGGAAAAGATAGTTTTATGTCAGCACAGATTATAAAGCGAATTGAACTTGCGCAATGCCATTCGTACGTGAGGAATACTATAGTTTTAAGTTCTTGGAAATGTATTTTCAGGTTTTAATTAAACTTTGGCTCATCGCGCCGTCGAGCAAACACGCGTTTTCTTTAAAAATTAAAAATAAATTGATTAATTTGAAGTGCAGTCCGTGGCGATCATCCTAAAATCGTGCGTGTACGGTTGCAGCGGTAACCGTACGCGTGGCTTACCCAGTCGGTAGCTAGGGAGAGTGCTTGGGAAAAGAAAATACGGACGTATCGGGGGATGCTTGCAGGTGGATGGATGAGTGAGTCAGGAAGGAGGTAACAGATTCGAAACTTTGATGTGGGTGTTCGGGTTCCTTATTCAATTAACTTCACACGGTCAGAGGGGCTGGGTAGGTAGGGTTCGTGCGCGATAGCCATAATTGAGTGGACTGATATGTACAACGCACCGTCATGTGAATCCTGTTGTTATGGTGGATCGCTTCACACTTGTGTGAATGTTTCTAGGGACATTAATCCATAGTTGACACAGAAAGCTTTCTTATGGCCTTATGTGCTCTCCTCATCCGGAGGCAACTTAATCATCATTTAATGGTAATGGCAACGAATAGGTAAAGTTTTTGTTTGAATTAACTTTGTTGAGCACACGGGTTAATAACCGCGTTCGGTGTAGGGTATCCGCGAGAGGCGCGGGCGAATGTCTCCGGGAGTAGCTAGGTAGGTTGGCGTGCACCCTAGGTAGTTACATGTGACTGCTGCCGTGCTCTCTACCTAGTTCGGTTTGTAGGCCGTAAATGCTTTGCATCGCGTGGGGTCGGCTTAACCCCCTCGTAAACTTCCGTGAGAACCAACAACGGCGTTCGACGCCACGGCGTTCTCACCATTTGCTTAGCTCGTACTCTTTCTCTCTCACACGCCTTTAGCTTAGTTTAATCTAGATATAAGATAGTTCGCGTAGACATAAGATAGCTTAGATATAAGTAGGAAGGGTTGTTTTTGCTTTTCGAGAGAGAGAGAAAAATTAACGTAACTTGACATTTTTAGACTTGCTTTTCTATGAAATCGTTATTAACGTAAGATAGGCTTTTTTAGATTTGTTTTTCTTTGAAATAGATCTTAACTTAAGATAGGTTTTTTTGCGCACTTCACTAACTTAATTTGGGGGGGGGGGGGGGTACTACAATAATTTAAGTTAGATTATAAGTATTATTGTACACGGAACTGTATTTAATAAATGGTATATATAAGGGAACGTGGGTTTGGCATTTAAGGGCGGTGTTTCCCTTATATATACTATTTATTAAATAAAGGGTTTCGTTTTTAGTTCTAAGATAGTTTTAAAGTTAAAAAAAAACTCCCCACCACCACTATCGTCAAGATTGCAGTGCCGATTGGAGACGCAGACCATGGCTTCTTCATTTGTTAAAAATGTATGTACAATAAAACAAACTTTTATTGTGTTTATTTTAATTTAATACCCATGTTCCTTTAGTTTTAAAGTAGGTAGTTTTAGTAAAAATTGTAATTATTATTAAGTATTTAGACGCGGTCAGGGCAAAGTTAGATTTTAAGTGTTGTAAACGAAGCTTTGTATTAATAAATATTATATATTTTGGTAAGTGGGAGGTTTGGGTGGTAACAAAATATATAATATAATATAAAGTTTCGGAAACGGTCTTCAACTGAATAAGAAATCTTTGTACCTTTAAAAATGGGAACAAGGAATCTTATTTAGGGACCACCAAGATTTCATTTGTTAAATTAGTATTGTAAACGAAACTCTACTTAATAAAGCATTATTTTACCTTAAAACTTAAATAATATTAATGTAGAGTTTCGTATTAGTTATAAAACTGAAATGTTTGTTACCAAATAAAATTATGGTTATATTACTTGTGTTTAATTCTACTGCATCTTTATTCAGTCACAGAATAAAGATGCAAAATAATTAACAACAAATAATACAACTATAATAATGATAATTTTATTTGGGAACAAACATTTTAGTTTTACAACTAAATCATGTTTGACACTGTCATAATTTGGTATTAGATTTGTTGACAAATTTAGTAACAATTGTGAACAGAATTATAACACAAAAGAAACGTAAAAGGCATTAGTGTTTAAATATTCTGTTCATAATTATTTCTTGTTAACAAATTTGGTGACAATTTTTTAACGTATCAAACAGGCTTTAGTTGTAAAATTAAAATGTTTGTTACCGAGCAAAATTATCATTATTTTGATTGTAAATACCAATTATTTTGTATCTTTATTTTGTAATAGAAGTTACTTTTATTACAAAATAAAGATTCAAAATAGTTTATAATATCTGCAACCAAAATAATGATAATTTTACTTGGTAACAAACATTTCAATTTTACAATTAAAGCCTGTTTGGTAACGTTAAAAAATTGTCACCAAATTTGTTAACAAACTTAGTTGGGAAATAATTATGAACAGAATTTTCAAACACAAATATCTTCTACGTTTCTTTTGTGTTGTAATTCTGTTCACAATTGTTACTAAATTTGTCAACAAATCTAATAACAATTTATTTTAATGTCAAACGGTCTTCAACTGAATAAGAAATCTTTGTACCTTTAAAAATGGGAACAAGGAATCTTATTTAGGGACCACCAAGATTTCATTTGTTAAATTAGTATTGTAAACGAAACTCTACTTAATAAAGCATTATTTTACCTTAAAACTTAAATAATATTAATGTAGAGTTTCGTATTAGTTATAAAACTGAAATGTTTGTTACCAAATAAAATTATGGTTATATTACTTGTGTTTAATTCTACTGCATCTTTATTCAGTCACAGAATAAAGATGCAAAATAATTAACAACAAATAATACAACTATAATAATGATAATTTTATTTGGGAACAAACATTTTAGTTTTACAACTAAATCATGTTTGACACTGTCATAATTTGGTATTAGATTTGTTGACAAATTTAGTAACAATTGTGAACAGAATTATAACACAAAAGAAACGTAAAAGACATTTGTGTTTAAAAATTCTGTTCATAATTATTTCTGACTGAGTTTGTTTAACAAATTTGGTGACAGTCTTTTAACGTTGTCAAACAGGCCTTAGTTGTAAATTAGAAATGTGTTTTACAAAGTATATCTGTCATTACAATTTGATTGTAAATATTATAAACTATTCTACATTTTTATTTTGTAATAAAAATAACATATTACAAAATAAAGATGTAGAATAGTTTATAATATTTACAATCAGAATAATGATAGTTCTACTTTCTGAAACACATTTCTAACTTACAACTAAAGCCTGTTTGACAACGTTAAAAGATTGTCACCAAATTTGTTAAACTTAGTGAGAAATAATTATGAACAGAATTTACAAACACAAGTTTCTTTTGTGTTATAATTCTGTTCACAATTGTTACTAAATTTGTCAACAAATCTAATAACAATTTATTATAATGTTAAACAGTCTCTTGTATTAGCAATAAACTTTCATTTTTAAGAAAAAGTCTTGTGTAATTTTTAATAATATAAATATATTTATATTGTTGTAAATTTGATTTTTTTTTCTAAGTCCCCATACGTATGTAGTTTTTAAAACGGCCACCAGGGTGCAGCACCTGTCGATAAACGGTTTAACTAAGAGTAAATTTAACCCAAAAAAATTTCATTTGTGTACATACGTACGTACATACATCATTTTGGAGTATACCTAATGGGAATTTAACTCGTTTAATATGGGAAGTTTACTATTACTAAATTTGACGAAAAATTTTCATCCCATTTTAAATAACTCAAATTCCCATCGTACACGTCCCATATTTAGTGGGTTAAATTCCCATTAGGTATACATCTTTTTTAGAGCATTTTCGTCCCATGATTACCAACTCAAATTCCCAAAGTAAACGTACCATATTTAGTGGGTCAAATTCCCATTAGGTATAACACTAAAATGATGTATGTACGTATGTATGTTCAAAGTGGAGTAGTATTTCTGGTTGCCTATATTTTAGGCGCAAATCTTTTACCAACAGGTGCTGCCCTCTAGCGGCCTTTTTAAGAACTATATACGTGTAAGGGCAGTAAAGGGGTGAAAAAATAAACAATTTATATCTTATTATATAATATATTGTACATTAAGGGTAGTTACATGAAATACAACAATATAAAATACAAATAAACAATAAATACAAGTGAAATTTATACAAACTATTATTTAAACATCCCTATTTCTAATTTTTCAGGACAAGGGTAAGTATATCATTTATTTACATAGTATATTAAGGGTAGTTACATGAAATAAACGATATAAAATACAAATAAACAATAAATACAAGTGAAATTTATACAAACTATTATTTAAACATCCCTATTTCTAATTTTTCAGGACAAGGGTAAGTATATCATTTATTTACATAGTATATTAAGGGTAGTTACATGAAATACAACAATATAAAATACAAATAAACAATAAATACAAGTGAAAATTATACAAACTATTATTTAAACATCCCTAATCCTAATTTTTCAGGGCAAAGGTAAGTATATTTATTTATAAAGTACATTAAGGGTAGTTACATGATATACAACAATTACAAATACAAGTAAAATTTATACACACTATTATTTAAACATCCCTAAGCATATTTTTTTATAAAATACAAATAAAGTTATATACAATTTTTATTTAACAACCCGTCATTTATTTCAGGGGGAAATACCAGAACAAAGAGACAGGGAAGTATTTAGTTATGTAGCATTTATAAAGGAAATAAGACATGAGAAATTTTTAATGTTCATTCGTGTTCTACGGATTGTAATTAGTTTAATAGAACTTGTCCGGCCCTTCTAGCTTTTATAGTTTTTGAGATATAATATATTTTTTAAACCTAACTTTACCCAGATTCTGAATCGAAAATTTTTGATGGTATCAGGATAACAGGAATGAAAAGAGTTCTTATATTTTAAATGTGAGACCGGATTCGTGTTCTATGGGTCGTAATTAGTCTAAACAACCCTGTCCGGCCGTTCTAACTTCTGTAGTTTACGAGCTACAACACTTTTCTTAACCCAATTTTTGGGGTCAATGACCAGAATTTACTCAGTTTTTGAATCGAAAATTTTCGATGGTATCAGGATAACAGGAATGAAAAGAGTTCCCATATTTTAAATGTTAGACCGGATTCGTGTACTACGGGTCGTAATTAGTCTAAAAAACCCTGTCCGGTCTTTCTAACTTCTCTAGTTTACGAGCTACAACACTTTTCTTAACCCAATTTTTGGGGTCACCGACCTGAATTTACTCAGTTTTTGAATCGAAAATTTTCGATGGTATCCGGATAACAGGAATGAAAAGAGTTCTCATATTTTAAATGTGAGACCGGATTCGTGTACTACGGGTCGTAATTAGTCTAAAAAACCCTGTCCGGTCTTTCTAACTTCTCCAGTTTACGAGCTACAACACTTTTCTTAACCCAATTTTTGGGGTCAACGACCTGAATTTACTCAGTTTTTGAATCGAAAATTTTCGATGGTATCCGGATAACAGGAATGAAAAGAGTTCTCATATTTTAAATGTGAGACCGGATTCGTGTTCTACGGGTCGTAATTAGTCTAAAAAACCATGTCCGGCCTTTCTAGCTTTTATAGTTTTGGAGCTATAACACTTTTTTTAAACCCAATTTTACTCAGTTTTTGAGTCGAAAATTTCTGATGGTATCCGGATAACAGGAATGAAAAGAGTTCTCATATTTTAAATGTAAGATCGGATTCATGTTCTACGGGTCGTAATTAGTCTAAAACACCCTGTCCGGCCCTTCTAACTTCTGTAGTTTACGAGCTACAACACTTTTCTTAACCCAATTTTTGGGGTCAATGACCTAAATTTACTCAGTTTTTGAATCGAAAATTTTCGATGGTATCCGGATAACAGGAATTAAAAGAGTTCTCATATTTTAAATGTGAGACCGGATTCGTGTTCTACGGGTCGAAATTAGTATAAAAAACCTTGTCCGGCCCTTCAACCTTTTGTGGTTTAGGAGATATAAAGCATTTCTTAATTAAAAATCTGTTGTGGCCAGCACAAGACCTTCCGTCAATTCGATATATTTTGTACAAATTCCATACCAAAAGTTCATTTGAAAAGGTTCCACAAATCCAATAAAATTATCACATAAACACACACTAAGTAAAATGCACTTGACACTTCCTTCATTTCTTCTTCAACTTTCCCCTATTTTATTAGGGTCTCTGTTTCCTCTTCTCTTCCACCCATTCCTGTTCAACGCATCTTCTTCACACATTCCTTTCTTTCTCAAGTCTTCTGTAATACAATCTTTCCATCTTCTCTTTGGCCTTTCTCTGGATGTCACTTGCGAGGAACGCTATGACATACCAATTTTAGATCCTTTACTTACTATATTTGGTTTTGCACCTGCAACTGACATCTGTCAATTAAATTTTTTTGAATAATTATGTCAGCTGTTTACATGATAAATAGCATAGCTGACTAATTTTTGAAAATTAATTCCTTTATAACGCTTTAAATCTACATCTATTGAATATGAAGGAAAATGTATAATCACACCGTATAGAGAGGAGTATTTTCTTTAATCTGTATAATAACAAAAAGTCAAAAAATAATATTTAACTGCGTTTTTTTAAGAAAAACTGTTAAAAACTTCAAATAAGGGTACTTCCGGTGGATCAATTATAACCAAAATCTAATCAACTCTTCATATGGTCGTACAGAAGAGGAATACGAAAGAATTATAATTTTTAGAATTGTAGTATTGGAGTTATCGTCGGAGAAAAATTTGTCACACACGGACACACACACACACGGACACACACACACACGGACACACACACACACACACATACAGACATCATCATAAAAATGGTATATTCGTATTGTAGGGACCCTAGAACGTGCTTATTCATTAAAAACTCACCACCGAATTTTTTGACCAAAGACAATACCTTCCTTACCTAAAGGTGACGGAAGGTAAAAAGTGTCGCATTTTCCATAGTATCTGGTGAACAGGAATGAGAAAGAGTTCTACGTATGGTTATTTTATTGCTTATAATACTTAAAATATAAAAAATAAAATTTTGGTATAAACAAAAAAAAAATCAAAAAATGTTTGAAAATTTTCAAAAACCCTTATTACAAAAAATGTTGCCCTACGCCCTTCAAACTTTGGTATGATATAATTTGACCCTATATTACTCATTCGAATTCCCCTAAGGAACAGCGTTTTAAGGAAAACGCTGAAAACCCAGCCGTTTTCGAGATATGGGCCCTTAAAGTTTTTTAAAGGGACTAACACTTAAATTCGTTAATTTATAGGGCTAAAGGGCCGGAAAATAGCGAATCGGGGGGATTCGAACCCCGCTTTCCATTGGCTTGCACAGATTTGATGAAAACCCTTTGGTTTACAATATATTTGCCCTTCAAGTTTGTGGCGAAGGGCATACGCTAATTCCTGAACTAAAAGAGCTGGAAAATCCGGACAAGTGTTGTTAAACCTACTTGGATCTGCATAAATGAAATCCGTGGTCAAATTTTCCCTAAGGGCTCAAATAAGCCCTTAGCCCTTTATAAAAGGGCGGACTCCTGTCGGATGGTTATTTTCGTACCTAAAGAACTTAATACTAAAAGATAGCATAGAAAAATTCGGAAAATCCGTAAAAATTAGGATATTTCCCTGTCTCTTTTGTTATTACATAGGAAAGGTAAAAAAACTGTTCTTTTATTCATTTATTCTCATAAAAAGTCATTTATTATCTTCATCCAGTGTTGTAGTTACCGTATCCTACTGCTGGGTGTACTAGGCCCTTTGCAAAACCTGTAAAAAAACATAAACATTGTTTATTTTGAGCGCCAAAGTCCAAAAGATACAAGAAATAAACACTTAATTAGAGTGGGGGTATTACGTGATAATATTAATATTATGTGTTTAGAAGAAAGACTTCAGTTCCTTTCAGTCTTTGGTGAAGTGAACATCGTGTGCTTGTGAATAATCGTGTAGTGCCATATAGCAACGAAAAAGTTTGAAATTTTTATTGAAATCGTTCTCCATTTACATCGTATAGTTCGCGATATATTTTAAAAATGTTAGATTTACCCTATAACTTTTTAAAAATTATTTAAATAACTTTAAATAATTTACAATTTGTTAAAATTTTATAAATGAAATCTAAATTTAATAAGTTAATAGTGCATTAAATTTAAATGTTCATATGTACATTATTATTTACAATAAAATCTAAATATTCAAAATTCATTTTAACTTATACAACGTAGATATTTCTGCTTCTTATTTTTTTAGATATTATTTAAAATGTTGCATAAGTCTCTGTCCTCCCGTTAGTGTTCATTATTTAATCCTTAGTCAAAAGTAAATTGTGTCGTGAGTTAGTTTACTACACGTTTTGCTGTACAGGTATTTAAAAAAAAGGTCTTTCCTTTTATTAAAATATGTATAATTGTCCGTAAAAGTGTGGTGTATTGTTTTTCTAATACCAAGTGTTATACAAGTTATTCTAATTGGAGTGTTACGTAATATTTACTACAAAGTGTATTCTGATCTGCGAAAATCGCCGATGATGATATATTACAGTGATGATATAACAGGGGATGATATATTATGAAAATTCACCATAGGTAAGTACGAACCTTTAATATTACATTTACATATCTTCTAAATTGTTAAACACAAAACAAATGTGTTTGAAATAGTGAATTTTATGTAAAATATAAATTTTTACTTCCCTATTTACTATCTTTATTCTTGTAGTAGTGATAAATGAAAATATGAAACAAGTGTACAGAGAAAATTTGACGAAAATACATGTATTTTAACGCCCCGTAACTCCTAAACCAATCGAAGTTAAAAATTATAATCAGACTTATCTTACAGAGAATTTTATGTAGATTCCAAATTTTCATTGTACAAGTTGCTATCTTTAACCATGTAGGAGTAATAAATAAGAATGTGAAATAACGCATGACAAAGTTTAGTGGAATATATAGTTTAACTCTCACATTTATATTTCATAGAATTTCAAGTATGGAGATCAGGCGAACCGGTTTACGACTTCACGATACCGCAGGGGATGGT
Source organism: Ophonus ardosiacus (assembly GCA_943142095.1). Lineage (NCBI taxonomy): Eukaryota > Metazoa > Arthropoda > Insecta > Coleoptera > Carabidae > Ophonus > Ophonus ardosiacus. Next base: position 14,817,061 of record OW964840.1, read on the forward strand.
TTCCTGATCCAACAACGAAATCATGTCTACCAGGTCCGGAAAGAAGCCCCAGGATACTGTAGACACACGAAAGGGTTCTCCAAGTCGCTATGTTTGCGTCTCTTACCACTGGAACGTCGAAAACGTGATCATCTGCAAAAAAAGAAATGATTTGTTAATAAAATTATAAATGTAATAACTTATTTATTGTATCTGCACTTTGTGTTTGTATTAACAATACCACTTTTCTATACACATTAATATGTAAAGTTCAAATATCCTATAGAAAAGTATTTGTCAACATTTTAACAATTTTAAAACTTTGCTTATGTGTACAAAAATACATGTGCAAATCAAATTTGAAACGTACAAGTTCCTATCTTACTTAGTTTCAGAAATTTTGAGCCCTAAAGTTGGAATTTCCAATTCAAATTCAGAAATTCGAATTCCTGAAACTTAGTATACACGCAGAAAACAACCCCTGAATTCAAATTTGAAAACCGCAAGTCTCTATCTCACTTAGTTTTTAAATTATTTTATTTTTATCATGGTATACACAAAAGACATTTACCTATCTTGAAACAAATATAACTGAATTCTTTTTTTCAGCAATTCGAATTCCTGAAACATAGTATACATACTGAAAACAACCCCCTGAATTCAAATTTGAAAACTGCAAGTCCCTATCTCACTTAGTTTTAAATTATTTCATTTTTATCATGGCAAAAACAAAAGAAATTTACCTATCTTGAAACAAATATAACTGAATTCTTTTTTTCAGCAATTCGAATTCCTGAAACGTAGTATACATACTGAAAACAACCCCCTGAATTCAAATTTGAAAACTGCAAGTCCCTATCTCATTTAGTTTTTAACTTATTTTATTTTTATCATGGTATACACAAAAGAAATTTACCTATCTTGAAACAAATATAACTGAATTCTTTTTTTCAGCAATTCGAATTCCTGAAACGTAGTATACATACTGAAAACAACCCCCTGAATTCAAATTTGAAAACTGCAAGTCCCTATCTCATTTAGTTTTTAACTTATTTTATTTTTATCATGGTATACACAAAAGAAATTTACCTATCTTGAAACAAATATAACTGAATTCTTTTTACCTTCCGTCACCTTCAGGTAAGGAAGGTATTGTCTTTGGTCAAAAAATTCGTTGGTGAGTTTTTAATGAATAAGCACGTTTTAGGGCCCCTAGAATACGAATTTACTATTTTTAAGATGATGTCTGTATGTGTGTGTGTGTGACAAATTTTTCTCTGACGATAACTCCAATACTACAATTCTAAAAATTATAATTCTTTCGTATTCCTCTTCTGTACATCCATATGAAGAGTTGATTAGATTTTGGTTATAATTGATCCACCGGAAGTACCCTTATTTGAAGTTTTTAACAGTTTTTATTAAAAAAACGCAGTTAAATATTATTTTTTGACATTTTGTTATTATATATATTAAAGAAAATACTCTTCTCTATACAGTTTGATTATACATTTTTCTTCATATTCAATAGATGTAAATTTGAAGCATTATAAAGAAATTAATTTTCAAAACTTAGTCAGCTTTGCGATTTATCATGGAAACAGGTGACATAATTATTTAAAAAAAATTAATTGACAGATGTCAGTTGCAAGTGCAAAACCAAATATGGAAAAAAGTATAGGATTTAAAATTGGTATGTCATAGTGTTGCTCGCAAGTGACACGCAGAGAAAGGCCAAAGAGAAGATGGAAGGACATTACTTAGTGTAGTTTATGTTATAATTTTATTGGATTTATAGAACATTTTCAAATGAACTTTTGGTATGGAATTTGTAAAAAATAGTATGTGATGTAGAATCTGTTCCAAGGACCTTTTGGTATGGGATTTGTACAAAATACATGGAATTGACGGAAGGTCTTGTGCTGGCCACAACAGATTTTTTTTTCAGAAATTCGAATTCCTGAAACTTAGTATACATACTGAAAACAACCCCTGAATTCAAATTTGAAAACTGCAAGTCTCTGTCTCACTTAGTTTTTAAATTATTTTATTTTTATCATGGTATACACAAAAGACATTTACCTATCTTGAAACAAATATAACTGAATTCTTTTTTTCAGCAATTCGAATTCCTGAAACTTAGTATACATACTGAAAACAACCCCCTGAATTCAAATTTGAAAACTGCAAGTCCCTATCTCATTTAGTTTTTAAATTATTTTATTTTTATCATGGTATACACAAAAGACATTTACCTATCTTGAAACAAATATAACTGAATTCTTTTTTTCAGCAATTCGAATTCCTGAAACTTAGTATACATACTGAAAACAACCCCCTGAATTCAAATTTGAAAACTGCAAGTCCCTATCTCATTTAGTTTTTAAATTATTTTATTTTTATCATGGTAAAAAACAAAAGAAATTTACCTATCTTGAAACAAATATACCTGAATTCTTTTTTCAGCAATTCGAATTCCTGAATCTTAGTACACATACAGGGAACATCCCCCTGAAATCTATTTTGAAAACTGCAAGTACCTATCTCACTTAGTTTTTAAATTATTTTATTTTTATCATGGTATACACAAAAGACATTTACCTATCTTGAAACAAATATTCAAAGCAATTCGAATTCCTGAAACTTAGTATACATACTGAAAACAACCCCTGAATTCAAATTTGAAAACTGCAAGTCTCTATCTCACTTAGTTTTTAAATTATTTTATTTTTGAAAATTTGAAAAGGTCCCTAACATATTTTTATTTTTTTCATCAATGAATAGCATCCTTTCTATCAACCCTAAAGTTCATAAATTATATTTCGCGTGTAATCCATAGATGTTTGTGTACAAATACAAATTTAAAAAAATCGTACGACCGACTACAAAATTACGTAATACATAGACGTCAATTATAATTTATACTCATTATTTTGATTGTTGACTACTATTTTTTTTTATTGTTATCTAATGCCTAATTGTTACATAGATCAATTTTGTCAGTTTCATTGTTACAGTGCTAGTGAACAGACGTGTGGTGTGCTCGTGTACTGTGCCTTCGAGGACGACTTTCTAGTACCTGGAGAGGACTTTTGGACATCTTCAAGACTTGGACTTATAATTAGGGAAATAATTTATTCATAGTAAGTTTTTTCATTTTTAAACTACTTTTAGTAACCATTATTGGGTATATCAGCCATTATTTCTAAGGACTATTTCGGGTATATCTACATATAATATTAAAATTTTAAATATTTTCAATAATGAATTTCTCACGTAAGTGTAAGTTTTCATATTAGGTATTTTATTTTTAATCATTACAAACGATTGAAACAGTAATTCAAATATTATTTCGATTATATTTTTATTGTTACAGAAACATGTAACAGAGATGAATTACAGTCCTGACCGAGCCTTAGAAGGATGTGAGTGAGTTGCAGAAGGATATCTGTCATGATTTCAGCGTTGGAGATGATCATATTGTTGCAGAGCATCACAATGAAGACACACTAACATGTATTGGTGCCCCTCAAAACTTATTTGTAAGATTTATGTAAATAAATAAAAGTTATCCTCCTAAACATGAAGTACTCGTATAACAAATATATGGCAAGAAAAATTAGCACATAAACAATTCATATCATTATGCAACACATATATCTTCATTTTCATATATTTTACAGTTTATCATATAAGAAATTCATATATCATACATAAATGAAAACAAACATGCATACATACTATTTAAAAGGTACAGAAAAACAAAAGGTTAAATTCAAATATTTCTTACTGATATTTAACAACGTATCCGGCGATTTAAATTTCTGCAACTATGTATACATATTTGAAGCAACCCCCTTTTCATTTTTGCTTACTCTTACTATACTAGCTGGACATGATTATTCAAAATGGGTTAAAATATGTAGAAAAAGTTCATAGAATCAAATGGCGCAACGCCCGTCAATGTTACTTTTACCATTCAATAGTTATAGGCCGTCAAAGTCAAAAAATATTGTCAATTTCCGTCAAAAACAAAAAAAAATATTTTGAAAACTAAGGCCTAAAGAATTTTTTAATATTTTTCCCGTAATCAACGTGTCCGAATTAAGGGAAAATGATACTTTTCATTTAAATTCAGGGTGGTTGGATTTTTAGTGGGCAACTGAATATTTAAAGTTACCATTTTTTAAATTTTTGCTTACTCTTACTATACTAGCTGGATATGATTTTCCAAAATTGGTTAAAATATGTAGAAAAGACCATAGAATCAAATGGCGCAACGCCCGTCAATCTTACTATTACCATTCATTAGTTATAGGCTGTCAAAGTCAAAAAACATTGTCAATTTTCATCAAAAATAAAAAAAATTATTTTGAAAACTAAGGCCTAAAGAATTTTTTTAACATTTTTCCCGTAATCAACGTGTCTGAATTAAGGGAAAATGATACTTTTCATTTGAATACAGGGTAGTCGGATTTTTAGTGGGCAACTGAATATTTAAAGTTACCATTTTTTAAATTTTTGCTTACTCTTACTATACTAGCTGGACATGATTATTCAAAATTCATTAAAATATGTAGAAAAGACCATAGAATCAAATGGCGCAACGCCCGTCAACGTTACTATTACCATTCAATAGTTATAGGCCGTCAAAGTCAAAAAACATTGTCAATTTCCATCAAAAATAAAAAAAATTATTTTGAAAACTAAGGCCTAAAGAATTTTTTCAATATTTTTCCAGTAATCAACGTGTCTGAATTAAGGGAAAATGATACTTTTCATTTAAATACAGTGTGGTCGGATTTTTAGTGGGCAACTGAATATTTAAAGTTACCATTTTTTTAATTTTTGCTTACTCTTACTATACTAGCTGGACATGATTATTCAAAATTCATTAAAATATGTAGAAAAGACCATAAAATCAAATGGCACAACGCCCGTCAATGTTACTTTCACCATTCATTAGTTATAGGCCGTCAAAGTCAAAAAACCCTGTCAATTTTCATCAAAAATTAAAAAAATTATTTTAAAAACTAAGGCCTAAAGAATTTTTTAAATATTTTTCCCGTAAACAACGTGTCTGAATTAAGGGAAAATGATACTTTTCATTTGAATACAGGGTGGTCGGATTTTTAGTGGGCAACTAAATATTTAAAGTTACCATTTTTTTTAATTTTTGCTTACTCTTACTATACTAGCTGCACGTGATTATTCAAAATTGGTTAAAATATGTAGAAAAGACCATATCATAGAATCAAATGGCGCAACGCCCGTCAATGTTACTATTACCATTCACTAGTTATAGGCCGTCAAAGTCAAAAAAGATTGTGAATTTTCATCAAAAATAAAAATTTTTATTTTGAAAACTAAGGCTTAAAGAATTTTTTTAATATTTTTTCCGTAATCAACGTGTCTGAATTAAGGTAAATGATACTTTTCATTTGAATACAGGGTGGTCGGATATTTAGTGGGCAACTGAATATTTAAAGTTACCATTTTTTTAATTTTTGCTTACTCTTACTATACTAGCTAGACATGATTATTCAAAATTCATTAAAATATGTAGAAAAGACCATAGAATCAAATGGCGCAACGCCCGTCAACGTTACTATTACCATTCAATAGTTATAGGCAGTCAAAGTCAAAAAACATTGTCAATTTCCATCAAAAATAAAAAAATTTATTTTGAAAACTAAGGCCTAAAGAATTTTTTTAATATTTTTCCCGTAATCAACGTGTCTGAATTAAGGGAAAATGATACTTTTCATTTAAATACAGTGTGGTCGGATTTTTAGTGGGCAACTGAATATTTAAAGTTACCATTTTTTTAATTTTTGCTTACTCTTACTATACTAGCTGGACATGATTATTCAAAATTCATTAAAATATGTAGAAAAGACCATAGAATCAAATGGCAACAACGCCCGTCAATGTTACTTTCACCATTCATTAGTTATAGGCCGTCAAAGTCAAAAAAGATTGTGAATTTTCATCAAAAATAAAAAAAATTATTTTGAAAATTAAGGCCTAAAGAATTTTTTTAATATTTTTTCCGTAATCAACGTGTCTGAATTAAGGTAAATGATACTTTTCATTTGAATACAGGGTGGTCGGATTTTTAGTGGGCAACTGAATATTTAAAGTTACCATTTTTTTAATTTTTGCTTACTATTACTATACTAGCTGCACGTGATTATTCAAAATAAGTTAAAATATGTAGAAAAGACCATAGAATCAAATGGCGTAACGCCCGTCAACGTTACTAATACCATTCATTAGTTATGTCAAAAATATTGTCAATTTCCATCAAAAATAATAAAAATTATTTTGGAAACTAAGGCCTAGAGAACTTTTTTCATTATTTTTCACTTAATCAGAGTGTCCGGATTAAGGGAAAATAATCGGTTTGTTAGTGGAATATATATAGTATTTATTATATTGTTCAATTCAATGTTACAGGGGTCGTCTTCATCAATACGAATATTTAACAACTAGATTACAAGAAACATCTATTATAATGTAACTCACCATTATTGAGTATTTCTGGTTACAATGTCGGGACTCCAAGTCGCTAAGTCTGCAATACCAGGATGTCGGCTTTTCGCACAGCTGTATCTGAAAAGAACACACATTGTTAAGAAAATGTTATAATAAAAAAAGTAATTGCGATTTTGCGTACTCAAATTTTTTTCGCGCTACTTCTACATTCATAAAATTCAAAACACCGTGAACGAATTACATAATACATAAGAAGCAATTATTATTTATGACTCATTATTATTTAATTGTTGACTTGTATTTCTAGAGGGTAAATTATTTAACACCCTACTATTACATGGATTAATTCTTTCAGTTTGTTTGTTACAGTGCTAGTGTAAAGACGTGTGTGTAGTGTGCTGGTGTACTGTGACCACGAGGACGACTTCCTGGTGCTTGGAGAGGACGTTAGGATATCTGCAGGACTTGGAGTTATATCCATAGATTTCATTTATGTAAAGTGAGTTTTTTTTTTGCTTTTCTAATATTTTAGAGTTGTTTTCTTATTTGATCCATGAACCATTAATTTGGAGGGATTATTCTAGTATAGATACAAGATATAAGCTATATTTAAATAATTGTTCGCATTATATCGAAAATAGTTTGCATTAATTGATAATTATTTAATATTTCTACCACATACAATCGTCTAACATTTTATTCTGTAAATACTAATTATAAAGCACCTCATATAGTTTTACGGTACAGAAATAAAAAAAAAAATGTTTTCTAATGTTAAACATCTATGTCACGAATTGTGTTCATCCTGTATATAATTTATCATATCATTGTATGTCCTATATATTTTGTTCCATATATACGTAATTATGAATGTGGTAACGTCATTTTATTTTTGGTGAAATTACGTAACATTACTCAATATTAAAATACTTTTATATCGTACACATTATGCATTATAATCTATAATTAATCGATTGAAATATTTTTAAATTCTTTTGTATTATTGAATATCTCTCACTTTCTTTGACATTAATATATTTTCTTAAATAATAATTACATAAACTTAAACAATTCTTAATAATCTACAAATCAAATCATTTTAGTTTCTATGACCATTAACCTCTAATTCATATTTGTTACTTTCGAGTATATTTTCTATCGTTTCAGAAAGATAAGCTGTGCACTTAAACATACGATGCTGCAGATGTACCCGAGTGAGTTGCAGTTCATGAATCCTGATTTCCGCAATGGAGATGGTCACCCTGTTGCAGAGAATCGCACCCCAAAATAACCCCAACATGGATTTTGTACACCCCAAGTCATATTTATCAAATTTATGTAAATAAATAAATAAATAAAACCACCTCACACCTATAAAATACTTATATGATATAACCATTTAACGTGAAAAATCATCTACACTACTAATAAAAACTTTATGAACAAATGTCTAAGACACTCATACATATAAGCATATTTAAATAATAGTATATAATCATGGCATTACACTATTCACATATTTTCATTTTCATAATTGTATTTCAACATCTCAAAGCGTATTACGTTAGGTTCACATACATCACAAACACATGTTACATACATATTATTTAAAGGGTACAAGAAACGAAAGAGCTAAGTCTAAACATTACTGATTTTTGTCAGGGAATCATACATTTGAAAAGTACAAAGGGTTATTTCTCTTAGTTTACGAGATATTAATTTTTAAACTTGCTATTTTCAATATAGATGTACTCGTCTTGAAACTAGCATTACTGAAAACTTTTTCAGCGATTCATATAGTCTCAAATTAAGTCTACCATATAGTAAATAAATTCCTTAATATCACTTTTAAAAGTACAAGTCGTTATATCTCTTAATTTTCGTGATATTCATTTCTAAAGTTACTATTATCATTTAACATATACACGTCTTGAAATAAACATTATTATTAAACTTATTTTTTTCTGCGATTTAAACATTTGGAATTAAGAATACATATAGAAAATTTCTGCTAAAATCCAAATTTGAAAACTGTAAGTAGCTATTTCTCTGTTTTCATGTTATTCATTATCAAAGTTAATCTTTTCAATAAACTTGAATGTCATTATATAAACATTAATTTAAAAAATCAGCGATTTAAACCTTTCGAAATTAAGTATACATATAGTAAATGACTCCCTACATATAGTAAATGACTCCCTATATTGAAATTTGAAAAGTGTAAGTACCTATTTCTCTTAGTTTTTCTTTTATATTCATTGTCAAATTTGCCATTTTCAATAAACATATACTACGTATAATATGTAAACATTACTGAAATTGTTTTCAGTGATTGAAACCTTTTGAAATTATGTATAGTACTTTTCATATAGAAAATTACCCTCTATATACAAATTTAAAAAGTACGAGACGCTATTTTTCTTAGTTTTCATGGTATTCAATTTCGAAGTTGTTATTTTTAATAAATATTATTGAAAAAAAATTAAGCGATTATACTTTTCGAAATATAGGAAATAACTCTCTACAACTAAATTTGGAAAATGCAAGTCACTTTTTCCTTTAATTTTTCATATACTCATTTTTTTAAGTTACTATTTTCAATACACATGTACCTATTTTGAAACAAGCAGTACTGAAAATGTTTTCAACGATTCTAAAGTGCTGAAATTAGGTTTACATATAGAAAATAATCCTACAAATCCAAATAAGATTAGGATAATTCGCTATCACTCTTAGTTATTGAAGTATTTAATTTCAAAGTTACTATGCACAATATATGAATCACAGGGATATCTCGAAACTATATAAGTAATTGGGACTTAGCTCTATTTTTCTGTACCATCATTTGCATACCGTACATACATAAGAGTACATACATTTAATCTAATACACTGACCGTTCTAAATAAAATATAGTTAAAGAAGAACCTAATTTTTATTATTATATTTAAAATACACTTCATAATGAATTCGCACATTGCAAAATAGTTCTAGAGCGGAAAATGATACTTTACACACATACTTTTACTACGTCCGTTGGAAAAGATGATAAAAACATTTTGGTTTCAAATCACCTATGTACCAAGTCATCTAATTTAAAACTATCACAAATTAATTATCTCTCCTGTAAGAATGACGTAATAAGAGTTTGGACGTAATTAAAAACATTACATTTTAAACTTCGAAATGCATTAATTAAGATATGAAACTGACAAATTGATACATTATCCCTATTTATATAGATCACAAAATTTTGGGCCTCATATTTCGATTCCACAGAGTTAACCAATATATTAACATCTATTTTTTTGATACAATTTAAAACAAATACAGCTAATAGTTCAAATATATTTTATATATTGTTTCACGATTGAAAATTTATTAAACTTCATTTTCATATTCAACAACTGAATTAAAAAAAAAAAAACATCTAAAAATTTTCTTTTCATTTTCTTTAAACTTTACATATTTTAAATATATCTTTTAGCTCTGTGTGAATTCGAATTTGAATCCCAAAAGTTTGTAGCAAGAGATATATTAATTTAAAGGTGTAATATATATTATTTTAAACTTAGAATATATTTTCTATACCCAAAAAATATTAGGGAAAAACTTTGTAAGGATTTTCTGTTATAAATAAATATATTATCATCTTATACATAAGTATTGTCTTCTATTATTTCTATTTGTTAAAACAAATGATCCTTATAAAAGTTCTTTCAACAATTAATCAATCGATTGTTGTCAATAATGTATGTTAGCCTACTTTTATATTTCAATGAATCATAATAAAGGATTTATACCATATATTCTCGTATAATTAAAAACAAACCTACATTTCAAATATCATCTTTCAGAGCGGTACAGATCAAGATACATTTATTTATGTATATAATTGTCATTCACATATATCTTTGTATTAAAACAACATCTTTGTAAAATGTAACAATGTACACATCATTATGTAATATATTTAAGACCAATAAATATCGATAAAATTATATAATATTTCATTCCAATATCCTATTTCTAAAACAAAAAAATTGCATTCCAAAGATCTAAGTTCATATCCCGTATAGAAACCAGTTCACAGCCTATAGATCCACAACCAGAACGACAACCTACAAAAATCTCCCATCCTAAGATCCAGGTTCGAATCCCGCGTACTAGCCACCAGGAACCAGCCGAGCATCCCATCCTAGCTACCAGCAACCTGCCCTAGCCATCCACGAGCGCGCCTAGGCTACGAGCCGAGGGCGAGCACGTGGGTGCTAGGCGGGTTGCTGGGAGCTGGGATCGGATCGCTCCGCTGGTTCCTGGGGGGCTAGCCAGCAAAAAATTTCTAGAAACCTGTATATACCTTGAAATAGACGTGATTACGTAATTTTACGACAAAGAGTGTACGGTAGGACGCCACCGCTCACGCTGCACGAATGGCTGTAAATTTAACAGACAGCCAGTATTATACCTAGCTAGAAATCCGTGGTGGGAGACTTGAGATTCATGTTTTGCTCACCAGGCCTTACTTCAGTCTATCGTATTGTCAGAAATTTGAATTTTTGTGGGTGAATACATTCTGACAGCCAGAAGCCTAGCAACAGCATTGCGATCGATGGATTTCTGAATTTTGGTGGGTAAATGCCTTGCGATCGGCTGAAAAATCGCCAGAGAGCTCAAAAATGCTCGTAGCGGCAGTAAAGTGCTACTTTTCGGCCGGTACGGCTCTAAAACGTCGATTTTACACGATTTTTGCGATTTTGTCGACCAGAAGCCTTGCTGGTGCTCGTGGCGCGGATTTTGCTAGCTAGAAATTTCGTCGTGTAGGCTACTTGCTTATGTATCTGCTGTGCACTAGGTTGAAATTTAGGCGCTAATATTATGCATGCAGTTTGCAGATCGGCGATCGCTTTGCGGTGCTCTCGAATCGAATTTTGCTGGTTGCTTACCTATAGGCTGTAAATCGTTCATATCCTGCTGATCTCATTTTAATGATCTAGTTCGTATTTTCGTGAATTCTTGGTTGCTGGAATGCAATTTTTGAGGATGGGAAAATAGGTTTTTGAATTGAGAAATTGTATTCATTTTACTGTTTTTATTGGTCATTTATATAATACATTTTATTTGTGTTACATATTGTAATGATACTAGTCTATGAGGAATTGGAAATAAATAAATAATGATTTATACATATATATCGCCAAATATATATTAAATTGTATCGTACAAGTTGTTACATAATATTACAGATTTTTGCGAGAATAACATATAACATTTTCTTTCTAAGACTTATCGAGTTATAGATTACTTTAATTATGTAATTACTTTCAGATAAGTTATGCAAAGATTTATATACAGAGATAGAATTAAAAATAGATCAATAATTGAACACAAAGTTTTCTAAACAAATATATGTTTAATTCGAATATACTAGCTGCTATAGTGTGACTATGTCTTAGAAAAAAACTGTATCAATATCTGTATGACATTGAAATAATAATAATTTTACTTACAATGTACAATCGTTTATTCGCAAACTACAACACGTAATACAAGAATGAGGAGAAGGAATATTTTCAATACAATTGCTTTTATACCTCCTATTAAGGAGTGGGAGCTGTACAGCGTACCAACCCAGTGTCCTTTTACAACCCTATTTACAATATGTTACAATATCAATAGGAAATAAAGTAGATCAATTATAATATAATATTGATATATTCACTATCACATATTCACTATCACATTATGGTACATATTTCACCAAATTACACACATTAAAATCAATAGTATAAAGCAGGAACAATCAATGTTAACATTTCATAACTTTGAAAATGACTGATTTCAAATAATCGAGTAATTTTCAATGTTAATAAAACCGCGAGTACACTAACACTACGCACTATTAATGTTAATTATAAATGTCACTAATTCTCTTATTTAAATATGGAGAACAAAATAAAAAATGATTGAACACATGTTTTAGTTATTTTGAAATACGTATATTTTTGGCGCAATATTTTTGCACAGCACGACAAATTATTTGTTTACTACATAATTTCATTTACCTACATAGTTTCTGGTTTATAATAGGAAACTATTTTATGCACAAATGCATATATTTATTAATGCAACTGTTTGATTGTTGTATCACCTTTACAATATATGATAATGGTTGAAAAATCTGTTTGGCTCAAAACTTTGGCACGCCACTATAGATAAACGTTACGTTATATAACACTATAAAGATATTTCGATGAAGTTGTATATGATATGCAAAAAGCAAGATTAAAAATACTCAAACGTAAATATGTATTAGCTGCTATTTAATGATGAATTTGATACCTATACAAATATACATTTAGAACTCGAAGATGTACGTAGCGTCTTTGGATATTTCAATATGATTTTTGTCCTTAAATTTATTAGAAAATTAAATAATTTGCCATTGAAACTGTAGCTAGAAGTCTACACTACAGGATTTTGCGTTTAAATTCTTAAAAATATAGTACTGAAAGATGCAAATCATGTACAACCTTCAAAAAGCAAGGTTAGACATTCTGCGTCGAATAAGAATGTATTAATACTTTACTAATGTAAAAGAATGTTAAATGCAACAATGTATTATATGTATTAAGGCTAGGTTATGATGAATTCAATATACAAATACATATTTATGTAGAAACTTAAGATGTAGGTAAAGTTACTTCATGATTTGTCCTTAACTTTATTAGAAAATCAGGTAATTTACCTTTCAAACTACAGCTAAGCATTCGAATTCTACTGCTCCAGATCAATTTCACAAATATAACACACAAATAACTTATTTTAATCACAAAATATATCACTAAAACATAAAACCACTTGTTAACATCAACCTGCTTGCATAACATGTAACGCAGTGACGATCCCGGCGTCTGATGCGATTCGATATCTATGGCGAGAACAACGATTGTGATTGGTGGAAATACAGCGAGAACTCGAATACGATTAAATCCTATCAACTTTGAACGGATGAAGAGTATTTATTTGAAAAGATTCTTACATAATAATTTGTAATTTAAATTCATCATACAACAGTGTACATCAATTTTTACCAGAAATTATACATAATTAATAACATAATACAAGAAATATTATGCACTAATTTGGTTTTATTGATAAGTAAATGGCAATGGGCATAAATACCTTTTAAATAGGGTTTATGGGGAGGGCATAAGGGTGCATTTTTTTCGGGAAATACTTCTCCACGGCTTGGGATTCATTCTCCAACGATGATATTGGAAGAAATCAGGTTTCATGTAGGAACATTCGAAAGAGGAATCGGACATACTGCATGGAATCCTGTAATATTCAAAATAAATAAAAATTAGCATATTTTAAAAATAAAATATATTTTAATATTTAAATTTAAAGTGTCCAACCCCAATTTTTGGGTTATAAGCAAAGACACATTCAAAAATCCTCATAAAGATATCTAATATTTTATTTCAAATTACATGAATTAAATTAATTATTAAATAACTTATAATTTTCTTTTTAATTTATTTGCAAAAGATGAAAAACTACCACCAGATAATGACCAGAAATGGTCCATTTGGAAAATATTAAATCGGCAATGAAGTCAAGTACATAGGTACAACTGGGGGTACCAAGTAGAACCCACTTTGTCATTGTAGCCAAGAATAAATAATAACCCACCTGCTCACGTGCGCCAACTTAGAAGAGGAATACACGAAAGAAGATCTGGCTAAAGGAACATCAGCTGCTCTAAACTGTGCTATTTTCTGGAAAAATTACTAAATTGACAATTTTTGTATTAGTTTATTTTACACATATTATGTATTTTTACCTCCCGCCATACCATAGATGAGGTAATGGTTTCGATTCAAAAATTCGATAGTGAGTTTTCAGTAAATAAGCACGAATTAAGGTTTTTATTTATTTTTACAATAATGTGTGTGTGACGATTTTTCTTTATAATCTATTAAAATATGATCCAAGACTTCGGTATTTAAGACTCATATATACTTTGAAACATACATTATCTTAGATAAAACGGAAGTGATACTTTACTTGAAGCTCTAAATATATTTTTGAGGAAAAACATAAAATATGATCCAAAATTTCGTATTACAAACTTTTCTATTTATTGGAACAACAAATTAGATTTTGTTTACAAACGATCAACCGGAAGTGATACTTTACTTAAAGCACATTGCTATTTTAAACATGGAATTGGCGGGAGGTCATTAGATTTTTTAAACTATATTTCGCGTGTATGGTTTGGATACGAGAAATAATATTTTATTTGTTCATTTATTAAAATAATTGCATTTAAATAAAAATTATCGTATTAATATGTGCCAAAATAATTATATTGTTAAAATATTAACCAGACATAGATTAATGGGGTATTCCACTATAACAAAAAAATAAGAAAATTTTCAAATTTAACTTAAAGTATGGCTCAATAAATAATAGTTAAAACAATGAAAACATTTTTTAAATAATTACTTTACGAGATATTTCACATTTGCTAAAAGGGGAAACTGACGTCATACAATTGTTATCTTTCTCTCGTAGCGTACTCAGAGCAGTGTGTGTGAGAAAGACAAGTATAGGGGAAATGTGACAGTACACTGACTTCTCGAAAATAAAATACTGTTAAACTTAGAACAATTAAGATTTTTTAATACTTTGAATTGCTTCAAAACTGAATGAAGTTTTATTTAAAATAATAAAAAAAAAAATTGAGTGGAATACCCCATTCGATAATTTGTGGAGACGTTGGTCCCATCCCTAATTTGGGCATGGTTAAGCCCTGCCACCACGACAAGGTCTCTCCACTTGGGCAGGGAACCCTGTCCAAACCTCCTGCGATTCAAAGGAGTTGAGGACAGAGCCACCCCAGTCTAAATCACAACTGGGGTGCCCTACAAAATCCTAACGATCTCATATTAACTGTAAATAGAATCGCCCGCGCCTGAAACCCTAACAAAAATGATAATGAGATGAAATGAACCTATTTGTGGCTTGTTCACGGACGCGGCCTGCTGGGGCCAAGCGCGTTCCAACCACTGATATGCATACGCCGATAAACTATTGTTCATCGTCATATTCCATACAGTGTTTGGACCTACGACCGCGCCCTCCCCATTCCGCGAAAACCGACCCCGTGCAATCCTTACGGAGGGTAAGTTTTCTTGGACGAGGGTTGCTCACCTCACGATAAAAAACAACTTCATTGTGATTACGAAATTAGCTGCTGGTACTAATTTTAGTAATCTGCAATAAAGCTCTTTCTTGCCATGTGTAAAGTCCACCGAACATTTTCATGCCCGCGAGAGACTTTCGGCGGAATTTGATGAGTATTCATTGCACAGTATAAATACTGGCACGCCAAATACCCAGTGCGCTAGGAAAAAAGCATAACATACAAAATAAATATATTATATCATATTTATATTATATACGAGCATATATAATATAAGATAATATAATATAAACAATCCCAAAATCCCACCCCAAATGTATCATTATAAATCAATTTTCGCGAACGAATTTATGGCAAAAATTAACCCTACAAACCCCAAACTACAGTTTATAAAAAAAAATCCCGACAACAAAAAATAAAATCAATATTGTCAAAATCTGTTCAAAATTTCCCGTACCCGGTTCGCAACAAATTTCGAATATATTCGCGTCTTTAATTCGCCATGAAGACTTGCTCCTTTCTCGATCCCTCGTTGTCCCCCGTTGTCCAGGTCCTGGGTTCCTGGCCTAATCGATCCGGACCTCATACCGGATTACACGAGCTAATAATAAATTTAAAAAAAAACTAAAACAATCCGGACCTCATGCCGGCATGAAATCTACCATTTAAAAGTTAAAGTTAGGATGACGATTATATCCCACGGAGTCTAGAAGGACGATGATGTCTAGGTCCAATGGAATCCTAGTCTATACGATGTCAACGGAACGGTAACGATCCGGACCTCATGCCGGGATATGCGAAAGTTAGCGACCCGGACCTTATGCCGGGTTACGCGAGCAAATTCACCCGGGACGAAAGTTACAGTTTAAGTTAGTTTTACAAGTTAAAGTTAGGATTACGACGCGCCCCCTTAAACTAAACTTAACTAGGCTGTACTGCAATGAACGTTTTTATTTTACTTATTATTCAATTCATTTTAATTTTAAGATTTGTATAAATGCAAAATATCTGTGTATTATAATGTTCTTTACCCCTAGTTGGGTGTGACATCTTTTCTCTAAAGACCCAGAAAATTCCATTTCAATTGAATGAAATAGATTCAAAATTTTCTTTCAAAGATTTATAAATATTGCAAAATATTATTGTTAGAATAAAAATGTTGAAGTACTATGTCTCTTATCAAATATTAATCAATACTAAATAAATTTCAATCACACAAAACATTCAGGGGATCATTCGTAAATAAAAATTGGTTTTTGTTTTCTTATTATTCGTATTTTTTTTTGTTTTTTTTTTTTTTTGTTTTACCCATACATACGATCCACACTCATTCACACCTTTCATTCTTAATTATTTTTATATTCTCATTTATTAATAATTGAACGTTCATTGCAATGTACAGCAACTTCCCAGCAAAATTGTAATAGGTAACACTTTAAAAATGTAAGTTTGCAAAAGTATATAATATAGTAAAATATATAATTGATAATAGATATTTATGCACCAAGTGAGCTAAGATAATGTTTATTCACGAAAAGAAAGTTAATCTACGAGCTCGTACGGGCGAGTTGGTTAATTTCTTCGAATGAATAAATATTCTTAACTCACCTAGTTAATACAATATTTTATTAAATTTTGACAAAATAGTAATAACAACCATTACGAATTTAATTTTGACAAAATAAAAATGCATTACGATCGTCGTTATTTATTCAATTTTGACGGTTTGTTGTTAATTTTTTTAATTATTATGAACAGTCAAGGAAAAAATAGTGTATGCAACTCATGTATAATGACTATTAATACACTCGTTGCATAATAAACTATTAATTCACTAGCAAATAAACAGTTACTTACAGCCGTTGCTATGGAGTTAATAATAGCAGTTTAAAACGTCAAAATTGAATAAAAAAATATTAAATACGTTATTCTGAATTTGTAAAAAATTAAAAATTCTGTATCACAAAATTGGGTCAAATACTTAAACTTTTCCTCTCTTTCACAATTGTTGAGTGCGGGATTTGAACTCAAAACTAATTCGCATGCATTAACAGTAAAAATTATAGAAAAATATTACAATTAAAAGAATGAATTGGTATTATTGAATATTAAAATTTAAAATGAAACATATTTTGCAGACAGGATTTTCCCAAGTTATTATTATATAAATATATTCAAATAATTGTTTATTAATAAATAACTATTTATTGTTTAATATAAGAAAAAAAACTGAGTACAAGTATGGCGCCCTATCTTATAACTAACTTATCCTAAGCTAACTTATGTCTACCTTAAAGCTAGTCTTACAGTATAAAATTTCCCGGGCAATTTTATAGAGCAAGATTTCGCTTACCAATCACTCACACACTGTCATTCCTTTATATGCCACATTGTACTCAGTTTTATATTTATTTAAAGTTGAAATCAAAATTTATTTCATACAAGCCTGTTTAATAGTAAATAATTATATCATTACTGCTTATTACCCATTGTTGGGTGTGTCATTTACTTTCTTTCTTTATTTTATAGTTTGTATATTTAAATAAATAAATGGGAAAATCCATGTCAACAATCTATGAGACATAATTATAGTTAATGTATGCTTCGCAAATAAATTTTGAAATTGTAAGTTTTAAATAGTTTAAAAAATATAAAAGATTTTAGCTATTTTATGTAACACTAGTACTAGTAATGTATTTTAAAATATTAATATTTGAATTGTTGAACAATTCATTGTATTGCCATGTTATTGACCTAAAATATTTTAAAAATTGATAAACTTTCAATTTGCTGGGAAGTTAATTTTCACATACCTTGTCTCAGGATAAACCTGGACATTTTACCAAACTACCGTTATACAAATATGAGTATCCCACGTTGTCCTTCTGGGCCCTGGGTTGGTCTAGGCGCACTTTAATTTAATGAATTTAATTCTAAAATTTTATAATTTATTTTAAGGGTAGAGGTAACTACCACAGATTTCAATACTACGAAATTCAAATACAAAAAAAATAATAAAAGAATGGTCGAGCACGGTCCAGCAAACCAGAAGAGTACAACCATCCTTTCACTATGAAAGACAAATTGTAAATGGCTGTTTACGACTTTAGGAGGTATATTTTTTAAAATAATTAGTTATCTAATACTTGGTAATGACGTAACAACCGGCAAAAGGCTTGTGCTTCAGACAGAAATAAAATATTAAATTATAAATTTTTAATCGGAGATAAATTTACGTAATTTTAATTATTTATTTTCATGGCGCCAATGTACAACTTTATTTTAACATAATTTTAAATTGTCGAGAGGTACTGCTGCTGTATTCACATTTTAAATTGTCGAGAGGCCCTGTTTCTCTATCTCCATTTAAAATAAGCGGGAGGTATGTTGGTAAAAAATTTACTATTACTTTTACACTTTGATTAGTTGGCGAGAGGTATTACAAAAAATTCAGGTGTCACCTACAATATAAAAGAGCCATTCATTGTTTCGTCAAAAAAAATCAAATATAATGATTAAAAAATCTCAATTTTCTTTAAAAGTTCCCGAAGCCAAATTCTAAACGACACGTTCTTATTTGTTTGTGTGAGAGAGACAAGTATAATGTAAGACAGAGAAAACATGACACAGAATAATGAAGACAGGAGTGAACACTCACATCCAAATTTTGATTTTTGTAAGAGAGAGATAGTAATATATAGCTATTTCATTCTAATGAATTCTTCTTTTTACTGTAAGTTTTGTTGGGAAACATAGTGTTATGTCTGTAGCATATCTGGGTGACAACACCGTGTATTATATTGGTAGTTAGGAGACAGTGTATTTTTATAGGTAAAAGTGAAACTATTTAATATCTCGGGAACGGTAAAATATAATTTTAGATTTTTGCTAAAATTGATAAACCGAAAGTGGTACTTTACTTAAATCTCTGAACAGATTTTCTTGAAAAAATATATTAAAATATGATCCAAAACTTTTCAACTTTTGTATTTGAAACTCATATTTAATTAGAAACAACATTTACGATTTTGACCATATACGGTAAACCGGAAGTGGTACTTTACTTGAAGCTCTGAACAGATTTTCTTGAAAAAATATATTAAATATGATCCAAAATTTTTCAACTTTTGTATTTGAAACTCATATTTAATTAGAAACAACATTTACGATTTTGACTACATACGGTAAACCGGAAGTGGTACTTTACTTGAAGCTCTGAACAGATTTTTTTGAAAAAATATATTAAAATATGATCTAAAACTTTTCAAATTTTGTATTTGAAACTCATATGTAATTTGAGACAGCATATTCGATTTTGACTATATATGATAAACCGGAAGTGGTACTTTACTTGAAGCTCTGAACAGATTTTCTTGAAAAAATATATTAAAATATGATCCAAAACTTTTCAAATTTTGTATTTGAAATTCATATGTAATTTGAGACAACATATTCGATTTTGACTATATATGATAAACCGGAAGTGGTACTTTACTTGAAGCTCTGAACAGATTTTCTTGAAAAAATATATTAAAATATGATCCAAAACTTTTCAAATTTTGTATTTGAAACTCATATCTAATTTGAAACAACATATGCGATTTTGACTATATATGATCTACGGGAAGTGGTACTTTACTTGAAGCTCTGAACAGATTTTTTTGAAAAAATATATTAAAATATGATGCAAAACTTTTCAACTTTTGTATTTGAAACTCATATGTAATTTGAAACAACAAATTAGATTTTGACTATATATAATAAACCGGAAGTT
Source organism: Ophonus ardosiacus (assembly GCA_943142095.1). Lineage (NCBI taxonomy): Eukaryota > Metazoa > Arthropoda > Insecta > Coleoptera > Carabidae > Ophonus > Ophonus ardosiacus. The sequence continues at coordinate 14,837,525 of OW964840.1, forward strand.
GCACTTTACTTGAAGCTCTGAATAGATTTTCTTGAAAAAATATATTAAAATATGATCCAAAAATTTTCAACTTTTGTATTTGAAACTCATATGTAATTTAAAACAATATATTCGATTTTGACTATATATGATAAACCGGAAGTGGTACTTTACTTGAAGCTCTGAACAGATTTTCTTGAAAAAATATATTAAAATATGGTCCAAAACTTTTCAACTTTTGTATTTAAAACTTAATTTGAAATAACGTATTAGATTTTGACTATATATGATAATAATAATAATTATAATAATAATAATAATAATTACAAATAAAATTGAATGCAAAATTCTTTGGAATAATGGGCGAAATTCTTTGATAAATACTGGACCTATTTTTGGCGCGGAGATATCGTCAACATGTTTGGTTTTACGCTCTTGCACAAAACAATAGAAACCTTCATTGATTACTGCACTTGTTTTTTTATTTTAGACAAACGTATATGTAATTTTTACAATTTGAGAATTACAATCTATTTAAAAATGATTAAAATAGATGTCCCTGAGCTACTTGGTTACAGCAAAGTTTAATTCTCCTAAAAACACGATTTTAAATTATGCTCTACGTATCTTAAACCTTTAACTTTAGCCTCGGTAAGTGTTATATTAACAAGTATTGTCCGAGCATTTTGTACAACAGAGCCGCCAAGATGGCATTCATTTGGTGTAATGTGTAACAGACAATTTTGTGTTTCAGAACGTAATTATATCGCTGAAATGTTGTAAATATGCACGGCCATAAACTAAAATACATGCCATATATAAATAAAATATTAAATTATAATTTTTAATCGGAGATAAATTTACGTATATTTAATTATTTGTTTTCATGGCGCCAATGTACAACTTTAATCATTTTAACATAATTTTAAATTGTCGAGAGGTACTGCTGCTGTATTCACACTTTAAATTGCCGAGAGGCCCTGTTGCTCTATCTCCATTTATAATAAGCGGGAGGTATGTTGGTAAAAAATTTACTATTACTTTTACACTTTGATTAGTTGGCGAGAGGTATTGCAAAAAAATCAGGTGTCAACTACAATATAAAAGAGCCATCCATTGTTTCGTCAAACAAAATCAAATATAATGATTCAAAAATCTCAATTTTCTTTAAAAGTTCCCGAAGCCAAATACTAAACGACGCGTTCTTATTTGTTTGTGTAAGAGAGACAAATATAATGTAAGACAGAGAAAACACGACACAGAATAATAAAGACAGGAGTGAACACTCACTTCCAAATTTTGATTTTTGTAAGAGAGAGATAGTAATATATAGCTATTTCATTCTAATGAATTCTTCTTTTTACTGTAAGTTTTGTTGGGAAACATAGTGTTATGTCTGTAGCATATCTGGGTGACAACACCGTGTATTATATTGGTAGTTAGGAGACAGTGTATTTTTATAGGTAAAAGTGAAACTATTTAATTTCTCGAGAACGGTAAAATATAATATTAGATTTTTGCTAAAATTGATAAACCGAAAGTGGTACTTTACTTAAATCTCTGAACAGATTTTCTTGAAAAAATATATTAAAATATGATCCAAAACTTTTCAACTTTTGTATTTGAAACTCATATTTATTTAGAAACAACATCTACGATTTTGACTACATACGGTAAACCGGAAGTGGTACTTTACTTGAAGCTCTGAACAGATTTTTTTGAAAAAATATATTAAAATATGATCTAAAACTTTTCAAATTTTGTATTTGAAACTCATATGTAATTTGAAACAACATATTCGATTTTGACTATATATGATAAACCGGAAGTGGTACTTTACTTGAAGCTCTGAACAGATTTTCTTGAAAAAATATATTAAAATATGATCCAAAACTTTTCAAATTTTGTATTTGAAACTCATATGTAATTTGAGACAACATATTCGATTTTGACTATATATGATAAACCGGAAGTGGTACTTTACTTGAAGCTCTGAACAGATTTTCTTGAAAAAATATATTAAAATATGAAGCAAAACTTTTCATATTTTGTATTTGAAATTCATATGTAATTTGAAACAACATATGCGATTTTGACTATATATGATCTACGGGAAGTGGTACTTTACTTGAAGCTCTGAACAGATTTTCTTGAAAAAATATATTAAAATATGATCCAAAACTTTTCAAATTTTGTATTTGAAACTCATATGTAATTTGAAACAACATATTCGATTTTGACTATATATGATAAACCGGAAGTGGTACTTTACTTGAAGCTCTGAACAGATTTTCTTGAAAAAAATATATTAAAATATGAAGCAAAACTTTTCATATTTTGTATTTGAAATTCATATGTAATTTGAAACAACATATGCGATTTTGACTATATATGATCTACAGGAAGTGGTACTTTACTTGAAGCTCTGAACAGATTTTCTTGAAAAAATATATTAAAATATGATCCAAAACTTTTCAAATTTTGTATTTGAAACTCTTATGTAATTTGAGACAACATATTCGATTTTGACTATATATGATAAACCGGAAGTGGTACTTTACTTGAAGCTCTGAACAGATTTTCTTGAAAAAATATATTAAAATATGAAGCAAAACTTTTCATATTTTGTATTTGAAATTCATATGTAATTTGAAACAACATATGCGATTTTGACTATATATGATCTACGGGAAGTGGTACTTTACTTGAAGCTCTGAACAGATTTTCTTGAAAAAATATATTAAAATATGATCCAAAACTTTTCAAATTTTGTATTTGAAACTCATATGTAATTTGAAACAACATATTCGATTTTGACTATATATGATAAACCGGAAGTGGTACTTTACTTGAAGCTCTGAACAGATTTTCTTGAAAAAAATATATTAAAATATGAAGCAAAACTTTTCATATTTTGTATTTGAAATTCATATGTAATTTGAAACAACATATGCGATTTTGACTATATATGATCTACAGGAAGTGGTACTTTACTTGAAGCTCTGAACAGATTTTCTTGAAAAAATATATTAAAATATGATCCAAAACTTTTCAAATTTTGTATTTGAAACTCATATGTAATTTGAGACAACATATTCGATTTTGACTATATATGATAAACCGGAAGTGGTACTTTACTTGAAGCTCTGAACAGATTTTCTAGAAAAAATATATTAAAATAAGACGCAAAACTTTTCATATTTTGTATTTGAAATTCATATGTAATTTGAAACAACATATGCGATTTTGACTATATATGATCTACGGGAAGTGGTACTTTACTTGAAGCTCTGAACAGATTTTCTTGTAAAAATATATTAAAATATGATCCAAAACTGTTCAACTTTTGTATTTGAAACTCGTATGTAATTTGAAACAACATATGCGATTTTGATTATATATGATAAACCGGAAGTGGTACTTTACTTAAAGCTCTGAACAGATTTTCTTGAAAAAAATATATTAAAATATGATGCAAAACTTTTCAAATTTTGTATTTGAAACTCATATGTAATTCGAAACAACATATACGATTTTGACTATGTATGATCAACCGGAAGTGGTACTTTACTTGAAGCTCTGAACAGATTCTCTTGAAAAAATATATTAAAATATGATCCAAAACTGTTCAACTTTTGTATTTGAAACAAAATATTCGATTTTGACTATATATGATAAACCGGAAGTGATACTTTACTTGAGCTCTGAACAGATTTTCTTGAAAAAATATATTAAAATATGATCCAAAGCTCTTCATATTTTGTATTTGAAACTCATATGTCATTTGAAACAACATATTAGATTTTGACTATATATGATAAACCGGAAGTGGTACTTTACTTGAAGCTCTGAACAGATTTTCTTGAAAAAATATATTAAAATATGATCCAAAACTGTTCAACTTTTATATTTGAAACAAAATATTCGATTTTGACTATGTATGATAAACCGGAAGTGGTACTTTACTTGAAGCTCTGAACAGATTTTCTTGAATAAAATATATTAAAATATGATCCAAAACTGTTCAACTTTTGTATTTGAAACAAAATATTCGATTTTGACTATATATGATAAACCGGAAGTGGTACTTTACTTGAAGCTCTGAACAGATTCTCTTGAAAAAATATATTAAAATATGATCCAAAACTGTTCAACTTTTGTATTTGAAACAAAATATTCGATTTTGACTATATATGATAAACCGGAAGTGATACTTTACTTGAGCTCTGAACAGATTTTCTTGAAAAAATATATTAAAATATGATCCAAAGCTCTTCATATTTTGTATTTGAAACTCATATGTCATTTGAAACAACATATTAGATTTTGACTATATATGATAAACCGGAAGTGGTACTTTACTTGAAGCTCTGAACAGATTTTCTTGAAAAAATATATTAAAATATGATCCAAAACTGTTCAACTTTTATATTTGAAACAAAATATTCGATTTTGACTATGTATGATAAACCGGAAGTGGTACTTTACTTGAAGCTCTGAACAGATTTTCTTGAATAAAATATATTAAAATATGATCCAAAACTGTTCAACTTTTGTATTTGAAACAAAATATTCGATTTTGACTATATATGATAAACCGGAAGTGGTACTTTACTTGAAGCTCTGAACAGATTTTCTTGAAAAAATATATTAAAATATGATCCAAAGCTCTTCATATTTTGTATTTGAAACTCATATGTCATTTGAAACAATATATTAGATTTTGACTATATATGATAAACCGGAAGTGGTACTTTACTTGAAGCTCTGAAATATATTTTGTCTAGTACTACAAGAAAATCATATACGTATTTTTAATACAAGTTTATTACTTCATGTTTATTTTACAAAATTTCATAACAAATATTCTGATAGATAGATAACATTTTCAACTGTTAAACACCTAGCGCCATCCCGCAGGAAAACGCTGAACTATAGAAAATTGGCTGCGTTCCACTATTCACTACTAAGAGTATAAAAGTAGTGTACTAATTTCTTAATGTAGTATATAGAACGCAACATACGAACAGTAGATAGAGTTTATGAAGAAAACGTTGTATTTAAATATGTTTCAGCAGTCCTGGAATTCTGAAACTAACTTTTTCATTTGAAAACGTCCCTTCTGAATACAAATATGAACACCACGAGTCCCTATTTCTCCTAGTTTTCGAAACATTTTTTTATTAGAAAGAAAATATAAAATCTACTTTTGATGTCCAGAAATCTGTAACAAAAATGTCGTTAATATTTGTCTTCAACTATTTATGAAGATGTGGAAATCCTGAAAGAGAAAATGTACATTATTTCTTCGAAGTTTATTTGAAATTTTCGACGTTTTCGACGCAGTTTAAGTTACATTTTACCGCAATTAGACAATTTATTATTAATTATTGTTTTTATACATCCTACCTAACATTTTAGCTAAGAAATACAAGTAAATACATACATATAAAAAACATAAATAAATAAATGATGATGTGGGCCTCCTGATAAAACTGAAAAGTAAACATACATATACATATTAAAATTAGGGAACCTAATAATGTGTACTCAACGACGGTGTTGAGTTGTGTAAAGTGTGTACGTCCCTAGGGTCTTCCTTGCCATTGAAATGGCTAGGTTCGCACCACCGCGAGTGTGGCAGACCAGGCCCCGGAACTTGAGTGCTTATCGTGCAAAGAAGCCGGAGCATTCGTGAGTAAGCACCCAAGCCCGGTTAACGCTCTTTCAAGCCCACAACTTTAGTTGCAGCGAGAAAGGAAAGGGGCCGAGTACCGCTAGACGCCCCACCGCCTAACGGCCCCGGCACCTGAAAGGGAAAAGTTAGCTCAGGAGGCCCCGTTGAAACTGCTCACGCCCTAACCATAATATACATATACATAATGTACATACATAAATACATAATATACATACATAAATACATAAGAAATCAACAATATATACGGACGAAATCGCGGCGACGAACGGATAAAACTATTCAAAAGCTAACGCGAATACTAAAAACGGATTTTCTTCATATATCTATTAACTTTAATAGATATATTATTTTGTGTGTATGTGTGTTTTTGCAAAATTAATACAAAAGCAAGTGTGTGTAACTACAATTTAATAAGTTAAAACTATAAACTAATATTTTAAAATGCACGCAAACTTATTGAAACTATTTAAAACTGTAAATAAACTAATTGTAATCATTTAAAACTGCAAACTAATACTTTAAAATGCAAGTAAACTAATTATAAATATCTAAAACTGTAATCTAAAAATTTTAAATATAAATAAACTAATTGTAATATTTTAAAACTGAAAACTAAAACATTAAAACGCAAATAAACTAATTGTAATTATTTGAACTAATACTTTAAAATGCAGGTGAACCAATTATAGGTACTACTTTTTAAAATGCAAATTGAAAATTTAACCGCAAGTAAACTAATGATATACTAATTTAAAATTGTAAACTTAAACTTTAACTGCAAATTTAATTAAATCTAACTATAATTTAGTGTATCGGTTTGAATGGCACAAGAGTGCCTCCTGTGGTGCACTCTCCATGCCAGCGATGAGTGCCCGTGAGGCGACGCCTGGTAGACGCCCGCACGGTACAAAAATGCATGCTTTTATATCTACTTCAAAAACTGGGAATCAGAACAGGGGATTACTCAGTCCGGCGGCCCATAGTGTGGGTACAGGCGTCCTTCCCAGAGGCCCCACTGCCCTATCCCAGAGGGGAGCAGCGAAAAGAACGACTAAGTTTGCCCAATGGGTCCCAGCCGTTCTTGGGAAATTGATTTTAATCTAACAGGGGCATACTAGAAAGAGCTGCTTGGATAGTAAAGAGGAAAACTGAAAAAAAAGCAAAAGCATGCAGGGAAAGGGGGTTCTTCTTTCTTCCTGATGTTTTCTTTACCTGAAATCGCGAAAAATCTAATGTTTTTACGATCTACAGCCGGTGCTATAGATCATTGATAAATGTAGTTTCGTTTCTAAATGAAGTGTCCATTCTTTAATTATTTACTACAAAATTAATAAAATTACTGAATCAAAATTAAATAAATTTAAATATTAAAATATGTGTACGTCTTTAAATAAATTATACAATGAGGTCCTCCACTATTTTTTAATTCTTTAATACAATAGTTCACGTTTTGATTGCCACTGGCAAGCTGAAGGCTTGAAATTAACAAGAATTTGGAATAGAGCACAATTTTCGTGGTCAACAATTGGAAATATATATGGATAATAAACAATTTAATAAAATAATTAATAAAAAAATTAAGTGTATTATACAATAATCTGTTCATTGCCACTGGCAGCCTGTCATTCAACATATCTTTTACTTTCAAATAAGGCTTTAAGTAATAAGAATTTGGAATAGTGTGGATGTGTGACGTAGATGTTAATGGTATTAAAAACTAGAATATTTTAATAATTAATAATTTTTTTAAACATTGATAATCCCTATCATACAGTTTTAAGTACAAATTTTAATATAAATGACCCATAGTTTTTTTTTTTTTTTTAGTGTAGTAGAAGACCCATTAATAAAAATTGAAATATAAGAGTAGCAAACCACTCTAAACAGTAATAAATATACACTATAATATTTTACTGTCTATTCTATCTATTTAATAAAAAAATACAACAAATTTTTGACATAGTTCTGAACTCGAGTATTTTATATTTCTAATCAATTATTTAATAAATAATGATGTGAATTATTAAATTAAATAATGTGGTAGACACTTCAAATAAAAACTACGCTACCCTGTCCTTAAATATCGCGGAAACCGAACCGAACCCGAAAAAGTATCGACGAAACTTTAATTATATTTTATCCTAACTTTAAAATGCAAATGAATTTAATTTGAATGTAATATTAGCAAAAAAATTAATCGCGACTTTAACAACTAAAATAATTCTAACTATTTGCTGCCTTCTGGTGGTTGTAGATTGGCCTTAAAGTTCTTAAAGCCTTAGACAAAGCTTTAGAAAAGCCCTGTTGTAGAATCAAAGGCTTAAACCAGCCTTTACACTCCTTGGAAATTTCACTGGAACCCTGTATTGTAAACTGTACTTGTTTAAATACTAATTTAAACAAATACAATTTTTTGGGGAAGAAACCTATCACTGAACGAACGGATATTTAACTAAACTAATTCAAAAATTAAAAAAGCTACCTAATTATTTCTATAAGTTTCGCCGATTTATTTACGATATTGTAACGAGTAACGACGCCCGATGTTAATAACATAGATAGACATTCACAATGTGCCTCGGAAAAGAAGTATAGAAGAAAATATGATTATTTGAATTAAATTCAACAACATAAACCATATTTTCAGAAGAAAAATGAATTTACTTTTGTGTTAAGCTGAAAAAAATAGCAAAAAAGCGACAGTGAAGAGAGGCACATATTGTAACGACTTACATTGATGAACACAGCTCAGCAACTAGCAAACAGCAACCTCCAAAACAGCTCTGGTACGCCCCTGGAACAAAGAAAAACAATATTTTAAAATACAAATATTTCAATAATAGAACATGTTATCAGCAAAAATAACTATTAAAACAGTTAAATTATTGTTTAAACTTACCATTGTTGCTAATTTGCAACAATATTCAACAATATTTTACTATTAAAATAATATATTTAAAATATAAAGAAATAAATTTTCCTAGACCAATGTATGCGAATTCCGAAGTTTGCTGTGATGCAACAATCTACGGAGCGTACAAGTTTGAGACGGTTTTTAACAAATTAAATCTTGGGTTTTATATGGAAAATCAATATTAAATAGCAATATATGTATTTAAACGTAAAATATAGACATTTTTGTATGTTTTACATACAAAATTTGCCATTTTGTGATCGAATTTATGCTTGAGAAATAAATACAAACACATTTATATGAATTCTAATCACCTTAAAATGTATGAAATCATGAGAAATACAAATTAAATTATAAGAATTACTACGAAAGGAATGTTTTTCATAGTTTGAAGTACATTTAGAATTATTTAAATATAAATAAACAACTAATATGTACTTACACTTGCTGCTTCGACGATTCCCATAGACGGCACACATAGTTTATTATTTTCACTCATTTAAATTGCTATTCCCGTAAAAATTATTATTAGAAACGTTAGATTAACACTATATCTTTGATTTTCACATAAATTTTCTATTGTTCTTGCAATATTCCCGCACATATTAATATTTCAAAACACCAAACGCGACTTCGCGGAGTAGTGTTGTTCAACTGTCAGCGTTGCATGCGCATAGGATTGAAGATCGGCTTATGTCAGTGTTGCCACCAGTCTGTAAAGAAAAAACATTGAATTAGTAAAAATATTATTGAAATATAATAATTTAAACTGTAAAATATTAATATTTAAGTATATATAACATTGTATCATGTAATTGTAATAAAATAAATTTTTATACTTACATTGTTGACTGGTTTGTATTGATTTGTAACCTCTCAGCAAATAACCAATTCTCAGCAGAAGTTCTGAAGTGCTGTAAATCATTAATTATTAGATTGTTAGAATGTTATTGAGCTGTAAAATTGTTAAAAATATATAAAATGAAAATAACGAACAGAATTTGGGCGCATTTGCTGCATCGGCGACTCCTGTAGTCAAAGAAGATTAGGGTTCGTTTTGAAGGAAATCTTCTATTTTATTTTGAAAAACGGGGCAAGAAAGAACCATTTAGTGTTTATAATACTCAAAGGATAACTTCATCATCAGATTCTACGTATATCCTTACATAAATATACCAAATTTCAAGTTTTTTCATTAAAGGAATTCCTAATAAATACATTTTGAATTTTACCTCAAGTCTTTGAATTTTTTGTGTGCAAGCTACGCGTCAGTTGCCGACAAGATTCCTGAAATTTAGGGCAAATACAAGTTTTAATACTTAGTATATCCTTTGCAGAAAATTAACAAAAATTGGTATACATATGTATTTTGCCATGATGAATCGATTTTTGATAAAATTAAAACCATATCTGAAACCCTTAAATGGGTACATATATGCTACCCAAAACTGGGTGGAGATACAAACCTGTCGACTTCATCACTAAAATCTACGTATTTTTTAATACAAGTATACCAATTTTCAGAATTATTGTACGAATGGTTTAAGCCATAATAAGAAAACTATTTAAAATGGTTTAAATACAAATAAAATATGACACTTGTTTTCCTAGATTATATTTTTTATGACAGGTGGCACCATATGTAAAATCCACCCACACAACCTTGAAATTCTTTAGTTTTTCCAGTGCAGACGCCTTCTTTAGGGGGCCTGTTTTTCTACGTGCCCCCAAATACTCATATAAATAATACATGGCAAAAACTTTGCATCGACAGGCATGGTTTGTAATGTGTAAGATCCCTCGATCCATAAATCAATAATATTGATCATGCGCAGTAAATCAAATTAAAATGAATTCCAAGATCCTGTTTTCAAAAATGTGAGAATTTAAAAACAAGTTTCAAACTAACCCCCCTTAGAATTAAATTTTGAGAAACTTTTTTCAAATAAATTTTGTTCTCAAGTGAACCGTTTAGCGTGAAATGAATTTTTTTTCAATTATGCAATACCATTTAAAAATTCGCCAGGGCTGTACCTATCAAAATTTTACAACCAAATTTTGGGTTTGTATGCAACTCAACCCGTAGATTCCAAAAATCGATGTGTCGACTTCGTAGTTCTACCAATTTTTGGGGTGACTGCCCTTTACCCAAAAATGGGTGGTGTTAGAAAATTGGGTTATCGATTTTTGGAATCTACGGCTCGAGTTATATATCTACCCAAAATTTGGTTAATTAATAATTATAAACAAAGGTAGCTAACTTCCAAAAATTTTTTGTAAATTAAAATGACTCCAAAATCCAATTTTTTAAAGTGTAAAAATTTTATAAAAAGTTTCAAACTAACCCCTCCTAGAATTCAATTTTGAGAAACTTTGTTCAAATAAATTTTGTTCTCAAGTGAACCATTCAGCCAGAAATGACTTTTTTTTTCAAATTATGCCATAACTTTCATAAATTCACCAAGACCGTATTTATGAATATTTACATAAAATTAAATTATATTGGAATTATTGTTTCAAAAATTTTATTTTTTTCTGTGTGAACCGTAACAAATATCACAAATTACACAGAGAAAGAAAAGTTTACTATTGAATGTATCTTTCTGAAGAAAAATAATTTCACGTTTTTGGCATTGCCATTAAAAAGTTACGGACTAATTAATGCTGGGACACCTAAGTTTCATACATTAGTGGTTCACTAATAATAACAAGTATCACCTTAAAAGCTGACTTTTAACCATATAAACTGTCATACCAAATTTCATCCAAATCGAATAAAGCGTCCGATTATTATAAGCAAAATTAATTTTTTTTCGAAGAACTTTGAAACAGAATTCTGGCTAAATGGTACACTTTCCGGTAGAAGCAAGTTTGGTTAAATCGTCTTATTTTAGCCTCAGGAATCTGTGGTTAAGCCATGTCCCCCTATTTAAGAGAACTAATTTTCAGAATTATTTTACTATTGGCATAACTATAGTAATAAAAGATTCTGAATGCTACACCTTTAGGGTCAATGACCTCTGAAAATTTTGTTTTGATATTATTAAATTCTCTGTTGTAATATTTTAACAAAAATCAGTAAACATGTGTACTATGACCCAAAGAATCGATTTTTCGTAAAATTAAATTCGCACCCTCAACCCTTAAATAAGTAGGTATTCACCCAAAACTGGGTAGAGATAAACAATTTTAGACTGCACCATCAGATTCTACGTATATTCTTACATAAGTGTACCAATTTTCAAATTTTTTTGTTGAAGGAATTTCAAATAAACACACTTTGAATTAGCGGACGCAATGTTACACCTTTGTGACTAATTGAACGCCGCCATACAAACATTTCAAAACTTTCATATTTTTTGAAAAATGAGAAACAGCACATTCGTACTATCGTGAACATAGCAACAGTTATTATGAAAAATCCCAAACCCCAACTCTCAGTAACTTTTTCCCCAAACTATTGGCAACACTGAACGTCATCTGTCAGTTGCCAGCTCACATTTGAGATGGCCGATCGAAAGGCAACTCGTGAAGTGCTCACTGTTTTATTTTTGTGTATTTTGTGGTATATTGTTAGTTCAAGTAACAATGTCATCGGTAAAATGCTTCTCAACGACTTTCCATATCCCATGACAGTGACTATGGTACAACTAACGTCAATAACTGTGTATAGTGGTCCTCTGTTTAACTTATGGGGTGTTCGGAAATATGTAGATATATCTTGGCGGTATTATTTTAGTTTAATAGTGCCACTGGCTTTTGGAAAATTCGTTACATCCGTTTTTTCGCACGTTAGCATATGGAAAGTACCTGTTTCTTATGCACACACAGGTAAGCAAAATGTTAGGTTATAATTTTGACGTTTAGCATATGGTTATCTGATTTATAGTTAGAATAAAAGTGACAGCTCATAAAACACATTTTTTGCGATTGTTTTTGCTATGGTTATGTCATATGTATGGCTGATTATAACAAAAAATGATAAACAAATGATGTAATGTCAAATTTTCATAGCTGCCTGCAATTTCAAATATATTTAAATTGTTTTTCAGATAGCAGTAGGCTTTGACAATGTTTTTAACCCACAATTTCGTCCAAAAAATGTAAAAATCAATAAGTCTTAGAAAGTATTTTAAATGATAGTTTGTGCAATTTTTTATGGCAATAAAAAATAATAATTTGGCAATAGTTTATCACATATTAAACTGTATGAACTTTGATGACATATTCTGTTTCAGATCACGTGATTTTTTAAAAATATGTTTCATAATTAATTTTATTCAATTTTGATGTTTTAAACTGTCAATTATTAACTCCATAGCAACAACTATAAGTAACATTTTATTCACAAGTGAATTAAAAAAATTGAAATCACTCACAATTTTTTTTAACTCTTAACTAACTGATAAGTGTTTTATTTTGTCAAAATTAAATATTATAATGATTTTTATTATTATTTCGTCAAAATTGAATAAAATATTGTATAAACCACGTGAGCTAAGAATGTTTATTCACTCGAAGAATTTCTCCAGGCTCCAAATTGCTTTTAAATGTACCTTAATCTATTACCAAATTTGTAAAATATGTTAATTACAAATTAGAATTATTATACAGGATTACTGATAAAATAGGGAGACATGGCTATTTTATTTATTATTAATTTTTAACTTACAGTTTAATGTTTAAATTACAAAATTGGAAAGGGAACTTAAATGCCAATTTTTTGACGTGAAAAGGTATTGAATTATACTTCTGGTTTCGCCAAAAAGTGGCACTTAAGTTCATCCCTACTTTGTAATGGGCTACTTGCGTACGTTTTTTTTATTTCATATTTTTTAAGAGCAGGTAAAAACTTGCTACCTGTATTTTTTCTTTTGACAAAATTTTTATTAATTAGCCAGAAAAAAAATAATGAAATTTGATTATTTGAATTACCGCCATGTATGACGTAGAATTACGCCGCACCAATGAGTGATCGTAAAGCCATAACGTTTCAACAATAGTTTGGATGTAACTACCTATGTGTTTATTTGTGAAGTAATTAATATATTTGAGAGCCCAGAGAGAGCAAAATGTCAAATTCAAATTAAAACTTTCTCGCACGCAATGCCATCTATAAGTTACATTCTTAAACATGGTTCTCTTCCTCAGATCAATATAATGACGTCACAGAAAATTTTCTTTTTTAATTTACTAAAAAACAAACAACTTTTTTAAAATAAAATTTATATTTTTATATATGTTTTCAACATAACATTACGTATATAGTGATACAAATCGGATTTTCAGTACCATGGAAGTAGCCCATTTAAACTATACATACAGGATGTTCATTTCAAATGGGCCACCATTGCTATTTCGAGATATATAAGAGCTGCAAAGAAGATTAAATGGGCAAACAATTTCTATTGCACAAGATAAATTTAAAGAAAAGAGAAAATATTATTTCGACCAGTGGTTCTGAAAATATGGGACCCAACTTTTTTATTTTAAATGAGAACAAATATTTTTTATTTCCTCTTTTGTTAGAGAATTTAATTCTGAATTCAGTGATATAATACTTTTATGCCCTTAAATAACGATTTTTTTTTTGAGAAAAATGCATGTAAAGTTTTATACCTTTAGTATTTTTACCTCTCGCTAAGAGAGGTATTGGATATCCAGATTTTATTGAATAAGCACGATTTAAGGTCCCTAGAATCCGATTTTAACATTTTTTTAAATGATGTGTGTGTGTGTGTGTATGTATGGATGTTGTAGACACGATTCCTCAAAAACTATAAGACTTAAAAAATATTGAACTGCAGTTTCCTCAATCTGACATTCCTGGGAAGAGCTGAAAAGGTTTTGGTAACAATTGAACAACCGGAAGTAGTAGTTTCTTAGAAAAATTCTTCTAAATATAATTTTTTGGCAGTTTTTTTTATTAAATATTGAAGAACATAAAATTCTCCATCTAATACTCTTAAAATTTTTATTATATCTTGTATAGATTTAGAGATAAAGACACTGTAATTTATAGAGTAAACTAATCGCAGAGGCCAAGGCACTACGGAAACCAGCTGACAAATTCCAATGTTTATAACATAGTTTGTAAATGACACATGTCAGTGTCAAAAATCAACAGTTTTAGTGACATTCTGATAGCTTTTTCTGGGAAGTATATTTATCTTTTCTTATTGTTTGATTAATTAAATATTTGAAATTATAGGTAAAATTGTGGTAAAATGCATATATCCATCAGAAATACCGCCAATCTGGTTAATGAATTGGAAGAATCTCTGACATTTAAAAACTTCCTCATACAATGAAAAATAGATATAATTAGAATTATATGTGTGCAGAAGGCATGTTAAATACAATAAAAAACGATATTTGGGTAAAGTTCTGTAATATTTTTTTATAAAACGACGGTTCGAAAGCGAAATGCAATACAATACTTATATAGCCTAATATGGAAATGGCGAGAGGTCTTGTGCTGGCCACAACAATTTTTTTAACGTGAAACATTGGGTTTGTCATATCCATGGTTACGACTCGACATCATCGTGAAAATGTTAAAATTGGATTCTAGGGACCATAAAACGTGGTCATTTACTAAAATCTCGATATGAGATTTTTAGCACGATCCCTATACCTCCCTTACCAAGGGTAGTGGGAGGTAAAAATAGAGTGGAGAACCCATTTTACTGGATATATAGAATCAATCTTTTCCAAGGAACTTTTTCTATGGGATTTGTACAAAATATATAGAATTGACGCAAGGTAAGGTGCTAGCAGATTTTTTTCAGTCAGTATAGTTGTACTAAAATATTATCTTACGCCTTAAGGCTAATAAATAATGCACAAATTTTCCAGTTTTACGTATTAAGATTAAAAACAGTTTATATAAATAAATTATTATCTTATTGCTATCTAAACATTAGTAGTTTACCATAATAACTCTAATTTTTGTATAACTGCTCTAATTTAAATATTTGTTACGTAACCATTATTTATTATAAAATTAGTTTCAATTATTTTTCGAGGGTTATTGACAATAAGACACATGATTCATTCGTTTCGATATGATATTATCAATTTAACCAACAGTTAAAAATTAACTATAAGCTGTGCAACTGGCCATAAATAATTGAATAATTAATGCCCAGTTGCACCAACAAGGCTTAAATTTTAATTTACGTTTAAACAAAAAAATGCTAATCGAAATTTTGACAGCAATATATTATATAATTCATTTGACATTTCATTTTGATGCAATATTATCAATTTAAATCTTGTTTAATATTTAATTTACGTTGGTGCAATCGGCCATAAGTTTTAACAAAATTTTACAATTTTGTTTTCCATGGCCTAGCTGATTTTTTTAGGGGATTCCAGCTCAATCGAATTAAAGGAAAATAGTAAAAAAATACGAATGTATATGCTGAATAACGAATATTAATAAAAAAATGAAATGGTATAATTGAGATATTTCGGAAATAAGGGGTTTTTTGTTATAGCGCTTCGACACCAATATTAAATCTATATATAATATTTTGATTGGCGACCGAAAGACCGCCTATACATGCATAACAAATAGCGTGTTAGGAGATGGGGATTACTACCAATGGAAGTTAAGAAATTCAAATTCGAAAGGAGGGGCTAACATTCCTGTACTATATAAAAACAATAAAATACCGTTAATAAAATATATTTAAAAATATAAAGAAAATTTCAAAAATCCCTAAACGATGACGTAAACCACTTGATTCACTGGATAGCCTATATGTATGTATGTATGTGTGTGTGTGTATGTGTGTGTGTGTTTGTGTGTGTTTGTGTGTGTATGGATTTTGTCAACGCTCCTAACCCAAATACCTCGCCAAATACTATCACTAAGAAAATTCTGAAACCTTGTATTTCGACTCTATTTTAATATGAAAAGAAGCCATTAGATTTTGATGTAAATCGGATAACCCGAAATGGCACTTTACTTGAAGCCCATAATGGTTTTTCTTCAAAAAAATACCATTTTTTCGCATTTTATATCATTATAAAAATTAAAGTGTATTGAATTTTATAAAGGTATACATTAATACTTTTTCTATATATTTTACAGGTAAATTTAAAAAAAAAAACTTTTTTTTATAAATCCCAGAGCCTTTGATAAACACAGTTCATATTTCAAATGTATGGGGTCGCGTGGCCGTATGCGTATAAAAGTGACCCCTGTGGTGCACTCTCCACACCAGCTATGAGTGCCCGTGAGGTGACGCCTGGTAAGCGCCCACACGGTAAAATATATCGTCGTCATTACCGATATCTACATGTGTTGTAGATACTGGCACACCCAGTAATGGGTAATATGCCAAGATAATATATTTATTTATATTTCAAATGTACGTAAATATCACTGTCAAAAAACTAATCATCTTGCACCGCGGGCCAAAATCTATATCATTTCGCCCTTAATACATAAAAAGCTATTTTCTACAACTAAATTTAATTTTTAGAAAACAGGTATATATAATTATTTAAATAAAATTAACCTCTCTTGACATCTTGTCAAATGTCATATTCGTTCCCTATGTTTCATCGTTTCGTAACCATAGATATGACAAACCCAATGTTTCATGTTAAAAAATACTCACGGTGTTTTAAATGTTTCTCCATTCAAAATTCCCATTTGGAAAATGGCGGGAATTCCCTTGTTTTGAGTTTTGCGTAGGCGACTTGATGTAGGTCACATATTGAACCAAATTTTATTTTTCCATTTCTGTTTTTAGTAAATATTGTATTTGAAGCATTGTACAAGAAAATAAGTTATAAAATATAAATAAATGAAAACAATACTTTGTATTTATAATGAAGACAATTTCTTAAACTTTGCGTAAAAATTAAGCAATCAATTGTTTAAATACGAAAGTGAAAGCTTTAATTTTTTATTCTATTTTGTATATATAGTAATAAATTATTTTTTATCTAAGTTTTAGATCAGTAGAAATTTCGAGCTCTGCTCTGACCTATATAACATGAAGAATAACAAATAAATAAAATCCGTTGTGGCCAGCACAAAACCTCTCGCCATTTCCATATTAGGCTATATAAGTATTGTATCGAACCGTCGTTTTATAACAAAATATTACAGTACTTTACCCAAATATTGTTTTTTATTGTACATATCTTCTGCACACATATAAGTCTAATTGTATCTATTTTTCATTGTATGAGGAAGTTTCTAAATGTCAGCGATTCTTCCAATTTATTAACAAGATTGGCGGTATTTCTAATGGATATATGCATGTTACCTATAATTTTAAATATTTAATGAATAAAACAAGAAGAAAGATTAAATGTACTTCCCAGAAAAAGCTTTCAGAACGTAACTAAAACTTTTGATTTTTGACACTGACATTTGTCATTTACAAATTATGTTATAAACATTTGAATTTGTCAACTGATTTCCTTAGTGTATTTTAGCCTACTCGACTTAACACATCCCGATATTCTATTACAGCGTCTTTATCTCTAAATTTATAGAAGATATAATAAAAATTTTAAATGTATCAGATGTAGAATTTTATGTTCTTCAATATTAGTAATAAAACAATTTTCAAAAAATAATATTTAGAAGAATTTTTTTTAAAAACTACTACTTCCGGTTGTCCAATTATTACCAAAACCTTTTCAGCTCTTCCTATGAATGTCAGATTGAGGAATTCATAGTTAAACTGGTCTTATGTCTTATAGTTTTTGAGTAATCGTCCCTCCAACATCCACACATACATACACACATCCACACACACATCCACACACACGTCGTAAAAATGTTAAAATCTGTTTATATGGACCTTAAATCGTGCTTATTCACTTAAATCTCGATATGTGATTTTTAGCATGAATCCAATACCTCTCTTAGCGAGAGGTAAAAATTACTGCACAAATACAGTCATACAAAAAAGTCTCCGTACGACAATAGTTTTAATGTATTTTAGGAAAAATAGCAGTCTAAAACCCAATATATTTAATTTCCTTTTAATCCAAAATAAAACGCAGTATATTACGTTATTATTAATGTAAAATAAACAAATAATTTACTTAATTTATTTATATTATGGGGTAAACTTTGAAAGTATTCATAATTTCATGACAAAAAAGTCTCCGTACGATAACCAAAACATTTAAATAATAAACCATTTATTTATGTTTCATAAAGAAATATAATATTTCGAGGGTTTTCCTTTGGTTTTTCCACTAGTAACTAAGCGATGAGTCATTGAATCCACCAAATTTTTGGTCACCGATGGCATTATATTCTGCCATTTTACTTGTAATTAATTTTAAATTATTTTTTGCTTTATATTCTTATTTATTTTAAGAATTTTCCGCACTTTCTCAATCTGATTAAAGTCCGGAGACTGTGAGGGATGATTAAGCATATTTTTAATATTATACAGTACGCATTCTCTTATAGACCGAATTATTTGTCGAATTTTTCTGATGCACAATTAAAATTGTCTGTTAAGGCCCTATTTTTCGGCACATTGTTTAAAATTTGCTTTTAGAATGTCGGGGGAACCTTTGCTATCCATTGTTGTAATAATTACTAATTTTCGTACACCGCTGAGGAGCTATAGCTCGTAGACATAATGCTATCACCGGCGTATTTAACTGTTACTATTAAATGCCTTAAATTTTAGGTTTTCTCCATTTTTTTTGCCTTCTTTCTAATCTGTATATATTATACTTACTTACGTTACCAGTAAACCTAATAAAGTATTAAAACTTTTAATTTAAAAGTAGAAAATCTAATACATTTAAATGTAAGTTAAATACGGCGGTGACAGCATTATGTCTAGGGGCTATAGCTCCTCAGCGGGAGTACGAAAATTAGTAATTATTACAATAATGGATAGCAAAGGTTCCCTCGACATTCTAAAAGCAATTTTTAAACAAAGTGCCGAAAAATAAGGCCTTAACAGACAATTTTAATTTCGTGCATCAGAAAAATTCGACAAATAATTCAATTAAAAATATGCTTAATCATCCCTCACAGTCTCCGAACTTTAATCAGATTGAGAAAGTGCGGAATATTCTTAAAATAAATAAGAATATAAAGCAAAAAAGAATTTAAAATTAATTACAAGTAAAATGGCAGAATATAATGCCATCGGTGACCAAAAATTTGGTGGATTCAATGACTCATCGCTTAGTTACTGGTAGAAAAATCAAAGGAAAACCCTCGAAATATTATATTTCTTTATGAAACATAAATAAATGGTTTATTATTTAAATATTTTGGTTATCTTACGGAGACTTTTTTGTCATGAAATTATGAATACTTTCAATGTTTACCCCATAATATAAATAAATTAAGTAAATTATTTGTTTATTTTATGTTAATAATAACGTAATATACTGCGTTTTATTTTGGATTAAAAGAAAATTAAATATATTGGGTTTTAGGCTGCTATTTTTCCTAAAATACATTAAAACTACTGTCGTACGGAGACTTTTTTGTATGACTGTATATTTTGACCCAAGGAATAAATTTTTCATAAAATTAAATGTCTATCGAGAGGCAATATAGTTAAAAATGCGAGTGGCTTAAAACTTTCGCACACAACTCTAGGTATTAAATTCACTCACCAATTCCATCTTTCGTTTCAGTGAAAGCAACGATGCCGCTGTTCACAGTCATCCTCTCCCGCGTCATCCTTCACGAGTCGCAAACCCTCAAGGTCTACCTCAGTCTCATCCCCATAATCCTGGGGGTTGGAATTGCAACAGCCACGGAGCTCTCTTTCGACGGGGTGGGTCTCGCTGCTGCCCTAGCTGCTACAGCAGGGTTTTCACTGCAGCATATCTACAGCAAGAAGGTTCTGCACGATACCGGTGTCCACCATCTTAGGTTGTTGCTGATTCTGGGGAGACTTGCGTTGGTTATGTTTTTGCCGGTGTGGTTCGTAGTGGATGCAGGGAGTGTCATGAAAGAAGATGTTTTGGTGAGTAGAGAAAAAGAAATATAAAATAGACTAACTTTTAACCATTTTCGCTAAAACTGGAAGTGATACATAATGAGGGATTCCACGATCTTTTGATTTTTTTATATTTTATAGTATTTTTAAATTTGGCTTCTTATGGAAGAAAAAAATCTGATGTGGCCAACACAAAAACTCCCGCTATTTAATTTTTATTAATTTAAATATACATATACCTACGAATTTACTAATGCTGCAAACTATACCTATTATGTTCCATTGCAAATAACTATTGATTTATTTACTATTTTCTTTTTAAAATGTCACTATTATTAATTTGAAGTGATTAGTTTTTTGACAGTAACAATTACCTGTCAATTACATTCATTTGAAATATGAACTGTGTAACAAAGAAATTGTGTTTATCTTAGGCTTCGGGATATATAAAAAAAATTGATATGTAAATTTATCTGTAAAATATATAGAAAACGTATTAACGTATAGTGTAACAAGGTGAGAATAGTGAAGTAACAAGTAAATAACTTTAATATAAACTCTTCTAAATTATAGTTTCAATATCAACATTTTAATTCTGTTATCTTTGTAAGTCAAAATTCTGTTTAGAAATAATAATCATTATTCTCTCATATCTCTGTTTAGTCTAGATGTCAACCGCGTAGACATTGTTTTGACAATTATCTATATAAGTTATTGCCTAGACTACGTGAAATCTTGTTATTTTGTTATGGATGCTACACCCTCGCACCCTTCATCAGATATGCCTGTTGAAGAGATAACCCTTTGTTTTAAAGTCGCGTTTTAAGATTGAAACGAGTCGAGATAAAAGTCTCAGAGAGGACAGACATGTAGTCCTTGTTTAGTTTTTGGGCGTTTACGCCATGACTCGTAATTAGGGTTTATAACAGTTTAGTTTTGTGTAATGAGTTAGATAAAGTTAAAATTAGGATCAAATAATGTGCGTGCCAGCCATTTAGGATGTGTTCATCATCTATCATCAAGTGTTTAGTGATAGTGTGAATTTAAGAGGGTGTTCCGTCGCAGTAAAGTGGTGGACGAACCAGCAAGCGTCCAGTTAGAAGAAGCAGTAGCTTCAAAGACCCCCCCCCCCCCCCCCCTGTCACAATAGCTGTAGGAAATTCAATAATCTTTAATTTTCATAATAACAAAATGCGAAAAAATGGCATTTAATGGTATTTTTGGAAGAAAAACCATTATGAGCTTCAAGTAAAGTGCCATTTCCGGCTATCCGATTTACACCAAAATCTAATGGTTTTTTTCCATATTAGAATAGGGTAGAAATACAAGGTTTCAGAATTTTCTGGATGATAGTATTTGAGTTAAAGCGAAGACAAAATCCATACATACATACATACATACATACATACATACATACATACATACCCCATGTGATGCACTCTCCACACCAGCTATGAGTGTCCGTGAGGTGACGTCTGGTAAACGCCCACACGGTAAAATATATCGTCATCATTACCGATGTCTACATGTGTTGTAGATAGTGGCACACCCAGAAATGGGTAATATGCCGTGATGATATATTTATTTATTTTATTTATACATACATACATATCGTGAAAATGTTAAAATTGGATACTAGGGTTGACATTTTAAATGTATGTAACTGACAGATAAATGTCACTACCAAAAGACTAATCATGTCAAATTATTATTGGTGACGGTTTAAAAAGAAAATAATAAATAGAACAATAGTTAGTTATGTTATATGCAAAGGAACTTAATATAATTTTCAGCATTAGTACATATGAAAGTTTGTATTAAAATTAATAAAAATGAAATGGCGGGAGGTATTGTGTTGGCCACATCATATTTTTTATTACTTTATTTCTAATTTTTAATAATATTTCTCGAAATAATTCTATACAAAATATTCCCGTTCAAATTTTACTCTATTTCTGGTAGATTTTCCAATTACTCTCTGCAAATTGTGGGAGTAAAATTCTCTGATGTTTATAAATAATTTTAAAAAGTATCGGAAGTCACTAGGTCGAACTTTTTGGCACTCGTTCAAAAACAATTGGCATTGAAATTACAAAA
Source organism: Ophonus ardosiacus (assembly GCA_943142095.1). Taxonomy (NCBI): domain Eukaryota; kingdom Metazoa; phylum Arthropoda; class Insecta; order Coleoptera; family Carabidae; genus Ophonus; species Ophonus ardosiacus. The sequence continues at coordinate 14,860,173 of OW964840.1, forward strand.
TAATGCGAATTTACTTTTTTCACAATGGGGGATTACACCATTTTTTTTTTATATAATTTCATCTGAAAATATTAGGAAAACTAAGACTATTGATGAAAATCCGGAGAAAAAATTCCTATTAATAAGCGAGTTATGGTCTCCCGAATTTTGAAAAGATTGACGTGACGTCACATTTATGTGTTTTTATATCAAACTGTTTTCATCATGGACCTAAATGTTCTTGAAATATATGCTATTTTAAGTTATATTTACATAAAAAATAAATGAATATTATAACACTGTATAAGTCTACATACTTTATAATTACAGGTGTATTTAAATTATTAAGTTTAATGCAAGAAATTTATGTTAAAATAAAAACTGTTTGGAAACTGTAGTATAGGAATGTTAGCCCCTCTTTTCGAATTTGAATTTCTTAACTTAAATTGGTAGTAATCCCACCTCCTAACACGCTATTTGTAATGCATGTATAGGCGGTTTCTCGGTCGCCAATCAAAATATTTTTATATTAGTGTCGAAGCGTTATAACAAAAAACCCCTTATTTCCGAAATATCTCAATGGGCTACTTGCGTACCTTTTTTTATTTAATATTTTTGAAGAGAAGGTAAAAACTTGCTACCCATATTTTTTCTTTTGACAAAATTTTTATTAATTAGCCAGAAAAAAAAATAATGAAATTTGATTATTTGAATTCCCGCCATGTATGACGTAGAATTACGCCGCACCAATGAATAGTCGTAAAGTCACAGCGTGGTGCCGTCCCATAGTAATGGTATGTTTGTGCGGGTAATGTAGATCACCTGTTTGACGTTTCAATAATAGTTTGGAGATTAGTATTTTAGTTTATCTTTTTGGTATCGATATTTTAAATTACAAGTAACTACCTATGTGTTTATTTATTAAGTAATTAATGTATTTGAGAGACCAGAGAGAGAGAAAAATGAACTAATGTCAAATTCAAATTAAAACTTTCTCGCACGCCATGCCATCTATTGATAACATTCTTAAACATGCTTCCCCTCCCCCAGTTCAATATAAAGACGTCACAGAAAATTTTCTTTCTTAATTTAGTAAAAAGAAAACAAATAATTATTTTAAAATAAAATTTATATTTTTATATACGAGGTGTGTTCAAAAACTATCGCGAATTTTGAATTTTCGCGGGTTACGTATATTCGAATTTCGATCTTTTTGTGGCTTTATGTTGGTACTCATGTCTCTCACTTATGTCGACAAGCTCGGCCATTTTGAATGTTCACTTAATTGTTGACAGCTGCTTTGCTTGCACGTGTTTTGGATCGTCTTCGATTTTTACCTATTCAAAAAAAATGGAACAAAGAACCTGTATCAAATTTTGTGTGAAAAACGAAATTAAGTGCGCGGATGCATTCCGAATGTTGACTGTGGCATACGGAGAAGCTACCTTGGACCAAAGCAACGTTTATCGGTGGTACAAAATGTTCTCAGAAGGCCGAGAAGATGTGAACGACGAAAAGCGTGCCGGACGCCCGAGCACTTCAACAACAGACGAAAAAATTAATGAAGTGGAGAAAATGATATTGGCCAATCGTCGAATCACCGTTAGAGACGTTGCTGAGGACCTAAACATATCGATTGGCTCGTGCCATTCGATTTTTATCAATGATTTGGGCATGAGACGGGTCGCCGCGAAATTTGTACCAAAATTGCTCAATTGCTCGTTGCTTGTGCGCGACTTTTTAGCCAAAAACAACACACTAATGATGCCGCAGCCACCGTATTCCCCAGATCTGGCCCCCTGTGACTTTTTCTTGTTCCCTAAACTGAAGAGGCCCATGAAAGGACGACGTTACGCTACGCTTGACGAGATAAAGACGGCATCGAAGGAGGAGCTGAACAAGATAAAAAAAAATGATTTTTTGAAGTGCTTTGAAGATTGGAAAAACCGTTGGCACAAGTGTATAATATCTCATGGGGATTACTTTGAAGGGGACAAAATAGATATTCATGAATAAATAAATAATTTTTGAAAAAACACAAAATTCGCGATATTTTTTGAACACACCTCGTATGTTTTCAATATAACATTACGTATATAGTGACAGAAATCGGATTTTCGTACCACGCAAGTAGCCCATTATACCATTTCATTTTTTTATTAATATTCGTTATTCAGCATATACATTCGTATTTTTTACTATTTTCCTTTAATTCGATTGAGCCGTAATCCCCCATTGTCAAATACATTGTTAAACATTGAAAGCTCGATTCTCAAAAAAGTTTAAGCTAATCCTGATTTTTGGATTAGCGACTTCTACTCTAATTTTGACAGTTTATATCTTAAAATATAGCCTGATCTATTCCTAGTATCTACCTTTTTTGATAATATTATGAAAATTAAATTTGAAATACCGGAATAGAATAGAATTCACATATCCAAAAATGAGGATTAGCTTAAACTTTTTTGTGAATCGGGCTGATAATGTCTATTTTTGTGTATTTTAGTATCGATTTCAAATAAAATATTGTTTTTTAGTTTTCAGGAAACTACACAGTCATCGGCCTTCTCCTTATAGACGGTGTACTGAATTGGCTACAGAATATAATAGCATTCAGTGTTCTATCTTTAGTGACTCCTCTGACATACGCAGTGGCGAGTGCTAGCAAAAGGATATTCGTTATTGGAGCTTCGCTATTCGTTTTGGGTAACCCAGTAACATTTACGAATGTTTGCGGAATGATGATGGCAGTTTTTGGAGTCTTAGTTTACAATAAGGTACCACTAAATATAAAAGTCAGGCTTAATATTTTGTTCGCACAACGATACCGTCACAAATCATTCTTATAGCCGAGAGAGATGACAATTATTAATCATCATTAGTATAATTAGTATAATAGGCCCATAAACCAATTTTTTAGAAATATTTTTAAATGAAAGTTCGTTTAATGGGGTCCTATACCATTTTCTTTTATTTTTTTTTTTCTGTAAGAACAGGATAAAATAAGAATTTTAGTGCAAACGCGACTTAAAAATTTTACTTAATAAGCGAGATATGAATTTTTAAAGTTTAAGAATTTGTGCGTGACGTAGCAGGTACTAACAAGTGATCGACAAACAATGGGACAAACTGTTAGTTATAGAGGGAACAATTTTTTTCATGTTTGCATAGCTGAAATGTTTGTAAATAAAAACTTATACGTTATATTTATGAAGAAATTATTATTAAGTATAAATAACGTAAATAATAACCTTTTTTTCTTAATAAATTATAGAACATTGAAACAGTTTGACAATATTATTACACAAAGTATGACGACGGATGGCGCCAGTGTTGGCCTGTTTTGAAGTTTCAATATTAATTTAACTAATATTATTATTAATTTAATTAATATTACAAATTGATTTAATTATAAATATATTATTATTGTTAATATTACTAGATGTTATAATTAAACAAATTCATCAAACACAAACTTGTTAAATGTTTTGTTAGGTTATGGAACAACGTGACATTTCATATTCTTTTAAAGGTGACCGCTACAGACGCGCGAATCTCCTTTTTAAAATCAGGCGACCAATCAAATTCTTAGTACCTAACGCGTCATGCCCAATTAGTAATCATCTTCAATCGCTTATAGTTTGTGACCTAGTCAATATTTAAAGAATTTTTTTTCACTAATACTCATTAATTTATTTATATTTTCGTCTTCTTATTTAAGATAGTTAAAATATGACTACGGTATAGGACCCCATTTTGTAGCAATTCGTGTTATCAAAAAGTCATAATTGTTTTTTGTATAACTGCATTTGATTTTTAAAGAAACCTATAGCTATCTTTCTCACACCAGTTTCTGTAGTAGGCTGCGCGAGAAAGATACCAATAGTGTGACGTCATCTGTGGCCTTGGAAATAAATTCAAATATCTCGCAAAGTAATTATTAAAAAAATGTTTTTTTTTTATCTTAATCGTTATTTATTCAGTAGTACTTTAAGGATAAAGTGTACATTTTATTATATTTTGTTATGGTTTATGGGCCTATTATCAAAATTTACTATGTAGATGACGACACAATAGCAAGACAGTAGCTTTTCGTTATTTGAAACAAATTTGTAGATCAAAAAAGAATCTAATTTACACTTTATTCTTAAAGTACTACTCAATAAATAACGATTAAGATAAAAAAAACATTTTTTTAATAATTACTTTGCGAGATATTTGAATTTATTTCCAGGGATACAGATGACGTCACACGCAGCCTACTACTGGTGTGCAATATTTCTGGCAAATTTATTTCATTCACATGTTTACTTCCATAAATTTCAGGTTATCTTTAAATGTCACTTTGACGGTTAAAACAGTGTGAAAATCAAAATGGTCTTTATTTCGAACCTGTGACGTCATTGGGCAAGGGACGAAGGAGGAGTCTAATAGTCGCATTTTAAAGAATGTCATTTTTAATTACAATTTTTTCATGATTAAATATCAATTTGAGACAAATACAAAATATGAATCTATTATTTTTCACTACTCTATCGATGAATATTATAAAAAAATTGCATATTTTGTTGTGCGAATAAACTTATTGAAAGGGTGTGATAATATTTTTTTGTATTCGTTTTAGGCTAAATATGATGCCAAACAAAAACAAACAGTTTTGCCGTTTACACAAGACCAATGGAAAAATAAGTCTGGTTTTACGCTATACCCAACAACGGCGAATGTTTTGGACAAAAATGGCGTAGTTTCCAAACCTACTAATGGGTATGTATATCTGTATTACCGTATTTGTAAATCAACTATGATAACATTAACAGTGCAAAAAATCAAGAATGATATATTCTTAAGTGTTACATGTACTTTATTTTTCTATTTTCTGCAAGACAGGCCTTAAAATATAAACAAAATATTCATTTCATTATAATTTGTTGTTTTGTGAAATTAAATTACTAGGCTCAACACGTAACGTATACAATACAACAATATGAAATGTCAAAATGACATAACCTGTTAAATATGTAATTTAATCATATACCTATTAACTAATATATTGCGGATCCTTTGCTTTTCTTGAAGGAAACACTGTGAAATGGAAATATCATTTTTGCATAAGTCTATTTCACACATACACCCAACCGCGAATTATGCGCATGCTTGGAAACCGCGACTACTATTGGCTAACGAGGAAACCATGATCACTTTTTGCGAATCACAGAGTTCTGTTTATTAACGACTAGCGCGGGAAATTTTTAATTTAAATTCGGGAAATTTTTAATTTAAATTTGAGAAATTAAACAATGTACCTACTATTTATTTTGTATGTAAATTCTTGAATATAAATATTAGTAGGTAATGATGAAAAACATTGACATATTCTAGTGCTAAATTTGAATTAAATAATTTACTTTGTTGTACTGTAAAAATAATAGGAATACAATCTGGTCAGGATTCATTTATTTAGGTGACAATAAATTACTGTATGAAACACAAAGCAAATGCTTTCGAAGTGCAACTACAAACAAAAATGAAATCAAACGTCAAAGTCAAACCACGTGCTCGCTGCATCACTAGGGCAGCGTTCCAAAACCAAGAATACCGAATTTTGGCGTAGAGTATGATGTGTTGTGTTTTGGAACGAATGAGAGTTTTGTTGAAGTAAAAAATTGAAACTAAATTAAAAATAATTTTATAAAACTAACAAAATTACTTATAATTACAACATTAATGTCAAGCCCGTAATAAAAGCGCTTTTATGAAGCACTCTCCTCAATATAATGTGAAAGTACGCTCCATAAAAGCGCTTTTATTATAAAAGTATGCTCGTAATACACGCCAACGTATTTACTTATGTTTATTTTCAACCAAAAGCATGTTTTCTTCCTCAAGAAGGCAAATTACTTTTATATGTAGAGAATCGTGAGCATCTACGTTTGAAAATATTGTGGAGTAATTTCTATACCCTCCTCGTTAGTAGAGTAAGTAGAACATCACTTTGGAGTAAACTCTGGCTGTTTTGGAACAGGTTGAGTAAACTCTGAGAGTAAGGTTATTAGTTCTGAAACGACTTTGAATAATTTCGTACTCTAAGAGTAGGATTTTGGAACGCAGTCCAGCCAGCGACCCTGTCAGCGTTAGCCAGTACTAGTCAAGATTTCCAAGCATGCGCATAATTGCCGGTTGGGTGTTTGTGAGAGATGGACTTATGCAGAAATAATATTTCCATTTCACAGTGTTTCCTTCACCTACTCTTATGGGAAAGATACGAGCATTAGCAATATATTAGTTAATAAGTATATGAATTTAATACTTTATTAGATTAAAACGATTTTAAGATTAAAAATGCTATAAATTTTAATATTTTAAATTTGTTTTAGCATTTAATTAAGACTGTTTTCCTTTATTTATTATTATTATTTAGGAAAATAATGGAATGAAAACGATACCATTATTATTGACCTAGATCAATAATTTAGACACTATTATTGACCTTGGTCAATAATTGATCTCTAGGTAAAGAAAAACAATTTCACGGAACAATAATGAGTCAATAATAGTATATTATATGCCAAGGTTGAGAAGATAATCATTATTGACCCAGTGCCTATTGTAACCCGAGGGCGAAGCCCGAGGGATATAAGGCGCCTGGTCAATAATGATCTTCTCAACCGTGGTTTATATACTATTTTTTTCACTACTAGCACATAAATTCTCTTTCAATTTTTTTAATTGATAATAACAATAATTTTGCCATGAATAATAACGTTACTTATTTGTTAATATTCACAAAAACAAAGTAGGCTGCATTTGTTTTTATCTGACGTTTCGCTCATTTCGCTGGTTTGATAACCTCACTTATGGGCCTTGATTTGTATTTGATTTAATTATTTAATAAAAACACTGTGCTGTTACAGTCAGCAGCTGTATTAGTTTATTATTATTTTTAAATAAATCTATTAAAATGTATTTACCTAAAAATAGTGATTTATTCAATCCTACATCTACAAATATTTCACATTTTCACCAAAACAGCACAGTGGGCAGGCGAGGCGGCAGCGTAGGTCAATTTAAAATTATAGTGACAAATTTAAATTATATACTTAACACCCTTCTTGAGTTTAATGAGTTAAATAATATTTGGATTTGGAGGCTTGAGTTTGATTGAAAAGTGACATTTTGCATTATAGACCAAGGTTAATAATAAATTATTATTGACCTAGGTTACAATGGTTACAAGCAAGCGGTAGTGAAAAACAATTTCTCATGTCAAATAAAGGTAAATAATAGTGGGTTCCTAGGCTAGTAGTGAAAAAAGATATTTTTATAGGCTAGTAGTGAAAAAAACTATTATTTGTAAAAATGAACAATATCTGAATATTAACAATAAACCAAACATTTTTTGTTGCAGCTTTATACCAAATGGAAGCTACCAACACAATACAAATGGAAGTTACCCACAAAATGGCGGAGTACCAAACGGAAATAATAGTTTCGTTTATAGCTCGAATAGTAGCAATAGTAAATTATTGTTCGTTTAGTGAGACAATTTTCCCGGTCGTGCCACTCAAATTTTGTATTAAGACAATATATTATTGTATATTTTACATTATACATCTGTTATAAATCGTTGACTTTTATATTTTTCGATTTTATTTACAAAATATTGAGGACGATGAAGTTTTTGCAATTTTTAAATTATAGCTTTGTTCATAGAATGATTTGCAAATAAATGGAGTTTGAGACCGAACGCGCATGCCAGAAACTAGTTGATAAAATAATAGATCAATCCAGAACAAATGAATTTCGTGAGGGGCAGAAATAAATTTCATACATAATTTAGTGTTTGTATTAATAAAATTCATTAGTTCACATTTAAATAATAGAAAATCCTAGAAATGCATTCAAATAAATTTCTTAATATATTTAATTAATTTCTGAAAACTGTTATTTTTGCCCTCTATACAATGTCCTTGAAAGCTGTGACGTCACAATCACAGACATTAAAAACAGACAGAAGAGAGAGATAGCATGATTAGTTTTGACGTTTGGGAGACAGGTGTTCAGTAACCCCGCTGTAAAAGAGAGGTTAGTTTATTTATTTTGAAGAAATTCTATTCTAAAAATGGGGTAATTTTTCATATACAGAATGTCCCATTTAAGGTACGAATGCATTGGTATCTCGAGAACCGTAAGAGCTACGATGTTGGTTAAATTAGACAATAGTTGCCCCATTCGGAGGCTATTTTAATGGTGTTTTGTTATTTGCGAAAAAATGCATAGGTCACTAGATACAGGTGAAAATGTAAATTTCGCGATTTTCTTTTTTTGCTTATAACTTTGTTATATGAAATAATACGAGATTCTGGTTTGCACTTTCTTAAGGCACTTTTATATGGTAAATTTGCAGAAGTACTCAAAAAATTTTTATATCTAACCATTTACGAGTTACTGATAGCAACTTTTATTTTTCATATGGAGGTCATATTAAGCTGTGGCATTTTTAAATAAGAGATTTTTTTTAGCTTTACAATGATATAAAACAATAATAATTTATTTTTGTAATTAACAGAAAAATTAACAAAAATTGTTATTTATACTAAAATTGAATTGAAAAAAGTAAATCGAAGACTGCTATGGAAACAACGAACAACAAAAAAATGCAACAATTGAATTTCTGAATTTTACTTGACAATAGTAGATTATTACGAGTAATAAACGAACTTTGACAACGAATGTAACAACTCAACATATCATATTTTTCTCAACGAGAAAAAATCATTTTTATTACAGGTGGCACCATATGTAAAATCCACCCACACAACCTTCAAATTCTTTAGTTTTTCCAGTGCAGACGCCTTCTTTAGGGGGCCTGTTTATTTATATGCCCCCAAATACTCATATAAATAATACATGGCAAAAACTTTGCATCGACAGGCATGGTTTGGAATGTGTAAGATCCCTCGATCGAAAAATCAATAATATTGATCATGCGCAGTAAATCAAACTATTTTTTAATGAATGGTGCGTGAGCGTAACTGTATTTTAATGAGCGATGAGTGGCAGTTTTGAAGAATGATTTAGTAAAAATCAATAAAATCGATTATTTACGGTATATTAAATTGAAATATTAAGTAAATAATCCCATGTAATATGTGGAAATATTAAAATTATGAATATAATATATTGTTGCATGCAAAATAATTTATGAAATTTAATTTGTTTAATTATTTTTTTTTGAATATATTCGTCAATTTTATGCATTAGAAATTAATAATAACTAATATTTTATCAATTGTTAATAACAATTTTTATAACCTCAAATATCAAATGACAGCTGACAACAACAATGAATAAACAAATTACGAGTAATAAAAATGAATTTTTCTCGTTGAGAAAAATATGATATGTTGAGTTGTTACATTCGTTGTCAAAGTTCGTTTATTACTCGTAAAAATTTACTATTGTCAAGTAAAATTCAGAAATTCAATTGTTGCACTTTTTGTTGTTCGTTGTTTCCATAGCAGCCTTCGATTTACTTTTTTCAATTCAATTTTAGTATAAATAACAATTTTTGTTCATTTTTTTGTTAATTATAAAAATAAATTATTATTGTTTTATATCATTGTAAAGCTAAAAAAAATCTCTATTTAAAAATGCCATAGCTTAATATGACCTCCATATGAAAAATAAAAGTTGCTATCAGTAACTCGTACATGGTTAGACATAATTTTTTTTTTAGTACTTCTGCAAATTCACCATATAAAAGTGCCTTAAGAAAGTGCAAACCAGAATCTCGTATTATTTCATATAACAAAGTTATAAGCAAAAAAAGAAAATCGCTAAATTTACATTTTCACCTATATCTAGTGACCTATGCATTTTTTCGCAAATAACAAAACACCATTAAAATAGCCTCCTAATGGGGCAACTTTTGTCTAATTTAACCAACCTCGTAGCTCTTACGATTCTCGAGATACCAATGCATTCGTACCTTAAATGGGACATCCTATATACTGTTATTATTTTAAAATTAATTAATTTAAAAATATGAAAATTGGTATAATTATGTAGAAATGTATAGTCTATAAAAGAAAGTTTGTTTCATAATTTTTGAATTTTTTTTAAGCAAGTTATTTAGTTTTAAACTCAACTGACTATAATTATTTCCTCGATAGTAATAGTAGTCAGAGTTTGAAATTTGTCAACGCTATTTTGTAACGGTTTCAAATCGTTCTATGAGCACAGTTTTTTTTCTACGATTTTACAAAAATAGAAAAAAAATTATACATCACTTTAGTTAATATTAAATTAATTGTAACTTCTAAGGCAAAATCAAAAACGTGATTAATTATCAGTTTTTACTGATGTATACAACGCGTGCATAAAGTACATTTATTGCACTATTTTTTGCCCTCGTACATAATTATTATAATGTCAAGTTCCTATTATTTTTCTTCAACGATATAAAAAATAACTTAAAACTTTTAAATTATTTCTGTATCGTGAACTAACGGCAGGAAACCGAATTTACGGTAAAAAAAAAGTAGAGCAATTTTTTTTATATTTGGCACGACTTTATTGTAATTAAAACTTTTAATAATTTATTTGAATGTACATAACTTATTGTTGAAGTCAGTATTTTATGATCTATAGACCTGTACATATGAGTATGTTGAAAATAAATATTTTTTATACAGTTTGACTATTATTTATTAGTACATAGAACCTTAGACCAGGAATAGAGGGGAGACAGGGCATGCTATGTATTTCGCCGTAAGAAGACTTTCCGAATCATCATAGCGACTTTCGACCTTATTAAAATGTCAAAGTCAGCTGCAATCGACCAGATGTGTTACATACGTGTGCAGTCGAACGAATAAGTTTTCAAAATCAACAAGCGTCACCCAATGTTATCATTCATTATTTTGACTTCTGACATTCTTGAGTACATACGTCTTTAGTTTGATTCATAGTTTTCTTAGTTTTATACATATACCTATTAACTAATATATTGCGGATCCTTTGCTTTTCTTGAAGGAAACACTGTGAAATGGAAATATCATTTCTGCATAAGTCTATCTCACACAAACACCCAACCGCGAATTATGCGCATGCTTGGAAACCGCGACTACTATTGGCTCAGAGTTCTGTTTATTAACGACTAGCGCGAGAAATTTTAAATTTAAATTTGAGAAATTAAACAATGTACCTATTATTTATTTTGTATGTAAATTCTTGAATATAAATATTAGTAATAATAAAAAAACATTGACATATTCTAGTGCTAAATTTGAATTAAATAATTTACTTTGTTGTACTGTAAAAATAATTGGAATACAATCTGGTCAGGATTAATTTATTTAGGTGACAATAAATTACTGTATGAAACACAAAGCAAATGCTTTCGAAGTGCAACTACAAACAGAAATGAAATCAAACGTCAAAGTCAAACCATGTGCTCGCTGCATCACCAGGGCAGCGTTCCAAAACCAAGAATACCGAATTTTGGCGTAGAGTATGATGTGTTGTGTTTTGGAACGAATGAGAGTTTTGTTGAAGTAAAAAATTGAAACTAAATTAAAAACAATTTTATAAAACTAACAAAATTACTTATAATTACAACATTAATGTCAAGCCCGTAATAAAAGCGCTTTTATGGAGCACTCTCCTCAATATAATGTGAAAGTACGCTCCATAAAAGCGCTTTTATTATAAAAGTATGCTCGTAATACACGCCAACGTATTTACTTATGTTTATTTTCAACCAAAAGCATGTTTTCTTCTTCAAGAAGGCAAATTACTTCCATATGTAGAGAATCGTGAGCATTTACGTTTAAAAATATTGTGGAGTAATTTCTATACCCTCCTCGTTAGTAGAGTAAGTAGAACATCACTTTGGAGTAAATTCTGGCTGTTTTGGAACAGGTTGAGTAAATTCTGAGAGTAAGGTTATTAGTTTTGAAACGACTTTGAATAATTTCGTACTCTAAGAGTAGGATTTTGGAACGCAGCCCAGCCAGCGACGCTGTCAGCGTTAGCCAATAGTAGTCAAGATTTCGGAGCATGCGCATAATTCGCGGTTGGGTGTTTGTGAGAGATAGACTTATGCAGAAATGATATATCCATTTCACAGTGTTTCCTTCACCTACTCTTATGGGAAAGATACGAGCAGTAGCAATATATTAGTTAATAGGTATATGATGATGACGTAATTTAAGAGTGTAGTGTGTTTTGGAACGAATGAGAGTTTTGTTGGAGTAAAAAATTGAAACTAAAAATAATTTTAAAAAATTAACAAAACTATTATAATTAAAACATTAATATCAAGCCTGTATTACAGGCGCTTGTTTATAATAAAAGCGCTTTTATGGAGCACTCTCCTTTCCTTTTACCTTATAATGTGAAAGTACGTTATGGGCTTCGAATAAAATACCACTTCCGATTACTACTAATGCAGAAAGCTTAAACACAAAAATTAGAAATTTTTGGAAGTTAGATATAACAGTTATCGTGGAAGAAAAAATCGTCACACACATAGACATCATTGAAAAAATCTGCTGTGGTCAGCACGTGACCTCCCACCAATTCCATGTTTAAAATAGCAATCAGCTTGAAGTAAAGTATCATTTCCGGTCGATCGTTTGTAAACAAAATCTAATTTGTTGTTCCAATAAATACAAAAGTCTGTAATACGAAATTTTGGATTATATTTTATTGTGTTTTTCCTCGACAATCTGTTAAGAGCTCCAAATGGGGGATTCCACCATTTTTTTTTATAATTTCATCTGAAAATATTAGGAAAACTAAGACTATTGATGAAAATCCGGTGAAAAAATTCGTGTTAATAAGCGAGTTATGGTCTCCCGAATTTTGAAAAGATTGACGTCACGTCATATGTATGTGTTTTTATATCAAACTGTTTTCATCATGGACCTAAATGTTCTTGAAATATATGCTATTTTAAGTTATATTTACATAAAAATAAATGAATATTATAACACTGTATAAGTCTATATACTTTATAATTACAGGTGTATTTAAATTATTAAGTTTAATGCAAGAAATTTATGTTAAAATAAAAACTGTTTGAAAACTGCCGTACAGGAATGTTAGCCCCTCCTTTCGAATTTGAATTTCTTAACTTCCATTGGTAGTAACCCCCACCTCCTAACACGTTATTTGTTATGCATGTATAGGCGGTCTTTCGGTGGCCAATCAAAATATTATATACAGATTTCATATTAGTGTCGAAGCGCTATAACTAAATCCCCTTATTTCCGAAATATCTCAATTATACCATTTCATTTTTTATTAATATTCGTTATTCAGCATATACATTCGTATTTTTTTACTATTTTCCTTTAATTCGATTGAGCTGGAATCCCCCATTAAGAACTACATCCGGTTTTTCATATATAGTTAAAACCTTATATATTGTTTCAAATTATATACAAGTTTTAAATACCAAATTTGAGAAGTTTTAAAGAAATTTTGTCACACACATACAGACATCATTCTAAAATTAGTAAATATTTTAGGGATCCTAAAACGTGCTTATTCATTAAAAATACCAACGAATTTTTTGACCAGACAATACCTTCCTTACCTACAGGTGACAGAAGGTAAAAAAAAACAAATTAAGATTTTTTTTTATTATTTATTACATTTTAAGTAAAAAATATGTCACGGGTTATTACTGATGGATGTGCCAGGTTTTTTGTTTATTCACAAAATGAAGTTATAAAAATACTACAGCTAAAAATGAATGAACTTCATACATTAAATTGTCCTGGGCGGTCTGTAAGACACATTGGTGAGTCAACTCCATCCATCTTAGCGTCCTGAAAAATAAAACAGTAAATGATCATTTCACAATTTTTAGGCTCATTCACATCTACGAATATAAGAAATATAAATAATAGATATTTATACACCAAGTGAGCTAATATTTATTCACTCGAAGAATTTAACTTACTCGCCCTTACGGGCTCGTGAGCTAAACTTTCTTCTCATGAATAAACGTTCTTAGCACACGTGATTTATACAATATTTTATTTAATTTTGACTATCGCCGCACGTTCAACACGACCGTATTCACTGCCTTCCACAACTCAACATTAACGCAAAGACAAAAAGAAAAAATTACGGCTATCGAAATGAGATTCTTGAGAAAAATCATAACACCAATATTTAAAAAAGGAGATAGCAGAGAGTGCCGGAACTATAGAGGAATTACCCTAATAAGCACAGTGGCCAAAATATATGCAAGAATCCTGGAGAGTAGACTAAGAATAGAGCTGGAAGAATCGTTAGAGGAAACTCAATTTGGTTTTAGACCAAATAGAGGAGTAAATGATGCGATATTCATACTAAGACAAATAGGGGAAAAGGCAATAAAAGAAGGGAGAAACGTACATGTGTGCTTCATTGATCTAGAGAAAGCGTTTGATAGAATCAATAGAGAAGACATATGGAAAACGCTAAGAAAAAGGGGAATATCAAATACGTTAATAACAGGAATTCAGAGCCTATATTCAAACACTAAGAGCTATGTAAGAGTGAAACAAGAGACCTCCAATACATTTGAAACTACAGCCGGAGTAAGACAAGGATGCATTTTGAGCCCGCTTCTGTTTACGCTAATTCTTGACGAAGGAATAAAAGAGACAAAGAAAGAAGTAAAGAAATACTACATAGGACATTGGAAATTGAGAAGAGTGGAAATAGCAGAATTATGCTATGCAGATGACATGGTCATCATAGCAGAAGACGAAAAAACCTTAACAAGGAATATAGAAATATATGATAAAGCGCTACAAAAATTAAACATGAAGATCAATAAAGAAAAAACGAAAACCATGATACTAGGAAGAAATGAACAACACCACACGATACAACTAAAAAATGAAAATCTACAGCAAGTCCAAAAATTTAAATACCTGGGGCAATGATCTCAGAAGATGGAAGATTTGATGAAGAAATAAAAGAAAGAAGAACAACAGGAGGCAAAATATTCAATAGCATCAAACACAGCTTCTTAGGAAAGAAAGAAATACCTAAAGAGACCAGAGTACAAATATTTAAGAAAGTAGTGACGCCTATACTCATACACGGAGCTGAAACATGGACATTAACGCAAAGACAAAAAGAAAAAATTACGGCTATCGAAATGAGATTCTTGAGAAAAATAGAGGGGAAAACAAGACTGGACAGAATTGAAAACACAACCTACAGAATTTAAAAGTAAAAGCAATAGAAGATAAGATAGCAGAAGGACAGATGAGATGGTATGGTCATGTAGAAAGGATGGGAGAGGAGAGAATAGTTAAAAAAGTGTTTGAAGCAAAAATTGGAAGAAAGAAACCACGAGGACGACCAAGAAGAACGTGGCTGGAAGAAGTAAAGGAGGCAACGCAAAGAAGAGGTCTAACCTGGGAAGAAACGAAGACAGCAACACAAGATAGAGCAGGATTAAGTAAGTAAGTTTATTTAATTTTAACGAAATAATAACAGAAACCATTATAATATTTAATTTCGACAAAATAAAAAACTATAATCAGTTAGTAGGCTGTGCATGACAATCGTCGATGATAGCCGTCAAGTCATCTATTTAAAAAGCTTTATTGTCTGTTATTTGTGTTGTGAAAAATAATGAAAATAGCTGATAATGTCTGATAAATATTATTGTTATTTTCATACCTGATGTTATTTTAAATGCATTATTTGTTGCAGAGTGAGTTAAATTTTTTTGTGAGAGTGATTCAATAGTATATTATACGTCAAGGTTGAGAAGATAATCATTATTGACCCAGCGCCAAGATTGTAACTCGAGGGTGAAGCCCGAACAACGAGCTATAAGTAAATATAGAGTGGCGGATGAGCGCTGCTGGCCGTACACACTTGGACGCCATGTCTACTATAACCTGCCAGGCAGGTTGCAGCCTACCACTAATATTTCTCAATTATTTTTAACGAAATAATTTACCTTTTATGTTAGAATTATAAATATAAATAATGCAATTTGTGGAGAAAAGTTTTATTCTGACATATCATATTTCGAAATAAATAAATAAATTAAATAATACATATTTAGTTTCACAGATATATAATATGGATGATGTGAAACTATTGATAAATTAATATAATTTAAGAATTTTTTCTGTGAATACTTATTTTGTTATAATATTTTACGATAATAAATAACAATTAATATGAAAAATGTAACTGCATTAATACAATATATTGAAAAAGTAGCAAGGTAAGTAGATAGATACATAAAAACGAAAATAGTGAAAATTAAATTATATATTTTATTATGACAATAATAACGTATATAAAAAATATAACATATAAAATACAATAACAAAAACATATTCTTTAAATAAAATAAACAAAATTGTGAAAATAATCACTACATATATGAAATAGAAATTAATGTTTTTATTGACCTTTAAATATGATTGTTTTGGTCAAAAATTGTCGAATGTTAGTTCCTTGAATATCTGTAGAAACATTCCTACTATTTACACAAAAAATTGATTACCTATAATAATTGTTCTTGTATTTATTTTAATTACAACAGAAATTTTTGTTTCAATAAAGAAAATTTGATTGTAATAATAAATATCAGTAATTACATAATAATAAATTGATTATATTCGTTGTTGGATTTAGGCGAGAAACTATTATCAGACTACAGGCGGTAAAATCGTAAATCCGTCGCTAATTAAAACTTTGAGTTAAAATTTTTGAATATAAAATTTACCTGTGAAACGACTTGCAACTATTTCTAATTTGTCTGTTTCCACACTGAGGAACAGCACACTTTGCGGGCATTTTTAATAAATAGTGCAATAAGCGCTGAGAAAAACAACGTATAGCGTCTGAGCTGAGCGCTCAGTTATAGTAATGGCCGCCGACCTAAGCATTCAACTGTGTACGGGTAAAGTATGCGTTCAGCATGCGATGCGCCACTCTATATTTACTTATAGCTCGTTGAGCCCGAAGGATACAATAAAGTCACTAGATATATAAAGTACCGCAATTAGCCGCCATATTGTGTCTGGCTTAGGCGCCAAATTTAAAATGGACTATATTGAAACGAGTGCGTTATTGCAAAGAAAAATAATCAGCAGTGAAATAAATCCATGAAGGTAATTAATTAATATTGATTTTATGTTCATAATTTTTATAATATACATACATATAAATACAAAACATAACTGATCAAAATTATAAAGAAAACAATAAAAAATAAGTACAATTGAGGTTAATTTTCTTCAGGTCGTTTGACACAGTGACAGCATTGACGCTAAAATCCCCAGATATAGTGACTTTTATAGGCACAGCCAACTACAACTAGACCGTGACTGGCCTGATTCCGCCATATTGTGTCTAAAAAACGTTTTTCTCCTTAGAGTATAGAATAGGACTAGAGAGAGCGTAAAGTACAGATGTGGACAGAGTTTTTGTCGCCATGAGACGGAAGGGGAATCTCGTGGCCGCCATCTTGGGACGATCAACGTTATAATGTATTTAAGCGCGCTTTCTTCAGTTTTGTTACAAAAATACAATAACGTAACAGAAATTGAAGCTAATTGTAATTAGCAAGCTTTAATTCAGTAAGAAATGTATTAAAATTAATTAAATTTAAATTTGAAAGAACCAAAAAATTGTAAAAATCTTCAATTTGAAGTGTATTGCGATTAAACTTTAATAAAATATTTTTTATAGAAATTAAACTGTTCGAATTTTATGACAATTGTAATGATTGAGATAGAAACTTACAAAAACTAGGTACCGAATAGGCAAATAATTTGAAGCTAGAAATTTCATATAAAAATATATATTTATGATGTTTACAATACAAATAAATACGAAGTACAAACATATTTATTACAAAAAATAAGTTAATATTTTTACATGAAATATGTAAAAAAAATACAATAAATTAAATGAACTAAACATTAATATGTATAAGTGAAATAATACTTACTTGTGAATTGTCATCGCTTTTTCCTTTTCTTTTTCTTGTTTTAAAGTTTTTACGGACATTCGGTTATTACAACCGAAGGCACAAGTCGTTGACATGTAATTACAAACGTTTCACATTCAAATAACACAAATTAAAATCGATTATTAACGTAAAATAATCAAATAACCAGAGAACGCTTATATACACTTGATCTTCCCAAGATGGCCGCCGTACAAACACAAGCTTACCCCGCATGACATCAGCTTTGAGTGTTTACGCGTCCTCTATGTGTATATATATTTTATAACTCTATGTTTTTCTCTCTCTAACACATTGGTACAATGAATTGCGGTACTTTATATATCTAGTGACTTTAAAAAATACACATACTTTTATATGAATTTCTTACCTCCTTTGTCAAATCTTGCCCACATGAAATACACATCTATAAAATATTCATTATTTCAATTAAAAATCAATAATAAAAACAAAAAAAAAAACTTACATTCACGAAATTCACCAGCAATCCAGTGCAGCAACAACAACAAGAGCAGATGCAACATCTAATCATATTTAAGCATTGTAAAAGACAGCAACATTTACAACAACATAAAATGAAAATTATTATTATAATTAGCAAAAAATTTAAGCTGAGGCCTATACCAAAACTTGGCAAATCAAAATTAAATCCGGAATTTTTGATATTGTCTTGGTTTTCATTTTCATCATCAGATGTAGCTGTATTTGAAGTTACATTATTCCTAACCTCTTCAGAAGTGTTTGTACTTGTACTATTATATCTGTTATTTGTTATT
This sequence comes from Ophonus ardosiacus, assembly GCA_943142095.1. Classification (NCBI taxonomy): domain Eukaryota; kingdom Metazoa; phylum Arthropoda; class Insecta; order Coleoptera; family Carabidae; genus Ophonus; species Ophonus ardosiacus. Next base: position 14,878,938 of record OW964840.1, read on the forward strand.
TGTACAATAGTATTGTTCTCTATTATTTTTAAGTACATTTCGTAAGGTTTGTAAGCATCAGAGATTGATACCTGACAAGAATATAATCCTTCGTCATTTTTTGTTAGGTTATGTAAGATTTGACCTCTATTTGTACTATGTACTCCATTTGACCATTCTACTGGACACAAGTCAAACAAACATTCCATATCAACTGTGTCATTGTTATTGTAAACTTTAATTTGAGGTGTATGTTTATGTAACTCGGTCCATTTCTCTGTTACATATTTTTGAGGATGTGAACATGTTGGTATTACTGGTAACCATTTGTTTTTCATTGAAATTTCTCGTATTTCGCACGTTTCATAATCACAATTCCATGGATTTTCATGTAAAATCAGCTGTTTAATTGTTGATTTACGTTCAATATGATCTAAAGTCAATTGATTTAATTGATTGAAGCTCAAATCTATTACCTCTATATACTTCAATTCCATAAAACTGTTTTTTGCTATACTGCTTATGTTATTATGTTCTAAATGTACTTCTATTAAGTTTTCCATACTCGAAAATAGTTTTTCATTTAAATATTTAATATTATTGTTTTGTAAAAATAAAATTTTTAAGTTTGTTGTGTCACTAAAAATATCGTCATCTAATTCTGATATAAGATTATTTGAAAGATCGAGTTTTGTTAATTTTTCTAAGCCACTAAAAGCGCCATTTTGTAATTCTGTTATTTTGTTATTGTTTAAATGAATTTCATTTAAATTCAAATATCCTTTGAATTGATCTTGTTTTAAAGTTGTTAAAAATTGATCTAAAATAAAAAAAAATGTCATTAGTCCTTCTTATTTTCATGAATAATTTGCTGCTGCGTCATTTTTATACAAATTGACTAATACGAGGTGTGGCAATTAAATAACAAGATTGATCTTAGAACATTGACAATGTATAAAATTATACAAAACAAATATTGCTACCTTCAATGTACTCTCCTCCCCGAACCCTACACCGCCCGATGCGAATATTCCATTGTTGGAAGCAATGCCTGAAGGCCTTTTTTGTTAGGTTGTTCATAAGCTCTGTCGCTTTTCTATAACTACATCTCGGCCCAGAATTTGATGCCTTTTAACCATATACTTATTAACTAATATATTGCTAATGCTCGTATCTTTCCCATAAGAGTAGCTGAAGGAAACACTGTGAAATGGAAATATCATTTCTGCATAAGTCCATCTCTCACAAACACCCAACCGGCAATTATGCGCATGCTCGGAAATCTTGACTACTATTGGCTAACGCTGACAGCGTCGCTGGCTGGGCTGCGTTCCAAAATCCTACTCTTAGAGTACGAAATTATCCAAAGTCGTTTCAAAACTAATAACCTTACTCTCAGAGTTTACTCAACCTGTTCCAAAACAGCCAGAATTTACTCCAAAGTGATGTTCTACTTACTCTACTAACGAGGAGGGTATAGAAATTACTCCACAATATTTTCAAACGTAGATGCTCACGATTCTCTACATATAGAAGTAATTTGCCTTCTTGAGGAAGAAAACATGCTTTTGGTTGAAAATAAACATAAGTAAATACGTTGGCGTGTATTACGAGAATACTTTTATAATGAAAGCGATTTTATGGAGCGTACTTTCACATTATATTGAGGAGAGTGCTCCATAAAAGCGCTTTTATTACGGGCTTGACATTAATGTTGTAATTATAAGGAGTTTTGTTAGTTTTATAAAATTATTTTTAATTTAGCTTCAATTTTTTACTTCAACAAAACTCTCATTCGTTCCATAACACAACACATCATACCCTACGCCAAAACTCGGTATTCTTCGTTTTGGAACGCAGCCTTGGTGATGCAGCGAGCACATGGTTTGACTTTGACGTTTGATTTCATTTCTGTTTGTAGTTGCACTTCGAAAGCATTTGCTTTGTGTATCATACAGTAATTTATTGTCACCTAAATAAATGAATCCTGACCAGATTGTATTCCTATTATTTTTACAGTACAACAAAGTAAATTATTTACATACAAAATAAATAGTAGGTACATTGTTTAATTTCTCAAATTTAAATTTAAAATTTCTCGCGCTAGCCGTTAGTAAACAGAACTCTGTGATTCGCAAAAAGTGATCATGATTTTCTCGTTAGCCAATAGTAGTGAAGGTTTCCAAGCATGCGCATAATTCGCGGTTGGGCGTTTGTGTGAGATAGACTTATGCAGAAATGATATTTCCATTTCATAGTGTTTCCTTCAAGAAAAGCAAAGGATCCGCAATATATTAATTAATAGGTATATGCTTTTAACGCAGAATTGCAATTTCGGAATAAAAGCAAGTCACATGGCTCTAGGTTAAGTGAGTACCGTTGATGTACCAACACGGTGATTTTGTATTTCGTCAAAAATGTCTTGCCGGACAGAGCGTTTTGTTCCGGCGTGTTGGCTTCATGGAGAATCCATCACATTTCAGCCCTTTATCTTTTGACCCGTGAATAAAGGGTTATCAAAACCTTCTTGTAATATGCTTGGTTAGCGAAATGCCCCTCAGGCACCCAATCCATGTGAACAATCACTCGCATTTCGAAAAAACAATTTCAGAGTGCACTTCTTCTTTCTTTAAATCTTCTAAACTGCTCGAAAACTTGAGTACTAAATATAGACCCTCATCACCATAAACATTCTTCAATAATTCGTACATTTCTGAAGCGGATTTTTTAAGTTGCACACAGAATTTCATATTGACACTAACATAATTCCGGGGGAGTACGAGAAAGTAGTTAACCTCAATCAAAGGCTACTGCCGAACGGTTAGCCCATATACCTATTAACTAATATATTGCTAATGCTCGTATCTTTCCCATAAGAGTAGGTGAAGGAAACACTGTAAAATGGAAATATCATTTCTGCATAAGTCTATCTCACACAAACACCCAACCGGCAATTATGCGCATGCTCGGAAATATTGACTACTATTGGCTAACGCTGGCAGCGTCGCTGGCAGCGTCGCTGGCTGGACTGCGTTCCAAAATCCACAATATTTTCAAATGTAGTTGCTCACGATTCTCAACATATGAAAGTAATTTGCCTTCTTGAGGAAGAAAACATGCTTTTGGTTGAAAATAAGCATAAGTAAATACGTTGACGTGTATTACGAGCACACTTTTATAATAAAAGCGCTTTTATGGAGCGTATTTTCACATTATATTGAGGAGAGTGCTCCATAAAAGCGCTTTTATTACGGGCTTGACATTAATGTTGTACTTATAAGTAGTTTTGTTAGTTTTATGAAATTATTTTTAATTTAGTATCAATTTTTTACTTCAACAAAACTCTCAATCGTGCCAAAACACAACACTTCATACTCTACGCCACTTCGAAAGCATTTGCTTTGTGTTTCATACAGTAATTTATTGTCACCTAAATAAATTAATCCTGACCAGATTGTATTCCTATTATTTTTACAGTACAATAAAGTAAATTATTTAATTCAAATTTAGCACTAGAATATGTCAATGTTTTTTATTCTTACTAATATTTATATTCAAGAATTTACATACAAAATAAATAATAGGTACATTGTTTAATTTCTCAAATTTAAATTAAAAATTTCTCGCGCTAGTCGTTAATAAACAGAATTCTGTGATTCGCAAAAAGTGATCATGATTTCCTCGTTAGCCAATAGTAGTGAAGGTTTCCAAGCATGCGCATAATTCGCGGTTGAGTGTTTGTGTGAGATAGATTTATGCAGAAATGATATTTCCATTTCACAGTGTTTCCTTCAAGAAAAGCAAAGGATCCGCAATATATTAGTTAATAGGTATATGGGTTTGCGTAATTATCTTGAAATTTTAACAGTGGATGGAGGAAAGATGACAATTAATATGACATAGCTTGCAATGTTGCCAAATTTACAGGGAAGCCGGAAAAAAATAAATCTCGTTATTTAATTGCCACGCCTCGTATTTATTACGCTGTGCCTAGCGTCCCGGCAAAAGAACCGTAGTCGGGTGCCGACTTCAGAAAACAGAAACATTCCGAATGTTAATAACTGTTACAAATGACGAAAATTCAGAGTTTTAGTACATGAAAATTTAGTCTAATAGGTTTCATACTTGTAAAGTCCTTACATGATTAATTTAATTTATCAATTTACATAAATAAGTAAGTCTGTAACATGAACTAATATGCACTCAGTATATTCGATTCAAAATACACTAAATTTTCAATAAACAACGAAGCGCGATACGCGTGTAATGCAATGACGTCATATGCACTACACTAGCAGTGTTGCCAACCTATTGAAGCAAAAATTCCCTTTATTTTATTTAAAACAATACTTTTTTCCCCTTTTTGATTAAAAGTAAATCAATATTTAGTAGAATTTCTTTTCAGACAATGTAAACAAAAATTTATTTCTAGTTGTACATATATATTTATTTTGAAATGTAAAAAAATACATTATATGTAAATTCAAAACAAGAAGAAACAAAATGATAATCTTAATATATTGTTCTATTTTTCAATTTTATTTTCATTCTTGTAAAAATACCCTTTTTACCTTCCGTCACCTTTAGGTAAGGAAGGTATTGTCTTTGGTCAAAAAATTCGTTGGTGAGTTTTTAATGAATAAGCACGTTTTAGGGCCCCTAGAATACGAATTTACTATTTTTAAGATGATGTCTGTATGTGTGTGTGTCCGTGTGTGACAAATTTTTCTCCGACGATAACTCCAATACTACAATTCTAAAAATTATAATTCTTTCGTATTCCTCTTCTTTACATCCATATGAAGAGCTGATTAGATTTTGGTTATAATTGATCCACCGGAAGTACCCTTATTTGAAGTTTTTAACAGTTTTTCTTGAAAAAACGCAGTTAAATATTATTTTTCGACATTTTGTGATTATCAGTATGAAAAAATATCTTATTCTCTATCTCTATACGGTTTGATTATACAGTTTCGTTCATATTCAACAGATATAGAGTTATAGAAACATTAAGAGAGATTAACTTTCAAAAATTAGTCAGCTTTGTTAAAATTATGGAAACAACATATATATTCAGAAAAATTGAATTGACAGATGTCAGTGTCAAATACAAAACCAAAGTTGAAAGTATAGGGTCAGAAAGTTATGTGTGAATGTGATAGAGTGTCCCTCCAAAGAGAAGAAGATGGAAGGACTGTGTAGCAGAAGATTTGAGTGAGGAAGAATTGTGTGAAGAAGATACGTTGGTCAGGAATGATTAAAAGAGAAGAGTAAAAAACAGCGACCCCTAATAAAATAGGGAAAGGAACTTTCGGTATAGAATTTGTAAAAAATAGTGTGTTCGTGTTACAATTTTATAGGATATACAGAATCTTTTTCAAGGAACTTTTGGTATGGGATATACGTATACAAAATACATCGAATTGACGGAAGGTTTTGTGCTGGCCACAACAGATTTTTTCCTATTAAAAACAGAAATATTTCCTTTTCGTTGTAAAAACTCCCTTAAAAAGGGAAAAATCCCTTAAGTTGGCAACACTGTACACGAGAGTAGTTGAATCGAAAACACTATAAAATTGTATAAATCTCCGATAGGATACTATGTATCACTAGTACATGGCACACAACTATGGAATCCTCTTTGCGTAAAAATTTGACTATAACATTTTCTACTTAACTTACCTTTAAATGAGAAAATTTGTATATTCACATCAAGTGTATTTGGTATTTCTTGTAGTTTTTCATTAATATGTTGTTGATTACACATAACTTCTTTTAAATTATTACTATTTATTAAACATTCACAAGGTGCACACTCATGGACATAACTTGTAGAAAATTCCAATAAAAATACAAGAAAAATTAATATTATCATTTTTACTTCAAACACTATTACATTAATGGAACTGTTTCAAAAAGTAGATACTTATAAATAGATTTGATAATGTAGATAAGATATCTAATATTTTTTTTAATAAGGTAATATTTATAAAAAAAAAGTTTGTTACTTATAAAGTGATTCATACTTTTTATCTCTCGCTAAGAGAGGTATTGGATTCATGCTAAAAAACGCATATCCAGATTTTAATGAATAAGCCCGTTTTAAGGTTACTAGAATCCGATTTTAACATTTTTATGATGTGTGTAGGTTTGTGTGTGTATGTGTGTCTGGATGTTGGAGGGATTGTTTCCTAAATTCTATAAGACTAAAGACCAATTTAACTACGTATTTGTTAATCTGACATTAACGGGAAGAGCTGAAAAGGTTTTGGTAACAATTGGACAACCGGAAGTAGTAGTTTCTTTAAAAAATCTTCTAAATATTATTTTTTGGAAATTTATGTTATTACAAATATTAAAAAAACAAAATTCTCTATCCAATACATTGACCATTTTTATGATATCTTCTATAGATTTGGAGATAAAGAATTACAAATATATAAAATAATCCATTGTATCAAAGAGCCCATGGAAACCAGTTGAAAAATTAAAATGTTGTTAATTGACATAAATGTCAGTGTCAAAAAACCCAGAGACATTACTGAAGGCTTTTTATAGGAAGTACATTTAATATTTCTTATTTTATCATTAATTAAATACTTAAAATTATAGATATATCTGACGCACGTCAAGTTAACACTGTCCTAGTATGCGGAAACCCTAAAATTCGTACTTGCAAATGTAATGGGGTATTCCACTCAATTTTTTACCTTCCGTCAAAAGGAAGGTATTGTTTTTGGTCAAAAAATTCGGTGGTGAGTTTTTAACGAATAAGCACGTTTTAGGGTCCCTACAATACGAATGTACTATTTTTAAGATGATGTATGTATGTGTGTGTGTGTGTGTGTGTCTGTGTGTGTGTGTGTGTGACAAATTTTTCTCCGACGATAACTCCAAAACTGCAATTCTAAAAATTATGTTTTTTTCATATTCCTCTTCTTTACAACCATATGAAGAGCTGATTAGATTTTGGTTATAATTGGTCAACCGGAAGTACCCTTATTTGAAGTTCTTAACAGTTTTTCTTGAAAAGTCGCAGTTAAATATCATTTTCGACATTTTATGTGATTATCAATAGAAAGAATATCTTATTCACTATACGGTTCGATTATACATTTTCCTTCATATTCAATAGATATAGAGTTATAGAGAGATTAAGAGAGATTAACTTTCGAAAATCAGTCAGCATTGCAAAAATTATGAAAACAACAGATATAATCAAAAAAATCTAATTGACAGATGTCAGTGGCAAGTGCAAAACCAAAGTGGAAAGTATATGATCTGAAAGTGATATAAGTGACAGAGTGTCCCTTGCCAGTGACTTGCATTTGCGGCCTCGCCTCAAGATAGGAACTTATAATGCCAGAAGTACGAGAAAGGCAAAAGAGAAGATGGAAGGATTGTATAGCAGAAGATTTGAGAGAGGAAGAACTGTGTCACGAAGGTGCTTTGGACAGGAATGAGTAGAAGAGAAGAGTAAGAAACAGCGACTTCTAATAAAATAGGGTAAAGTTGAAGCAGGAGAAAGTGTAAAGTGCAATACATAATGTACGTTCGTATTAGTATTAAAATTTTATTAGATTTTAGAATCTTTTCAAATGAACTTTCAGTATGGATATGTAAAAAATAGTGTGTTCTTGTTACAATTATACAGGATATATAGAATCTTTTTCAAGGAACTTTTGGTATAGGATATGTACAAAATACATCGAATTGACGGAAGGTTTTGTGCTGGCCACAACAGATTTTTTTATTTTAAATAAAACTTCATTCAGTTTTGAAGCAATTCACAGTATTAAAAAAATCTTAATTGTTCCTAGTTTAACAGTATTTTATTTTCGAGAAATCAGTATAACGTCACATTCCCCCTATACTTGTCTTTCTCACACGCACTGCTCTGGGTACGCTACGAGAGAAAGATAACAATTGTATGACGTCAATTTCCCCTTTTAGCAAATGTAAAATATCTCGTAAAGTAATTAATTAAAAAATGTTTTCATTGTTTTAACTAATATTTATTGAGCCATACTTTAAGTTAAATTGAAATTTTTCTTATATTTTTGTTATGGTGGAATACCCCATTGTAATTATAATATGCTATTGTTATAACGAGGAAAAGACCCCGTCAACATCTAAAATTGGTATAAAAAGAAATTGGATTTATTTATAAGACAAAGTAAGTACAGTATCAGTGTCAACTAAACACGCGCTTGCTATACATATATTTTATATACCCTTCAGAAATATCGCCAACCAATGAAATGAAAGAATCTCGAACATTTAGAACAGTAGGAGGAAACTTGTTCATAGAATGAATTGAAATATAAAGAATAGATGTAATTAGAATTTTTTGTGTGTACCGGAAATGTAAAATACAATACTTTTATAGCATAATATGAAAAATGGCGGGAGTTATTGTGCTGGTCATAACAGATATTTTTACCTCCCGCTACCCTAGGTAAGGGAGGTATAGGGATCGTGCTAAAAATCGCATATAGAGATTTTAGTGAATAAGCACGTTTTGATGTCCCCAGAATCCGATTTTAACATTTTTACAATGATGTCTGTGGGTATGTATGTGTGTGTGTATGTGTGTGTGTGGATGTGTGGATACTGTGGACACGATTACTCAAATACTACCAATCAGAAAATTTTGAAATTTTGTATACCCATTCTATACAAATGTGGGAAGAGTTGATTAGTTTTTAGTGTATATCAGATAACCGGAAGTATCACTTATACAAGCTTTTACCAGTTTTTCTTGAAAAAATTGCATTGAATATAATTTTTCAGCAACTTTTACTATTAAAAATATAATATAATAGTACAATCCTCAATTCTACGATAATATAATTTTAAAAAACTTTAAATAACTTTAAATATAAATTTATAAAACAATTTATTTTTGTACATCATCTGACCCATGCGTCAAACAAAAACATAATACTTTAATAAAATTTTGACGTATTTAAACAAATGTCGCTGTCACATTTACATTAATAATGAAACCGTGTTAAGAAGAATTTAGTAGAAATATATTTGATTTGTAAATATAAATCTGTCAGTATAAGTGTTTTCAAAATGTCAAATATTGGTTTACAACTACACATTTACGACATGGATAACTTGGAAGTTGATGATGATTTTTCGAGAATTATCTTTTTCTTTGGTGAGGCACATTTTCTCCTCTCTGGGTATGTTAATAAGTAAAATTGCCAGATATGGGCAGAGGAAAATCTTCATGTGATTTACGAGGTACCATTACATGTCCAAATGAGACTGTTTGGTGCGCACTATGGTCAGGTGGCGTCATTGGAACTTATTTTTTCGAAAATGATGAAGGTCGAACTGTTATAGACCCATGATAATCGATTATTTTTGGCACGAAATTAATTTCGTATTACAGACTTCTATTTATTAAAACAACAAATTAGATTTTGTTTATAAACGATCAACCGGAAAGGAAAATGATACTCTACTTAAAGCTCATTGCTATTTTGAACATGGAATTTGCGGGAGGTCATGTGCTGGCCACATCAGATTTTTTATGACTATATCGAGGTATTACAGATTTCGTTATGATTATAATTTAACCTCACATCGATTATGTGCTTAGATAATTGATATTATTTGTAAACAAATAAGATTACTAATGTTTTTAAATAAAGTTTATTTAAATGGTAGTCGTGGAAAAAATATTGGTAAATGCAATGCAATACTTTGAAACATTTCCAATATATCATTTTTTTATATTGTTGTAAATGTTTCTTTTTGAATATCTTGGAACTGCAAAAAATGAATTACTACTGCAGTTTTCGATGGATGAGTCGATGAATGAATGCGATTATAAAGATTTTTGACATACCTACCTATTTCATAACATACATGTACTTATACAAAATAATGTAGAATATTTAAAACCATGTTATATTTTGTTTAAAAGTTCCAGAAACAAAAAAATAATAAATCACTAACCTGGTACCCATGGCTGTTGAAACAAATGTCGAAAGATTGCCCAAAAAACTCCAAACAACAAATAAATATATGTCTTAGTTCATTTTTACACAATAGAGAGTCAAATAGTCACTAAATATACATTACTAAAATAACACGAAACATACAAACCACTAAATTATATCATGACCGCAGAATTTCGACCGTTTTTCTGCAACTGTCATTGGACAATGACTTGAACGTGTGAATAACGTCGTTGTTGAGCATGCGCAGTGCGCAGATCGTTGTTTCTTTCCATAGGGTTCTTGATTTCGAAAAAGGTTTGTACAAGTATCACTTGGAGAAAGATAAAAATAAAGTATTCCTTTAAAATAATTATAAATAAAACAGCTTTATTTGTTAGATACTACACATAGAATTATACATATAATAAATATAACAAATATATGTCTAATATTATGGTCCATCACAAATTACGATCAAAACGATAATTTTGACCACTCACATACCTTTACAAATATTTAGTGATGACACACATAGTTTCCATACCACATTTCGAGATGATAGTTTATTGCATTAAAGTTATTCATTTTGTTATTGTTAATAAAAATGTTTTATTTATATTAATTTTTTACAAAACATACAAAAATTTATAAAATAAACTAAAAGATGCTTTTCATAATAATTTTAAAGATTTTATATTTTATATAGGTCTGATTTTCAACTGTTTCCGAGAAGCCATTTTGTATTAGAATCGAAGAAAAACTGACAAAGATAGTGATCAAATACAATTTTGTCTATGACATTTTTTTCTCAATTTCTAATAGTTAAGAAGTCATTTGAAAATTAAATTAAATTTTATAAAATACAACTTTAAGTTTATTTGAAAGAATATATAATTCTATTCTAAAAATTATGGATTTTAATAAAAACTTCAAAGTTCATACTACATAATGGAATTTTAAATTATAGTAACATACAGTTTAAATTTTTAAAGATGTTTCTTCAAGGTCATCTTTGAATTGTATGACTTAAGATTTAAGCCCCGCCCATTCTGTCAAATTCAGTACGTCATCAAAAAATATTGCTAAAGTAATGACGTCATATACTACTACGTTTACATGCGATACTACTTTATACGGCGTGAGCAGTCATGTGACTTTCTTGACAAGCAGATATGGGGATCCCTGACAGAATATAAAAACGATCCCTCGTAGCCATATACCTATTAACTAATATATTGCTAATGCTCGTATCTTTCCCATAAGAGTAGCTGAAGGAAACACTGTGAAATGGAAATATCATTTCTGCATAAGTCTATCTCACACAAACGCCCAACTTCGAATTATGCGCAAGCTTGGAAACCTTGACTACTATTGGCTAACGCTGACAGCGACGCTGGCTGGACTGCGTTCCAAAATCCTACTCTTAGAGTACGAAATTATCCAAAGTCGTTTCAAAACTAATAACCTTACTCTCAGAGTTTACTCAACCTGTTCCAAAACAGCCAGAATTTACTCCAAAGTGATGTTCTACTTACTCTACTAACGAGGAGGGTATAGAAATTACTCCACAATATTTTCAAACGTAGATGCTCACGATTCTCTACATATAAAAGTAATTTGCCTTCTTGAGGAAGAAAACATGCTTTTGGTTGAAAATAAACATAAGTAAAAACGTTGGCGTGTATTAGGAGAATACTTTTATAATGAAAGCGATTTTGTGGAGCGTACTTTCACATTATATTGAGGAGAGTGCTCCATAAAAGCGCTTTTATTACGGGCTTGACATTAATGTTGTAATTATAAGTAGTTTTGTTAGTTTTATAAAATTATTTTTAATTTAGCTTCAATTTTTTACTTCAACAAAACTCTCATTCGTTCCAAAACACAACACATCATACTCTACGCCAAAACTCGGTATTCTTGGTTTTGGAACGCTGCCCTGGTGATGCAGCGAGCACATAGTTTGACTTTGACGTTTGATTTCATTTCTGTTTGTAGTTGCACTTCGAAAGCATTTGCTTTGTGTTTCATACAGTAATTTATTGTCACCTAAATAAATTAATCCTGACCAGATTGTATTCCTATTATTTTTACAGTACAACAAAGTAAATTATTTAATTCAAATTTAGCACTAGAATATGACAATGTTTTTTATTATTACTAATATTTATATTCAAGAATTTACATACAAAATAAATAGTAGGTACATTGTTTAATTTCTCAAATTTAAATTTAAAATTTCTCGCGCTAGCCGTTAATAAACAGAACTCTGTGATTCGCAAAAAGTGATGATGATTTCCTCGTTAGCCAATAGTAGTCGCGGTTTCCAAGCATGCGCATAATTCGCGGTTGGGTGTTTGTGTGAGATAGACTTATGCAGAAATGATATTTCCATTTCACAGTGTTTCCTTCAAGAAAAGCAAAGGATCCGCAATATATTAGTTAATAGGTATATGTTCGTAACACTCTCCGAGAAACGCGTGTCTAAAGTGAGACATGTGTCGTTGCGTTTTCCGCTAGAGGCGCAACCTAAGAACGACCCATAAGTTCGTTATTTTCAAAAGAATATTTATAAAATCTCACCTAAAATGTTTATAACATATTATGAGGTATTTATATTCATTTTATAACCTTCTGTTATTTTAAATCTTAATCAAAACGAATACAAATTTTGCAATTTGAAGTTGGCATTTTGACACAAGATAATATTTATTCTTTTCTTAAATTTTATTTGTTTTATCACACACTGTTCTTGTCATTCCAAATGGGAGAAATATATCTGTGTTAACTTGTTAATTCATCAGACATCTTTAAAAAAATTAAACTGTATTTTCGAATATGATCACATATGTTGGAATTATTATCTTTATATTAAAAATATTTATTTAATGCACATCATTTTAAATATTATGAACTCATAAAATAAAAATAATGCTTTATGTACGGCTGTATCCGATTTTGTACTTTTATCTCCCTAAATTGTAAATCCTAAATTTATGTGTCCTATATGACGTCATCATTCAGGATTTAAGAATTAGATTTTAGGGTTTTGTAAGAACACACTCGGCCTTGAAGTTGACGCGCGCTAATGAAACAAATCATGTTTGTTGCTATAATGAAGTCATGCACGACTTTTTTATAACTTTAATCGATACAGCAGTGAAAAATAATAGACCCGTATTTTTTATTTTTCCTCAAAACGCTCTTTAATCATGAAAAAATTGTAATTGAAAATGACTTTCTTTAAAATGCGGCTGCTAGACCCCCGCTTCGCCCCTTGCCAAGTGACGTCACATGTTCAGAACGACGACAATATTGATTTTCACACTGTTTTAAACATCAAAGTAACATTTAAAGATAACCGGAAATTTATGAAAGTAAACAGGTTTGCCATTAAATATTGTACGTTATTAACTTACCAAAATAAAGACTAAAATAATATTCTGCAATATATTCAATGTCTCACGTGCGTTTATAACCTTCTACCGTCTAATTCAAACATTCAAAAGTGAAAGAAACAGCTGATATGTAACGTGTGGATAAGTTCACGCCAAATGAAAATTTCATTTATAAAAATGAATAGAACGATGTTATATTAATATATTATAGCATATTTAGATATGTAATCCTTAATTTATATTCTATATATATTTTTTTTTCTTTTGGAAATTGTGTCCATATAAAATATGTCTATTTGAAATGAATCTGAACTTAGGTTCGGAACCTGTGACGTCACAACATGGCTGGTTTTTGCAACTTTTTAAAAATATCATACTTTAAAACGATTTTATACAACAAGAAATGTAAATAAAAATTATTTAATCATACTGAACGATAAATTAGACTATCCTTCTTCAATTTAAACAGAAAAAAAGGTACAATTATTTTTTTGCTTGACTTCATTTGTTCAAAATGTTAAATTTACTGCCAAAGAATAGCTTTTTAGCTTCTATTTTTGAAATATAATATTAACATTTAATCTGAAGCATCAAATTAAATCGAATTGTACAATGGGGGATTCCACCATTTTTTTTTATAATTTCATCTGAAAATATTAGGAAAACTAAGACTATGAAAATCCGGTGAAAAAATTCCTATTAATAAGCGAGTTATGGTCTCCCGAATTTTGAAAAGATTGACGTGACGTCACATTTATGTGTTTTTATATCAAACTGTTTTCATCATGGACCTAAATGTTCTTGAAATATATGCTATTTTAAGTTATATTTACATAAAAATAAATGAATATTATAACACTGTATAAGTATACATACTTTATAATTACAGGTGTATTTAAATTATTAAGTTTAATGCAAGAAATTTATGTTAAAATAAAAACTGTTTGAAAACTGCTGTACAGGAATGTTAGCCCCTCCTTTCGAATTTGAATTTCTTAACTTCCATTGGTAGTAATCCCACCTCCTAACACGCTATTTGTTATGCATGTATATGCGGTCTTTCGGTCGCCAATCAAAATATTTTCATATTAGTGTCGAAGCGCTATAACAAAAAACCCTTTATTTCCGAAATATCTCAATTATACCATTGCATTTTTTATTAATATTCGTTATTCAGCACATACATTCGTATTTTTTTACTATTTTCCTTTAATTCGATTAAGCTGGAATCCCCCATTTATTTTGTTGTTCTAAAGTGTTGCCATACAAACCAATAGATGTCATTAGTGTGCCATTCAGAGCTTTATTTTAAATCCTAAATACTAAATGTCAAAATGTGACATCAGCGGACACATCCTTAATTGTATTAACGAAAAATATTCGCTATTTCTAATTTTCTGATGAGATGAAAAATTTTTATGAGCAAAAACTTTCGTTAAATTTATTCTTTATCGATATTTAAATTTTATGAGTCCATTTACGTCATCAAAACAAATGAATAACTCTAACACAACTTCAAACCATTACCAACTTTACATACATCTTCCCCTAGTTTTGTCAGAGGTGCCAAACGTATGTTGGCACCTCTGGCCGCTTCGCTTTTGTTTCAATAACCAACTACTGCCTAGTGGCTACTCTCATTTGTCTGTCGCGTTGGGATTGGTGTAACTGAATCCGTGGAATTGTGTCTGGTCCATAGAATGAAGAATATCTTTCTCTATGGGTGTGAGTTTCACTTTTTCAGCAGTGAAGGCTTTGTCGAAGTATTGAGTGTCTAGAGGATGTTGCTGAAAATAGAGGAGTATTAGGAGGTTTTGGAAAGTCGATCGGGTTTGTAAATTTACTCCGATCAAAACATTTTAACTCTGACCCTAAACCTTGTGCAAGTCACAGATCTCTATACATATCTGGATAGTGTATAGTGGCCAAGTTAAATACAGCGTTTTGTGACTATTTAAACGCCGCCATGTTGGAAGATTTCGGCACATTTTTACTACACTCAAAAAAATATAAGTTTTATTTACAACAAAAGTTACTTTTGTTTCTAAAAACACTGAAAATCAAAAGAATTACTTTCAACTTAAACAAATTGCAGGTAAAAATAAAAAACGCTGCTTTTAAAACATACTTTTAATTTTAAAACCATTATAATTTTATTTCAAAAATAATTTACTTTTAGAGGAATATTATATATTTTTAACTTCAATGTTACTACTTTTGGTGTGAATAAAATTTACTTAAAATAAAGTTAATACTTTTTAAATAAATACTTAATTTATTTGTGTTCAAAGATTGAGATTTTGAATTGAAAGTAAAAATTATTTTTTATTTCAAATAAAATATTTGTTAAAATCAATGTCAAATATTTTCAGTTCACAATACTAATACTTTTAAAAGTAATATCAACTTTAAAAACAAAAATTATTACTTACATATTAAAATATTTACTTTTAAATTATTTTATGGGCAATATTAATTCAAAAGTATTTAATTTTATTTGACTACCTAGTTGCCAGTATTTGTCTGCATTGATCGTCATTGACAGTGTTTTTGTGTAAGTGAGTAGTAAGTGCCCCGATATTACAGCAGCAATTATGGATACAGCAAACAAAATTGAGAATGTTTATTCATATTTTAAAGGTGAGAATATTTAACGTATTCTTAATATGAAACATATATAATATTATTTGTTCTTAGGAAAACAACTAATTGTGGAATCTGCATTTCGTGATAAGTTAAACGACTTTGATGTGAAGAAATTGGGTCCTACCTCGCATATCAGATTAAGGATATTAGAATGGAGATAGCTGAATCATTGGATATTTGTATAAGTATGTACTTTTTATTTTTACTATTGTTACTTGTTTATTTAAAATGTTTTTGTTAGTAGTTCGGTGAATGATGTAATACATATGAAACTAACTCTACAAATGTACAAGAGTGGTTAAATCAACTACCGCCTTCAATCACAACCATAATTACATATTGTAAGGGAAAAAATCTAGTATGTATTTCCAAATATAAAATTACAAGTACAAGTAAATATGTTGTATGAAATAAGTTCATTTAGATTTAAGGTAGACAACATAATAAATATGTTTTGTAAATAATATACACACATACTATTATCTGTAAATATCTTGTTAGAAATAAGTTCCCTGTCTGTACCATATAAGATTAGAATAAAAGTATTTCTTTTACATAAAGGCCCGACATGTTTTTTTTTAATATAATTTTTGTATAATTATTGAAATAAATCACGAGTTTGAGTACCTACTACGTAATTTTAAATTTAAAACTTTTCTTCCTTAAGTGCACCAATATTTTATTTCGAATAATTAAAAAAAATATAAGAATAAAATTAAATAAAATAAATATTTTTTCTAATTAAATACTACTGCATTTGATTTTATTGCATCGATTATTTTGAGTTAATGTTTTAAGAACGTTGTTCTGAAATCATGCGTTTTTGATTTAAAATTACATACTTTTCAGTTAAATACTATATAATTTAAAAATGAATATAATACTTTTAACAAATTTGCTTTAGATATAAAAATATTTACTTTTGTTTCAAACTCCTAATTAAAGGTTGAAAGCAAGGGTACTTTTAAATCAAAATTAAACTTTGTTGGATCCTTTTTAAAAGCAAAAATTTTTGATTTAACCTGCAATTCAATAAGTATTAAATCAAAATTTCTTTGGGTGTAGGAGATTGAAACCTTCCTAGCTACTTTTAAGTTAAAAGTTACGTGATCTTATAGAAAATTATCAGCTATAATATCCCGAATTTTATGACAGTTACCGAAAGCGCGTTGCTTGGTAACAACCCGACGCCGAAGGCGGACGGGGTGTTAAAGTCTGTTCGTTCCTAGCTGAAACAAGCCGATAATTTATTACCCCAATAGTTATTACCACAAACCATAAACCACTTTCTTGAGCCTTTGTTCATCAAACGGCGGTCAGTTGTAAATGGAGTGTTGAACAAGGATTGTATTCAGTTCGTTTTGATATATGCGTTTGTAAATTTTTAAGAGAATTTTTTGAAATTATTTTGAAATGTATTTAAAGCTAGGTATTATCATTGAATAGGCATAATTAAGAATTACCTGGAAAGACGTTTTCGGCTAATGACATTGTTTTCGGGTTTGGCCATCATCATAATTTCTAGGAATTATTTAATCTACTATTCATTTAAGTCACCCTTGATTGAGTTTCGTTCCTTTATAATCCCGGTTTTCTTTCGTCTTAACTCAGTTTACATGTAACATTAGTTAGCAGCGGTTGTAAGTGAAATTTTAAATATGGAAATGTGGAGGCCCTGGGATGTCGACAATGCTTCTGCCAGTGTTAGTGACGAAGTCAATACCTGTGACACCGATGCCGACGTTGTGCCATTATTTGATTATTTTATGACGAGTATAACTGTATACTTGTAATAATGACATTTTCCCTTATGCAGATTTCGAATACGTCCCTGTTCCACACTACCTGAGGATTTTCTATTTGTTTGTGGTAATATCTATTGGGGTAATAAAATATCGGCTTGTTTCAGCTAGGAGCGAACAGACTTTACCTAAAAGCAACGTGTTTGAGGAAGTTGTTATAAAATTATAAGTATTTATCAATGATCGACGGGTATTCGGTGAGAAAGTTTTTGCAATTTTAATGAAATTTATCAAGAATTTGTATTTAGCAGATTTTTATAATTATAAAATCAGCCAATAGATGTCAGTAATAGCTATGACTATAGTTCAGCGTGAAGTATATACAGGGTGTCTCAATAAGCTTGCTCACTATTGGTAACTTTTTTATTTGAAGAGATACGAGGTTGGTTAAATGAGCAAAATTGTGCCATTTTATATTAGAAAATTGGTCATGTAGACAAAATAAAAATTGTGTCAGCGGTTCTCAAAATTTGGAACAGAATATATATTTTTTAAATGGAACTATATAGTTTTTATTATCTTATTGGAAAGAGTATTTTTTTCTCTTTCCAATAAGGTAATGTTATTTATGTACGATTTTTTCAAATAAACGAATTATTTACGTTTAAAGATAAAAATTATCTTTTATTAGTTTAGGTCAAGTAAACTATGGAAACAATTGTTTTTTATAAAATTATTATTTTATTAATTTATTTTACAGTAATAACAAAACAAAGAAAATATTCAAATTGAAAGCCATTATTTCTTTCGCACATTTAAACTCTTTTGGAAAGAGAGCCGACCGTTCTACGTAACTGGTGTCTAGATATAACTTTCCATATAGCATCATATCTAACTTTTCTTTATTTGTAAAGTTATTAAACGTTATTAAACACAGAGAACTTTACGGGAGATATTATTAAACGTCAAACAAACAAAGAATCAATTGTTTCCATGGCATACTTGGCTAAATAAACTAATAAAACAGTTTTCAAAATTTTAATTTTTATCGTAAATAACTCGTTTATTTGAAAAAATTGTACATAAACAACATTACCTTATTGGAAAGGGAAAAAAATACTCTTTCCAATAAGATAATAAAAAACATGTAGTTCCATTTAAAAAATATATATTTTGTCCCAAATTTTGAGAACCGCTGACACAATTTTTATTTTGTCTACATGACCAATTTTCTAATATAAAATGACATAATTTTGCTCATTTAACCAACCTCGTATCTCTTCAAATAAAAATGTTACCAATAGTGAGCAAGCTTATTGAGACACCCTGTATATATATATATATATATATATATATATATATATATATATATATATATATTGTCGGAAAACGAAGAATTCAATTCCCAACTATAAATTTGCCGAAATACACCAACATGGCGGCGTTCAATTAGTCACAAAAGTTTAAAGATGACAAAGAAAGGCATAAATGGTCCACGTACCGCAGATGGTTGAAATGCGATATTTCAAATTGTTATTGACTTATAAGTAATATTTTTACATAATCCATTGTAATCAGATTCTGTCAAACGTTTATATTTAATAGCTGAAGATGAGCTTGCCCTAAGCCCGAAACGTCCGTAATAAATAATTTTAAAATACACGTGGAGCATTTATGCCTTTCTTTATCATCTTTAAACCATTCAATGGTTGGTCCTTCATCCCTTTTTTCTTCACAAAAGTTTACATAATATTGCGTCCTGTATTCAGATCGTCGCGTTCAAGGCAAAACGACACAAGCGCCATTTACATAATAAGCCAGGAGACACAAAAAACTGTCTGCGCTTTTATACAAATATATTTTTAATGTCTTAACTGCATTAAAAGTAAGCAGATTTTTTAAAACACTTACTTTGACATCAATAACTCGGGCCATTTCACTCTGCATTCACCCATAAGAAACTACGTAGAAATGGAGCTTATGCCATTTTAAGCCTGCGTATTAAAATTGTGATTGTCGCTTGCGCAACTTCAAAGTGAAATATCTACTTAAATAAATTTTTCGTACTTATGCCACTGTGTTTAATAGATGGAGGTTACGCCAATCTATCGAACGGTACCAAAATCGCAAATTACGATTTTTTGGCGCTTAGGCCGTTTTGCCTTGAACGCGACGATATGTATAGCGCAGTTTAGATGAACAAAATTTAAATATTGTCAATTATGATTTAATTCTTTTTAAGATATAATGGCGGTATATTCTACTTACAACTTTCGGTTTGAAGGGTGCTTCTAATTCTCTTCTTTCTAGCGCGCTCCAATCAATTGATCTGAAGAACGGCTGATCCTTAATATCACCATTCGGGCAATACCTGTTGCCTAATCGTTTAGATGAATCTTTTTCCAGTAACTGCAAAGAAAAAATCCTTTCTGTTTCAATCCATATTAACCTTAAATTAAATATTGTAACACTTTTATCCTCTCCGTGTTAAGGTACAGTGATAGACAGAAAAAAAAATAGAGCAGTATTTTTTTTCTAACATAAACTGATCTTTGACAATCCCAGAAGTGTTCTGATTTGAAGGCAAGTAAATAATTAAGCAACATTAAACAGATAAATAAATAAATAAATATATCATCACGGCATATTACCCATTTCTGGGTGTGCCAACACATGTAGACATCGGTAATGATGACGATATATTATACCGTGTGGGCGCTTACCAGGCGTTACCTCACGGGCACTCATAGCTGGTGTGGAGAGTGCACCACAGGGGTCACTTTTGTGCCATTTAAAATTGGAAATATTTGGCGTCTATCGGGATCGAACCCGGTTCCCCCAGGTTCGCGACCAGACACTTAGGCACGCGGCCACGGGACCCCATTAAACAGAATAATTCAATTTAGGAAATGATGACAACAGCAACGTGAAGAACAAAATTAATATTACCTTTATATTTTTTAATATTTTTAATAGAGTACCTACTTATATGACATATTGAACCTCCCCTATTATTATTGGTTTGTAGGCCTATTTTCAGCTATAATATCCCGAGGACATTGATAATAGGGCTGTTGCAAGAATTTTTATATGACTTCTAAGTATTAAATTTTAAAAGATATTGTTCTTTAAAGAGCCTCAAATTTAAAAATATCACGAAATATCCTTTAGATATTTTACAATTCATTTTTGAAATTTGGATAAAATTTTGAATAAGTCACGTGATCTGAAACAGAATGTGACGTCAGAACACATACATCTTCAGCGGTTCTAATTGGTCCGTTTATAATGTAAAAATTTTTGTGTTTGATGTCAAGTGTATTGTCAAAGTTGTCAAACAAATGTCAAATTTTTAAGATTGGTTCAAGTTGTATAATATGTAGGTAATAAAAAGTTCAAAATAAAATGAGTAATTTACGATATTGTATTGTGCCTTCTTACAAAAATACTGTTAGCAACAAACCTACTATAGAGTTCATAAATTTGTCAAAAGATGCGATGGAAAGAAAATTGTGGCTAGAAGCAATAGGTTGAAGAGCTGATAATGTCAGAAAAATCGTGTTTTCATGTTTGTGAAGATCATTTCAATTTTCATCCACCTTCAAGATAACAGTGTATTTTTGTTGCTTCACTTTATGTTTAGGGAAAACTTTACATCTACTATACAGATATTATTTCTCGACATAGATCTGCATATCCTATAGCAGATTGAATGTAAGAATCATAACCAGAACCTTAAAGTAAAATATATTATCAATTTATATAGTAAATTCAGTTCTTATATTTTATTTTATCTCAGATCTTTAACACCCCTTATTTCGGTAGCAATAAAACAATCATTCTCTCGCTTGAGTGTAATTATTATTCATTTACAATGAGCAATGTCAGCGTCAAATGTCAAATTAAAAGATTTTTTATTAACATGTGACAAACTGTAAGCCTACCTTTATTTATATAAATAATATGAATAAACCTAGGTGATGGAAAAACTATTTTCCTATTGGCTATTAATGATGTAATGTATGTGTTTCTACGTCACAGGAGTGGGAGGTAGTTTTTCAGGACGCCAATCTTTTTATTTAATTATTTCCACAAATAACAACAAATTATTAAAATAAAAATTATTACTAAGAAAATCATTGCATAAACTTTCATTTAAAATAGTTTTTGAAAAATGTGAAACAGGCTCATTACGAAATAATTTTATGACAGTTAACGAAAGCGCGTTGCTTGGTAACAGCCCGACGCCGAAGGCGGAGGTGGTGTTACCTAAAAGCAACGTGCTTGAGGAAGTGTGATAAAATTATAAGTATTTATCAATGATCGAGGGGTATTCGGTGAGAAATTTTTTTGCAGTTTTAACATTAAATTTGCCTAAAATTTGTAATTGACAGAATTTTTGTGTCTAACATAACCCAGTAGATGTCACTAGTAGCTATGAACGTGAATATGGCTATGAATAAGTTCAGTGTGAAGTGTGCAATGAGAATGAGACCTCTTTGAATGAGACCAAAGAGAAAAAGATAAGACATATAAAAGTCTATAAATATTCTCCACATTTAGTTTTTTATTTAATACAGTATTTTTTTATGTGTTTTCTTCTATAATTTTGTTAAATAAATCGTCATTTTCATTGATAGCGTGAAAATGACATTTTCAAATTAAAACAATTAATCTTTAATAATATGTCAAAAAGTGTTTGTTACTTAGCAACTTAGTGACATAAGTGATAATTGTCTTAGGATAATTATCAGTGTAAGTATGTTTTGATTGGTTACTTTCGCACACGTGGTCAGCAATAAAGGGGTTCTATTGGATAATTTTTTAACCAAAAAATTTTCAATCTAATCTCGTACTTACCATAGTCAATATCATACTAGCTTCCTTCGACAGAAACTGCGGAATGACTGGCCTTTCATTACATATACTCCAAAACAGTTCATCTTCGTCACAGCCACTGAAAGGACTCTGTCCAATCAGCATTTCGTATAGAAGGACGCCAAACGACCACCAATCAACGCCCTGGTTGTAGTGCTGTCCTTTGATGATCTCAGGAGCCATGTAGTCAGGAGTACCGCAAAAGGTATCGGCTGTTCTGTCGAGGAAGATTTGGAGCTTGCACATTCCGAAGTCGGCGATACGAACGTGGCCGTTGAAGTCCAGAAGGATGTTGTCCAGTTTTAAATCCCTAGAAAAAATGGAGCTTATTTGTCATCCATACTAATATAATAAATGCGAAAGTAACTCTGTCTGTCTGTCTGTCTGTTACGTTTTCACGCCTAAACCGCTGAACCAATTTTGATGAATTTTGGTATAGAGATAGATTGGACTTTGGAGACGGACATAGGCTACTTTTTATCGCGAAAATAAAACTTAAAGGGGTGAAATAGGGATGAAAGTTTGTACCGCTCTATTAGTACAGTTGCACAAGTGAATAATGAATTGAACGTCACTGACGCATGATGAGTAATTCTTTGGTTAATTGGACAATGAAATTTTTGTCATTGGCGTGTAGCGCAAGATAAAACTTTCGTGAAAAAATTGAATTATCAAAATTTAATAATCAAAATGAATCGAAAGCATAAGCAAGGTTCTACAATAAATATTTCACAAAGTACAGTAAAAAGGATTCTAGCTGAAAACAAAAACAAATTTAAATAATCCAGAATCAAAATTAAATTCTCCGGGAAAGAACAAAATTAAAAATTTTGATTTCCAGGTAGTTCTCATATTCTTTCTCACATCTATTACTTTTACAGTTTATTACAGTGTAGTTTTATTTGATCAGAACAAATAAACGTTCAAATACAAAAGATTAAATTTGATTACAACAATGAAATGTTTTACAGTTAATAACAATGTAGTTTTATTTGATTACAACAATTTTCACCTACAGTAGACTATATCTGATTGCAATAATAAAAATAACTATCACACAAATTATTGTCATCATTGTTAACTATATTGATTATTGTAATAAAAAAAATTAATTGTGATTTTGATTTTTTCTTTATTTAGTTGTTAATATTAAATCGATACTAATGTAATAAATGCGAAAGTAACTCTGTCTGTCTATCTGTTACGTTTTCACGCCTGAACCGTTGAACCAATTTTGATGAATTTTGGTATAGAGATAGATTGGACCTAGGAGAAGGACATAGGCTACCTTTTGTCGCGAAACTAAAACTTGAAGGGGGTGAAATAGGGGACGAAAGTTTGTATGGAGAACCCATCATTTCTCAAGTTAGAGATATAAAAATTCTTATTTATGCTTTTGGTAAGAAATAAAGTGTTTTAGTGTTTTTAAAAAATCATCCATCAAGACGGTACGATAGGGGATGATTTTAATTATTTTTTATCTATAGTAAAGTTTATCCGCATGTCTCCGAAGTAAATGTGAAAAATTACTGGTACACGTGTAGCTAATCGTTATTTTAGCTTTACCCGTGCGAAGTCGGGGCGGGTCATCTAGTAAAATATAAATAACTAAAGAAAAAAACCCTTAACCTTAACAATAATTTTATAAACTATATACGTATTTCGAGAACTAAGTTCTCATCATCAGTAGAAACAACAAAGTAAAAACAGAGAAGTTAAGATTACTCAGCATGTAAACCATGCCAGAGGTCAAAACAGCTCTGTAAAATTATTATATAGAAAATCAACGGTTTAATCTTTTATAGAAGATATTTTAATAAATTCAGTACTGACAAAAAAATAAAGCGTTATACAGTGTGTCCCATTTAGAGGCAGAGCTGTGCATGTACTTAAGTACATGAACTTTAATCTGTACTTAAATACATTTTTATTGTACTTGTACTTGTATTTAAGTACAATTTTTCAATGTGTAATTGTACTTGTACTTAAGTCCAATATTTTTGGAATTGTACTTGTGTGTTCACAAGTACATGGACAAGTACTTTTGCTTCTCGAACAAAGCAATGCACTCTATTTTTTAAGACATAAAATCAATTCATTTGCATTTCAAACTGCGGATGTATTCAATGCTATTAGTTACTGTTCTTAGCCGTTTATTTTCTTCGTAAATTAAATAAAACGTTTTACTGAATGTGGTGTGTAATATACTTGTATTATCTATAAATATCTATAAAAATTAATTATTAATTTGTGTTTAATGTTAGTTTTTTGTTTGAAACCCGGAGTTCAGTAGAAAAAATACTCATTTCGGTGAATGTACAGGCAGGCTCTTACTATTTTGTAATGAATGGGGTCATACCACATTTTCCAATTTATTTTTCTTATGAAAATATACTTAAAACCACTTATAAAAATAGATATTTTATGTCACATAAGTTTCTAGTTTTACAGAAATAATTTTTTAAAGTTTATATTAAATTTCAAATGACGTCACGGTTTTGCGACCGTGACCGTAGTCCCTCCTATCGAATAAAAATGGAACTACGTTTGACGTTTATGTTATTTGACTTGAAAGCAAACGTGACAGCAAGTTATTTTGTACTCGTGCTTTTGTTTTTATTGTATATTAAATAATTTGATTATGGAAATTAATTTTGAAGAAGCGAATTCAAATAATTTGCAGAAAA
Source organism: Ophonus ardosiacus (assembly GCA_943142095.1). NCBI lineage: Eukaryota > Metazoa > Arthropoda > Insecta > Coleoptera > Carabidae > Ophonus > Ophonus ardosiacus. The sequence goes on from OW964840.1 coordinate 14,904,227, forward strand.
TTAATTTTCGGCATCTTCTTCAAGCTATTGAATAAAATAAACAATTGTATATCAACGAAAATTGTTTTTTTTATTAAGTTCTACTTGCGTTGAAATGATCTTCACAAACATAAGCAAGACTACCCTTTAAAATTTTTGGAGTATTTATTGCATTATACCATCTTTCCCTTATATCTCTAGGTTTAGGAATACGAACAAAAACTTATTTTTGCTTCTCAACGAGATGTTCTCGCAAGACGGCACAGAATAATATTATACAACTATGATAATATCTAAATCACACATAATTTGTATTTATTTATATTTATTAGAACATTTCGTTATTTGTACTTACATTTAAACAAAAACAACTTGTTGCACAGATATTTACTTTGAAAATGTTGGTTATGTTCGAAAAATGTGAACTCTGCGCTACATTCATGTACAGTACGTGCATGAGTACATGTGTGCGTGACTATCATTGTATGTGTGTACAAAACCATGACGTCACAAAATAAGACTCAAAATGTTTAGAAACAAAATTATGAATGAAAAGTATAAGAATATTAAATATTTTTCATGTATATATGTATAAAATTATGTATTTTTTTAAATTATATAAAAAAAATCAATATATATTTTTTTTGGAATGACCCCATTATTAGGTATACAGTCGTAAAGTATCCGTACGACAAAAATTTCAATCTATTTTAGGAAAATGAAAAGCATTATGTTACTTTATTATAAATAAAAAATAAACAAATAATGTAGTTATTTTATTTCTTTTATGGGGTAAACATTGAAAATATTAATAATTTCATGACAAAAATAGTCTCCGTACGATAACGAAAACATTTAAATAATAAACCATTTATTTATGTTTCATAAAGAAAGTCAAAAAAAATAAACTAAATGTTTTTTTTTTCAATTTTCGTATTTTTTATATGTACTTGTACTTATACCTGAAATTGCAAGTACAAGTGCTGTACTTGTACTTAAATACTTTTAAAATGAAAGTAATTGTACTTAAGTACATTTTTCAGCAAAGTACTTGTACTTGTACTTAAATCCTTTTTTCTAGTACTTTGTATGTAATTAGTGCTGCACAGTTATTGGGACTTGTCCTGTTGTGCGGCCTTCTTCTTATAAATAAATAAATAAATACTTGTGCACAGCTCTGTTTAGAGGTGCCACCATTGGGATCTCGAGAACTATAAGAGATACGATGTCGGTTAAATGGAACTTTTTGTGCGCCTTTAAGAGGCCATCTCAGATGTGCTTTTGTTTTTCAAAAAATTCTCATAGGGCACTAGATAATGACGAAAAACTGATTATTGCTGATTTTTTTCTTTTTCAAATAACTTCTAAACTATTAGTAATTGAGAAAAACGTTTCAAATATAAAAGATAGATATTTTTATTAACTAACCAGTGGCGTACGAAACAAATTTTTATATCAGTAAATTTTCGAGATATAACACAAACTTATATTTTTTGAAATGGAACCCATATCTGATTTTAGTCTCAAAAAAATCAATATTTTTTTCTCTTTTCAATGATGTAAGGGTTATTATGTTTTATATTTGTTTTGCTCCTAAAATTTAATTTTTCTCTTTATTTTCCTGAACTTTCTTATTATTTTCCAAAAAAACATTATTATTTTTATTAATTACATTGTATTTGGTCGAATTAATTTGTTTTATGACTTTATTACTTAATATTTTCATTCTAGACTCATAATTACAAATTACACTATAATGTGCCAAGGGCGACCAGATACAAAATATTATAAAAATTAGTTTGATACGAGTTTTGAGCAAAATTTTCTAACGAAATAAATTATTTAAATACGAGGAGTATTTTTAAATAGAAATCTACCAATATTTTCAAAATAATTATAAATTTAATACAAAATAAGGAAAAAATAATAATTTTGAAGGCAAAACAAATATAAAACATAATAATCCTTACATCGTTGAAAAGAGAAACAAATAATGATTTTTTTGAGACTAAAATCAGATATGGGTTCCATTTAAAAAAATATAAGTGTGTTATATCTCGAAAATTTACAGATATAAAAATTTATTTCGTACGCCACTGGTTAGTTAATAAAAATATCTATCTTTTATATTTGAAAAGTTTTTCTCAATTACCAATAGTTGAAAAGTTATTTGAAGAAGAAAAAATCAACAATATTCAGTTTTTCGTCATTATCTAGTGCCCTATGAGAATTTTTGAAAAAACAAAAGCATATCTGAGATGGCCTCCCAAAGGCGCACAAAAAGTTCCATTTAACCGACATCGTATCTCTTATAGTTCTCGAGATCCCAATGGTGGCACTTCTAAATGGGACACACTGTATAATATCATTTATGTTGTAAATTATTATTACCTGTATACAATTCCTTTACTATGAAGGAACTTTAATCCAGAGACGATTTCAGCTCCATAAAATCTTGCTCTGGGTTCTGGAAACCTTCCAGAAACTTGGATATGGAACATTAAATCGCCACCGTTCAAATATTCCATAACGAAGAATAAATGTGACTGAAACAAATATGTATATGTATTATTTATTTTGTTTGAATGTCTTTTTATATACCGTGAGTATTTTTTAACGTGAAACATTGGGTTTGTCATATCCATGGCTACGACTTGATATTTGATTGACAGCAATATATTTGCCTGTTCCATTTAAAATGAAACATAGGGAACGAATCTGACAGAAGTATTATATTTAAATATTGTAAGAAATTTAGCGGAGTCAGAAAACCACTCGAGAGCACTAAACATATTTCGGGCACAAGGTGCACACAGTATTTTTTCTACATCTAAATTTCATTTTTAGAAAACAGGTATAATTAATTGGAAAAATACTACCTTTTTACTTCCTTGTACGAAGTAAAGGAAGTATTGTAATCGCGAAAAAATTCGGTTTCCAGATTTCAACGGAAATATCCATTTTGAGCATCCCTGAATCCATTTTGACTAATTTCGTCGTGACGTCTGTACGTACGTACGTATCTCGCATAACTGAAAAACGGGAAGCCGTAGAAAGTTAAAATTTTGTATATAGGACTGTTATAACATCTAGTTGTGCACCTCCCTTTTTGGTCATTGCATAACTTTCAGAAGTGGTACTTTACTTGAAGCCCATATTTGATTTTAATGGAAAACTATATTAAAATAGAATCCAAAACTTTTCAAATTTAGTATATAAGACTTCTATATCAATGGGAATAACATAATAGATTTTAGTAAAAATGGTCCACCAGGAAGTGGTACTTTACTTGAAACCTATAATAGATTTTAATGGAAAACTATATTAAAATATAATCCAAAACTTTTCAAATTTGGTATATAATACTTTTATATCAATGGATATAACATAATAGACTTTGGTTAAAATAGACTAACCGGAAGTGATACTTTACTTGTAGCTATTATCTGTTTTTCTTGAAAAAAATGGTGTTATTTTGAATTTAACAATAAATGCTACAAATAAAAGTTTTAGAGAATTGAATTTTGCGTCAAAAACTTCAAGTATGATTAAATTAGTTCTTTGTATAAGCGAGATATGTAAATTTAAACATTATGTACTTTTTGGTTTCTGTAATTAAATTTGCTATGAATTAGGGCAAGAAATAACAAAAAAATAAAGAATTTAATGTCAATATCAAATTATGTCAAATACGTGCAATTTTAAGATTGGGTCTCTTATAATACTTACATATTTTAATTATTAACAAAATATGTATAGTGTAACAAGCGTACAAGGAAGTCATGTGTTGTCCACATCAGATATTTTTTAGTTTAAGTTCTGTATTTATTTAATATTAAAACCCAACGTTTCGGCACCATAAACTGGTGCCTTCTTCAGGGGATACATTGACATAAATATGTTAAAAAACAATAATAACAAGTAACCAAGGTAACAAGAAATATTCATAAATGTTACCTTTTTTTATGTATACAATTTTCTAGACAATGTATGCGTGCCCGGCAATAACATGGACGGCGAACATGCATCTTCTCAGGAAAAAATCTCCTTTTGCCAGAGGAAAAACCGTCCCAAAAGCTGGTAGAGAAGTGATCTGTATAACTCAAAGACGCTTTATTGGTAGCGAAATACCGCACCCGTACTTTTTGTAAACAGATGTTAGAAAAAGTTTATAAAAATTGTATAATTATTTGAACAAAATTAACCTCTAATGACATCTTGTCAATATGACAGATAACCGTTGAATTTTCCTATAAGTTATGATTTGACATTTGATTGACAGCAATGTATTTGTCTGTCTCATTTAAAATGACACATGGGGAATGAATTTGACAGAAGTATATTTAAATATTGTAAGAAATTTAGCCGAGTCAGAAAACCACTCGGGCACAAGGTGCATACTATATTTTTTCTACAACTAATTTTAATTTAGAACACAGGTATAATTATTTAAACAAAATTAACCTCTATTGACGTCCTGTCAAACGTCAAATTCGTTCCCTATGTTTCATTTTAAATAGAACGGGCAAATACATTGCTGTTAATCAAATGTCAAGTCGTAACCATTGATATGACAAACCCCTATGTTTCACGTTAAAAAAAACTCACGGTATATACCTACCTCTGTCTGGAAGGTGCAGAATAAATGACATAAATATGGATGTTTCGTGCCTAGAGCCAAAACTTTTCTTTCTATTAGGGTACACTCCACATCATCATCTTCGAGGACTATATCTTTCTTCAAACATTTGACAGCGTAGTAGTACTCCGTATTTCGTAATTCTGCCAATAGGACCTACACAGAAAAATAAATAATGTTTAATTTATAAATTATTATTACTTTTTGAAGAAAAGGATAATTCTTCTTTTTACCTTCCGTCACCTATAGGTAAGGAAGATATTGTCTATGGTCAAAAAATTCGATGGTGAGTTTTCAATGAATAAGCACGATTTAAGGTCCCTAGAATACGATTTTACTGGTATATATATATATATATATATATATATATATATATATATATATATATATATATATATATATATACATCCCGCTATCATTATGGCTTCCTTTCATTATACGCCGAAATTTTCATATGAATATCATTGCAGCGTCCTTTCATACAACGTGTTTATGGAGTCCGTATATAATTTTTTTTTTTACATGACTATCAATGCAGCGTCCTTTCATACAACGTGTTTATGGAGTCCGTATATATATTTTCTTTTATTTCTCCGGCTTTATAGCGTCCAGCAATTAGCTGGTTTCTTGCTGTTTTTATATAACTTTTCCCACAAATTGCTTACATTGCCAACTTTTATTAAACATTATTTTAGATATAGGTGTGTGAGTATTTGTGGTGTGAGTGCGTGTGAGTGTGTGGGTATGTGTATGAGTGTGTATTTGGGTGTGTGTGGTATCTCTGTATGTTTGTGTGTGTGTGTGTGTGTGTGTGTGTGTGTGTGTGTGTGTGTGTGTGTGTGTGTGTGTGGGTATGGGTATGTGTGCATGGGTGTGGGTATGTGTATGAGTGTGTATTTGGGTGTGTGTGGTATCTGTGTGTATGTTTGTGTGTGTGTGTGCGCGCGCGCGTGTGTGTGTGGTGTGTGTGTGGGTGTGTGTTTGTTCGTATTTTAGTAGGGCGCGTGTGTGTGAGCTTGAGGATGTGTGTGACTGTGTAAAAGTGTGTGAGTAAAAGTATACGTGCGTGCTTGCGTTCGCGCGCGTGTGTGTGTGATGTGTGCTTGTGTGTGTGATGTGTGCTTGTGTGTGCGTGCGTGCTGTGTGCTTGTGTGTGTGTGCCTGTGTGTTTGTACGTGAGCACGTGTGCATGCGTGCTCATGCCTGATTGTGAGTGTGAAGAGTGCGTGTGGTGTGTCTGAGTTTGTATGTATGTTTTATATGTGTGTGAGCGAGTGTGTATGAATGTGTGTGTGTGGGTGTGAATTTGTATGAGTGTGAGCGTGTATGTAAGTGCGTGTGTGGTGTCTTAGTATTTTAAAATGTGTGTATGTGTTTGTGAGTGTGCAAGTGTATGTGTGTAAGTATTTGTGTGTGAGCACATGTTTGTGAGTGTGTAAGAAGTGTCAGCATGTTTGTTAGTATGCGTAGTGTATGAGGGTGAAAGTGTGTGTGTGAATCTTGCGAGACTGTGCATGTGTGTGTGTGTGTGTGTGAGAGAGAGAGAGAGAGAGTATGTGTGAGAGTGTATGTAGCGTTTGAGTGTGTGAAAGTGTATGTGTCTTGAGCGTGAGTGATCAGTCTGTGAAAATGTGTTTATGGGAGTGTAAGATTGTGTCTGTGTTAGTGATGCCGCCAGACGAGATATGGCGAGAAAAAATTAACTCTCGTCTCGAATTTTCGAGACGAGATATCTCTGCATCTCGTCTCGTCATATTTTCTTTTTTTCTTACTTTTCTCAAATTTATAATCAGAAATAGTAAATAAATGAACATTACAAGCAACATGAATTTAATGAAAGGATACCACCGAATAAAATATTATTTTACTGAGTCTGGTGTTTGAATGGTAGGTAAAAAATATGTACTCTTTAATATCAAGCCTTTATCACCCGTTGTTGGGTGTAGAAATCTGCTTTGTACGCTAATATTGGTAATTATGATTATAATTTGTATAATGCAGGTACTTGAGGCAACAGTATACCAGAGGTCAGTTTTGTGAATTTATTTTTTTACTAAAACAATAAATCTAAAATTAGTCAATAAGTATGAATGTGAATGAAGAGGCGATTAAAATGTTTATTTATACCGATAAATATTTTGTTATTTTGTATATTTTAATTAGAAATATTTACGTAATATAAAAGAAATAGTACAATGTAGATCTCGAATTTCTACTCTCGTCTCTAAATCTCGAGGGCATTACTCTCGTCTCGTCTCGAAATTCGAGACGAGATCTCGCAGCATCACTAGTCTGTGTGGTATGTGAGTGGTATCTGATTTGTGTGTGTGTGTGTTTGTATGAAAATGGCCAGCTGTGTGTGAGAGGGTATGATTGTGAGTAGGTGAGTGTAAAAGAGTGTGTGTGTATGTGTGTGTGGGAGTTTGTGTTTGTGAGTGTGCAAGTATGTGTGTGTGCGTAAAAGTGTGTGTGTGTGTGTGTGTGTGTAGTGTGTGTGTGTGTGTGTGTGTGTGTGTGTGTGTAGTATGAGTATTTGATTGTGGAACCGTGAGTGCGTTTGTGAGTGTGAAGTGGAAAATTTATGTTATTACAAATATTAAACAGTACAAAATTCTCTATCCAATACGTTTCAAATTTTCATTATATGTTCTATAGATTTACAGATAAAAAAATATATATTAAATAATCTGTTGTAATAAATCTCACAACCTAAACAACCCCAAGGTAACCAATTGAAAAATTATAAAATATTTGTGACAGATAAATGTTAGTGTCAAAAATCAAAATGCATTACTGGCGGCTTTCTCCAGGAAGGATTTTTAATATCACTTTGGTATTATATTAATTAAAAATTTAGTATTGTAGGTATATTATATACACTCTTTAGAAATATCACTAATCGCCCAGTGAATTTGAAGAATCTCGAACATTTATAATTGTACGACATATAAAGAATTTAAAAGTATACAAAAATATCTAAATATTAAGAATAGAGTAATTGGAATTTTGTGTATATCAAAAATGTAAAATATAACAAATCCTCATACATATAACCTTCATTGAAAATGGCAGGAGGTATTGTGCTGGACACAACAGATTTAGTTTATTTGAATTATGCGCTGAATAAATTTACCAACTTTAATAATTATCAAGGAGCACCAAAATATTTATTTATATTGTTCTTTGACACGGACAGGTAACAATTTTGATAATAGCATACTAAAAAATATTTTGAAAAATGGTTATTTAATGAATACGTTTTTGAACAGTAAATAAACAAATAAAATAAATCGTGAATCTCACTAAAATTTATTGAGTGAATAATATTTATTCATTAATTACTGAATGATTTATAGAATGCCAAAATTATTGAAAATAAAATATCTAATATGGAAAAACATTGTTCTACTCCATATTATACCAAATTAGAAAATTAAATTCAAATAATAATTTAAATTGCTCCCCAGAATTGAGCAAACGAAGGCATTCACTTACGGACGCTTTACTGTTTTCACAATGAAAGAAAGGACATACGGACGCTCTAATGTAGTCACAATGAAAGTTAGATATACGGAGCCGTATATCCGGCTGACGACACCGGACGCTCTAATGAAGTCACAATGAAAGTTAGATATACGGGGCGTATATACGGGTGGCGACACTAGCGAAACTGGTGGGGTATATGGTGAACTAAAAATATACAATATCTTTCATTGTGGTATCATTAGAGCGTCCCCCTCAACTTTCGTTTTTCGATACTAGATGATTAGATATGATGTTGTGGAGCATCCCAACGGTGATACATTAGAGCGTCCGTATACGGACGCCCTAATGCAACTGGACGCTATAATGATGGTAAATACATAATGTATGGACGCCACATTGATGGTAAGATGTAAATATATATATATATATATATATATATATATATATATATATATATATATATATATATATAGTGTGTCCCATTTAGAGGTGCCACCATTGGGATCTCGAGAACTATAAGAAATACGATGTCGGTTAAAAACCTTTGGGAGGCCATCTCAGATGTGCTTTTGTTTTTCCAAAAATTCTCATAGGGCACTAGATAATGACGAAAAATTGAATATTGTTGATTTTTTCTTTTTCAAATAACTTCTAAACTGTTAGTAATTGAGAAAAACGTTTCAAATACAAAAGATAGATATATTTATTAACTAACCAGTGGCGTACGAAATAAATTTTTATATCGGTAAATTTTCGAGATATAACACAAACTTATATTTTTTTAAATAGAACCCATATCTGAATTTAGTCTCAAAAAAATAATTATTTTTTTCTCTTTTCAACGATGTAAGTGTTATTATGTTTTATATTTGTTTTGCCTTAAAATTTATTATTTTTTCCTTATTTTGTATTAAATTTATAAATATTTTGAAAATATTGGTAGATTTCTATTTAGAAATACTCCTTGTATTTAAATAATTTATTTCGTTAGAAAATTTTGCTCAAAACTCTTATCAAACTAATTTTTATAATATTTTGTATTTGGTCGCCCTTGTCACATTATAGTGTAATTTGTAATTATGAGTCTAGAATGAAAATATTAAGTAATAAAGGCATAAAACAAATTATTTCGATCAAATACAATATAATTAATTAAAATAATAATGTTTTTTTGGGAAATAATAAGAAAGTTCAGGAAAATAAAGAGAAAAATTAAATTTTAGGAGCAAAACAAATATAAAATATAATAACCCTTACATCATTGAAAAGAGAAAAGAATAATGATTTTTTTGAGACTGAAATCAGATATGGGTTCTATTTAAAAAAATATAAGTTTGTGTTATATTTAAAAAATTTACGGATATAAAAATTTATTTCGTACGCCACTGGTTAGTTAATAAAAATATCTATCTTTTGTATTTGAAATGTTTTTCTCAATTAATAATAGTATAGAAGTTATTTGAAAAAGAAAAAATCAACAATATTCAGTTTTTCCTCATTATCTAGTATCTAGTGTTCTATGAGAATTTTTGGAAAAACAAAAGCACATCGTATCTCTTATAGATGTTGAGATCCCAATGGTGGCATCTCTAAATGGGACACACTGTATAGAGAATTGACCTGAAATATTTACAATTCGTACAGATTTTTCTAGGTATACTTACAAGAGCCCTCGAGTAACAGCATCCAGTGAAACAATTTGTTAGTGGTCGTTCTTGCAAGGCATTTTTACTAAGAAAATTTTCGTAATGAGTATTTCTCTGGTCAATTCTCCATAACTATCTACAATGGGGAAGTTTAGCATGGTAAAAATTCTACATAACATATTATTTTCTCACAAATATAACACAAATGACTGCTGAAATTGAAATTAAAAATTAAAATTATTGCTCCATTTATTTATAATTAATATTTTTTGGGTAAACTCTAAGTACGTCACAAGTCAGTTATGCGCAAACTCAGACAGAACGGTGAAAGCGAACCACTTGAACGTAGTTATAAAACTAAAATGGAGTCTTAAGGTAAAGTTATAACTAAAGAAAAAACCCCTTAACCTTAACAATAAATTTAAAAACTATATACGTATTTCGAGAACTAAGTTCTCATCATCAGTAGAAACTACAAAGTGAAAACAGAGAAGTTAAGATTACTCAGCATGTAAACCATGCCAGAGGTCAAAACAGAGCTGTTTTATATAGTTTTTAAATTTATTGTTAAGGTTAAGGGGTTTTTTCTTTAGTTAACACTTGAACGTAGGTCGAGCAACAGCTCAGTCTCAAGAGACTGGTAACCGTCGTAACCGCGTGCGTCTATGTATAAGTCGACATACGTTGTACCAAGCCTCTACCGACATCATCCGGAAAACCTGGGCATTTTTGAAAAAAAATAAAACATGTTACATCATTTTTCAAGTCATTTCCCATGGAATAAAAGGATAAAAAAAATCGCTAAACTTCCCCATTCTCTCTAATAGTCGTTGTGTAAGCGATTGTGAATCGAAAGAGCTTGTAAGTAGAACGTATTTTCTATTGCTATAAGTTCGCCATTTGCGGTTTTCGCTATTGTAGGCGAAACTGCAGGAATTATAAAAGTCAAAGGAATGATTTTGCATCAAACTATACAAATGATGCCGTCAGATGCCATTGGTATCAGTTGTCAATATCCTTACCTTTCCGAAGCTACCTTTTCCCAGAACTTTCAAGAAGCAGAAATCTTCAATGGCATACTTTCTAAACCTGGGTATACTTGTAGCTGGAGGAGTAACTCTTCCAGATCTCTGGAAGGCGCTGTACGCTGAAGATGTTTCCATAGGTTCCAGAGTGAAGGCGGGGTTGTTAGCCGGAGTTAAAGAAGAAGATTCACTTGATGATGTATGGGATGTACTTGTGGAACCAGCTAGAACAGAAAAAAATATTTATAAATATGAATAGTTATTTACATAATCAGTAATATTGTTTGACGAACATAATATTTGCCATAAAAAACCTCTACATTCTTGTAACTTTGAACATTAGTTAACATAATTAGTTTAAAAAGAGACCCTTCTAGTGTAAGTTTGTTATAAAAATTACAGACCTACGAGTATTTAACACTTTGTTTACCAAAGAATATAAACAACTTTTTCACAAATCTTATAAAAAAAAATATAATTTAATTAATTTACATAAGGATTTTTTATCTAACTTTGTTTCTGCTCAAAAATAGGACAAGAAATCATTATGGTAGGAACAAAAATCACTTTTATTTAAGTATACGAGTAATAACAATAATACTAGCAACATCACAATATAATTATTATGCTTTAATGAATAACTTTGAATTCTTGAAGTAAAATAATACATTTTTATTTATTAATATGTGAAGTGTTTTGTTATTAAATCATTTTGATCCTTTTTAACTTCATCCATTTTCATGAAAATATTAAGGAATCTGTGCATTTGATTGAACTATAAGATTTTTTGGGCCGGCCCGAAAAGCTCGAATTTTCGGGCCGGGCCGAAATCAAAAGTCCGACTCGCCTCGATTTTTGAAAATGATTAGTCCGATTCGGCCTGATAAAAAATATCTTCGGCCCGGCTCGATGATCGACTCGAAATCGAGGCGGGCTTCGGGCCGGGCAGGGCCAAAGCTCGAAATCGAGTGCATCTCTAGCTAAATGACATACTTTTAAGCACTAGTGCTTAAAACTAAAAAAAAAAATTATAGTTTAATGCATAAAAGTGACAATTTAATGCTTAAAAATGACAGTTTAATGCGTAAAATATTACTTTTAAGCACTAGTGCTTAAAAGTTGTTCATTTAACAACGAATAGATGAACCTGACGTATACCGACTTTTTAATTTTGAAAAATTCATAATGTTGATATTTGAGAATAATTGATCTGTTTTAGAACGCTATTATAAAAAATCTTGTATGTAATACATTGCGAAATGAGTGTTTTAGGCACTTGATGTGTTGTATCACTCGCTTGTGTACGTAAAACACTATCATTTAGCAACTTATTATATAAATAGCTATTAGAATAGGCCCATAAACCATAAAAGTTCGTTTAATTTTAAAGCAATTCGTGGTATCAAAAAGTCATAATTGTTTTTTGTATAACTGCATTCGATTTTTAAAGAAACCTATGGCTATCTTTCTCACACCAGTTTCTGTAGTAGACTGCGCGATAAAGATACCAATAGTGTGACGTCATCTGTGGCCCTGGAAATAAATTTAAATATCTCGCAAAGTAATCATTAAAAAAAAGTTTATTATCTTAATCGTTATTTATTGAGTAGTACTTTAAAAATAAAGTGTACATTTTATTATTTTTACCTCTCGCTAAGAGAGGTATTGGATTCATGATAAAATTCGCATATCCAGATTTTAATGAATAAGCACGATTTAAGGTCCCTATAATCCGATTATAACAATTTTAAAATGATGTCTGTGTGTGTGTGTGTGGATGAAGAGCTGAAAAGGTTTTGGTAACAATTGAACAACCGGAAGTACTAGTGTCTTAGAAAAATTCTTCTACATATATTTTTTGAAAATTTTTGTTACTAAATATCGAAGAACATAAAATTCTCCATCTAATACACTTAAAATTTTTATTATATCTTGTATAGATTTAGAGATAAAGACACTATAATATATAGAGTAATCTAATCGCAGAGGCTGAGGCACTAAGCAAACCAGTTGACAAATTCCAATGTTTATAACATAGTTTGTAAATGACATATGTCAGTGTCAAATATCAACAGTTTTAGTGACATTCTGATAGCTTTTTCTGGGAAGTATATTTAATCTTTCTTATTGTTTTATTAATTAAATATTTGAAATTATAGGAAAAATGCATATATCCATCAGAAATACCACCAATCTGGTTAATGAATTGGAAGAATCTCTCACATTTAGAAACTTCCTCATACAAAGAAAAATAGATATAATTAGAATTATATGTGTGCAGAAGATATGTTAAATACAATAAAAAACAATATTTGGGTAAAGTTTTGTAATTTTTTGTTATAAAACGACGGTTCGAAAGCGAAGTGCAATACAATACTTATATAGCCTAATATGGAATGGCGAGAGGTCTTGTGCTGGCCACAACAGATTTTTTATTCTGTTATTTATAATTGCATTCGATTTTTAAAGAAACCTATAGCTATCTTTCTCACACCAGTTTCTGTAGTAGACTACGCGCTAAAGATACCAATAGTGTGACGTCATCTGTGGCCCTGGAAATAAATTTAAATATCTCGCAAAGTAATCATTAAAAAAAAGTTTATTATCTTAATCGTTATTTATTGAGTAGTACTTTATGAATAAAGTGTACATTTTATTATTTTTACCTCTCGCTAAGAGATGTATTGGAATCATGCTAAAAATCACATATCCAGATTTTAATGAATAAGCACGTTTCAAGGTTACTAGAATACGATTTTAACATTTTTACAATGATGTCTGTGTGTGTGGATGTGTGTGTGTGTGTGTGTGTGTGTGTGTGTGTGTGTGTGTGTGTGTGTGTGTGTGTGTGTATGGCTGGATGTTGGACGGACGATTCCTCAAAAACTATAACATATAAGACCTGTTTAACTATGAATTCTTCAATCTGACATTCCTGGGAATAGCTGAAAAAGTTTTGGTAACAATTGAACAACCGGAAGTAGTAATTTTTAAAAGAAATTCTTCCAAATATTATATTTTGAACATTTTTGATATTACTAATTTTGAAGAACAAAATTCTACACCTGATATATTTAAATTTTTTATTATACCTTCTATAAATTTAGAGACAAAGACGCTATAATATATAGAATATCGGGATATAACAAGTCGAGTAGGCGAAACTACACTAAGGAAACCAGTTGACAAATTCAAATGTTTATAACATAATTTGTAAATGACAGATTTCAGTGTCAAAAATCAACAGTTTTAGTGACATTTTGTTAGCTTTTTCTGGGAAGTACATTTAATCTTTCTTATTGTTTTTTTAATTAAATATTTGAAATTATAGGTAATATGCATACATATCTATCAGAAATACCGCCAATCTGGTTAATGAATTGGAAGAATCTGTGACATTTAGGAACTTCCTCATACAATGAAAAATAGATATAATTAGAATTATATGTGTGCAGAAGACATGTTAAATACAATAAAAAACAATATTTGGGTAAAGTTCTGTAATATTTTGTTATAAAACGACGGTTCGATAGCAAAGTGCAATACAATACTTATATAGCCTAATATGGTAACGGCAAGAGGTTTTGTGCTGGCCACAACAGATTTTTTGTTATGGTTTATGGGCTCATTATGTATTTTTACCTCCCGCTACCCTTGGTAAGGAAGGTATAGGGATCGTGCTAAAAATCTCATATCGAGATTTTAGTAAATGACCACGTTTTAAGGTCCCTAGAATCCAATTTTAACATTTTCACGATGATGTCTGTATGTGTGTGTGTGTGTGTGTGTATGTGTGTATGTGTACGAATTTTGTTTGCACTCTAACTCAAATACTATCATTCAGAAAATTCTGAAACCTTGTATTTCTACCCTATTTTAATAGGAATAGAAGCCATTAGATTTTGGTGTAAATCGGATAAACGGAAATGGCACTTTACTTGAAGCTCATAATGGTTTTTCTTCAAAAAATACCATTAAATGCCATTTTTTCGAATTTTATGTCTTATGAAAAGTAAAGATTATTGAATTTTCTACAGGAATACATTAATACTTTTTCTATATATTTTACAGATAAATTTAAAAATATTTTTTTTTATTAGTCGCGAAGCCTAAAATAAAAACTATTCCTTTGTTACACAGTTCATTTTTCAAATGAATGTAACTGACAATAAATGTCACTGTCAGAAAACTTATCACTTCTAATTAATAATAGTGACATTTTAAAAAGAAAATAGTAAATAAAGCAATAGTTTTCTGCAATGGAACAGTTTGCAGCGTTAGTAAATACGTAGGTAGGTATGTATTTAAATTAATAAAAATTAAATAGCGGGAGGTTTTGTGTTGGCCACATTAGATTTTTTTAATAGATGAAACTTGTTTGCAATAAGTATACTTTTTCTCTAACGAGAAATCTCTATAACTCGAAGTAATTTTGCAGTCCCGTGAGTTTCGAGTTATAGAGGTTCGACTGTATTATAAACCGTCAAAAATGTCTCGTTGGCACAAACCTTCCGATATATAAAAACTAAGGAATAGAACTTTAGTATTAAATGTCTATTTGTAAATGATGACCACGTATCTGTCTATAGACAGTTACATCTGTTTAAAACTTTAAATATCAGATGTCAACTAAAAATATTTTTTCTGGAAACAATTAACATTTACGCTTCATGTAGTACTAAAAAGCTTTCCTTGAAGAAACGATAATATATTTTAAATTAAGGAAGTTAAAATTAAAAACACGGAAGAAATATTTTTAGATATATGTACTTCCTTTTCCTGAATTTATGTTATATTTAAAAATCTAATTAACACAAATATACAGGATATGTCACATCAAAAGAATAAAAAAATATTTGGAAGTTGGAAATAATTTTTAAATTTGACTTCGGTTGAACTGGAATAGTCGATAGTATTACCACTAGAGGTTTGATTTGGCCGGATATTTTTACCTCCCACTACCCTTGGTAAGGGAGGTATAGGGATCGTGCTAAAAATCACATATCGAGATTTTAGTAAATGACCACGTTTTAAGGTCCCTACAATCCAATTTTAACATTTTCACAATGATGTCTGTATGTGTGTATGTGTGTATGTATGTATGTGTGTGTGTGTGTGTATGTGTACGGATTTTGTCTTCACTCTAACTCAAATACTATCATTCAGAAAATTCTGAAACGTTGTATTCCTATCCTACTCTAATACAAAAAGAAGCCATTAGATTTTGGTGTAAATCGGAAAACCGGAAATGGCACTTTACCTGAAGCTCATAATGGTTTTTCTTCAAAAAATACCATTAAATGCCATTTTTTCGAAATTTATGTCTTATGAAAATTAAAGATTATTGAATTTTCTACAGGAATACATTAATACTTTTTCTATATATTTTACAGATAAATATAAAAATAATTTTTTTATTAGTCCCGAAGCCTAAGATAAACACAATTCCTTTGTTACACAGTTCATATTTCAAATGAATGTAACTGACAGTAAATGTCACTGTCAAAATACTAATCACTTCAAATTAATAACAGTGACATTTTAAAAAGAAAATAGTAAATAAAGCAATAGTTTTATGCAATGGAACAGTTTGCAGCGTTAGTAAATACGTAAGTATGTATTTAAATTAATAAATATAGGATAGGAATGTGTGGCGAAGGATGATTGTTGCGTAACTATTATTGTGGTCCGGATGCGGTTATTCGCTACCGAAAATCGGTCACTTTAATATGTTCTTATGTATGAATGCTATGATGATTGTGGACAAGGCGAAAGCAGAATGTTGTTAAAGAGTGAAGTGAGTCAGCTGAGCTCTTACTCTTATCCCTTTTCTTATTGTTACTATTGTTTCCGGGTTTTTGCGTGATTTTATGTATGAATGTAAAAATTAAATAGCGGGAGGTTTTGTGTTGGCCACATCAGATTTTTTTACTTGTATGAACACTTGGTTGCTTGGCAATTTGTTGAAAAAATTTGTCCGTCATCATCATCACAGCATATTACCCATTTCTGGGTGTGCCAGTATCTACAACACATGTAGACATCGGTAATGACGACGATATATTTTATCATGTGAGCGCTTACCAGGCGTCACCTCACGGGCACTCATAGCTGGTGCGGAGAGTGCACCACAGGGGTCAGTTTTGTGCCATTTAAAATTTGTAATATTTGGCGTCTGCCGGGATCGAACCCGGTTTCCCCGGGTTCGCAACCAGACACTCAGGTACGCGACCGCGAGACCCCATAAATATGAAAAAAAAAATTCAATGCTACTTAAAATACATACATACATACATAAAATCACGCGTTTCCCACTTAGTGGGTTAGCAAAAACCCGAAAACAATAAGAAAAGGGATGAAAGTAAGAGCTCCACTGAATCACTTAACTCTTTAAAACATTCTTCTTTCGCCTTGTCCAAAATCATCATAACATTCATACAAGAACATATTAATGTGACCGATTTTCGGTAGCGAATAACCGCATCCGGACCATAATAATAGTTACGCAACAATCATCCTTTGCCACACATTTCTATCCATGCACACTTCTTTCACCTCAGCCACATTCATAAACGTATTCATACATAATAACATATTAAAGTGACCAATTTTCGGTAGCGAATAACCGCATCCGGACCACAATAATAGTTACACAAAAATCATCTTTCGCTACACATTCCTGTACAAACATACTTCGTTCTTCTCGTTCACATAAAAGTTCAGCTGTCTCTCCATTCTCATAAAACATTCTTACTAACTATGCATCTTCACACCACAATAATTACGAAACAATCATCCTTCGCCACACATTCCTATCCAGGCAAACTTCTTTCGCCTCAGCTACATTCATAATCGTATTCATACATGCTCTTCTTCTCTTTCCACTCGGAAACTTACGCTCCTTCAAAACACTACCACTCACATCCATCCACTTACACACTGGACGGCCACGCAATCGAACACCCTCAACTTTACCAACATATATGCGTTTTACAAGTCGTTCACTCATCATTCACTCCACATGACCAAACCATCTCAACTGACTCACTCCAACTCTCTTAACTACATTCCTCCGAACCATACATTCTTCATACATCAAATTATTCCTCACGCGATCCCGTCTTGTATACCCACAAACACCACGTAAATACCTCATTTCCACAGCAGTCACTTTCCTTTAAAATAAGGGAGTTATGACGATTTTTTGAAAAACAAAAGAACAATTTCAAGCATTATTTCATAAAAAAAATAGCATTTATAGGTCTAAAATTAATAATAAAGAAAATAGCCATTTAATAATAATAATAATAATAATAATAATAATAATAATAATAATAATAATGTTTTTATTGTCCCTATTCTATCAATAGTTGATAAAAAAGTTCAATGCTTTTCTTATAGTGTGACCGAAAATATAATTTTGCAACATTTTCTAGAAATGTAAACCAGGTATTTCTAAATATATTTCTGTAGAATTATTAAATTAACGAAGCAATGACTCGAAGACCAACAGTTTAGAAGTTTTATGAGCCATAAATATCGTTAACGACCCAGCGAAAGCAAATATTTAGAAGTCGAAACTAAGTGTTTTGCAACATGTACCTTATAGTATTTATAGACTTTCGATTACTGGATTGGTTTTTCCGAATGCTTCAGGAAGTGTATTTCACAAGAGGATTTTATTTCATTTTTTTTTTTTTATTTATTTAACTTTCCCAATTTAACCCTCACAATACCAATGGGTCAATGGAGACCCCACATACTCTTTGGAATAGTTATTTAATTACAAAGTGTGTTAATGACAGTGATGAATGATTTTGACATTTTTACGCGTTCGCTACTCTCATGCGTTTATTGTTGAAATCATTAATTTCCAATTGATACACGTGTTAGTTACAGTATTTTTCCGTTGATCTTATCTTACTTAATTGGAAAAATTAATTTTATTCCATGAAAAAAAAATTTAGGTTAGTAACGATTGACACATAAGTTTTGACAATTGTTCTGCAATATTATGTGGTATCTATGGTTACCCCATATACCTATTAACTAATATATTGCGGATTCTTTGCTTTTCTTGAATGAAACACTGTGAAATGGAAATATCATTTCTGCATAAGTCTATCTCACACAAACACCCAACCGCGAATTATGCGCATGCTTGGAAACCGCGACTACTATTGGCTAACGAGGAAATCATGATCACTTTTTGCGAATCACAGAGTTCTGTTTATTAATGACTAGCGCGAGAAATTTTAAATTTAAATTTGAGAAATTAAACAATGTACCTACTATTTATTTTGTATGTAAATTCTTGAATATAAATATTAGTAATAATAAAAAACATTGACATATTCTAGTGCTAAATTTGAATTAAATAATTTACTTTGTTGTATTCTAAAAATAATAGGAATACAATCTGGTCAGGATTAATTTATTTAGGTGACAATAAATTACTGTATGAAACACAAAGCAAATGCTTTCGAAGTGCAACTACAAACAGAAATGAAATCAAACGTCAAAGTCAAACTATGTGCTCGCTGCATCACCAGGGCAGCGTCCCAAAACCAAGAATACCGAGTTTTGGCGTAGAGTATGATGTGTTGTGTTTTGGAACGAATGAGAGTTTTGTTGAAGTAAAAAATTTGAAGCTAAATTAAAAATAATTTTATAAAACTAACAAAACTACTTATAATTACAACATTAATGTCAAGCCCGTAATAAAAGCGCTTTTATGGAGCACTCTCCTCATTACAATGTGAAAGTACGCTCTATAAAATCGCTTTCATTATAAAAGTATTCTCATAATACACGCCAACGTATTTACTTATGTTTATTTTCAACCAAAAGCATGTTTTCTTCCTCAAGAAGGCAAATTACTTCCATATGTAGAGAATCGTGAGCATGTACGTTTGAAAATATTGTGGAGTAATTTCTATACCCTCCTCGTTAGTAGAGTAAGTAGAACATCACTTTGGAGTAAATTCTGGCTGTTTTGGAACAGGTTGAGTAAACTCTGAGAGTAAGGTTATTAGTTTTGAAACGACTTTGGATAATTTTGTACTCTAAGAGTAGGATTTTGGAACGCAGCCCAGCCAGCGAAGCTGTCAGCGTTAGCCAATAGTAGTCAAGGTTTCCAAGCTTGCGGATAATTCGAAGTTGGGCGTTTGTGTGAGATAGACTTATGCAGAAATGATATTTCCATTTCACAGTGTTTCCTTCAGCTACTCTTATGGGAAAGATCGAGCATTAGCAATATATTAGTTAATAGGTATATGGGTTACCCACTAAAAGAGTTTATTAATCAAAAATCATGCATTAATAGGGATCATTAATGAATGATTTCCTGTACATTAACATAACTTATTAATAAAGTTCAACGGAAAATGTATTTTAAAAAGCTTTGGAGTCACACACCCCACTGATATTATGTGTACCAAAGAAATCCGGTATATCATAAAAGTTAAATAGATATATTTATCACCTTAGTTTGCAAACTTAAGAAATTATGTAGATTAATTTAATAGCTGCCTTTTTTCAATGTCATTTTTAAGTAAATTATCAATTTTTATCATAATTTGTTTCTGAAATAAAAGAAAATAAACTGTCACCGTCAACGAAGATATTTATTAGATAAAATCAAGTACTCTTTGGAAACAATGTTCTGCGCATGTTCCGACAACGACGCTATTCACTTATTTATTGTGGAATGACAGTTCTTAAAAAATGGACGATAGGATATATGCAAAAAAATGTGATTTAGATATTATTTATTGGTTTATATGTTGCATATTACTCTATAAATGTGTTTGTAGTGTGTACGTAGTGTTTAAATGACTTTCTATTGTGTAAAAATAAACTAGGCAAACATTTATTTGTTATTAGAAGGTTTTTGGGCAGCCTTTCGAAAATTGTTTCTGCATCCATTCATACAAGGTTAGTTATTTGTTGTTATTTATATGTTGCTGGTTATTATAAATAAGATACAACATTGTTTTAAATATTCTATATTGGTTTGTATGTATTTATAAAATATGTATTATATACGAAAGGATTCATATACGAGTATGAACATTATGAAAGAATATGATATATTTATTATGTTTTACTTACATATCTAATGCATTGAACCCGATTGAAACTTAAAGTTTGTATTACTATAAGGTACAAAATCAGATGTGGTTAGAAGGGAGGTATAGAGATCGTGCTGAAAATCGCATATAGAGTTTTTAGTGAATAAGCACGTTTTGATGTCCCCAGAATCCGATTTTAACATTTTTACAATGATGTCTGTGGATTAATAAATCATCTTTTATTCATGTGTAAAACAAAAAAATGTAGACCTGTTATATATCATTGTAAAGCTTAAAAAATAAGCAAAAAGATGAGACTATTTTCAACATAGGTTGCCATTTAAAAAATCATAAGTTTGTGTTATATCTCAAGAATTATGAAGTTTCCAAAAAATCTAATTACGCCATTTTATTTTACCTAAAAAACGGTATAAAATTTGTTAAAACAATTTTTCTCTAACTACCATAATAAATGAATTATAAGATATTTTCGAAATGAGCGAAAAACAATTTTTTGCCTGTAGCTCAGAAACAAAAGAAGATCGAAAATTCCTGTGGTGACTATTAAACTTTTCTCAAAAAGTTGACTATGGAATGTGCAAACGATTTTGCTCTATCATTAATATTTCCCGAGATACCCTAAAAAAGTATCGAAAATGAGACACCTGTACAGGACGATCCGATTTAAGTTTGCTATGTTCGCAGCATTGTAAATTAAGCAGCTGTCAATAAGCACGTGTTTTCAAAGTGTCAAATATTAGTTTACAACTACACATTTACGAAATGGATCATTCGCAGCAAAGAATTTACACAGATTGCGTTTTAGAGCACCAGTAAGTTGTTGCTGATTATTAAAGGAAAATTTGTGAAATTTATTTTTTGCCCTCCTGAAGTGTAATGGGAACTTTACAATTGTATACACAGCAAGTGTAATCTACATTTTACGCTTACTGTGTTGTAACTTGTCTAACTATGCGGTAAAATAATCAAAATACACTGGACGTTTATGGGCATTTAGAAAAGAAATCATCTTTACTATAATAAAGTTCATGTAAAAAAGTACTACCTACATAAGTTATTTTTTTACTTTAACATTTCCTATATTTAAAATTAATTTATATAAACTAAAATCACGGCAGCGACATCTGTCATTATTGCAAAATCCGCAGTTACCGACATAGTCACCGATCGATATACCTGTCAAATACGCGAGGCGAACATTTCTGAAATGTCAAATATAGACACCTTCCTATTATTTATTACGAAGAAAACATCAGCAAATAAATATATTATCAGTCATAAACAACGTCTATTATTACAGATAAATTTTCGCTAGAAGTACTCTAATGAAGGTAAGTAAAATCAAATATCTCATTAAAAAAAGTGATTTTCATTATCGTCGGCCAAAAAATTTGATACAATTCTCGTGCGTGCTGTAAAATACAACTTATACGCGCACTCGAATGTAAATAACTAATTAAACATGGTTTAAATTGACAATATACAATATTGCATCGAAATGAAATGTCAAATGAATTATAATATATTGCTGTCAAGATTTCGATTTGCATTTTTTTGTTTAAACGTATACCCAAAGCATTCAAGCAGCCAATGCACGTCATTAATAAAAATTGAATAAAAGTAACTAGATGTGTGACGTCATGTACTGGTACCAAAAAATTTGATACAATTCTCGTGCGTGAAGTATTTTACAGCGTTCCAGCTAATAAGGCACTCGCCTTAAGGGCTCGTGCCTTAAACAAAGCTGTCGCGCTATAAAATACAACTTACACGCACTCAAATGTAAATAACTATTGTGTATGATATATTTGTTAAATTAAAATAAAGATTGTTATGAGTGAATATAAAAATATTTGAATATAATGATTGCTTTATTTATAGTGCTTGGTTAAATACCAAGCGGGAGGTTATGTGCTGGCCACATCAGATTTTTATTGTATGTAGGTTTATTATTATTAGTACTATTTCATTCAGCATATCTTCCTTGAAATTTTTTCTAGGTTTCTGTGTTTCTAACATGTGTTATGTGTTCAAGATTGAAATTTAAAATTAGCCAAATCGCCAGTGACCGACACCTTGAAACGTCTTCTGTCGCAACTGTAGATTTATAAGTAGTATGTGGTCGGTTTGTTTCTTACTTGTATATAAATCGCGCACATGGTGATATTTTTATATATGAAACATACATTTATTTCCTACAATGTTAAGAATAGCAGACATTGTGACTTTTTATTGGTGAAGGTCTAGTATAAAAACAGAAAACATAGTATATTCATAAAATAAATTGAAGTCTGAGACAGTGACGGATCCAGCAAGATTTTTAGGAGGGGCGATTTTAAATTTTTTGTATAATATTCGCTAGTGAATAGAGCAATATGACGTCTAGCGGCGAATATACGAACTAGTGCATGGTAGTAAGTCCTAGCCGAGGTAGCGGCGAACGCATCGTTTCTGTCACTTATTTAACAAATAAATCACGAGTGGATTGAAATTTGTAGGCTATACTTCATTTTACATAAGAAAATAGTAGATTACTCTTAAGAGCCGACAGTTTTTACATGCATTGAATAAATAATTTAAATTTGTGAAACCAAGCTTTGTCAATAATAAATATATTTATCTGTAAAAATGTCAAAATCTAAAATTGCAACAAAATATGGTTAAACATCATTTAATTCTGTATATTTTATTTGACAACTGACAGGCGATATTTGTTTCGTTTCTGTGAAATAGGTTTATATTTTGACCAATCAAAGAGTAGAATTTATATATCGCTAACTAAACCAACGCTATTCTTACGTGAAATAAAGGATAATAACAAAATCTAAAACTTCATCACGTTTTTGTTGCGTTTAATCCAGAAATAATTAATTTCCATAATTTCCCGAAAACAAGAACATAAATTCTATAGAAAAATTTATTAGAGAAATTTGCCAATTTGAAATAGTTGGTAGACGAAAGTTATGCATTCATCTTTTAAAAATGGGAAAGGAACCGAGTAAAAATATGCGTGCTCCTTGCATTTTGTAAAGCAAGATTATATTTTGCCGGAAGGTAATAATTACTTAGTGTCTTTATTAAAATACTTCGTAATGAAATCTAAACTTGTAGACCTGTCTGCACAAAGATGACAATAAAATAATAATACTTATCTCTCCATTAATCTACCAAAGACTGTAATAATGCAGTACTGTGTAGAATCAAGAAAACAAAGACTCGACTCATGTAAATTCAAAATTCGAGAGAATGCTGAACATCATTTTTATATGAAACGGACTAGTTTGGAAAATTCAAAATGTTATTCATACTAGAAACATTATTTTTATTTAATATGAACTACAAAAAAAAGTTTCCGAATAAAACCAACATATTTTTTACGCTCTTTCCGAATCTGCAATAAAGAATAGGGGGTCCCATTTAAGATTTTTAAGTTGACCCCCTTCCCCGTCCCCCCTGGGGGGAGGATCAAGGGACCATTTTGTCAGAATCTGATGTCCCCCCCAAAAACTATGAAGGTTTTGATTCGGCACACTTTTTGTTACGATGCATTGTTTTCGAGATATTCAAGAACGTAATGTTATATGGGATACCCTATATAAATGATAAATTAAAAAAAAAATCTGTTGTGGCCAGCACAAGACCT
This sequence comes from Ophonus ardosiacus, assembly GCA_943142095.1. NCBI lineage: Eukaryota > Metazoa > Arthropoda > Insecta > Coleoptera > Carabidae > Ophonus > Ophonus ardosiacus. The sequence continues at coordinate 14,928,739 of OW964840.1, forward strand.
CTCGCCATTTCCATATTAGGCTATGTAAGTAATTATTGTATTGCATTTCGCTATCGAACCGTCAATTTATAACAAAATATTACAGAACTTTACCCAAATATTGTTTTTTATTGTATTTAACATGTCTTCTGCACACTTAAATTCTAATTATATCTATTTTTCATTGTGTGAGGAAGTTTCTAAATGACAGAGATTCTTCCAATTCATTAACCAGATTGGCGGTATTTCTGATAGATATGTATGCATATTACCACAATTTTACCTATAATTTCAAATATTTAATTAATAAAACAATAAGAAAAGTAAAATATACTTCCCAGAAAAAGCTATCAGAATGTCACTAAAACTGTTGATATTTGACAATGACATGTGCATGTTATAAACACTGGAATTTGTCAACTGGTTTCCTTAGTGCCTTGGCCTCTGCGATTAGTTTACTCTATAAATTATAGTGTCTTTATCTCTAAATCTATACAAGATATAATTAAAATTTTAAGTGTATTAGATGGAGAATTTTATGTTCTTCAATATTTAATTAAAAAAAACTCCCAAAAAATTATATTTAGAAGAATTTTTGTACGAAACTACTACTTCCGGTTGTTCAATTGTTACCAAAACCTTTTCAGCTCTTCCCAGGAATGTCAGATTGAGGAAACTGCAGTTGAATATTTTTTAAGTCTTATAGTTTTTAGGAATCGTGTCTACAACATTCAGACATACACACACACACACACACACACACACACACAAACATCATTTTAAAAATGTTATAATCGGATTGTAGGGACCTTAAATCGTGCTTATTCAATAAAATCTGGATATGCGAATTTTAGCATGAATCCAATACCTCTCTTAGCGAGAGGTAAAAATATGCATAATCTAATATTATAATGGTTAATAAAACATTTTGTATGTATTTCTATTTAAAGTTGTTGATCTTATATGTTCTTTTGACATTTAAGGAACAAATATTACTTCACCTAACATGTTCAAAGTGTAATTGTCCCATGATCTAAACGTTCTATTTTTTATACACCATCATTTAGTGATTCATCACGTCAAGCTTTTTTGGCTTGAAATAAAAATACTTGGCTTGGCTTGAAATTTGAAAATTCAAGTTTTTTTTAGTAGAACACCTTAGACCTTAGAACTAGTCTATGACGAATTTAATTTATAAATTTATATTTAGAAATTTTTATTTAAAATTTACAATTTTCTCTCTGATTTAAGTTCGATTTTGAAATTCTGGATGTGATCAATCAGTATCTATCATTGCATTATTCCACACCACACAACATTTTCAAACTTTTTCGTTGCTTGAGAGAGACAGGATTTTTCCCACGTCGTCGTGTAGAAAGAGATGGAGATGGGTACGCTGAAATAGGTTTAAATGCAGTGGTTCCAGCAAGATGGGGCACCACCACGTTTTGGGAGACTAGTGACGGTGTTTCTTAATGAAAATTTTCCGGGAAGGTGGATAGGATGAGATGGTCCTATACATTGCCCAGCTCGGTCACCTGACTTGTCGCCTATACATTTTTTTTTGTGGGGTTGCCTCAAATCTCGTGTGTATAGTAATGGTAAACCAGATACACGCGAAGAGTTGACCGTATAGTTGAAGCTACTAATTCTCTAAAGAATGAATTAGCAGTAATTAACTGGCAACATTCTATGACTCGAAGGATACCTGAATGTTTAGAAAATGTAGGTTCTCATTTTGAACGGTTGCTGTAATTTTGTGTTAATTAGCTATCCATTGATGAATAAATTTTCTTTTATCATTTTTACCTCCCGCTACCCTTGGTAAGGGAGGTATAGGGATCGTGCTAAAAATCACTTATCGAGATTTTAGTAAATGACCACGTTTTAAGGTCCCTAGAATCCAAATTTAACATTTTCACGATGATGTCTGTATGTGTGTATGTGTGTGTGTATGTATGTATGTATGTATGTATGTGTGTGTGTGTGTGTGTATGTGTAGGGATTTTGTCTTCACTCTAACTCAAATACTATCATTCAGAAAATTCTGAAATCTTGTATTTCTATCCTATTCTAATAAGAAAAGAACCCATTAGATTTTGGTGTAAATCGGGTAACCGGAAATGGCACTTTACCTGAAGCTCATAATGGTTTTTCTTCAAAAAATACCATTAAATGCCATTTTTTCGCATTTTGTCGTTATGAAAATTAAAGATTATTGAATTTTCTACAGGAATACATTAATACTTTTTCTATATATTTTACAGATAAATTTAAAAATAATTTTTTTTACAAGTCCCGAAGCCTAAGAAAAACACAATTCCTTTGTTCCACAGTTCATATTTCAAATGAATGTAACTGACATTAAATGTCACTGTCAAAAAACTAATCACTTCAAATTAATAATAGTGACATTTTAAAAAGAAAATAGTAAATAAAGCAATAGTTGTATGCAATGGAACCGTTTGCAGCGTTAGTAAATCCGTAAGTATGTATTTAAATTAATAAAAATTAAATAGCGGGAGGTTTTGTGTTGGCCACATCAGATTTTTTTAAATTCATTCGATATCTCCGACACTAAGAGGAATTCACCTATAGGTCATATAACATTTTTTGATCGTAATGACCCCCGGAATATATGGTTTGTCGATCGATTCGCGGAACACCCTGTATATTCCATTGAAATCTGTCTGCATGAATGTAATGCTATAATGCCACATGTAATGCAATATAAAATATGGGAAATATTTGTGATGATATATTTATTTATTCAAGTAGACATTATTCGTGTAATGCCAACACCTACATTTTTAGTTTTAGCTAAAAATATCCCTACTACATTTATTGTTTACTTCGTTTAAATACTATAGTTTGTTTTGCAAGAAATTTCAGCGCCAAGATCAGGACAGTATTTACATAAAATATTTCTTTGCAATATTAAAATATCTGTTGTGTCCAGCACATGACCTCTCGCCATTTCCATATTAGGCTATATAAGTACATATTATATTTAACATTTCGGGTACACACACAAAATTCCTAATTACATCTATTATCCATATATTTTTATATTTTTAAATTCATTCTAGAAATAAGTTTCCTTCTACTCTTCTAAATATTCGAGATTCTTCAAATTCTTTGACGAGATTAACAGTACTTCTGATGCGTATATGTATTTATAATTTTAAATATATAATTAATAATAAAATAAGAAATATTAAATGAACTTCCCAGAAAAAGCCTTCAGTAATGTATTTGGATATTTGACATTGACATTTTTTTGTCACTTACAAATATTTTAATTTTTCAACTGGTTTCCATGAGCTCTTTGATTCATTATATAATGCATTATTCTATATACCGTGAGTATTTTTTAACGTGAAACATTGGGTTTGTCATATCCATGGTTACGACTTGATATTTGATTGACATCAATGTATTTACCCGTTTCATTTAAAATTAAACATAAGGAACGAATCTGACAGAAGTATTATATTTAAATATTGTAAGAAATTTAGCGGAGTCAGAAAACCACTCGAGAGCACTAAACATATTTCGGGCACAAGGTGCACACAGTATCTAAATTTAATTTTTAGAAAACAGGTAAAATTATTTAAACAAAATTAACCTCTAATGACATCTTGTCAATATGACAGATAACCGTTGAATTTTCCTATAAGTTATGATTTGACCTTTGATTGACAGCAATGTATTTGACTGTCTCTTTTAAAATGACACATGGGGAATGAATTTGACAGAAGTATTATATTTAAATATTGTAAGAAATTTAGCCGAGTCAGAAAACCACTCGGGCACAAAGTGCATACTATATTCTTTTCTACAACTAATTTTAATTTAGAATGCAGGTATAATTATTTAAACAAAATTTACCTTTATTGACGTCTTGTCAAATGTCAAATTCGTTCCCTATGTTTCATTTTAAATGGAACGGGCAAATACATTGCTGTCAATCAAATGTCAAGTCGTAACCATGGATATGACAAACCCAATGTTTCACGTTAAAAAATACTCACGGTATGTATACAAGATATAATAAAAATGTTCGAGATTATTCCAATTCATTGACGAGATTGGTGGTATTTCTGAAGGGTATATGATGAATTATATGTATTGTAAGCGCGTGTTTAGTTGACACTGATACTACATACTTTGGCTTATAAATGAATCCCCTTTCTTTTTATACCAATTTGTTGACGGAGTCTTTTCCTCGTTATAACAACAGCATATTATATTTCTATTACATTTACCCTTGTCCATGTACGAATTCTATATCTAACTATAATTTTAAATATTTAGTTAAAATAAGAAATATTAAAAGTACTTTCCAGAAAAAGTCTTCAGTAACGTCTGGGTTTTTGACATTTACATTTATGTCAATTATAAACATATATTTTTTTGACAGTCTAAAAATGGCATTTGAATGACAGCGGGAATAAGTCGCGCCCTCATCAGCGGTTTTGGAACTAAAGTTTTTGGCCAGATTTTTAAACAAAATTTGAGTTGTTTCCCGACCTTGTATTAATAACGTAGGCTACGTCTGGAGACATTTCCTTGGTCCAGTCGTTAATTTTAATTTAAATGATTATTTTCTGACATTTCTTAAAACCAGAAAATGTTTCATTACCTGTCACGTGACTTATCAGCGTTTCAACCAATCCTGGCGTTATTGAGTAAAAAGCTCCAGAGATTATTCCCGGGAATAATCTTTGTAGCTTTTGTTTTGTTAGATAGTTATCAATACATAAATAAAGTGAACGAAAAACACCGATTTAGTGATGTTTTTGATCATGAAATAAATCGGACCGCCCCTGTCGATCCGACCCCCCCCCCCCCCCTCCCTCTTAGTCCGCCACTGTTTATATTTCAAGTTCAAAATATCACACAATCACAAAAGTATAGCTCCTGTACTAATGATCCAAATAACTATAATACAAACCTGTATTTTGAAAGTTGCCCAAAAATTTTTCAGGTATTTCTGTGGGTTGACATACCTAGTACTATAGTGACGTATTACAATAAGAAAACATACAATTTTTAAAAATAATTTGGATTTATTTGTACAGGATAAAAATAAATCAAAATTTCTAACGTGTCATAGTAATCGTTACCAGATTTATACGTTCTGGTTCTGATGCAGTATTTACAATAAATCATGTTTCTGGTTTCATCACATTTTAAAAAATCTGATGTGGCCAACCAAAACCTCCCGCTATTTAATTTTTATTAATTTAAATACATACCTACCTACGTATTTACTAACGCTGCAAACTGTTCCATTGCAGAAAACTATTGCTTTATTTACTATTTTCTTTTTAAAATGTCATTATTATTAATTTGAAGTGATAAGTTTTCTGACAGTGACATTTACTGTCAGTTACATTCATTTGAAAAATGAACTGTGTAACAAAGGAATAGTTTTTATCTTAGGCTTCGCGACTAATAAAAAAAATATTTTTAAATTTATCTGTAAAATATATAGAAAAAGTATTAATGTATTCCTGTAGAAAATTCAATAATCTTTAATTTTCATAAGACATAAAATTCGAAAAAATGGCTATAATGGTATTTTTTGAAGAAAACCATTATGAGCTTCAAGTAAAGTACCATTTCCGTTTATCCGATTTACACCAAAATCTAATGGCTTCTATTCCTATTAGAATAGGGTAGAAATACAAGGTTTCAGGATTTTCTGAATGATAGTATTTGAGTTAGAGTGCAAACAAAATTCGTACACATACACACATACATACACACACACACACACACACACACACACACACACACACACATACAGACATCATCGTGAAAATGTTAAAAATGGATTCTAGGGACCTTAAAACATGGTCATTTACTAAAATCTAGATATTAGATTTTTAGCACGATCCCTATACCTCCCTTACCAAGGGTAGCGGGAGGTAAAAACATGTTGTGGCCAGCACTATACCTCCCGCCAATACTTCCGATCATGCCGCAACTGGCGAAATTGTACAATACAGTAAAAATACTTCGATACTTCTCTTGTAAAACTAAACCAGTGTTATTTTTTTTTAACTTTTATTATTTTATATACATGCCTACATATTTACTACTATCTGACCCGCCCCGGCTTCGCACGGGTAAAGCTAGAATAACGATTAGCTACACACGTACCAATAATTTTTCACATTTACTTCGGAGACATGCGCTGCATAGGGAGCCGGCAACCTACCTCGCATCGTACGTGTAACAGGCTCCGCCCACTGCCCTCCCGATCCCCGCACCGCACCTAACAGCGCCATTTTCTAAACATGTCTCGGTTACTTTTAATTTTGAATCTTATTTTACCTTTATAGGTACCGTGAGTATTTTTTAACGTGAAACATTGGGTTTGTCATGTCCATGGTTACGATTTGACATTTGATTGACAGCAATGTATTTGCGTGTCCCATTTAAAATGAAACATAGGGAACGAATTTGACATACATATGTATTATATTATGTAAGAAATTTAGCCAAGTCAGAAAGCCACTCGAGAGCACTAAACATATTTCGGGCACAAGATGCACACAATATTTTTTCTGCAACTAAATTTAATTTTTAGAAACCAGGTATAATTATTTAAACAAAATTAACCTCTAATGAAGTCTTGTCAATATGACAGATAACCGCTGAATTTTCCTGTAAGTTACGACTACGACTTGACATTTGATTGACAGTAATGTATTTTGCCTGTCTCATTTAAAACATAGGGAATGAATTTGACAGAGTATTATATTTAAATATTGTAAGAAATTTGGCCAAGTCAGAAAATCACTCGAGCACAAGGTACATTAAATTTAGTTTAGAAAGCAGGTATAATTATTTAAATAATATTAACCTCTGCTGACGTCTTATCAAATGTCAAATTCGTTCCCTATGTTTCACTTTAAATGGGACACGCAAATACATTGCTGTCAATCAAATGTCGAATCGTAACCATGGATATGACAAACCCAATGTTTCACGTTAAAAAATACTCACGGTATACTGCTTCTCCTTCGACCATAGGTCGCACAGCACCATTTAAATAAATGTATATGTCTGACATTGTGATAAACATATTTAATTTCATTTAAAAATAACAAAATATCCTCAAAACAAAGCATCAAAATACAACTAGCACAAACGTAAAATATAATGTTTTCCCTATAAGTTGGTCATTATGGCTGCCATCTCTAGGATGTGGCTCTCCCGGATATAGCGGGAGGTTTTGTGTTAGCACATCAGATTTTTACAAAAGATTTGAAGTATCTCAGATTGTCATATTCAATCAAAACATACCGAATATCAGTGCTTTAATATGTAGCTTCTGTACGGTACGGTACTCAAGAATGTTATTAATTTTTAATCATCTCTATTGCTGCATTCTATTTTAAATGTATGTAGTCGTATACTTAGCTAAGGATCTAAGAAACTAAAATAAACTACATATTTTTATAAATACCTTTCTTGACTGACGTTAATGCTTCGACAATCATCTTCTGGTTGACCCCGCATAAATTTGCTGTTAGTTTTTCACATTTTTTGTGACAATTAACGTCACAATCTATTAGGAAAAAATAAATAATTATAAAAATAAATATGTACAATAATATTGAGAACCGTAAATATGTGTACTAGGACATTGTATTTTGTAAGTATATTTTGTTTAATACTAATTTCAACCATTTAGGAATAAATCATATAATAATAATAATAATAATAATAATAATAATAATAATAATAATAATAATAATAATAATAATAAATTGGTTGTAGTTGAAGGATCAAGTTCAAATCTTTTATATATGAAGAAAGGCTTTAATGATCCCAGATAATTTTTATAAAAAATTCGTTTATTAAGGACATTTCGAGCACAAGTGACCCATCATCAGCTATAAAAAATTTTTACAATTGTAATTACATCAATTGTTAATCAAAATGTAAAAAAACAATAAAATTATTAAATTAAATAAAGGTAACCACTCACCTTCACATGGTAAAAAAATTTTTAGACGATCATTGTGATAAGTATGACATATCAATGTAGTATCCTAACACTGATAGTTGAACTTATCACATTCACATTAGTGTTACGATATATTTAGAGTGACCATAATTTTTTTAGAAAAAAAAAAGTACAAAAATTACTAGAGGCAGCATTGAAAATAAAAATGAGAAATTTAGTTCGTTTTAGTTCAATTTTGATGTAAAAAATAATTAATAATAAGTACATATAAGTCAAGTAAAACATAATGTTTCATAAAATATAACAAAATAATACTAAAATTGATTGTTACAAAAAAAATTCTATTACGTTCCGCATCATGTTTGTACCAGTCTTTTGATACTAGTACTTTTGGGAATTTAAAATCGTCTTTAAAATTTGAAGACTGCTCTGGAGTAAATAGAACATTTCAGTATTTCATGCGCTTGTCCCAGGTAAACAAAAAATGAACTCTACATTGAAATAAAACTTTTGTGAAGACACTGACATGTTAAAACAATATTTTTTTGTTGCTTTAAAATTTTAAACAAGTCAGAAATGAATAAAATACTTAAATAATTAATGTTAGAACTAATATTTGGTGATAAGGGGGAACGAAAAATACTTGACTCGATCGACGCCGAATCTGACCAGTGTAAGACGCAACATATATATTTACAAATACATAGCTAATTACGTTGTTTGACTCGATCAAACTATTGTTCTAAAAAAAAAGTACATTTACGTGTACTAAATGAACCTTTTACGTACAGTAGGACATCATTCAAAAAGAAAGTACTGTCCTATTAAAATAAGTACATATGGTCAGCCTAGATATATTTCATATCGTAATAGTTGACACGGTTGCTAGGTTACTGTGTCATTATTTTCTAGCTATATGTATAAATTATTCATTTGTCAGGTGTCTGTACGTTTGAACCTATATTTCAGTTTTGTAAAAAAAGTAAAATTTATTTATGCTCGTCTAAAAAATAATGTTCGTAACTTGTATGAAATTCAAATATCTTAGCTCGTGCGTATTGACTTGCACTCCGCTACGCGTCGTGCGTCAATTTGCGCTCGCATGATATTTGGTATTTTTCATAACTTGTTACATGTAAACATTTTTGTAATAATAATGTCGATATAAATGTTTAAATATCAAATTTCAAATATAATAACACGTGGTACTCCATTTTGTTTTTATTATGAAGTAAAATATAATTAACTTGTTGCAAGTTTATAAATGCAATTTTTTATAAAAATTATCTGGGATCATTAAGGCCTTCCTTTATATATAAAATAATAATAATAATAATAATAATAATAATAATAATAATAATAAAAGTACAATACAGTACATTCGTTCGCTCAACCTTACTCAGTGCCTTCTAGAGGCATTAGTACACCACACTGAAGAGCTCCAATAAGAGCGAAACGCGCCTGTGGTTCTGGTTGAGTGGGCCAGACCACGATTTAAAATATACTGGTTATGCCACTTGTCATATTTTTTTGATGGTCCGCTTGATACGTGTTTCCTTGAACTACGTGAGAACGACCCTACCACAGCAAACTATTTTTCCATAAAATATAAAAAATGAAATGCATAATGAATTTATTTTTAATGTAAATTTATATATTTAATGGAAACCTGAATCAATACGTTGTTAGAATTTAAAATTGGAAAAATTAAATAAATTGATAGAATCGTACGCTTCCAGATTTCCATTCGGTAATAATATCTTCTTCCCGAAAATGTTTTCGACAAACATCATTCAATCTTAATTCGCGATCATCTCTACTAATTGTACATTGTCATTGTTAAAAAGTGATATATCGAGTGGAGCAGCAAACAGAGATTTGTTTTCAGTGGATTTCTTGTAACCGGTTTCACATCCAGGAATGAAACTTTTTCTATTTAATTTTCTTTTCATTTTGCATTAATTGCAATATCTTTCAACAAAATATTTATATTACATTACATATAATACGAATATGTACTTCAAAACCTGTTTTATTTACCTTTCTATAAGATATAAAATGTAATATTTTCAAAATGATACGCAAATGACAAGTGTCAGTTGGATCGTTCTCACGTTGCGCCTCTAGCGGAAAAAACGAGAAAACACGTATCGCTTTGGACTCTCGTTTTGTGCAAAGTGGCACAACCAGTATATTTTAAATCGTAGGCCAGACTCTGATAAATAACCGAGGTGCGTTGTGCTTCAATATAAAACCTCGCGTTATAAAATAATACCTACCGCACGTATAATGTAAATAACTATTATGCTTTTAAAAAATCACATGATTATAAAACGTAGGTGGACTTTTTTCTTTTGAAAGTTTCTGCCAAAAATCATCAATTTTTTTAGTTTTGAAGCTGTCAAAGATGCATTATTATGATAGACAGGTGTTAGTAGAAAAACTATTTTTATTTTTAAATAAATTAGATAGTTTTATTTTAGCGCCAAGGTCAAAACGTGTGTTTTACAAATTATGTTTTGTATTTTGCAAATATGATGAAAGAGTGAAGTTGTTATGTTGTTGTTGACTAGTTTATCCTAGAATCAGTGCTATACTATGTTAAAACGGAAATACTTTATGACGATATAAAAAATACCTCTCGCCATTTCCATTTTATGTTATATAAGTATTGTACTGCCCTTCGCTATCGAACCGTCGTTTTATAACAAAAACATTACAGAACTTTACCCAAATATTGTTTTTTATTGTATTTAACATGTCTTCTGCATACATACAATTCTAATTATATCTATTTTTCATTATATGAGGAAGTTCCTAAATGTCAGAGATTCTTTCAATGCATTAACAAGATTGGCGGTATTTCTGATGGATATTTGCATTTTACCTATAATTTATAATTCTTTCGTATTCCTCTTCTTTATAACCATATGAAAAGCTGATTAGATTTTGGTTATAATTGATTCACCGGAAGTACCCTTATTTGAAGTTTTTAACAGTTTTTCTTGACAAAACACAGTAAAATATTATTTTTTGACATTTTGTTATAATAAATATTAAAGAAAATGCTCTTCGCTATACGGCTTGATTATACATTTTCCTTCATATTCAATGGATATAGAGTTAAAGAATTATAAAGAGATTAAATCAGTCAGCTTTGCTATTTATCATGAAAACAGCTGGTATATTCAAAAAATTCTAATTGACAGATGTCAGTATCAAGTGCAAAACCATAGATGGAAAGTATATGATCAGAAAGTGGTAAGTTACAGTGTTTCTCGCAAGTGACATGCAGTTGTAGCCTCGCCTCATGATTGGAACTTTCTGTGCCGGGAGTATGAGGAAGACCAAAGAGACGATGGAAGGATTGTATCGCAGAAGACTTGAGAGAGGAAGACCTGTGTGAAGAAGATGTGTTGGATAGGAAAGAGAGGAAGGCAAGAGTAAGAAACAGCGACCCCTAATAAAATAGGGAAAAGCTGAAGAAGTGTCAAGTGCATTTTACATAGTGTATGTTCATGTTATAATTTTATTGGATTTATAGAATCTTTTCCCAGGAACATTTAGTAAGGGATTTGTACAAAATACATCGAATTGACGGATAATAAAATAATTTTGTAAACTTGCTCTTTATTTATATTAAAATAACGCTAAAATCAGTAACATTTCCTCAATATTCTCTAACGGAGTGAGTAATGTTGTACATTAGTTATTTCAAATAACCATAGTAACAAAGTATATTGAGTCAGTGTTGAATAAAATAATTATTAATAATTTAAAGAGTTATCTTAATCTTCTGATTACTGACTGTTTGTTATTTTCATTAATGCTCTAATAGTAATAGTAATAGTAACAGTAGTCAAAAATGTAAACAGTGGTACCTGTAATGTACGTCTTTTGCTGTTCTACAACGTAGAATGCATTTGGCTCATTTACAAAACACCTTTTCCTAAGATTGTTTGCCAAATAGAGATTTTATTAATATCTCAAGCTTAAAGTTAGTTAGATGACCCACGGAAGAATATTTTAAGGTCCATTTCTCATTAATTTTACACATGCTTTCAAATTTGTCTCAAAATACACAAGTCTACCAATTTTTGTTACAATATCCATTATATCTACTTTTATCTGCAAATATACAGCTTACTCTTTAAAATCTGGCACTACTTAAAAAAAAAAATCTGTTGTGGCCCGCACAATACCTCTCGCCATTTCCATTTTATGTTATATTGTACTGCACTTCGCTATAGAACCATCGTTTTATAACAAAAAAATCTGATGTGACCAGCACAAGACCTCTCGCTATTTCCATATTAGGCTATATAAGTATTGTATTGCAGTTCGCTTTCGACCCGTCGTTTTATAACAAAAAATTACAGAACTTTATCCAAATATTGTTTTTGATTGTATTTAACATATCTTCTGCACACATATAATTCTAATTATATATATTTTTCATTGTATGAGCAAGATCCTAAATGTGAGAGATTCTTTCAATTCATTAACCAGATTGGCGGTATTTCTGATGGATATATACATTTTATCTATAATTTCAAATAATTAACTAATAAAACAATAAGAAAGATTAAATCTACTTCCCAGAAAAAGCTATCAGAATATCACTAAAACTGTTGATTTTTGACACTGACATGTGTCATTTACAAACTATGTTATAAACATTGGAATTTTTCAACTGGTTTCCTTAGTGCCTTACATAATATATAAGTATAAACAAATGCGTGCTGCGGTATATGTAGCTATACCCAAATCATTCAAGCAGCCAATGCACGTCATCACTTAGTGTAAAAACCTTAATGCATTAAAATCACTAATAGTGAAAAATGAAATAAAATTTCAATCATTTTTAACTGTCAAACAGTGTATAGCCTTATATAATTATTATTAAGATGAATAGTAGAGTTCATTACTTATCGTATATGACATGAATAATATATAAATAATGTACATCAACGTCATATTATTCGTTTAATTGTTGCTTTAGTTGGCAACATTGATAATTTGTATGTTCATACTGTCAAAGTTATTATTTGAAAAATATTTGTATCGTGTTTGAAACATTTTTGTGCGTTGTAAAGGCCTATTTATAATAAAGTAATGTTAAACGCAACGCAACGACGCAACGTGGCCGTTAACTCAAACACAAAATCTGTGAATCTGCTAAAGGTAGCAAAAGAAGAATTCGGTATATTTCTTTGAAATTCGTCTCTTTTTTACCTCTCGCTAAGAGAGGTATTGGATTCATGCTAAAATTCGCATATCCAGATTTTATTGAATAAGCACGATTTAAGGTGCCTAGAATCCGATTATAACATTTTTAAAATGATGTCTGTGTGTGTGTGTGTGTGTGTGTGTGTATGTGTGTATGTGTGTATGTCTGGATGTTGTAGACACGATTCCTCAAAAACTATAAGACTTAAAAAATATTTAACTGCAGTTTCCTCAATCTGACATTCCTGGGAAGAGCTGAAAAGGTTTTGGTAATAATTGAACAACCGGAAGTAGTAGGTACTTAGAAAAATTCTTCTAAATATAATTTTTGGGAGTTTTTTTTATTAAATATTGAAGAACATAAAATTCTCCATCTAATACACTTAAAAATTTTATTATATCTTGCATAGATTTAGAGATAAAGACACTATAATTTATAGAGTACACTAATCGCAGAGGCTAAGGCACTAAGGAAACCAGTTGACAAATTCCAATGTTTATAACATGACACATGTCATTGTCAAATATCAACAGTTTTAGTGATATTCTGATAGCTTTTTCTGGGAAGTATATTTAATTTTTCTTATTGTTTTATTAATTAAATATTTGAAATTATAGGTAAAATTGTGGTAAAATGCATATATCCATCAGAAATACCGCCAATCTGGTTAATGAATTGGAAGAATCCCTGACATTTCAAAACTTCCTCATATAATGAAAAATAGATGTAATTAGAATTGTATGTGTGCAGAAGACATGTTAAATACAATAAAAAACAATATTTGGGTAAAGTTCTGTAAGTTTTTGTTATAAAACGACAGTTTGAAAGCGAAGTGCAATACAATACTTATATAGCCTAATATGGAAATGGCGAGAGGTCTTGTGCTGGCCACAACAGATTTTTATTTATTGTCTTTATATGGCATACATAAGTATAAATTTGGTTAGTATTATAAAATAATTTAAATAGAAATGGACAGTGACGAAAATATAGTATTTATTTTGTAGATGTGACAGTTCATGACCATGTCGATAATACAGATTGCAATCTGTATAACTCCTTTCATAAAGATTCTAAAATCTCTGCAAAACGTACCAGTACATGACGTCACACATCTAGTTACTTTTATTAAATTTTTATTAATGACGTGCATTGGCTGCTTGAATGATTTGAGTATATAACCTTAACCTTAACATTATGCCGTACCCATAGAATATGACAATTTCTAAATTTTAAGTCATAACGCTAATGCCGACCAATCAGAAGAGTATATGTTCGTGGACGACAGCTTGATTCTGGCGATATTTACGACAGTCAATTGACATCTGTCATCATTTTGTTATTTTTGAATATTTCTGTCACGTTGTCTTGACTAAAAATGAGTGTAATTGAAAAAGATGTCGAACTAATACAGTGAATTGAACAATGTAGATATATTTACGATAAAAAAGACGTGTCGATTTTACAAAAAGTGCCTACTCTTATTGGTTTGCCCTAAGAAGTAGATGAACTGGACAGCGTAATTTAAAGTTTAATGCAAAGTCATAATGCTAATGCTAAGGTAAATGCATAAGGTTACAGCTTACATAAACCAACCTTAATATGAAAATGGTTAGAGGTATTGTGCTGGCCACAACAGATTTTTTTTTTCTACAGTCACTATAGAAAGTAGCCATTAGCGCTCTCTTTTGTCAACGCAAAATGTCACTTTGCCGCTCATGCGCGACAAAGTAGAAAAAACGCTCGCTGTCCAAATTTCTAAGTATACAATGTTGAGAAATGTCACTTGTCTACATTCCTAATGAAAATGTTTAGTTAGGAACTAATGGCACTGTAATTACACATTTATCACGTTCACAAGTCAATTTGACATACGTTCTGTCGGTATTTAACATAACCTAACAAAATGCCACACTGCTGTGAAAATGAAATAGGGCATTCATTTACAAAAACGAAAGTATAAAATGCTTAGATTAGATTGAATAAAAACTCAAGAAGAATGGAAAATAACGATAAAATAAAATTAAATATAAAATAAATTGCGGTAGGATAGTTGCGAGTCGTACTGACATCTGATCTCTAGTTAACTATTTATTTTGATTACAATAAAGTTATTAGTTATTTCGTTAGTTAAATAATTGCGAGAAGTCAGTCAATGCACATACATGTCTATATAATCACAAATTCCTTGAAATATTTGTTAATTTTTTCAGTGTGACAGGCGTGACAACTAACCACACATTTTGCTACAAAAACTCATCAAATCATCACAAATCCTTGCTTCCACGCTCTAATTTTGATTTTTTTATGGAATAGATGGCTAATGTAACGATATAATCATTTAAAAGCTTTTTTAAGTTTAAACCGTATCTTTTGTATTAGCCAATCGTTATTTATTGAGCAGTACTGTAAGTATAAAGTGTACATGTTATTATTTTTTGTTATGGTGGAGGACCCCATTGTGGCGACTGTAGAAAAAATCTTGTGTGTTTCGAGCGCAAATGGACATTGTCTCTCGATCGACAATGTCGCATTTTGCGCTCTTAATACACAAATAGCTATTGTAGTTTATTATAAAGCATCTCAACATTTTGGCATCGTCTTTCAATTAATTTAGTGTAATTCTATTTTTTCGTTATTATCTTCAAAACATATTTCAAACTTAATTAATAAACCTAATGTAGGAAAAACAAAGATTATTTTAAGAATAAAACAATTTCGAAACCTGTTGGCGAGTTTTCTGATTTTTCTCTCAACCATGTGCCAGTTGATCAAAGGAATAATATACATTCTGCTTTATTTAATTAAAATTTACAGGAGTATTACTTGTAAAATATTGCCAAAAATGCAATTTTTTCACGATGAAGTACCGAATAAAGTTTATTTATATATATAGTCAGAAATCTTCAGATGTGCATTCTTTCATATGCCTTTGTCATTTCTACATGTTTTTTGGGGTATTTTTAGCTCACATATCAAATAATTTCATTTAATAGTCATTACGGTATACTTGTATACCCAAATCATTGAAGCAGCCAATGCACGTCATTAATAAAAATTGGACAAAAGAAACTAGATGTGTGACGTCATGTACTGGTACGTTTGCAGAGGTTTTAGAATTTTTATGAAAGGAGTTATACAGATTGCAATCTGTATTATCGACATGTTCATGAACTGTCACATCTACAAAATAAATATTATTTTAGTCACTGTCCATTTCTATTTAAATTATTTTATAATACTAACCTTATCTATAGTTATGTATGCCATATAAAGACAATAAATGCCGAATTTCAAAGAAATATACCGAATTCTTCTGATTGATTAGAAGTGCTACCTTTGGGAGATTCACAGATTTTGTGTTTGCTTTAACGGTCAAGTTGCGTTTACCATTACTTTATTATAAATAGGCCTTTACAACGCACAAAAATGTTTCAAACACGATACAAATATTTTTCAAATTGTCAAATAATAACTTTGACAGTATAAACATGCAAATTATCAATGTTGCCAACTATAGCAACAATTAAACGAATAATATGACGTTCATGTACATTATTTATATATTATTCATGTCATATACGATAAGTAATGAACTCTACTATTCATCTTAATAATAATTATACAAGGCTATACTCTTTTTGACGGTCAAAAATGATTGAAATTTTATTTAATTTTTCATTATTAGTGATTTTAATTAAGGTTTTTACACTAAGTGATGACGTGCATTGGTTGCTTGAATAATTTGGGTATAGTAATGCACTTTCTACACTTCTACAGGGTGATTCATAACGGATATGCCAAAATTAAACCATACAGAATGTTCAAAAAATAAAAGAGAATATAATTATCTACAACTTTTCTTTGAAACATTTTTGTCTAAAATTAATTGGGGACTTTTGCACAAAGAAAAAACTGTTTTCCCATGTTAAACGCCTATGGCCAGATTTTTAATTAACGCCCTGTATACATTTTGCCTGGACTATAATAGAATTATTATAAAATTACCTACCTAAATAGAAAAAATAGTATAAAAAAAATATTCTGTTGTGGCCAGCACAATACTTCTCGCCATTTCCATTTTATGTTATATAAGTATTGTATTCCACTTCGCTATCGAACCGTCGTTTTATAACAAAAAAATTACAGAACTTTACCCAAATATTGTTTTTCTTGTATTTAACATGTCTTCTGCACACATACAATTCTAATTGTATCTATTTTTCACTGTATAAGGAAGTTTCTAAATGTCAGAGATTCTTCCAATTCATTAACAAGATTGGCGGTATTTCTAATGGATATATGCATGTTACCTATAATTTTAAATATTCAATTAATAAAACAAAAAGATAGATTAATGTACTTCCCAGAAAAAGCTTTCAGAATGTCACTAAAACTGTTGATTTTTGACACTGTCATAAATATTTGAATTTGTCAACTGGCCTCTGCGATTTGATTATTCTACATATTACAGTGCCTTTATCTCTAAATCTATACAAGATATAATAAAAATTTTAAATGTATCAGATGTAGAATTTTATGTTCTTCAATAATAGTAACAGAAATTTTCAAAAAATAATATTTAAAAGATTTATTTTAAAGAAACTGTTACTTCCGGTTGTCCAATTATTACCAAAATCTAATCAGCTCTTTCCAGGATTGTCAGATTGAGGAAACTTCGTTTTAAGTCTTTAGTATTTGAGAAACCGTGGTTCCAACATCCACACATACATACACACACGGACATTATCGTAAAAATGTTATAATCGGATTATAGGGACCTTAAAACGTGCTTATCCACTAAAAACTGGATATGCGAATTTTAGCATGATTCCAATACCTCTCTTAGCGAGAGGTTAAAACCAGAGATGGTAACCATAAAAAATATCGGTTTGGGTTACGGTTTCGGTCATCGTGAAAATAAAAATTCGGTTTTGATTTGGGTTTCGGTTTTTATACAGCAATCGGTTTTGGTATACCGGTTTTACTAAAAGGGTTTTGGTTTTGCAAAAGTAATTTGCGAGAATAATAATATTATTGTTTTTGATTGAACAATTAATTATTATAATGATGTAAAAAGTGTCCACAAACACGTGTACAAAGTTTTATAACAAGGAAGCAAATATTCATAATATTCTAATTTCCCATGTTAAATGCCTATGTAAATGTAACATGTAACGGATTTCGAGCGACACCCGATTGAGGTCCTACGTTGAAAATTGATATACGTTTCGACAAAAAAAAAATATGTTTATACTTTTTTATACATAAGTATTTTTATAATAAAAATTTATAATGTTTAACAACTAACAAGAGACCTGTATATAATGCGGTTAACCGATAAATAAAAAAATCTGTTGTGGCCAGCACAAGACCTCTCGCCATTTCCATATTAGACTATATAAGTATTGTATTGCACTTTGCTATCGAACCGTCGTTTTATAACAAAATATTACAGGACTTTACCCAAATATTGTTTTTTTATTGTATTTAACATGTCTTCTGCACACATATAATTCTAATTATATCTATTTTTCATTGTATGAGGGAGTTTCTAAATGTCACCAATTCTTCCAATTCATTAACCAGATTGGCGGTATTTCTGATGGATATATGCATATTACCTATAATTTCAAATATTTAATTAATAAAACAATAAGAAAGATTAAATATACTTCCCAGAAAAAGCTATCAAAATGTCACTAAAACTGTTGATTTTTGACACTGAAATCTGTCATTTACAAATTATATTATAAACATTTGACTTTGTCAACTGGTTTCCTTAGTGTAGTTTCGCCTACTCGACTTGTTATATCCCGATATTCTATATATTATAGCGTCTTTATCTCTAAATTTATAGAAGATATAATAAAAAATTTAAATGTATCAGGTGTAGAATTTGGTTCTTCAAAATTAGTAATATCAAAAATTTTCAAAAATTAATATTTGGAAGAATTTATTTTAAAAACTACTACTTCCGGTTGTTCAATTGTTACCAAAACCTTTTCAGCTCTTCCCAGGAATGTCAGATTGAGGAATCCATAGTTAAACAGTTCTTAAGTCTTACAGTTTTTGAGGAATCGTGGCTACAACATCCAGACATACACACATACACACATACACACATACACACATCCACACACACACACATACACACATCCACACACACACACACACACACATCATTTTAAAAATGTTATAAACGGATTATAGGGACCTTAAATCGTGCTTATTCACTAAAATCTGGGTATGCGAATTTTAGCATGAATCCAATACCTCTCTTAGCGAGAGGTAAAAAGGATTTTGCTTTCGGTTCCGGTTTTGTATCTGTTTCAAATTTCGGTACGGGTTTCTGTTTCGGTTCTCATATTTTTCCGGTATTTTTCGGTTAATGGTTTCGGTTCCGATTTCTATTACCATCCCTGGTTAAAACATGTTTGTTGCACTCGTCCTTCGCAAAACATGGACTCGTGCGTTAATAGACTACCTTACGAAACTTGTATTTTAATGTACTGCTTCCAAATGATAGTAGGAAAAATATTTTCACGTAACTATAAACATGGCTGAGTCGGCAGCGCGAAAATATTTTTATGACAAGATGCCAGAACATTTTTTATAATCCATTAGGCATTTCACTGTCACAACCGTAATAAAAACATCGTAAAAAATGTAAAAACAAATAATTTATAAATATATGTGAATCTAATTTTACTAAAGGAAAGATTAAGCGTTATGTACAACTAAGTTGTTTCTATATCTAATATTAAATCAAATTCATACGTATGAAAATAGACAATTTGTCATTGTCAAGCTTATATAAAGAGCAGATGACGATTACAGGTAGACGACAAAATATTTGGACTTACAAATAATTTAAAACTTCAAATCTGACGTAAACGTAAAGTTGTGGGTCTCGGTATTGGCAAAGATCAAGACCGAAGTTTCTCAGGAATGGGAAACGTTTAAATTTTTGATTTCTAGAATTTTTTAACGAGATTTAAACTAGTGCTGTGAGGATCCGGCAAAACTTGGATCCGAGTACCCGGATCTCAAAATATCCGGTTCCTCGGATATCCGATGTTCGGATATTGAAGCGGATATCCGAAAATTTAATTCGGATTTGGATCCGGATCCCTTTTGGATTCGGATCTGGATCCGGATTCGATGTTTTGTTTACAGATCCGGATCTGAATTTTAATTCTGGATCCAATTCTATTAACTAGGTATATCAAACAAAAATTTATTGTGGATTATTTCATAATCAGATTTATTTGGTTTTGAAACTCCATGATAATATACATTCAAATATTATCATCGGGTTCAATACTGAGAATATTCGAATCCGAGAACCGATGCGAATTCTGAAATTCCATATCTAAAATCCGATGCTCATACTTATATTTCGAACCGGATCCAAAATCCAATACTCAGATTTGGATCCAAAATCCGATTCTCAGATCCGGATCCAAAATCCGGTACTCAGATCCGGATAGTTCAACAATCAATTATCCGGATATCCGGATATTTTTGGATCCGAAACCGAAACTATCCGGATCCGGATCCCAC
The DNA here is from genome assembly GCA_943142095.1 of Ophonus ardosiacus. Lineage (NCBI taxonomy): Eukaryota > Metazoa > Arthropoda > Insecta > Coleoptera > Carabidae > Ophonus > Ophonus ardosiacus. The sequence goes on from OW964840.1 coordinate 14,949,501, forward strand.
CACTAATTTAAACACAGACAACAGTTGTGTTTCTATACAGGGTGTCTCAATAAGCTTGCTCACTATTGGTAACTTTTTTATTTGAAGAGATACGAGGTTGGTTAAATGAGCAAAATTGTGCCATTTTATATTAGAAAATTGGTCAGGTAGACAAAATAAAATTTATGTCAGCGGTTCTCAAAATTTGGGTCAATATATATATTTTTTAAATGGAACCATATATTTTTTATTATCTTATTGGAAAGAGCATTTTTTTCTCTTTCCAAAAAGGCAATGTTGTTTATGTACAATTTTTTCAAATAAACGAGTTATTTACGGTTAAAAATTTAAATTTTGTAAACTATTTTATTAGTTTTTTAGTCAAGTAAGCCATGGAAACGATTGATTCTTTGTTTGTTTAACGTTTAATAATTTCTCCCGTAAAGTTCTCTGTGTTTAATAATGTTTAATAACTTTACAAATGAAGAAAAGTTAGATATGATCGTGCTATATGGAAAGTTATATCTAGACACCAGTTACGTAGAACGGTCGGCTCTCTTTCCAGAAGAGTTTAAATGTGCGAAAAAAATCAATTTGAATATTTTCTTTGTTTTGTTATTACTGTAAAATAAATAATAACATAATAATTAATTGACCTAAACTAATAAAATATAATTTTTATCTTTAAACGTAAATAACTCGTTTATTTGAAAAAAATGTACATAAACAACATTACCTTATTGGAAATAGAAAAAAATACTCTTTCCAATAAGATAATAAAAAATATATAGTTCCATTTAAAAAATATATATTCTGTCCCAAATTTTGGGAACCGCTGACATAATTTTTATTTTTTCTAATATAAAATGCACAATTTTGCTAATTTAATCAAGCTCGTATCTCTTCAAATAAAAAAGTTACCAATAGTGAGCAAGCTTATTGAGACACCCTGTATATTAGTTTGTAATTATTGATTTTCTTAAAATAAATATTCGCTTTCAAATGAGAAATAGTATATTGTGTTATTAGGAGTAAAAGTGATTCTTTGTGTGGCGAGCATGTAAGTTTGAACGACGAGGGGTAGCGAGTCGGACAATTACAAGTTGGTCCATAAAGACCTACATCAATTTTTTGTAGCGTGCATAATAAGAAAGTTTTTCATATAAGGAACTCGAATTTGTTCCATCCTGTGAATATAATGGGATTGACTACGGGGATATAGCTTAACCACAGATTCCTGAGGCTAAAATCAGATGATTTAACGAAACTTACCTTTACCGGAAAGTGTACCGATTAGCCAGTATTCTGCTTCAAAGTTTTAAAAAAAAAAAAATTTGCTTATAATAACAGAACGCTTTATTCGATTTGGATTAGACGACAGTTCATATGGTTATAAGCCATCTTTTAAGATGATACTTGTTATTATTAATGAACCACTAGTGTATGAACTTAGATGTCCCAACATTGATTAAACCGTAACTTTTTAATGGCCATGCCGATGACGTAAAATTATTATTTTTCAAGAAGATACATTCAATAGAAAACTTTTCTCTAATTTGTGTTATCTGTTACGGTTGACACAGAAAAAAAATCTGATGTGGCCAACACAAAACCTCCCGCTATTTAATTTTTATTAATTTAAATACATACCTACCAACGTATTTACTAAAGCTGCAAACTGTTCCACTGCAGAAAACTATTGCTTTATTTACTATTTTCTTTTTAAAATGTCACTATTATTAATTTGAAGTGATAAGTTTTCTGACAGTGACATTTGCTGTCAGTTACATTCATTTGAAAAATGAACTGTGTAACAAAGGAATTGTGTTTATCTTAAGCTTCGGGATTAAAAAAAAGATTTTTAAATTTATCTGTAAAATATATAGAAAAAGAATTAATGTATACCTGTAAAAAAATCAATATTCTTTAATTTTCATAATGACATAAAATGCGAAAAAATGGCATTTAACGGTATTTTTTGAAGAAAAACCATTATGAGCTTCAAGTAAAGTGCCATTTCCGTTTATCCGATTTACACCAAAATCTAATGGCTTCTTTTCATATTAGAATAGGGTAGAAATACAAGGCTTCAGAATTTTCTGAATGATAGTATTTGTGTTAGAGCGAAGACAAAATTCATACACATACACACACACACACACACACACACACACACACACACACACACACACTCATACACACTTTCACACATACAGACATCATCGTGAAAATGTTAACATTGGATTCTAGGGACCTTAAAACGTGGTCATTTACTAAAATCTCGATATGTGATTTTTAGCACGATCCCTATACCTCCCTTACCAAGGGTAGCGGGAGGTAAAAATTCAGGGTGCAGTCACTCAGGTTTTATTTTTTTCTGTGTGAACCGTAACAGACATCACAAATTACAAAGAGAGAGAGAAAAGTTTACTATTGAATGTATCTTTCTGAAAAAAAATAAATAATTTCACGTTATCGGCGTGGCCATTAAAAACTTACGGTCTAATCAATGTTGGAACACCTAAGTTTCATACACTAGTGGTTTACTAATAATAACAAGTATAACGGGGTCATGCCACATTTTCTGTTTTATTTTTTTCCTGGAAGTCTACTGGTCACAGTATAAGTAAATAATATTTTCACGCCATTTGTGTGCATTGTTTTGTAGATATAATTTTTTAAAAATAGGGGCCAATTTCAAATCTCAATTAGGTCACGGGAGCGCATACGTCATGTATCTGAACGAGTCCAGTTCACCCTGGCGGACAAAATGTAAATTAAGATTGTTTATAAATAGTTTTTTTGGTTTTTTTTTAATAAATTGTTTCCAAAAGTTGGAACTGCATAGTTCTTCTTCACCATGTTTTATCATTATTATCATTTATAAATATACAATTATTGCACTTTTATGTATTAAATTATATATCAAGCACACAAACCTGCAATTAAAAATAATATTTCTCTAATGAAATAAATAAATCTTTATGAAACAAAAAAAAAATGAATAGAGCGCACTTTTCCTCTGACAGCTTTATAAATATTTGGCTAGTTTACTCTGATCTTACGTTTAATTTCGCGTTTAAAGTTTGTGACATTGTGACTTTCATGTACGTGTGACTAGTGTCGTTGTGTGAGTAGCCGATACATGACATCACAGAAAATCGTAGCGCGAATATCTTTTAAGTAAATTATGAATGAAAAGTATTATATTTTAGGATGTTCTATGTTGCAATATGGATAATAAGTGTCATAGATTCTATTTTTATAAAAATTAGCAACATTTTTTTTTGGCATGTCCCCACTATAAGAACTATCATACCAAATTTCATCCAAATCGAATTAAGCGTTCTGTTATTATAAGCAAAATTAATGCCATGTGCCCCTATTTTAGAGACAGTCTGTATATTTTAAACAGTCATGAATACAGACCTTCCGTAAATATTTTATTTATAGGCCCGATATTTTCATCTCTGGTTAAACTACCGGTTAAGTTAACTGTCCATGTGGCATCGATAAATTACATGTGTAATTTTTACAATTTAGGCTATGATATCGATGCTGTGTTTTTCTTTTAACTGACAGTTAAATTAACAGGCTATTTAACCGGAGATTAAAATACCGGGCCATAATGTAACATGAAAAGAAATAAATTAACCATACCATTATTTCGGTTCCGATTATTAGCTGGGCTTCCAGGTGCTGAGGAATCAAATCCAGAATCATTACTACTCGTACTCTTCCATTTATTAGCTGGATTATTCCCTTCAAACACGATATTCGTTTCGTATTCGTCACTTCCACCATCTTCCGAACTGGTATCATCAGTCTCGTCACTATCATCACTACTACTGTCACTAACATAAGTCACTTTCGGTTGGGGCTGTTGTTTCTGTCTATGAATCGGAGCGCGCTTTCTCAAATCGCGAGGGGTTGCCATGATAACTACAGGACATTCGTCAAACCATTTAGGTTTAGGTTTAGGCTTAGGTTCAGGCACGTTGAGGAAGTTGGATTGGAGGGGGATGAATTTGTCTGATCCGGGTTCTTCCACTTTGGGGTCGGTAGAGTCGTTAGATTCTTCGGGTTCGGGGTTAGGTTTGCTGGCCTCTTCTACTTGTTTCATTTTGCGGTACTGTGAATCTGTAGGGATTATTAGGTCTTCGTTAGGTTTTAAAACTTTGTCGAATTCTTCTTGAATGATAAAGTCGAGTTCTGGTTTCATAGGTTCCAGGTTTATTTCTCGTATTTGGACCCGCATTTCTGAAAGCTGTAATGGTGTTAATCGAATGGTATACCTGTTTGGCCTTTCTTCGCTTTTTGATTGGCGTTTGAGTTTAGGTCGTTTGTTGTCTTCTTTTTCTTCGCTCTTTTGTTTTACAGACAATTTAGCTGTTTCTACTTTTGATAGTGTTGTGTTGTCGTCTTTTGTTTTTACTTTAGTGTCTTTTGTAGCTGTTTTAAGTTTAGTCTTTTGTTCAATTGTCTTTTTTTCTTGTTGTTCCTTTTGTTCCAGCGCTTTGCGCTTTTCTTCCAATTGTTTTCTCTTGTTTTCTATGTCTTTTTGATTTTGTTTCAATTTGTCTTCCAATGTTGTAGGACCTACCACATTTTCTTTTGTTTCTTTTATTTCTTTTCTATCACTGTCATTTTCTTTGCTCTTACTTAATGTTAGTACTTTCTTTTGTTTATCAGCATCAACCAGATTTTGTTTTTCTTTATTTTCAACTCTTTTATTGTCAACTGTTTTGTTATCAACAATATTTTGTTTTTTCTCGTCTACTTTTGCTTTAATATCAACCATTTTTTGTAATTCTGCGTTTTGTTTAACATCTGTCGAAGTTTGTTTTGTTTTTTCGTCCAGATTGTCAACTGTTTTCTTTTGTTTGTCATCTGTCAAACTTTGCTTTGTTTTATCTTCAATTTTGTTGAATTTATTTAATAATGGTTTAGTTTTTGATATATTTGAAACTGTTTTAGAATGTTGGATGCTGTTATCATCATCGTCTTCAATTTTGGCTAATTTTTCCTTCAAAATTTGGTCGCTACTTTTAGTTTTCTTAGGTGTACCCCATATTTTATCTGTACTTTCTTCATTTTTATCACATTCTGGTGTCCAACTTACATTCTTTATATCTTCCATTCGTTTTTCTTCCAAATATTTTCGCCTGTCCTTATAATAAACTGTTTCTCTTTTTCCTATAAGATCCCAATAATTATCGCAAGTATTAGACATTTCATCTTGACTATTTTGTCGTGTAAGATTTCGTCTACGAATGGTAGAAGATTTAGGTTCAATTTTTGTGTCTGTTTTAGGCTCGGGAGACTGTGGTCCGAATTTGTTCAAGAAATTAAATTTAGATTCTTGTATTTTAGGAGTTTCGTCAGTTTTGTCAAAGATTTTAGGTGTGTCCTCAAGTTTTTTGGCTAAAATTTTGTCTAACGTTTTTTGTTTCTCTTCTTTTTTGTCAACTGTTTTGTTTTTGCTTTCTTCTTTAGGTTGATCTTTAGGCATGTCAGGTTTTTTAACTAGAATTTTGTCCAACATTTTTTGTTTCTCCTCTTCTGCTTTATCAATTGTTTTAACTGTGATTTCATCTTTAGGTGGGTCAGGTTGTTTGCCTAAAATTTTGTTCAACATTTTTTGTTTCTCCTCTTCTGCTTTATCAATTGTTTTATTTCTATTATCATCTTTAGGTTTGTCCAACATTTTTTGCTTTTCTTCTTCTGCCTTATCAATTGTTTTAACTTTTTCATCTTTAGGTGAGACAGGTTGTTTGCCTACAATTTTATCCAACATTTTTTGTTTTTCTTCTTCTGCTTTATCAATTGTTTTATGTTTTGGATCATCTTTGGAAAGGTCAGGTTTTTTGTATAAAATTTTATCCAACATTTTTTGTTTTTCTTCTTCAGCTTTATCAATTGTTTTATTTTTGGGTTCATCTTTGGGTGGGTCAGGCTTTTTGTATAAAACTTTATCGAACATTTTTTGTTTTTCTTCTTCAGCTTTATCAATTGTTTTATTTTTTGGATCATCTTTGGGTGGGTCAGGCTTTTTGCCTAAAATTTTATCCAACATTTTTTGTTTCTCTTCTTCTGCTTTATCAATTGTTTTATTTTTGGGTTCATCTTTGGGTGGTTCAGGTTTTTTGTATAAAATTTTGTTCAACATTTTTTGTTTCTCCTCTTCTGCTTTATCGATTGTTTTACTTTTAATATCGTCTACAGGTGAGGCAGTAGTTTTGCCTAAAATTTTATCCAACATTTTTTGTTTTTCTTCTTCCGCTTTGTCAACTGTTTTATTTTGAATTTCCTCTTTAGGTGAGACAAAGGATTTGCCTAAACTTTTGTCCAATATTTTTTCCTTTTCTTCTACTGTTTTATCTATTGTTTTATTTTTAATATCGTCTACAGATGAGGCAGTAGTTTTGCCTAAAATTTTGTCCAACATTTTTTGTTTTTCTTCCTCTGCTTTATCAATTGTTTTATTTTTGGAATCATCTTTAGGTGAGGCAGTAGTTTTGCCTAAAATTTTATCCAACATTTTTTGTTTTTCATCTTCTTTTTTAGCCGTAACATCGCCTTTATTTTCTTTAATTTTTTGTTCACATTTCATCTCCAAAATTTGGTCTAACATTTTTCGCTTGTCTTCATCGGCCCTGTTTATTAATTTAGATTCCAAATTTATATTTTCAATTTTGGTAGGTGTTTTAGGAACAATTTTATCTTCAGTTTTCGTTTCAACTTTCTTCACAATTTGTTTTTTATTTGAATCAAATTCAGTTATTTTTTTCTTTTCTTCTGGACTTTCTACTTCTTCAACGATAACATTATATTTGAACTTTTTGGTGGTTGGTGAAGAAGAAGTTAATATGGTTTCTTCGACGTCTATTTTGTCTATAACAAGCTTTAGATTTGGTATTTGTTCAATTTCTACTGTACCTGATATTTTGGGGATTTTTTTTGTTTCTTCAGGAGGGGTGACTGCATCAATTGCTTTTTCTAAATTGGAGGAAGATTTTTTCTTGACGAATTTTTTCCGCTGAGGCGTTATTTTTTCCTCATTGTCATCTTCAACTAGTTTTTCATTTGATTTCTTTTTGGTAAACTTTTTTCTTCGCTTGCCCTCATCTTCATTTTTAGTTGGATCTTCGTTGTCTGTGTCCTTTTTCTCGTCCAAATGTGCCTCTTTTAACAGTTCGTCCAATAATTTGATTTCTTCATGATTAATGTCTGAACTATTACGACGAATTTGCTTCATGATGTCAACATTTGATTGTTTTCTCGTGTTTCGCCTGACAATTTGGTGTCCCGGATTTAGATCTTCGTTTATTGATTCAGAACTTATGGTTTTGCAGATATCGTGGAAACTAGGAGCTTTTTTAACGCTTTGTCTAGTGGAATTGTTGCGAGAAATGTTGCTAGTTTTGCTTAAATCATTTTCGGGGACTATTTTGTCTTCTTCGTTTTTATCTTTAATGGTGAATTTTTCTTTAAATATTTCGCTAAGTGGTTTCTTTTCGGATTTCCGTTTTGGTTTCAATTCGTCAGGTTCGAAATTTTCGCGCCATTTAGGTTTAGCGAGTCTGACTTCTTCGTCGAAAATAACCATGGTTTCTACCTTTTTTTCGTCATCCTTTTTAATGGAATCTTCTTCATCAGAATCATCATTTCTAATGGTGTGCAGTCTGACCAAAGTTCTATCCCTTTTTATGGTACTCCGAATGCTTTTTTCGCATCTAGGCATGAAGATTTCGTCGGGATCTTCTTGAGAGGTTTTTTCGTCATTTTCCTTTAAACTAGAAGTTCTTTCTGGGGATTTTGGTGATGCGTAATTGGTAGTACTGCTAGGTCTTTTTGTAGGGATAGTTGGTGTTTCGAAATTACGTCTGTAGCGATTTGTAGAGACATCTATATCAGCTGTATTAATACTAATAGGTTTTTGGTATCTGACATATTTTGGTGATGAGTGATATAAGAGTTTTGGCGAGTTGATTCTTGTTACACCACTTCTGGTGATTTGGTTTTCGCTGATCGTCGCGAGATGGGGTTTATAACCTCTGTTGGTAAGCAATCGAGTACTAGGTTTGCTGTAACTTGTTGGTGGCGCCCTATAATTTGCTGCAACGATGCTGCTATGGCCAGCATAAGGCCCTGATAAATAATTAAGGGACGAGGATCCGCCACTATAATAGTGGCTGATATTAGAGAGGTCGGAAAAAATAGGCATTTTGACAGTCACAATCTACTCAACTAGTCTAGTCTATACACAGCTTTATAAAGGCTCACTTTCATAACGGGCTTTAACACTAGGGGTTTGTTCTAAAAGTTTTTGGGCTACTTCTTTTACAGACATTTTGGGACACTACAATACATGTGATGTATAAGGCTTTAGAAAATTTAGACAGGTATGTGACATTTTTCATTATACCGTGAGTTTCAGATAAGATGCAATATCTACTATTCTGTCATTAATATATTACTGTGGATATTAGTTATACAAACTGCACCGTTCTAGATAAAATACAACATAGATTGCCAAAGTTGTCAATGTCAATTTTCAAATAACTTTGATATAAGACTTTTAGGGACGGTTTTTCAATCTCTGGTTAAAATTTTACATACATACATACATACATAAAATCACGCGTTTCCCACTTAGTGGGTTAGCAAAAACCCGAAAACAAAAAGAAAAGGGATGAAAGTAAGAGCTCCACTGAATCACTTAACTCTTTAAAAACATTCTTCTTTCGCCTTGTCCAAAATCATCATAACATTCATACAAGAACATATTAATGTGACCGATTTTCGGTAGCGAATAACCGCATCCGGACCACAATAATAATTACGCAACAATCATCCTTTGCCACACATTCCTATCCATGCACACTTCTTTCACCTCAGCCACAATCATAAACGTATTCGTACATAATAACATATTAAAGTGACCGATTTTCGATAGCGAATAACCGCATCCGGACCACAATAATAGTTACACAAAAATCATCTTTCGCTACACATTCCTGTACAAACATACTCCGTTCTTCTCGTCCACATAAAAGTTCAGCTGTCTCTCCATTCTCATAAAACATTCTTACTTCACAATAATTACGAAACATTCATCCTTCGCCACACATTCCTATCCAGGCACACTTTTTTCGCCTCAGCCACATTCATAATCGTATTCATACATGCTCTTCTTCTCTTTCCACTCGAAAACTTACGCTCCTTCAAAACACTACCAATCACATCCATCCACTTACACACTGGACGGCCACGCAATCGAACACCCTCAATTTTACCAACATATATACGCCAAATATTTCCAATTTTAAATGGCACAAAAGTGGCCCCTGTGGTGCACTCTCCACGCCAGCTATGAGTGTCCGTGAGGTGACGCCTGGTAAGCGCCCACACGGTAAAATATATCGTCATCATTACCGATGTCTACATGTGTTGTAGATACTGGCACACCCAGAAATGGGTAATATGCCGTGATGATATATTATTATTATTATTATATATGCGTTTTACAAGTCGTTCACTCATCATTCTCTCCACATGACCAAACCATCTCAACTGACTCACTCCAACTCTCTTAACTACATTCTTCCTAACCATACATTCTTCATACACCAAATTATTCCTCACGCGATCCCGTCTTGTATACCCACAAACACCACGTAAATACCTCATTTCCACAGCAGTCACTTTCCTTTTACGTTTACGTTACGAGCAAACGTGCCCAGAGCACCCATTACCTTACATCCCGCACTCACCCTCCTATCAATTTCACGGTCAATTCGTCCATCCCTCGACATCATGCTACCCAAATATACAAACTCATTCACCTGCTCCAGTTTTACTCCATTCACCAACACATTGCACTCAGTCATTAATACACTCCTTTCAAATACTAACACCTTAGATTTATCAACATTCAACATTAAATTCATACTTCTTCCAACTACGTTTATTCTCTCTATCATTCTTCTCAGTTGCTCTTCATTTTCACTTAAGACAACTACATCATCCGCATACGCTAACGGAGGCACAATACTTTCACCAATATGTACACCATCCAATCCACTCAACGCCTTCCGCAACAACACATCCATATACAAATTAAACAACCACGGAGACATACCAAAACCCTGTTTAACACCTACATTTATACGAAACCAACTACTCAACCTACCATCTATTCTCACAGCAGCTTCACTACCCTCATACAAAGCTCGAATCGCTCCCAACCAGTTTCCATTCACGCCGTACTTTCTTAGTACACCCCACAAAGTATCTCTAAGGTGGATTTATGCAGCCTACTTTTTATTTTACCTTTTCTTTTTATTTTACTTTACAAAAGTTAAAGGTGTGTTAATAAATGTACTACTTTATGTGCACACTTTTAATTTTACTTTAAGAACTAAAGTTAGCCAACTTTCAACTTAAGACTGTTAAAGTAAAAGAATTTCACAACTGCGCATGTGTACCACTTCACGTGACAAACGTCAGCGTACCCTGTATTTATTTGTTTTTGTGTAGGTAAAATTGCAAAAATTAGAAAATGGGTAAAGCTACAAGTAATATAGCAGATGCACAAATTATTACATTTGTGTCCATTTTTATAGGTTATAACAACATTTATGTCAACTGATATGCCAGAAAAATCACATCTGCGCATGTGTACAGAATGCTTTAAAGTAGCTGCATAAAGTACCAAACTTAAAGTAAAAGTAAAAGCGAAAAAGAAAAGAAAAAGTAAAATAAAAAATAAGCTGCATAAATCCACCTTAAGAACATTATCATACGCCTTCTTTAAATCTAGAAAGCCACAGAACACCTTCTTGTTCTTGTCAAGTGACTTCTCTACAATCATACGAAGAGCAAACAATTGATCGACACATCCCCTCTCAGGCAAAAAACCACCCTGAACGTCACTAATTTTTGAAATTGTTAAGGTTTGCACCTTATGAATTAAAACCCTACCACACTCAACAGACTTATCGCGCGAAAATTTGTACATTCACTCGAACTGCCTTTGCCTTTAAATAAAGGACAAATAACAGCTTTTTTCCAATCATCAGGAACTACACAACGTTTTAGACAAAATCTAAATTTTAACTTGTAGTTAAGTAAACAATATTGTATCGTTTTGTTGGCAGCAATGATAAATCTGTTCATTTGACAGTTCATTCATTTTCAATTTTGTTTATTTGACTCTTAAAATTTTAACCAGATATTGAAAAATCGGCCCTAAAGATATTATAAGTGTGGTATCCATTGGTTTGGATGGCAACACTTTAGAACAACAAAAATGAATTATACAATTCGATTCAATTTGATGCTTGAGAGTAAATGTTAAAATTATATTTCATAAAATAGGAGCTAAGAAGCTATTCTTTGACAGTAAATTTGACGTTTTGCACAAATTGTAGCAACGAACATGATTTGTTTAATTAGTGCGCGTCAACTTCAAGGCATAGTGTGCTCCTGCAAAACCCTAAAATCTAATTCCTAAAATCCTAAATAATCACTAGATTTAGGGCATTTAATTTTCCCACTCACTCATAAAATGTCACTTTTAACACATATATCATAAATAAATATTAACTATCAAGTGCGTTAATGAGGGTGATTAATGATAATGAGTCATTTAAATTGTGGCGATCATTAATCGATTAATCGCCAAATAACACACGTGTTACAATATTTTTCCGTTAACCGTATTTTAGTGAATTCTAACATCTAGTTTTATTCCGTAACAAACAATTTTAGGTTAATAACGTCTGACACATAAGTTTTGACAATTGCTCAGCAATAGTATACAGGTGTCTCTTAAATAGGGGGACATGGCTTAACCACAGACTCCTGAAGCTAAAATAAGACGATTTAACTAAACTTGCTTCTACCGGAAAGTGTACCATTTAGCCAGAGTTCTGCTTCAAAGTTCTTTGAAAAAAAATTAATTTTGCTTGTAATAACAGAACACTAAATACGATTTGGATGAAATTTGGTATGACAGTTTATATGATTATAAGTCATCTTTTAAGGTGATACTTGTTATTATTAGTGAACCACTATTATATGAAACTTAGGTGTCCCAACATTAATTAGACCGTAACTTTTTAATGGCTATGCCGAAAACGTGAAATTATTTTTCTTCAAAAAGATACATTCAATAGTAAACTTTTCTCTCTCTGTGTAATATATGATATCTGTTACGGTTCACACAGAAAAAAATAAAATCTGAGTGTCTGCACTGCTAAATTTTTAAAATAAATTTAATCTAGCAGTCTGTCCAAATGCCAAACATTTAATTTTTAATGACAGTAACGAGTTGTCAATCTTCACAACTTGTTTAGGAGAAAGTTAAGATATGTAATCGTCTTATTTATAATAATGGTAGTAAAATATTATTAGACCGAACAAACGGATTTTACTAATTTTAGAATATTGCGAAGAAAATTTTTGACAACCCGTAAAACAATTGTTACTGTCATTAAAAATTACTTGTTTGACATTTGGATAGACTGCTAGATTAAATTTATTTTAAAAATTTAGCAGTGCAGACACTCAGATTTTATTTTTTTCTGTGTGAACCGCAACAGATATCACAAATTACACAGAGAGAGAAAAGTTTGCTATTGAATGTATCTTTTCAAAGCAAAATAATTTCACGTTTTCGGCATTGCCATTAAAAAGTTACGGTCTAATTAATGTTCATACACTAGTGGTTCACTAATAATAACAAGTATCACCTTAAAAGATGACTTATAACCATATAAACTGTCATACCAAATTTCATCCAAATCGAATAAAGCGTCCGATTATTATAAGCAAAATTAATTTTTTTTGAAGAACTTTGGAGCAGAATTCTGGCTAAATGGTACACTTTCCGGTAGAAGCAAGTTTGGTTAAATCGTCTTATTTTAGCCTCAGGAATCTGTGGTTAAGCCATGTCCCCCTATTTAATAGACAGCCTGTATAGTATCTATGGTTACGCATAAAAATCGTATATTAATAAAAAATCATGCACTAACAGAGGTCATTAATGAATGATTACCTATTCATTAATATAACCTGTTAATACATGTTCAACGAAAAAAAAATATTGTCTCATTTCAAGCCCAAGCCCCCACACGAATTCCATAAAGTCGGCGCCTATGTTTTCCATCAGACTATAAGACAGTAGTATTTATTGTATACAACTATCTATTATCAGATACTGTGAAAGTACAAGTTTTTTATTATTTTATTTTTGACTCCATTCCAACAGTCGAATTGAAAGTGTAATAAAATTAAATAAGATATATTTTTGCGATCAATTTATACTATAAATAAAACCTATATTTATAGATTTGGATTCATATGATACACAATCACAATATGAAGCATGTAATAAAATTGCAATATTTATTTATATTTTATATTTATACCGTGAGTATTTTTTAACGTGAAACATTAGGTTTGTCATGTCCATGGTTACGATTTGACATTTGATTGACAGCAATGTATTTGCTTGTCCCATTTAAAATGAAACATAGGGAACGAATTTGATGTATTATATTATGTAAGAAATTTAGCCAAGTCAGAAAACCACTCGAGAGCACTAAACATATTTCGGGCACAAGATGCACACAATATTTTTTCTGCAACTAAATTTAATTTTTAGAAAACAGGTATAATTATTTAAACAAAATTAACCTCTAATGACGTCTTGTCAATATGACAGATAACCGCTGAATTTTTCTATAAGTTACGACTTGACATTTGATTGACAGTAATGTATTTGCCAGTCTCATTTAAAACAAAGGGAATGAATTTGACAGAGTATTATCTTTAAATATTGTAAGAAATTTGGCCAAGTCAGAAAATCACTTGAGCACAAGGTACACTAAATTTAATTTAGAAAGCAGGTATAATTATTTAAACAAAATTAACCTCTACTGACGTCTTATCAAATGTCAAATTCGTTCCCTATGTCAATCAAATGTCGAATCGTAACCATGGATATGACAAACCCAATGTTTCACGTTAAAAAATACTCACGGTATGAAAGTATTAATCAATATACATACAGGGTGATAATTAAAAATCTGACCATAGGAAAATAGTTTTTCTTTGCCTAAAAGTCCCCAATTAATTTTAATCAAAAATTTTTCAAAAACAAGTTGTATATAATTATATTCTACGCCAAAAGAACTAAACAGATTTAATTTTGCACCTTTGCTAACCTAAAATGGGTAACGATATATTTATTTATTTTTAATTTTTGGTAACCTCTAAAATACCGTGAGTATTTTTTAAAAGGAAACATTGGGTTTGTCATATCCATAGTTACGATTCGACATTTTACTGACAGCAATGTAATTGCGTGTCCCATTTAAAATGAAACATAGGGAACGAATTTGACATTTGATAAGACGTCAGTAGAGGTTAATTTTGTTTAAATAATTATACCTGCTTTCCAAATTAAATTTAGTGTACCCCGTGCTCGAGTGATTTTCTAACTTGGCCAAATTTCTTACAATATTTAAATATAATACTCTGTAAAATTCATTCCCTATGTTTTCAATGAGACAGGCAAATATATTACTGTCAATCAAATGTCAAGTCGTAACTTATAGGAAAATTCAGCGGTTATCTGTCATATTGACAAGACGTCATTAGAGGTTAATTTTGTTTAAATAATTATATCTTTTTTCTAAAAATTAAATTTAGTTGCAAAAAAAATATTGTGTGCCCAAAATATGTTTAGTGCTCTCGAGTGGTTTTCTGACTTAGCTAAATTTCTGACTTAGCTAACATCTGTCAAATTCGTTCCCTATGTTTCATTTTAAATGGGACACGCAAATACATTGCTGTCAATCAAATGTCAAATCGTAACCATGGACATGAAAACCCAATGTTTCACGTTAAAAAATACTCACGGTAGAATTTGAAATTGTAAAATCTTGCTCATTTGTAGCTATATCCATGGAATTGAAACAAAATTAGAAAGAAATTCATATCATTTGAAATGTCAGAAATTTAATTTTATAGATTACAAAATATGAAAAAAAAATAATAAAGTTATTTAAGATTTGAAAAATAATACGCGTAGTAATTTAAATGTAGAATTGAATTATAATTTTTGATAATTCAAACGATACGCATATCTTTGTAACTGATTTTCAATTCCATGGCTATCGCTACAAATGCGCAATATTTATACAATGGGGGATTCCACCATTTTTTTTTTTTATAATTTCATCTGAAAATATTAGCAAAACTAAGACTATTGATGAAAATCCGGGGAAAAAATTCCTATTAATAAGCGAGTTATGGTCTCCCGAATTTTGAAAAGATTGACGTGACGTCACATTTATGTGTTTTTATATCAAACTGTTTTCATCATGGACCTAAATGTTCTTGAAATATATGCTATTTTAAGTTATATTTACTTAAAATAAATGAATATTATAACACTGTATAAGTGTACATACTTTATAATTACAGGTGTATTTAAATTATTAAGTTTAATGCAAGAAATTTATGTTAAAATAAAAACTGTTTGAAAACTGCAGTACAGGAATGTTAGCCCCTCCTTTCAAATTTGAATTTCTTAACTTCCATTGGTAGTAACCCCCACCTCCTAACACGCTATTTGTTATGCATGTATAGGCGGTCTTTCGGTCGCCAGTCAAAATATTATATATAGATTTCATATACGTGTCGAAGCGCTATAATAAAAAAACCCCGTATTTCCGAAATATCTCAATACATTCGTATTTTTTTACTATTTTCCTTTAATTCGATTGAGCTGGAATCCCCTATTTCAAATTCGATTTTACACATTTCCAAAGGTGTAAAATTAAATCTGTTTAATTCTTTAGGCGTAGAGTATAATTATTTACATTTATTTATAAGATTTTTGTCCAAAATTAAATGGTGATTTTTGCGCAAAAAAAAACTGTCTTCCCATATTAAACACCCTGTATATACTAGTATTTCACAAATACCGAGAGTTTTTTTTATCAGTGAACATGGGCGTATGTCATTACCATAGTTACATTTAAAATGATTGACAGCAATGTATTATCGCGTTTTTTTCTAACTGGACATAGGACGTGACATTTAGTATATCTGTCAATGTTATCAAATTGCCATATTTCAAAATGTATACAGTTGAAGAAAAAGTTCAAATTGTATGGTATAATTCTCTACTCTGACATAAGCCTAAGGCAAGAAATAATTAATATAAATTATATTTTATCCCTATTTTTTAATTGATCAATATTTATTTTGTCACCATTGTAAATACAATTTTTTAAATGGCCCCAAAGAAATAAAAATCGTTTGGTTCAAGATCTGATGGCATTGCAGGCCACTCCACTTCTCCACCACGTCCTATCCAGCGTTGGGGGAATACCTGGTGCAGATATAAGTGAAAATTTTGACGACTCCAATACCTGCAATTTTGTGAATTTACTTCCCGATTAAATATAAAATGTCGCTTTATCCGTAAATAAAATTTGATCCAGTAATATTTCCCTACTATTAATTTTGTTCATCATATCTTCGCAAAAGATATTTCTTCGTTCTATATCGTTGTGTAATAACTCTTGGTGATTTTGATATTTAAAACTCTTAAAATGTTCTTGTCTTAAAACCTTGTATACTAGTATTCTTAATTTCAGAAAAAAAAAATGTTGACAGGGTGTTGTCACTTTCAATTAATTGCATAATTTCTTGTTTCTTACTATTAACTACAGTACTTGGTCTGATTTTCTTCTTGTGCTGTTTATTGACGCATCCTTTAGTTCTGTAGTCATTGTAAATTTTTCTTATAGTTGTTGGACTGGGTCGCTTATTAAAAGTTTCGTTATAATTACTCCAATTTACAATTTGAACTTTTCTGTGTACATTTTGAAGTATGACAATTTGATAATATTGACAGATATACTAAATGTCACGTCCTATGTCAAGTTTTAAAAAAAACGCGATAATGCATTGCTGTCAATCATTTTAAATGTAACTATGGTAATGACATACGCCCATGTTCACTGATAAAAAAAACTCTCGGTATATATTTGTTTTCACAGACATTTGTAAATAATTAGAACAATGGACAATTTCCAAAATATAAATGTAAATTTAGCATCATATGAAAGTCCATTTTTAAACTATGGCCCGGTATTTTTATCTCTGGTTAAACTATCTGCTAACCGTCGATTAAATTAAAAAGTGTCTCTTGAGAAAATTAACTAGTGTAATTTTTACACTTATGCATAACGTCGATGGTAAATTATTATGATTGGCTAGTTTTCAAGCCTTTTGTTACACCCAATCACAAATATATTTTCCATTTGGCGTTTAGACGATTTGACATAACTCTTTTTTTTTATTATTATTCAAATTTTTGTATACAGGACGTTCGTGAGAAAACTGATAAACTTTTACCATATACGTATTCTCGGGGTCACATTTCTGTAGTTATCGCATAAAAAATGGGAGATTCCACGATTTTTACCTTCCGTCACCTTTAGGTAAGGAAGGTATTGTCTTTGGTCAAAAAATTCGGTGGTGAGTTTTAGGGTCCCTACAATACGAATTTACTATTTTTAAGATGATGTCTGTATGTATGTATGTATGTATGTATGTATGTATGTGTATATATATATATATATATATATATATATATATATATATATATATATATATATGTGTGTGTGTGTGTGTGTGTGTGTGTGTGTGTGTGTGTGTGTGTGTGTGTGTGTGTGTGTGTGTGTGTGTGTGTGTGTGTGTGTGTGTGTGTAAGACATATAGAAAAGAAATTTGCGTCATTAACGCAGGTAGGTATATGGGAAAAAATAATTATGGATATAATTTATATAAAAATTCGATATGACTGGAGTCCCTTATTGGTAATATGACCAAATAATTTGTATAAATTATCTTGAAAATTGTGCGTTTTATTAAAAGTTAATAAGAGTACCGACGCCAAATATTTCAAATTTTAAATGGCACAAAAGTGACCCTTGTAGTGCACTCTCCACGCCAGCAATGAGTTCCCGTGAGGTGACGCTTGGTAAGCGCCCTCACGGTACAAATATGTCATCATCATTAACGATATCTGCGATAAAGCAGATTGTGGCACACTCAGAAATGGGTAATATGCCGTGATGATATATTTATTTATTTATTTATTTTTCTTTAAAATTAAACTCTAGGCTAGGGTCTTTTTCAAGTTTTCAATACGTTGGTACTCCTATAGAAACAAAGATCAAACACATTTATTAGATTTTTTTTTAAAATGACCCCCTGGTAAAAATTTGCTAGTTTGCTCACGGAAAATGCTGTATACAGGGTGTTAAAAAATAAGTGCCACAAATTATGAGGGCATATAGTACTGACCAAAATGAGTAAAAAAAGCTTAATCAACATGGGTCCGATCTTCAATAGTTTCCGAGATATACAGGGTGGTATTTTTCATTGTCCAGCTTATATCTTCTGAAATATTAAAGATACAAGAAAAAGTGATATACAAAAGTTGTTTAATACAACTTGATCTATAATTTAGCATAAACAATTTTTTTCCAAGGCCTACCAATTTTCCAGAAAAATATTTAACTTTGATTTTTTAAAGGGAACACCCTGTATATTTTGACAGAATAAGATTCTTAATAAATTTCTCTTTACAATGATGTGTAACAAGTAAGGATTTACCTTTAAATTATGTCCTATAAAGCAAATAGAAATATAATAAAAGTAGGCTATGATATTCTATTGTTTATACCTGTAACTTCTGTCACACATGAACATTGGCTACGTAGGGGTTTTCCTTTGAATAAAATTATGTCTAATAAAGCAAGTAATAGAATTACTAGCATTGATGATTTACAAAATTATTAATACTTTTATTTAAATATCAAGTAGCAATCTGTGACATATGTTACTGGTATAAACAATAGAATATCACAGCCTACTTTTGTCGTATTTCTATTTGCTTTATTAGACATAATTTAAAGCTAAACCCTTACTTGTTACACAGCATTGTAAAGAGAAATTTATTAAGAATCTTATTCTGTCAAAATATACAGGGTGTTCCCTTTAAAAAATCAAAGTTAAATATTTTTCTGGAAAATTGGTAGGCCTTGGAAAAAAATTGTTTATGCTAAATTATAGACCAGGTTGTATCAAATAATTTTTCTATATAACTTTTTCCTGTATCTTTAATATTTCAGAAGATATAAGCTGGACAATGAAAAATCAACCAGCCTGTATAAGGCAGTGAAAAATGAGTATTTTCGGTGTTTACCTCTGCTTTCTCGAAAACTGTAAGTGTTACGACTTTAATCAAATAAGACTTTTTGTTTACCTTTCAGATGTCAACTTAGATGTACTTTTGTTTTTCAAAAGAAAAAAAATCGAATAATTGTACTAAAACAAATGTTGTGCCGACTTTCATAAATATTTAGTTTTCAAATATCTTCGGTCCCTGAGTGTCTGGTCGCGAATCTGGGGGAACCGGGTTCGATCCCGACAGACGCCAAATATTTCCAATTTTAAATGGCACAAAAATGACCCCTGTGGTGCACTCTCCACACCAGCTATGAGTGCCCGTGAGGTGACGCCCGGTAAGCGCCCACACGGTAAAATATATCGTCATCATTACCGATGTCTACATGTGTTGTAGATGGCACACCCAGAAATGGGTAATATGCCGTGATGATATATTTATTTATTTATAAATATCTTCATAATAATCAGAAAATGAAAAAAATGTTTCATAATTATTTTTTTTATGGTCTATTTACTGACATAGACAATTTTTTTTCAATCACTATTTTTGTCAGTTTTTCTTCGATTCTAATACAAAATGCCCTCTTACTTAAAAACAGTTGAAGATCGGACCCATGTTGATTCAGCTTTTTTTTACTCATTTTGGTCAGTACTATATGCCCTCATAATTTGTTACACTTATTTTTTAACACCCTGTATATTATTTATTACGTATTTTATATTTATAAATCAAATGGCTTGTGGGGCTAGTGGTACACTCGCAATAGTAAAATATTTATTTATGTAACATGTGAGTAAAATGTAACTTTTCTCAACGAGGCGGAAAATTTGCTGTACGAGCCGAAGATGAGTGCACAAATCCTTCGAATAAAAAAATATTAAACGACGAAATTTAGTAAGTCAAAAAAATAAAATTGTATTAATTTTTACGTAAATATAAACCCATTTTAGGGTCTAATTATTATCATTATCCATTTGTCACATACCAAAAAAAAAAAAATCCCTATAAATAATTCAATCAAAAGCCCTATACATCAATACACAAAACACAACACTATATAAAAGGCACTATTAAAAGTCACTATGACACTTTTGCAAAACACTTTTTAATTCACAAATCAAGTCTTCTGTGGACGGTAAAGCAGATGACGATCGACTAGCAGGCGATATTCAGCTGTTGGACGATTTCCACAGCTATCTGCGATAGTGATTTGGCAAACGGAATTGTTATTTTTAAAGACGTGACGTGCAGCTTTTCTTAGAATACCTGGGGCGAAACGGCAGGTGACGAATTGAGGGTTAGTTACAGGGGGATGAAACGGAACGGGATGAAATATGTATAAATTTTCGACAGTGGGAGGATATTTTAAAGATGTATTGTTTTTGTTTTACTATTGACAAAAAAAAATCTGTTGTGGCCAACACAATATCTCTCGCCATTTTTTAAGTATTATACATATTTAACATTTCTGCTGTACACAGAAAAATCTAATTACATCTTTATATTTTTTTATATTTTTATCTACGATAGAGCGCAAAATTGAGGATTAATTGTTAGTTTTAAGTTTGTAAAACGGTTGTTTATTAAGAAGGTTTCATTAATCACGGGTTGCCGAGCAACGAGTGATTAAAATTTTTAAACGTGCTAAATTTGCAAAAACAGGTGAATATTTTGTTGTCATGGCAAATTTTTCATTTAATATTGTTATCCTAATTAATTTTTTTTATATATATAAATACAATGCATTGTTATACCCAAATCATTCAAGCAGCCAATGCACGTCATCACTTAGTGTAAAAACCTTAATGCATTAAAATCACTAATAGTGAAAAATTAAATAAAACTTCAATCATTTTTAACCGTCAAAAAGTTTATAGCCTTGTATAATTTTTATTAAGATGAATAGTAGAGTTCATTACTTATCGTATATGACATGAATAATATATAAATAATGTACATCAACGTCATATTATTCATTTATTTGTTGCTATAGTTGGCAACATTGATAATTTGTATGTTCATACTGTCAAAGTTATTATTTGAAAAATATTTGTATCGTGTTTGAAACATTTTTGTGCATTGTAAAAGCCTATTTATTACAAAATAATGTTAAACGCAACGCAACGACGCAACGTGACCGTTAACGCAAGCACAAAATCTGTGCATCTGCCAAAGGTAGCACTTCTAATTAATCAGAAGAATTCGGTATATTTCTTTGAAATTCGGCTCACTTTTATTTATTGCCTTTATATGGCATACATAAGTATAAATAAGGTTAGTATTATAAAATAATTTAAATAGAAATGGACAGTGACGAAAATATAGTATTTATTTTGTAGATGTGACAGTTCATGACCCTGTCGATATACAGATACTCTTTTCATAAAAATTCTAAAACCTCTGCAAACGTACCAGTACATGACGTCACACATCTGGTTACTTTTATTCAATTTTTATTAATGACGTGCATTGGCTGCTTGAATGATTTGGGTATAGTGTATCAATATTTTGATTATTGTAATCAGTTATTGTCAATTATTTTCTCTTTATTTATTACAATGTTATTGTTACTTTTAAATGATTGTAATATGGAAATATAAACTGATTTGTAAATATATATATATATATATATATATATATATATATATCATCACGACATATTACCCATTTCTGGGTGTGCCAGTACCTACAACACATGTAGACATCGGTAATGATGACGATATATTTTACCGTGTGGGCGCTTACCAGGCGTCACAGGGGTCACTTTTATGTCATTTAAAATTGGAAATATTTGGCGTCTGTCGGGATTGAACCCGGTTCCCCCAGGTTCGCGACCAGACACTCAGGCACGCGGCCACGGGACCCCATTAAATTATCTAAAGAATGGGGAAATAAAAAATAATATGTTGTGGCCAGCACAAGACCTCTCGCCATTTCCATATTAGGCCGTGTAAGTATTGTATTGCACTTCCCTTTCGAACCGTCGTTTTATAACACAATATTACAGAACTTTACCCAAATATTGGAAATATTTGGCGTCTGATTTGTAAAAGTTCAAGTATTTGTACGTAAAAAAAATAAAACAATTAGCCCAACGGGGAATCGAACCCGAACCTAGAATTTCAGACGCAACTGTTATAACCACTACGCCGCGAAGACATTTGTAAATCTTTTCATATTACATAATAAAAAAATGAAACAATTATTTATTTGACAATTTTTGTAATTTATTGCAATTATTGCAATATTATTAAAGTATTTAATATTAAATAATGTACAAGATGTAATGTACTATCATCATGTTCAATAGCATGGCTTGATTTTTTGCCGGGCACTTGGTATTTACAAAAAACTGCTTCCCATGTTAAACGCCTATGTTTACTCATAAAATAAACGCTTCAATACATTGCTGTCAAACATTCATACCGTAACTATGGCAATGATATACCCTATGTTTACTGATAAAATAAACTCGGTATAAAAAATCTGCTGTGACCAGCACAAGACCTCTCGCCATTTCCATTTTATGTTATATACCTTAAGTATTGTATTGCACTTCGCTATCAAACCGACGATTTATAATAAAAAAAAAAAATACAGAACTTTACCGAAATATTGTTTTTTATTGTATTTAACATATCTTCTGCACACATACAATACTAATTATATCTATTTTTCATTGTATGAGGAAGTTCCTAAATGTGAGAGATTCTTCCAATTCATTAGCAAGATTGGCGGTATTTCTGATGGATATATGCATTTTACCTACAATTTTAAATATTTCATTAATAAAACAATAAGAAAGATTAAATGTACTTCCCAGAAAATGCTTTCAGAATGTCACTAAAACTGTTGTTTTTTGACACTGACATCTGTCATTTACAAACTATGTTATAAACATTTGGATTTGTCAACTGGTTTCCTTAGTGTCTTAGCCTCTGCGATTAGATTATTCTATAGATTACAGTGCCTTTATCTTTAAATCTATGCAAGATATAATAAAAATTTTAAATGTATCAGATTTAGAATTTTATATTCTTGAATAATAGTAATAACAGAAATTTTCAAAAAATAATATTTAGAAGATTTTTTTAAAGAAACTATTACTTCCGGTTGTCCAATTGTTACCAAAATCTAATTAGCTCTTTCCAGGATTGTCAGATTGAGGAAACTGCAGTTAAATATTTTTTAAGTCTTACAGTATTTGAGAAACCGTGGTTCCAACATCCATGATTCCAATACCTCTTTTAGCGAGAGGTAAAATTAATAATAAAGAAAATAGCCATTTGTTCCCATTTTTTAAAATTTTCAATTAAAAAATATAAGTCATGGTTACACGTGGAACAATAGTTACCTACTATTTAAAAACAGGGATACCTACCTACAATTAGAAATAAAATGATGTTTATTATTACTAGACGTGTGCTAATGACAGTGAACTAGATCATGACCCATTTTCTTGACCGCTTTATGCCGTTTTAACTTTACCGGCCTTTCGTATTAATTAGTTTTAAATTAAATTTTACGTGACATTTCGGACCTGGAGCCAAACAGGTATACACCTGTTTAAGAATAACATCAATGTTGCTTACCTACATTCTTTTCAAGTCAAAATCAGAGGCGGACTTTCGATTATTTTTACCTTTCTCGATGTCAATACAATATTTTCATTATATTCATGAAAATTTCATTAAAAAAATCTGTTGTGGCCAGCACAAAACCTCTCGCCATTTCCATATTAGCCTATATAAGTATTGTATTGCACTTCCCTTTCAAACCGTCGTTTTATAACAAAAAAATACAGAACTTTACTCAATACTGTTTTTTATTGTATTTAACATGTCTTCTGCACACATATAATTCTAATTATATCTATTTTTTATTGTATGACGAAGTTTCTAAATGTCAGAGATTCTTGCAATTCATTAACCAGATTGGCGGTATTTCTGATGGATATATGCATTTTACCACAATTTTACCTATAATTTTAAATATTTCATTAATAAAACAATAAGATACTTCCCAGAAAAAGCTATCAGAATGTCACTAAAACTGTTGATATTCGACAATGACATGTGTCATGTTATAAACATTGGAATTTGTCAACTGGTTTCCTGCCTTGGCCTCTGCGATTAGTTTACTCTATAAATTATAGTGTCTTTATCTTTAAGTCTATACAAGATATAATAAAAATTTTAAGTGTACTAGATGGAGAATTTTATGTTCTTCAATATTTAATAAAAAAAAAACTACAATTATAAATAAGACTTTATGGTTGGTGTTCACAGCTCCAAAAATAAAAGGTAAATTAACATCAACTGTCATTTAATTAATATATTCATAACTAATAAGAAATAATAACTTTATACCTTTTAAAGCACTGTATATGCAATCATATATGTGAACTTTTGTCTTAAGACAGCTTTTTAAAATTATATCATTAAAAATTAGGTGTTCGACATTTGGATAGACTGCTAGATTAAATTTATTTTAAAAAAATTCACGATGCAGTCACTCTGGTATTATTTTTTTCTGTCTGAACCGTAACAGACATCACAAATTACACAGAGAGAGAAAAGTTTACTATTGAATGTATCTTTCTGAAAAAAAAATAATTTTATGTTATCGGCGTGGTCATTAAAAAGTTACGGTCTAATCAATGTTGGGACACCTAAGTTTCATAATAATAACAAGTAGCACCTTAAAAGATGACTTATAACCATATGAACTGGCATACCAAATTTCATCCAAATCGAATAAAGCGTTCGATTATTATAAGCAAAATTAATTATTTTTCGAAGAACTTTGAAGCAGAATACTGGCTAAATGGTACACTTTCCGGTAGAAGCAAGTTTGGTTAAATCGTCTTATTTTAGCCTCTGGAATCTGTGGTTAAGCCATGTCCCCCTATTTAAGAGACACCTTGTATATACACATATGGACATTATAGTAAAAAAATCTGATGTGGCCAACACAAAACCTCCCGCTATTTAATTTTTATTAATTTAAATACATATCTACGTATTAACTAATGCAGCAAACTGTTTCATTGCATATAACTATTGCTTTATTTACTATTTTCTTTTTAAAATGTCACTATTATTAATTTGAAGTGATAAGTTTTCTGACAGTGACATTTACTGTCAGTTACATTCATTTGAAATATGAACTGTGTAACAAAGGAATTGTGTTTTTCTTAGGCTTCGGGACTTAGTATTAATGTATTTCTGTAAAAAAATCAATAATCTTTAATTTTCATAACGACAAAATGCGAAAAAATGGCATTTAATGGTATTTTTTGAAGAAAAACCATTATGAGCTTCAGGTAAAGTGCCATTTCCGGTTATCCGATTTACACCAAAATCTAAAGACTTCTTTTCATATTAGAATACGATAGAAATACAAGGTTTCAGAATTTTCTGAAAGATAGTATTTGAGTTAGAGCGAAGACAAAATCCATACACATACACACACACATACACACACACACACATACAGACATCATCGTGAAAATGTTAAAATTGGATTCTAGGGACCTCTAAACGTGCTCCTTTACTAACATCTCGATATGTGATTTTTAGCACGATCCCTATACCTTTCTTACCAAGGGTAGCGGGAGGTAAAAAAGTATTCTAGGAACCCTAAAAGTGCTTATTCACTAAAAACTCACTAACAAATTTTTTAACCAGACAATACATTCTTTACCTAAAGATGACGGAAGGTAAAAAACATACCCCATTGGGTTTTTTTTTTTTTGTTTTATTGGGTAATATTACATTTTTCAATTTTATTAAACTGTATACGATTTTATACATCGTTAAATTTATATAACAGATCATAAAGAAACCATAAATTATTAAAACAATTTGGAACAGTAAACGTTAAGTTTAATAAACAGTATATAAAAGACCGTTAAATTGTAGTTAATGGTTTCTAAAAACCGTTCATAATATTTTACAGAGATTTCAAATACGTTAAATGTATTTATACTATATGCATTTCTCTGATGTTTTTCTGGTTGCTTGTAGTACGAGTGGTATTGTAATTTTAAATAAAATGTAATCTTTTGTAATAAATACAAAATTTTATATTTGTAGATTTGTAAGAATATACACAGGAATGCCTACAACACTCTAACAAGCAGTTTATATGATCCGGTATGGTCTAGTGGCTAGGATACCTGGCTTTCACCCAGGAGGCTCGGGTTCGATTCCCGGTACCGGAATTTTTTATATTTTTATCATTTATTTTTTTACATTTCTTATTCCAAAACAATAATGACATTTATGGTAAAAAACAATAATATTATTTTTTTACAATCATTATAGTAATATACAGATTCCTAACCTTTTGGAGGTTGGAAAATACGTCATTTCTAACTTTAATGACAATCTCTTGGGTTGGAAATAACAGATTTCACTTCCATCTCTTGGGTTGGAAATGTTTATGTAGAGGTTGCCTAGCAACATTGTTATAATCCCTATAATAAGGTAGGCTAAAACAAATTTTAATAGCTGTCAAAAATATTAATAAAATTAAAGGTTATAATTCTTTATTAATTTAAAATGAGGATGATTATGAATAACATCGTATACATAACCTCTGTGGGAGTTTCATCACAGCCTCGCGTTTTATCTCACCTCGAGGCTTCGCCTCTCGGTAATATATAACATCTATTCAATGCATTTCATTATTCCTGGGAAGAACTGATTAGATTTTGGTAACATATAAATAAATAAGTTGTAAATTAATCTAGCAGCCCACGGAAAACAAGTGGAAATTAAAATGTTTGTAATTGACAGATAAATGCGTCAAAACGCCAGAGACATTACTGAAGACTTTTACTGGGAAGTACATGTAATATTTCTTATTTTATTATTAATTAAATATTTATAATTATAGATATATTCTATTACATATACCCTTTAGATATACCGCTAATCTCATCAATGAATTGGAAGAATAAGAGTGAATAGAATAAATTTAAAAATATAAAAATATATAAAGAAGATATGTGTTTTTGTGTGTATCAGAAATGTCAAATATGTACAATACTTATATAGCCTAATATAGAAATGGCGAGAGGTCTTGTGCTGGTCACAACAGATTTTTACCTCTCGCTAAGGAGGTATTGGAATCATGCTAAAATTTGCATATCCAGTTTTTAGTGGATAAGGACGTTTTAAGGTCCCTATAATCCGATTATACAGTGTGTCCCATTTAGGGGTGCCACCATTAGGATCTCGAGAACTATAAGAGATACGATGTCGGTTAAATGGAACTTTTTGTGCGCCTTTGGGAGGCCATCTCAGATGTGCTTTTGTTTTTCCAAAAATTCTCATGGGGCACTAGATAATGACGAAAAATTGAATATTGTTGATTTTTTCTTTTTCAAATAACTTCTAAACTATTAGTAATTCAAAAAAACGTTTCAAATATAAAAGATAGATATTTTTATTAACTAACCAATGGCGTACGAAATAAATTTTTATATCAGTAAATTTTCGAGATATAACACAAACTTATATTTTTTTAAATGAAACATATAGCTGATTTTAGTCTCAAAAAATCATTATTTTTTTCTATTTGATGATGTCCGTGTGTGTGTATGTGTGTGTGTGTGTGTGTGTCTGTGTGTGTGTGTGTGTAAGTGTGTGTGTGTGCGCGCGCGTGTGTGTGTGTATGTGTGGGTGTGTGTGTGTGTGTATGTGTGTGGATGTTGAAACCAAGGTTTCTCAAATACTATAAGACTTAAAAAATATTTAACTGCAGTTTTCTCAATCTGACAATCCTGGGAAGAGCTGATTAGATTTTGGTAACAAATGGACAACCGGAAGTAATAGTTTCTTTTAAAAAATCTTCTAAATATTATTTTTGAAAATTTTACATCTGATACATTTTAAGATTTTTATTATATCTTGTATAGATTTAGAAATAAAGGCACAGTTTTAGTGACATTCTAATAGCTTTTTTCTGGGAAGTACACTTAATCTTTCTTATTGTTTTATTAAATAAATGTTTAAAATTGTAGGTAAAATGCATATATCCATCAGAAATACTGCCAATCTTGTTAATGAATTGGAAGAATCTCTGATATTTAGGAACTTCCTCATACAATGAAAAATAGATATAATTAGAATTATATGTGTGCAAAAGACATGTTAAATACAATAAAAAACAGTATTTGGGTAAAGTTCTGTAATATTTTGTTATAAAACGACGGTTCGAAAGGGAAGTGCAATTCAATACTTATATAGCCTAATATGGAAATGGCTCCTAACACGCTATTTGTTATGCATGTATAGGCGGTCTTTCGGTCGCCAATCAAAATATTATATATAGATTTCATATTGGTGTCGAAGAACTATAACAAAAAAACCCCTTATTTCCGAAATATCTCAATTATACCATTTCATTTTTTTATTAATATTCGTTATTCAGTATACAGTGTGTCCCATTTAGAAGTGCCACCATTGGGATCTCGATAACTATAAGAGATACGATGACGGTTAAATGGAACTTTTTGTGCGCGTTTGGGAGGCCATCTCAGATGTGCTTTTGTTTTTGCAAAAATTCTCATAGGGCTCTAGATAATGACGAAAAACTGAATATTGTTGATTTTTTCTTTTTCAAATAACTGTGCAGGAAACATGTTAAATACAATAAAAACAATATTTAGGTAAAGTTTTGTAATATTTTGTTATAAAACGACGGTTCGATAGCGAAGTGCAATATAATACTTATATAGCCTAATATGGAAATGGCGAGAGGTCTTGTGCTAGCTACAACAGATTTTTAGTCCCTTATTCATGCTACCACACACTATTTATTCTTCTAGCGAACTAATTTATTTTATCAGCCGAAATAGCTCAGTTGGGAGAGCGTTAGACTGAAGATCTAAAGGTCCCCGGTTCAATCCCGGGTTTCGGCAATTCTTTTTCATTTTTTTCTTTTTTACCTTCCGTAAAAGGAAGGTATTGTCTTTGGTCAAAAAATTCGTTGGTGAGTTTTTAATGAATAAGCGCGTTTTAGGGGCCCTAGAATACGAATTTACTATTTTTAAGATGATGTCTGTATGTGTGTGTGTGTGTGTGTCCGTGTGTGTGTCCGTGTGTGACAAATTTTTCTCCGACGATAACTCCAATACTACAATTCTAAAAATTATAATTCTTTCGTATTCCTCTTCTTTACATACATATGAAGAGCTGATTAGATTTTGGTTATAATTGATCCACCGGAAGTACCCTTATTTGAAGTTTTTAACAGTTTTTCTTGAAAAAACGCAGTTAAATATTATTTTTTGACATTTTGTTATTATATATATTAAAGAAAATACTCCTCTCTATACAGTTTGATTATACATTTTCCTTCATATTCAACAGATGTAAATTTAAAGCATTATAAAGAAATTAATTTTCAAAAATTAGTCAGCTATGCTGTTTATCATGGAAACAGCTGACATAATTATTCAAAAAAATTTAATTGACAGATGTCATTTGCAAGTGCAAAACCAAATATGGACAAAAAAAGTGTAGGATCTAAAATTGGTATGTCATAGTGTTGGTCGCAAGTGACACGCAGAGAAAGACCAAAGAGAAGATGGAAGGACATTACTTAGTGTAGTCACAGGTTTGTCTGTGGTGTAGTTTATGTTATAATTTTATTGGATTTATAGAACCTTTTGAAATGAACTTTGGGTATGGAATTTGTAAAAAATAGTATGTGTTTTTACATGATATTATATAGAATCTGTCCCAAGGACCTTTTGGTATGGGATTTGTACAAAATCCATGGAATTGACGGAAGGTCTTGTGCTGGCCACAACAGATTTTTTTAATTGTGAGGTGAGCTTTATTTTGTTCCTCAATTTTTATTTTAAATTTTTCATCTAAACCGTTTGTATATTAACTGGAGGAATGCTTTAAAGGTAAGACAACTGTTTTTCATAAAGTGCGTTCAAATCGCTTCAATAAATAAAATTTGTATATCTATTGTCAATCTGTTAAGAATGCGATTTGTCATAGCATTACTTTTAGACAGTTGAAAGATAAATTTATTATCTAAATGGCGGAAAATATGTCGCACTAAGCCAAATGGCAGTCATAATATTTGTACAAAGCTATTTTCATGTCTTTTGTTACCCAACTGTTTTCAAAACCGATGCCTTGTTTATTATCAGTAATTTCTTGTTTATTTCATAAATATTAATTTGTTTCAGTAAAAAACAAAATATTCTACCGTATATACATCAATGGGGTCCTCCACTCTTATTTTTTTTTTCTTCCGTCATCTTTAGGTAAAGGAGGTACTGTTTTTGGTCAAAAAATTCGGTGGTGATTTTTTAAGAAATAAGCACGTTTTAGGCTTAGGATTACTAGTTTTACGATGATGTCTGCATGTGTGTCTGTGTCTGCCTATGTGTGACAAATTTTTCTCCGACGATAACTCCAATACCACAATTCTAAAAATTATAATTTTTTCGTATTCCTTTTCTTTACATTCATATGAACAGCTAAGATTTTTGTTATAATTGTCAACCGGAAGTTCCCTTATTTGAAGTTCTTAACAGTTTTTCTCGAAAAAACGCAGTTAAATATCACATTTTAATATTTTATGTGATTATCAATATGAACGAATTTCTTATTGTCTATAAGGTTTGATTATAAACCGGAAGTGGTACTTTACTTGAAGCTCTGAACAAAAAAAATATATTAAAATATGATCCAAACTTTTCAAATTTGGTATTTAAAACTCATATGTAATTTGAAACAACATATTAGATTTTGACTATATATGTTAAACCGGAAGTGGTACTTAAATTAGTGCTCTTGTAAAACAATAAAATATATTCCAAAATTTCGTATTACAAACTTTTCTATTTATTGCAACAACAAATTAAATTTTGTTTACAAAACGATCATAAAGTGATACTTTACTTAAAGCTCATTGCTATTTTAAACATAGAATTGGCGGGAGGTCATGTGCTGCCACATCAGATTTTTTGTTATGGTGGAGGATTCCATTATATCGTATATGATTTTAAATTTGCAAAATGTACGAACTTCACTAACGCGAAGTTCATATATTAATAAATTTGTCAAATATATAATTAACCGTATATTTAAATATTTTCATTATAAATTAGATATTAAATTTTGACTCTTTCTAATATTTCATACGTCTTATTTTGAAACAAGCGATCACTCACTGTTTCATATACGTCTAAACAAACTATATATAAATATATGAGTCATAGCCATCTACACATCCAAGTTAATTCTGCAATTTTTGTTTTCGACACTTGCAGTTTGGCCTTGTGACGTCAGGACACGTGTTATGTTTCAAGGGTAATTTGATTTTCATTTAAAATTTATTTTTTCCATTAATCGTTTCTCGTCCCGTGGCCGCGTGCCTGAGTGTCTGGTCGCGAACCTGGGGGAACCGGGTTCGATCCCGACTGACGCCAAATATTTCCAATTTTAAATGGCACAAAAGTGACCCCTGTGGTGCACTCTCCACGCCAGCTATGGGTGCCCGTGAGGTGACGCCTGGTAAGCACTCACACGGTAAAATATATCATCATTATTAATATGTCGTCATTATTAATATTCATTATAAATACAGAAAAAAATTAAATTTTAGGAGCAAAACAAATATAAAAAAATAATAACCCTTACATCATTGAAAAGAGAAAAAAATTATTCTTTTTTTGAGACTAAAATAAGATATGGGTTCCATTTAAAAAAATATAAGTTTGTATTATATCTCGAATATTTACGGATATAAAAATTTATTACTTACTCCACTGGTTAGTTAATAAAAATATCTATCTTTTGTATTTGAAACGTTTTTCTCAATTACTAATAGTTTAGAAGTTATTTGAAAAAGAAAAAATCAACAATATTCAGTTTTTCGTCATTATCTAGAGCCCTATGAGAATTTTTGCAAAAACAAAAGCACATCTGAGATGGCCTCCCAAACGCGCACAAAAAGTTCCATTTAACCGTCATCGTATCTCTTATAGTTATCGAGATCCCAATGGTGGCACTTCTAAATGGGACACACTGTATACTGAATAACGAATATTAATAAAAAAATGAAATGGTATAATTGAGATATTTCGGAAATAAGGGGTTTTTTGTTATAGTTCTTCGACACCAATATGAAATCTATATATAATATTTTGATTGGCGACCGAAAGACCGCCTATACATGCATAACAAATAGCGTGTTAGGAGCCATTTCCATATTAGGCTATATAAGTATTGAATTGCACTTCCC
This sequence comes from Ophonus ardosiacus, assembly GCA_943142095.1. NCBI lineage: Eukaryota > Metazoa > Arthropoda > Insecta > Coleoptera > Carabidae > Ophonus > Ophonus ardosiacus. The sequence goes on from OW964840.1 coordinate 14,982,046, forward strand.
TTTCGAACCGTCGTTTTATAACAAAATATTACAGAACTTTACCCAAATACTGTTTTTTATTGTATTTAACATGTCTTTTGCACACATATAATTCTAATTATATCTATTTTTCATTGTACGAGGAAGTTTCTAAATGTCAGAGATTCTTCCAATTCATTAACCAGATTGGCGGTATTTCTGATGGATATGCATTTTACCTATAATTTCAAATATTTAATTAATAAAACAATAAGAAAGATTAAAACTTCCCAGATTAAATGTACTTCCCAGAAAAAGCTATCAGAATGTCACTAAAACTGTTGATTTTTGTGTCATTTACAAACTATGTTATAAACATTGGAATTTGTCAACTGGTTTCCTTAGTGCCTTAGCCTCCGCAATTAGATTACTCTATATATTATAGTATCTTTATCTCTAAATCTATACAAGATATAATAAAATTTTTAAGTGTATTAGATGGAGAATTTTATGTTCTTCAATATTTAATAACAAAAAATTCCAAAAAATTATATTTAGAACAATTTTTCTCAGAAACTACTACTTCCGGTTGTTCAATTGATACCAAAACCTTTTCAGCTCTTCCCAGGAATGTCAGATTGAGGAAACTGTAGTTAAATATTTTTTAAGTCTTATAGTTTTTGAGGAATCGTGTCTACAACATCCAGACATACACACACACATACACACATCCACACACACACACACACGCACACACATCATTATAAATGTTATAATCGGATTGTAGGGACTTTAAATCGTGCTTATTCACTAAAATCTGGATATGCGAATTTTAGCATGAATCCAATACCTCTCTTAGCGAGAGGTAATAAAAAAGTTGGGTCCCATATTTTCTCTTTTCTTTAAATTTGCCCATTTAAACGTCTTTGTAGCTCTTTTAGTTTTGGAGATAGCAATAGTGATCCATTTAAAATCAACACCCTGTATGCATAATATTAGGTAAATTTTTCATTTGTATATTTTCTTTGGAAAAAAACAAACCTCAAAAATTCAACAATTGTTAATTTTATCGGGTATTTTATAGTGGCGTAACTATCGAACTAAATTTAGATATTAAATAAACTTCATTATATTTTCAAATACCACCAATTATAAACAACAAAACAATAACAAAGAAAAACAAGTATTTGCGCAAATGATTTTTCGCATCTAAGAAAATATGAATATGTTCGCCAGAAATAAACAAATATTTAAAGACCTAAGCGATTAGCTTTATCATTAATTATATAAAATGAAAGAAGAAATAAATGAATGCACATATGCACTTGTAATTGCAATGAGAACCGGCAGCTGTTTTTCTTGAACAAATGCCAAAAAGTGTTACGTACTTTGAAGACGAAGAATAAAAATTATAAAACAGTTTAACGAAAGATAGATATGCCGGGCATAAATAGTTTATTAGTAGTTATTAATTTTTTACCTCTCGCTAAGAGAGGTATTGGATTCATACTAAACCTTGCATATCCAAATTTTAGTGAATAAGAATGATTTAAGGTCCCTAGAATCCGATTATAACATTTTTACGATGATGGCTGTGTGTGTGTTTGTGTGTGGATGTGTGTGTGTATATGTGTGTGTGTAGATGTGTGGATGTTGGAAGGATGATTCCTCAAAAACTATAAGACTTAAGACCTGTTTAACTATGAATTTCTCAATCAGACATTCCTGGGAAGAGCTGAAAAGGTTTTGGTAATAATTGGACAACCGGAAGTAGCAGTTTTTTAGAAAAAATCTTCTAAATATAATTTTTTGGAAATTTTTGTCATTACAAAAATTGAAAAACAAAATTCTATTTGTTATATCTTCTATAGATTTTGAGATAAAGACACTATAATGTTTATAACATAGTTTGTAAATGACAGATATCAGTGTCAAAAGTCAACAGTTTTAGTGACATTCTGAAAGCTTTTTCTGGGAACTACATTTAATCTTTGTTATTGTTTTATTAATTAAAATTATAGGTAAAATGCATATCAGAAATACCGCCAATCTTGTTAATGAATTGGAAGAATCTCTGACATATAAGAACTTCCTCATACAATGAAATATAGATATAATTAAAATTATACATGTGCAGAAGAAATGTTAAATACAATAAAAAACAATATTTGGGTAAAGTTTTGTAATTTTATAGTTATAAAACGACGGTTCGAAAGCGAAGTGCAATACAATACTTATATGACATAAAATGAAAATGACGAGAGGTATTGTGCTAGCCACAACAGATTTTTATGACAAGTATATCAAATTTTTCTTCCCAATTATAAAAAATCTGATGTGGCCAGCACATTATCTTCCGTCAGTTCTATGTATTTGTACAAATCCCATACGAAAAGTTCCTTGAAAAAGATTCTATATATCTAGTAAAATTATAACACGAACATATACTATTTTCTATAAATACCACATCAAAAGTTCCTTGGAAAAGTTTCTATAAATCCAATAAAATTATAACACGACATATACTATGTAAATTGCATTTCATACTGACATCTGTCAATTAGAATTAATTGAATATATCAGCTGTTTCCATGATTATAGCAAAGCTGGCTGATTTATGAAAGTTAATCTCTTTTTAACTCTATATCTACTGAATATGAAGGAAAATGTACGAGTATAATAAAACCGTATAGACAATAAGATATTCTTTCATATTGATAATCACATAAAATGTCAAAAAATGATATTTAACTGCGTTTTTTCAAGAAATACTGTTAAAAACTTCAAATAAGGGAACTTCTGGTTCACCAATTATAACCAAAATCTAATCAGCTCTTCACATGGATGTAAAGAAAAGGAATACAAAAAAATTATAATTTTTACCTGTCGCTAAGAGAGGTATTGGAATCATGCTAAAAATCGCATATCCAGATTTTGGTGGATAAGCACGTTTTAAGGTCCCTATAATCCGATTATAACATTTTTACAATGATGTCCGTCTGTATGTGTTTATGTGTGTGTGTGTGTGTGACATTCCTGGGAAGAGCTGATTAGATTTTGGTACCAATTGGACAACCGCAAGTAATAGTTTATTTAAAATACTAATATTAAAGAATATAAAAATCTGTATCCGATACATTTAAAATTTTTATTATATCTTATATGGAGTTAAAGATAGAGACATATAAATATATAAAATAATAAGTTGTAAATGAATCTCGCAGGCCTTGGAAAACAAGTAGAAAAATTAAAATGTTTGTAATTTACAGATAAATATGAGTGTCAAAAAGCCAGACACATTTCTGAAGTAGGTACATTTAATATTTCTTATTTTATTAATTAAATATTTATAATTATAGATACATATATTACATATACCCTTCAGAAACACCGCCAATCGAACATTAGAAGAATAAGAGTGAATAGAATGAATTAAAAAATATATAAAGAAGATATGTGTTTTTGTGTGTATCAGAAATGTCAAATATATACAATACTTCAATACTTATATAACCTAAGGCCACGTTCAGAGAGAAAGCAGGTTTCCCGCTTCAGCTTAACAAGCGCGTGAAAAACCGGTTAAGCCGAAGCAGGCTGGTACAGGTTATGTTCACACAGAAAACAGGCCATTCTGCTCGTACTGTCAACTGTCAAACTTAGTGTCAGTGTCATTAATAAATACAAAGAAAATGTCTTTGAACTCGAGCTCCACGGATGAAGATTTTATTCTCTGTTATGATAATAATTTGAAATGACGTAGAAAGAAAATAGGGATCGACGCAATTAATAAGAATAGAGTAAAATACGAAAAGTATAATCACCTATTCACCTGTTTAATATAACAGAAATCGTATTTTCAGGTGATATTTATGTCTCATGCCTTCACATTTCATATTGATAGAAATATCTCCCCATAATTTTTCAATAATTTTTCTATTAAAATGACATTTGTGAAATTTGTTCCAAATTGCTTCCCGTTTTTAAACTTCCGATATTAGAATATCCGTATCAAAGTTATTTTCTGAACACATTTTAGGCTTGTTTACTTTAACCTGCTCAATAAGAATATTTGTTTCGTTCCGGCAAAATCGGAAAGCGGGTAGTACCTGCCTGACAAGCGCCTGTTGAACAGTTGTCTGCTTTTACTCTGAACGCCTACTCCTAATAACATGTGAACATTTTTAAAGCAGGTTAAAGCAGGTAAAGCGGGTAAATCGGAAACAGGCAACCTGCTTTCTCTCTGAATATACCCTAATGTTGGAATGGCGAGAGGTCTTGTGCTGGCCACAACAGATTTTTAGAATTGTAGTATTGGAGTTGTTGTCGGAGAAAAATTTGTCACGCACATAGGCACATACAGACTTCATCAAAAAACTAGTTAAATCGTATTGTAGGGACCCTAAAAGGTGCTTTTTCATTAAAAATTCACCACCGAATTTTTTGACCAAGGAAAATAACTTCCTCACCTAAAGATGATGGAGGGTAAAACCCCGTTACTAACTACAATTATGCATATAAACAGTATTAAAAAAAATATTTATAATATACGCATTACTACTAAGTATTTCTGGGTGCATAATTTTGTGGCGTTGAACTTTAAAAAAGTTTTTCAGTATAAATAAGCAATTATAAATACTTTTTTCGTATTTTGTACAGTAATGTACTATTTTAATATACTCCAAATCGTTCAATAATGCGTTACTTTACAACATAGCATCCGTCACTGCATAGCAACGGTTTTGTCATTAAAATACATTTATGCACGGACGTATCATAATTTGACAATTATACATAAATTTCTTTGACATAAACTTTATTTTATAGCCCGCGGGCCTTATTATAGCCCGCCGGGCTATAATGAAACGTCAAACCAAATTATAACCTACAATATAAACAATTTAAACAGGCAACATGAAAAGTTTTTATTACAAATCGAAAATTTTTATGTTCTTTAATGAAAAATGAAAATTAATTTTGTGATATTTATATGGAAAGCACGGAGATACACAAAATAAAACTCAAATGACAGAACTAATAAACAAACAATAAACTGTTGTTTTCCGCTTTCATAGCAACACTAGATACTGGATGTACGAGGACAAATTCTTTTCGATACAATTTTTCTAACACTCATAATTTGAAAATTTTCGTCCGTGCATAAAGTTTTGTATGTACCACGAGCGTAACTTGCTTTTATGGCCTTTAACGTGTTTTTATCCCTCGGCTTACGCCTCGTGCTCAAAATCCCGCCGTAGGCCATAAAAGCCTCCTTACGCTCTTAATACATAAATAACTATTAGACACAATGAATTGTTTATTTTTATTTTTTATTGATTATCTACTAAATTGTTTTGCCTGTTCTTTTCATCATCTAGATCTATCATTTTGCAAATCGATATCCAAAAATTAATTTGTTTGGAGGTTATAAAGTACAAAAAACAATAACTGTCAAGTTACTTTGTTACTGAGAATCAGACTATTATGTTTTTTAGAAGTTTTTAATTCAGAATATGTCGCAAAAAAATTCAAAATTTAATACTAATATAAAATACTCGTATGACATTTAAACTTGCTATGCTCGTCTGGTAAACTTTCACTTTTCTTAACTTGGAACGTAATACCGTGAGTATTTTTTAACGTGAAACCACAACATTGGGTTTGTCATATCCATGGTTACGACTTGACATTTGATTGACAACAATGTATTTGCCCGTTCCATTCAAAATGAAACATAGGGAACGAATTTGACATTTGATAAGACGTCAATAGAGGTTAATTTTGTTTAAATAATTATACCTGCATTCTAAATTAACATTAGTTGTAGAATAAATATAGTGTGCACCTTGTGCCCGAGTGGTTTTCTGATTCGGCTAAATTTCTTACAATATTTAAATATAATACTTCTGTCATGTGTCATTTTAGACAGACAAATATATTCCTGTCAATCAAATGTCAAATCATAACTTGTAGGAAAATTCAACGATTATCTGTCATATTGACAAGATGTCATTAGATTTTAATTTTGTTTAAATAATTATACCTGTTTTCTAAAAATTAAATTTAGATGTAGAAAAAATACTGTATATGTTTAGTGCTCTCGAGTGGTTTTCTAAGGTCGCTAAATTTCTTACAATATTTAAATATAATACTTCTGTCAGATTCGTTCCCTATGTTTCATTTTAAATGGAACAGGCAAATCATTGCTGTCAATCAAATATCAAGTCGTAACCATGGATATGACAAACCCAATGTTTCACGTTAAAAAATACTCACGGTATACTATAACCATGTTGATATTTGGTTGAAATAAGTAACTTGTACATGAAATTACTCTTATAGAATAATACAATGTCCTAGTATATAGTATTATTTTGCAATTAATACATTTAAATAACAATTCATTTGTACACATTTGTACTTGTACTTATACGCAAATAATTAAAAAAAAATCAAACTTACCTTCACATTTAAGTCCTTGGCGAAATAATCCATACAACAAGGATCCACAGTGGTCGCAAAACGTTGGGGACATGAACGAGTGCAGTTTAAAACGGTGGGGCATATCGATTTTGAATCGTTCCCTCAAATACTGAAACAAAATACTTGTGTATACTCAAATTGGTCATGCAGCCAATGCACGTCATCACTTAGTGTAAAAACCTTACTGCATTAAAATCACTAATAGGGAAAAATTAAATAAAATTTCAATCATTTTTAACCGTAAAAAGTGTATGGCTTTATACAGGTGTTAAAAAATAAGTGTCACAAATTATGAGGACATACGAGGTGTGTTCAAAAACTATCGCGAATTTTGAATTTTCGCGGGTTACGTATATTCGAATTTCGATCTTTTTGTGGCTTTATGTTGGTACTCATGTCTCTCACTTATGTCGACAAGCTCGGCCATTTTGAATGTTCACTTAATTGTTGACAGCTGCTTTGCTTGCACGTGTTTTGGATCGTCTTCGATTTTTACCTATTCAAAAAAATGGAACAAAGAACCTGTATCAAATTTTGTGTGAAAAACGAAATTAAGTGCGCGGATGCATTCCGAATGTTGACTGTGGCATACGGAGAAGCTACCTTGGACCAAAGCAACGTTTATCGGTGGTACAAAATGTTCTCAGAAGGCCGAGAAGATGTGAACGACGAAAAGCGTGCCGGACGCCCGAGCACTTCAACAACAGACGAAAAAATTAATGAAGTGGAGAAAATGATATTGGCCAATCGTCGAATCACCGTTAGAGAAGTTGCTGAGGACCTAAACATATCGATTGGCTCGTGCCATTCGATTTTTATCAATGATTTGGGCATGAGACGGGTCGCCGCGAAATTTGTACCAAAATTGCTCAATTGCGACCAAAAACAGCATCGCATGAACATTGCTAATGAGATGTTGGACTCTGTCCGCGACGACCCAAATTTGCTCCAGAGGGTCATAACTGGTGACGAATCGTGGGTTTATGGTTATGACGTGGAAACCAAAGTTCAATCATCTCAATGGAAGCTGCCGCACGAACCAAGACCGAAAAAAGCGCGCCAAGTTCGGTCGAATGTGAAAGTTTTGCTGACAGTTTTCTTCGATTGCAGGGGCGTGGTGCATCATGAGTTCTTGCCACAGGGTAGAACGGTCAATAAGGAATATTACCTGCAAGTTATGCGCAATTTGCGCGAAGCAATCCGCCAGAAACGCCCGGATTTGTGGAAGAACAAAAATTGGCTTTTGCACCACGATAACGCCCCTGCTCACACATCGTTGCTTGTGCGCGACTTTTTAGCCAAAAACAACACACTAATGATGCCGCAGCCACCGTATTCCCCAGATCTGGCCCCCTGTGACTTTTTCTTGTTCCCTAAACTGAAGAGGCCCATGAAAGGACGACGTTACGCTACGCTTGACGAGATAAAGACGGCATCGAAGGAGGAGCTGAACAAGATAAAAAAAAATGATTTTTTGAAGTGCTTTGAAGATTGGAAAAACCGTTGGCACAAGTGTATAATATCTCATGGGGATTACTTTGAAGGGGACAAAATAGATATTCATGAATAAATAAATAATTTTTGAAAAAACACAAAATTCGCGATATTTTTTGAACACACCTCGTATAGGTCTGACCAAAATGAGTAAAAAAAGTTTAATCAACATGGGTCCGATCTTCAACTGTTTTTGAGAAAGAGGGCTAAGATAGTAGTTGAACAAAATTTTGTTTATGCCAGTAAATAGACTATAAAAAACAATAACATTTTATATGAAACATTTTTTGACTTTCTAATAGTTACGAAGTTATTTGAAAACTAAGTAAGTATTGGCCATAGACGCCACAACTTTTGTCTCAGTACGTCAGTACAATTATTTGATTTTTTTGAAAAACAAAAACACATCTAAGATGACCTCTGAAAGGTAAACAAAATGTCTCATTTAATCAAAGTCTTACAGTTATATACGAACATCAAACTATGACGTAGGTAACGGAATATATAGTGTATTTTTATTACTTACAATAGTACTTTCTGATTCTCTTCCACTTCCTGGACATTTTCCCAAAAGTTTGTCGTGACATTTTTTGTGAACAGCCGTTTGACAACCTGAAAACATTTTGAGCATTACTATTTTATTTACTATACAAATATAACAAAAAAAAAAATTAGCTATTTTTAGTACAAGTGAGCAAAGTATGTCTTCTTCTCACGCATTCGGAAATTGCCGCACGAGCGGGAGCGAGTGCCCCAACTGGATAAATGAAAAAAAGACATGCTCACGTGTGCTAAACATGATTTTTTCCATAATCTTGAAATATAATTTTTCTAAAAACCGAAACATTGTGCTTTTTTTATTAATGAAAAACTCAACAGTACAAAAAATTATTGTTCCTTCATGTAGAATGGTAGATATTTATTGTACAATTTGTAAATCCATCAAAATTTATGACTCTCCTGACGTATATTATTATAGGCTTGTGTATTTTTGGGGAAGTTTAGAATGGTAAAAATTCTACATAACATACTATTTTCTCACAAATATAACACAAATGACAGCTGAAATTGAAATTAAAAATTAAAATTATTGCTCCATTTATTTATAATTAATATTTTTTGGGTAGGCTGTAAGTACGTCACAAGTCAGTTATGCGCAAACTCAGACAGAACGGTGAAGTCGAACCACTTGAACGTAGGTCGTAACAACACCTCAGTCTCAAGTGACTGGTAACCACAACCGCGTGCGTCAGTGTATAAATCGACATACGTTGCGCCAAGCATCTACCGACGTCATCACAGCTTAAAATCGGCTTTTCCGGAAAATCTGGGCATTTTTGAAAAAATAAAACATGTTACATCATTTTTCAAGTCATTTCCCATGGAATAAAAAAATAAAATATCTGATGTGAACACCACATGACTTCCTTGTACGCCAGTTACACTAAATGTACATATTTTGTTAATAGTTAAAATATGTATTATAACAGACCCATCATAAAATTGCACGTATTTGACATTAAATTCTTCATTTTTTGTTATTTTTTTGTCCTAATTCATAACAAACTTAATTACAGAAATCAAAAAGTATATAATTTTTAGATTTACATATGTCGCTTATACAAAGAACTAATTTAATTATACTTGATGTTATCGACGCAGAATTTAATTCTCTAAAACTTTTATTTGAAGCATTTATTATTAAAATCAAAACAACATTTTTTTCAAGAAAAATATACTATTTTAACCAAAATCTATTAAGTTATTCCTATTGATATAAAAGTACTATATACCAAATTTGAAAAGTTTTGGATTATATTTTAATATAGTTTTTCATTATAATCTGTTATAGGCTTCAAGTAAAGTACCACTTCCGGTTAGGCCATTTTAACTAAAATCTATTACGTTATTCCCATTGACATAAAAGTATTATATACCAAATTTGAAAAGTTTCGGATAATATTTTAATATAGTTTTTCATTAAAATCTATTATAGGCAACAAGTAAAGTACCACTTCCGGATAATCCTTTATTGTGCATTTATGTATGAACTCTGGGCAATAAATTTATTATTATTATTATTAAACCATTTTAACTAAAATCAATTATATTATTCTCATTGATATAAAAGTCTTATATAAAAAATTTGAAAAGTTTTGGATTATATTTTAATATAGTTTTTCATTAAAATCTATTATAGGCTTCAAGTAAAGTACCACTTCCGAAAGTTATGTAATGATCAAAAAGGGAGGTGCACAACTAGATATTATAACAGTCCTAAATACAAAATTTTAACTTCCTACGGCTTCCCGTTTTTCAGTTATGCGAGATACGTACATACGTACGTACGTACGTACAGACGTCACGACGAAATTAGTCAAAATGGATTCAGGGATGGTCAAAATGGATATTTCCGTTGAAAACTAGAAACCGAAATTTTTCGCGATTACAATACTTCCTTTACTTCGCACAAGGAAGTAAAAAATCGCTAAACTTCCCCAATCAGATAGGCCGTGGAAAATAAAAATTTACATCTTAAACACGGTCTATAAATGCCGTGAGTATTTTTTAACGTGAAACATTGGATTTGTCATATACATGGTTACGACTTGACATTTGACTGACAGCAATGTATTTGCCCGTTCCGTTTAAAATGAAACATAGGGAACGAATTTGACATTTGATAAGAAGTCAATAGAGGTTAATTTTGTTTAAATAATTATACCTGCATTCTAAATTAAAATTAGTTGTAGAAAAATGTAGTGTGCACCTTGTGCCCGAGTGGTTTTCTGACTCGTCTAAATTTCTTACAATATTTAAATATAATACTTCTGTCAGATTCGTCCCCTATGTTTCATTTTAAATGGAACGGGCATATACATTGCTGTCAATCAAATATCAAGTCGTAACCATGGATATGACAAACCCAATGTTTCACGTTAAAAAATACTCACGGTATAGAAACATTTTTGTTGTACGATTGACAGTTAACTTGACATTTGTCATATTATTTCCAGAATGATATGTGAAGCACATTGTAGAGGCGCTGCGTGTAAGGTTAAAATCTCGGCCCGCCAACATCAATATATTAAAAATTGAGAAGTAACGCCTTTTATATTTATAAAACATGAAAAATACTAATAAAATTTTAAAATCATGGCCGTCTATAAAATCGTCTGCTATTTTCTATTTTAGACAAGAATTGGCATATATTTTTATCAAAACGATATAAACTTGATCAAATATTTACTTTTATTTATATTATAAATGCCAGTTCACCAAAAACATAGCTGTAAAAAGATAGTTATCTTTTATTAGACGAAAGAATGGAATTTATACTAAATAGTTTCTAGAAATTTATAAATAACTTAGAAAGTACATTAAATTTAGTAAATAGTTTTGAGAATTGTATTTATGTATAAATAATGATCTAAAAATATAAATTTATTTATTTATTTGTCTCAAGTAATGAGTGCATACTTTGAGATCACGAAAACGGTCAGTTATATTAAACAAATAGGGCCCTATTCTATAACTCATCCGTTAATTTTTAACAGCTGGTTAAAAAAAATAACGAATCAAGTAGTTTGACATATCGTGAGTATTTTTTAACATGAAACATTGGATTTGTCATATCCATGATTACGACTTGACATTTGATTGACAGCAATGTATTTGCCTGTCCCATTTAAAATGAAATGGTAGCACAAGCCTTGTATTAACTAAAACGTTGTTTTTAACAATATCAAATTCAAATTTCAATATTTAAATTTCACCCTTATGTTTAAAGAACGATTTTTTAAAAAACATTTGTTTGAAAACAAACTTTTTACTTCCTTGTACGAAGTAAAGGAAGTATTGTAATCGCGAAAAATTTCGGTTTCCAGATTTCAACGGAAATCCAATTTCGTCGTGACGTCTGTACGTACGTACGTATCTCGCATAACTGAAAAACGGGAAGCCGTAGAAAGTTAAAATTTTGTATTTAGGACTGTTATAACATCTACTTGTGCACCTCCCTTTTTGGTCATTACATAACTTTTGGAAGTGGTACTTTACTTGAAGCCTATAGTAGATTTTAATGCAAAACTATATTAAAATATAATCCAAAACTTTTCAAATTTGGTATATAATACTTTTATATCAATGGGAATAACATAATAGATTTTTGTTAAAATAGTCTAACCAAAAGTGATACTTTACTTGAAGCTGTTATCAGTTTTTCTTGAAAAAAATGCTGTTATTTTGATTTTAATAATAAATGCTTCAAATAAAAGTTTTAGAGAATTGAATTCTGCGTCGAAAACATCAAGCATGATTAAATTAGCTCTTGTATAAGCGACATATGTAAATTTAAAAATTATGTACTTTTTGGTTTCTGTAATTAAGTTTGCCATGAATTAGGACAAAAAATAACAAGAATTGAATGTCAATATCAAAATATGTCAAATACGTGCAATTTTATGATTGGGTCTGTTATAATACATATTTTAATTATTAACATAATATGTGTAGTGTACCAGGCGTACAAGGAAGTCATGTGGTGTCCACATCAGATATTTTCTGCTTCATATGATAAATTTGATATTATTTATTATCATTATTATTATTATTATTATTATTATTATTATTATTATCATTATTATTATTATTATTATTATTATTATTATTATTATTATTATTATTATTATTATTATTATTACATCTAAATAAAAAACTTACAGCCTCGAGACTTCGCTTACGACACCTGTACCAATTTAGACAAGATCTAAGTTCAGCAGTTAAATTACGCCTTGTTAACACTCTAATTCTACCCTTATTTCATTATTGCGCTTGTACGTATATTCCAAATCTTACAGAAACAGATAAAAATAGAATTACACTTGTCGAGAACTTTTGTCTGCGTTTCGTTTATGGTGCACGCAAGTATGATCATATTTCCAAATATCGTAGGCTAGCCAATATGACATCTGTAAATAATCGCGTAAAAGCTATGTATCTCTGTTTAATACATAAAATTCTGAAAACTGGTACTCCTCACTATCTATTTGACAAATTGAAACCGAAGGAATATAATTATAAGCTCAGGATTAAAGATTTATATATAGTACCAGCTTATAGAAAATCGAAATTCAAGGGCTCTTTTTCTTATTTGGCACCGTCATTGTACAACAACATACCTTGTAATTTAAAAAACTTATCCCCGAGTATGTTTAAAATTCATGTTAAAAATATAATTGCGTAGGTAATATCTGTGTAATATACATATTATTATTATTATTATTATTATTATTATCTGATTAATTGGCATATTGTTTTGCATACAAAGATTTGTGGTTAATTTATGATTTAATGCATTTGTATTATTTTTGATTTTTATAAATTAATAATTGGCATTATTATGTAAAAATTTGTATGGTTAGGTGGTAGACCAGCCTATGGCTGAACCTCGCCATTGATGTCTCATCAATAAAGAAAATTATTATTATTATTATTATTATTATTATTATATAAAATTTGACATTTTTACCTCTCGCCAAGAGATGTAATCATGCTAAAAATCGCATATCCACATTTTAATGGATAAGCACGTTTTAAGGTCCCTATAATCCGATTATAACATTTTTACGATGAAATGTGTGTGTGGGTATGTGGATGTGTGGATGTTGGAACCACGGTTTCTCAAATACTGTAAGACTTAAAAAATATTTAACTGCATTTTCCTCAATCTGACATTCCTGGGAAGAGCTAATTAGATTTTGGTAAAAATTGGACAACCGGAAGTAACAGTTTCTTTAAAAAATCTTCTATTATTTTTTGAAAATTTCTGTTATTCCTAAAATTAAAGAATATAAAAATCTCTATCCGATACATTTAAATTTTTTATTATATCTTCTATGGAGTTAAAGATAGAGACATATAAATATATAAAATAATAAGTTGTAAATGTATCTCGCAGCCCATGGAAAACAAGTCGAAAAATTAAAATGTTTGTAATTGACAGATAAATGTGAGTGTCAAAAAGCCAGAGACATTACTGAAGACTTTTTCTGGGAAGTACATTTAATATATCTTATTTTATTATTAATTAAATATCTATAATTATAGATACATATATTACATATACCTTTCAGAAATACCGCCAATCTCATCAATGAATTAGAAGAATCTCGAACATTAGAAGAATAAGAGTGAATACAATGAATTAAAAAATATGAAAATATATAAAGAAGATATGTGTTTTGTCTATATCACAAATGGCATATATGTTCAATACTTATATAGCCTAATATGGAAATGGCGAGAGATCTTGTGCTGACCACAACTGATTTTTTAAAACAGCGTTTAGTTAAAACAAGGCTTGTGCTACCAGCCAATATCTTTTCAAATATAATATATATTTAGGTCATATAAAATTTCTTGCAAGAGCCTTATTCAGTGGGAAATTTTGACAAAATTCAATTGGATTCACAATTGTTTTAAGTTTCCGTAGTGTAGTGGTTATCACGTGTGCTTCACACGCACAAGGTCCCCGGTTCGATCCCGGGCGGAAACAATATATTTTATTTTTCTTTTATCCAACAAAATAGAACTTATAATTTTGACACTACTTTCAGTTGATCGTTTTTTAATGGATTTCATTAGTATATAGAGAATTGTTTTTTTAATTACGCCTATTATGAATGATTTTCATTTTTACCTCCCGCTACCATTGGTAACGGAGGTATAAGGATCGTGCTAAAAATCACATATCGAGATTTTAGTAAATGACCACGTTTTAAGGTCCGTAGAATCCAATGTTAACATTTTCACGATGATGTCTGTATGTCATTTTTCTTTTTTTAATCCCGAAGCCTAAGATAAACAAAATTCCTTTGTTACACAGTTTATTTTTTAAATGAATGTAACTGACAGGTCAAAGAACTAATCACTTCAAATTAATAATAGTGACATATTAACTAATAAAGAAAATCGTAAATAAAGCAATAGTTATATGCAATGGAACATAATATAGTTTGAAGCATTACTAAATACGTAGGTATGTATTTAAATTAATAAAAATTAAATAGCGGGAGGTTTTCTGTTGGCCACATCAGATTTTTTTTAGTTTGAATAACCACACCTTTGGTATCAAATCTTTATGTCAAACGGTATTATTCTCCAATTTAATAAAATAACTAACGCGTGTGTTATTTCGTGTGTATGTGTGTCCGTGTGTGACAAATTTTTCTCCGACGATAACTCCAATACTACAATTCTAAAAATTATAATTCTTTCGTATTCCTCTTCTGTACAACCATATGAAGAGTTGATTAGATTTTGGTTATAATTAATCCACCGGAAGTACCCTTATTTGAAGTTTTTAACAGTTTTTCTTAAAAAAACGCAGTTAAATATTATTTTTTGACATTTTGTTATTATATTTATTAAAGAAAATACTCTTCTCTATATGGTTTGATTATTCATTTTTCTTCATATTCAATAGATGTAGAGTTAAAGCATTATAAAGAAATTAATTTTCAAAAATTAGTCAGCTTTGTTATTTATCATGGAAACAGCTGACATAATTATTCATAAAATTTAATTGACAGATCTCATTTGCAAGTGCGAAACCAAATATGGAAAAAAGTATAAGATCTAAAATTGGTATGTCATAGTATTGCTCGCAAGTGACACGCAGAGAAAGGCCAAAGAGAAGATGGAAGGACATTACTTAGTGTAGTTTATGTTATAATTTAATTGGATTTATAGAACCTTTTCAAATGAACTTTTGGAATGGAATTTGTAAAAAATAGTATGTGTTCGTGTTCGATTTTACATGATATTATATAGAATCTGTTCCAAGGGCCTTTTGGTATGGGATTTCTACAAAATACATGGAATTGACGGAAGGTTTTATGCTGACCACAACAGATTTTTTAAAAATATTTTTAAATGAAAGTTCGTTTAATTTTGAAGCAATTCGTTGTATCAAAAAGTCATACTTGTTTTTTGTATAACTGCATTTGATTTTTAAAGAAACCTATAGCTATCTTTCTCACACCAGTTTCTGTAGTAGGCTGAGCGAGAAAGATACCAATAATGTGACGTCATCTGTGGCCGGGAAATAAATTCAAATATCTCGCGAAGTAATCATTAAAAAAATGTTTTTTTTATCTTAATCTTTATTTATTGAGTAGTAGTTTAAGGATAAAGTGTACATTTTATTATTTTTTGTTATAGTTTATGGCCCTATTCATTCTTTTCAACTAAAGTACATGCATTCGTACAATTTACAACAATGATTATGCAGTTTCTTTTTTATTAATTCTTGCTTTGTGCTTTGTGGGATCATAATACGACTATTGTTTTCTATTAAATATTATTGTAAAATAATTTAGTGACTAAACTTGCTTTGACATTGGTATCCTTGCTTGCCAAAACCCCACAGGAAGTCCTTGCAAAAGACACAAAATGTCGGTTGGCGAAAAAATTTTGCTACGAATTTGTGACCTTTGACTTCGTGTATTCTGAAAAAGAAAAACAGTAAATAAGTAAAATCTCAAAATTAAGTACTTATAATCATGGGAGGATAATTACTATACTTTATTAAATAAACAAAAAACAACCAATGGAACCGGAGCTGGAATACATGGGGCAAAGGGACTAAGACACAACCAATCGGTTGGACTTGGGACAAATGCAACAGTTTTCCAAGCAGAAGTACACGCAATTTTAACCAGCGTGCAATTACTATTGGAGAAAAACTACCACAATAGAAGTATCTCCATAGTAACAGACAGCCAAGCCGCACTTAAGGCACTAAACTCGTGTGAGGTAGGCTCAGGACTAATTCTGGACTGCATCCACAGATTGAATGCCTTAGGAGCGACGAATAAATTAAGATTGATATGGGTACCGGGCATTCAGAAATTGAAGGAAACCGGGCAGCCGACCATCTTGCAAAAGATGGGACTAATATACCTTTTATAGGACCAGAACCTGCTTGCGGAATAACTGCGCAAACAGTTAAGCAAGAACTTAATACTTTGCTTTGGCAATGGCACAAACGGCATTGGACAGCCACAT
This sequence comes from Ophonus ardosiacus, assembly GCA_943142095.1. NCBI lineage: Eukaryota > Metazoa > Arthropoda > Insecta > Coleoptera > Carabidae > Ophonus > Ophonus ardosiacus. The sequence goes on from OW964840.1 coordinate 14,999,047, forward strand.
CAGGCCAAAGACATTCCAAGCTCTTCCTGAATGAGCCATCCAAGAAAAAAACAGACAACTTACTTGTAATGAGCAAGCAAGATGTCAGACTAATAACAGGACACTGTCAATTAAATAAACATTTGCATAGGTTGGGCCTCAAACAAGAACCAACATGCAGAGGATGTGGAGAAGAGGATGAAACCCCTGAACACTTAATATGTCACTGTGAAGCATTTATGGCAAGCAGACATAGTCTTTTAGGAGCAAAGAAATTGTACACTGAGACACTAAAGGACATTAGTCTAAATAAAATCTTTGAGTTTACAAAACATACAAGGCTCCTAGAATAGGAGGAAAACACGGAGGGTACAATAGACCAGAAAGGTCGCAGTACAGGGGCAAGAATGAACCACCTCCCGACAATAATAATAATACTTTATTTCACGTAAAAAATAGCTTTGATTTATATAGGGATATAAATTCTGCCCTTTGATTGGTCAGAATGCTAACCTAGTTCACAAAAGCGAAAAAAATATCACTTGTCAGCTGTCAATTATCAATTGAACTCCACAGAATTTTGTGATATGTTGTACATTCCACAGGAAGCAAATGTTTTGCTTAATGACAATAACAGATATGTACACACCAAGTGAGCTAAGGTAATGTTTATTCATGAGAATAACTTTCTTCTCATGAGTAAACATTCTTAGCTCACGTGGTTTGTACAATATTTTATTCAATTTTGACGAAATAATAATAAAATCCAATATAATATTTAATTTTGACAAAATAAAAAACTGATAAGTTACAAGGCTGAGCATGACAATCGTCGCTGATAGACGTCAAATCATCTATCTAAAATGCTTTATTGTCTGTCATTTATGTCATAAAAAATAATGAAAAGGGCTGATAATATCTGATAAATAATGTGGTGAGTATTATTTTCGTTCTTGATGTTATTTTTAAATGTATTTTTTGTTGCAGAGTGAGTTAAAATTTTGTGAGAGTGATTTAAATTTTTTTAATTAATTACTTGTAGTTGTTGCTATAGACTTAATAATGACAGTTTAAAACGTCAAAATTGAATAAAATATTTTTTAGATTTTGCGTTCATAATGAAGTCATTACGATACGCAATTGCATATCGTAATGGCCTTCATTTCGATACGCATTTTTTTGTTTTAGAAGGTTGGTACTAGATGACATATACACTACAAATACTTAAATTTAACCGTCAAATGTTCAAATAAATAATAATTGAATGTGGTCAGTTCAGTGATACCAACTACAACATTTCACTTGCAAATTTCCTTTAATTGACTCGGTTTAATATTAGCAGTTTTTTACAATATTTTAGTATGTAGAAGGTGCAAAATTTAAAAAATAGTATAAAGAACTCATTTTATAAGACTTTTTTTCGCACTTGTCAATTAGAAAACTCGCCAAGGCTCGTTTTCTAAACTTTGACGCGTGCGAAAAAAACATGTCTTATAAAACTTGTTCTTTAATATACTATTATAGTCTTTCTGCTTATTAAGTGGGCTTTGAAATGCAACAAAACAGTTTTGTTTAAAGTCACAACGTCTCGTTTGACGACGTTTTTGATCAGTCAGTGTGTTTTAAGATTAAACAAAGTGTTTAAGTATGTCGCAAAACATTTTGTTTAGTAACGTTTTTGTTAGCTCGGTCTTCATCCAGCCTAAGTGATATTTAACTATATTTTCATGTCATTTTTAATATTCAGGATCGTACATTTTACAGATAATAGTTATTTATGTATTAAGAGCCACACTTGCCACATAATATACTATTATGTAACAAGTGTATAAAGTAGTACTTTTATGGTCGAGTATGATGCCGAATGCGGAAATTAGCACGAGATAAAATAGTTATTTATGTATTAAGAGCGTAAGGAAGCTTTTATGGCCTGCGGCGGGACTTTGAGCCCGAGGCGTAAGCCGAGGGATAAAAACACGTCGAAGGCCATAAAAGCAAGTTACGCTCGTGGTACATGCAAAACTTTATGAACGGACGAAAATTTTCAAATTAAGAGTGTTAGAAAAATTGTATCGAAAACAATTTGTCCTCGTACATCCAGTATCTAGTGTTGCTATGAAAGCGGAGAACAACAGTTTATTGTTTGTTTATTACTTATGTCATTTGAGTTTTATTTTGTGTATCTCCTTGCTTTCCATATAAATATCACAAAATTAATTTTCATTTTTCATTAAAGAATATAAAAAAATTAGATTTGTAATAAAAACTTTTCATGTTGCCTGTTTAAATTGTTTATATTGTAGGTTATGATTTGGTTTGACATTTCATTATAGTCCGGCGGGCTATAATGAGGCCCGCGGGTTATAAAATGACGTTCATGTCAAACAAATTCGTGTATAATTGTCAAATTATGATACGTCCGTACATAAAAATATTTTTATTATTGGCAAAGTTTGATTTCACGAGTTTATATTATTTATTTAATGTATATAAAAACGGTCGGCTCTCAAGCGCCATCTGCTATTTTCTTACATGAAATAAAGTATAACTTCAAAATTTTCAAAATGTTTTGAAGAAAAATCCTTACCTATTATGTTTAATCGCCCCTCTTCTCCTGGTAATATCCCTCCCCCTACTCCTCTGTATCAACTCCCTCGTATCCCCTACCGTGCTTACGGAACTTATACTCCCCCCTCCAACACTTTCAAGGCTCTCTGCGATTCCACCAATGAGCGGGTGGCTTGCCCCTCCATTTTCATCCAAGTCAAGGCTGCGATGCCTGGCGTGGTGGGGGTTATATGCTGAATGCGAGTGGTGGGGATGCGGCCTGACTGGTCGGAGATGTTGTGGTGGGGATGGGTGAAGCGGAGAGGGGGTATCCTGGAGAAAGGGATTGGTGGAGGGGGAACGGAGTGCTACGGGGTGGGGACGGGCTTTTAACTGGAAAGAAAAGTATATTATAGTTATGAGTTTCGTAGTACATCAGTTGGGCCATTCGTTAAAAAAATATTTGTCGTGGCTTAAATAATCCATACTAATATAATAAATGCGAAAGTAACTCTATCTGTCTGTCTGTTACGTTTTCACGCCTAAACCGCTGAACCAATTTTGATGAATTTTGGTATACAGGGTGTCTCAATAAGCTTGCTCACTATTGGTAACTTTTTTATTTGAAGAGATACGAGGTTGGTTAAATTAGCAAAATTGTGCCATTTTATATTAGAAAATTGGTCATGTAGACAAAATAAAAATTGTGTCAGCGGTTCCCAAAATTTGGGATAGAATATATATTTTTTAAATGGAACTATATATTTTTTATTATCTTATTAGAAAGAGTATTTTTTTCTCTTTCCAATAAGGTAATGTTGTTTATGTACAATTTTTTCAAATAAACGAGTTATTTACGTTTAAAGATAAAAATTATCTTTTATTAGTTTGGATCTAGTAAACTATGGAAACAATTGCCTTTTATAAAATTATTATTTTATTAATTTATTTTACAGTAATAACAAAACAAAGAAAATATTCAAATTGAAAGCCATTGTTTCTTTCGCACATTTAAACTCTTTTGGAAAGAGAGCCGACCATTCTACATAACTGGTGTCTAGATATAACTTTCCACATAGCACGACCATATCTAACTTTTCTTCATTTGTAAAGTTATTAAACACAGAGAACTTTACGGAGAAATTATTAAACGTCAAAAAATCAAAGAATCAATTGTTTCCATGGCTTACTTGACTAAAAAACTAATAAAATAGTTTACAAAATTTAAATTTTTAACCGTAAATAACTCGTTTATTTGAAAAAATTGTACATAAACAACATTACCTTATTGGAAAGAGAAAAAAATACTCTTTACAATAAGATAATAAAAAATATATGGTTCCATTTAAAAAATATATATATTGTCTCAAATTTTGAGAACCGCTGACACAAATTTTATTTTGTCTACATGACTAATTTTCTAATATAAAATGGCACAATTTTGCTCATTTAACCAACCTCGTACCTCTTCAAATAAAAAAGTTACCAATAGTGAGCAAGCTTATTGAGACACCCTGTAGAGATAGATTGGATCTTGGAGAAGGACATAGGATACTTTTTATCGCGAAAATAAAACTTAAAGGGGTGAAATAGGGATGAAATTTTGTACCGCTCAATATGAGTTTGACAGTTTAATAAGTAGTAGGTTGCTTAGTAACAATACAGTACCGTAAAGAATAATAGTACTGTAAAATCTCATTTACTGGTCAGCCCTGTAAACAAAAAAAAAAAAATGCGACACAGTATGAAATAAACATTTTTATAATGATGTGTGTGTGTGTGTGTGTGTGTGTGTGTGTGTGTGTGTGTGTGTGTGTGAATCCTGTGGACACAATTACTCAAATACTATCAATCAGAAAAATTTGAAATTTTGTATACCCACTCTACACTGACGTGGGAAGAGCTCATTTTAATTTTTCAACGGGTTGCATTGGAGTTATTTGGACTGTGAAATTCATTACAACGGATTATTTTATATATTTATAATTTTCTACCTTTAAATCTATAGAAGATACAATAAAAAAAGTATATTCTTTAATATTTGTAATAACAAATTTCCAAAAAATAACATTTAGAACATTTTTTAAAAGAAACTACTACTTCCGGTTTTCCAATTGTTACCAAAACCTTTCCAGCTCTTTCCATTAATGTCAGATTAAGGAATACGTAGTTAAATTTGAGAAACCGTCCCTCCAATATCCACACACACACACACACACACACACACACACACACACACACACACACACACACACACACCATTATAAAAATATTAAAATCGAATTCTAGTGACCTTCAAACGTACTTAGTCACTAAAATCTGGATATGCAATTTTTAGCATGTATCCGATAATAATAATAATAATAATAATAATAATAATAATAATAATAATAATAATAATAATAATAATAATAACAGGTAATGGGGGATTACACCATTTTTTTTATATAATTTCATCTGAAAATATTAGGAAAACTAAGACTATTGATGAAAATCCGGAGAAAAAATTCCTATTAATAAGCGAGTTATGGTCTCCAGAATTTTGACGTGACGTCACTCTTATGTGTTTTTTTATCAAACTGTTTTCATCAAGGACCTAAATGTTCTTGAAATATATGCTATTTTAAGTTATATTTACATAAAAATAAATGAATATTATAACACTGTATAAGTCTACATACTTTATAATTACAGGTGTATTTAAATTATTAAGTTTAATGCAAGAAATTTATGTTAAAATAAAAACTGTTTGGAAACTGCCGTACAGGAATGTTAGCCCCTCCTTTCGAATTTGAATTTCTTAACTTCAATTGGTAGTAATCCCACCTCCTAACACGCTATTTGTAATGCATGTATAGGCGGTTTCTCGGTCGCCAATCAAAATATTTTTGTATTAGTGTCGAAGCATTATTTTCCTTTAATTCGATTGAGCCGTAATCCCCCATTATTATTATTAAATTCTAGATTACAAAAAAAACTCAATACTATGAAATTAAATCGGGTGGACCAACTGATGTGAGATGTGGGGCGGTTCTCGTACTTCGCGCGCTTTTTTGAATTTACCTCATGGTAGGTTATCTTATCCCTTTCATATCTCCGTTGTGCACTGTTGCTAGAATTCTGGCGGCGTCTGTTGTGCGAACCACCAGTAAACATCATTTTGCAACACTGTATTTGTTACACTCTGCATTTATAACAAGTTTCGAGTATATTTTAGCACTATACAGCACTTTACTTATATTTATAATTATATATTAAAGTATATTTTGTTTATTGTTCGTTAAACACTTCATTTTTTTATTATTTTTTAGTTTTTGGACAGTTACAGCATACATAACTTTAAAAACAAATGAATGGACACTATTTTAACTGTTTTTATTATAAAACATATTTTAGTTGTTATATTTCTTCAACAATAATGTTTTACAACAGAATGTATCTACAGGGTGTAACACGTACACCGACCACCGCCATTATTACCTTTATTATTATAGTTACAAAAAAATACTATAGAACAAAGTTGTAGGGGACCAAAGGGGACATCCTTTCAGAGAAGAAAATTTTTTTAATAAAGCAGTAGTTCTCAAGTTACAATACAAAGTTATATTTTTTCAAATGGGATTCTACATATTTTTTATGCCTATTCGATAGCATATTTTTTTCTGAATTTAACCATGTATTATAGTTTTATATCCTTACATAATAAAAATATTGAAAAAAATGCGATTGAAATTTAAATAAATTTTTATTTTTAATATTATTGTACAGTAGGCCATGGATGAGAAACAAGAGTGATAAATTTAAATTGAAAATTAATAATTGTTAATTACTCCTTATAAATAATGTTCTATTTGATTTCCATTATTTTCTAAGCATAATTCTATTATATTTAAAACAGAAGAAGTAGCTTTTATTACAGTTTCTGGTGTCAAAGCAGCGCAAGCTTCTCTAACTCTGTCCATCAAATTTTGTTTCGTTGTCACTGGTTTTGAATATACTCTATCTTTAAGATATCCCCATAAAAAAAAATCAAGGGGTGTCAAGTCCGGGGAACGAGCGGGCCATTTGTATGGCCCACTTGTTGCTATCCACCGACCTTGAAACATTTCGTCAAGCCGTTCATACACTCGACGAGTATTGTGAGCCGGCGCTCCATCTTGTTGGAACCACATATTTTATCTTTAATTCAAGTTTAAATATTCTAGTTTTTCAAATTTCGTGCTAATCGCCTGATTACTGACCTCCCTGGACGCGGTTTGTTTGGATATCTCGTGGCATAAATATTGCACGCTTGTATGGCATTTTCATTACACTCACCATAAATTAATAATAAACGATACAAATCTTCATTTGTATAAACATCAGCCATATTGTCACAAAATAATCTCAAAACACAAAGAATAACAATTTACAACAATTAGTACGCCAATTATTATTTGACAGCAGCTATATTTTGTTCTTTTGTTATTGTTTTTCATCCATAGCCTACTGTACAATAATATTAAAAATAAAAATTTATTAAAATTTCAATCGCATATTTTTCAATATTTTTATTATGTAAGGATATAAAACTAATACATGGTTAAATTCAGAAAAAAATATGCTATCGAATAGGCACAAAAAATATGTAGAATCCCATTTGAAAAAATATAACTTTGTGTTGTAACTTGAGAACCACTTGTTTAAAAAAATATTTTCTTCTCTGAAAGAATGTCCCCCTTGATCCCCTACAACTTTGTTCTATAGTATTTTTTTGTGACTATAATAATAAAGGTAATAATAGCAGTGGTCGGTGTACGTGTTACACCTGTATATAAATAATAAAACATGTGATTAATGAATGAATAAATAGCGGTTTATATTTTAATAGTTATTTAACTATAAAGTATGTTAATGAGGGTTATTAATGATTGAGACATTTATTGTTGAGATCATTAATCACCAATTAGCACACATGTTAGTTACAATATTTTTCAATGGGCTACTTGCGCACCATCCGTTTGTATTCTCTTCAATCAGTGAAGTTTAGTGCTTCGTATTAGTGCTCCGAATTAGTGCATTTTATACAAGCATTGTACTTGTTTTGTTGTTGATATTCTGAAGCAATCAGAATAGTCTTCTCTACATTGAGACCGAACTATCGCACCAATACTCCTGTGTTCGCCAGTGGCGGATTTACGCATAGACACAGTAGGCACGTGCCTACGGCGGCAAATTTTCAGGGGCGGCAATTTTTTTTAATCAGAAATGTATAATTTTGTAAAAAATTGCCGATCAAAAGATGCGACGAAAACTAAAAATAAATTTATATAAAGTAAAGCTTTTTTGTAGGTATATTATTATTACTCCGGTCAATTTGTAATTATCGTCTGTTGTAATTGAACTCATGTTCAGACTTTATTTTGAGATCCTCGTTATTATTATGCTATCGATAATTATAATACATTTATTAAAATTGCTTGGATTGTAGAATAACCACTGGAAATTCCATTTTGTTATGCCTTCTTTTAGTTAAAATAAATAAAGAAGTGCAAAATTAAAACGCGGAAGCATGTATTTATGTTTTTTTTTTTTGCAAAAATAAAAGCAGACTTTACCTATTCTAAATGTTATACTTGTGAAAATTATGACTTCTTCGCTTGTAAATTTTCAAAAAATACTTTAATATAACGGAAACCTAACGCATAAAACTCAATTTGACGAAATTCGGGTATATAATGTAATGTAAATAAATGTTATCTATGGTCGAGTGATCGAATGCATTTTGTGACAAAACGATTACTAGTTTTTAGGCTGTATTTGTGAAAAATGTGACTTTTTCGCATGAAAATTTTCAATAAATACTTTAATGTAACGATATCCTAAATCACAGAACACAATTTGACGAAACTCGGATGGTTATATTCATTTTATAGGAAATTATCGGTACCTTTTTTCAGAAAAAATGCCAAAATCACTATAAATATTGCTTTCCGCGTCATAATTTTTGTGAAATTTTGTGTTTATAATACTTTTGCAACTACATATAACCATCAAAATAAAATTCTTGAGGTTTGGGTATTCCAGACTTAAAATTACCTATTTAAGCCCCTATTATATTTAAACAAAAATAAAACATGCGAAAAGTTTAAACATTAAAAAAGATATATTTCAACATTTCTGATATTCAAATATCTATATTATCTTTGGTTAATATTTGAAAATTACATTATTGATTTGTTAGAAATATATTTTAAAATTATGAAAAAGCGGCAATTTTCTGGGTGCCTACGGGCGGCAAAACTGTTAATCCACCCCTGTGTGTTCCTGAGCTCCGACTGAAGAATAGTTAAACTTGTCAAAATATTTGTGAATAAAGCTCGTGTGACACGGTCATAATTTTGTAATCGCGTTTAACACATTTAATAATTCTTTTATACTAGCGTTTTATAACAACAGGTTTTTGATTGTTATTTTCGTTGCTAAATGAAATACTTTTAAGCACGAGTGCTTAAAAATGATAGTGTAATGCGTAAAATGTTACTTTTAAGCACTAGTGCTTAAAAGTATTTCATTTAGTAACGAATAGATGAACCTGGCGTCTGCCTACTTTTTAATTTTGAAAAATTCAAAATGTTGATATTTGAGAATAAATTATCTGTTTTAAAACGCTATTATAAAAAATCTCGTATGTAATAGATTGAGAAATGAGTGTTTTAGGCACTTGACGTGTTGTAGCACTCGCTTACACTCGTGTCGCAAATAGCTATTTAAGTGTCTGGTCACGAATTTGGACACAAAAAAAAAAAAATTAAATGGCGCATAATTGGCCCCTGGGTGCATTCTCCACGCCAGCAATGAGTGCGCGTGAGATGACGCCTGGCAAACGCCCCCACGGTACAAATATGTCATTATCATTATCGATATTTGTGATAAAGTAGATTGGCACACCCAGAAATGGGTATTATGCCGTGATGATACACAGGATGGTGGCGGTTAAGAGTGAATATGGGATTTTAGTTTTATGAAATTTCCTGCTCTCCTGTTCATTTTATGGCAAAAATTGTAGAGCATAAAATTGTCTAGAATTAAAAAGTTGCATAAAACATGTTTTATTATGTTTTTGGTTTCTTCACAATTTTAAAAAGAATTTCCAAAATTTCGTCTTAGTGGCAATGGCCATGGAATTTGTTTCTTTTTTTACCTCCCGCTACCCTTGGTAAGGGAGGTATAGGGATCGTGCTAAAAATCTAATATCGAGATTTTAGTAAATGACCACGTTTTAAGGTCCCTAGAATCCATTTTTAACATTTTCACGATGATGTCTGTATGTGTGTGTGTATGTGTATGTGTGTATGTGTACGAATTTTGTTTGCACTCTAACTCAAATACTATCATTCAGAAAATTTTAAAACCTTGTATTTTTACCCTATTCTAATAGTAATAGAAGCCATTAGATTTTGGTGTAAATCGGATAAACGGAAATGGTACTTTACTTGAAGCTCATAATGGTTTTTCTTCAAAAAATACCATTAAATGCCATTTTTTCGAATTTTATGTCTTATGAAAATTAAAGATTATTGAATTTTCTACAGGAATACATTAATACTTGTTCTATATATTTTACAGATAAATTTAAAAATATTTTTTTTATTAGTCGCGAAGCCTAAGATAAAAACTATTTCTTTGTTACACAGTTCATTTTTCAAATGAATGTAACTGACAGTAAATGTCACTATCACTTCAAATTAATAATAGTGACATTTTAAAAAGAATATAGAAAATAAAGCAATAGTTTTCTGCAATGGAACAGTCTGCAGCGTTAGTAAATACGTATGTATTTAAATTAATAAAAATTAAATAACGGGAGGTTTTGTGTTGGCCACATCAGATTTTTATATTAGTGCAGAAAGCTTAAATACGGAAAATAGAAATTATTGAAAGTTTGATATGATTTATCGTGGGCGAAAAAATCGTCACACACACACAGACATGTACACTATAGAATTTTTGGACCTAAAACATGGGAGGTAAAAATGTAAAAACATCGTTATATTCACCCTAAACTGTCACCACCCTGTATTTATTATTTATTTATTTACTCGTCACAACAATGGTTTCCAATAAAACCAATTTATTACTAAATTTATAACCAAATATGTTAACAAATTTAATATTAATTTGTGAATATGATTGTGTTAAATAGGCTTAATATTAATTGCTATAGGTACGTTTAATAAACAAAAGAAATAATTTTTGTTATTATTAAAAACCATAGGTAACTAATTATTTGATTCATAATATTGCCAATAATGTTTATATTTGATAACTGTCAAGTCATATACCGTCGTATCGCAACGTAAGTAACTTAAAAATGATATATTTATTGTTAAATCAAAACACAATAAGAATTATAACCATACCCTAATAAAAATTAGCAGAAAACACTTTTTTTATTATTTGACACTTATATAGCACATTATATCGTAAATATAACACTATATCACAAAAATATTAGCCGTATATTGTTAACGAATGATACATAACAATGAACACATCTTAACCAAAAAATTTTTAGAAATTCACAATCACTAAACTACATCACAATTCACTAAGCTTCACAACGCGTACGTAGATATTAATCTCCTTATCTTATTCTTTATTTTGCGTAGAATTAAGAGTATATTTGTTTAAACAATGATTTAAACTACTTAAACGTATTACAATTCATTCTATCACATTTTGTTCTATGGCGAACAGAGAGTATTACATTCTGAAATCTCCATTTTGACTCAGAGTGGATTATTTTTAGACACACTGGTTTAAATATTATACTTAGACATATTTTGTGCATATTTTCGTTTCTTATGAATCACACCTACGTTGAGTGGTGTTTTTAGACATTTTAGAGGGAAATTTAGAGAGGGCAGACAGTTATTGTTGCTAAAAAGTGGTCAAAATTTAATTATGATTAGATATAATTGTTAGTATTTTAGGTTATTATTTATTATTGTTATTATTGGCACAATAAGTAATTTGTAAAGTATGTGGTCATAAATTATCTGTCCCATTGACTAATGTTCCTACTGTACCTACTCCACAATAAGCATTTCGTACTATACCTTGTTTCGGAATAAAATAAATAATTAAAAAATGTATTTTTTTAAAAAAAACAAGATTTTATTCAAAGCTTTAAAATGAAATAGTTATTTATGTAACAAGTGTATAAAGTAGTACTTTTACGGTCGAGTACGATGCCGAATGCGGAAATTAGCACGAGATAAAAATACTATTTACACACGAGTTGTATTCAATATTTTTCCTACAACCGATTTTTACCTCCCGCTACCCTTGGTATGGGAGGTATAAGGATCGTGCTAAAAATCACATATCGAGATTTTAGTAAATGACCACGTTTTAAGGTCCCTAGAATCCAATTTTAACATTTTCACGATGATGTCTGTGTGTGTGTGTATGTGTGTATGTATGTTATGAAAAGAAACCATTAGATTTTGGTGTAAATCAGATAACCGGAAATGGCACTTTACCTGAAGCTCATAGTGGTTTTTCTTCAAAAAATACCATTAAATGCCATTTATTCGAATTTTATGTCTTATGAAAATTAAAGATTATTGAATTTTCTACAGGAATACATTGATACTTTTTCTATATATTTTACAGATAAATTTAAAAATATTTTTTTTTATTAGTCGCGAAGCCTAAGATAAAAACTATTCCTTTGTTACACAGTTCATTTATCAAAAGAATGTAACTGACAGTAAATGTCACTGTCAAAAAACTAACCACTTCAAATTAATAATAGTGACATTTTAAGAAGAAAATAGTAAATAAAGCAATAGTTTTCTGCAATGGAACAGTTTGCAGCGTTAATAAATACGTAGGTAGGTATGTATTTAAATTAATAAAAATTAAATAGCGGGAGCTTTTGTGTTGGCCACATCAGATTTTTTTGTTATATTTTGTCCTAATTCATAGCACACTTAAGTACAGAAACCAGAAAGTACATAATTTTTAATTTACATATCTTGATTATACAAAGAGCTAATTTAATCATACTTGATGTTTTGGACGCAGAATTCAATTCTCTAAAACTTTTATTTAAAGCATTTATTTCTAAAATCAAAATAACACCATTTTTTTCAAGAAAAACTGATAACAGCTTCAAGTAAAGTATCACTTCCGGTTGGACTATTTTAACCAAAATCTATTATGTTATTCCCATTGATATAAAAGTATTATATACCAAATTTGAAAAGTTTTAAATTATATTTTAATATAGTTTTTCATTAAAATCTATTATAGGCTTCAAGTAAAGTACCACTTCCGAAAGTTATGTAATGACCAAAAAGGGAGGTGCACAACTAGATATTATAACAGTCCCAAATACAAAATTTTAACTTTCTACGGCTTGCCGTTTTGCAGTTATGCGAGTCCATTTCCCTTAAACCGTGAAGTGTAGGGATTTTTACTTCCTTGTACGAAGTAAGGGAAGTATTGTAATCGCGAAAAAATTCGGTTTCCAGATTTCAACGGAAATGTCCATTTTGACCATCCGTCAATTTTGACTAATTTCGTCGTGACGTCTGTACGTACGTACGTATCTCGCATAACTGAAAAACGGGAAGCCGTAGAATGTTAAAATTTTGTATTTAGGACTGTTATAACATCTAGTTGTGCACCTCCCTTTTTGGTCATTGCATAACTTTCAGAAGTAGTACTTTACTTGAAGCCCATAATAGATTTTATTGGAAACCTATATTAAAATATAATCCAAAACTTTTCAAATTTGGTATATAAGACTTTTATATCAATGGAAATAACATAATAGATTTTAGTAAAAATGGTCTACCCGGAAGTGGTACTTTACTTGAAGCCTATAGTAGATTTTAATGAAAAACTATATTAAAATATAATCCAAAACTTTTCAAATTTGGTATATAATACTTTTATATCAATGGGAATAACATAATAGATTTTAGTTAAAATGGTATACCCGGAAGTGGTACTTTACTTTAAACCTATAATAGATTTTAATGGAAAACTATATTAAAATATAATCCAAAACTTTTCAAATTTGGTATATAATACTTTTATATCAATGGGAATAACATAATAGATTTTCGTTAAAATGGTATACCCGGAAGTGGTACTTTACTTGAAACCTATAATAGATTTTAATGGAAAACTATATTAAAATATAATCCAAAACTTTTCAAATTTGGTATATAATATTTTTATATCAATGGAAATAACATAATAGATTTTAGTAAAAATGGTCTACCCGCAAGTGGTACTTTACTTGAAGCCTATAGTAGATTTTAATGGAAAACTATATTAAAATATAATCCAAAACTTTTCAAATTTGGTATATAATACTTTTATATCAATGGGAATAACATAATAGATTTTAGTTAAAATGGTATACCTGGAAGTGGTACTTTACTTGAAACCTATAATAGATTTTAATGGAAAACTATATTAAAATATAATCCAAAACTTTTCAAATTTGGTATATAATATTTTTATAACAATGGAAATAACATAATAGACTTTAGTTAAAATAGTCTAACCGGAAGTGATACTTTACTTGAAGCTATTATCAGTTTTTCTTGAAAAAATGGTGTTCTTTTGAATTTAACAATAAATGCCTCAAATAAAAGTTTTAGAGAATTGAATTTTGCGTCGAAAACTTCAAGTATGATTAAATTAGTTCTTTGTATAAGCGAGATATGTAAATTTAAACATTATGTACTTTTTGGTTTCTGTAATTAAGTTTGCTATGAATTAGGACAAGAAATAACAAAAAAATAAAGAATTTAATGTCAATGTCAAATTATGTCAAATAGGTGCAATTTTCTGATTGGGTCTGTTATTATACGTATTTTAATTATTAACAAAATATGTATAGTGTAACAGGCGTACAAGGAAGTCATGTGGTGTCCACATCAGATATTTTCTTCTATTAAATTATAAAAAAACTAAATTTTGTTAATAATTAAAATATGTATTATAACCAGTGTTGTGACTGATGTAGATCATTTGATTTAAATCACTGATCTAGTTCATTTAGTATGGTTTTTGATCTGATCTAGATCCTTTTATGTATTCAGATCTTGATCTGAATCTAGATCTAAAATCTGTAATCTATGATCTCAAAAAAGATCAAACAAACTAGTATTATTTGAAAACACAAAATCCAAGAACAAATTAAATACAAATATAAGTAAGGTTATAATTTATTAAACTCACTTAAAAAATTAAACGGTAGAATACCATAATGATTGTCTGCCGATTTGTTATGGCCTGTCTTAATTTATTAGATTTGAACAATTCTATTTTATTCCTTAATTTAATATTAATGTAACTAAGGATGTACCTAATTTTTCTTCCCATGAAAATAATTTATTAATGTACGATTTCGTATTAATAAACGATTTTAGTGGGTAACCATAGATACCGCATAATATTGCTAAACCATTATTGTCAAAACTTGTGTCAAACGTTATTAACCTAAAATTTTTGTCATGGAATAAAATTAGTTTTTCCAGTTCAGTAAGATACGGTCAAAGGAAAAATATTATAACTAATATGTGTGTTAATTAGCGATTAATAATTTCAACTGTTAACGTGTTAAAATGTCTCAATCATTAATCACCGTCATTAACACACTTGATAGTTAAGTAACTATTAATTAATAAAAAATAAAAAGCATTTGAAAATAGTTTCTGTTCTATTTTATGATCTAAGAAAAGCAGAACACAAATTTCTGATCTGATCTGGAAAATAGATCCTATCGCAGAAATTGACCTATGATCTGATCTAGAACATATTAGTTGAACAGATCTTGATCTTGGTCTAGATCCTTTATAAATTGATCTGTCACAACATTGATTATAACAGACCCAATCATAAAATTGCACGTATTTGACATTAACTTTAATTTATACTTCCTTGTACGAAGTAAAAGAAGTATTGTAATCGCGAAAAATTTATGTTTCCAGACTTCAACGGAAATATCCATTTTGACCATCCCTGAATCCATTTTGACTAATTTCGTCGTGACGTCTGTACGTACGTATCTCGCTATCTCGCATAACTGAAAAACGGGAAGCCGTAAAAAGTGAAAATTTTGTATTTAGGACTGTTATAACATCTAGTTGTGCACCTCCCTTTTTGGTTATTACATAACTTTTGGAAGTGGTACTTTACTTGAAGCCTATAATAGATTTTAATGAAAACTATATTAAAATATAACCCAAAACTTTTCAAATTTGATATATAAGACTTTTAAATCAATGGGAATAACATAACAGATTTTAGTTAAAATGGTCTAACCGAAAGTGGTACTTTACTTGAAGCGTATAATAGATTTTAATGAAAAACTATATTAAAATATAACCCAAAACTTTTCAAATTTCGTATATAGTACTTTTATATCAATGGGAATAACATAATAGATTTTGGTTAAAATAGTCTAACCGGAAATGATACTTTACTTAAAACTGTTATCAGTTTTTCTTGAAAAAAGTGGTATTTTGATTTTAGAAATAAATGCTTCAAATAAAAGTTTTAGAGAATTGAATTCTGGGTCGCAAACATCAAGTATGATTAAATTAGCTCTTTGTATAAGCGAGATATGTAAATTTAAAAATTATGTACTTTTTAGGTTTTGTAATCAAGTTTGCTATGAATTAGAACAAAAAATAACAAAATAATAAAGAATTTAATGGCAATGTTAAATTATGTCAAATACATGCAATTTTATGATTGGGTCTGTTATAATACATATTTTAATTATTAACAAAATATGTGTAGTGTAACAGGCGTACAAGGAAGTCATGTGGTGTCCACATCAGATATTTTTTTACTCAAGATGGTCAGTACTATATGTCCTCAAAAATTGTTACACTTGTTTTTAAACATTCTGCATAACGAAATAATATTCCATTTAATAATTTTTAACTTGGCTAAGTATGAAAAACAAAAATTCCTATTTGTTAATCTGAATTATTTAGGGTGGAAATCAATTAGAAATTAGAACATTATTTATATAGTTATTAACAAATATTTTTCGTTTTAATTTAATCTCAATTTTTTCGTGCATAACCTACCGAAAAATAACTATAAAAATCAAATTTATTTTAATTTCATTTGAATTTTTCTTGTGAAATGTATTCCGTGTTGCCTGTTTTTAGCTATTTTAAATAAATATGTTTCATCTTTTTATACTCGTTTCATAATATTCACTGTTCACTATATTATGATTTATAAAATGTGTCAAAATACGAATATAATGTTCAATAATAAACAACAATTTTATTTCTTTATTTAACTTCAAACGATATTCGTGTGGTAAATACTGAAGAAAAAGAAGAACGACAAGTAGTGTCAACTTAACCTAGGGAAATTTGGCGTTTCTTTCTCAAATAATATCTAAACAACATGGTAGGTACCTGTGTTACATTTTATAATTTTCTGTAAATATTCGCTGCATCTCTGACTTATTTGTGCTAAACTCGTTACATTACTGTTTAACAACAGTATAATTGCATATATCTAGTAATATTTATTAATTTCATGCAGTATTTATTTCATAATTTACATAAAATTTCACGTGTCAAAAACTTGTAACTTCAATGGTACAAAACTTGTGGACAATCATAAGGTAAAGCAATGATATATTAATTATTATTATGTTTTAGACGAAAGGTACGTCAAGTTTTGGTAAACGCCGTAATAAGACACATACTTTGTGTCGGCGATGTGGAAGATCGTCTTATCACATCCAAAAGTCGCAATGTGCTCAGTGTGGATACCCAGCAGCGAAATTACGATCATGTAAGTAAAATTTAATCTTTGTACTATGTTTTTGTGCTAAATTTGCTAAAATTTTGGGGTAAAGCTACTGTAGACAACTTTAAAATGTTCGGTACAAAATATTGTAGGTTAGATGTTATGATTATCATATACGAGACGATTGAAATACTTATTTACATATAGAGGGTCGAAAGAAAAGGTTTACGCCTGCGGACGAAATTTGAAGCCTTTTATTCGTCCAAGGGTGTAAACTTCTTTCGACCCTAATTATGTACAACGTTTTACGCACAACTGCAATCAAATGAACTGTTTTTAAATTATATTTTAAATACATTTAAAGCTTGTTGCTATATAAAAATATTATATGGCCAGATGGCCATGTCACAAAACAATAAGGCGATGCGTTGCATTGCTAACTATTTGGTTATATGAATATTTTTTTAAATGTCAAGCTTGGAGATTTGAGACAATTTCTGAAGTAATTCCTTAGGCAATTCTAATAAAATCTAGTGAAATTTTAGCGGAACTAATATAATTTTTTAAAAATAAGAGTCTTGATTACATTTCCAATTGTATTTTTGATGTTTTGTTTACCAGTAAGCGGGCTCTTTCTGTATTTTACCGCCCGCATATGCTACTTTACCGCCCGCAGGGTGTAATCTTTCAGTTTCCGTCATTGTAACCACGATGTAAACAAACAATTTTAAAGCAGATGTGCGTAAATTCTTGATAAATGGCCTAAAAACAACACGAGACCAAAAGTCGAGTGGTATTTCCAAAGGCAACTCGTTGAGTATATCGAGTTGTACACAGGTAGATTATATCATGAATAAAAAGGAATTCATATTAGTATTTTTATAATCTGGATCTTCTTTAAACCAAATACATTTATTTTTTTGTATTAATGAAATAAAGTATTCCTCTGAGCAGCTCATATTATTACAATTTATTGACATTGATATTTTGTCTATTGTCTAAAGTGACTGGAAACGGTCTGCGTATGTTTATGATTAAAACAAAAATTTACAACAAAAAACTATGACAGGCACTGGGAATGGGCCTTAAATGTTTCCTTGTCAATTTTTTATTTCAATAAGGCGTTGCTGTCAAACAATAGGTGCATTTAATTATTCGTTTGAGTGCATTCGGAGTTGTCAGTCTCATTTCAGAAGTGAATATGGCCAGCACAATACCTCTCGCCATTTTCATTTTACGTTATACAGAGAATTTATTTTAACATGCAACATATGGTCAGTCACTTCCTGGTTACTCACTATTGTCAAAAAATGACAGCAATGTAATATTTGTCCATTTTAAAATGCAACATTATAAATAGTATTGCAGCACAGGAGATACCTCCAGAACACATCACAAATGGTGTCATTTCTTATTACAACCAACTAGAATATTGCCTCAGAGTGATTGGAGGTATTTTTTAAAATTTATTACATGAAAGTTATGAATTTTTGTAAGCTAAAGTTTGTTAAGATGTACAACATTCATGTTTTGATTATTTGTTAATCATATGTAGGCTAATTTATTGGAAATTAGTTTTAATAATACAAAACTACAAATTTTGTATGTTGCATTTTAAAATGGACAAATATTACATTGCTGTCATTTTTTGACAATAGTGAGTAACCATGGAAGTGATTCGCCATATGTTGCATGTTAAAATAAATTCCCTGTATAAGTATTGTTTATTGTATTGCACTTCGCTATCGAACCGTCGTTTATTATATCTATTTTTCATTGTTTAAGGAAGTTTCTAAATATCAGAGATTCTTCCAATTCATTAACTAGATTGGTGTTATTTTTGATGGATATATGCATTTTATCCACAATTTTAAATATTAATTAATAAAACAATAAGAAATATTAATGTACTTTCCAGAAAAAGCTTAGGGAATATCACTAACACTGTTGATTTTTGACAATGACATCTGTCATTTACAAACTATTTTATAAACATTTGAGTTTGTCAACTGGTTTCCTTAGTGCCTTAGCCTCTGCGATATATTACATTCGAATATTCTATATATTATAGTGTCTTTATCTTTAAATCCATACAAGATATAATAAAAAAATTAAGTGTATTAGATGGAAAATTTTATGTTCTTTGATATTTATAATAACAAAAAATTCCAAAAAATTATATTTAGAAGATTTTTTCTAAGAAACTACTACTTCCGGTTGTTCAATTGTTACCAAAACCTTTTCAGCTCTTCCCAGGAATGTCAGATTGAGGAATTCATAGTTAAACAGATCTTAAGTTTTATAGTTTTGAAGAATCGTCCTTCCAACATACACACGTATATACACACGCAGAAGTCATCGTAAAAATGTTATAATCGGATTCCAAGAACCTTAAATCGTGCTTATTCATTAAAATCTGGACATGCGATTTTTAGCATGAATCCAGTACCTCTCTTAGCGAGAGGTAAAAATGTATAAATTTTATATCAATTGGCTTTGAATAGAATGGGGGATTCCACCATTTTTTTTTTTTTTATATAATTTCATCTGAAAATATTAGAAAAACTAAGACTATTGATGAAAATCCGGTGAAAAAATACCTATTAATAAGCGAGTTATGGTCTCCCGAATTTTGAAAAGATTGACGTGACGTCACATTTATGTGTTTTTATATCAAACTGTTTTCATCATGGACCTAAATGTTCTTGAAATATATGCTATTTTAAGTTATATTTACATAAAAATAAATGAATATTATAACACTGTATATTATACATACTTTATAATTACAGGTGTATTTAAATTATTAAGTTTAATGCAACAAATTTATGTTAAAATAAAAACTGTTTGGAAACTGTAGTACAGGAATGTTAGCCCCTCCTTTCGAATTTGAATTTCTTAACTTCCATTGGTAGTAATCCCACCTCCTAACACGCTATTTGTAATGCATGTATAGGCGGTTTCTCGGTCGCCAATCAAAATATTTTCATATTAGTGTCGAAGCGTTATAACAAAAAACCCTTTATTTCCGAAATATCTCAATTATACCATTTCATTTTTTTATTAATTTTCGTTATTCAGCATATACATTCGTATTTTTTTTACTATTTTCCTTTAATTCGGTTGAGCCGTAATCCCCCATTGTGGCAAAATCATAACAAATAGCTCATTTAATAGAATTCTAAAGTGCGTGCTGAAACTACAGATGCGACAGTTCACTAATTTTTTTGTGGCTGTCTGGACAGTGCAATAAACACTTCCTATTTTTATAGCACAAACAATGACATTATTTAAATCAATAAATATAGTTAATTTAGTGTAAAAGTGACACAAAATTAATGACATTCTATTCCAAAGTCTTTTATTCAATTTTGACGTTTTAAACTGTTTTTATTAACTCCATAGCAACAACTACAAGTAACATTTTATTCACAAGTGAATTAAAAAAATTTAAATCACTCACAAAATTTTAACTCTGCAACAAATAATGCATTTAAAAATAACATCAAGAACGAAAATAACACTCACCACAGTATTTATTAGATATTATCAGCCATTTTCATTATTTTTCACGATACAAATGACAGACAATACTGCTTTTTAAATAGATGACTTGACGTCTATCATCGACGATTGTCATGCACAGCCTACTAACTGATCAGTTTTTTATTTCGTCAAAATTGAATAAAATGTTGTACCAGCTAAGAATGTTTATTCGCTCGAAAGATTTAACTCACTCGCTCTTACGGGCTCGTGAACTAAACTTTCTTCTCATGAATAAACATTACCTTAACTCACTTGGTGTATAAATATCTATTATTCCACGGCTATGCGTTGTAATTTGTATTTTTCTTCTTGTTTGCAGACAACTGGTCAGTGAAAGCTAAAAGGAGGAAGACCACCGGAACTGGTCGTTGCCGCTACTTGAAAATCGTCCGCAGGCGTTTCCGTAATGGCTTCCGTGAGGGCGGTAGACCCACTCCCCGCAAGGCTGCGGCTGGTTCCTCGTAAATTACATTCGTTTAACTTGTTGTAAAGCTAATGTATAAGCAAATAAAAGTTTTGTAACAAGTACTGAAATATTTATTTACATTTCTAAAGCGTGAATTATTTCTTGTCAAGTGACTTAAAAAAAAATTCTCTCTCGCACAATCACATAAGTGCAAGAGAGACAAATTAATAGACTTTTCACGAAAAACTTTTACAGCCCGATTCACAAAAAAGTTTAAGCTAATCCTCATTTTTGGATTAGCTAACTCTACTCTAATTTTGACAATTTATATCTTAAAATATAGTCTAATCTATTCCTAGTATCTACCTTTATTGATAATATCATGAAAATTAAATTTTAAATACCAGAATAGAATTCACTAATCAAAAAATCTGTTGTGGCCAGCACAAGACCTCTCGCCATTTCCATATTAGGATATATAAGTATTGCATTGCACTTCGCTTTCGAACCGTCGTTTTATAACAAAAAATTACAGAACTTTACTCAAATATTGTTTTTTATTGTATTTAGCATGTCTTCTGCACACGTATAATTCTAATTATATTTATTTTTCATTGTATGAGGAAATTTTTAAATGTCAGAGATTGTTCCAATTCATTAACCAGATTGGCAGTATTTCTGATGGATATATGCATTTTAACACAATTTTACCTATAATTTCAAATATTTAATTAATAAAACAATAAGAAAAGGTAAATATACTTCCCAGAAAAAGCTATCAGAATGTCACTAAAACTGTTGATATTTGACAATGACATGTGTCATGTTATAAACATTGGAATTTGTCAACTGGTTTCCTTAGTGCCTTGGCCTCTGCGATTAGTTTACTCTATAAATTATAGTGTCTTTATCTCTAAATCTATACAAGATATAATAAAAAATTTAAGTGTATTAAATGGAGAATTTTATGTTCTTCAATATTTAATAAAATATCTGATGTGGACACCACATGACTTCCTTGTACGCCTGTTAAACTATACATATTTTATTAATAATTAAAATATGTATTATAGCAGATCCAATCATAAAATTGCACGTATTTGACATAATTGGACATTGATATTAAATTCTTTATTTTTTTGTTATTTTTTGTCTTAATTCATAGCAAACTAAATTACAGAAACAAAAAATTACATAAATTTTAAATTTACATATCTCGCTTATACAAAGAGCTAATTTAATCATACTTAATGTTTTAATTGATATAAATGTATTATATATCAAATGTGAAAAGTTTTGGATTATATTTTAATATAGTTTTTCATTAAAATTATTATAAGCTTCAAGTAAAGTACCACTTCCGGGTAGACCATTTTAACTAAAATCTATTATGTTATTTCCATTGATATGAAAGTCTTATGTACCAAATTTGAAAAGTTTTGATTATATTTTAATATAGTTTTTCATTAAAATCTATTATACGCTTCAAGTAAAGTACCACTTCCGAAAGTTATGTAATGACCAAAAAGGGAGGTGCACAACTAGATGTTATAACAGTCGTAAATACAAAATTTTAACTTTCTACGGCTTCCCGTTTTTCAGTTATGCGAGATACGTACGTTCGTACAGACGTCACGACGAAATTAGTCAAAATGGATTCAGGGATGCTCAAAACGGATATTTCCGTTGAAATCTGGAAACCTAAATTTTTCGCGATTACAATACTTCCTTTACTTCGTACAAGGAAGTAAAAAACTCCCAAAAAATTATATTTAGAAGAATTTTTTTAAGAAACTACTACTTCCAGTTGTTCAATTGTTACCAAAACCTTTTCAGCTCTTTCCAGGAATGTCAGATTGAAGAAACTGCAGTTAAATATTTTTTAAGTCATAGTTTTTGAGGAATCGTGTCTACAACATCCAGACATACATACACACACACACATCCACACACACACACAGACATCATTTTAAAAATGTTATAATCGGATTGTAGGGACCTTAAATCGTGCTTATTCAGTAAAATCTGGATATGCGAATTTTAGCATGAATCCAATACCTCTCTTAGCGAGAGGTAAAAATGAGTATTAGCTAAAACTTTTTTGTGAATCGGGCTGTTAAAGAAAAACTGGAACATGCGTTACTTTTCCTTGAAAGTCCCTATAAGTTTCACTTGACTGTCAAATGTCATTTGTGTTTATATTTTTGATGTATACAAGCAAGTGTTATAAGTGATTGATGTTCAACTGAAAAATGGCAAAATGGGGTAGAGATGTAATTGAAATCTTGATGGGTATACAGGGTGTTTCACGGATATGGGACACCCCAATTATTTTCTTAAATATTAGGAATAGAAGAAAATTATTCAAATAAAAGTTGCAGTAGATCAAAGGGGGACATTCACTTATTGAAGAAAAAAAAATCTGTTGTGGCCAGCACAAGACCTCTCGCTATTTACATATTAGGCTATATAAGTATTGTCTTGCACATCGCTTTCGAACCGTCGTTTTATAACAAAATATCTCAGAACTTTACCCAAATATTGTTTTTTATTGTATTTAACATGTCTTCTGCACACCTATAATTCTAATTATATCTATTTTTCATTGTATGAGGAAGTTTCTAAATGTCAGAGATTCTTCCAATTCATTAACCAGATTGGAGGTATTTCTGATGGATATATGCATTTTACCTATAATTTAAAATATTTAATTGATAAAACAATAAGAAAGATTAAATATACTTGCCAGAAAAAGCTATCAGAATGTCAATAAAACTGTTGATTTTTGACACTGACATGTGTCATTTACAAATTATGTTATAAACATTGCAATTTGTCAACTGGTTTCCTTAGTGCCGTAGTCTCTGCGATTAAATTACTCTATATATTATAGTGTATCTCTAAATCTATACAAGATATAATAAAAATATTAATCGTGTTAGATGCAGAATTTTATGTTCTTCAATATTTAATAACAAAAATTTCCAAAAAATTATATGTAGAAGAATTTTTCTAAGAAACTACTACTTCCGGTTGTTCAATTGTTACCAAAACCTTTTCAGCTCTTGCCAGGAATGTCAGATTGAAGAAACTGCAGTTAAATATTTTTTAAGTCTTATAGTTTTTGAGGAATCGTCCCTACAACATCCACACACACATACACACATCCACATACACACACGGACATCATTTTAAAAATGTTATAATCGGATTCTAGGGACCTTAAATCGTGCTTATTCAGTAAAATCTGGATAATCTGGTAAAAATTTAAACCAGATGTTCTCAAGTTACAAACCAAAGTTATATATTTTAAATAGGATATACATTTTTAAGGCTCATTCGACAAGTGTATTTTTTTCTAAATTCAACTATATGAATATTTATGTGCTTACATAACAAAAATATTGAGAAAAATTCATTTGAAAATTTAAAAAAAAATTATTTAACATAACACAAAACAGTAGTCCATAATAAATAACAAAACAATTAACTTCTATTTAACTTCACAAATAATTTTCAAAATTGTTTCCATTATTTTCTAAACATAAATTAATTCTCCTAACTACAGTTTCTGCTGTAACTTTTCTAAGAATGTCCGGTGGCAGTGAAACACATGAATCCCTAATACGCTGTTTAAGCACAACAATTACTTATTATAAATAATATTTTAACATAACAATAGTGTAACAGGGGGGGGGGGGGGGAGTTTCAGATGATTTTGTTTTCTCTTTGTTCTTTTACCCAACGATGACACTATTTCTTACTTTATCTCAGTGGTGGCCGCTTGCTGGTTCGCCTACCACTATACTGAGGAGGAACACGCTCTTACACTCACACTATCACTAAACACTTGATGATAGATGATGAACACATTTTAATGGATGACACACAATATTTGACACTGATTTTAACTTTAACTAACTTTATTTACATAATTACACAATACTAATTAATACTAAACTAAACTGTTATAAACCTTAATTACGAATCATGGCGTACACGCCCAAAAACTAAACACGGACTACATGTCTTAACTCTCTGAGTCCTTAACCTCGACTCCTTTTTACCTTCCGTCACCTTTAGGTAAGGAAGGTATTGTCTTTGGTCAAAAAATTCGGTGGTGAGTTTTTAATGAATAAGCACGTTTTAGGGTCCCCACAATACGAATATACCATTTTTAAGATGATGTCTGTATGTATGTGTGTGTGTGTGTGTGTCCGTGTGTTTGTGTGTGTGTCCGTGTGTGTGTGTGTCCGTGTGTGTGTGTGTCCGTGTGTGACAAATTTTTCTCCGACGATAACTCCAATACTACAATTCTAAAAATTATAATTCTTTCGTATTCCTCTTCTCTACATTCATATGAAGAGTTGATTAGATTTTGGTTATAATTAATCCACCGGAAGTACCCTTATTTGAAGTTTTTAACAGTTTTTCTTAAAAAAACGCAGTTAAATATTATTTTTTGACATTTTGTTATTATATATATTAAAGAAAATACTCTTCTCTATACAGTTTGATTATACATTTTCCTTCATATTCAATAGATGTAAATTTAAAGCATTATAAAGAAATTAATTTTCAAAAATTAGTCAGCTTTGCCATTTATCATGGAAACAGCTGACATAATTATTCAAGAAAATTTAATTGACAGATGTCAGTTGCAAGTGCAAAACCAAATATGGAAAAAAGTATAGGATCTAAAATTGGTATGTCATATTGTTGCTCGCAAGTGCCACGCAGAGAAAGGCCAAAGAGAAGATGGCAGGACATTACTTAGTGTAGTTTATGTTATAATTTTATTGGATATATAGAACCTTTTCAAATGAACTTTTGGTATGGAATTTGTAAGTAATAGTATGTGTTTTTACATGATATTATATAGAATCTGTTCCAAGGACCTTTTGGTATGGGATTTGTACAAAATACATGGAATTGACGGAAGGTCTTGTGCTGGCCACAACAGATTTTTTAATCTTAAAACGCGACTGCCTTAAAACAAAGTGTTATCTCTTCAACAGCATATCAAATGAAGGGTGCGAGGGTGTAGCATCCATAACAAAATAACAAGATTTCACGTAGTCTAGGGTCTAGGCAATAACTTATGTAGATAATTGTCAAAACAATAAATGTCTACGCGGTTGACATCTAGACTAAACAGATATATGAGAGAATGATTATTATTTCTAAACAGAATTTTGACTTACAAAGATAACAGAATTAAAATGTTGATATTGAAACTATAATTTAGAAGGGTTTATATTAAAGTTCATTACTTGTTATTTCACTATTCCCACCTTGTTACAATAGCAGTTTAGTATAAGTTAATTGTTTTGATATTGATCATGGCCTACTGTTTTGTGTTATGTTAAATAATATTTATTTAATTTTCAAATGAATTTTTCTCAATATTTTTGTTAGGCAAGAACATAAAATATTTATATGGTTGAATTCAGAAAAAAATACTCTGTCGAATGAGCCTAAAAAATGTATAACATCCCATTTAAAAAAATATAACTTTGCTTTGTAACTTGCGAACCACTGGTTTAATATTTTTTCTTCAATAAGTGAATGTCCCCCTTGATCTACTACAATTTTCATTTGAATGATTTTCTTCTATTCCTAATAATAAAGAAAATAATTGGGTTGTCCCGTATCCGTGAAACACACTGTATAGGGGTATCGTATTCTCTAAATTCAATAAATAAAACACATATTCGTAATAATAAAATTTATTACACACAATATAAAACTTAAATTACAGGTACATAAAACTTAAAATTAAGTTATTAACTTAGTTGAAATTGTTGAATTTCTTGCGGATATGCGTATATGACTGTATCACCCTGTCCCGATTCATTTGTGGTTAGGATATTGCCACTAATAGTTTGTGTATCTAAAAAACAATGATTGTTAAGTATAGCTTTCCGTCTTATTTCTATTAAGAAACAATTACCAGTAGATATGTCATTTTTGTAAGCCCAAAAATACTGCTACTGATATTAGTGCATGCAAAATTATAAATCTAAGACCACTGTTCGTGTTCTGAAAGTCAAAAGAAATAAATAATTTTTACCAAATGAAAGAATATATCAATTGAAGAATATTGTAATATTCTAGTGTGGCCAGATATAACGTATATATATATACAGGTGTCTCAGGACAAACTTACGCTATCTACATTTTAAATACTATTTAATATAATTTAACGAAATTTGGTATCTAGGGGTTATCCTACATGCCCGTTTCAACTAAAATATTTTCAAAGCAGTAGCACTTCCGGTTTGACCGGAAATTGACCTCAACTTTCTTATTTTAAATGGAATACGCTATATTTTATTTTACCATTGAATGCAGCGGAAAATTTTACATATGAAGCAATAAAAACATTTTACTCATGTTCAACTACTTCCGGCGTTATTCAACTTTTTTTGATTTTTTGTCTGCAATCCGGCACATTTTCAAAACTCTGTATATCGGGAACGAGATCGAATTTTTATAATCTGAAAAAAGCCTTTTATAAAGGAGACTTTAAGCTACATTATCATAGAAGAATCCTCGATTATTTGTAAAAATGTGACGGGTACGTTACACCAAAATTTCAGTTGACAAACTTCAAAAAAGACAATTTTTTTAAATGGAACCCCCCCTTTTTTATTACATAAATGTGTTCTATGACAAAAAATAAGGGAACTTTATGTAACATGTCCTATGTTTTTCATAGGTGGCCCCCTCGTTCACCCGATTTAACTCTACTTGATTTTTTTGTTTGGGGTTACATTAAAAACGTCGTCTATCAAAAACCTTTAACTACTAAAGAAGATTGCCAACATAGGGTACGAACAGCATTTAACAACATGTCTCCTCGGATGATAAAAAATGCTACACAAGAAGAAGTATTGAAGATAGTAACGATGTGCTTACATATGAATGGAGGACAATTTGAATATGTATTAAATTAATCATAGTTTTGTATTTAGAATTTATTTGTTTTTTCCATGGCTTACTTATCCGTATTAATAAAATAATTATACCCAGATTACATCAACTTTCAACATAGGACATGTTACATAAAGTACCCTTATTTTTTGTCGTAGAACACATTTATGTAATAAAAAAGGGGGGTTCCATTTAAAAAAAATGTCTTTTTTGAAGTTTGTCAGCTGTAATTTTGGTGTAACGTACCCGTCACATTTTTATAAATAATCGAGGATTCTTCTATGATAATGTAGCTTAAAGTCTCCTTTATAAAAAACTTTTTTCAGATTATAAAAATTCGATCTCGTTCCCGATATACAGAGTTTTGAAAATGTGCCGGATTTCAGACAAAAAATCAAAAAAAGTTGAATAACGCCGGAAGTAGTTGATCATGAGTAAAATGTTTTTATTGCTTCATATGTAAAATTTTCCGCTGCACTCAATGGTAAAATAAAATATAGCGTATTCCATTTAAAATAAGAAAGTTGAGGTCAATTTCCGGTCAAACCGGAAGTGCTACTGCTTTGAAAATATTTTAGTTGAAACGGGCATGTAGGATAACCCTTAGATACCAAATTTCGTTAAATTATATTAAATAGTATTTATAATATAGATAGCGTAAGCTCGTCCTGAGACACCCTGTATATATATATATATATACAGGATGTTAATTAAATAGCGGGGCATAGGCATTTAACATGCGAAAACGGTTTTTCTTTGGGCAAAACTCCCCAATTAATTTTAGACAAAAATGTTTGAAATAAACGTTGCAGATAATTATATTCTACGCCTAAAGCACTAAACAGATTTTGTGCGTTTAGTAACAGGTAAAATTAAATTTGAAATTGTACAAATATTGCTCATTTGTAGCGATAGCCATGGAATTAAAACAAAGTTGCAAAGAAATGCACATCGTTTGAACTCTCAAAAAATCGGTTTACAGATAATTCAGTTCTGCATCTAAATCACTATACTCTGTTTTTAAACTATAGACAGTAACTAGAAATTCTAGTGAGAAAATCAAAGCCTGTGATTGGCTGCTGCGCTATTTCGTGAAGCCGCATTTAACCAGACGAAATTTCAAGTTAATCTTTAAACGTAATTGAAACGTCAAATTTGCACGTGTTTTTTGTTTCATTTCTCTTTTTGTGATATTTCACGAATAAAAACAGTTATAATATATAAATGTTTCATCAAGGATTACAAAAAAATAATGCAATTAATTTATAATTAAAAGTTATGTATTTATGATTTTATATGAATAAATTAAGTAGATTATCTATAATAGTTTTGGTTAATGAAAATATAACCTAGAAAGTATAAATGCTGACGTGACCTTCATTTTAACATTTCAATTCTCCCGCCAAATAAATCTAGTGACTTTTTTTGGTAACTTCTAGCGGTATAAATGTGACTTCGTCTAGTGCTGTCTATAGTTTAAAAACACGGTATACACCGGTATTACTTTTAAATTCTTTGCTAATTTAATCAACTTCGTATCTCTTATAGTTCTTGAGATCGCAATAATGGCCGCTTAAAAATAAACAGCCTGTATAATGAAAAAAGAAAAATGTTTAGATCAATTAATTTATAATCTAGTAATAATTTCAAATGAATTTTGTTGATTATGAATTTAGTGTTGTATGCAATTTGTAAATTTACTCTAAAATAAATAAATTTCGAAAATATAGAAAATAAGAAAATAGCAGATGGTTCTTGAGAGTCGACCGTTTTTAAATGTATCAAAATCAAACTTTGTCAATACTAAATATTTTTATCTGTAAAACCGTAGCCTACGTTATTAATACAAGGCCGGAAACATCACAATATCTGTCAAACGAAAACTCTAGTTCCAAATTCCCCGTTTTGGCGCGACTTATTCTCGCTGTCATAATCACATATCGAGATTTTAGTAAATGACCACGTTTTAAGGTCCTTAGAATCCAATTTTAACATTGTTGTTTGTATGTGTGTGTGTATGTGTATGAATTTTGTCTTCGCTCTAACTCAAATACTATCATTCAGAAAATTCTGAAACCTTGTATTTCCACCCTATTCTAATACGAAAAGAAGCCATTAGATATTGGTGTAAATCGGATAAACGGAAATGGCACTTTACTTGAAGCTCATAATGGTTTTTCTTCAATAAATACCATTAAATGCCATTTTTTCGCATTTTATGTCATTATGAAAATTATAGATTATTTAATTTTCTACAGGTATACGATAATACTTTTTTTATACAGTGTGTCCCATTTAGAAGTGCCACCATTGGGATCTCGAGAACTATAAGAGATACGATGTTGGTTAAATGGAACTTTTTGTGCGCCTTTGGGGGCCATCTCAGATGTGCTTTTGTTTTTCCAAAAATTCTCATAGGGCACTAGATAATGACGAAAATCTGATTATTGTTGATTTTTTCTTTTTCAAATAACTTCTAAACTATTAATAATTGAGAAAAACGTTTCAAATATAAAAGATAGATATTTTTATTAACTAACCAGTGGCGTACGAAACAAATTTTTATATCCGTAAAATTTCAAGTTATAATACAAACTTATATTTTTTTTTAAATGGAACCCATATCTGATTTTAGTCTCAAAAAAATAACTATTTTTTTCTCTATTCAACGATGTAAGGGTTATTATGTTTTATATTTGTTTTGCCTTCAAAATTATTATTTTTTCCTTATTTTGTATTAAATTTACAATTATTTTGAAAACATTGGTAGAGTTCTATTTATAAATACTCCTTGTATTTAAATAATTTATTTCGTTAGAAAATTTTGCTCAAAACTCGTATCAAATTAATTTTTATAATATTTTGTATCTGGTAGCCCTTGGCACATTATAGTGTAATTTGTAATTATGAGTCTAGAATAAAAATATTAAGTAATAAAGGCATAAAATAAATTATATCGATCAATTACAATATAATTTAAAAAAATAATAATTTTTTTTTGAGAAATAATGAGAAAATTCACAAAAATAAAGAAAAAAAATAAATTTTAGGAGCAGAACAAATATAAAACATAATAACCCTTAAAAAATATTATTTTTTACGACTAAAATAAGATATGGGTTCCATTTTAAAAAATATAAGTTTGTGTTATATCTCGAAAATTTACGGATATAAAAATTTATTTCGTACGCCACTGGTTAGTTAATAAAAATATCTATCTTTTATATTTCAAACGTTTTTCTGAATTACTTATAGTTTATAAGTTATTTGAAAAAGAAAAAATCAACAATATTAAGTTTTTCGTCATTATCTAGTGCCCTATGAGATTTTTTGGAAAAATATAAGCACATCTGAGATGGCCTCCCAAAGGCGCACAAAAAGTTCCATTTAACCGACATCGTATCTCTTATAGTTCTCAAGATCCCAATGGTGGCACTTCTAAATGGGACACCTGTATATTTTACAGATAAATTTAAAAATCATTTTTCTTTTTTTAATCCCGAAACCTAAGATAAACCCAATTCCTTTGTTGCACAGTTCATTTTTCAAATGAATGTAACTGACAGGTAAACGTCATTGTCAAAAAAATTAATCACTTCAAATTAATAATAGTGACATTTTAAAAAGAAAATAGTAAATAAAGCAATAGTTTTCTGCAATGGAACATAATATAGTTTGAAGCATTACTAAATACGTAGATATGTATTTAAATTAATAAAAATTAAATAGCGGGAGGTTTTGTGTTGGCCACATCAGATTTTTTGGTTTGTATTAATAACGTAGGCTACAATAAAACATTCCTGAATATTATAAATTTCATAGTCGAAATCAAAAACATGGTTAAATATCATTTAATTCTTCCTTTATTTGATTTTTTTCCGGTTTGGGTGTGCAAATCTGATGTGGCCAGCACATGACCTCCCGCCAATTCCATGTTTAAAATAGCAATGCGCTTTAAGTAAAGTTTCACTTCCGATTGATCGTTTGTAAACAAAATATACTTTGTTGTTCCAATAAATAGAAAAGTTTGTAATACGAAATTTTGGATTATATTTTATTATGTTTTTCCTGAAAAATCTGTTAGAGCTTCAAATTAAGTATTACATCCGGTTTATCATATATAGTCAAAATCTAATATGTTGTTTCAAATTATATAAGAGTATTCAATACCAACTTTGCGAAGTTTTGGATCATTAATATATTTTAAGGAAAAATCGTCACACACATTATTGTCAAAATCATCACCAACTTCCTTATGCTCTAAAACGCAATCTGTGTAAATTCTTCGCCGTACATTATCCATTTAGTAAATGTGTCGTTGCAAACTATTATTTGACACTTTGAAATCACGTTCTTATTGAGAGCTGTTTGATATATAATGCTGCAAACATCAAACTTAAATCGAATTATCCTGTATATCTAATATTTATGTATGATGGAAAATATATTATTTTTACAAACCTTAATTTCATTAGAATCATATTTAAACTACTAAATTCTTCTTAACACGGTTTCATTATTAATTTTAATGAAAATTGCTTCGTGACAGTGACATTTGTTTAAATATGTCAAATTTGTTATTAAAGTATTGTTTTTGTTTGACGCAGAGGCAAAGTGATGTACAAAAATAAATTATTTTATAATATAATATAAAGTTATTTCAAGTTATTTACTAAATACTATTATCGTAGAATTGAAAATTGTGCCATTATATTCAATTTGTATTGGTAAAAGTTGCTAAAAAATTATATTCAATGAATTTTTTACAAGAAAAACTGTTAAAAGCTTGTATAAATGATACTTCCGGTTATCCGATATACACTAAAAACTAATGAGCTCTTCCCACATTAGTAAAGAATGGATATACAAAATTTCAAAATTTTCTGATTAATAGTATTTGAGTAATCGTGTCCACATGATCCACACACACAGACACACACACATACACACACATGCATACCCACAGACATCATTGTAAAAATGTTAAAATCGGATTCTGGCGACATCAAAACGTGCTTATTCACTAAAATCTCTATATCCGATTTTTAGCACAATCCCTATATCTCCCTTACCTAGCGGGAAGTAAAAAGACAGTACAGTGTAGAATTTACTCAAAAAAGTAAAGCCATTTGTTTTGATTTAGTAATTTTTTTCTTACAAAAGAATAAAGACAACTAACTACAAGAAATTTGAAATGAAATGAAATAACTACAAGTAAATTAAAATAATTTTCACTTACGCTTAACCTAAAAAAATAGCCGAACACAACACTTTGACTAATATTCTGAATTCTTGACTATCAGCGACTATAGTCAGAAAAACTGACTCTGTCAAGTCGAGCAATACAACTATATATATATATCGTAATTATGACGCAAATAATGTTATAAAGCGCTTTGTTATAATTACGATATTTTTAGTTTTATTACTGGAGTTGACAAGAATTAATTTTTTGACTATAGTTTAGTCAGGATCCCAGAATACCAATCTTTAATTTTTGGGAACCAAAATTTTTAGAAACCAAGCAAACTACAAAAAAACTCAAACAAAAATAACTTAAACAAATTTATTTAATAAATTACAAAAAGTTTTGATTTCAGATTTCTAATATACAAACGCAAATTCAATTTTTCTCGTCACAATTTTCGAAAACATTCAAAATAATACAAATTTAAGCAAATATTCAAAATCATTCAGTTCTAAATTCGAAATTTTTATTAATAATAAATAAACGTAAACGCATTGTTTATAATTATAGTCAGCTGAGTTTTAAACTCAATAATTTGCTTAAAAAAATTCAAAAATTATGAAACACACTTTCATTTGTAGACTATACATTTTTATATAATTATTATTTTCAAATTAATTAATATAAATAAAATAAATATATCATCACGGCATATTACCCATTTCTGGGTGTGCCAGTATCTACAACACATGCAGACATCGGTAATGATGACGATATATTTTACCGTGTGGGCGCTTACCAGGCGTCACCTCACGGGCACTCATAGCTGGCGTGGAGAGTGCACCACAGGGGTCACTTTTGTGCCATTTAAAATTGGAAATATTTGGTGTCAGTCGGGATCGAATTAATTAATATAATAGTATATTATACGCCAAAGTTGAGAAGATAATCATTATTAACCCAGCGCCAAGATTGTAACTCGAGGGCGAAGCCCGAGGGATACAAGGCGCCTGGTCAATAATGATCTTCTCAACCGTGGTTTATAAAGGGTGGTTGATTTTTCATTGTCCAACTTATATCTTCTGAAATATTGAAGATACAAGAAAAAGTTATACAGAAAAGTTATTTAATACAACCTGGTCTATAATTTAGCATAAACAATTTTTTTGCAAGGCCTACCAATTTTCCAGAAAAATATTCAACTTTGATTTTTTAAATGGAACACACTGTATATTTTTACGGAATAAAATTCTAAATAAATTTCTCTTTACAATGATGTGTAACAAGTAAGGGTTTATCTTTAAATTATGTCTAATAAAGCAAATAGAAATACGACAAAAGTAGGCTGTGATATTCTATTGTTTATACCAGTAACATCTGTCATAAATAAAAGTATTAATAATTTTGTAAATCACCAATGCTAGTAATTCTATTACTTACTTTATTAGATATAATTTTATTCAAAGGAAAACCCCTACGTATCCAAATTTCATGTTTGACAGAAGTTACAGGTATAAACAATAGAATATCATAGCCTACTTTTATCATATTTCTATTTGCTTTATAGGACATAATTTAAAGGTAAATTCTTACTTGTTGCACATTATTGTAAAGAGAAATTTATTAAGAATCTTATTCTGTCAAAATATACAGAATGTTCCATTTAAAAAATTAAAGTTAAACATTTTTCCCAAAAATTGGTAGGCCTTGGAAAAAAATTGTTTATGCTAAATTATAGATCAAGTTGTATTAAACAACTTTTGTATATAACTTTTTTTTTGTATCTTTAATATTTCAGAAGATATAAGCTGGACAATGAAAAATCAACCACCCTGTATACTATTTTGTTCACTACTAGCACATAAATCCTATTTGAATTTTTTTTATTAATAACAATCATTTTGACATGAATAAATACGTTACTTGCTTGTTAATATGCACAAAAACAAAGTAGGCTGCATTTGTTTTTATCTGACGTTTCGCTCATTTCGCTGGTTTGATAACCTCACTTATGAGCCGTGATTTGTTTTTGATTTAATTATTTAATAAAAACACTTTGTGCTGTTACAGTCAGCAGCCTTATTAGTTTATTATTATTTTTAAATAAATCTAGTGAAATGTATTTACCTACAAATACAAAAAATAGTGATTTGTTCAATCCTACATCTACAAATATTTCACATTTTCACCAAAACAGCACAGTGGCCAGGCGAGGCGGCAGCGTAGGTCAATTTAAAATTAAGCGGCAAATTTAAATTATATACTTAACTCCTTTCTTGAGTTTAACGAGTTAAATAATATTTGGATTTGGAGGCTTGAGTTTGATTGAAAAGTGACAGTTTGCATTATAGATCAAGGTTAATAATAAATTATTATTGACCTAGGTTACCATGGTTACAAGCAAGCGGTAGTGAACAATAATTTCTCATGCCAAATAAAGGTAAATAATAGTAAAAAAAAAAAATAATTACTATACAGGTGTCTCAATAAGCTTGCTCACTATTGGTAACTTTTTTATTTGAAGAGATACGAAGTTGGTTAAATCAACGACCAAATATAACTAGACAAAACATAGTTTCATTTGTTTTGATTTCGGCTGGCCAGACAGAGATAGAGATATGTTTTATCTAGTTCGAGTATTTCTCACTAGAGGCGCAATATCGTTGACATTTTAGAATAGCAAGTTTTTTAGAATATACATCAAGTTATACATATACAGGATGTCCCATTTAAGGTACGAATGCATTTGTATCTCGAGAACCGTAAGAGCTACGAGGTTGGTTAAATTAGACAATAGTTGGCCCATTAGGAGGCTATTTTAATGGTGTTTTGTTATTTGCGAAAAAATGCATAGGTCACTAGATACAGGTGAAAATGTAAATTTAGCGATTTTCTTTTTTTGCTTATAACTTTGTTATATGAAACAATACGAGATTCTGGTTTGCACTTTCTTAAGGCACTTTTATATGGTGAATTTGCAGAAGTACTCAAAAAAAATTTATATCTAACCATTTACGAGTTACTGATAGCAACTTTTATTTTTCATATGGAGGTCATATTAAGCTGTGGCATTTTTAAATAAGAGATTTTTTTTAGCTTTACAATGATATAAAACAATAATAATTTATTTTTGTAATTAACAGAAAAATTAACAAAAATTGTTATTTATACTAAAATTGAATTGAAAAAAGTAAGTCGAAGGCTGCTATGGAAACAACGAACAACAAAAAAGTGCAACAATTGAATTTCTGAATTTTACTTGACAATAGTAAATTTTTACGAGTAATAAACGAACTTTGACAACGAATGTAACAACTCAACATATCATATTTTTCCCAACGAGAAAAATTCATTTTTATTATTCGTAATAATCTACTATTGTCAAGTAAAATTCAGAAATTCAATTGTTTTGAACTTTTTTGTTGTTTGTTGTTTCCATAGCAGCCTTCGACTTACTTTTTTCAATTCAATTTTAGTATAAATAACAATTTTTGTTAATTTTTCTGTTAATTATAAAAATAAATTATTATTGTTTTATATCATTGTAAAGCTAAAAAAAATCTCTATTTAAAAATGCCACAGCTTAATATGACCTCCATATGAAAAATAAAAGTTGCTATCAGTAACTCGTAAATGGTTAGATATAAAAAAAATTTGAGTACTTCTGCAAATTCACCATACAAAAGTGCCTTAAGAAAGTGCAAACCAGAATCTCGTATTATTTCATATAACAAAGTTATAAGCAAAAAAAGAAAATCGCTAAATTTATATTTTCACCTGTATCTAGTGACCTATGCATTTTTTCGCAAATAAAACACCATTAAAATAGCCTCCTAATGGGGCAACTTTTGTCTATTTAACCAACATCGTAGCTCTTACAGTTCTCAAGATACCAATGCATTCGTACCTTAAATGGGACACCTGTATAGTCTATAAATGTCAGTGTTTTTCATAATTTTTGAATTTTTTAAGCAAGTTACTGAGTTTCAAACTCAACTGACTATAATTATTTCCCGATAGGAGGGCACGTTAATATCAATAAATCAATCACGTTTCGGAATTGCCGTAAAATTTAGCCAAGTCTTGGTAGTTTTGGAACGATTCTAACTTACTAAATTGCTCTTCTTGGATGTCTTCATAAACTAATTCGGCTGGTTGAAGAACTTTATCACCTTTTGTTGCTTCTCTGTATTTTTGAAGATATAATTTTAAAGGCTCAACGTAGTTGTCGAAACCAAGTGTTGTCATGGCAAACAAAATGTCTTCGCCG
The DNA here is from genome assembly GCA_943142095.1 of Ophonus ardosiacus. NCBI lineage: Eukaryota > Metazoa > Arthropoda > Insecta > Coleoptera > Carabidae > Ophonus > Ophonus ardosiacus. Next base: position 15,036,712 of record OW964840.1, read on the forward strand.
TTGATCGTCTTTCGTTTTTCCATATGACATCTGTCTGATGCCTCAGAGGTTATAAATGAGATAAATTCTGAGACGCATTCTTGGACGCATTCTCTGGCGTCTTTTGCAATCTAAAATGGGATGGAATTACAAATGTAATATGTAAATATAATATTATTCATTGATTTCGTGGTGGGCACTTAGTGAAACATATTATGAATATAAAAAGAAAAATATAATATAAATTAAACACTTGGTTGTTTCACAAACTTTATTTATTTAACGACGATCGTTTCGACCTCTCGGTCATTATTGTTAACTTGATAATGACCGAGAGGTCAAAACGATCGTCGTTAAATAAATAAAGTTTTTGCCCTCCTGAAGTGTAATGGGAACTTTACAATTGTATACACAGCAAGTGTAACCTACATTTTACGCTTACTGTGTTGTAACTTGTCTAACTATACGGTAAAATAATCAAAATACACTGGACGTTTATGGGCATTTAGAAAAGAAATCATCTTTACTATAATAAAGTTCATGTAAAAAAGTACTACCTACTTAAGTTATTTTTTTACTTTAACATTTCCTATATTTAAAATTAATTTATATAAACCAAAATCACGGCAGCGACATCTGTCATTATTGTAAAAATCCGTCGTTACCGACATAGTCACCGATTGATATACCTGTCAAATACGCGAGGCGAACATTGCTGAAATGTCAAATATCGACACCTACCTATTATTTAATACGAAGAAAACATGAACAAATAAATATATTATCAGTCATAAACAACGTCTATTATTACAAATAAATTTTCGCTAGAAGAAGTACTCTAATGAAGGTAAGTAAAATCAAATTTGGAAATTGACTTAACCCCAGTATTTTAAACTAACCCTTTTCAGAAGTACAACCTATCTCATTAAAAAAAGTGATTTTCATTATCGTCGGCCAAAAAGTTTGATACAATTCTCGTGCGTGAAGTATTTTACAGCGCTCCAGCTAATAAGGCACGCGCCTTAAGGGCTCGTGCCTTAAACAAAGCTGTCGCGCTGTAAAATACAACTTACACGCACTCGAATGTAAATAACTATTATGAAACAACCAAGTGTTTAATTTATATTATATTTTTCTTTTTATATACAGTATGTCTCCGGATTGAGTTTACAAAAGGAAAAAAGTTCTTATATATGATGTTACGAAAAAATGCCAGGGGAAGAAAATTTTTTGCTTGAATTAAAACGCATGTTTCAGTTATTAAACTTTTAATTAATGCAATGTTATTTTATTATAACGTTTTATCATATTTTTTCCTCCTAATAACACAGTTATTGCATTGAATCTAACGTTATTTTAGTTAGCTTTGAAATATTGACAAATTATTATTAATTCTAATTACAAATAAAAAGAAACACCGAAAATCAAAATACTTTTTTATTTTATTCAATTAACTCTGTTTTTTCTTGTTTTAACGTTAACATTTCTTTAACAAATTCTCTCTATTTTGAATAATACCTAGCTCTTACCACAGAATAAACATCTATACAGAAGCGACAGTCAGAGAGAGAAACGAAAATTAGAGAGAGAAAGAGTATGCCAACAAATTTAAAGGGCTAATCGGATAAAATCGGATTGTTTCGGCATATCTTCGTATCTTACGATTCTTTGTCCTTTTCATTATCTCGACGTGAACATTTTCCGTTAGGGGTCAATAATAAAAATATATTGAGAAACACAAATTGATTTCTAATAAGAACAAATATGTTCTTTTTTCAACAAACGATAGAAAAAATCGTTATCATATGCAAAATCATTATATTTCACATATTCTGGAAGAGCTGTTGTCTCAGCTTGTCACGCCCATGTATTTTAGGGTTATAGCTAATTCAAGCAAACCAAACACGTCTTCTCACTTTTGACATATGTCATTTTGTGAACTGTTTGTGAATTTTAGAAGTGGTGTTAGTTTCTAATAAATGGATAAAATGAAGAAAGTAGAATCGGGAGGACTTGTTTGTTCACATAAAGACTGTATAAATAGATTTAAAAAATGGAGAAAGTGAAATGTAAGTTTTTTTTCGTTTCCTAAAAGATCCAGAACTGTAAGCTATGTAAAACGACTACCATATGATGTATAATGTACATTCATTTAATAAATACAGGTGTAAAATGTGGCTCAAGGCCTGTGGACGAGAAGATTTGATGGAGAAGGATATATTGAACATATTCATCGAGTCTGACGTTTGTGTTTCCCATATCAAAGATATAGAAAATTCTGCATTGTAATGAATTTGCAAAATTCAAGTATTTGTTTAATAAAAATATAATTATGTGATTATTTTATCTGATTTCTTTTTAATTCGTTAATAAGATCAAAATTTTAGTACTTTTCTGTTCTAATTTTACTTTTACCATTTAAAACAATTTAAATTTCGCGCGTAAATTTGCCAACAAATTTAAAGTTCAAGGTCATAAACGTAAAATCGCAACAACAATGGTGCCGACAAGGAGTGTCGCTTCTGTATAAATGTATTCTGTGGTAAAAGTATAAACAAAATAATAAGTTAAGCATAATTTTATTTTAAAGAAAGTAGGTTTGCAAATAGTAACATAGAGTATAAATCGGCAGAGGCGAGTTAGGGTTTTAGTTTGAATTTGCCGCCACAAATTGATCGTTACACTAACGTGGTCTATAACAGTTAAAACGCAGCGACGGTGCTGCCACCAACGGTTGTACAGATTATCATTTAAAAAATATAACTTTTGTTATAGTTTCAAATCTTTTTCTTCTATTCTCAATAATAATAATCGAAGTGTGAGTTCAATGAAATGAATTTCATTAAAAAGTATCACTACTTAAAAAACATAAAATATACCAAAATTTTTTTCAAAAACAGTTTTATATATTTTAAAATCTATTCAATTTTGAATTTCACTAAAGCTGGATTCAGAGATTGCGTAGTAAACACAGCATAAGGATACATAAAAATGGATTTATGCACGGACGTATCATAATTTGACAATTATACACGAATTTCTTTGACATAAACGTCATTTTATAGCCCGCGGGCCTCATTATAGCCCGCCGGGCTATAATGAAACGTCAAACCAAATTGTAACCTACAATATAAACAATTTAAACAGGCAACATGAAAAGTTTTTATTACAAATCGAAAATTTTTATATTCTTTAATGAAAAATGAAAATTAATTTTGCGATATTTATATGGAAAGCACGGAGATACACAAAATAAAACTCAAATGACATAACTAATAAAGAAACAATAAACTGTTGTTCTCCGCTTTCATAGCAACACTAGATACTGGATGTACGAGGACAAATTCTTTTCGATATAATTTTTCTAACACTCATAATTTGTAAATTTTCGCCCGTGCATAAAGTTTTGTATGTACCACGAGCGTAACTTGCTCTTATGGTCTTTGACGTGTTTTTATCCCTCGGCTTACGCCTCGGGCTCAAAATCCCGCCGCAGGCTATTGACAACTGACAAGCTGCGATATGCCATCTGCTGGGAAAAATAAGAATTTTCCGGTTTAGTACTGTATTGTGACTGTATACTTGAGTTACATGTGGTTTAATCATTTGATGTGAATAGAAATGGGAAAAAGTCGTACTAATTGTTGTGTATTCGGATGCCACTCAAGATCTGTTCGAGACACATGCATTGGGTTTTGTAATATTCCGAAACATGGCTAAAATAAAGTTAAAATTATAAGTGTAGGTGTTGAAATGGATATGGATTGACGAAAAGCATGGGAAAATGCAATTCCTAGTGCAAAACAAATAACGAAACATATGAAAGTTTGTTCTCGTCATTTTAAATCGGATGATTACATATTTCTTAGTGAGTAAAAAATTCAATGTTCAGATTTTGTCTTAGAATAAAAAGTTCATGTTGTGTTCGTTCTAATTATTTATGTATTTTTCGATACAATGAAACGCAAAACTTTAAAAAGAACCATCACTTTGTCTTCTCGTATATCAAGTAAAAGTTCCTGATAATAAATGTTTGCTACGACAAACCAAACGTGTAAAGCCAAAAGCAGTAAACGCCAGTGACATTGCAAAGCAGTAAATGAAGTAGTAGAGGATAATATTAATAATACATCAGTACTAGCATCTAAATTGTCTGAAGAACTCCCTAAATGTATTTTGATTTCATGTGGCTTCGCAGTAATTGCTCTGGTTATAAATAGTATGTGGTTAGCGTTTATAATTCACTCACCTGCAATCATCAGTTTTGATTGATAAAATATATATAAAATTATAAATACCTTCTATAAACATACAGAATTAGCTATTGCTTCCAGATATCTAAAATGTTCCATGATACCTAGCATCATTTTAGATGAAAAAATTGTTCTTGCTGTTTGCATTCATATGTCACAATATTGCGAGTACTAATTCAGAAACAGCTGATCGGTCCGATGGTGCTGCCGCCATCGGACATGTCAGTTCTCAATAAAAGCCTCCTTACGCTCTTAATACATAAATAACTATTATAACTAATAGAAAACATAGAATTTTGTTAGGAGGTTTTATAATGTCACACAAAACATAGTGAAAATATGAAGTAAAAGAAAAAGTACCAATCATAATCATATTCAAATAATAATAAGAAAAACATATGTTTATCTTTGCAAGAAACTTTTAAAATTTTTGTCAGATTTGATTTAGAGTTCGTGTTACTATTTCGTTTTGTTATTTATGATTAAATTTATACAAATAAGTTTGATGTTGTCCATTTTAACCAACAAATGACTGATAGAATAGGTGTTTCACTCTCGTAGCGGTATTTTCAAATATTATTCGTACTACTACGAAATGTTACGAAGATGCACGAATAACATAGAGCCCATAGCACGGACGGCACTGGGGTCATGCAAAAAAAAAATGTTGCTAATATTTTTATAAAAATAGAATCTATGACACATCCCAAAATATAATACTTTTCATTCATAATTTACTTAAAAGATATTCGCGCTGCGATTTTCTGTGACGTCATGTATCGGTTACTCACACAACGACACTAGTCACACGTACATGAAGGTCGCAATGTCACAAACTTCAAACGCGAAATTAAACGTAAGATCAGTGTAAAATAACCAAATATTTATAAAGCTGTCAGAGGAAAAGTGCGCTCTATTCAATCTTTTTTGTTTTATAAAGATTTATTTATTTCATTAGAGAAATATTATTTTTAATGGGGGATTACGGCTCAATCGAATTAAAGGAAAATAGTAAAAAAATACGAATGTATATGCTGAGTAACGAATATTAATAAAAAAATGAAATGGTATAATTGAGATATTTCGGAAATAAAGGATTTTTTGTTATAACGCATCGACACTAATATGAAAATATTTTGATTGGCGACCGAGAAACCGCCTATACATGCATTACAAGAGCTAGAGCTAGAGGTTACTATGTCATTATTTTCTAGCTATATGTATAAATTATTCATTTGTCAGCTGTCCGTGCGTTTGAACCTAAATTTCAGTTTTGTAAAAAAAGTAAAATTTATTTATGCTCGTCTAAAAAATAATGTTCGTAACTTGTATGAAATTCAAATATCTTAGCTCGTGCGTATTGACTTGCACTCCGCTACGCGTCGTGCGTCAATTTGCACTCGCATGATATTTGGTATTTTTCATAACTTGTTACGAAAATAACTATTTCTTAATACTAGTATTTTTCTTTCTTCTGTATTTAAAAATAAATAATTTCTACAAGTTATATTTCATTTTATAAGGTTTTTTCACGTTGATGACGCATAAAAGTGTATGTATGTGTGAGAGGAATGTCTTTGTACGAGTATGAAATAGTGACGTTACAAATTTAGACCCTGTTCACAACCGCGAAAGTTTATTAGCAAAATTTATGAATGAAAAGTCGCATATTTCAAATTATTTTATGTTACTATATTTATTAAGTGGATGGATTTCATGATTTTATAAAAAAAATCAATTTTTTTTCTGAAAAGACCCCATTTACTAAGTAATCTCTGAATCCAGCTTAAATCTTTTTTGGATGATACAAAAACAATGATACCAAATCATGCAAAGCATGCATATAAAAAAAATCATGTGGCGTACTTTATTCTGACTAAATACCTTTCCAGTTTCTGGAATGGCTTTTTTCATAATTTTTGCCACATTGGCAATCGGCAGAAATCTGTCTTGTTCTCTTAACGGAACGCCAATTTTGTCATTCGAGTCGTGGTTTGAATCGTCCGTGTTTTCCGCTGTCAGATTCGGATCGCCGTCATCTAGAAAATAAATAAGAAAGAACATCCTAATTAGCAGTAGCCATCAAAATACAGTTGATAAATATGGTATTAATAATTGAAATACGAGGATCAAGCTACAATAGGCCCATAAACCATAACAAAATATAAAAAAATCTGATGTGGCCAGCACAAAACCTTCCGTCAATTCGATGTATTTTGTACATATCCTATACCAAAAGTTCCTTAAAAAAGATTCTATATATCCTGTATAATTGTAACAAGAACACACTATTTTTTACATATCCATACTGAAAGTTCCTTTGAAAAGATTCTAAAATCTAATAAAATTTTAATACTAATACGAACGTACATTATGTATTGCACTTAACACTTCCTCCTGCTTCAACTTTGCCCTATTTTATTAGATGTCGCTGTTTCTTACTCTTCTCTTCTACCCATTCCTGTCCAAAGCACCTTCGTGACACAGTTCTTCCTCTCTCAAATCTTCTGCTATACAGTCCTTCCATCTTCTCTTTTGCCTTTCTCGTACTTCTGGTATTATAAGTTCCTATCTTGAGGCGAGGCCGCAAATGCAAGTCACTGGCGAGGGACACTCTGTCACTTATATCACTTTCAGATCATATACTTTCCACTTTGGTTTTGCACTTGCCACTGACATCTGTCAATTAGATTTTTTTAAATATATCTCTTGTTTTCATAATTTTTGCAATGCTGACTGATTTTCGAAAGTTAATCTCTCTTAATCTCTTTATAACTCTATATCTATTGAATATGAAGGAAAATGTATAATCGAACCGTATAGAGAATAAGATATTCTTTCTATTGATAATCACATAAAATGTCAAAAATGATATTTAACTGCGATTTTTCAAGAAAAACTGTTAAGAACTTCAAATAAGAGTACTTCCGGTTGACCAATTATAACCAAAATCTAATCAGCTCTTCATATGGTTGTGAAGAAGAGGAATATGAAAGAATCATAATTTTTAGAATTGTAGTTTTGGAGTTATCGTCGGAGAAAAATTTGTCACACACACACACACACACAGACACACATACAGACATCATCTTAAAAATAGTACATTCGTATTGTAGGGACCCTAAAACGTACTTATTCATTAAAAACTCACCACCGAATTTTTTGACCAAAAACAATACCTTCCTTTTGACGGAAGGTAAAAAATCTGATGTGGCCAACACATGACCTCCCGCTAATTCCATGTTTAAAATAGCAATGAGCTTTAAGTAAAGTTTCACTTCCGATTGATCGTTTGTAAACAAAATCTACTTTGTTTTTCCAATAAATAGAAAAGTTTGTAATACGAAATTTTGGATTATATTTTATTATGTTTTTCCTGTTAGATCTTCAAATTAAGTACTACATCCAGCCAAAATCTAATATGTTGTTTCAAATTATGTAAGTGTATTAAATACCAACTTTGCGAAGTTTTGGATCATTAATATATTTTAAGGAAAAATCGTCACACACACATTATTGTCAAAATCATCACCAACTTCCTTATGCTCTAAAATGCAATCTGTGTAAATTCTTCGCCGTACATTATCCATTTCGTAAATGTGCAGTTGCAAACTATTATTTGACACTTTGAAATCACGTTCTTATTGAGAGCTGTTTGATATATAATGCTGCAAACATCAAACTTAAATCGAATTATCTTGTATATTTAATATTTATGTATGATGGAAAATATATTATTTTTACAAACCTAAATTTCATTAGAATCATATTGAAACTACTAAATTCTTCTTAACACGGTTTCATTATTAACTTTAATGAAAATTATATTCAATGAATTTTTTTACAAGAAAAACTGTTAAAAGCTTGTATAAATGATACTTCCGGTTATCCGATATACACTAAAAACTAATGAGCTCTTCCCACATTAGTAAAGAATGGATATACAAAATTTCAAATTTTTCTGATTGATAGTATTTGAGTAATCGTGTCCACAAGATCCACACACACACACAGACACACATACATACCTACAGACATCATTGTAAAAATGTTAAAATCGGATTCTGGGGACATCAAAACGTACTTATTCACTAAAATCTCTATATCCGATTTTTAGCACGATCCCTATACCTCCCTTACCTAGGATAGCGGGAGGTAAAAAATGTACACTTTATCCTTAAAGTACTGCTCAATAAATAACGATTAAGATAAATAAAACATTTTTTTAATAATTACTTTGCGAGATATTTAAATTTATTTCCAGGGCCACAGATGACGTCACACTATTGGTATCTTTCTCGCGCAACGTACTAAAGAACTGGTGTGAGAAAGATAGCTATAGGTTTCTTTAAAAATCAAATGCAGCTATACAAAAACAATTATGACTTTTTGATACTACGAATTGCTTTAAAATTAAACGAACTTTCATTTAAAAATATTTAACAAAATTGGTTTATGGGCCCATTATAAGGAGATTAACTTTCAAAAATTAGTCAGCTTTGCTATTAATCATGGAAACAGGATTGGAACTTTCAATGCCGGGACTACGAGGAAGGCCAAAAAGAAGATGGAAGGGTTGTATCGCAGACTTGAGAGGAAGATCTGTCTGAAGAAGAGTGGAAGAGAAGAGTAAGAAACAGCGACCCCTCATAAAATAGGAAAAAGCTGAAGAAGAAAGAAGGAAATGTTAAGTGCAGTTTATAAAGTGTATGGCGTATGATTTATGTTATAATTTCATTAGATTCATAGAATATCTTCAAAGGAACTTTTGGTATGGAATTTGTAAAAAGTAGTATGTGTTCGTGTTACAATTTTCCATGATATATATATATAAAATAATTTTTTTTCCAACTTTTGGTGTGGGATTTGTACAAAAAACATCGAACTGACGGAAGGTCTTGTGCTGGCCCCAACAGATTTTTTAGAATTTTATTTTAAATATGTACAAAGTCAAGTTCCCTTCACTATTATTTCTTTCTATTTCTTACAAACTTCAAACCAATCTTCTTTGGAACGCTTTCAAACTAATTACTGAGAATTAAAATTGCCCAATTAATTTCAGGCTAACTTATAATGTCAATAAATCACGATTCAATAATGCTCTCTGGTAAATTCTACATTTTTACTCAAAATTATACTTTAGCAAATTGATTTTTGCCCTCCTGAAGTGTAATGGGTACTTTACAATTGTATACACAGCAAGTGTAACCTACATTTTACGCTTACTGTGTTGTAACTTGTCTAACTATGCGGTAAAATAATCAAAATACACTGGACGTTTATGGGCATTTAGAAAAGAAATCATCTTTACTATAATAAAGTTCATGTAAAAAAGTACTACCTACTTAAGTTATTTTTTTACTTTAACATTTCCTATATTTAAAATTAATTTATAAACCAAAATCACGGCAGCGACATCTGTCATTATTGTAAAAATCCGCCGTTACCGACATAGTCACCGATCGATATACCTGTCAAATACGCGAGGCGAACATTGCTGAAATGTCAAATATCGACACCTACCTATTATTTATTACGAAGAAAACATGAGCAAATAAATATATTACCAGTCATAAACAACGTCTATTATTACAAATAAATTTTCCCTAGAAGTACTCTAATGAAGGTAAGTAAAATAAAATTTGGAATTTGACCCAGTATTTTAAACTAACTCTTTTCAGAAGTATAACCTATCTCATTAAAAAAAGTGATTTTCATTATCGTCGGCCAAAAAATTTAATACAATTCTCGTGCGTGAAGTATTTTACAGCGCTCCAGCTAATAAGGCACTCGCCTTAAGGGCTCGTGCCTTAAACAAAGCTGTCGCGCTGTAAAATACAACTTACACGCACTCGAATGTAAATAACTATTGTCAGCTGTCAATTATCAAATAAAATCGATAAAATTGTGATATTTAATCATGTTTTGTGTAATTTTTAATATTTAGGACTCGTACATTTAACAGAGAAAATATTTTTATTATTGACAAAGTTTGATTTCACAAATTTATTTAATGCATGTAAAAACTGTCGGCTCTCAAGCGCCATCTGCTATTTTCTTACGTGAAATGAAGTATAAACTCTTGTGATTCATACAAAACCTTTCATAACACTTTTTTTTACTCAAAATAATATTAAATACAATATAATACAAAAAAAAATAACATATTTACCATCCATGTCATCGCTTTGTACAATGTACGATGGATCCGCTGTCAAAAACGTGTGTCCAAGATCATCTCCACTTTCGCTATTTTCCATAGTAATCGTTACTATCGGTAACCTGGAAAAACGTACAAGTTTTAACGTGTTTCCAAAGCTTTCTAATGCAGTGATTACGTCTGTATGCCTCCTGATTTAATTGGAAAAATAAACACAACAAACAGCCACTTTATCAGTTTTAGTAACTTTGAAGACAAGTTTTGCCAATTGTCTAAAGGAAAATGACACTAGAAATACCAGTTACTGTAAAACTTTTTCGATTGCGGACCCGCATTTCAAGAAATTTCAGTTATTGATTTTCGTGTCGGTTATATATAAAATTGTGCCATTTGGAATTACAAAATTGATGATATCAGCAAAAATAAATTTATATCAGCCGCTCCCAAAATATTAAACCTAACGTGGCCGCGTGCCATAGTGTCTGGTCTGGAAGCTGGGTTCGATCCCGGCCGACGCCAAATATTTAATTTAAACGCCCGCACGGTACAAATATGTCATCATCATTACCGATATCTGCGATAAAGCAGATTGTGGCACACTCAGAAATGGGTAATATGCCGTGATGATACATATATATTTTTATAATTTAAAAGACGAATCCAAATTCCATATACAAGTTAGTTTTAAGCACGTTTAAGTAACAATCTGTCACTTTTAATACCGGATTCTCCAATTATGAATACTTTGGGCTAGCGCGCGCATACTAAAGTGCACAAATTTTATTACATAGTTCTAGAACGTCGGGTCGCTAGAGATTTTAGAATTCAAGGATATAATCATTTCATAGCTTCGCATAACGATTTTTTTGAAAATGCATATTATTTTGTATTAATTTAATTTAAATATGTGTGTAAAACTGCAAAGAGGGGAATTTCATTTTGCAAAGTTGGTACGTTTTGACTGATATGTACCGGATAAAATAAAACAAAATTTTATGAAAATGTCAATACTGCAAGAATAATTAAAATTCTGTTTTTCTAAAACAATTTTGTGGGTAAAATGTGACAATTTAGTGAATAAAACAGTTGTTAAACTATAATAATATATTTATATTTCTGTTATTTTTTGGTTATATTGTTATTGTTATATAAATTAAATGGATAATATGAATGAAATGACTTTCGAAACACCTAACTTCTGTAATACAATACTTCAACATTTATACGAACAACAGAAGAATAGTAGATTTTGTGATTTAACGTTATATGTTAACAATAAAATAATAAAATTACACAGAAATGTTCTCGCCTGTAATTCGCCATATTTTGATTCAATTTTAAAGCAACACAAAATTGTTAAAGAACAATTAACCATTAGTTCTATTGATGATAATGTTTTTGATTTATTTTTAAATTACATTTATACGGGAACATTAAAAATAACTAACTCTAATGTTGAAGAATTATTAAAACTTGCTAACCATTTTATTGTTAATAAAATTATTGAATATTGTTCTCAGTTTTTAGAGAAAAACTTAAGTTTAAATACTTGTTTAAATAGTTTGGATTTAGCCCAAAGATACAATTTAAAAGTTAGTTCGTTAGATAGTTTGTTGAATTCTAAGTTAAATGATATTATTAATAGTGTAGATTTGTTAAATTTACCGTTGAGAAAGTTGCAAAATTTTGTTAATTATGATGTAAGTATGAATATATTTATTATTATTGTTATTATTTATATTGTTTCATTATTCTTTTTTGAATTTAATTTATAATGCATTTATTGTTATTTTTACTATTGTTTATATTATATTTTTTATGTAAAACAAAGAAATATATTTAGTAGCTAGTTGAGTTTTATTTATTTCATATTATCAATAATTTTATTGTTATGTTATATGTTGCCCATATACCTATTAACTAATATATTGCGGATCCTTTGCTTTTCTTGAAGGAAACACTGTGAAATGGAAATATCATTTCTGCATAAGTCTATCTCACACAAACACCCAACCGCGAATTATGCGCATGCTTGGGAACCTTGGCTACTATTGGCTAAAGACGAAATCATGATCACTTTTTGCGAATCACAGAGTTTTGTTTATTAACGACTAGCGCGAGAAATTTTAAATTTAAATTTGACAAATTAAACAATGTACCTACTATTTATTTTGTATGTAAATTCTTGAATATAAATATTAGTAATAATAAAAAACATTGACATATTCTAGTGCTAAATTTGAATTAAATAATTTACTTTGTTGTACTGTAAAAATAATAGGAATACAATCTGGTCAGGATTAATTTATTTAGGTGACAATAAATTGCTGTATGAAACACAAAGCAAATAATGCTTTCGAAGTGCAACTACAAACAGAAAGGAAATCAAACGTCAAAGTCAAACCATGTGCCCGCTGCATCACCAGGGCAGCGTTCCAAAACCAAGAATACCGAATTTTGGCGTAGAGTATGATGTGTTGTGTTTTGGAACGAATGACAGTTTTGTTGAAGTAAAAAATTGAAACTAAATTAAAAATAATTTTATAAAACTAACAAAACTACTTATAATTACAACATTAATGTCAAGCCCGTAATAAAAGCGCTTTTATGGAGCACTCTCCTCAATATAATGTGAAAGTACGCTCCATAAAAGCGCTTTTATTATAAAAGTATGCTTGTAATACACGCCAACGTATTTACTTATGTTTATTTTCAACTAAAAGCATGTTTTCTTCCTCTAGAAGGCAAATTACTTTCATATCTAGAGAATCGTGAGCATCTACGTTTGAAAATATTGTGGAGTAATTTCTATACCCTCCTCGTTAGTAGAGTAAGTAGAACATCACTTTGGAGTAAACTCTGGCTGTTTTGGAACAGGTTGAGTAAACTCTGAGAGTAAGGTTATTAGTTTTGAAACGAATAATTTCGTACTCTAAGAGTAGGATTTTGGAACGCAGCCCAGCCAACGACGCTGTCAGCGTTAGCCAATAGTAGTCAAGATTTCCGAGCATGCGCATAATTGCCGGTTGGCTGTTTGTGAGAGATAGACTTATGCAGAAATGATATTTCCATTTCACAGTGTTTCCTTCACCTACTCTTATGGGAAAGATACGAGCATTAGCAATATATTAGTTAATAGGTATATGATGTTGCCGAATGTACCATCAACTTTACTTGCATTTAAGTTGTGTAAGTCACAAACTTGTTTCTTTTTTAGGGCATAGCAATTTCAGTGGCGAAGCAACTAGATATCTTTACAAGATGGGTATCAAGAGATAAACAAAATAGAGAAAAAGATTTTACTAAATTATTAAGCTCAATACATTGGATAAATATAGATCATAATGATATATCGAAACATTTAGACACATGTTCGTTTTATTTTAACAGTGATAAATGTTTATATAGTGTATTAAACACTTTAATACAAAATAATATATTACTTCCGAATTATAAAAATAGATATGAGGAGTTACATTACAGATATACCCAAGTAAGTGTAAATAATATTAAATTTCGAAACCCAAAATATCGCAATAAGCAGATTAAACACCCGTATACTATAAAAATACGAAGGAATAGTTTAATTATAGTAAAAAAATTTAGGCAGAGTAGTCACGTCATCAAAGTTTGTAACTAGATAATGACGTCACGAAATTAGTAGGTTTACATGGTACACTAATTTAATTTTAGAAAATAATTGTATTTACCTGCGATGCTAATTTATGTGATCAAGTTAATTTATTTAATAGTCGAATAATAATTGAATATTATTGTAAAATGTAATATATTTCCAATTTATGGTATTGAAAAATTCGGTGTAGGGCACACCGACTCGGGTTTCAGAAGGAATACGGGGAGTGAATGAAGCACTTGATGAAAAATAAGAAAATTAATGTTAAATGACATTGAATATATTTTAAAAAAAAATTGATTTGATTTTATTTAGATTTACAATTCTGTAGTGTTATAGAAAAGTAAAGAGTAGCATTATAAATTCGATTTATTGAAAATATAATTAAAATAACATTTAAAAAATATATTATATTTGATTGAAAATACTCCAATAATACAATTTACAATTATTGAAATTAACACAAATTCAAAGTAACGAACTAATGACAGCAGACGCTTGACAATTCCGGGAGAAACATGTCATGTAAACGTTTAAATATTGAAATCCAATAGTACCAACATGTGGTGAAAAAATGAACTACAATTATTTTAAATAAATTAAAACTCATTAAAAACACTGACCCGTACCACGTTCACGGTTTTAAATGGCGGTATTTGAGTGTATTATAAAACCTTGACGTCTACTTGACACATACTTCGGGGTTATAAACAAAAATCAGTGATGCCACTATACTGATTGAACCGAAAATGTTTGACTTCAATATTCTAAATAATTTATCTTACAAACAAGTCAAGAGACAAATCATAAAAACAATTTAAAATAATGAAACCAAAAGTATTAAATATACCTGTCAGTACATTTTCGGTTTAATCAGTATAGTGGCATGACTGATTTTCTTTATAACCGTGAAGGATGTGTGAAATCGTTAGCACGGTTCCATCCAACACCGGTGTTAGAACCGGGATCGTGGTACGAGCCATTATGTTCGACTTTAAAATAATTGTAAATTTAATTAAAATGTACTTATAGTATGCAAAAAATAGTATTTACTTTCTTCGTTTTCCTAAACATATACAATACTACAGCGTTTTTTACCTTCCGTAGAAGGAAGGTATTGTCTTTGGTCAAAAAATTCGTTGGTGAGTTTTTAATGAATAAGCACGTTTTAGGGCCCCTAGAATACGAATTTACTATTTTTAAGATGATGTCTGTATGTGTGTGTGTGTCCGTGTGTGACAAATTTTTCTCCGACGATAACTCCAATACTACAATTCTAAAAATTATAATTCTTTCGTATTCCTCTTCTTTACATCCATATGAAGAGCTGATTAGATTTTGGTTATAATTGATCCACCGGAAGTACCCTTATTTGAAGTTTTTAACAGTTTTTCTTGAAAAAACGCAGTTAAATATTATTTTTTGACATTTTGTTATTATATATATTAAAGAAAATACTCTTCTCTATACAGTTTGATTATACATTTTCCTTCATATTCAATAGATGTAAATTTAAAGCATTATAAAGAAATTAATTTTCAAAAATTAGTCAGCTTTGCTGTTTATCATGGAAACAGCTGACATAATTATTCAAAAAAATTTAATTGACAGATGTCAGTTGCAAGTGCAAAACCAAATATGGACAAAAAAAGTATAGGATCTAAAATTGGTATGTCATAGTGTTGCTCGCAAGTGACACGCAGAGAAAGGCCAAAGAGAAGATGGAAGGACATTACTTAGTGTAGTTTATGTTATAATTTTATTGGATTTATAGAACCTTTTCAAATGAACTTTGGGTATGGAATTTGTAAAAAATAGTATGTGTTTTTACATGATATTATATAGAATCTGTTCCAAGGACCTTTTGGTATGGGATTTGTACAAAATCCATGGAATTGACGGAAGGTCTTGTGCTGGCCACAACAGATTTTTTCATTTTGTAATGAAATGATGACGTGACTACTCTGCCTTAAAATTTTTACTATATTCAATTTTTTTTAATGGCGTGCATCGGCTGCTCAACCGATTTGGGTATATACATAGTTCGAATTTAATTAAATTAACCTGGATTAACGTAGCCAGTTTTGAAGGTCAATTATACTAACTACATATTATAATTTCGATATATTTAAGAAACTGGTAAAGTTTCCAAGCTAAATTAGGAACTAATCCGGATTAAATTTTCCTCTACTATTTACCTCATATAAAATAAGTTAAAAGAAAAACTTAGTTTTGATACAACGTCGCTACTAGTAAAGTAAAAATCATGTGGTAACCCTGGGTTTCAAATGATGGTGACGTAGCTGGTGCAAGTGATAATCTTAATTGGATATTTTTGTGAGAAAATTAAATGTTTGAAACGAGAGGCGTTCCAAAGGTTTATGACGATCCTTTCGGTTTCGATGAGAGAGTATACATTTGGCCGTTTTGCAATATTTGCAATTTGTCCAACTCTTTGTAAATTTCTGAACTCATCAAGCGAATGTTTTTATATTTTATTTATTAATTTTAGAGCTTCAATGAAGCAAACAATATTGAAGAGAAAACAGAAGACAAATCAGATCTCGATAATAAAGAAGAAAACCAGAATGAAGAGAAAGATATAAAAGTAGCAGATATAGACACTGAAGCAACTAATAAAAAGAATTTAAAAATGCTAGTTGTAAGAGCAAAGAACAAATCTTACAAACAGAAATTT
Source organism: Ophonus ardosiacus (assembly GCA_943142095.1). NCBI lineage: Eukaryota > Metazoa > Arthropoda > Insecta > Coleoptera > Carabidae > Ophonus > Ophonus ardosiacus. The sequence continues at coordinate 15,053,436 of OW964840.1, forward strand.
ATTAGAAAATTAATGTTATATGGTTTAAAACCACATTTAAGAATTGCTAGCATGAAGAACGCATTTTGCAAGAAGAAAATTTCTGTTGTTAATATACGGAAACGAATAGAAGGTTAGAAAATAAATATACCGGATGTAATATGAAAACTGGGCCACCGGGTAATAAGTGTTTAACATGGGAAAAACAGTTTTTCCTTGGTCAAAAGTGGCCTATTAATTTTAGACAAAAATGCTTCAAATAAATGTTGTAGAAAATTTAATTCTCTACAACATTTATTTGAAGCATTTTGTCTAAAATTAATAGGCCACTTTTGGCCAAGGATTAACTGTTTTCCCATATTAAACACCTAAGGCCCGGTTCTCGTGTTCGTGTTACACCCGGTATACAGGGTGTATCAAGATAATGGAACAGTGCATTTTATTCGTGTATGTGAAAAGATACAGAAAAAAGTGATTTAGATATTTTGTAAGGCATAGAGGGGGACACATTTTAGCATAAACTTTATTATCATAAATCCAGTGATACTCACACTATAGGACAATATTATATTTTTTTAAATGGCATTATATGTATTTTATTAACTCATTAAATAGAGAATTTTGTTCTGAATTCAACGATATAATAATATCATAATCTTACATTGCGAAAAATTTGATAAAAATTAATTCAAAGTTAATATTTCATTTCTACTTTATCTAAGTAATCTGAGCAAACATTCAATCAATAAAACAAAATAAAATTTATTTTAGTTTTATTACATTCAAGTAAGCTACGATTTTGGCAATAAATTCAACTATAGTGACTGTATACCGTGAGTATTTTTTAACGTGAAACATTGGATTTGTCATCCATGGTTACGACTTGACATTTGATTGACAGCAATGTATTTGCCTGTCCCATTTAAAATGAAACATAGGGAACGAATTTGACATTTGACGAGTTGTAGAAAAAATATTGTGTGCACCTTGTGCCCGAGTGATTTTTTGACTTGGCTAAATTTCTTATAATATTTAAATATAATACTTTGTCAAATTCATTCCCTATGTTTTAAATGAAACAGGTAAATACATAGCTGTCAATCAAATGTCAAGTCGTAACTTATAGGAAAATTCAGCGGTTATCTGTCATATTGACAGGATGTCACAGGTTAATTTTGTTTAAATAATTATACCTGTTTCCTAAAATTTAAATTTAGTTGTAGAAAAAATATTGTGTGCACCTTGTGCCCGAAATATGTTTAGTGCTTTTGAGTGATTTTCTGACTTGGCTAAATTTCTTACAAAATTAAGATACATCTTTCAAATTCGTTCCCTATGTTTCATTTTAAATGGGACACGCAAATACATTGCTATCAATCAAATGTCGAATCGTAACTATGGATATGACAAACCCAATGTTTCATGTTAAAAAATACTCATGGTATAAATAGTGTGGCCAATAGGGGGATCGATTTTGATTGGTCGGCGCGAATTTGCCTAAATATGGCGGATATTATGCCGACAAAGTGACATTTTCAGATTTGTTACGTGAATTGAAGGTAATTATATTATATTTATATTTTAGATAGTGCAAATAATTAAATTACACGTGTATTTATATAATTATAACAAAGTAATATATACATATTTTTTAACATCTTTTTTAGGTTAACTGTCAAAATTACTAAAAATGTCCAATATTAAGGTATACAGGGTGTCTCAATAAGCTTGCTCACTATTGGTAACTTTTTTATTTGAAGAGATACGAGGTTGGTTAAATTAGCAAAATTGTTCCATTTTATATTAGAAAATTGGTCATGTAGACAAAATAAAAATTGTGTCAGCGGTTCCCAAAATTAGGGACAGAATATATATTTTTTAAATGGAACGATATATTTTTTATTATCTTATTGGAAAGAGTATTTTTTTCTCTTTCCAATAAGGTAATGTTGTTTATGTACAATTTTTTCAAATAAACGTTTAAAGATAAAAATTATCTTTTATTAGTTTAGGTCAAGTAAACTATGGAAACAATTGTCTTTTATAAAATTATTATTTTATTAATTTATTTTACAGTAATAACAAAACAAAGAAAATATTCAAATTGAAAGCCATTATTTCTTTCGCACATTTTAACTCTTTTGGAAAGAGAGCCGACCGTTCTACGTAACTGGTGTCTAGATATAACTTTCCATATAGCACGATCATATCTAACTTTTCTTCATTTGTAAAGTTATTAAACATTATTAAACATAGAGAACTTTACGGGAGAAATTATTAAACGTCAAACAAACAAAGAATCAATTGTTTCCATGGCTTATTTGACTAAAAAACTAATAAAATAGTTTACAAAACTTAAATTTTTAACCGTAAATAACTCGTTTATTTGAAAAAATTGTACATAAACAACATTACGTTATTGGAAAGAGAAAAAAATACTATTTCCAATAAGATAATAAAAAATATATGGTTCCATTTAAAAAATATATATATTATCCCAAATTTTGAGAACCGCTGACACAAATTTTATTTTGTCTACATGACCAATTTTCTAATATAAAATGGCACAATTTTGCTAATTTAACTAACCTTGTACCTCTTCAAATAAAAAAGTTACCAATAGTGAGCAAGCTTATTGAGACACCTGTATATTTTAGATGCCTGGTTGCGTGGCGGTTGGTTGTGAAAACAGTTCTTCAAAAGGATTTAAAATGAAAATAAATATTTTGTTTCCATTTAATATGCTCTTTCATTAATTGTTTATCGAATTTTGTTTAGTTATCACATCATATGAATTCAAATTTCCCGCGCATTTTGCCTAAATATGGCGGCGATTGGCCACAATATGTATATACAGTCACTATAAATTCAACTTTTAAAATAAATTTTTTGTTTTATTGATTGAATGTTTGCTCAGATTACTTAGATAAAGTAGAAATGTAATATTAACTTTGAATTAATTTTTATCAAATTTTTCGCAATGTAAGGTTATGATATTATTATATCGTTGAATTCAGAACAAAATTCTCTATTTAATAAGTTAATAAAACATATATAATATCATTTAAAAATATATAATATTGCCCTATAGTTTGAGTACCACTGGATTTATGATAATAAAGTTTATGCTAAAATGTCTCCGCCTCTATCCCTTACAAAATATCCTAATCACATTTTTCTGTATCTTTTCACATACACGAATAAACGGCACTGTTCCATTATCTTGATACACCCTGTATACTACATATTTTCATTTCTAAATATGTACTCTACTTTCAGAGGTATATAGCGACGAAAAATTTGGAGTCAAATGTCCAATATGTTTCACAGTAATCAACGATTCATTATTGTTAGAACAACATTTAGCTTTGAGCCACGCAAAAGACGTAACTTATAAATGTGGTATATGCACATTTGTCTGTCAATATCATGGAGATTATTTAACTCATATGAAAAACCATTTTCCAGGGCCACCTTTTAAATGCGACTATTGTAAGTATAACTTGATTCTCGATTTGGTTTCTCGATAGACTTTTTCTTTATATTTTAGGTGAACATACAACAGACCAAATTAGTAAACTGCTACCCCACCGTACAAGACATTCAGATGAAATGGTTTACCAATGTTCATTTTGTTCTTTTAAATGTAGAATTAAACAGAACTTACTAGCTCATTTAAAGTTACACACAACAGAACGACAGTTCAAATGCGAAACGTGTAACAAGGGATTTCGATTTCGTCATAATTTAGAAGAACATATGATGACACACACGACTGAAAAGACGTTAAGTTGTGATACTTGTGGATTCAATACAAAGTTTTTAAGTCATATGATTGCTCATAAAAGAATGCACTCAGGTTTGTGAACATATAACTAAATTGGCGATTCAAATTAACTTTTCCCGCCATTATATATCAGTGAGCTGTCAATCTGTCACTGATATAATGAAATTTGCCCTTTTTGAAAAAGTTTAAAAATATGAAATTTGTGCTAAATGATGTTTTAAACAGCCTGCAATCACTAGAAAGTTTTTGTGAAGGAAAGGAAATAATATATTTTAGACATTTTTTAGTTCAAATTTTGTCCACCAGGTAGAGTTTGCTTAATTTGAATCGCGAATTGTAGGTTAAGGATTGAAGAAAATTCTGATGTTAAATTTTAAGTATACATATGTCATATATATATATATATATATATATATATATATATATATATATAAAAAAAAATCTGATGTGGCTAACACAAAACCTCCCGCTATTTAATTTTTACATACATACATACATAAAATCACGCGTTTCCCACTTAATGGGTTAGCAAAAACCCGGAAACAATAGTAACAATAAGAAAAAGGATAAGAGTAAGAGCTCAGCTGACTCACTTCACTCTTTAATAACATTCTTCTTTCGCTTTGTCCACAATCATCGTAACATTCATACATAAGAACATATTAAAGTGACCGATTTTCGGTAGCGAATAACCGCATCCGGACCACAATAATAGTTACGCAACAATCATCCTACGCCACACATTCCTATCCATTTTTTATTAATTTAAATTCATACTTACGTATTTACTAACGCTGTAAACTGTTCTATTGCATAAAACTATTGATTTATTTACCATTTTCTTTTTAAAATGTCACTATTATTATTTTGAAGAGATTAGTTTTTTGAGAGTGACATTTACTGTCAGTTACATTCATTTGAAATTGAAATATGAACTGTGTAACAAAAGAAATGGTGTTTATCTTAGGCTTCGCGACTAATAAAAAAAATTATTTTTAAATTTATCTGTAAAATATATAGAAAAAGTATTAATGTATTCCTGTAGAAAATTCAATAATCTTTAATTTATATAAGACATAAAATGCAAAAAAATAGCATTTAATGGTATTTTGTGAAGAAAAACCATTATGAGCTTCAGGTAAAGTGCCATTTCCGGTTATCCGATTTACACCAAAATCTAATGGCTTCTTTTCATATTAGAATAGGGTATAAATACAAGGTTTCAGAATTTTCTGAATGATAGTATTTGAGTTAGAGCGAAGACAAAATCCATACACATACACACACATACATACACACACACATCATACATACACACACACACACACACACATACATACATACATACATACATACATACAGACATCATCGTGAAAATTGGATTCTAGGGACCTTAAAACGTGGTCATTTACTAAAATCTCGATATGTGATTTTTAGCACGATCCCTATACCTCCCTTACCAAGGGTAGTGGGAGGTAAAAATAGCTATTTATGTAATAAATTGCGAAATGATAGTGTTCATTTCGTAATGTATTACATACAAGATTTTTTATAATAGCGTTTTAAAACAGATCATTTATTCTCAAATATTGTAACAAGCCCAAATACGCCTCTGGTGAAATTGGTTTAAGAAAATTAGGTAAGGCACATGCGCACAGTGAGAGCGGTAGGGAGGTGCGCAGCTAGCTGTTCTTGCGACGTGCGTGCTCTGATAACTCTTCGTTTGTAATAGTCAATACCAATTATTGAGATACAGCAATATTATTTAAAGGAGAAGCATGTAGTTTTACTGGTGTTCAAAGTAGTCCCCCCTGCTTCAATACACTTTTGTAATCGAATTTTCCAGAGATGGAAAGCTTTGAGCCATTCATTTTCTGGAATCGTATTCAAATACTCCATTATGGTGTTGTTAATCTCCTCTTCTGACGTAAATTGACGACCACGTAAATGTTTTTTCAAATTAAAAAATAGCCAGAAGTCACACATTGCAAGATCAAAAGAATACGGTGGATGCTCAATGAGTTTAATACCATTTTCTTTCAAAAAATTAACAGTTGTCGCAGCGGTATGGGAGGACGCATTATCACGGTGAAGCATTAAACCCTTAATTTTCACACTGCGAAGAACTTCAGGTAGACATTTTTGTGTGTACCAATTGCTTTCACAAGACCTGTACTTCTGAAAAATACAGCGTACATAACTTTTTTAAGTGCTCGTTGTTTTTTCACGGTAACTGGTGTTGGGTCATCTTCAAACACCCATACCCTACTTTCTTGACGCGTTGGAACATCATAAAAGGGTATGTGAGTTTCATCGCCAGTTACAATTTTAGAAAGAAAGCGATGACCGCCATTATTTAACAATTTTAAAGTGGCGCGACTAATTGTAACACTCTTGGCTTTTTGTTCTTCCGTTAAGTTGTGTGGCACCCAACGAGAAACAATTTTTCTAACACGAAGTTCTTCATGCAAAATTTTTGCTATTGCTGCGGATCCAATGCCAAGGGCATCTTCCATCGTTTGATAGGTGACACGATTGTCATCCTTTATCATTTGTCTAATGGCAGCTACATTTTCTGGCACTACCGCTGTACAAGTTCTCCCTGAGTGTTACTCATCACGCAAGAAATTACGGCCTCTTTTGAATTCTGAAAACCAGCGAAATATAGTTGCTCGAGATGGAGCTTCATCTCCAAATGCCAATCGTAGACGTTCCTCGCACTGTTCTTCACGTAATCCAATTTTAAAGTCGTAGTAAATCACAGCGCGATAATGCTCTCTTCCTAACTTCATGTTGCAGTTTATTTCCAATTCGAATTCCACCACAATAAATCATTTCAACCAGATGTTATTATTAGACAGATATTTCAAATAAATTGTAGTTTGACATTTGTGCACTAAAAATTATCCAAAGCCAACTGTTTCCCAGCATCTCAATAATTTTGGAGTGACCCTCGTATTATATCTAGAAGTGTTTTTAATTTTAACCAGAGTGTGGAAAGTGCTAAATAAAGTGATGACGGCCGTGTAGTGCCAGGACAGAATCTAGTAACCTCATCTCTACAGTTTGGCGCGAGAAGCCGAGATTTGGCGCCTACCGGAATTCGACGCATGCGCGTTGCGCGCCCTTAACTGCTTCGTTTGTCGTCTGCAGAGCTAGAGTATTCGAAACGACGGATTGTTTGGACTGATTTAGAGATAAGTGCTAAACTAGTTAATATAAGTTTACGCAAATGTGTTATATTTGCAAAATTTCACAACAGGCCTCCAGAAGTAATACCAATGACAGTTAAAGAGTGCTACCACTAGCGGCCGTATCAGTTGTCAATTCCCACGTATTTTAGAGACACTTTGTATAAGAAGATTATATTAATTTTTTGTAGGTGATGTGTACCGTTGTTCTTTTCCTCATTGCAAATTTTCTACTTCCAAAAAGTCTTCTTTGTCAACACATAGCAAAACACATTCAGGAGTTCGCCCACATACTTGTAATGTGTGTGGAAGAGGATTTATGGAAAAGTCGCATTTAGTAAGACACGAACGAATACATTTGGATGATAAACCATTTAAGGTAAGTTTCACAATTTTTCGTTTTCAAATGTAAACATTTAGGGAGGGCCATGGCCATCTTCAAAAGATTGATAATCTTGCAATGTGTTTATTAGAACTTTTTGTTTAAAATGACCTTCAGAATATGTCCACCCATTTTAGAGAGAAGAGAGGGGTTTCATTTTCGATTTTTTTTAGGGTATCTCGGGAAATATTACTGATAGAGCAAAATCGTTTGCACATTCCAGGGTTAACTTTGTGAGAAAAGTTTAATAGTCACCACAGGAATTTTCGATCTTCTTTTGTTTTTGAGCTACAGGCAAAAATTTGTTTTTTGCTCATTTAGAAAATATCTCATAATTTTGTTATTTATTATGGTAGTTAGAGAAAAAATGTTCAAACAAATGTTGTACCGTTTTTTAGGTAAAATAAAATGGCGTAATTAGATTTTTTGAAAACTTCCTAATTCTCGAGATATAACACATCTTTTTGCTAATTTTATAAACTTCTCAATGGTATATAACAAGTCCAGATTCTTTTGTTTTACACATGAATAAAATATGATTTACTAATTTTTTGGGGTGAAATGAAAATTATTAAGAAACAAATGAAAAAAAAAAACTATAATAGTTCAACATTTGTTTATTTTGATTCCATATCTATTAATTATGTTCTCAAAATTATTCTGAATCAATTGTTTTCGAATTAGTTAAATTATTATTTATCTACGTCACAGATAGATTTGATATAATTCGAAAAAAATTAGTTTAATATGCTTTTAAAGTAAATAAATTAAAAATATATGTAAAACTGAAGCAAATAATAGTTTTTTTTCATTTGTTTCTTAATAATTTTCAATTTTTTACCCCAAAAAATTAATAAATCATCTTTTATTCATGTGTGAAACAAAAGAATGTAGACTTGCTATATATTGTTGAAAAGCTTATAAAATAAGCAAAAAGATGAGCCTATTTTCAACATAGGTTGCCATTTAAAAAATCATAAGTTTGTGTTATATCTCAAGAATTATAAAATTTTCAAAAAATCTAATTACGCCATTTTATTTTACCTAAAAAACGGTATAACATTTGTTAAAACAATTTTTCTCTAACTACCATAATAAATAAGTTATGAGATATTTTCGAAATAAGCAAAAACAAGTTTTTGCCTGTAGCTCAGAAACAAAAGAACATCGAAAATTCTTGTGGTGACTATTAAACTTTTCTCAAAAAGTTAACCCTGGAATGTGCAAACGATTTTGCTCTATCACTAATATTTCCCAACATACCCTAAAAAACATCCTAAAATAGATTAAAAGTATTGTCGTACGGAGACTTTTTTGTATAACTGTATAATGACGAATTATGGTGTCAAGTTATCTACGAGCAAATAAAATATTAATTTTAACAATTTTCAAATTTGAAAAAGACTAGCGTATCCATTGTATATTACACTAATGCCTAATAATTTTCATTTATATTGTAAACCATCTATTATTTCAGTGTGCCCAATGCGATTACGCCAGCAGTAGACGAGATAAATTAAAAGAACATTTCACTAGACATCATGGCGAAAATGCTAGTGCCAAAGTGCCATATAAGGCAAGACCTGTACGAAATGGAAGAACTAAAAATCAGGTAAAAAATTATCAGTTTTTCAATCCAAGGTCTCTTAGATTTTTTGCCACGATATTTTTTATTCGGGTCTAATTTTACATGTCAAAAACTTCCACAAATTTATGGTAGGTAGAAATTCTTAAATAAAATCAAAATCCAATGAATACCTCCCGCTATTTAACTTTTATTAATTTAAATATTTACCAATGCTGCAAACTATATTATGTTCCTTTATATACAGGTGTAACACGTACACACCGACCACTGCCATTATTACCTTTATTATTATAGTTACAAAAAAATACTATAGAACAAAGTTGTAGGGGACCAAAGGGGACATCCTTTCAGAGAAGATTTTTTTTTTAAATCAGTGGTTCTCAAGTTACAACACAAAGTTATATTTTTTCAAATGGGATTCTACATATTTTTTATGCCTATTCGATAGCATATTTTTTTCTGAATTCAACCATGTATTAGTTTTATAACCTTACATAATAAAAATATTGGAAAAAATTTACAATTACAATTACAATTTAAACGCTGCACATTATTTGTTTCATGGAAAATGAATTATTAAATTATTTAGAAGATTTAAACTTGAATGAAAGACAAAATATGTGGTTCCAACAAGATGGAGCGCCGGCTCACAATACTCGTCGAGTGTACGAACGGCTCGACGAAATGTTTCAAGGTCGGTGGTTAGCAACAAATGGGCCATACAAATGGCCCGCTCGTTCCCCGGACTTGGCACCCCTTGATTTTTTTTTTATGGGGTTATCTTAAAGATAGAGTATATTCAAAACCAATGACAACGAAACAAAATTTGATGGACGGAGTTAGAGAAGCTTGCGCTGCTTTGACAATAATGGAAATCAAATAGAACATTGTTTATAAGGAATAATTAACAATTATTAATTTTCAATTTAAATTTATCACTCTTGTTTCTCGTCCATGGCCTACTGTACAATAATATTAAAAATAAAAATTTATTTAAATTCAATCGCAATTTTTTCAATATTTTTATTATGTAAGGATATAAAACTAATACATGGTTGAATTCAGAAAAAATATGCTATCTAATAGGAATAAAAAATATGTAGAATCCCATTTGAAAAAATATAACTTTGTGTTGTAACTTGAGAACCACTGATTTAAAAAAAAATTTTCTTCTCTGAAAGGATGTCCCCTTTGGTCCCCTACAACTTTGTTCTATAGTATTTTTTTGTAACTATAATAATAAAGGTAATAATGGCTATTGCCTATTACTATTGCTTTATTAACTATTTTCGTTTTAAAATGTTAATATTAATAATTTTAAATGAATAGTTTTTTGCAATGTCAGTTACATACATTTGAAATTGACCTGTGTAACAAAGAAATTGTGTTTATTTTTGGTTTCGTGATTCATAAAAAAAATTATTTTTAAATTTATCTGTAAAATATATAGAAAAAGTATTAACGTATTCCTGTAGAAAATTCAATAATCTTTAATTTTCATAATGACAAAATGCGAAAAAATGACATTTTATGCTATTTTTGATGAAAAACCATTCTGAGCTTCAAGTAAAGTGCCATTTCGGGTTATCAGATTTACATCAAAATCTAATGGCTTTTTTCCATATTAGAATAAGGTAGAAATACAAGGTTTCAGAATTTTCTGAATGATAGTATTTGAGTTAGAGCGAAGACAAAATCCATACATCCCATTAATGTCAAATTAAGGAATACGTAGTTAAATTAGTCTTTAGTCTTATAGAATTTGAGAAACCGTCCCCCTAACATACACACACACACACACACACACACACACACACACATCATTGTAAAAATGTTAAAATCGGATTCTAGTGACTTTAAAGTGCTTATTCACTAAAATCTGGATATGCGATTTTTAGCATGAATCCAATACCTCTCTTAGCGAGAGATAATAAGTGTTACATTTGCGTGATATGTTTTGCGTCAAATAAATAATAAAACATAAATTATTGTATTGTAGCAACAAGAATCAACTACTTCATCAACAAATGGAAGTATAAACTTTCCTGTGTCTAACAATACTACAACAAATTCTAACCCTAGTCAACCAATAGGAAACGATATTCAAGAGTTAATTATGCATCATCAAAATCACCCCACTTCATCTACAGGTACACCATTAATTCTTTGGTTACTGTTTTCATTTTACAAATTTGTTTAGGGTAGTTGCGAAAAAAATAAATGTTATTTTTCCTATTAATTACGACATATAAACTAATTCTTAACGTATTAATGTAAAACTTATTAGAAAATATAAAACTTTTCATTCATAATTTCCATAAATAAAGTTCGCGGTGGAATTCTTGTGACGTAGATTATTAAAAATTATATAGTTCGACCAAGTCTGTATGACTCATACAAGCTTGTTGTAATACCACGACAAAGCGAACAAGTTGAATGGGGTCCTATACCATTTTTCTTTTTTTTTTTTTTTCTGTAAGAACAGGATAAAATAAGAATTTTAGGGCAAACGCGACTTAAAAATTTTACGTAATAAGCGAGATATGAATTTTTAAAGTATAAGAATTTGTGCGTGACGTAGCAGGTACTAACAAGTGATCAACAAACAATGGGACAAACTGTTAGTTATAGAGGGAACAATTTTTTTCATGTTTGCATAGCTGAAATGTTTGTAAATAAAAACTTATACGTTATATTCATGAAGAAATTATTATTAAGTATAAATAACGTAAATAATAACCTTTTTCTCCTAATAAATTATAGAACATTGAAACAGTTTGACAATATTATTACACAAAGCATGACGACGGATGGCGCTAATGTTTGCCTGTTTTGAAGTTTCAATATTAATTTAATTAATATTATTATTAATTTAATCCATATTACAAATTGATTTAATTATAAATACATGATTATTGTTAATATTACTAGATGTTATAATTAAACAAATTCGTCAAACACAAAATTGTTAAATGTTTTGTTAGGTTATAGAATAACATGACATTTCATATTCTTTCAAAGGTGATCGCTGCAGACGCGCGAATCTTCTTTTTAAAATCAGGCGACCAATCAAATTCTTAGTACCTAACGCGTCATACCCAATTAGTAATTAGCTTCAATCGCTTGTAGTTTGTGACCTAGTTAATATTTAAAGAAATTTTTTTCACTAATACTCATTAATTTATGTATATTCTCATTTTCTTATTTAAGATAGTTAAAATATGACTATGGTATAGGACCCCATTGTGTCATACAAATATTTACAGTATAATTCTAAAAGTAAAATAACATACAAAAGTATTATGTTACAGTAAGTATAATTTATAATTATTTACTTGAATACCAGATATTTTCATGATATTTAATACTTATATAGACAACTATATAATTTTGCCACCAGGTGGCTACAAGTTCATTTTCTTCGCCAATAACAAACTTATACGTTAGTCTGTACACTCCAGGCAATGTACATAAATGTAATTTTTATTTGCATTTAACATTTAACCTATGTTTTACGTGTAGGACGACTAATTCGTGTTAGAATCATATTTTATTTTTCTTTTCTATATCAGCAAAATTTAAGACAAGGTAATGAAACTAATGAATTTGTGTAAAAATGAATAATTTCTTTTGAAATAGTGCTTCTCTCAAAATTATAAATCTTTTCAGATAAAATTGGTAGTCAACTACTGTATTGTGTACAGATACAGAGTATACTACCGACAGTGTAGAGTTAGGGCAAGAAAGACTGTGATTGGTATTAATAATACACTTCACACACGGGAAAATTTGAAATAAGATTTTTTTTAAATTATTTTGAAAACTATACAATCGCCAGACGTAAAACGTGTATTAAAGTGAACAACTTGAAAATTCTTTCAGAAAAAATATAAATTGGAAAATGCGCAACTATCCTATTGCCTAATTTAATAAATATGAAATTATAATTATTCTTTCCCCAGCGTCTCTGCCCCTAAATCACCCGTACCCCCACTTTGAAGACTTCCCAGGGCCCCACTTGCCACAAGTCTTACCGGGGCACGGGGGCCCCACAAGGGCACAGCACCAGGGAGTCCCTGGAGTTGGGAGTGGGGTGCCCCATCATATGTTAGCCAGTCGAGGACATGCTAGTAGCAGTTCTACTGCAGCTGCAGTGGCGGCTATGATGTTGGACCCAAGGTTCCATCATAATGGCTCAGTAAGTGGATTATAGTGAATTTCAATTCATCTTATATTCGTAATTATTAATTGAACCGAGTAAATTAAGAGAAAACTATTGGTTTTATGCATAGGGTACCCTTAATAAAAAGTAAAGATAATACAAGAATAAACACAACTGAATAATAAAATATAGGATGTTCCATTTGAAAATGACTAGTTATAGTTATTTCAAATTGAGTATACAGTATTGGCCATAAAGATAGCAACTTAAAAAAAATTTAATTGCTCTAATGTAAAAACTGGGATTTCAGAAATAAATTACTGCAGTATTAGTGTCTTGAACCAAGTTTAATTTACATTAAAATAATTTGCATTATATTAACAAAAATTGATTCACTTGATAACAATTGGAGATTTTATCAATCGAAACTTTGTGTAACTCAAAAAAAATAAATACAATGAAAGTTCGAAATACTTCTTTTATTCTTAAAAATTGATTTATGTGCAAAAAAATATTTTTTATTTGGACATAAAAATAAAAATAGCAACTTTTATAAAATTAATATAAAAACTAAATTTTCTAATATTTAGTGTAATAACCGGAACTACGACAATTTATTACTTCTTCTCGTTTCATCATGAATTCAAGTAATTTTGTTATTACATTTCTATCAATTAATCTTAGTTCATCACTAAATAATACTCTTTTCCACATGTCAGTTGTCCAGTTTTCCATGATTTTCTGCAAAAAAATAATCGGGCCTTCACGTTCTTCTTCGAAAGAAGTGGTTTCTTTGCAGGCCGACGACTATAAAGTTCTCCGGCAACTAATATTCTTCTTCCCTGTCTTGAAGATATTTTATCTTTAACATTACTTACTAGAAAGCCTAAAATTTTCATTGATGATAACAACGGATTTTTAACGATATGTGTTTTATCATTCTGTCGCTTCGGTTTGATGTTTTTTTTTGTCTACTAGAAATTGTAGAAGGCTCAATATTACCCTTCCTTCTAAAATGGATTATTATTCGTGCTTTTGTAGATTTATGCAAATTAAAGTTCTTCGACATTTTATTCCGCGAAGCACCATTTTCATATGATTTAATTATTAAATTGCGAAATTCTTTAGTCAAAGTCTTATTACGACCCATAATTTTGAAGTACTAATTTATATTTTTTAAACAATTATACGATATAAACGTTGAAATTGAGAAAATAAAGACATTCATTATGTAGTTGCTATTTTTATGTCCAGACAAAAGTAAGAATTATGCAAATTAAATAAATTCTATAAATTTAATATAAATTATTTTAACATAAAATAAACTTATTTTAAGAGGTTATTCTTTATGTAATTTATTTTCAATATTCTTATGTTCACTTCAGAGAAATAGAAATTTTTTAAAAGTTGCTATCTTTATGGCCAATACTATATATGATTCGCTTTATTTACCACCTTTTACAATAATGTGAAGAAAAAATTCTGTGAGAACATAAAGTATAGTTTTGGTTATACAGAAAAAAAATCCTAATTTTTACTATTAAAATAAAGTTAGTATGCCTTTAAATTAAAACTTTCTCGCACGCCATGTCATCTATAAGTTACATTCTTAAACATGGTTCTCTTCTCCAGTTCAATATAATGACGTCACAGAAAATTTTCTTTCTTAATTTACTAAAAAACAAATAACTTTTTTAAAATAAAATTTATATTTTTATATATGTTTTCAACATAATATTACGTATATAGTGATAGAAATCGGATTTCAGTACCACGCAAGTAGCCCATTCTTACCGAGCCGTAATGCAACAGGCTGTATATGTGAAAATAATTTTACGTTATGCTTCTTTAGTATTCCAATAAATGACTCACCTGTATATAATTTTAGGTACCATATCATCCAAACAGTACTCCAGTTTCCATGGCAATGGCTGCCGTTCAACAGTCACAACAAATTCAAGGAACTTCTCAACATGGCGAATATCCGCCATCTTTGCAAAACTGTATGACACTTTTCTAGTCAAGACGTTATAACTTTTAAATGTTCTATGTGATATATAATGAATGTATTTATTAATGATTTGTTTAAGTTTTACAGTGGAATCATGAAGAAAAACAACTGAAAATTGTTAAACAACTATATACTACATATAATTGAAATTATTAAACATCAAAATTACTAAATATGTACCTAAAAATAAATAAAAAATCTGATGTGAACACCACATGAGTTCCTTGTACGCCTATAAACTATACATATTTTTTTTTCTACAGTCACTATAAAAAGTAGCCATTTGCGCTCTCTTTTGTCAACGCAAATTGTCACTTTGCTGCTCATGCGCGACAAAGTAAAAACGCTCGCTGTCAAAATTTCTAAGTATACAATGTTGAAAAATGTCACTTGTCTACATTCTTAATGAAAATGTTTAGTTAGGAACTAATGGCACTGTAATTACACATTTATCACGTTCACAAGTCAATTTGACATATGTTCTGTCGGTATTTAATAACCTAACAAAATGCCACACTGCTGTGAAAATGAAATAGGGCATTCATTTACAAAAACGAAAGTATAAAATGCTTAGTTTAGATTGAATAAAAACTCAAGAAGAATGGAAAATAACGATAAAATAAAATTAAATATAAAATAAATTGTTGTGAACAGTTATGTTTAGTAATAGGAATGATTGTACACAGATGGCGGTAGGATAGTTGCGAGTCGTATCGTACTGACATCTGATCTCTAGTTAACTATTTATTTTGATTACAATAAAGTTATTAGTTATTTCGTTACTTAAATAATTGCGAAAAGTCAGTCAATGCACATACATGTCTATATAATCACAAATTCCTTGAAATATTTGTTAATTTTTTCAGTGTGACAGGCGTGACAACTAACCACACATTTTGCTACAAAAACTCATCAAATCATCACAAATCCTTGCTTCCACGCTCTAATTTTGGTTTTTTTTATGGAATAGATGGCTAATGTAACGATATAATCATTTAAAAGCCTTTTTAAGTTTAAACCGTATCTTTTGTATTAGCCAATCGTTATTTATTGAGCAGTACCGTAAGTATAAAGTGTACATTTTATTATTTTTTGTTATGGTGGAGGACTCCATTGTGGCGACTGTAGAAAAAATCTTGTGTGTGTTTCGAGCGCAAATGGACATTGTCGATTTCGAGAGAATGCCGCGCGACGAACCTTTCAATCGACAATGTCGCATTTTGCGCTCTTAATACACAAATAGCTATTCTGTTATAATTCTAGACAAGATTTGGGCATTTACAAAAATGTGTAACTAATAAAAAAACTTTATAAAATATTGAAACATACACTTTGTAATTGCTGAAGATGGACAAATATTGTTCGGAACGTCCTATTTTTTTTATAAATAAAGATGATTGTGACTGTTAGTCATAATTACTGGAACCTACGGCCTGTTTTTTCCTAAATTGAAACTTTTACAACGTTCCCGAATCACCCATTTCTACAAAGTATTTTAAATAAACATAATTAATGTCAACCAAATGATTGTACTACCCAAAATATTTAAAATAAACAAAATTAATGTGAATAGCATTATTGTATTAGCCAAAATATTTAAAAATAAACAAAATTAATATGAACAGCATTATTGTATTAGCCAAAATATTTGAAATAAACAACGTTAAAGCGAACAGAATTATTGTACTACCCAAAATATTTAAAATAAACAAAGTTAATGTGCTGCCAAAAATAAAATTAGTGTTCGAGCAATTCGCGGGTAATTTTAAAGGCTGAACGACAGAGCGACAAAGTATTACTGAGTTTTACTACTGCTGGTATGAAGGAAGGTCCGTCGCGCGGCTATATTCGCAGACAAGGTTGAAACGCGTTCCGCAAAAGATGCGGCCAAAACTCAATTAAATTAAATAAATAACTTCCGCGAAGTGCTTAAAACTACAAAGAAATATGACAATTAAATTCGTAAGTACAAAACTATGAAATATTCGCTAATAAAATAAGAAAATCTTAACTAATAGGTCTAGAACTGAACACAAAATAAACAGAGAATCTTGACTAGATCAGGGACAACACAATAAAAACAAGTAAGAGGGCTTAGCTGGTAGGCAATCCGGGTGGTGACTTACAGCGTGTCGTCTCTCACGAGACGAAAGTTCGTCGTGGTGAACTGCCAAATCGGAGAATGCCCTCTTTCGCTGCAACCCCAGGTAGCACCCACGAGGAGGACGTCATAGGAGGTGATCGTAGTAAACACACGATGATGGTATGACACAAAACGCACACGAGAACGTATGTGCCAAAAATATGAAGTTATAAAACACAAAAGTTCAACGTCAGTAGTCGAAGTGACACTGAACGTTAAAGGTTAACGCCCAAAGTTGACGTTAAAAGCCTGTAAGGAGCATCGAGCATAGTCTTGTCATTTGGTAGAAAAATAAGGGTTTATTCCACAAAAGGTCGAGTATTTTTGATTTTTGGATATATTGTATATTTGGGGGTTCTAATAAAAAATGCAAGTTTTCCCCCTCGGGGGCCTTCGGGAAGCACCGCCAACTTGAGAAAAAAGGCGCAAAAAAGCGGTTTTTCTAAATATCTCTTCACTGATTTGCATTAGGGAAAAATAGTTATTATCTAATTTGTTGACTATAAAATTCTCTACAACTTTTATCTAAAACAGTTTTTTCTATAATTAATAGATAGCGAGCTACAGTGCTTCAAACAGAGCAAATTATTTGAAAATTACATGAATGCTTCATTTAAATCATATTTTATTATATTTTTTTTACGTTATTTTACAAATTACTTTTTGACAATCATTAATTATTATTATTTAACTAATATATATATATAAATATTAATTATTGTTTATAGTTTTTTTTTCATTCTAAAGATTTTTTATAGTCCAGCAAATTTATGATTTTACCTTAAAGTAATTACAACAAAAGCTTTTTAACGGAATCCAGTCCCAGAAAAGTGCGCTGAATAACATTCAATATTTTCCCGAAATCGGAGCATGGGAACCTCCCGCCAATTTGGACAATGGCGGCATATTCAGGTTTATGGCCATTTGCTTAAAACAATTATGAAAATATTTAAATTATTCAAAAAAACAAACAATATTATGTACTTGATACTTAGTTTAATAGGTTTCACTATTTACAACAGTTTACATTCGACGTGGCATCGAAAGAAGTAAGTTATCGATAACTGTTTTATAAAAATTGTTAACGTTTTCCTGCATTTTTTTAGTTTTTCATCCACCACTCTGATCTTGTTAAAGATACGATGATGCGGTTTTAAATTTTGAATTCAGCATAAAATTCTCTTTCGTATCGTGTATTACACTATTTTTGCCGATGAACAATTGGCGTGTTACTGCCAACTAAAACTCATATGAAATCTCTCTAAAATTTTAAACATCTGAAAATTGGCTCTTTTTTCATTTTCTCATTCAAAATTTCAACAGGCTTACAGATAACCAATATTAAGTATTTAATTGGTGTCAAAGTGGTTGATGAAAAATTGAGAAAAGAGCCGATTTTCAGATGTTTAAAATTTTAGAGAGATTTCATATGAGTTTTAGTTATTAGTAACTCGCCAATTGTTCATCGGCAATAATCGTGTAATACATTATATTAAAGAGAATTTCATGCTAAATTCAAATTTTAAAGCCGCATCATCGTATCTTTAACAAGATCAGAGTGGTGGATGAAAAATTAAAAAATTGCAGGAAAACGTTAACACTTTTTATAAAACAGTTATCGATAACTTACTTCTTTCGATGCCACGTCGAATGTAAACTGTTGTAAATAGTGAAACCTATTAGACTAAGTACCAAGTACGTAATATTGTTTGTTTTTTTGAATAATTTAAATATATTCATAATTGTTTTAAGCAAATGGCCATAAAGCTGAATATGCCGCCATTTGTTCAAATTGGCGGGAGGTTCCCATGCTCCGATTTCGGGAAAATATTGATATGTTATTCAGCGTACTTTTCTGGGACTGGATTCCGTTAAAAAGCTTTTGTTGTAATTACTTTAAGGTAAAATCATAAATTTGCTGGACTATAAAAAATCTTTAGAATGAAAAAAAAAACTAAACAATAATTAAAATTTATATATATTAGTTAAATAATAATAAATAATGATTGTCAAAAAGTAATTTGTAAAAAAACGTAAAAAAAATATAATAAAATATGATTTAAATGAAGCATTCATGTAATTTTCAAAAAATTTGCTCTGTTTGGAGCACTTTAGCTCGCTATCTATTAATTATAGAAAAAACTGTTTTAGATAAAAGTTGTAGAGAATTTTATAATGAACAAATTAGATAATAACTATTTTTGCCTAATGCAAATCCGTGAAGAGATATTTAGAAAAAACCTCTTTTTTGCGCCTTTTTTCTCAAGTTGGCGGTGCTTCCCGAAGGCCCCCGAGGGGGAAAACTTGCATTTTTTATTAGAACCCCCAAATATATAAGATATACAAAAATCAAAAATACCCGACCTTTTGCAGGGTAAATCTACCTAATGACTGGACTAGCAACAGAATTAGCGTATAGAAACGCACTACGACAAAGGAAAAAATCTGTTGTGGCCAGCACAAGACCTTCCGTCAATTCCATGTATTTTGTACAAATCCCATACCAAAAGGTCCTTGGAACAGGTTCTATATAATATCATGTAAAATCACATACTATTTTTTACAAATTCCATACCAAAAGTTCATTTGAAAAGGTTCTATAAATCCAATAAAATTATAACATAAACTACACTAAGTAATGTCCTTCCATCTTTTCTTTGGCCTTTCTCTGCGTGTCACTTGCGAGCAATGACATACCAATTTTAGATCCTATACTTTTTTCCATATTTGGTTTTGCACTTGCAACTGACATCTGTCAATTAAATTTTTTTGAATAATTATGTCAGCTGTTTCCATGATAAATAGCAATGCTGACTAATTTTTGAAAATTAATTTCTTTATAATGCTTTAAATTTACATCTATTGAATATGAAGGAAAATGTATAATCAAACTGTATAGAGAGGAGTATTTTCTTTAATATATATAATAACAAAATGTCAAAAAATAATATTTAACTGCGTTTTTTTAAGAAAAACTGTTAAAAACTTCAAATAAGGGTACTTCCGGTGGATCAATTATAACCAAAATCTAATCAACTCTTCATATGGATGTACAGAAGAGGAATACAAAAGTATTATAATTTTTAGAATTGTGGTATTGGAGTTATCGTCGGAGAAAAATTTGTCACACACGGACACACACACACACGGGCACACACACACACACACACACGCACACACGGCAACACACACACGGACACACACACACACATACAGACATCATCTTAAAAATGGTATATTCGTATTGTAGGGAGCCTAAAACGTGCTTATTCATTAAAAACTCACCATCGAATTTTTTGACCAAAGACAATACCTTCCTTACCTAAAGGTGACGGAAGGTAAAAAGTAATGGCGACTGAAAAACATACTTGTGGTGTTGGGCGGCTTATAAGTGAATATTTTTCCAGTATGCGGAAATGTGACTAACTCCCGGCAATCCGGTGCAGGATCCGGTGTTTCTTATAAGACAGCGTGGCACAATTCGCTTATTTAAGGAAAGCACTCTCAATAGAGCACGACAAGGTAAAGTGACTTTACATTTATTATGAAACCAGCCGTAAATTTGTAAATTTGAAGTTATAAATTAAATCCATCATAAATCAACCGTAAGTCAAATAAAGTTGAATATTTCTCGTCACTCATATTTATTAACTATGACATCTACACAATAATTTACAATTAACCTTAAAATCTACTCATGCATAAATATTTATGCAGTTTACATATAAATAAAAATATTCTTCGTTCATCTTGCAAGACTAACACTAATGTTTTTTCGTGACGTTATTATCTGGGAAGGCTGTGTCTGTAGTTCTTGTGGCTGCCGTGGCGCTGCTGTGGTAAGTGTCATAGTTATCGTCGTTTCGGCGGACATTTCTCAATGGTCGCCAGCCAAATGCCGCGCGGGTCACAGTTTGAGGGAGGCGTCATACTCATCACACACGGCTTGTAGCCACGAGGGCAGCCGGTGTCCGGACAGCAGTTCTGAAAATTCGACAGCCTATCAGAAATCAGTTATATATTGAAAAAGAGATCACTATTCGTGATCGAAGTTAACGCAGGCGGCAAAACAACAAAAGATCAATCAATGTTTTTTGACAGTCTAAAAATGATATTTGAATGGCACCGGGAATAAGTCGCGCCCTCATCAGCGGTTTTGGAACTAGAGTTTTTGGTCAGATTTTTAAACAAAATTTGAGTTGTTTCCCGGCCTAGTATTTAATAGCGTAGGCTACGGTTATAATTATAATTAATTATATTAATTAATTATTGTCATATTTGGGAGTATTCACGTGTACATTGTTATTAAACAAGAAATTGTTACTTAACCAGTGTTGCCGCCAGGTGTTCAAAAATTGTACTAGATGACAGTAATTGTACTAGATTGGGTTCAAGTGTACCGACGCGGGAAATATAAATTTTTTAAAGGAAAATGTCAAAAAAACTTAAATTTTTATTGGAAACAAGAAACAATAAACATATCTGCTATTACAAAAATAAATAAAAAATAAAAAAACATTTATTTATATCCTAAATAAATAAAACAGCCTTTATCATTTTTAAACATAAATATTAATATTTTCAATTTTGTTTGCTTTGGATAAGTATTCTTTAATACTCAAAATATTAGAAATTGTAATAGTAACTAACTAAATCTGGGGTTTTTTTGGTTTCCAATACCTTGAATAAAGGAACCGTGAATTTTAAAATTATTACCAACACAGTTCCACCGGTTCCACCTCCCACCTACTTGTGGTGCTGCAATCTACTATTTAAAACTGTCACTTCCTTCAAACTGAAGTATCGCGCGATATTCGATGTCGAATGTATTTTATTTTTAATAATGATAATAAAAATGTCATAACTTGCCAAATTTGCAAATTGTACTAGATTTCTTAAAGAGGTACTAGTGTACTAAAATAATTTCTATTGTACTAAATCTAGTACATTTGTACTAAAAACGGCAACACTGTACTTAACAAGAATTGATAACAATGGGTGCGATTCAGTGGGTTATATTAAAGTCTGTACTAACACTTGTATTAACTAAAACACTGTATTAGCTTAAAACACATTTTAAAACAAAGGCGATTCAGTGGTCTGTATTAAGCTGTTTTAGTTAAAACGCAAAATTACACTTGGCAACACTGTAATAACTGTCAAAGTGCGAAATTGGCGTCATTTGAAACGTCAATATTTTGTATTTGTGTTGTTTTAGGTTATATTACACTACTTTATGACCTATATTTTAAATTTTAACATATTAAAATGTCAGAAAAAAGAATTACAGAACCGATTGGTTTAATGAAGAAAAGATTATTTTAATAAGAGGCAATTACTAAACGGAACGGTATTATTGAAAATAAGGGAAATGACATTAAAATAATGAAAAATAAAAAAGCTGCATTATTTTGAAGTGGTAAATTGGAATGTCCAAAGAAATAAAAGTGATGTTTGTGCTGATTGATATTTTTTATTATTGTAATCAAGTTTCCATTATTGTAAATAAGCATTTCTTTGTTGTAATCAGAATTTCTTTAAGGATTTCTTTGTTTGTACTAAAAAAAATTCAAAATCAAATCAATATTATTTTAATTCAATGTAGCGGGGCCCCTAAAATGTGAGGGGCCCGTAGGCAATTACCTATTCTGTCTAATGGGTAATCCGGCACTGATTGAAATGCAATTCAAAGAGTGAAATTGCACATTATTTAAAAGAAAAACTAAAACTGTAGGAGGTACATCACCGCCAAAGCCAGATATGTCAATTCGAATCAAATTTATTAAATTCTGAAATACATTTTTTGATAATCGGTATCACTTTCGGAGAGAGTATTGTCATAGTTTTTCGTCTTCTGTATATCCTTCTTCGTCTTCTACAATCAACAACACGCCAAACATGCTCAACTCTTTCAACAGCACGTATTGTGTCACCTATTTTACTTAAACAAACTTAGAAAATAGACAACATATAAATAATTGTTGTAACTTGCCTGAATTTATTCATATTAACCTCAATTTTTTAAATTATTCATTTTTTGTTTTATTATTTCATTTTAAGTTCAATATTTGCTTTAGTATACTTTATGAAGAGTCAAATATATAATTTTACCTTAATATTTCATATTTGACATTATGAATTAAGGTTAATACAATACTTAAAATAGATATAACCCATTTTAAGAAGTGTTTTAATTTCCTAGGCAACTAATACACATGTATTAAAATAAACACTCTAAAACAGTCTAATACAAGCCACTGAATCAGGTTTTTTAATACAACTCTTAATACAGATCTTAAAACAGCCTAATACAACCCACTGAATCGCACCCAATATTGTTAAAATTTCGTATTCACGTGTTTCGTTGTTAAATGAGCTATGGCAATTATTGTTTAGTAACAATCTTGTTATCATTTAACATGAAATTGTATTCAGTACAGCTGTCATTATTTAAAATTGCAGTGTTGCAACCATTAGGATATTAAAATTAAAGGCTGGTTTATGTAAGCTGTAAACTTATGACTTTGCCTTAGCATTAGCATTATGACTTTGCATTAATAATTCAAGTATAGACAAATGCGCGCTGCGGTACATGTAGCTATAACCTTAACCTTAGCATTATGCCGTTACCCTAGAATATGAAAATTTCTAATTTTTAATTCATAATGCTAATGCCAACCAATCAGAAAAATATATGTTCGTGGACGACAGCTTGATTCTGGAGATATTTACGATAGTCAATTGACATCTGTCATCATTTTGAATATTTCTGTCACATTGTCTTGACTAAAAATGAGTGTTATTGAAAAAGATGTCCAACTAATACAGTTAATTGAACAATGTAGATATATTTGTGATAAAAAAGACGTGTCGATTTTACAAAAATTGACATTACCGGCCTGCTCTTATTGGTTTACCCTAAGAAGTACATGAACCGGACAGCGTAATGCAAAGTTTAATGCAAAGTCATAATGCTATTGTTAAGGTAAATGCATAAGTTTACAGCTTACATAAACCAGCCTTAAAACATTTCTTATTTAAAATAATGATTTTTTAAATTCATTTGGGTTATTAAAGATACGTTTATTATAGTATAATATTTAAAACTGACGAAAACATTTTTAACTAATATATCTCTAATTATAAAAACTATTAATGTACGCATTGGTATTGTAAGTGTGGTAGAAGTGTTTTAAGATTTGTTTACTTTGTTTATGAATGACAAGTGTGACAAGTAGAGTTGTTTCATCATTTACGTCTAATTTACTTCAAATTCACAGTAAATATGGCGAAAAGAACAGCAAATACCTGCCAGAAATAAGAAAAAAAAAAAAAAATTGCAGCTTGAATCTAAAAGTATTTTCCATGACAAGTACTTCTTATTGTTTATTACTTCGTTTAGTGATTTATATATCTTCAATTAATAGGAAATACCATCTGCGTGTTGTCTAATCCTAAAGGAATGGTGTTACTTCAGCAATTGTACTCTGTCATGACACGAAATATTCCGAAAAATATATTTTCTTTTCAGATAAAAAAGCGGTTCACTTCCATATCCTTTAATTGCGGCATATTTATTCTTAATTCATGCCTAATGGGGTAGACAATAAATGAGCTAAAAATTATCTACCTAATTTACATATGTATATCACTTATTTGAAACAGAAGTTATTCGACAAGTCAGTCTGCCCTTTAAAGACACGACTACGTACTAATATCAAATAAAGAAACGATACGAATTATATATTTGTGCACGAAATTTAGTTTAAATACACTAAATTTACCTTTGATGAATATTTATGAACATTTGCCATTTTAATTTACTCTTAACAATAATTGTTGACACCTCGGCAAGTGGTTAGGAGCTCTTGTCTGACTGATAATTATTGTTAAAATAACGACAGCTTGTTGACACGTGAATACGAATTTTAACAATTATCTTTAAAATAGCAATAAGTCGTTACGTAGCAATATAGATCGCATAACAAGGTACACGTGAATAAGCCCAATTGGCAAAAGAATAGTACGATTTATGGCAAAATGATTTTTTCTTACCGGTGGGCATGTTGCTGGTGGTACTCCTGGAATACATGGACAACAGGCGGGCTGCGCGGTAACACAAGCTAAAGGCAAACAGCAAGATGGCTGATTGTTTGGGCCACAAGGACACATTCTGAAAGAAAAAATGACTTTGCATGATTTTATTCAAAAATTTGACAGTCTTGAAATAACAGTCATCAAGTAAATAATAAAAGTATTACTTGCAATTTACATAAACATTAAAACTATATCTATACTGTCTGGAGTACTGGAACGTTTTAAGGTTAAATTTCGATAAAATAATATTACAATAATCGAAATATTCAAACACATCATTTGGAGATGGAACATCATCAATACCATCCATTTGAAGATTATTTTGATCAAACATGCGAAATTACAGGAATAATAAAATATTTTTGACAGTTATTGACAGGTATGTATGTTTTGTAATTATATTAACCTTTTTACGTTACTTTAGTTTTTTACAATTATATTTACATTGAAATTAATTATTTCACTTACATTGAATTTAGCTAGCCAAATTTATTGTACACAAATGTAGAAGAAAAGTTGCAATAATATACTTCATTTCACGTAAGAAAATAACAGATGGCGCTTGAGGCCGACCGTTTTTACATGCATGAAATAAATAATGGGGTCCTATACCATTTTTCTTTTATTTTTACCTCCCGCTACCCTTGGTAAGGGAGGTATAGGGATCGTGCTAAAAATCACTTATCGAGATTTTAGTAAATGACCACGTTTTAAGGTCCCTAGAATCCAAATTTAACATTTTCACGATGATGTCTGTATGTGTGTATGTGTGTGTGTGTGTATGTATGTGTGTATGTATGTATGTGTGTGTGTGTGTATGTGTAGGGATTTTGTCTTCGCTCTAACTCAAATACTATCATTCAAAAAATTATGAAACCTTGTATTTATACCCTATTCTAATATGAAAAGAAGCCATTAGATTTTGGTGGAAATCGGATAACCGGAAATGGCACTTTACCTGAAGCTCATAATGGTTTTTCTTCAAAAAATACCATTAAATGCCATTTTTTCGCATTTTATGTCTTATGAAAATTAAAGATTATTGAATTTTGTACAGGAATGCATTAATACTTTTTCTATATGTTTTACAGATAAATTTAAAAATAATTTTTTTTATTAGTCGCGAAGCCTAAGACAAACACAATAATTCGTTTGTTACACAGTTCATATTTCAAATGAATGTAACTGACAGTAAATGTCACTGTCAAAAAACTAATTACTTCAAATTAATAATAGTGACATTTTAAAAAGAAAATAGTAAATAAATCAATAGTTTTATGCAGTGGAACAGTTTGCAGCGTTAGTAAATACGTAAGTATGTATTTAAATTAATAAAAATGGATAGGGATATGTGTGGAAGGATGATTGTTGCGTAACTATTATTGTGGTCCAGATGCGGTTATTCGCTACCGAAAATCAGTCACTTTAATATGTTCTTATGTATGAATGCTATGATGATTGTGGACAAGGCGAAAGAAGAATGTTGTTAAAGAGTGAAGTGAGTTAGCTGAGCTCTTACTCTTATCCCTTTTCTTATTGTTACTATTGTTTCCGGGTTTTTGCTAACCCACTAAGTGGGAAACGAGTGATTTTATGTATGTATGTAAAAATTAAATAGCGGGAGGTTTTGTGTTGGCCACATCAGATTTTTTTTTCTGTAAGAACAGGATAAAATAAAATTTTAGTGCAAACGCGACTTAAAAATTTTACGTAATAAGCGAGATATGAATTTTTAAAGTTCAAAAATTTGTGCGTGACGTAACAGGTACTAACAAGTGATCGACAAACAATGGGACAAACTGTTAGTTATAGAGGGAACAATTTTTTTCATGTTTGCATAACTGAAATGTTTGTATATAAAAACTTATACGTTATATTCATGAAGAAATAATTATTAAGTATAAATGACGTAAATAATAAGCATTTTTTTCCTAATAAATTATAGAACATTGAAACAGTTTGACAATATTATTACACAAAGTATGACGACGGATGGCGCTAGTGTTGGCTGTTTTGAAGTTTCAATATTAATTTAATTAATATTATTATTAATTTAATTAATATTGCAAATTGATTTAATTATAAATATATTATTATTGTTAATATTACTAGATGTTATAATTAAATAAATTCATCAAACACAAAATCGTTAAATGTTTTGTTAGGTTATAGAACAACATGACATTTCATATTCTTTTAAAGGTGACTCAAAGGTGACCGTTGCAGACGCGCAAATCTCCTTTTTAAAATCAGGCGACCAATCAAATTCTTAGTACCTAACGCGTCATACCCAATTAGTAATCATCTTCAATCGCTTATAGTTTGTGACCTAGTCAATATTTAAAGAAAATTTTTTCACTAATACTCATTAATTTATGTATATTTTCGTCTTCTTAATTAAGATAGTTAAAATATGACTATGGTATAGGACCCCATTCTCAGTGGACCGGTAATGGCGGACGAAAAGCGAGCCTCACCATTGTAATAATTATTGCTGGATTCAAGTCAATTTTACTGATTAACACACACTCCGTATCAAATATGCCGCACGTACTCTTTCAATCAATCAATATATAAATATATATTTATCAGATTTATAAATAATTAATGTACTTACCCACTCATATTGTATGTATTTCTTTATTTCTTCTTACAAAATAAGTTAAAAATAACTAGTTGAATTATTTTTCAACGTTTGAATTTAGAATTTTTTTTAAAAAAATTAAACCGAGAAAACGATGTTGACTGCTAGACGGAAAATTTTAAACTGATTTGGTTTCTATTTATTTTAACGAATATTCTATTTTTTATTTATTTGACAACCAATAAGAATTTAGATTTTTGAATATTGGTAGCATTGGAAAAATATACGAATCGTTTCGTTGCCATAATAAGTCATTGTTGTTTATACTTCGAAGCTATCAGTCACTTCGTCGCTTCTTTTTACATTTTTCGACAATTTTTTCGAAATTTTCCAGTGCTAACCAACTTTTTCATCTTCTCTAAGCAAAATGGGGTAAGCATTATCAAATAATTTATTTATCTTATAGTTTTTTTTTATAAAAACTGTTATGTTTCATTTCACGTAAGAAAATAGCAGATGGCGCTTGAGAGCCGACCGTTCTTACATGCATTAAATAAATAATTCAAATTCGGGAAACCAAACTTTGTTAATAATAAATATATTAAATATTAAAAATCTGATGTGGCCAACACAAAACCTCCCGCTATTTAATTTTTATTAATTAAAATACGTACCTACGTATTTATTAATGCTGCAGACTGTTCCATTGCATATAACTATTGCTTTATTTACTATTTTCTTTTTAAAATGTCACTATTATTAATTTGAAGTGATTAGTTTTTTGACAGTGACTTATTTTTATTAATTTAAATACATACCTACATATTTACTAATGCTGCAAACTATATAAGTTCCTTTGCATATAACATATAACTATTGCTTTATTTACGATTTTCATTATTATTTAATGTCACTATTATTAATTTTAAGTGATTCGTTTTTTGACAATGACGTTTACCTGTCAGTTACGTTCATTTGAAAAATAAACTGTGTAACAAAGAAATTTTGTTTATCTTAGGCTTCGGGATTAAAAAAAGAAAAATAATTTTTAAATTTATCTGTAAAATATATAGAAAAAGTATTAATGTATTCCAGTAGAAAATTCAATAATCTTTAATTTTCATAAGACATAAAATGCGAAAAAATGGCATTTAATGGTATTTTTTGAAGAAAAACCATTATGAGCTTCAGGTAAAGTGCCAATTCTGGTTTTCCGATTTACACCAAAATCTAATGGCTACTTTTCATATTAGAATAGAGTATAAATACAAGGTTTCAGAATTTTCTGAATGATAGTATTTGAGTTAGAGCGAAGACAAAATTCATTCACACACACACACACACACAAACACACACATATACATATACACACATACAGACATTGTGAAAATGTTAAAATTGGATTCTAGAGACCTTAAAACGTGGTCATTTACTAAAATCTCGATGTGTTTTTTAGCACGATCCCTTTACCTCCCTTACTAAGGGTAGCGGGAGGTAAAAATTACAACTAAACAATTGACAGGTGATACATTTTTCGTTTTTACCTCCCGCTACCCTTGGTAAGGGAGGTATAGGGATCGTGCTAAAAATCACATATCGAGATTTTAGTAAATTACCACGTTTTAAGGTCCATAGAATCCAATTTTAACCTTTTCACGATGATGTCTGTATGTGTGTGTGTGTGTGTGTATGTGTATGGATTTTGTCTTCGCTCTAACTCAAATACTATCATTCAGAAAATTCTGAAACCTTGTATTTCTACCCTATTCTAATATGAAAAGAAGCCATTAGATTTTGGTGTAAATCGGATAACCGGAAATGGCACTTTACCTGAAGCTCATAATGGTTTTTCTTCAAAAAATACCATTAAATGCCATTTTTTCGCGTTTTATGTCTTATGAAAATTAAAGATTATTGAATTTTCTACAGGAATACATTAATACTTTTTCTATATATTATACAGATAAATTTAAAAATAATTATTTTTATTAGTCGCGAAGCTTAAGATAAACACAATTCCTTTGTTACACAGTTCATATTTCAAATGAATATAACTGACAGTAAATGTCACTGTCAAAAAACTAATCACTTCAAATTAATAATAGTGACATTTTAAAAAGAATATAGTAAATAAAGCAATAGTTTTTTGCAATGGAAGTCTGCAGCGTTAGTAAATACGTATATATTTAAATTAATAAAAATTAAATAGCGGGAGGTTTTGTGTTGGCCACATCAGATTTTTATGAACTAGGTTTGCAATCCGACCAATCAAAGAGCAGAATTTATATACCTATCTAAACCAACGCTATTTTCTTACGTAAAATGAAGAATAGTTTCTAAAATAGTTATTTATGTACCTAAGACAAAAAATTGCATATTACAGCAGAGCTTGAGTTTGCTTTCCGAGGCGAAGCCGATGTAAAGCAAACAAGCGAGGCCATAATATGCATTTTTTGCTGAGGTACATATTACATTTTTCTGTCTACCTTACTTTGCGTAATAGATCTAAAAATAAATACACGTTTTTTTAAATTCGTAAAATCTTATTATTTATTATATGAATAATGATTGGATAATATATATCTTCTGCCATTTTCACAAAATTTTAATTCTTAGCTCTGTTTTAGTTTAAAGGAAGACACACTACACTCACAGACACATCAACACTATTTGACAAGTGAAAATAAACAAAACCAACAAAATAACCTCGAAAACAACTCTATCCAGCGGCATCTTAGATTAACAATTAGTCATGTCAAAATTAATAATTTTTAGTATAGTTAATTTCATTATTAATTGCGCAGATATTTAAATTAAATTTATCATTAAAATAATATTTTTATTTGCTCGTTTGATATTTGTTACTTACAACTCCGGTGATACACACAATTGCAATAATCATAAAATCGTAGTAGGCTTAGCGTACGAAAAAGGTTTGCGGACGAAAAGTGATAACGTTCAGAAAAGTGTCATTTTTCGTACGAAAATAAGTACGTAAAATTTCACTTTTCGTATAGGTAGACAGAACGCAAATTGACCTAACCTCTGTTTTTTTTTGTTGTAGTTGCTGTCCACCATGCTACATTCCATGTAACGTCCCTTGCTGCTTCCCCTTGGTTGTCCCCGTCCCTATGCCCTGTTCCCCCTGTTGCACCCCACCGCCATGCTGCCCACCCTCCTGCCCACCACCATCATACTGCTCACCCTGCCCACGCCCGTGCTAAGGGTCTGCTAGACCCCGTCGTGTGAAGGAGGGTCGCCTGTGGATTATGTGACGGTAAGTGGACTATTTTATAATTTTACCTCCTGCTACCCTTGGTAATGGAGGTATAGGGATCGTGGTAAAACATTGCATATAGAGATTTTAGGAAATGACCACGTTTTAACCTTTTTGGTCCTAGTGGTCTCACTATAAAACCACATTTTACATAATTTATTTCATGCGTTCTATACTCTGTTTTTAAACTATAGACAGTAACTAGAAATTCTAGTGAGAAAATCAAAGCCTGTGATTGGCTGCTGCGCTATTTCGTGAAGCCGCATTTAACCAGACGAAATTTCAAGTTAATCTTTAAACGTAATTGAAACGTCAAATTTGCACGTGTTTTTTGTTTCATTTCTCTTTTTGTCATATTTCACGAATAAAAACAGTTATAATATATAAATTTTTCATCAAGGTTTTACAAAAAAAATAATGCAATTAATTAATTTATAATTAAAAGTTATGTATTTATGATTTTATATGAATAAATTAAGTAGATTATCTATAAAATAAATAAATAAATATATCATCACGGCATATTACCCATTTCTGGGTGTGCCAGTATCTACAACACATGTAGACATCGGTAATGATGACGATATATTTTACCGAAAATACTGTGAAATGGAAATATCATTTCTGCATAAGTCTATCTCACACAAACACCCAACCGCGAATTATACGCATGCTTGGAAACCTTGACTACTATTGGCTAACGAGGAAATCATGATCACTTTTTGCGAATCACAGAGTTCTATTTATTAACGACTAGCGCGGGAAATTTTTAATTTAAATTTGAGAAATTAAACAATGTACCTACTACTTATGTTGTATGTAAATTCTTGAATATATAATATAAATATTAGTAATAATAAAAAACATTGACATATTCTAGTGCTAAATTTGAATTAAATAATTTACTTTGTTGTACTGTAAAAATAATATGAATACAATCTGGTCAGGATTAATTTAATTAGATGACAATAAATTACTGTATGAGACACAAAGCAAATGCTTTCGAAGTGCAACTACAAACAGAAATGAAATCAAACGTCAAAGTCAAACCATGTGCTCGCTGCATCACCAGGGCAGCGTTCCAAAACCAAGTATACCGAGTTTTGGCGTAGAGTATGATATGTTGTGTTTTGGAACGAATGAGAGTTTTGTTGAAGTAAAAAATTGAAACTCAATTAAAAATATTTTTATAAAACTAACAAAACTACTTATAATTACAACATTAATGTCAAGCCCGTAATAAAAACGCTTTTATGGAGCACTCTCCTCAATTTAATTTGAAAGTACGCTCCATAAAATCGCTTTTATTATAAAAGTATGCTCGTAATACACGCCAACGTATTTACTTATGTTTATTTTCAACCAAAAGCATGTTTTCTTCCTCAAGAAGGCAAATTACTTTCATATGTTGAGAATCGTGAGCATCTACGTTTGAAAATATTGTGGAGTAATTTCTATACCCTCCTTGTTAGTAGAGTAAGTAGAACATCACTTTGGAGTAAACTCTGGCTGTTTTGGAGCAGGTTGAGTAAACTCTGAGACGAAGGTTATAAGTTTTGAAACGACTTTGAATAATTTCGTACTCGAAGAGTAGGATTTTGGAACGCAGCTCAGCCAGCGACGCTGTCAGCGATAGCCAATAGTAGGCAAGATTTCCGGGCATGCGCATAATTGCCTGTTGGGTGTTTGTGAGAGATAGACTTATGCAGAAATGATATTTCCATTTCAGTGTTTCCTTCACCTACTCTTATGGGAAAGATACGAGCATTAGCAATATATTAGTTAATAGGTATATGGGATATGCCATAATTTCAAGTTAAAATTATGTGATACGAGTTTTGACAGGTTTCCCTGCTTATATTGTTAAAATTTGAAAAATTGGAAAACAATAGCTGTTAAATACATTTATTATATATTTCGTACTAAAAAAGTAAAAAGACATACAATTTTCCAGAATATTCAGTTTTTGGTTAATACCATGCAAGTAAAACTGCACAGAAATGTGACATATCAAATAAATTTGACGTTTTTCAACGTATAACAAAATTTTGACAGTTTTTTTCCTAAGCTTGCTTCTTATTTATTTATTGTCCTCATGGCAACGAACAAATTTTAATTTTGTTTGTGTATCTATAAACAAATCATTGTTGTTCGATATTTCATCCATTTCAGTCATATTTCATTCACGTCCCATTTCTTCAATTTTTCATACCAAAGTGTTCCTTCAATACCCGCAAACAATCAATATGAGGTGCCCAATGAAGTAAGTTTCACATTTTTCACAAATTTTCCTTTAAAAAATAATTATTAATATGACAGTTATGCAGTGTTTCAATATTTCATTATTCTTATTTTGATAAATTTTGATTTTCGTTTTATTTTTTTTTGTCATTTTTGATGTAATTAAATCATTTTGCTACTACTGCTAATAAAATTTCATTATTAGAATTTAGAATTAACTGAATTCATTTTAATTTATATAATAGACAAATTTCTCAAATTTGATTTTTTCATTTTAATATTTCTCCAGATTTTTTGCTATTAATCTTAAGGCTCATTCACAGCTACGAAAATAAGAATAAAATTATAAATTAGACTTTATGGTTGGTGTTCACAGCTTAACAATTATTTCAATGTAACGAGACTAAAAAAAAAAAAAAAAATCTGATGTGGCCAACACAAAACCTCCCGCTATTTAATTTTTATTAATTTAAATACATACCTACGTATTTATTAATGCTTCAAAGTATATAATGTTCCATTACATATAACTATTGCTTTATTTACGATTCTCTTTATTATTTAATATGTCGCTATTATTAATTTGAAGTGATTAGTTTTTTGGCAATGACGTTTACCTGTCAGTTACATTCATTTGAAAAATAAACTTTGTAACTAAGGAATTGTGTTTACCTTAGGCTTCGGGATTAAAAAAAGAAAACTGATTTTTAAATTTATCTGTAAAATATATAGAAAAAGTATTAATGTATACCTGTACAAAATTCAATAATCTATAATTTCCATAATGACAAAATGCGAAAAAATGGCATTTAATGGTATTTTTTGAAGAAAACCCATTATGAGCTTCAAGTAAAGTGCCATTTTCGTTTATTCGATTTACACCAAAATCTAATGGCTTCTTTTCATATTAGAATAGGGTATAAATACAAGGTTTCAGAATTTTCTGAATGATAGTATTTGAGTTAGAGCGAAGACAAAATCCATACACATACACACACATACATACACACACACATACACACATATACACATACAGACATTATCGTGAAAATGTTAAAATTGGATTCTAGGGACCTGAAAACGTGGTCATTTACTAAAATCTCGATTTGTGATTTTTAGCACGATCCCTATACCTCCCTTACCAAGAGTAGCGGAAGGTAAAAAATATCCGTTTGTACTTTAACTACTATATATTAACTGTGTTGTGTTGTTTAGTATAGAGAAACATTAATACAAATCGTGTTAATAACAACTTTGTATTAACGCATTTAACGTAACCAAACAGTTTTGAGTTACAAATACAAATATAATTTAATTATTTACACTATTGGAATTATAAATATAATTACTTTAAATTCAGATATAATTCACAAACAATATCTAAAATTTCACTTTTCTGAACTTAATACAATGTAAACAACATTTGAGCTTAGCATAATATCCGCCATATTTGGCCAAATTCGCGCCGACCAATCAAAATCAATCCCCCTATTGGCCACACTGGCTGGTACTGCGAGCTCGGTTTTAACTAAAACGCTGTTTTAAGAAATGTCAAATTCAAATTTCAATGTCTGGTCGCGAACCTGGGGGAACTGGGTTCGATCCCGACCGACGCCAAATATTTCCAATTTTAAATGGCACAAAAGTGACCCCCGTGGTGCACTCTCCACGCCAACAATGAGTGCCCGTGAGGTGACGCCTGGTAAGCGCCCGCACGGTACAAATATGTCATCATCATTACCGATATCTGCGATAAAGCAGATTGTGGCACACTCAGAAATGGGTAATATGCCGTGATGATATATTTATTTATTTATATTTAATTTCACCCTTATGTTTAAAGAACGATTTTTAAAAAAATATTTATTTGAATACAAACTATGTTCTGCTTAAAAATCATATTTTGATAAATTTGATATTATTTATTTTTATTATTAAATAATGAAATTTGACATTTCTTTAAACAGCGTTTTAGTTAAAACCAAGCTCGCACTACCAGCCACTATGTATATACAGTCACTATTCGCGATTCAAATTAAGCAAACTCTACCTGGTGGACAAAGTTTGAACTAAAAAAATGTCTAAAATATATTATTGCCTTTCTTTCACAGAAACTTTCTAGCGATTGCAGGCTATTTAAAACATCCTTTCACACAAGTTTCATATTTTTAAACTTTTTCAAAAAGCGTTAAATTCATTATATCACTGACAGATTGACAGCTCATATAGTGTTGTGACGTCACAACACTGATACATAATGGCGGGAAAAGTTAATTTGAATCGCCAATAGGTGCTACTATTTTATCTACTCGATTTTTTTACACATTTAATTTTTGTAATTTTCTAATTTTCCCTATTTTCTCTTTCAGTTGCTACAACATCCAACCCAGTGGACCATACCCCTGCTCCTTTCCTGGGTACTCGCCATTGTATGTACCATGCCCACCCATGTACACCATGCCGGCATCGGTAGTCTTTCCGTACAACATCTACTATTGAAGGACGAGGCTTGAGAACGCGGGATACTACTTCTGGACGACATCTGTTTTAACGGTTAGTTTAGAAGTTTATTTCTATCTTTTCTAGTTCTAAAACAATGGACGTTCATAAGAAAATATTGATTAAAAAAACTGGTTTAGTTGGCAATAACGAAAAATTAGTTCAAATCATATACCTATTAACTAATATATTGCTAATGCTCGTATCTTTCCCATAAGAGTAGCTGAAGGAAACACTGTGAAATGGAAATATCATTTCTGCATAAGTCTATCTCTCACAAACACCCAACCGGCAATTATGCGCATGCTCGGAAATCTTGACTATTATTGGCTAACGCTGACAGCGTCGCGGGCTGGGCTGCGTTCCAAAATCCACAATATTTTCAAATGTAGTTGCTCACGATTCTCAACATATGAAAGTATTTGCCTTCTTGAGGAAGAAAACATGCTTTTGGTTGAAAATAAACATAAGTAAATACGTTGGCGTGTATTACGAGCATACTTTTATAATAAAAGCGCTTTTATGGAGCGTACTTTCACATTATATTGAGGAGAGTGCTCCATAAAAGCGCTTTTATTACGGGCTTGACATTAATGTTGTAATTATAAGTAGTTTTGTTAGTTTTATAAAATTATTTTTAATTTAGTTTCAATTTTTTACTTCAACAAAACTCTCATTCGTTCCAAAACACAACACATCATACTCTACGCCAAAACTCGGTATTCTTGGTTTTGGAACGCTGCCCTGGTGATGCAGCGAGCACATGGTTTGACTTTGACGTTTGATTTCATTTCTGTTTGTAGTTGCACTTCGAAAGCATTTGCTTTGTGTTTCATACAGTAATTTATTGTCACCTAAATAAATTAATCCTGACCAGATTGTATTCTTATTATTTTTACAGTATAACAAAGTAAATTATTTAATTCAAATTTAGCACTAGAATATGCCAATGTTTTTTTTATTATTACTAATATTTATATTCAAGAATTTACATACAAAATAAATAATAGGTACATTGTTTAATTTCTCAAATTTAAATTAAAAATTTCTCGCGCTAGTCGTTAATAAACAGAATTCTGTGATTCGCAAAAAGTGATGATGATTTCCTCGTTAGCCAATAGTAGTCGCGGTTTCCAAGCATGCGCATAATTCGCGGTTGGGTGTTTGTGTGAGATAGACTTATGCAGAAATGATATTTCCATTTCACAGTGTTTCCTTCAAGAAAAGCAAAGGATCCGCAATATATTAGTTAATAGGTATATGACACATTCCAATATTTTATTGCTTGCTTTTTCCGCCATTTTCAAATCTTTTGTTATTTCAATCACAGTAATCATGCGAAAAGACTGATTCAGAAGGGAAAGGGGAATGGCGCGTTGTGATCGCAAAATGAAAGAGTGGAGATAACGAATAACAAACGAAGAAACACGCCTAAAACATTTTAGATTTTTTAAACTTCTTCCTGTCAGTGTCAGTGAGAAAAATATTTTGACGGTTATATTTAATTTTGATTTTGTTTGTTTTGCTTTGTTACTATGACGACCGAACAAGTGTTGAATTTGTTTGGTTGCTATAAATAAATCATTGTTGTTCATTTCGTCCTTCAAGCTACACGCATTTTCGACCTCCGTCACATTTCCAAATTCCTGTTCATTTCGACCTTCATTTTCATATTCCATTAGCAAAATCAAAATGGGGTGAGTCTGAATGCACATTTATTTTATTTGTATATCAAAATACGCAGTCTGTACTAATGTTATCGATTTGTATATTTGTCAATATTTTGCAATGTCATAACAAATTTTCACTTGCACATTGACATGTATTAATTTTTTGTTCAAACATTTGACTCAGCATTTCTTGATGTACCTGTTTTGTTCATTTTATTTAATTCGCTTATTTTTCATACATGTTCAAATGAAACTACAGACTAATTGAAAATGGTTGAAGAATGTGACTACTTTTGTACCAAAATATCTGAATTATATTTCAATTTTCCATAATTCATTAAACCTGTATTCCACATTGATAGATAGGCGCATGACGTTTGATTAATATTGCTGTACGTGATTTATTTGATATGTTTCGCTTACCTTCGTGAAAAATCTTTAATTTCTTTTCATATGAATTTTATTTAAATTAATAACATTTATGTTAAAAGATTTATTCAGAATGGGCTACTTGCGTACCTTTTTTTTATTTAATATTTTTGAAGAAAAAGTAAAAACTTGCTACCCATATTTTTTCTTTTGACAATTTTTTTATTAATTAGCCAGAAAAAAAAAATAATGAAATTTGATTATTTGAATTCCCGCCATGTATGACGTAGAATTACGCCGCACCAATGAATGGTCGTAAAGCCATAGCGTTTGTTTGTACGGGTAATGTAGATCTCCTGTTTGGAGGTTAGTATTTTAGTTGTCTTTTTGGTATCGATATTTTAAATTACATGTAACTACTTACAGTACAATTTTTGAAAGAAGTTCGATCAAGACCATCTACGAATTATATCTATGAATTAAGATTTTGTGCTGTCAAATTTAGTAGTGTCTTTTACTTAGTTTTTATGAGGGTACATAATATCTTGTGTACCTCATAAAAACTATGTAAACGACACTACTAAATTTGACAGCATAAAATCTTAATTCATAGATGCAATTCGTAGATGGCTTTGATTGGACTTCTTTCAAAAATTGTACTGTATGGCTCGTAGTATGATCACGGTTTTAACTAAAACACTGTTTTAAGAAATGTCAAATTCAAAGTTGAATATTTAATTTCACCTTTATATGTAAAGAACGATTTTTTAAAAAATATTTGTTTGAATACATACTATGTTCTGCTTCAAAATCATATTTTGATAAATTTGATACTATTTATTATTGTTATTAAATAATGAAATTTGCCATTTCTTAAAACAGCGTTTTAGTTAAAACCGTGACCATACTACGAGCCTATGTGTTTATTTGTGAAGTAATTTGAGAGCCCAGAGAGACAGAAAAATGAACTAATATCAAATTCAAATTAAAACTTTCTCGCGCGTCATGCCATCTATTGATAACATTCTTATACATGCTTCCCTTCCCCCAGTTCAATATAAAGACGCCACAGAAAATTTTCTTTCTTAATTTAGTAAAAAACAAATAATAATTTTAAAATAAAATTTGTTTTTATATATGTTTTCGATATAACAGAAATCGGATTTTCAGTACCACGCAAGTAGCCCATTTGAATCGCCAATTCCTTGCCCCTATAAATTACAACTCGTTTTTCTTTATTTGCAGTTGTTGTCCAAGAGGGTGCTGCGTACCGGCCCAGATGCCGCTGGTATGCCCCATCATGTGTCCCATCAACGTGCCCCAACCGCCCAACGTGTACATGGTGGTGTACTCCGGAAGTCGAGCTCGGTGGTAGGGATGCTAAGGCTGAGAACCTAACATGCTAACTGTTGTCATTTGGTGTTGACCATTCTTTATTTTCTCACGTGAGTATAATACAGAATGGGGAAAATGCTGCTTGTGTGAATGTGCAGAAAAAGTAAATTCCAAACATACCTACCTTACTTGATAAATTTGTTTAAATATGACAAACATCTAATATTCGCTACAAAATAATTTGAAAACTTTCAACAATCTATATACAAAAATTAAAGATAAAATATAACAATCAGTCAATAGTTATTTACATTCGAATGCGTGTAAAATACTCCACGCACGAGAATTGTATCAAACTTTTTGGCCGACGATAATAAAAATCACTTTTTTTAATGAGATAGGTTGTACTTCTGAAAAGGGTTAGTTTAAAATACTGGGGTTAAGTCAATTTCCAAATTTGATTTTACTTACCTTCATTAGAGTACTTCTTCTAGCGAAAATTTATTTGTAATAATAGACGTTGTTTATGACTGATAATATATTTATTTGCTCATGTTTTCTTCGTAATAAATATTAGGTAGGTGTAGATATTTGACATTTCAGCAATGTTCGCCTCGCGTATTTGACAGGTATATCGATCGGTGACTATGTTGGTAACGGCGGATTTTTACAATAATGACAAATGTCGCTGCCGTGATTTTGGTTTATATTAAAGAACAATATCTTTTCAAATTGAATTCTTAGAAGTCATATAAAAATTCTTACAACAGCCCTATTCAAAAGTCAAGTTGTCAAAATTGATCGCGAAATGTAATTTTAAGGAGAAAAGATAATATAGAAGCATACAGAATATTGCCATCCATCGTTTTCTAATTTCTATTTCTAAAATAAGGATTCAAGAAGAAAAGCTTTGATTTCTTTAGATAACATTTTAGACAATATTGTCAAATTGACATTTAATTAAATTTTTTCAAATTGATAGTTTTTTTGTTCATAGCCTACACACTATTTTCATTTTGTCAGTTATGAGTAATAAGCCGTAATGACGTATTTATGTATTTTTTGATTGGAAATGTCACTTGTCACTGTCAAACAAAACAATATCCAACAATACACTCGTTTCTATTTGATTTGGTTGCTATATAACAAAACACCAAACAAAACAAAACACTGTCACATCACCGGGGAAAACATACGCTAGTGCTGTTTATAAACAAGTCATTGTTGTTCATCGCTTCGTCGAATTCAGACGTGTTCATCTAGCTCCAAAAATTTCGGCGTGAAATTTCCATTCATTTCAAAATTTTTGTGAAGTACAATCAACGAAACATTCAAGCATTATGGCGTAAGTTTTATTTTCATTTTTATTTATTTACAGTTTACATGAGTCTGCAAAATTTGTTGTTTTTATTAATATACTTCAATCATTTGATATTATTTTCTGTTTATTTTGCAAGTGAAATTTATTTTGAAAATTTGTTAATATTATGGGCGTCGTTACATTCAATTTACCGT
The DNA here is from genome assembly GCA_943142095.1 of Ophonus ardosiacus. Taxonomy (NCBI): domain Eukaryota; kingdom Metazoa; phylum Arthropoda; class Insecta; order Coleoptera; family Carabidae; genus Ophonus; species Ophonus ardosiacus. The sequence goes on from OW964840.1 coordinate 15,094,266, forward strand.
TTACGCCCATATTACTTTTATCATTTACTGGTCTATATTTATATTTTCTTATAAAATTTTTCTGTTTGGTTCGATTTTAAACATTGACGTTTCACTGTCAAAAGGTAAATATTGAAATATTATTTTACGAAAATGACACGTACCTATACTCCATATTCAAATTGGGGCCCACGGAATCCGTGGGCGGCACTAAAGGTGATTGATTTAACGTAACTCGATTTACGACAATTTTGATGTACCTAGAATTGCAGTTTGCAAAGAGAGGTCAATGAATAGTACTTTAATAGAAGTGATATCTTATTTCTTAGTTGTCAAATATTCAAATAAATAATGGCGGAAAACCGAATAAACATGGCCGACCAACATTCGCGGAAAAACTAAAACACTTACGTCATAATTTGTTGACAGATTTCTCATAATTCATTTGTTTTGTTTGACATGTGTCGTCAATTTTTTGTTTACAAATAAATATTTGTCAATCACATTTCATTTCACATTCCAAATTTGCTGTACAAATTTACATTCATTTTCATTTTATAATATACAAACACTATACAATGGTTTTACAAAAATGTCCATATTACGATTACGAAAATTATAATTCATTGGGTATCGGATTATTTCAATTAAGTATTACATTTGTCGTTTTCTTAAGCATTATTTTAATTTATTCATTATTTTTTGAAAGAAATAAACAATAAAACAAGCAAATATACAATAAATAAATCTACTTTATCGATATTTTGACAGATTTGACATTTACATTCATTTTTTTCAACAATTTCAATTTCATACCGGTTTCAAAATTTGTCATATTCATTTCATACAACATGCCTGCGCGATTTAAACCATGTGTTCAAACAGATTATGAAAAATTCAATGCAATATTTATGCCCCTTGTCGGAATAGGGTCAATTTTCATCGTTATGATATTTGGTCTTCTCATAATATCCGCTATAGTAAATCGCGTACAACAGTCGGGATCGTCAGAATAATATACAAATATACAATACATAATGTACATTCAAGTTTGCCGCCAATTTTTAAATGTGTGCGAATGTGTAAAACGCCAGTAGTTTGCTTCTAGAAGGTAAGATGTCACCTTGTTCTCTATTTGTCATAAATTTATAGGTTATTGTAAGTGAAAGAAGTCTTTTTTATAATAATTGTCAACGTTTTCTTGCAGATTTTCATTTTTTCATCCACCACTCTGATCTTGTTAAAGATATGATAACGCGGTTTGAAAAATTGAATTCAGTATGAAATTCTCTTTCATATCAACTATTACACAAATTTTTCCGATGAGCAATTTGCGAGTTACTAATAAATTAAACTCACATGAAATTTCTCTAAAATTTTAAACATCTGAAAATCGGCTCATTTCTCAATTTCTCATCAACCACTTTGACACATATTAAATACTTAATACTGTTTATCTTTAATCGTGTCGAAATTTTGAATGAAATTTTGAGAAATGAGCCGATTTTCAGATGTTTAAAATTTTAGAGGAATTTCATGTGAGTTTAATTTGTTAGTAACTCGCAAATTGCTCATCGGAAAAATTTGTGTAATAGTTGATAGAAAGAGAATATCATGCTGAATTTAAATTTTCAAACCGCATTATCGTATCTTTAACAAGATCAGAGTGGTGGATGAAAAAATAAAAAAATTTAGGAAAACATTAACAATTATTATAAAAAAGACATCAATAATTTACTTCTTTCGATGCCACTACGAATGTAAACTGTTATAAATAGTGAAACCTATTAGACTATGTATTAAATATGTAATATTGTTTGTTTTTTTTAAGTAATTTTAATATCTTTCATAATTGTTTTGAGCAAATGGCCAAAAACATAAATATGCCGCCATTTTTCCCAATTGGCGGGAGGCTCCCGTGCTCCGATATCCGAAAATTTTTGATATGTTATCTGCGCATTTTCTGGATAGGATTCCGTTTAAAAGCTTTTCTTGTTATTACTTTGAGGTAAAATCATAAATTTCCTGGACTATAAAACGTCTTTAGAATGAAAATAAAACAATAAACAATAACTAATATGTATCTATGGTAGTTAAATAATAACAATTAATGAAATAAGTAATTTGAAAAAAAATAAATTAAAAATATATAATAAAATATGGTCTAAATGAAGCAATAGGGGAATTTTTTAAAATTTGCTCTGTTTGAAGCGCTGTAGCTCGCTATCGGTTATAGAAAAAAAATGTATTAGAAGACAGTTGTAGGGAATTTTATTATCAACCAATTTATAAATAGCTATTTTGCTCTAATGCAAATAGGTGAAGAGATATTTAGAAAAAACGGCTTTTTTGCGCCTTTTTTTCCCAAGTTGGCGGTGCTTCCCGAAGGCCCCCGAGGGGGAAAACTCGCATTTTTTATTAGGACCCCTATAGTAATTAAGGTACCAAGGGTTGTTATAAGGACAATAATGCCTGAGGTCAGCAGTGTACTGTCGAGGGTCTCTGGCCCGAGGCGAGTACGTTGACTGAAGGCATTATTGTCGTTTAACACCCGTGGTGCCTTCAACGTTTTATGTCTTACTAGAAATTCTTAATAAACATTTTGTCTGACTAGAATTTTTCAAACAAAAATAATAAATCACAAAATTTTAATACAACTTACAAAGTAGCCTGTGAATGCGGTACCTAGGTAATATTTTGTTTCTGTAAACAAAGCATTTTTTCAAACAAAAAATATATTTCTTGTGGTATTTTTCTGTCAATATGGACGAGCAATGTTATTGCTAAGAATAAGAAGTATGCTGGTTTGTATTTGTGATAAAACAAATATGATTATAAACGCCTACAATTCACAATGCTTCTTAACCTTAACTGCACTTTATGTTAGTATCAGTATTATTAACCTCAGTTTGTTGTCACCATTACCATAGCAACTTAATACGCCCTAGAGTATTATTTACTCAATAACGGACCTAATGTTGAGGTTGTTATAAAACAATAACATACTAGTAAGACATAAAATATATAATATACCCAAAAATCAAAAATACCCGACCTTTTGTGGAATAAACCCTTATTTTTCTACCAAATGACTGGACTATATTATTACCGAATGGAATTGGTATAGGGAATTTCTTCTCTAGTCAGTATATGCTCGAAGCTTGTACACATCAAAAATATAAACAAATGATATTTGACAGTGTTTATCAGTCAAAACTTGTAGGGATTTTTAAGAAAAAAGTAGCGCATGTTCCAGTTTTTCTTTAAAAGTCTATTCAACTGTCATATCATTGTGCCAGAGAGAAAACATTTCAAGTCATTTGAAAAGAAAAACTTAATCATGTAATTCAATGAAAACCTAACCTGAATGTCTGTTTTCTGTTCCAGTGGTGGACCGTGCAGACCCACACTTGCCCCAATAAGCGTCCCCATGATCCTTCCAATGTCGTATCCGATCTGCACGGGAACAGTGATGCCCTGCGGGCCATGTCTGTGCCCCATGCGCTAGATACACACGGAGTCGCTGCAATGGAGTGTGACGAGGGGGTGAGGTGTGACGGTGCCAGTAGGGGCTGTGCTTCCGGACGGGGCAAGGGTAGGAAGAAGAAGAGTGGGCGGGAGTGTAAATGCCCCGAAGAGAATAAGGAAGAGGAGAGTGGGGCAGTTTTAAGGGTGAGGACAACTAAATTCATAAAAAAAAGTTCATTTAATTTGAACACTGTTTTAAATGCCTCTTAACTGGCTGAATTTTAATCGGGACATACTATCCAGCTATTTTCAGTTTACTAACTAAAGCTTTGCTTAAACTGTCCTAAATACTTTACAACTCAAATTTCATCTAGACTAAATTCGCAATTCGGCAGTAGCTATACAAAACATTCTCACCGCCTATAGAACTTAACCACAGAATACATTTATACAGAAGCGACCCTCCTTGCCAGCACCATTGTTGCGATTTTACGTTTATGACCTTGAACTTTAAATTTGTTGGCAAATTTACGCGCGAAATTTAAATTGTTTTAAATGGTTAAAGAAAAAATATCTGATGTGGACACCACATGACTTCCTTGTACGCCTGTTACACTATACATATTTTGTTAATAATTAAAATATGTATAATAACACACACAATCATAAAATAGCACGTATTTGACATAATTTGACATTATATTTTCTATTTTTTTGTTATTTCTTGTCCTAATTCATAGCAAACTTAATTACAGAAACCAAAAAGTACATAATGTAAAAATTTACATATCTCGCTTATACAAAGAACTAATTTAATCATACTTAAAGTTTTCGACGCAAAATTCAATTCTCTAAAACTTTTATTTGGAGCATTTATTGTTAATTTCAAAATAACACCATTTTTTTCAAGAAAAACTGATAATAGCTTCAAGTAAAGTATCACTTCCGGTTAGACTATTTTAACCAAAGTCTATTATGTTATTTCCATTGATATGAAAGTATTATATGCCAAAATTGAAAAGTTTTGGATTATATTTTAATATTGTTTTTTATTAAAATCTATTATAGGTTTCAAGTAAAGTACCACTTCCGAGTATACCATTTTAACTAAAATCTATTATGTTATTTCCATTGATATAAAAGTATTATATACCAAATTTGAAAAGTTTTGGATTATATTATAATATAGTTTTCCATTACAATCTATTATGGGCTTCAAGTAAAGTACCACTTCTGAAAGTTATGCAATGACCAAAAAGGGAGGTGCACAACTAGATGTTATAACAGTCCTAAATACAAAATTTTAACTTTCTACGGCTTCCCGTTTTTCAGTTATGCGAGATACGTACGTACGTACAGACGTCACGACGAAATTAGTCAAAATGGATTCAGAGATGGTCAAAATGGATATTTCCGTTGAAATCTGGAAACCGAATTTTTTCGCGATTACAATACTTCCTTTACTTCGTACAAGGAAGTAATTAGAACATAAAAGTACTAAATTTTTAATTTTATTAACGAATTAAACAGAAATCAGATAAAATAATCATAATTATATTTTTATTAAACAAATACCTGAATTTTACAAATTTATTACAATGCAGAATTTTCTATGTTTGATGTGGGAAAACAAACGTCAGACTCGATGAATATGTCCCATATATCCTTCTCTATCAAATCTTCTCTTCCACAGGCCTTGAGCCATATTTTACACCTATATTTATTAAATAAATATACATTTTACATGATATGGTAGTCGTTTTACATAACTTACATTTCTGGATCTTTCGGAAACGAAAAAAAAAAAAACTTACATTTCCCTTTCTCCATTTTTAAATCTATTTATACAGTCTATATATGAACAAAAGTCCTCCCGTTTCTACTTTCTTCATTTTATCCATTTAATTAGAAACTAACACCACTTCTAAAATTCACAAACAGTTCACAAAATGACATATGTCAAAAGTGAGAAGACGTGTTTGGTTTGCTTGAATTAGCCATAATCCTAAAATACATGGGCGTGACAAGCTGAGACAACAGCTCTTCCAGAATATGTGAAATATAATGATTTTCCTTATGATAACGATTTTTTCTATCGTTTGTTGAAAAAAGAACATATTTGTTCTTATTAGAAATCAATTTGTGTTTCTCAATATACTTTTATTATTGACCCCTAACGGAAAATGTTCACGTCGAGATCATGAAAAGAACAAAGAATCGTAAGATACGAAGATATGCCGAAACAATCCGATTTTATCCGATTAGCCCTTTAAATTTGTTGGCATACTCTTTCTCTCTCTAATTTTCGTTTCTCTCTGACTGTCGCTTCTGTATAGATGTTTATTCTGTGATTGGGCCCTAGATATCTAAACGGCTGGAAAAAATGATAATTTCTAAACAGAATTTTGAGTTACAAAGACAACAGATTTGAAATCAAAAGCATAATTTAGAAGAGTTATAATAAGTTATTGGCTTATTGTAAACCATTCCAGAATAACGTCACCTGCCCTCCACAGGAGTGATTTTAACCTCACTTTTGAATGTTTTTAAAAATTATTTAATTATATATCTAATGATATATATCCAGTGTTGTATAAAATACTTGCAAAAATGTATTTCAAATAGAAAATACGACATACTAAACAAAAGTATTTCATATATTTCTTAAAATACAGTTATTTTTTCAGTATTTCAAATATACCAATATTTAAAGAAGATACGTTAGGGTATTGTAAAAATGTTTTTCGTATTCAACTTATTCGCATATTTTTATTTATTAAAAAGAAACTCCTACATTAACATAGGCAAGTGTTTATTTAAGAAAAAAATTAGAGAATTATTCCGTGTTATGTTACTACGGGACAACACATGACGGAGGGTTTCTATTTCAAATATATAAATTTATTTCAAATACTTGTGTATTTTAAATAAAAAAATGTATTTCAAATATTGAGAAATAGTATTTCATACAAATAATAGTATTTTAATGTATTAAAATATAAAATACTCATGAAAAGTATTTAAACTAAAAATAGAAAATACTGTATTTCAAATAATTGCTTAAAATATTATAACTAATTCAAAAACTTATTTCAATTACTTATACAGGGTGTCTCTTAAATAGGGGGACATGGCTTAACCACAGATTCCTGAGGCTAAAATAAGACGATTTAACCAAACTTGCTTCTACCGGAAAGTGTACCATTTAGCCAGAATTCTGCTTCAAAGTTCTTCGAAAAAAAATTAATTTTGCTTATAATAATCGGATGCTTTATTTGATTTGGATGAAATTTGGTATGACAGTTTATATGGTTATAGGTAATCTTTTAAGGTGATACTTGTTATTATTAATGAACCACTAGAGTATGAAACTTAGGTGTCCCAACATTAATTAGACCGTAACTTTTTAATGGCAATGCCGAAAACGTGAAATTATTTTTTTTCGGAAAGATTCATTCAATAGTAAACTTTTCTCTCTCTGTGTAATTTGTGATATCTGTTACGGTTCACACAGAAAAAAATAAAATCTGAGTGTCTGCACTGCTAAATTTTTAAAATAAATTTAATCTAGCAGTCTATCCAAATGTCAAACAAGTAATTTTTAATGACAGTAACAATTGTTTTACGGGTTGTCAAAAATTTTCTTCGCAATATTCTAAAATTAGTAACATCCGTTTGTTCGGCCTAATAATATTTTACTACTATTATTATAAATAAGACGATTACATATCTCAGCTTACTCCTAAACAAGTTGTGAAGATTGACAACTCGTTACTGTCATTAAAAATTGTTTCTGTTATTAAAAATTAGGTATTTGACATTTGGATAGACTGCTAGATTAAATTTATTTTAAAAAAATTCACGATGCAGTCACTCAAGTTTTATTTTTTTCTGTCTGAACCGTAACAGATATCAAAAATTAAACAGAGAGAGAAAAGTTTACTATTGAATGTATCTTTCTGTAGAAAATAATTTCACGTTTTCGGCATTGCCATTAAAAAGTTACGGTCTAATTAATGTTGGGACACCTAAGTTTCATACACTAGTGGTTCACTAATAATAACAAGTATCACCTTAAAAGATGACTTACAACCATATAAACTGGCATACCAAATTTCATCCAAATCGAATAAAGCGTCCGATTATTATAAGCAAAATTAATTTTTTTTCGAAGAACTTTGAAGCAGAATTCTGGCTAAATGGTACACTTTCCGGTAGAAGCAAGTTTGGTTAAATCGTCTTATTTTAGCCTCAGGAATCTGTGGTTAAGCCATGTCCCCCTATTTAAGAGACACCCTGTATATCGAGAAATTTTGATTTTGATAGAATTCATTCATAAAATTAAACCATAAATTTTTACATGGCTCCATCATTGAGTATATTATGTATAAAATTTATTTCTGACAGCTGCCCCTCTCGAAATTCATTTGTTCTGGATTGATCTATTCTTATCACACAAAATGGGGTTAATTATTGTCTTCTTATTTCAGTCAGTCCAATCGCGCGTGCAGTCTCTACGTGCCGCCTGCACTCTGGTGTTCAACATCGCGGACACTCTGATGTGCGGTGTTTTGGCCGTGCTGGTGGCCTTTATCTTGACGGTGGTGGCTGTAACTGCGTGGAGTGTTCACTTTTCGGCGGGCACGTGCGCGAGCATTGCCTGTTGGATGGAACGCCAATCGTGCAATGTGTTGGACAAGGTGAACTACCGCGTCAGGCAGTTTGAGGCTACTTTTATTGGCGTCCGGAGACGGGGTGCCAGGTCTACACGATGTTGACATGTGAGTTAGATTTAGTTTATTAAGGAATTAATTTGAAAATACAAAACTGCTTTCATTTTGTACTTGTAAAACTGTCATCAGTTAATGGGCTACTTGCATACCTTTTTTACTTCCTTGTACGAAGTAAAGGAAGTATTGTAATCGCGAAAAATTTCGGTTTCCAGATTTCAACGGAAATATCCATTTTGAGCATCCCTGAATCCATTTTGACTAATTTCGTCGTGACGTCTGTACGTACGTACGTATCTCGCATAACTGAAAAACGGGAAGCCGTAGAAAGTTAAGATTTTGTATTTAGAACTGTTATAACATCTAGTTGTGCACCTCCCTTTTTGGTCATTACATAACTTGCGGAAGTGGTACTTTACTTGAAGCCTGTAATAGATTTTAATGAAAAACTATATTAAAATATAATCCAAAACTTTTCAAATTTGGTATATAAGACTTTTATGTCAATGGGAATAACATAATAGATTTTGGTTAAAATGGTTTACCCGGAAGTGGTACTTTACTTGAAGCCTATAATAGATTTTAATGAAAAATTATATTAAAATATAATCCAAAACTTTTCAAATTTGATATATAAGACTTCTTTATCAATGGGAATAACATAATAGATTTTGGTTAAAATAGTCTAACCGGAAGTGATACTTTACTTGAAAAAAATGGTGTTATTTTGATTTTAGTAATAAATGCTTCAAATAAAAGTTTTAGAGAATTGAATTCTGCGTCGAAAACATTAAATATGATTAAATTAGCTCTTCGTATTCTCTAATTAAGTTTGCTATGGATTAGGACAAAAAATAACAAAAAAAATAAAATGTTGATGTCAAATTATGTCAAATACGTGCAATTTTATGATTGGGTCTGTTATAATACATATTTTAATTTTAACAAAATATGTATAGTGTAACAGGCGTACAAGGAAGTCATGTGCTGTCCACATCAGATATTTTTATTTAATATTTTTGAAGAGAAGGTAAACACTTGCTACCCATATTTTTTCTTTTGACAAAATTTTTATTAATTAGCCAGAAAAAAAATAATGAAATTTGATTATTTGAATTCCCGCCATGTATGACGTAGAATTACGCCGCACCAATGAATGGTCGTAAAGCCAAGCGTGGTGCCGTCCTATAGTAATGCTATGTTTGTGCGGGTAATGTAGATCACATGTTTAACATTTCAGTAATAGTTTGGAGGTTAGTATTTTAGTATCGATATTTTAAATTACAAGTACCTACCTATGTGTTTATTTATTAAGTAATTAATGTATTTGAGAGACCAGAGAGAGAGAAAAATGAACTAATGTCAAATTCAAATTAAAACTTTCTCGCACGCCATGCCATCTATTGATAACATTCTTAAACATGCTTCCCCTCCCCCAGTTCAATATAAAGACGTCACAGAAAAATTTCTTTCTTATTTTAGTAAAAAACAAATAATTATTTTAAAATAAAATTTATATTTTTATTTATGTTTTCAATATAACATTACGTATATAGTGACAAATCGGATTTTCAGTACCACACAAGTAGCCCATTACAATAAGGGCCAGTTTTACAATCTCTGGTTAAAATTTTAACTGTCAGATAAATAAAAAATATTGAAACGAAATGAACTGTCAAATGACAATTCGATCTTTGCTGTCAATAATTCGAGTCAATATTGTTTATTTATCTGACAGTTAAAATTTTAATCGGAGATTGTAAAACTGGCACTAAGTTGGCTTCGTGAAAATTAATATTTGAATAGGGGATTACGGCTCAATCGAATTAAAGGAAAATAGTAAAAAAATACGAATGTATATGCTGAATAACGAATATTAATAAAAAAAATCTGATGTGGCCAACACAAAACCTCCCGCTATTTATTTTTTATTAATTTAAATACATACCTACGTATTTACTAACGCTGCAAACTGTTCCATTGCATAAAACTATTGCTTTATTTACTATTTTCTTTTTAAAATGTCACTATTATTAATTTGAAGTGGTTAGTTTTTTGACAGTGACATTTACTGTCAGTTACATTCATTTGAAATATGAACTGTGTAACAAAGGAATTGTGTTTATCTTAGGCTTCGGGACTAATAAAAAAAAAATTTAAATTTATCTGTAAAATATATAGAAAAAGTATTAATGTATTCCTGTAGAAAATTCAATAATCTTTAATTTTCATAATGACAAAATGCGAAAAAATGGCATTTAATGGTATTTTTTGAAGAAAAACCATTATGAACTTCAGGTAAAGTGCCATTTACGGTTATCCGATTTACACCAAACTCTAATGGCTTCTTTTCATATTAGAATAGGGTATAAATACAAGGTTTCGGAATTTTTTTTTTTGTTCAGAGCCTACACCGAATAGGGTTTTTTTAACACTCTGTATTTATTGTCAACTAAAACATGCCAAAAATAAGACAATATTTCAATTCTTCTAATGCCAAACTTGTCAAATGTCAAATTGACAACTTAAACAAAAACATAAATAAAACAAAACAAAACATACTGACACAAAATATAAAAATAGCCATGATAAAATAAACAAATTGAAATCGTAATAGCTTTGAAACAATTTCAAACAATACGTAACTAATAGAAACAAAACACAACCACTGTCACCAAGGGAAAACATATGAGGGTGCCAGTTGTAAACAAGACATTGTTGTTCCGTTCGTCATTCGAGTCAGTCGCATTTTGTCGCTCCTTACACATTTGAAAAAAATTCAAAATTTTTAGTGAATTCAGAACTTGAACCGAATACAAAATGGGGTAAGTCTCTATTGCTGGTATTTTTTCCTGACATTGCAAATTTATTCATTTGTGTTGAATGAGTTTGAAATCATTTGGCATTTTGAACGAATTTATATTTGACAGTTTTATAATTATGAACGTAGTTTTTATCTTTCAAATGATGAAATAGCCTCGTTTTTAAGCACAGCGCAAGCGTCATAAACGTCAGTTGCCATATTTCATTCAAAGTATCAATATCAATTTCAGAAAAAGTAGAATCAATTTCAATTTAAAGAAATTTGTCAGACTAATTTCAAATCTCGTTAAATTATTTTAATATAATTTTGAATACGAAGAAGAGAAGAAATAGAGTAATAAAGTTAGAAAAAATAAGAAAATACCGTATGGTGTTAAAAAAAATAAGGTTAGAGTTGTCAAATGATTTTTCAAATGTCACATTTATCACCAACTGACAATTCTCTAAATTTTGACACTACTATTTTCTGTTTAAAAAAGAGAGAATTTCATAATTGTCGTTTATTTTAAAAAAAATTATTTTAAATAAAATTATGACATTTGTTCTTTAATATACTATTATATTTATTTTCGTAGCAGTGAATGAGCCTTAAAATTAAAAAAAAACCACAAATTCTAAACTAGACTAACGTGTTTTTCTCCTTGTAGTTGCTGCCCTCCCTGCCCCCCTTGCATAATCTCATACCCTTGCCCCATTTGCATTCCACCGCCCGTGCTGGTGCCGTGCGCGCCGCCCTGCGTCTTGCCCGGCTGCTGTCCGCCGTGCGGACCAACGTGTTAACCACCATGCGCACGCACCAAACATGCACACCACAACGCGCCGCGCAATCGACATTTGACCATCATTTGGTGTAGGAGCGTATAACACGTGACGTTGTTGTTGAAACGTACGCAACACATTAATTTTTTCATATGGTGAGTAGAATATGAACGGTTGTTTTGGTTCATTTATCAAGGAAGGGGAATTTGAATTTGTATAAATTACAAAGAATATATCAAAAAATTACATTTTGAGTATTTGGGGGATTGGTCTAATTCTCTCGTCTCATATCTATTGAGTAGAATATGAAGGGCTGTTTTGGTCCATTTATCAGGGAAGGGGGATTTGAATAGAGAGAGTAGAAGAAAATTAAATGAACATTTGTATAAATTACAAAAAATATATAAAAAAAATTACATTTTGAGTATTTGGGGGATTGGTCTAATTCTCTCGTCTCATATCTATTGAGTAGAATATGAAGGGCTGTTTTGGTCCATTTATCAGGGAAGGGGGATTTGAATAGAGAGAGTAGAAGAAAATTAAATGAACATTTGTATAAATTACAAAAAATATATAAAAAAAATTCATTTTGAGTATTTAGGGGATTGGTCTAATTCTCTCGTCTCATAGCTATAGAGTAGAATATGAAAGGCTATTTTGGTCCATTTATACACGGTGTTAATTAAAAATCTGGCCATAGGCAAAAGTCTCCAATGTTTCTAATAAAAGTCGTAGATAATTATATTCTACGTTTAAAGCACGTTTGGCAGCCTGTAAAATATAATTTGAAATTGTACAAATATTGCTTATTTGTAGCGATATCCATGGAATTGAAACAAAATTGCAAAGAAATGCGTATCGTTTCAGCTGTCATAAATTCAATTTTCAAATAAGTTACAGTTAATTCAATCACTAGGGGTTATTTTTAAATAACTTTTATTATTTTTTCACATTTTGTAACCTATAAAATTAAATTTCTGGTAGTTCAAACGATATGAATTTCTGTGTAATTTTGTTGCAATTCAATGGCTATCGCTACAAATGAGCAATATTTGTACAATTTCAAATTATATTTTACAGGTTGCCAAACGTGCAAAATTAAATCTGTTTAGTGATTTAGGCGTAGAATATAATATGTATAGGCTATCCTGCCAATCAAGCATTCTAAATCCAGATAACCAATTTTATTTAAAATATTCTGAAGGATGCTGCTTACGCCGTTATAAATACTACATTCATGTAGTATATGTATCAAAACTAGTATTATGTGAGATTCTTAAAAAAATACAGAATACTGCCTACCATACAATTTCTCACTGTTTTTATACATTGCGTATAGCCACATGCTGTACATATAGATTTAATTTTCAAATTATTACTAACAAATAGAATAAAATAACCTTAATATTACAATTCAGTGAAAGTAAGAGCACACCAATCTATTTTTCATTTTCAAAATAAGTCAATAAATTAACTACAACTCTTGAATTTGACATGACAGAGCATTTGACATTTTGTCAATGAACAACGAAATAAAAAACAAAATGAAATCACAATACAGGTTGAAAAGTATAATGTAACATATATTTAGTAATATACATGACTTACCAATAATAAAAAATATAATCAAACTACAGTTTGCAAAAATTTACATATTTCCAAAAATAATTATTTCGAATAAAGGTTTCAAATACATAATACTAATAAAATACCTTCATAAGTAATATAACAAGTGATATGATTATCATCGATGATATTTTCGAGTGGAAGCGAGTTACAGATTTCACGAGTCCGAAGGACGAATGAAATGTGCTGCTTCGGTTTCACGAGCAATATCTTCGATTATTAATTATATCACGAGCTTATATTTAATGAGAGTATATAATGAATTTTTGTTATAATTAACTGTCAATGTTGTAAAAACCTCTTAGTAACGAATATAGATAAGGTGATAATTTCTTTGTTTTTTATCATCGCTGTGATAGACATGTAACTAGAGAAATTCTGAATGTTGATTGGCGGAATACATGTCACGTGACTAATGAATTATATTCTCAATAAAATATACAGAAAATTTTAAAAATCCCTAAACAATGACGTAAACCGCTTGATTCGCTGGATAACATACAACATTTTTGACTAAAATTAATTGCGGACTTTTGTGCAAAGAAAAATTGTTTTCCAATGATAAACGCCCATGGCCAGATTTTTAATTAACACCGTGTATAAATGGACCAAAACAGCCCTTCACATTCTACTTAATAGCTAGGAGACGAGAGAATTAGACCAATTCCCCAAACACTCAAAATTGGCAGAGTATGGCCAGATTTTTAATTAATTTTGTACTTTGGTGGCGGGTGTAGAAAATAGGTGTTTATATTAAATGGGCCACCATTTTTTTGTGTATTTCCCTATTGGAAAATCTGAACAATTGAGAGTAGAGTATAAAGGGGTGTTTTGGTTCAATTTTTCAGAACATGGAATACGACTTGACGGACACCAGTTCGCATAAAGAAAAAACCCTAAAAAGAATCATTCATTGGCACTGGCAGGCATAATCACGAGTGTCGTGACATCGCCCTGACTACTACTTGGTGCCTCGTGCGAGTGCATTTTACTATTTCTTTCTCGGCCTTGAGCTTCTCTAAATTCTCTGGTTATAGTAGTATCAGTTATTAATTGTTAACAAACACGCCTCATTACGCATCCACCACACATCATGCATTATCGAACAACAATGAAATAAAAAGATAAAAAAAAATTGTGTTTGTTGTATTTTGTGTATTAAGGGTCCAGTGATTGTGTTCGAATCGGAATTGGCAAGGGATAAGGTAAGTAAATATTTTTTTTCGTAGAAAAAATGCAGTATTGACAAGTTGACACCAATCCATTTTTTATTTAATAGATGCCATATTTTGTTATATGCATAATATATATTTTGACTACGTACAATAATTTTTCAAATAAATATTGATTTATACGTAATTTGGAGGTTAAATAAATATGGCATTGTACATATTAATTTTCTATTCGGATGTATCTTTAATAACATAGAAATGATTGAAAATTACTGTTATATGTGTGTGTAAATCAAGATTTATATTATAGTACCATTTGATCATACGCAAAAAATGAATTTTCTCAAAGTTGTTAATACCAAAACAATACTGCTACTGCACTCTATGATGAAACTTATAAACTATATTTTTATGTTGCAAGCAAAGTTGTTTAAACAAAGAAAATACGTTGATGTATCGCGTAAATAGGAGAAAATCAATACTATCGACAAATTAATTGAACAATCAGGTTCGCGGTAATGTGCATGGGGTCTAAGCGAGAAGAAAAATTGTTTAAACAAATGTCATTTACGTATAGTTCCTGAGAAAATGTTTTATTTATTTAAACATTTATTTCTCCAAAAATAGTAACTATATAATTAAGATTATTGTATAAGTAATTAAAATAGGGTATTTTAAGTAAATTTTATTTGAAACTTTTTTCGATTTGACTCCCTAGTTTTGAAATAATAATATCTGGAAATAAATAAGATAAAATTCACAAAGTCCAACCATTGTTTATAATCCTTGTCAATAGGTGGCTATACCAATATTATATTGGAATTATTGATTCATAAATTATTAAATAACGGCTTTATTTCTCATTTTTAAAAAAAGTTTATTTGAAGATATTTACTCACAATTAAAAGTTACATAATACAGTATTTTTATATTGATATATATTTTTTTAATTTTAACTACAAAATGCATGTGCATGAAAACTTGAATAACTTTTGTATCTTGAGGAATATTTGAATGAAAATTGGTAGACATGTGTATTTTCACCCGAGGAATCGATTTTTGATAAAATTAAATTCACCTTTGTTACCCAAAATTTGGTATAAATTTCACACCCGAAAATGAAGATGGATTTTTTTCTTATAATACCATTAGATTTTACGTACTTTCTTATGTAAATAACCCAGTCTTCAATTGCTTAATTGGTCTAAGTACCATGAATAAATTAGTAAAAAAAAAAATTGTTGATAAATATTACAATTAAAACTGGACCATTCAAAATATTTTAATAAAAATTATTGTACAAATGTATTTTGATCCGAGGAATCGATTTTTAATAAAATTAAACCCCTATCTTCAACCCTTAAATGGGTAGATATATAGTACCCAAAACTGGGTCGAGATGCAAACCTGTCGACTTCACTATTCGAATCTACATATTGTTTTGTACAAGTATACTAATTTTCAGAATTATTGTACTATTAGTATAATTACAGTAATATAAGATTCTGAATTTACACATTTAATGTCAATAACCTTTGAACATTTTGTTTTGATATTACTTAATTATTTGTTGCAATATTTTAACAAAAGTTAGGAAGCATATGTTTTATGAACCAAAGAATCGATTTTTTGTAAAATTAAAGTCGTACCCTCAACCCTTAAATGGGTAGATATTCACCACCCAAAACAGGGTAGAGATAAACAATTTTACACTTCACCATCAGATTCTACGTACATTCTTACATAAATGTACTAATTTTCAAATTTTTTTATTAAAGGAATACCAAGTAAATACACTTTGAATTTTACCGCAAATCTTTGAATTTTCAGTGCGCAAGGCATAATTCCGAAAATTTAGGGCAAATACAAGTTCAAATATTTAGTATATCCTGTAGAGAAAATTAACAAAAATTAGTACACATATGTATTTTGACGCGAGGAATCGATTTTTTATAAAATGAAACCCCTATCTTCAACCCTTAAATGGATAGATATTTGCTACCCAAATCTGGGTATAGATACAAACTTTTCGACTTTCCTATTAAATTCTACGTATTTTTTAATACAAATTTACAAATTTTCAGAATTATTGTACGAGTAGTTTAAGCCTAGTAAAAAAGATTTAAAATCGTAATTTTTTTGAGGTCAACGACCTTTAAGATTTTTTTTAAATAAATGACCATTTGTTTAAATATTTTAATGAAATTTGGTGTACATATGTATTTTGAATGGTCCATTTTTTAATATAACATTTATCAACAATAGTATTTATATCGCTACTCAAAATTGGTTTTACTTATTTATTTGTGGTACTTAGACCAATATAAGAAAGTACGTAGAAACTAATGTTGCTATAGAAAAAATTCGCCTTAAAGCGTGCTAATTCACTAAAATCTGGATTTGCGATTTTTAGTATGAATACAATACCTCTCTTAGCGAGAGATAATAAAATGTCAAAAAATTATATTTTACTGCGTTTTTTCAAAAAAAGCTGTTAAAAACTTTAAATACGGGTACTTCCGGTTCTCCAATTATAACGAAAATTTTATCAGCTGTTCCTATGAATGTAAAGAAGAGGAATACGAAAGAATTATAATTTTTAGAATTGTAATGTTGGTGTTATCGTCAGAGAAATTTTTGACACACACATACACACAAACAGACACATATGCAGACTCATCGTAAAAATAGTAAAATCGTGTTCTAGGGATCCTAAAACTTGTTTATGCACTAAAAACTCACAACCGAATTTTTTGACCAAAGACCATAGGTACGTTCCTTACCTAAAGGTGATGGAAGGTGAAAAGATAAGTATTTGCTTAATATTCATCCGTTTAAATATACAAACTGGTTAATTTCTACTTGTGAAGGACAAAAAAAATTGTTGGGAGATCCTTAAATATGAAGTTGACATATGAAAATATCTTTTCGAATTTCTTCTTGGTTCTTCTTCATCACGAATAGTCTCAAAGTTAAACCATGCATTTGCATTTTTATCAGAGTTCTTAATAGAAAAATAACTCATCATTCAAAATGAAACATTTCCCAACAACGTAATAAAGGTTAATGTACTACAAATTTATATATTTGTAGTATGTGTTATAATATAAATTGATAAGAAAATAAGTTTATTATTCAAGAAATATATGATATTCTTCCAAAAGAACGATGATTAAACATAAGATTCTGGAATCATTTTATCAGATTTTGTACATATCTTGAACTGTACTTTGCGTACATATTTTTATTTATATATCAATAAAAGATAATGTACAACAATATACAAGTATTTGAAACTATTTAACAACAATATAATTCCAAATATTTTATATTTTTAAAGATATATACGTTGAAACAGTAACATCTTGGAATCAGCTGTTTTTGAAATAACATTTAGAATGAAATTATTACATTTATGTAACAATTAGGGCAATATAGTAATTGGGAATATGTGAAACAATGTTTGAATATTGATTTTTCATTAATAAATTATAGAAATATTTAATGAAATAGTTCAGTATGTGCCCCAATTCCCGGAGTCAAAGCTACAATGAAAACATTGCAAATTTTGACAATTTATAAATAAATAATGAAAAATTGTTTATAGAATATTATAATATGAATAATAAGCATCATCTTTTGATAAAAATATATTACAATGTTAATAAAACAAATACATAAATAACTGGTACAGGTACTGTGTAACTCTGACATAATACAACAATTTATTATTAATTACAGTAAAAACAAGCATGGAATATTAACATAGGATTAATAAGGATCATTTTTATTGAAAAACATATTACAGTAATGTTTAAACAAAGCCAATATCAATAATCAACAATTAACAATTTTCTTTGTTAACAGCTGACAGTTCCAACTTCAAGTCGTTGAATTTTCGCCGATTTCTGGGAAATATGAAAATCTACAAATGTTTTAAATACTTTTTCATGAATGGCATATAAAATGGCATGTTTTTATAAAGATTATTTATCATTTAATGATAATTGATAATTCCAAATCACCCATCATCAATCTGACATTGGGTGTCTTCTATCTCTCTCCAACACACGTTCTCTTATGTAAATTATGTGCGTCGACGTCATGATTCAGTCTAGATTCAGCTCGCGGTGAGTACGTCGCGCTGCTCGGCGACGGCGCCATCTAGTTTCACTTTGTAGCAACTTTGCACAAGGTTCCAAGTTGTATCGTGTTCATTGAACGTAACTGGGTATTTATCAACACAAATAATTATGTAAACAGCGTTTACGATATTTTATGATGAAATTGAGAAAGTGTACGTGTGTTTTGAAGGAACATTGTGATGTTAAATAACATTTGGTGAAACAAGTGATCAAATTTATGAACATTTATTGATGTTTACGAACAATGCCTAGCCGATAATTGTTGCTGAGAACTTTGTTGCAATTTTAACATGCTGTTTGCTGCCAGTTTTATTTGCTGTCCGTGTTACACTCGTCCTAGATTAACATCAAAGGTAAGCGAAATTATTATTTTTTCATATTTATTTGTCGTTTGTTTATGTATAAATACGAACCCCGTTGCACATCAGTTGGCCCACCTACTTTAATTTAATTTTATTTAGTTAATATATGTGATATAGGTAATAACTATTATAAATTATCGCCAATTTTTATTAATATTAGACATTTTATCGTTCTAATGACATATAGCAAGATATGTTTTCTAAAATTGTTATGTAGAATGGAATTAATACTTTGTTTTACAAACAAATTTAACTTTACAGTGGAGGCGTAGAGTCTGTGAGACTCCAGCGATTTTAATTGTTCGATTATTTCCATAATTAATAAATTATATTATATTAAGTAATTTTAATAATTACTTTTTGGTGTCTGTGATCATGCAAGTGGAATTTTGCTATTTTTTTAATCTTTATCTACTTGAAAGCATTTGGAACATTGATTTTTACAACGTATTCTTTAGTTCAATATACAATTATCACAGTTTTAAAAATCATGAATAATTTATTTGCTCTTGTATCAAGCAATCTTAAGCGTGCATCACAATGATGAAGTTTTTCTTTTCAAGTGACTTGAAAAGTTTTCTCTCTCGCACAATGGCATGTGTGTAAGAGAGACAAACGAATAGACTTTTAAAGAAAAACTGGAACATGCGCTATATTTTCTTAAAAGTCCTTATAAGTTTTGACTGTCAAGTAACTGTCAAATGTCATTAGTGTTTATATTTTTGATGTGTACAAGTGTGGTGCTATATAGTGATTGATATTAAATTGAAAAATGGCAAAATGGGGTAGAGAAGTAATTGAAATCTTGATGGTTATATACGAAAAATTCATGTGATGAAAATTCAATAACAATTTAATGTAGGTATAACTTAAATTTTGACACTTGGATATTTTAATTCTCGCAAAACTTGATCGTGTAAATATACTAGTGAGGTCACTTATAACTTCAAATAGTCAGTTGTACAGTAAAAAATCCGATCATCCTGTATTTACATGAGAAGTATTATTTTCCCCTAATTCGGTCATACTGATTTCGGGAAAAATAATGAAAAAATTCTCATGGCTTTAGTTTCCAAAATAGAAATTTTTATTATGATTAGAAATCTCTCACGTTTCTTTCACTTTGCCGGACTATAACTAATGAACGGCATAGATACTTTAACGGGGTTTGCGCCATTCAATACTCTAGACTTTTGTACATATGTGTATCAATTTTCAATTGTCGGCCCCAGCTGGTACAGTTAGACAAAGCAAAAGGTATAATTTTTATTGGTATGAAATTTTACGTTTGAATATTCATGAATAATAGCATTTTAAAGTTCAATCCTTATTTTTATATTTTTATTTTATACATAATTTTTTTATCTGCATTGAATTAACAAAATCAAGCATAATTACGGTCGGCATTCCAAATTAAACTCGTTTGATTTCGTCTGTAATGTTCTTACACGTAACTTGTACAGCTGCCGTCTTCAAGCAAATCTCTATCTGATTTTACTGCTAAAAAGGCATTTGTCGTTAATATGTTATTGTTTTAATAGTGAAATATTGTTAACTATTGTTGCAAATTAATAACAATGGTAAGTTTAAATAATATCCCAACTTTATTGATGGTTCTATAAGTTGATAATGTGTTTGTATGAGAATAAAATGTTTCATAATTATAGTTAAGCTTTGTGTACAATTTTATAAATTATTAAATATTTCATAATAAACATATTGGTAACAAACTGAAATTTGAACAATAACAAATGTTTCTAATTAATTTTTTATTTGAAATCGATTAAAATGCATTCAGTAGTAAACAATAATTTAATTTGTATGTTTTTGTCAATTTACAGGTGGATGGAAATTGCCGAGTTCCCGAGTAATTGAAAACGAGTTTGCAGAGATGCCGAGCAGTTGAGTACGAGATTGCAGAGATGCCGGGTAGCTGAGATCTTCTAAGGTAAGTCATGCTAAATAAATTAATTTATTTTTTCTCTTTTGATAATAAATAAATAAATAAATCATCACGGTTCGAATATCAAAAAATGGAAACTTCAAATAGTCAGTTGTACAGTAAAAATCCGATCACCCTGTATTTATATGAAAAGTATCATATTTCCCTAATGTGGCCATACCGATTTCGGGAAAAATAATGAGAAAAATCTAATGGCTTTAGTTTCCAAAATAGAAATTTTTATTTTGATCACGTTCCTTTCACTTTGCCGGACTATAACTAATGAACGGTAAAAGATACTTTAACCGGGTTTGCGCCATTCAATACTCTGGACTTTTGTACATATGTGTATCAATTTTCAATTGTCGGTCCCAGTGGTACAGTTAGACAAAGCAAAAACCCTAAAAATGGAAACTTCAAATAGTGAGTTGTACAGTAAAAATCCGATCACCTGTGTGTAAATGAAAAATATAATTTTTCAGAGATGGTAAGATTGGCCCTTAATCCATTAAAATTATAACATGAACATACACTATGTAAATTGCACTTGACAATTCCTTCTTTCTTCTTTATCTTTCTCCAATTTTATCAGGGGTCACTGTTTCTTACTCTTCTCTTCCAACGCATCTTCTTTACACAGTTCTTCCTCTCTCAAGTCTTCTGCGAGACATTCCTTCCATCTTCTCTTTCGCCTTCTTCGTACTCCCGACATTCTGATCCTATACTTGCCATATTTGATTTTGCACTTGGCACTGACATCTGTCAAAAGAAAGAGAATTTCATGCTGAATATAGACTTTCATCGTCCGTTGTTTTCTCTTTAACCGTGTATGAGTGGTGTATAAAAATATTAGAAATTAATGAAATTATTTAGTTAAAATTTGTATAAAAACTTCTGTCTCCGAATGTACTGTTAATGATAACGCCACCGCAGACCACGCTTCCCAACACGAGGCCAGGGGCACATATCGCTTGGTCGCACTATAACAACAAATAATATGAAAATTCTTGTTCATGAGCTGGAATTTTTTTTTAAATAGTTTATATAGGGTCCATTTGTAGCTGTGATTTGGAGTATTCACAACCATTTTGGTTAAAATAATTTAAAATACACATCACTTTTGAGTAATGTCGTTGAGTCAACTCAAGAAAATATTTCATTGCTAATGAGTGGCAACACTGCGCCAGCCCAAGCCCAAACACAAAATGGTGATGATTTATACGAAACGTATTTTGTGTGTTTTTACGTTTATTTTTCGTGCAAAGACTGTGAAAACTTAAAGAATTTCATGTAGAAAAGTGAGAGAAAGGGTTAGTTGAACGTTTGAGATAATAATAGTTATAGAGGTCAATCTATTAATAGCAAAAAATAGTTGCAAGTTTTTCTACTGTACTGATTGCTTGGATCGTAGTTTTATTCTTGTTTACATTTATTTGGGGTTTCATATTGTAACAAATTAATAACAATAGTAAGTTTAAACAATATTCAAACTAATATTAATAGTTATTTATGTTGATAATGTGTTCTTATAAAAAACTTCCGAAGGTTAAGCTGTGAGTACAATTTTATATGTATTTTGTCTCATACAGACAAATATAATTCAGAATAATAATTTTATTGTTTATTCTATGCATTTTTGTTCGTACATTATGCTGTTTTGCAAAAAAATATTAATATTATTAATAATTACATTTTTGGTTAGCAATATTTTGTTAAGTACTTTTGGTAACACTGCATTCCTTCCAAATCAGCGTACAAAATGGTGGACATGTTGTGCTTTTGTATTTGGTGTGACATATTGTTTATTTTCTTTAGAAAAATTACGGTAAATTAATAAAATTTGTAAGAAAACATGAAATAAAGTATTATTCGAACGTTTGAAATAATAATTGTTACAGTAGTTGACCTTATTACAACAATATAAGTAAAACATTTAGACGCTATTGCCGAACCCGTACATTCTTCAGTGGTGAGTTGAATTTTATTTTTCAATCGACAATTAAATCATGCGATATCTATTTCAAAGAGTTATTTTCCATTATTTTATGTATTTCAATGCGTTTGCAATAGTATCTATCAATATTTTGTCTCATACAGACAAATATCTTTAAGAATAGTATGTAATTTTATTGTGTTTTACAATGAATTATTTTCTTTTCAGTGTACGGAATGGAGCTAGAAATTTGAAGGAGCAGAGAACAAAAATTCCAGCAGAAATAATCAAAATGTGAGTTGATATTTATCTTTTTCTCTTTATATTTCTGTAACATACTAAGTGTAGTATTGGTCAAATTTATAACACATAATATAAATTGGAATAAAACTATATTCACAGATTCTGAACTTTGTGTATTTGTAATATAAATTAGAAACTCATAGGTATTTCGATAACTAAATTTAGTATCATTTTTATTGGTATAAAATTTTACGTTCGAATATTTATAAATAATTGAATTTTAAAGTTCATCCCCTATTTGGTTTTATATTATTTTTTAAATAATTTTTTATCTGCATTGAATAACAAAATTAAGCATAATTACGGTCGACATTCCAAATTAAACTCGTTTGTGTTCGTCTGTAATGTTCTTACTCGTAACTTGTGTAGCAGCCGTCTTCAAGCAAACTTGCGTTTAATTTTGCTGTGAAAAATGTATTTATTGTTAATATATTATTGTTATAATAGTGAAATATTGTTAACTATTGTTGCAAATTAATAACAAACGTAAGTTTAAATAACATTCCAACTCTTTTAATGGTTATATAAGTTGATAATGTGTTTGTATGAGAATAAAATGTTTCATAATTATAGTTAAGCTTTGTATACAATTTTATAAATTATTAAATATTTCATAGTAAAACATATTGGTAACAAGCTAAAATTTAAACAATAACAAATGTTTTTGAGTAATTTATTTATTAGAAAACGATTCAGTAGTAAATAATAATTTAATTTTTATGTTTTTGTCAATTTACAGGTGGATGGAAATTGCCGAGTTCCCGAGTAATTGAAAACGAGTTTGCAGAGATACCGAGCAGTTGAGTACGAGATTGCAGAGATGCCGGGTAGCAGAGATCTTCTAATGTAAGTCATGCTAAAAAAATTAATTTTTCTCTTTTGATAATAAATAAAAAAATCATCACGGTTCGAATATTTCACAATTTGTGGTTGTGTTAATAAACACAGTCATCAGTAATGATGATAATATCAAGGGCAATGATATCATAAAGGCGTAAGCGCCTTCTTAACAATGGGACATTTTTAATATCCTCTCAATCCGACCACGCTGATTACAGGTTAAATAATCAAAAAATACTCAAAATATTATTTTTAATTTAAACTAGAAATCTCTCACGTTTTTTTCACTCACTAAACTAATGAACGGTAAAAGATACTTTAACGAGGTTTACGCCATTCGATTCTCTGGACTTTTGTACATATGTGTATCAATTTTCAATTGTCGGTCCCAGCTGGTACAGTTAGACAAAGCAAAAAATCAAAAAATGGAAACTTCAAATAGTCAGTTGTACAGTAAAAATCCGATCACCCTGTATTAACATGAAAAGTATCATTTTCCCCTATCGAACAAAATTTTGTCTATGTACCAGTAGACTATACAAATACATCAAATTTTTATACAGGAATTTTTTTTAACATGCAACATATGGTTAGTCACTTCCATGGTTACTCACTATTGTCAAAAAATGACAGCAATGTAATATTTGTCCATTTTAAAATGCAACATACAAAATTTGTAGTTTTGTATTATCAAAACTAATTTCCAATAAATTAGCCTACATACGATTAACAAAAAATCAAAACTTGAATGTTGCACATCTTAACAAACTTTAGCTCAAAAAAATTCATAATTTTCAAGTAATAAATGTTAAAAAATACCCCCATTCACACTGAGGCAATATTCTAGTCGGTCGTAATAAGAATTGATACCATTTGTGATGTGTTCTGGACATTTTGTTATAATCAATATTAAAGAATGTCTTATTGTCTATACGGTTTAATTATACATTTTCCTTCATATTTAATAGATATAGATTTAAAGAATTATAAAGCGATTAACATTCATAAATCAGCCAGCTGTACTATAATCATGGAAACAGCTGATATTTTCAAATAATTCTAATTGACAGATGTTAGTGTCAAGTGCAATTTACATAGTGTATGTTCGTGTTATAATTTTATTGGTTTTATAAAATCTTTTCCAAAAACTTTTGGTGGAATTTATAGAAAATAGTATATGTTCGTATTACAATTTTACTAGATATATAGAACATTTTCCAACGAACTTTTGGTATGTGATATGTACAAAATTCATATAATTGGCGGAAGGTAATATGCTGGCCACATCAGATTTTTGTATATAATATTGTCATTGGGCCGAACTCAGCACTCTTCACAAGTGTAGTGATCGTCTCTAGTAACTATGGAAACAGTTTGCATTCTTCTTTGGTTAAAAAATCTTATGTGGCTAGCAGTGGCGTTTTCTCCATGCATGCAAGGCAAGCAGTGCTTGCCTTTATATTTTGTTACTTTTAATATATTTTTACAATTATATTTATATTTAGAACTTTAATATATCAAAATTTAAAAGCAAAGACACAAATGTATTTGCTGTTGCCTACCGCACCGTTAATCTAATTCTATCAATGGGATACGTACTATTACGATCTTACCATGTTGTACAAAACGTGCTGGTAAGCAGAACTTCGAGTGCTTACACCGCCTATACCTACACTATACCGAACATTGCCGAACATGTAGCCTTCTATACTGAAAATATTTCGCTGTTTAGGTTCATCTGCAAGCAGTTTTTATATTGCTTCCATGAACAAAATTTAAGTGAAATAGATAGTAAATGTTAAAATAGGATACGAATAAAAGCAAAATTTATTTATAAGGTGTCTATATTTTATATTTCTACATTTATTTTGTTTCAATTAAATTTTGAAAATAATAATACTCCTTATATTTTTATACATTTGTGCAATAATAATAAAAAAATTACAAGAAAAGCCATTTGGCAATTTTGAAGAAAAAAAAAAACCTTTTTTGCAAATGGCAGACCAGTTCCTCCTATGAAGTAATTAACAACAACTGTTAAACATATAACAAGGCTTTTTAATACCGATTTATATGACAAACATGTGTGGCTATGTGATAGTGAAACATTACTAAAATTATATTGTTGACCATGTTTATTATTTAATAAAGAAAAATCAGTATGGAATGATATTAAGCGAGGCTTTTGCAACTTAAATAATATACATACGCAATATCACGTCAAGTCTGTGATCTGGCAATTTTTGTTTTTTGCATATGAAAGGGGAAAAACATGCATTTGCACATCCCTTCGAAACATATAAGTCAATTATAAGGCATTAGACCTTGAATGAAAAAATACCTTACCTACGCCATTGCTGCTTGCCTTCTTATAAAATGCACGAGACGCCGCTGGTGGCTAGCTTATCTTCCGTGTATTCTATTTATTTTGTACAAATCCCATACCAAAAGTTCCTTGGAAAAGATTATACCGTGAGTATTTTTAACGTGAAACATTGGGTTTGTCATATCCATGATTACGACTTGACATTTGATTGACAGCAATGTATTTGCCCATTCCATTTAAAATGAAACATAGGGAACGAATTTGACATTTGATAAGACGTCAATAGAGGTTAATTTTGTTTAAATAACTCATACCTCCATTCTAAATTAAAATTAGTTGTAGAAAAAATATAGTGTGCACCTTGTGCCCGAGTGGTTTTCTGACTCGGCTAAATTTCTTACAATATTTAAATATAATACTTGTGTCAAATTCATTCCCCATGTGTCATTTTAATGAGACAGACAAATACATTGCTGTCAATCAAATGTCAAATCATAACTTATAGGAAAATTCAACGGTTATCTGTCATATTGACAAGATGTCATTAGAGGTTAATTTTGTTTAAATAATTATACCTGTTTTCTAAAAACTAAATTTAGATGTAGAAAAAATACTGTGTGCACCTTGTGCCCGAAATATATTTAGTGCTCTCGAGTGGTTTTTTGACCGCTAAATTTCTTACAATATTTAAATATAATACTTCTGTCAGATTCGTTCCCTATGTTTCATTATAAATGGAACAGGCAAATACATTGCCGCCAATCAAATATCAAGTCGTAACCATGGATATGACAAACTCAATGTTTCACGTTAAAAAATACTCACGGTATATTCCAGTAATATTGTAACACGGACATATATTAATTTCTACAGATTCCAAACCGAGAGTTCCTTGAAAAGGATTCTATAAATCCAATAAAATTATAACACGAACATACAATATGTAAATTGCACTTAACACGGACATCTGTCAATTGGAGAAAGAGAGAACGGGAGAGAGGAAGTGCGCGCGCACCATCGTTACCGTTCGTGTACCAGACACCATTTTGACGTTTATTTTGTCTTTTCTTTTTCACGATTGTTTTAATAATAATTATGAATTACTCGTTGCATAGATATTTTGACTATTTTTTTTCTTTGCTAATTTTAAACGGGAACTTTTTCGGTACATTAGTTTATAATTCAAATATGTGGTGTAGACGTTGAGCTCTCGAACTGTTCGCATATAATTCTTAAACTGCTCGCGGATAGATCGTTAACAGTTGATGTAGGTCTGTACTTATGATAATCTCTCAAAGGTAAACAAAAAGTCTTATTAATCGTCTTAACTCTTACAGTTTTCGAAATAAAAACTTTTACCGCCTTATATCTCGAAAACTATTGAAGAACTCATGTTTAAACTCATTTTGGTCATATTATTATAGGCCTTTATATTTGCGCCGAAATTGTGATACACCTATATAGTTTGCATCCTAAATTCGTTTCTCTTGTAATTTGAAACATATACAAAAGTCGTTTAACGCATTTTCATACCTAACATAGAAATAAACAACTGGAATGTTTAAAGCAATTTTATTTTTCAAAATAATCTCTGAAAATGTTAGTAATACATTTGGATATTGCTGAAAAGTGCTTCGATGCCTTTGGAAAATAAATTCCTTTTCTTCTTATGCCAGCCACTTATTTATATTTGTGATAACATCGTCAATGTTTGGAAAATATATTATTTTTGTTGTATATTTAGTCCACTTTCCAAGTTTATTAGCTTAATTAATAATTACTATACTCTTTTATTATTAAAATATACTGTTGAATGATGAATTTAACGAATACAAGTCAGAAATAATCATTCAGATATTTATATTTGTAAATATATTCGAAATAACTGAACGCAAATAGCGCAAAATTGATAGAATATTTCATACTTTGATGCTGCATTCGAACGCTGGCATTTATGACCAATCACAGGCCTCGTTATTATAGCCAATCAGGTGAGCCTAACGCGTCTACCGCGGTCCACTCAGAGCACGGCTTGTTCGAGAAGACGCTTAGCATTTCTCAACGACAAAGATATTTCAACAGCGTTTTTGATATTTTATTATAGTTTTATAGTGAAAATAATAAAGAAAATGCTTGTTGTGATAATATATCATGGTGTTTAACTATATTTGGTAAAATTACGGTTGGAATTTTTGTGGATTTGTGTACATTGATTCAACTTCAACAGGTTGTTGATCTCAAAAAGTGTTTTGGTGGACAAGTGTAGAACAAACAACAATAGAATAAGATTATTATGAACAGAGAAAAGCATTGTTACTAAAAATGTACAATATGCCTGGCCAAAGAATTTCTTCTCGAAATGTAAGCACATGTTACATAATTTTGATTCGTAGACGGTAATATTTATTTCAATATATTTATGTGAATATTGTTTATTTTACATAATTTTGATTCGTAGACGGTAATATTTATTTCAATATATTTATGTGAATATTGTTTATTTTTCGTGATGAATTACAATCTACATAAAATAATTTGTTAGTAAATATTAAGTATTGCAATTATTAGAATCAACATTGTTTTATGTTAGATTAATTAACGTGGATGGTTTTAGTTTAGATAATTTTCAAAGCGTACAATTTACATAAAAATAAAATTGTTTTAATCGTTTTCAAGAATAGAAACAAGGTAGAATATTATTGATGGTAATTTTTTTAACTATATGGAACTTTTTTTACTACAGATAATATTACAAAGTGTGACAAAATTGTTTTTAAAAGCAAATATGTGTGATATTAAAAAAGTAGTATATCGTAATATTCCGTACTATTTCTCTATATTTTGTTACAGATTGAAACAGAAATTGTTTGAATAGATGTTGTTGTAAATCGGGCCCTACAGTAAAAGGAATAATAGAGCAAATGGAGGAAAAGACAGACATCGCGACCTGGAACATCTTCTCGTGTATAAGGTACGATAAGTTTTATTTTTATTACTTCTTAACGTTTAATAACTTTGGATTTTAATTGAGGAGCAACACCTTAGTCCATTATTTTGAATTTAAAACCATAAAAAACTACTTTCTTGTTAGATTAATACTTTTTTTAATAATTTCAGATGCAATAGACATTATCGAAATTGCTGATTCTTCATTTCATGATTGCTATTTGCAGAGATAGACTGGCGATGTTAGATCGAGATCTTCAGCAAATGTAAGTGATTATAAAAATATATTATGTAGACTTGTAAGCTAAAGATAGGAATAGGAATGTAATTTTTTTATACTTTTATTTGTACATATGAAATGAAATTTTTAATTGTTAATAATAAATGAATATTATTTTGTTGTTGAATAATCTGATTGAAAATTAACTTTCCTATTCTTACTACTAGAAATCGATTCTATGAAATTTTGTACATATATGTTCAAAATTTCAACTGTCATACCCCTCTGGTACAGTCAGAGAGAGCAAATCACCGATCACCCTGTATTTAAATGTAAAGTATCATTTTCTCTTAATTCAGACATGTTGATTACGGGAAAAATAATTAAAAAATTCCCTAGGCCTTAGTATCCAAAATAGAAATTTTTATTTAGATTAGAAACCTCTGATGGTGTTTTCGCTTTGCCGGCCTATAACTAATGAACGGTAAAAGATACAGTGACGCGCTTTGCGCCATTCGATTCTATGAACTTTTGTACATATGTGTTGAAACTTTCAATTGTCGTACCCCTCTGGTACAGTTAGACAAAGCAAATAATAAAAAAATGATAATTTCACATAGTTACTATCCGAGTAAAAATCCGATCACCCTGTATTTAATTGTAAAGTATCATTTTCCCTTAATTCAGACATGTTGATTACGGGAAAAATAATTAAAAAATTCCCTAGGCCTTAGTATCCAAAATAGAAATTTTTATTTTGATTAGAAACCTCTGATGGTTTTTTCGCTTTGCCGGCCTATAACTAATGAACGGTAAAAGAGACAGTGACGCGCTTTGCGCCATTCGATTCTATGAACTTTTGTATATATGTGTTGAAACTTTCAATTGCCGTACCCTTCTGGTATAGTTAGACAAAGCAAATAATACAAAAATGATAACTTCAAATAGTCATTATCCGAGTAAAAATCCGATCACCCTGTATTTAAATGTAAAGTATCATTTTCCCTTAATTCAGACATGTTGATTACGGGAAAAATAATTAAAAAATTCCCTAGGCCTTAGTATCCAAAATAGAAATTTTTATTTTGATTAGAAACCTCTGATGGTTTTTTCGCTTTGCCGGCCTATAACTAATGAACGGTAAAAGAGACAGTGACGCGCTTTGCGCCATTCGATTCTATGAACTTTTGTATATATGTGTTGAAACTTTCAATTGTCGTACCCTTCTGGTATAGTTAGACAAAGCAAATAATACAAAAATGATAACTTCAAATAGTCATTATCCGAGTAAAAATCCGATCACCCTGTATTTAAATGTAAAGTATCATTTTCCCTTAATTCAGACATGTTGATTACGGGAAAAATAATTAAAAAATTCCCTCAGTATCCAAAATAGAAATTTTTATTTTGATTTGAAACCTCTGATGGTTTTTTCGCTTTGCTGGCCTATAACTAATGAACGGTAAAAGATACAGTGACGCGCTTTGCGCCATTCGATTCTATGAACTTTTGTACATATGTGTTGAAACTTTCAATTGTCGTACTCTTCTGGTACAGTTAGACAAAGCAAATAATAAAAAAATGATAACTTCAAATAGTCATTATCCGAGTAAAAATCCGTTCACCCTGTATTTAAATGTAAAGTATCATTTTCCCTTAATTCAGACATGTTGGTTACGGGAAAAATAATTAAAAAATTCCCTAGGCCTTAGTATCCAAAATAGAAATTTTTATTTAGATTAGAAACCTCTGATGGTGTTTTCGCTTTGCCGGCCTATAACTAATGAACGGTAAAAGATACAGTGACGCGCTTTGCGCCATACGATTCTGTGAACTTTTGTACATATGTGTTGAAACTTTCAATTGTCGTACCCCTCTGGTACAGTTAGACATAGCAAATAATAAAAAAATGATAACTTCAAATAGTCATTATCCGAGTAAAAATCCGTTCACCCTGTATTTAAATGTAAAGTATCATTTTCCCTTAATTCAGACATGTTGATTACGGGAAAAATAATTAAAAAATTCCCTCAGTATCCAAAATAGAAATTTTTATTTTGATTTGAAACCTCTGATGGTTTTTTCGCTTTGCTGGCCTATAACTAATGAACGGTAAAAGATACAGTGACGCGCTTTGCGCCATTCGATTCTATGAACTTTTGTACATATGTGTTGAAACTTTCAATTGTCGTACCCCTCTGGTACAGTTAGACAAAGCAAATAATAAAAAACTGGTAACTTCAAATAGTCATTATCCGAGTAAAAATCCGAGCACCCTGTATTTAAATGTAAAGTATCATTTTCCCTTAATTCAGACATGTTGATTACGGGAAAAATAATTAAAAAATTCCCTAGGCCTTAGTATCCAAAATAGAAATTTTTATTTAGATTAGAAACCTCTGATGGTGTTTTCGCTTTGCCGGCCTATAACTAATGAACGGTAAAAGATACAGTGACGCGCTTTGCGCCATTCGATTCTGTGAACTTTTGTACATATGTGTTGAAACTTTCAATTGTCGTACCCCTCTGGTACAGTTAGACATAGCAAATAATAAAAAACTGGTAACTTCAAATAGTCATTATCCGAGTAAAAATCCGAGCACCCTGTATTTAAATGTAAAGTATCATTTTCTCTTAATTCAGACATGTTGATTACGGGAAAAATAATTAAAAAATTCCCTAGGCCTTAGTACCCAAAATAGAAATTTTTATTTAGATTAGAAACCTCTGATGGTGTTTTCGCTTTGCCGGCCTATAACTAATGAACGGTAAAAGATACAGTGACGCGCTTTGCGCCATTCGATTCTATGAACTTTTGTACATATGTGTTGAAACTTTCAATTGTCGTACCCCTCTGGTACAGTTAGACAAAGCAAATAATAAAAAAATGATTACTTCACATAGTTACTATCCGAGTAAAAATCCGATCACCCTGTATTTAAATGTAAAGTATCATTTTCCCTTAATTCAGACATGTTGATTACGGGAAAAATAATTAAAAAAATCCCTAGGCCTTAGTATCCAAAATAGAAATTTTTATTTTGATTAGAAACCTCTGATGGTTTTTTTCGCTTTGCCGGCCTATAACTAATGAACGGTAAAAGAGACAGTGACGCTATTTGCGCCATTCGATTCTATGAACTTTTGTATATATGTGTTGAAACTTTCAATTGTCGTACCCTTCTGGTATAGTTAGACAAAGCAAATAATAAAAAAATGATAACTTCAAATAGTCATTATCCGAGTAAAAATCCGTTCACCCTGTATTTAAATGTAAAGTATCATTTTCCCTTAATTCAGACATGTTGGTTACGGGAAAAATAATTAAAAAATTCCCTAGGCCTTAGTATCCAAAATAGAAATTTTTATTTAGATTAGAAACCTCTGATGGTGTTTTCGCTTTGCCGGCCTATAACTAACGAACGGTAAAAGATACAGTGACGCGCTTTGCGCCATTCGATTCTGTGAACTTTTGTACATATGTGTTGAAACTTTCAATTGTCGTACCCCTCTGGTACAGTTAGACAAAGCAAATAATAAAAAAATGATAACTTCACATAGTTACTATCCGAGTAAAAATCCGATCACCCTGTATTTAAATGTAAAGTATCATTTTCCCTTAATTCAGACATGTTGATTACGGGAAAAATAATTAAAAAATTCCCTAGGCTTTAGTATTCAAAATAGAAATTTTTATTTTGATTAGAAACCTCTGATGGTTTTTTTCGCTTTGCCGGCCTATAACTAACGAACGGTAAAAGATACAGTGACGCGCTTTGCGCCATTCGATTCTATGAACTTTTGTACATACGTGTTGAAACTTTCAATTGTCGTACCCCTCTGGTACAGTTAGACAAAGCAAATAATAAAAAAATGATAACTTCAAATAGTCATTATCCGAGTAAAAATCCGAGCACCCTGTATTTAAATGTAAAGTATCATTTTCCCTTAATTCAGACATGTTGATTACGGGAAAAATAATTAAAAAATTCCCTAGGCCTTAGTATCCAAAATAGAAATTTTTATTTAGATTAGAAACCTCTGATGGTGTTTTCGCTTTGCCGGCCTATAACTAATGAACGGTAAAAGATACAGTGACGCGCTTTGCGCCATTCGATTCTGTGAACTTTTGTACATATGTGTTGAAACTTTCAATTGTCGTACCCCTCTGGTACAGTTAGACAAAGCAAATAATAAAAAACTGGTAACTTCAAATAGTCATTATCCGAGTAAAAATCCGAGCACCCTGTATTTAAATGTAAAGTATCATTTTCCCTTAATTCAGACATGTTGATTACGGGAAAAATAATTAAAAAATTCCCTAGGCCTTAGTATCCAAAATAGAAATTTTTATTTAGATTAGAAACCTCTGATGGTGTTTTCGCTTTGCCGGCCTATAACTAACGAACGGTAAAAGATACAGTGACGCGCTTTGCGCCATTCGATTCTGTGAACTTTTGTACATATGTGTTGAAACTTTCAATTGTCGTACCCCTCTGGTACAGTTAGACAAAGCAAATAATAAAAAACTGGTAACTTCAAATAGTCATTATCCGAGTAAAAATCCGAGCACCCTGTATTTAAATGTAAAGTATCATTTTCTCTTAATTCAGACATGTTGATTACGGGAAAAATAATTAAAAAATTCCCTAGGCCTTAGTATCCAAAATAGAAATTTTTATTTAGATTAGAAACCTCTGATGGTGTTTTCGCTTTGCCGGCCTATAACTAATGAACGGTAAAAGATACAGTGACGCGCTTGGCGTCATTCAATTCTATGAACTTTTGTACATATGTGTTGAAACTTTCAATTGTCGTACCCCTCTGGTACAGTTAGACAAAGCAAATAATAAAAAAATGAAACCTCACATAGTTACTATCCGAGTAAAAATCCGATCACCCTGTATTTAAATGTAAAGTATCATTTTCCCTTAATTCAGACATGTTGATTACGGGAAAAATAATTTAAAAATTCCCTAGGCCTTAGTATCCAAAATAGAAATTTTTATTTTGATTAGAAACCTCTGATGGTGTTTTCGCTTTGCCGGCCTATAACTAATGAACGGTAAAAGATACAGTGACGCGCTTTGCGCCATTCGATTCTGTGAACTTTTGTACATATGTGTTGAAACTTTCAATTGTCGTACTCTTCTGGTACAGTTAGACAAAGCAAATAATAAAAAAATGATAACTTCAAATAGTCATTATCCGAGTAAAAATCCGTTCACACTGTATTTAAATGTAAAGTATCATTTTCCCTTAATTCAGACATGTTGATTACGGGAAAAATAATTAAAAAATTCCCTAGGCCTTAGTATCCAAAATAGAAATTTTTATTTAAATTAGAAACCTCTGATGGTGTTTTCGCTTTGCCGGCCTATAACTAATGAACGGTAAAAGATACAGTGACGCGCTTTGCGCCATTCGATTCTGTGAACTTTTGTACATTTGTGTTGAAACTTTCAATTGTCGTACCCTTCTGGTATAGTTAGACAAAGCAAATAATACAAAAATGATAACTTCAAATAGTCATTATCCGAGTAAAAATCCGATCACCCTGTATTTAAATGTAAAGTATCATTTTCCCTTAATTCAGACATGTTGATTACGGGAAAAATAATTAAAAAATTCCCTAGGCCTTAGTATTCAAAATAGAAATTTTTATTTTGATTAGAAACCTCTGATGGTTTTTTTCGCTTTGCCGGTCTATAACTAACGACGGTAAAAGATACAGTGACGCGCTTTGCGCCATTCGATTCTATGAACTTTTGTACATATGTGTTGAAACTTTCAATTGTCGTACCCCTCTGGTATAGTTAGACAAAGCAAATAATAAAAAAATGATAACTTCAAATAGTCATTATCCGAGTAAAAATCCGTTCACCCTGTATTTAAATGTAAAGTATCATTTTCCCTTAATTCAGACATGTTGATTACGGGAAAAATAATTAAAAAATTCCCTCAGTATCCAAAATAGAAATTTTTATTTTGATTTGAAACCTCTGATGGTTTTTTCGCTTTGCTGGCCTATAACTAATGAACGGTAAAAGATACAGTGACGCGCTTTGCGCCATTCGATTCTATGAACTTTTGTACATATGTGTTGAAACTTTCAATTGTCGTACCCTTCTGGTACAGTTAGACAAAGCAAATAATAAAAAAATGGTAACTTCAAATAGTCATTATCCGAGTAAAAATCCTATCAGCCTGTATTTAAATTTAAAGTATCATTATCCCTTAATTCAGACATGTTCATTACGGGAAAAATAATTAAAAAATTCCCTAGGCCTTAGTATCCAAAATAGAAATTTTTATTTTGATTAGAAACCTCTGATGTTTTTTTCGTTTTGCCGGCCTATAACTAATGAACGTTAAAAGATACAGTGACGCGCTTTGCGCCATTCGATTCTATGAACTTTTGTACATATGTGTTGAAACTTTCAATTGTCGTACCCCTCTGGTACAGTTAGACAAAGCAAATAATAAAAAAATGGTAACTTCAAATAGTCATTATCCGAGTAAAAATCCGATCAGCCTGTATTTAAATGTAAAGTATCATTTTCCCTTAATTCAGACATGTTTATTACTGGAAAAATAATTAAAAAATTCCCTAGGCCTTAGTATCCAAAATAGAAATTTTTATTTTGATTAGAAACCTCTGATGGTTTTTACGCTTTGCTGGCCTATAACTAATGAACGGTAAAAGATACAGTGACGTGCTTTGCGCCATTGGATTCTATGAACTTTTGTACATATGTGTTGAAACTTTCAATTGTCGTACCCCTCTGGTACAGTTAGACAAAGCAAATAATAAAAAAATGATAACTTCAAATAGTCATTATCCGAGTAAAAATCCGATCAGCCTGTATTTAAATGTAAAGTATCATTTTCCCTTAATTCAGACATGTTGATTACGGGAAAAATAATTTAAAAATTCCCTAGGCCTTAGTATCCAAAATATAAATTTTTATTTTGATTAGAAACCTCTGATGGTTTCTTCGCTTTGGCGGCCTATAACTAATGAACGGTAAAAGATACAGTGACGCTCTTTGCGCCATTCGATTCTATGAACTTTTGTACATGTGTGTTGAAACTTTCAATTGTCGTACCCCTCTGGTACAGTTAGACAAAGCAAATAATAAAAAAATGGTAACTTCAAATAGTCACTATCCGAGTAAAAATCCGATCACCCTGTATTTAATTGTAAAGTATCATTTTCCCTTAATTCAGACATGTTGATTACGGGAAAAATGATTAAAAAATTCCCTAGGCCTTAGTATCCAAAATAGAAATTTTTATTTTGATTAGAAACCTCTGATGGTTTTTTCGCTTTGCCGGCCTATAACTAATGAACGGTAAAAGATACAGTGACGCGCTTTGCGCCATTCGATTCTATGAACTTTTGTACATATGTGTTGAAACTTTCAATTGTCGTACCCCTCTGGTACAGTTAGACAAAGCAAATAATAAAAAAATGGTAACTTCAAATAGTCAGTATCCGAGTAAAAATCCGAATAGCCTGTATTTAAATGAAAAGTATCATTTTCCCTTATTTAGAATTTATTATTATTTTGTCGGTTTTTAGTTCGAACATTTTGGCGCTGATATCAGAGTTAATGTTATGTAGGTTGGATAGTACAACAACTTTCTACAATCGCCATTTTGTACACGTTGTTTGATTTCGTTTTGTCTACGTACTTAGATCCATAAAAGTTGAATTACTTCAGTAATTATTCTGAAAATTTGTGAATTTGTTCATCTTTTTACCAAAAATCGATTAGTAAAGTTGTCATTGATGTATCCATTCGTATTTTTTGACTAAATATATTGCAAAGTTTGAAGGTTAAAACGAGCAAAAGATGTACTTGATTTATAAGTGTAATTTTATTCATTTAAAGTGCATATATTTGGGGTTTCATATTGTTGCAAATTATCAATAATAGTAAATTTAAACAATATTTCAACTATAAATTATTTTTATCTGTCAATATTCTTTCTCAAGTAAACTAATGTCAAACGAATTGATAATTTTGTTGTATATTACAATGAATTATTTTCTTTTCAGAAGAAATCATCGAATCTGCAGTGTTCCAAACCATTTGAAATAATATCCAGAGTCGAGATATAAATTTAAAAGAGCAGAGAACAGAATCCTATCGGTTCAGAATGTTCAGATACAAATTTAAAAGAACAGAGAATATAATCCTATTGGTTCAGACAGCAAGAAATCACCAAATGTAAGTGGATATTTATATTTATTTGTTATTTTATATTTCTGTTGTCATTATTTTTTGTTGGAACAGCTAATATTGTTGTTAACGCAACAATACTTTAAAGTCTACGAGTCGAATCGTAGAATAAAAATTTAACTAGTTCAAATCTAGTTATTGGCCAACACTATTATTTTATATTTCTGTTGTCATTATTTTTTGTTGGAACAGCTAATATTGTTGGTAACGCAACAATACTTTAAAGTCTCTACGAGTTGAATATTAGAATAAAAAATTAACTAGTTCAATTCTAGTTATTGGCTAATACTATTATTGAATCGTAGAATAAAAAATTAACTAGTTCAAATCTAGTTATTGGACAATACTATTATTTTATATTTCTGTTGTCATTATTTTTTGTTGGAACAGCTAATATTGTTGTTAACGCAACAATACTTTAAAGTCTACGAGTCGAATCGTAGAATAAAAAATTAACTAGTTTAAATCTAGTTATTGGACAATACTATTATTTTATATTTCTGTTGTCATTATTTTTTGTTGGAACAGCTAATATTGTTGTTAACGCAACAATACTTTAAAGTCTACGAGTCGAATCGTAGAATAAGGAATTAACTAGTTCAAATCTAGTTATTGGTCAATACTTATTATTTTATATTTCTGTTGTCATTATTTTTTGTTGGAACAGCTAATATTGTTGTTAACGCAACAATACTTTAAAGTCTACGAGTCGAATCGTAGAATAAAAAATTAACTAGTTCAAATCTAGTTATTGGACAATACTATTATTTTATATTTCTGTTGTCATTATTTTTTGTTGGAACAGCTAATATTGTTGTTAACGCAACAATACTTTAAAGTCTACGAGTCGAATCGTAGAATAAGGAATTAACTAGTTCAAATCTAGTTATTGGCCAACACTATTATTTTATATTTCTGTTGTCATTATTTTTTGTTGGAACAGCTAATATTTTTGTTAACGCAACAATACTTTAAAGTCTACGAGTCGAATCGTAGAATAAAAAATTAACTAGTTCAAATCTAGTTATTGCACAATACTATTATTTTATATTTCTGTTGTCATTATTTTTTGTTGGAACAGCTAATATTGTTGTTAACGCAACAATACTTTAAAGTCTACGAGTCGAATCGTAGAATAAGGAATTAACTAGTTCAAATCTAGTTATTGGCCAACACTATTATTTTATATTTCTGTTGTCAATATTTTTTGTTGGAACTGCTAATATTGTTGGTAACGCAACAATACTTTAAAGTCTCTACGAGTTGAATATTAGAATAAAAAATTAACTAGTTCAATTCTAGTTATTGGCTAATACTATTATTTATTATTTTATATTTCTGTTGTCATTATAATAGTGCATAGAGAAGATCAAACTGCATCTATCTTCTCATCACTATTTTCTTACGTGAAATGATGTATAAAATGTTAATATATGAATGTTTATCTTACGTTGTTTGAGTGTAGTAACTGGGTGGCCTTCTCTGTACTATTTTTTATGAAATGTGCTTTCGAAATGTCAAATTAAAGAAAATTTCAAATATATTTGTAACCATTTAAATCTGTTGGATACATTATCGCATTGTACAAGTGTCTTGCGTAATGAATACTCGTTTGCCATACGAAATTGTATCCAACGGTTTTTTAAATGGTTTAAGGAATACCACAAACTAATAATTAATATTTAATAGGAAGACCTTTGTTGGTCTGATGCGTCAAGAAACTTGACAAATTTGGATACAACTTTCGATCTATGGATTTCAACACTGCAGATATTCTAAAGCAGTTTTACAAAAGCTTCTTTAGTTTGCAACTTTAAGGATAGCTGAGCACCAGACAAATCTTCGACGTAGGCGGCCATCGATGGATGAACTGGTATAAAACTTTATTTTTTTCGTAGATGTAACGTTTATAAAATACTATCTTGTACTCATGATCAACCATGAGAATTTACAGTCAAAGGAATATGATTTTATGCCTAATTATTATCTTGTTCTCATACTCAGCCATGAGAACGTATAGTCAAGGGAATATGACTATACATTACTATTATTTTGTTCTCATACTCAACCATGAGGACTTATAGTCAAAGGAATATGATTATATGCTTAATTATTATCTTGTTCTCACACTCAGCCATGAGAACGTATAGTCTAGGGAATATGACTATACATTACTATTATTTTGTTCTCATACTCAACCATGAGAACTTATAGTCAAAGGAATATGATTATATGCTTAATTATTATCTTGTTCTCATACTCAGCCATGAGAACGTATAGTCTAGGGAATATGACTATGCATTATTATTATTTTGTTCTCATACTCAACCATGAGAACTTATAGTCAAAGGAATATGACTATATGCCTAAATATTATCTAGAACTCAAATTCAGTTTTGAGTACTGTAGTAAATTAAATATAACTTTAATAAATGTCCTTATGATATCCAAACAATTTGAAATTGAAATATCGACTATTTATCAATAAAATTAATATCTGGGAACAATTGATTAGCATTTGTCTTTCAGGAATCGGACATCTAGAAGATTAAAATAATAGTAGCTTTATAAGTGTTAGTATTATTTACGTAAGAATGGCATTGCGCACAATAAAGTGTAAGCTTGTTAGACACGTAATTGAAGTAGTTTTTTTTTTTTTGTCACAGTTTATAGAATCGGTTCATAAGGCAACCGTCTGTTGTAACTCTGTTTAGGAAATAATTTGAAATAATGAACATAGTTCGTATACATTAACGTGTGTTTTAACATTTTAGTGTCACGTGATGTATCAATAATGATTGCTTGTGCATTTCTTGATGCAGGAAAAGATAGTTTTATGTCAGCACAGATTATAAAGCGAATTGAACTTGTGCAATGCCATTCGTACGTGAGGAATACTATAGTTTTAAGTTCTTGGAAATGTATTTTCAGGTTTTAATTAAACTTTGGCTCATCGCGCCGTCGAGCAAACACGCGTTTTCTTTAAAAATTAAAAATAATAAATTGATTAATTTGAAGTGCGTTCCGTGGCGATCATCCTAAAATCGTGCGTCTACGGTTGCAGCGGTAACCGTACGCGTGGCTTACCCAGACGGTAGTTAGGGAGAGTGCTTGGGAAAAGAAAATACCGGACGTATCGGGGGATGCTTGCAGGTGGATGGATGAGTGAGTCAGGAAGGAGGTAACAGATTCGAAACTTTGATGTGGGTGTTCGGGTTCCTTATTCAATTAACTTCACACGGTCAGAGGGGCTGGGTAGGTAGGGTTCGTGCGCGATAGCCATAATTGAGTGGACTGATATGTACAACGCACCGTCTTGTGAATCCTGTTGTTATGGTGGATCGCTTCACACTTGTGTGAATGTTTCTAGGGACATAATCCATAGTTGACACAGAAAGCTTTCTTATGGTCGTATGTGCTCTCCTCATCCGGAGGCAACGTAATGTAATCATCATTTAATGGTAATGGCAACGAATAGGTAAAGTTTTTGTTTGAATTAACTTTGTTGAGCACACGGGTTAATAACCGCGTTCGGTGTAGGGTATCCGCGAGAGGCGCGGGCGAATGTCTCCGGGAGTAGCTAGGTAGGTTGGCGTGCACCCTAGGTAGTTACATGTGACTGCTGCCGTGCTCTCTACCTAGTTCGAGTTTTAGGCCGTAAATGCTTTGCATCGCGTGGGGTCGGCTTAACCCCCTCGTAAACTTCCGTGAGAACCAACAACGGCGTTCGACGCCACGGCGTTCTCACCATTTGCTTAGCTCGTACTCTTTCTCTCTCACACGGCTTTAGCTTAGTTTAATCTAGATATAAGATAGTTCGCGTAGACATAAGATAGCTTAGAAATAAGTAGGAAGGGTTGTTTTTGCTTTTCGAGAGAGAGAGAGAGAAATTAACGTAACTTGACATTTTTAGACTTACTTTGAAATCGTTATTAACGTAAAATAGGCTTTTTTAGATTTGTTTTTCTTTGAAATAGATCTTTAACGTAAGATAGGGTTTTTTGCGCACTTCACTAATTTAATTTGGGGGGGAACTACAATAATTTAAGTTAGATTATAAGTATTATTGTACACGGAACTGTATTTAATAAATGGTATATATAAGGGAACGTGGGTTTGGCATTTGAGGGCGGTGTTTCCCTTATATATACTATTTATTAAATAAAGGGTTTCGTTTTTAGTTCTAAGATAGTTTTAAAGTTAAAAAAAAAAACTCCCCACCGCCACTATCTTCAAGATTGCAGTGCCGATTGGAGACGCAGACCATGGCTTCTTCTTCATTTGTTTAAAATGTATGTACAATAAAACAAACTTTTATTGCGTTTATTTTAAATTAATACCCATGTTCCTTTAGTTGTAAAGTAGGTAGTTTTAGTAAAAAATTGTAATTATTATTAAGTATTTAGACGCGGTCAGGGCAAAGTTAGATTTTAAATATTGTAAACGAAGCTTTGTATTAATAAATATTATATATTTTGGTAAGTGGGAGGTTTGGGTGGTAACAAAATATATAATATAATATAAAGTTTCGGAAACGGTCTTCAACTGAATAAGAAATCTTTGTACCTTTAAAAATGGGAACAAGGAATCTTATTTAGGGACCACCAAGATTTAATCTGTTAAATTAGTATTGTAAACGAAACTCTACTTAATATAGTATTATTTTACCTTAAAACTTAAATAATATAAATGTAGAGTTTCGTATTAGTTATAAAACTGAAATGTTTGTTACCAAATAAAATTATGGTTATATTATTTG
Source organism: Ophonus ardosiacus (assembly GCA_943142095.1). NCBI lineage: Eukaryota > Metazoa > Arthropoda > Insecta > Coleoptera > Carabidae > Ophonus > Ophonus ardosiacus. Next base: position 15,136,848 of record OW964840.1, read on the forward strand.
TGTTCAATTCTACTGCATCTTTATTCAGTCACAGAATAAAGATGCAAAATAATTAACAACAAGTAATACAACTATAATAATGATAATTTTATTCGGTAACAAACGTTTTAGTTTTATAACTAAACCATGTTTGACACTGTCATAATTTGTTATTAGATTTGTTGACAAATTTAGTAACAATTGTGAACAGAATTATAACACAAAAGAAACGTAAAAGACATTTGTGTTTAAAAATTCTATTCTGTTCATAGTTATTTCTTACTAAGTTTGTTAACAAATTTGGTGACAATCTTTTAACGTTGCCAAACAGGCTTTAGTTGTAAAATTGAACTGTTTGTTACCAAGTAAAATTATCATTATTCTGATTGTAAATAATATAAACTATTTTGAATCTTTATTTTGTAATAAAAGTAACTTCTATTACAAAATAAAGGTACAAAATAATTAATATTTGCAATCAAAATAATGATAATTTTACTCGGTAACAAACATTTCAATTTTACAACTAAAGCCTGTTTAGCAACGTTAAAAAATTGTCACCAAATTTGTTAATAAACTTAGTAAGAAATAATTATGAACATTTGTGTTTAAAAATTCTGTTCATAGTTATTTCTCACTAAGTTTGTTAACAAATTTGGTGACAATCTTTTAACGTTGCCAAACAGGCTTTAGTTGTAAAATTGAATTGTTTGTTACCGAGTAAAATTATCATTATTTTGATTGTAAATACCAATTATTTTGTACCTTTATTTTGTAATTACTTTTATTACAAAATAAAGATTCAAAATAGTTTATAATATTTACAATCAGAATAATGATAATTTTACTTGGTAACAAACAGTTCAATTTTACAACTAAAGCCTGTTTGGCAACGTTAAAAGATTGTCACCAAATTTGTTAACAAACTTAGTAAGAAATAACTATGAACAGAATAGAATTTTTAAACACAAATGTCTTTTACGTTTCTTTTGTGTTATAATTCTGTTCACAATTGTTACTAAATTTGTCAACAAATCTAATAACACTTTATTATAATGTTAAACAGTCTTTTGTAAGCAATAAACTTTCATTTTTAAGAAAAAGTCTTGTGTAATTTTTAATAATATAAATATATTTGTATTGTTGAAAATTTGATTTTTTTTTCTAAGTCCCCACACGTATGTAGTTTTTAAAACGGCCACCAGGGTGCAGCACCTGTCGTTAAACGGTTCAACTTAGAGTAAATTTAACCCAAAATAATTTCATTTGTGTACATACGTACGTACATACATCATTTTGGAGTATACCTAATGGGAATTTAACGAATTAAATATGGGACGTTTACTATTACTAAATTTGACGAAAAAAATAGTTAAATTCCCAATAGGTATACAACTATTTTAGAGCATTTTCGTACCATTTTAACAACTAAAATTCCCATTGTACACGTCCCATATATAGTCGGTCAAATTCCCAATAGGTATACATCTTTTTTAGAGCATTTTCGTCCCATATTTACCAACTCAAATTCCCAAAGTAGACGTCCCATATTTAATGGGTCAAATTCCCATTAGGTATAACACTAAAATGATGTATGTACGTATGTATGTTCAAAGTGGAGTAGTATTTCTGGTTGCCTATATTTTAGGCGCGAATCTTTTACCAATAGGTGCTGCCCTCTAGCGGCCCTTTTAAGAACTATATACGTGCAGGGGCAGTAAAGGGGTGAAAAAATAAACAATTTATATCTTATTATATAATATATTGTACATTAAGGGTAGTTACATGAAATACAACAATGTAAAATACAAATAAACAATAAATACAAGTGAAATTTATACATACTATTATTTAAACATCCCTATTTCTAATTTTTCAGGACAAGGGTAAGTATATCATTTATTTACATAGTATATTAAGGGTAGTTACATGAAATACAACATTGTAAAAGACAAATAAACAATAAATACAAGTAAAATTAATACAAACTATTATTTAAACATCCCTATTTCTAATTTTTCAGGATAAGGGTAAGTATATCATTTATTTACATAATATATTAAGGGTAGTTACATGAAATACAACATTGTAAAATAAAAATAAACAATAAATACAAGTGAAATTTATACAAACTATTATTTAAACATCCCTATTTCTAATTTTTCAGGATAAGGGTAAGTATATCATTTATTTACATAATACAATAAGGGTAGTTACACGAAATACAACAATGTAAAATACAAATAAACAATAAATACAATTAAAATTAATACAAACTATTATTTAAACATCCCTAATCCTAATTTTTCAGGACAAAGGTAAGTATATTTATTTATAAAGTACATTAAGGGTAGTTACATGAAATACAACAATTACAAATACAAGTAAAATTTATACACACTATTATTTAAACATCCCTAAGCATATTTTTTTATAAAATACAAATAAAATTATATACAAATTTTATTTAACAACCCGTCATATATTTCAGGGGAAAATACCAGAACAAAGAGACAGGGAAGTATGTAGTTATGCAACATTTATAAAGGAAATAAGACATGAGAAATTTTTAATGTTCATTCATGTTCTACGGATTGTAATTAGTTTAATAGAACTTGTCCGGCCCTTCTAGCTTTTATAGTTTTTGAGATATAATATATTTTTTAAACCTAACTTTACCCAGATTTTGAATCGAAAATTTCTGATGGTATCAGGATAACAGGAATGAAAAGAGTTCTTATATTTTAAATGTGAGACCGGATTCGTGTTCTATGGGTCGTAATTAGTCTAAACAACCCTGTCCGGCCCTTCTAACTTCTGTAGTTTACGAGCTACAACACTTTTCTTAACCCAATTTTTGGGGTCAATGACCAGAATTTACTCAGTTTTTGAATCGAAAATTTTCGATGGTATCAGGATAACAGGAATGAAAAGAGTTCTTATATTTTAAATGTTAGACCGGATTCGTGTACTACGGGTCGTAATTAGTCTAAAAAACCCTGTCCGGCCTTTCTAACTTCTGTAGTTTACGAGCTACAACACTTTTCTTAACCCAATTTTTGGGGTCAACGACCTGAATTTACTCAGTTTTTGAATCGAAAATTTTCGATGGTATCCGGATAACAGGAATGAAAAGAGTTCTCATATTTTAAATGTGAGACCGGATTCTAGTTCTACGGGTCGTAATTAGTCTAAAAAACCATGTCCGGCCTTTCTAGCTTTTATAGTTTTGGAGCTATAACACTTTTTTTAAACCCAATTTTACTCAGTTTTTGAGTCGAAAATTTCTGATGGTATCAGGATAACAGGAATGAAAAGAGTTCTCATATTTTAAATGTAAGATCGGATTCATGTTCTACGGGTCGTAATTAGTCTAAAACACCCTGTCCGGCCCTTCTAACTCCTCTAGTTTACGAGCTACAACACTTTTCTTAACCCAATTTTTGGGGTCAACGACCTGAATTTACTCAGTTTTTGAATCGAAAATTTTCGATGGTATCCGGATAACAGGAATGAAAAGAGTTCTCATATTTTAAATGTGAGACCGGATTCGTATTCTACGGGTCATAATTAGTCTAAAAAACCATGTCCGGCCTTTCTAGCTTTTATAGTTTTGGAACTATAACACTTTTTTTAAACCCAATTTTACTCAGTTTTTGAGTCGAAAATTTCTGATGGTATCCGGATAACAGGAATGAAAAGAGTTCCCATATTTTAAATGTTAGACCGGATTCGTGTACTACGGGTCGTAATTAGTCTAAAAAACCCTGTCCGGCCTTTCTAACTTCTGTAGTTTACGAGCTACAACACTTTTCTTAACCCAATTTTTGGGGTCAATGACCTAAATTTACTCAGTTTTTGAATCGAAAATTTTCGATGGTATCCGGATAACAGAAATGAAAAGAGCTCTCATATTTTAAATGTGAGACCGGATTCGTGTTCTACGGGTCGTGATTAGTCTAAAAAACCTTGTCCGGCCCTTCAACCTTTTGTAGTTTAGGAGATATAAAGCATTTCTTAATTAAAAAGTGTCGCATTTTAAATCGAAAATTTACCATAGTATCTAGGGAACAGGAATGAGAAAGAGTTCTACGTATGGTTATTTTATTGCTTATAGTGCTTAAAAAATAAATAATAAAATTTTGGTATAAACAAAAAAAAATCAAAAAATGTTCGAAAATTTTCAAAAACCCTTATTATAAAAAATGTTGCCCTACGCCCTTCAAACTTTGGTATAATGTAGTTTGACCCCATATTACTCATTCGAATTCCCCTAAGGAACAGCGTTTTAAGGAAAACGCTGAAAACCCAGCCGTTTCCGAGATATGAGCCCTTAAAGTTTTTTAAAGGGACTAACACTTAAATTCGTTAATTTATAGGGCTAAAGGGCCGGAAAATAGCGAATCGGGGGGATTCGAACCCCGCTTTCCATTGGCTTGCACAGATTTGATGAAAACCCTTTGGTTTACAATATATTTGCCCTTCAAGTTTGTGGCGAAGGGCATACGCTAATTCCTCAACTAAAAGAGCTAGAAAATCCGGACAAGTGTTGTTAAACCTACTTGGATCTGCATAAATGAAATCCGTGGTCAAATTTTCCCTAAGGGCTCAAATAAGCCCTTAGCCCTTTATAAAAGGGCGGACTCCTGTCGGATGGTTATTTTCGTACCTAAAGAACTTAATACTAAAAGATAGCATAGAAAAATTCGGAAAAATCCGTAAAAATTTGGATATTTCCCTGTCTCTTTTGTTATTACATAGGAAAGGTAAAAAAACTGTTCTTTTATTCATTTATTCTCATAAAAAGTCATTTATTATCTTCATCCAGTGTTGTAGTTACCGTATCCTACTGCTGGGTGTACTAGGCCCTTTGCAAAACCTGTAAAAAAACATAAACATTGTTTATTTTGAGCGCCAAAGTCCAAAAGATATCATAAATAAACACTTAATTAGAGAGGGGGTATTACGTGATAATATTAATATTATGTTTTTAGAAGAAAGACTTCAGTTCCTTTCAGTCTTTGGTGAAGTGAACATCGTGTGCGTGTGAATAATCGTGTAGTGCCATATAGCAACGAAAAAGTTTGAAATTTTTATTGATATCGTTCTCTATTTACATCGTATAGTTCGCGATATATTTTTAAAATGTTAGATTTACCCTATAACTTTTTAAAAATTATTTAAATAACTTTAAATAATTTACAATTTGTTTAAATTTTATAAAAGAAATCTAAATTTAATAAGTTAATAGTGCATTAAATTTAAATGTTCATATGTACATTATTATTTACAAAAAATCTAAGTATTCAAAATTCATTTTAACTTTTACAACGTAGGTATTTCTGCTTCTTATTTTTTTAGATATTATTTAAAATGTTGCATAAGTCTCTGTCCTCCCGTTAGTGTTCATTATTTAATCCTTAGTCAAAAGTAAATTGTGTCGTGAGTTAGTTTACTACACGTTTTGCTGTATATGTATTTAAAAAAAAGTCTTTCCTTTTATTAAAATATGTATAATTGTCCGTAAAAGTGTGGTGTATTGTTTTTCTAATACCAAGTGTTATACAAGTTATTCTAATTGGAGTGTTACGTAATATTTACTACAAAGTGTATTCTGATCTGCGAAAATCGCCGATGATGATATATTACAGTGATGATATAACAGCGGATGATGTATTATGAAAATTCACCATAGGTAAGTGTGAACCTTTGATATTACATTTACATATCTTCTAAATTGTTAAACACAAAACAAATGTGTCTGCCAATAACGAATTTTATGTAAAATATAAATTTTTACTTCCCTATTTACTATCTATATTCTTGTAGTAGTGATAAATGAAAATTTGAAACAAAAGTGTGCAAAGAAAATTTGACGAAAATACATTTATTTTAACGCCCTGTAACTCTTAAACCAATCAAAGTTCAAAATTATAATTGAACGTAAATTAAAGAGAATTTTATGTAGATTCCAAATTCATGGCGCAAGTTGCTACCTTTAACCGTGTAGGAGTAATAAATAAGAATGTGAAATAACAACGCATGACAAAGTTTAGTGGAATATACAGTTTAACTCACATTTATATTTCATAGGATTTGAAGTCTGGAAATCAGGCGAACCGGTTCACGACTTCACGATACCGCAGGGGATGGTTTCCTGATCCAACAACGAAATCATGTCCACCAGGTCCGGAGAGAAGCCCCAGGATACTGTAGACACACGAAAGGGTTCTCCAAGTCGCTATGTCTGCGTCTCTTACCACTGGAACGTCGAAAACGTGATCATCTGCAAAAAAAAGAAATGATTTGTTAATAAAGTTATAAATGTAATAACTGTATCTGCACTTTGTGTTTGTATTAATACCATTTTTCTATACATATAATATGTAAAGTTCAAATATCCTATAGAAAAGTATTTGTCAACATTTTAACAATTTTAAAACTTTGCTTATGTATACAAAGATGCATGTGCAAATCAAATATGAAACGTAAAAGTTCCTATCTTACTTAGTTTCAGAAATTTTGAGCCCTAAAGTTGGAATTTCCAATTCAAATTTCTGAAACTTAGTATACATACAGAAAACAACCCCCTGAATTCAAATTTGAAAACTGCAAATCAATATTTCACTTAGTTTTTAACATATTTTACTTTTATCATGGTATACACAAAAGACATTTTCCTATCTTGAAACAAACATGGCAGAAATTTTCTTTTCAGTAATTCGAATTCCTGAAACTTAGTGTACATATAGAAAAACACCCCCTGAATTCAAATTTGAAAACTGCAAGTCGCTATCTCTCTTAGTTTTTAAAATATTTTACTTTTATCATATATATATACATATATACATACATACATACATACATACATACATACATACATACATACATACATACATACATACATACACACAAAAGACATTTTCCTATCTTGAAACAAACATAAGAGAATTTTATTTCAGTAATTCGAATTGCTGAAACTTAGTGTACATATAGAAAAACACCCCCTGAATTCAAATTTGAAAACTGCAAGTTGCTATCTCACTTAGTTTTCAAAATATTTTACTTTTATCATGGTATACACAAAAGACATTTTCCTATCTTGAAACAAACATGACAGAATTTTTTTTCAGTAGTTCGAATTAATGAAACTTAGTGTACATATCGAAAAAACCCCCTGAATTCAAATTTGAAAACTGCAAGTTGCTATCTCACTTAGTTTTTAAAATATTTTACTTTTATCATGGTATACACAAAAGACATTTTCCTATCTTGAAACAAACATAAGAGAATATTTTTTCATTAATTCGAATTCCTGAAACTTAGTGTACATATAGAAAAACACCCCCTGAATTCAAATTTGAAAACTGCAAGTCGCTATCTCTCTTAGTTTTTAAAATATTTTATATATATATATATATATATATATATATATATATATATATATATATATATATACACAGGGTGTATCAAGATAATGGAACAGTGCCGTTTATTCGTGTATATGAAAAGATACAGAAAAAAGTGATTAGGATATTTTGTAATGGATAGAGGGGGACACATTTTAGCGTAAACTTTATTATCTTAAATTCAGTGGTACTCAAACTATAGGGCAATATTATATTTTTTTAAATGGCATTATATACATTTTATTAACTCATTAAATAGAGAATTTTGTTCTGAATTCAACGATATAATAATATCATACCCTTACATTGCGAAAAATTTGATAAAAATTAATTCAAAGTTAGTATTTTATTTCTACTGTATCTAAGTAATCTGAGCAAACATTCAAACAATAAAACAAAAAATTTATCTTGAAAGATGAATTTATTGCCAAAATCGTAGCTTACTTGCATGTAATAAAACTAAAATAAATTTTATTTTGTTTTATTGATTGAATGGTTGCTCAGATTACTTAGATACAGTAGAAATAAAATACTAACTTTGAATTAATTTTTATCAAATTTTTCGCAATGTAAGGGTATGATATTATTATATCGTTGAATTCAGAACAAAATTTTCTATTTAATAAGGTAATAAAATATATATAATGCCATTTAAAAAAATATAATATTGCCCTATAGTTTGAGTACCACTGGATTTAAGATAATGAAGTTTATGCTAAAATGTGTCCCCCTCTATGCCTTACAAAATATCTTAATCGTTTTTTTCTGTATCTTTTCACATACACGAATAAAATGCACTGTTCCATTATCTTGATACACCCTGTATATATACAAAAGACATTTTCCTATCTTGAAACAAACATAAGAAAATTTTTTTTCAGTAATTCGAATTCCTGAAATTTAGCATACATTCAGAAAACAATCCCCTGAGTATAAATTTGAAAAGGTCCCTAACTTAATTTTTTTTTTTCGTCAATGAATAGCACCCTTTCTATCAACCCTAAAGTTCATAAATTATATTTCGCGTTGTTTACAAATACTAATTTAAAAAAAATCATACGAGCGACTACAAAATTATGTAATATATAGACATCAATTATAAGTTATACTCATTATTTTGATTGTTGACTACCATTTTTTTTTATTATTGTTATCTAATGCCTAACTGTTACATAGATCAATTTTGTCAGTTTGTCAGTTTCATTGTTACAGTGCTAGTGAACAGACGTGTGGTGTGCTCGTGTACTGTGCCTTCGAGGACGACTTCCTAGTGCCTGAAAAGGACTTTTGGACATCTTCTAGACTTGGACATACTTAGGGAAATAATTTATTCATAGTAAGTTTTTTTTATTTTATTTTTAAACTACTTTTAGTAACCATAATTGGATATATCAGCCATTATTTCTAACGACTATTTCGGGTATATATATATATATATATATATATATATATATATATATATATATATATATATATATATATATATATACCGTGAGTATTTTTTAACGTGAAACATTGGGTTTGTCACATCCATGGTTACGACTTGACATTTGATTGACAGCAATGTATTTGCCCGTTCCATTTAAAATGAAACATAGGGAACGAATTTGACATTTGATAAAACGTCAATAGAGGTTAATTTTGTTCAAATAATTATAACTGCATTCTAAATTAAAATTAGTTTTAGAAAAAATATAGTGTGCATCTTGTGCGCGAGTGGTTTTCTGACTCGGCTAAATTTCTTACAATATTTAAATATAATACTTCTGTCAGATTCGTTCCCTATGTTTTATTTTAAATGGAACGGGCAAATACATTGCTGTCAATCAAATATCAAGTCGTAACAATGGAAGTGAAAAACTCAATGTTTCACGGTATATATATATATATATATATATATATATATATATATATATATATATATATAAATATATAAATATATGTGTATATATATGTATGTATGTATATATGTATGTATGTATGTATGTATGTATATATACATACTTTATACTTGAATTATAATTGTTGATGTGTGGAAAAGAATTTGAATTAATTTAGAGTTATTTATACTGTTACTACCATACACAAATATAATATATTATTGGACGTACTATATATTTTACTACAAATATTTTATATTTAAATAATAATTTAAATATTCTTTTCAATATTGAATTTCTCACACTTACTGTCATATTAGGTATTTTATTTTCAATAATTAAAAACGAGTGAAACAATTCTAAGACCATCCATATTTTTATCTGTAACCACTAATCCAAATATTATTTCGATTATACTTTTATTGTTACAGAAACATGTAACAGAGATGAATTACAATCCTTGCCAAGCCGTAGAAGGATGTGAGTGAGTTGCAGGATATCTATCCTGATTTCAGCGTTGGAGATGATCATATTGTTGCAGAGCATCACACTGAAGACACCCCAACATGTTTTGGTACCTCTCAAGACTTATTTATAAAATTTATGTAAATAAATAAATAAAAGTTATCCTCCTAAATATTATGTACTCGTATAACTATTATATGGCAAGAAAAATTGGCACATAATCAATTCATATCATTATGCAACACATATATCTTCATTGTCATATATTAACAGTTCATTATATAAGATATTCACATATCATACATCCATGCACACATACTATTTAAAAGGAACAGGAAATCAGAAAACTAAGTTCAAATATTTCCTACTGAAATTTAACTCTGTATCCGGCGATTTAAATTTCTAAAACTATGTATACATATTTGATACAATCCCCGGAATTCAAATTTGAAAACTGCAAATCGCTATCTCACTTAGTTTTTAATTTATTTTATTTTTATCATGGTATACACAATAGACAATTTAGCTATCTTGAAACAAATATGACTGAATATTTTTTCAGCAATTCGAATTCCTGCAATATTACGTAGCTGTAGAAAACAACTATATCACTTAGTTTTTCAATAATTTCATTTTCAAGTTATAGAGGATGGTCGGATTTTTAGTGGGCAACTGAATATTTAAAGTTACCAATGTTTTCATTTTTGCTTACTCTTACTATACTAGCTACACACGGTTATTCAAAATTGGTAAACATATGTAGAAATGGTGCAACACATGTCAATGTAGCTTTTACAATTCATTAGTTATAGGCCGTAAAGTTCAAAATATATTGTCAATTTCCATTAAAAATGAAAATTTATATTTTGGAAACTAAGGCTTACAGAATCTTTTAAATATTTTTCCCGTAATCAGCATGCTTGAATTAAGAGAAAATGATACTTTCCATTTAAATACAGGGTGGTCGGATTTTTACTGGACTACTGAATTGTTTAAAGTTACCATTTTTTCATTTTTGCTTACTATTACTATACAAGCTACACACGGTTATTCAAAATTTGTAAACATATGTAGAAATGTCCATAGAATCGAATGGCGTAACGCCCGTTAATGTATCTTTAACCATTCATTAGTTATAGGCCGTCAAAGTCAAAATACATTGTCAATTTTGCATTAAAAATAAAAATTTCTATTTTGGAAACTAAGGCCTAGGGATTTTTTTCATTATTTTTCCCGTAATCAGCATGCTTAAATTAAGAGAATATGATACTTTCCATTTAAATACAGGTGGTCGGATTTTTACTGGACTACTGAATTGTTTAAAGTTATCATTTTTTCTATTTTGCTTACTCTTACTATACTAGCTAGACACGATTATTCAAAATTGCTAAACATTATGTAGAAATGTCCATAGAATTGAATGGCGCAATGCCCGTCTAACTTAATTTTTTTTTCGTCAATGAATAGCACCCTTTCTATCAACCCTAAAGTTCATAAATTATATTTCGCGTTGTTTACAAATACTAATTCAAAAAAATCATACGAGCGACTACAAAATTATGTAATATATAGACCAATTATAAGTTATACTCATTATTTTGATTGTTGACTACCATTTTTTTTATTATTGTTATCTAATGCCTAACTGTTACATAGATCAATTTTGTCAGTTTCATTGTTACAGTGCTAGTGAACAGACGTTCGTGTGGTGTGCTCGTGTACTGTGCCTTCGAGGACAACTTCCTAGTGCCTGGAGAGGACTTTTGGACATCTTCAAGACTTGGAATTACTTAGGGAAATAATTTATTCATAGTAAGTTTATTTATTTTATTTTTAAACTACTTTTAGTAACCATAATTGGATATATCAGCCATTATTTCTAACAACTATTTCGGGTATATATATATATTAAAAATTTAAATATTCTTTTCAATATTGAATTTCTCACACTTACTGTCATATTAGGTATTTTATTTTCAATAATTAAAAACGAGTGAAACAATTCTAAGACCATCCATATTTTTATCTGTAACCACTAATCCAAATATTATTTCGATTATACTTTTATTGTTACAGAAACATGTAACAGAGATGAATTACAATCCTTGCCAAGCCGTAGACGGATGTGAGTGAGTTGCAGAAGGATATCTATCCTGATTTCAGCGTTGGAGATGATCATATTGTTGCAGAGCATCACACTGAAGACACCCCAACATGTTTTGGTACCCCTCAAAACTTATTTATAAAATTTATGTAAATAAATAAATAAAAGTTATCCTCCTAAACATTATGTACTCGTATAACTATTATATGGCAAGAAAAATTGGCACATAATCAATTCATGTCATTATGCAACACATATATCTTCATTGTCATATATTTAATAGTTCATTACATAAGAAATTCACATACCATATATCTATGCACACATACTATTTAAAAGGAACAGGAAATCATAAATTAAGTTCAAATATTTCCTACTGTAATTTAACTCTGTATCCGGCGATTCAAATTTCTAAAACTATGTACACATATTTGAAACAACCCCCGGAATCCAAATTTGAAAACTGCAAATCGCTATCTCACTTAGTTTTTAATTTATTTTATTTTTATCATGGTATACACAATAGATAATTTAGCTATCTTGAAACAAACATGACTGAATATTTATCAGCAATTCGAATTCCTGCATTAGGTAGTTGTAGAAAACAACTATTTCACTTAGTTTTTCAATAATTTCATTTTAAAGTTATACAGGATAATCGGATTTTTAGTGGGCAACTGAATATTTAAAGTTACCATTTTTTTATTTTTGCTTACTCTTACTATACTAGCTGGACATGATAATTCAAAATTGGTAAACATATGTAGAAAAGTCCATAGAATCGAATGGCGCAACGCATGTCACTGTAGCTTTTACAATTCATTAGTTATAGCCCGTCAAAGTCAAAATATATTGTCAATTTCCATTAAAATTGAAAATTTTTATTTTGGAAAATAAGGCCTACCGAATTTTTTAAATATTTTTCCCGTAATCAGCATGCTTGAATTAAGAGAAAATGATGCTTTCCATTTAAATAAAGGCTGGTCGGATTTTTATTGGTCTACTGAATTGTTTAAAGTTACCATTTTTTTCATTTTTGCTTACTCTTACTATACTAGCTACATAAGGTTATTCAAAATTGGTAAATATATGTAGAAATGTCCATAGAATCGAATGGCGCAACACCTGTTAATGTATCTTTAGCCATTCATTAGTTATAGGCCGTCAAAGTAAAAAAATATTGTCAATTTTGAATTAAAAATAAAAATTACTATTTTCGAAACTAAGGCCCAGAGATTTTTCTCCTTATTTTTCCCGTAATCAGCTTGAATTAAGAGAAAAGGATACTTTCCATTTAAATACAGGTGGTCGGATTTTTACTGGTCTACTGAATTGTTTAAAGTTACCATTTTTTTCATTTTTGCTTACTCTTACTATACTAGCTAGACACTGTTATTCAAAATTGGTTAGCATATGTAGAAATGTCCATAGAATCGAATGGCGTAACGCCCGTTAATGTATCTTGAACCATTCATTAGTTATAGACCGTCAAAGTCAAAAAATATAGTCAATTTTGCATTAAAAATAAAAATTTCTATTTTGGAAACTAAGAACTAGAGATTTTTTTCATTATTTTTGCCGTGATCAGCATGCTTGAATTAAGAGAAAATGATACTTTCCATTTAAATACAAGGTGGTCAGATTTTTATTGGACTACTGAATTGTTTAAAGTTACCATTTTTTTCATTTTTGCTTACTCTTACTATACTAGCTAGACGCGGTTATTCAAAATTGGTAAACACATGTAGAAATGTCCATAGAATTGAATGGCGCCCGTCAATGTCGCTTTAACCATTCATTAGTTATAGGCCGTCGAAAGTCAAAAAATATTGTCAATTTCCATTAAAAATAAAGCCTAGAGATTTTTTTCATTATTTTTTTCTTAATTAGCGTGTACGAATTAAGGGAAAATAGTCGGACTTTTAGTGAACTACATACAGTATTATATTGTTTAATTTAATTTTACAGGGGTAGTTTTCATCAAAACGAAGATTTAACAGCTAATCCCCATGCGCGAGATTACAAGAAATATCTACTACAATGTAACTCACCATTGTTGAGTGCTTCAGGTTACAATGTCGGGACTCCAAGTCGCTAAGTCTGCAACACCAGGATGTCGGCTTTTCACACGGCTGCATCTGAAAAGGACAGACATATTTAATTAAATGGTACAATAAAAAAATATAATTTTGTATTTTGTGTACTCAATTTTTTTCGCGCTACTTCTACATTCATAAAATTCAAAACACCCTGAACGAATTACATAATACATAAAAAATAATTATTATTTATAATGACTCATTATTATTTAATTGTTGACTTGTATTTCTACGGGGTAAATTATTTAACACCCTTCTATTACATGTATTAATTCTTTCAGTTTGTTTGTTACAGTGCTAGTGTAAAGACGTGTGTGTAGTGTGCTGGTGTACTGTGACCACGAGGACGACTTCCTGGTGCTTGGAGAGGACGTTAGGATACCTGCAGGACTTGGAGTTATATCCATAGATTTCATTTATTCAAAGTGAGTTTTTTTCGCTTTTCTAATATTTTAGAGTTGTTTTCTTATTTGATACATTAACCATTACTTTGGAGGGATTATACTAGTACAGATACAAGATATAAGCTATATTTAAATAATTGTTCGCATATCGAAAATAGTTTGCATTAATTGATAATTATTTAATATTTCTACCACATACAATCTTCTAACATTTTATTTTGTAAATACTATTTATAAAGCACCTCATAAAGTTTTACGGCACAGAAATGAAAAAAAAAATGTTTTCTAATGTTAAATATCTATGTCAGGAATTGTGTTCACCTGTATATAATTTATCATATCATTGTATGTCCTATATATTTTACTACACATATTTTGTTCCATATATACGTAATTATGAATGTGTATGATAATGCAACAAATGGTAACGTCATTTTTTTTGTGAAATTACGTAACATTACTCATTATTAAAATACTTTTATATCGTACACATTATGCGTTATAATCTATAATCAATCGATTGAAATATTTATAAATTCTTTTGTATTATTGAATATCTCACTTTCTTTGACATTAATATATTTTCTTAAATAATAATTACATAAACTTAAACAATTCTTAATAATCTACAAATAAAATCATATTAGTTTCTATGACCATTAACCTCTAATTCATATTTGTTACTTTCGAGTATATGTTCTATTGTTGCAGAAAGATAAGCTGTGCACTTAAACAGACGATACTGCAGATGTACCCGAGCGAGTTGCAGTTCATGAATCCTGATGTCCGCATTGGAGATGGTCACCCTGTTGCAGAGAATCGCACCCCAAAATAACCCCAACATGGATTTTGTACACCCCAAGTCATATTTATCAAATTTATGTAAATAAATAAATAAATAAATAAATAAATAAATAAATAAATAAATAAAACCACCTCACACCTATAAAATACTTATATGATATAACCATTTAACGTGAAAAATCATCTACTCTACTAATAAAAACTTTATGAACAAATGTCTAAGACACTCATACATATAAGCATATTTAAATGATAGTATATAATCATGGCATTACACTATTCACATATTTTCATTTTCATAATTTTATTTCAACATCTCAAAGCTTATTACGTTAGGTTCACATACATCACAAACACATATTACATACATATTATTTGAAGGGTACAAGAAACGAAAGAGCTAAGTCTAAACATTACTGATTTTTGTCAGCGAATCATACATTTGAAAAGTACAAAGGGTTATTTCTCTTAGTTTACGAGATATTAATTTTTAAACTTACTATTTTCAATAGAGATATACTCGTCTTGAAACTAGCAATACTGAAAACTTTTTCAGCGATTCATATAGTCTCAAATTAAATCTACCATATAGTAAATAAATTCCTTAATATCACTTTGAAAAGTACTAGTCGCTATTTCTCTTAATTTTCGTGATATTCATTTCTAAAGTTACCATTTTCATTTTACATATACACGTCTTGAAATAAACATTATTATTAAACTTATTTTTTTCTGCGATTTAAATATTTGGAATTAAGAATACATATAGAAAATTACTGCCAAAATCCAAATTTGAAAACTGTAAGTAGCTATTTCTCTGTTTTCATGTTATTCACTTTCAAAGTTAATCTTTTCAATAAACATGAATGTCGTTATATAAACATTAATTTAAAAAATCAGCGATTTAAACCTTTCGAAATTAAGTATACATATAGTAAATGACTCCCTATATTTAAATTTGGAAAGTGTAAGTACCTATTTCTCTTAGTTTTTCTTTTATATTCATTGTCAAAATTGCCACTTTCAATAAACATATACGACGTATAATATGTAAACATTACTGAAATTGTTTTCAGTGATTGAAACATTTTGAAATTATATATATAATACTATACATATAGAAAATTACCCTCTATATACAAATTTAAAAAGTACGAGACGCTATTTTCTTAGTTTTCATGGTATTAAATTTCGAAGTTGTTATTTTTAATAAACATGTACACGTTTTGAAATAAACATTATTGAAAAAAATTCAGTCAAGTCACTTTTTCCTTTAATTTTTCATATACTCAAGTACTGAAATTACGTTTGCATATAGAAAATAATCCTCCAAATACAAATAAGATTAGGATAATTCGCTATCACTCTTAGTTATTGAAGTATTTAATTTTAAAGTTACTATGCACAATATATGAATCACATGGATATCTCGAAACTATATAAGTAATTGGGACTTAGCTCTATTTTTCTGTACCATCATTTGCATGCCGTACATACATAAGAGTACATACTTGTAATCTAATACTCTGACCGTTCTAAATAAAACATATTTAAGGAAGAACCTAATTTTTATTATAATATTTAAAATACACTTCATAATGAATTCGCACATTGCAAAATAGATCTAGAGCGGAAAATGATACTTTACACACATACTTTTACTACGTCCGTTGAAAAAGATGATAAAAACATCTAATTTGAAACTATCACAAATTAATTATCTCTCCTGTAAGAATGACGTAATAAGAGTTTGGACGTAATTAAAAACATTACAATTTAAACTTCGAAATGCATTAATTAAGATATGAAACTGACAAATTGATACATTATCCCTATTTTTATAGATCACAAAATTTTGGGCCTCATATTTCAATTCCACAAAGTTAACCAATATATTAACATCTACTTTTTTGATACAATTTAAAACAAATACAGCTAATAGTTCAAATATATTTTATATATTGTTTCACGATTGAAAATTTATTAAACTTCATTTTCATATTCAACAATTGAATTAGAAAAACCATCTAAAAATTTTCTTTTCATTTTGTTTAAACTTTACATATTTTAAATAAATATCTTTTAGCTCTGTGCGAATTCGAATTTGAATCCCAAAAGATTGTAGCAAGAGAGATATTAATTTAAAGGTGTAATATATATTATTTTAAACTTAGAATATATTTTCTATACCCAAAAAATGTTAGGGAAAAACTTTGTAAGGATTTTCTGTTATAAATAAATATATTATCATCTTATACATAATTATTGTACTCTATTATTTCTATTTGTTAAAACAAATGATCCTTATAAAAGTTCTTTCAACAATTAATCGATCGATTGTTGTCAATAATGTATGTTAGCCTACTTTTATATTTCAACGAATCATAATAAAGGATTTGTACCATATATTCTCGTACATATAATTAAACACAAACCTACATTTAAAATATCTTTCAGAGCAGTACAGATCAAGATACATTTATTTATGTATAATTGTCATTCACATATATTTCTGTATTAAAACATCTTTGTAAAATGTAACAATGTACACACCATTATGTAATATATTTAAGAACAATAAATATCGATAAAATTATATAATATTTCATTCCAATATCCTATTTCTAAAACAAAAAAATTGCATTCCAAAGATCTAAGTTCATATCCCGTCTAGAAACCAGTTCACAGCCTATAGATCCACAACCAGAACGACAGCCTACAAAAATCTCCCATCCTAAGATCCAGGTTCGAATCCCGCGTACTAGCCACCAGGAACCAGCCGAGCATCCCATCCTAGCTACCAGCAACCCGCCCTAGCCATCCACGAGCGCGCGAGGGCGAGCACGTGGGTGCTAGGCGGGTTGCTGGGAGCTGGGATCGGATCGCTCCGCTGGTTCCTGGGGGGCTAGCCAGCAAAAAATTTCTAGAAACCTGTATATAGCTTGAAATAGACGTGATTACGTAATTTTACGACAAAGAGTGTCCGGTAGGACGCCACCACTCACGCTGCACGAATGGCTGTAAATTCAACAGACAGCCAGTATTATACCTAACTAGAAATCCGTGGTGGGAGACTTGAGATTCATGTTTTGCTCACCAGGCCTTACTTCAGTCTATCGTATTGTCAGAAATTTGAATTTTTGTGGGTGAATACATTCGGTTCGGCCAGAGAGCTCACGAATTCTCGTTTTCGTGACTAGTAGTCTTGCTACGGGTTGTCTATCGCCGATTCTACACGATTTTTTAAAGTCTGACAGCCAGAAGCCTAACAACGGCATTGCGATCGATGGATTTCTGAATTTTGGTGGGTAAATGCCTTGCGATCGGCTGAAAAATCGCCAGAGAGCTCAAAAATGCTTGTAACGGCAGTAAAGTGCTAATTTTCGGCCGCTACGGCTCTAAAACGTCGATTTTACGCGATTTTTGCGATTTTGTCGACCAGAAGCCTTGCTGGTTCTCGTGGCGCGGATTTTGCTAGCTAGAAATTTCGTCGTGTAGGCTACTTGCTTATGTATCTGCTGTGCACTAGGTTGAAATTTAGGCGTTAATATTATGCATGCAGTTTGCAGATCGGCGATCGCTTTGCGGTGCTCGCGAAACGAATTTTGCTGGTTGCTTACCTATAGGCTGTAAATCGTTCATATCCTGCTGATCTCATTTCAATGATCTAGATCGTATTTTGGTGAATTGCTAGTTGCTGGAATGCAATTTTTGAGGATAGGAAAATAGGTTTTTTAATTGAGAAATTGTATTCATTTTACTGTTTTTATTGGTCATTTATATAATACATTTTATTTGTGTTACATATTGTAATGATTTTATTCTATGAGGAATTGGAAATAAATAAATAATGATTTATTATATATATCGCCAAATATTTATTAAATTGTATCGTACAAGTTGTTACATAATATTATAGATTTTTGCGAGTATAACATATAACATTTTCTTTCTAAGACTTATCGTGTTATAGATTACTTTAATTATGCAATTACTTTCAGATAAGTTATGCAAAGATTTATATACAGAGATAGAATTAAAAGTAGATCAACAATTGAGCACAAAGTTTTCTAAACAAATATATGTTTAATTCGAATATACTAGCTGCTATAATGTGACTATGTCTTAGAAAAAAACTGTATCAATATCTGTATGACATTGAAATAATAATAATTTTACTTACAATGTACAATCGTTTATTCGCAAACTACAACATGTAATACAAGAATGAGGAGAAGGAATATTTATAATACAATTGCTTTTATACCTACTATTAAGGAGTGGGAGCTGTACAGCGTACCAACCCAGTGTACTTTTACAACCCTATTTACAATATGGTACAATATCAATAGGAAATAAAGTAGAGCAATTATAATATAATATTGATATATTCACTATCACATATTCACTATCACATATTATGTTATATTTTTCACCAAATTACACACATTAAAATCTATAGTATAAAGCAAGAACAATCAATGTTAACATTTCATAACTTTGAAAATGACTGATTTCAAATAATCGAGTAATTTTCAATGTTAATAAAACCGCGAGTACACTAACACTACGCACTATTAATGTTAATTATATATGTCACTAATTATCTTATTTGAATATGGAGCACAAAATCAAAAATGATTGAACACATGTTTTAGTTATTTTGAAATACGTATATTTTTGGCGCAATATTTTTGCACAGCACGACAAATTATTTGTTACTACATAATTTCCTTTACCTACATAGTTTCTGGTTTATAATAGGAAACTATTTTATGCACAAATGCATATGTTTATTAATGCAACTGTTTGATTGTTGTATCACCTTTACAATATATGATAATGGTTGAAAAATCTGTTCGGCTCAAAACTTTGGCACGCCACTATAGATAAACGTTACGTTACATAACACTATAAAGATAATTCGATGAAGTTGTATATGATATGCAAAAAGCAAGATTAAAAATACTCAAACGTAAATATGTATTAGCTGCTGTTTAATGATGAATTTGATACCTATACAAATATACATTTAGAACTCGAAGATGTACGTAGCGTCTTTAGATATTTCAATATGATTTTTGTCCTTAAATTTATTAGAAAATTAAATAATTTGCCATTGAATCTGTAGCTAGAAGTCTACACTATAGGATTTTGCGTTTAAATTCTTAAAAATGATACTGAAAGATGCAAATCATGTACAACCTTCAAAAAGCAAGGTTAGACATTCTGCGTCGAATAAGAATGTATTAATACTTTACTAATGTAAAAGAATGTTAAATGCAACAATGTATTATATGTATTAAGGCTAGGTTATGATGAATTCAATATACAAATACAAATTTATGTAGAAACTTAAGATGTAGGTAAAGTTACTTCATGATTTGTCCTTAAATTTATTAGAAAATCAGGTAATTTACCTTTCAAACTACAGCTAAGCATTCGAATTCTACTGCTCCAGATCAATTTCACAAATATAACACACAAATAACTTATTTTAATTACAAAATATATTACAAAAACATAAAACCACTTGTTAACATCAACCTGCTTGCATAACATGTAACGCAGTGACGATCACGGCGTCTGATGCGATTCGATACCTATGGCGAAACCAGCGATTGTGATTGGAGAAAATAACGAAGCTTGTGATTGGTGGAAATACAGCGAGAACTCGAATACGATTAAATCCTATCAACTTTGGAAGAGTATTTATTTGAAAATAATTATTAATTTAGATTCTTAAGTAATAATTTGTAATTTAAATTCATCATACAACAGTGTACATCAATTTTTACCACAAATTATACATAATTAATAACATAATACAAAAAATATTATGCACTAATTTGGTTTTATTGATAAGTAAATGGCAATGGGCATAAATACCTTTAAAATAGGGTTTATGGGGAGGGCATAAGGGTGCATTTTTTTCGGAAAATTCTTCTCCACGGCTTGGGATTCATTCTCCAACGATGATATTGGAAGAAAACAGGTTTCATGTAGGTACATTCGAAAGGTGTATCGGCCATACTGCATGGAACCCTGCAACATTCAAAATAAATAAAAATTAGTATATTTTAAAGATAAAATATATTTTAATATTTAAATTTAAAGTGTCCAACCCCAATTTTTGTGTTATAAGCAAAGACACATTCAAAAATCCTCATAAAAATATCTAATATTTTATTTCAAATTACATGAATTAAATTCACTATTATATAACTTATAATTTTCTTTTACTTTATTTGCAAAAGATGAAAAACTACCACCAGATAATGACCAAAAATGGTCCATTTGGAAAATATTAAATCGCCAATGAAGTCAAGTAGGAAAATGTCAAATACATAGGTACAACTGGGGGTACCAAGTAGAACCCACTTTGTCATTGTAGCCAAGAATAAATAATAACCCACCTGCTCACGTGCGCCAACTTAGAAGAGGAATACACGAAAAAAGATCTGGCCAAGGCACATCAGCTGCTCTAAACTGTGCTATTTTCTGGAAAAAATACTAAATTGACAATTTTTGTATTAGTTTATTTTACACATATTTTGTATTTTTACCTCCCGCCATACCATAGGTGAGGTAGTGTTTTCAATTCAAAAATTCGATAGTGAGTTTTCAGTGAATAAGCACGAATTAGGGTTTTTATTTATTTTACAATAATGTGTGTGTGACGATTTTTCCTTAAAATCTATTAAAATATGATCCAAGACTTTAGTATTTAAAACTCGTATATAATTTAAAACATACATTGTCTTAGATAAAACGGAAGTGATACTTTACTTGAAGCTCTTAACAGATTTTTGAGGAAAAACATAAAATATGATCCAAAATTTCGTATAACAAACTTGTCTATTTATTGGAACAACAAATTAGATTTTGTTTACAAACGAACAACCGGAGTGATACTTTACTTAAAGCTTATTGCTATTTTAAACATGGAATTGGCGGGAGGTCATTAGATTTTTTTTAACTATATTTCGCGTGTATGGTTTGGATACGAAAAATAATATTTTATTTGTTCATTTATTAAAATGATTGCATTTAAATAAAAATTAACGAATTAATATGTGCCAAAATAATTATTTTGTTAATATATTAACCAGACATAGATTAATGGGGTATTCCACCATAACAAAAAAATAAGAAAATTTTCAAATTTATCTTAAAGTATGGCTCAATAAATAATAGTTAAAACAATGAAAACATTTTTTAAATAATTACTTTACGAGATATTTCACATTTGCTAAAAGGGGAAATTGACGTCATACAATTGTTATCTTTCTCTCGCAACGTACTCAGAGCAGTGTGTGTGTGAGAAAGACAAGTATAGGGGGAATATGACGTTACACTGACTTCTCGAAAATAAAATACTGTTAATCTAAGAACAATTAAGATTTTTTAATACTTTGAATTGCTTCAAAACTGAATGAAGTTTTATTTAAAATAATAAAAAAAAAAATTGAGTGGAATACCCCATTCGATAATTTGTGGAGACGTTGGTCCCATCCCTAATTTGGGTATGGTTAAGCCCTGCCACCACGACAAGGTCTCTCCACTTGGGCAGGGAACCCTGTCCAAACCTCCTGCGATTCAAAGGAGTTGAGGACAGAGCCACCCTGGTCTAAATCACAACTGGGGTGTCCTACAAAATCCTAACGATCTCATATTAACTGTAAATAGAATCGCCCGCGCCTGAAACCCTAACAAAAATGATAATGAGATGAAATGAACCTATTTGTGGCTTGTTCACGGACGCGGCCTGCTGGGGCCAAGCGCGTTCCAACCACTGATATGCATACGCCGATAAACTATTGTTCATCGTCATATTCCATACAGTGTTTGGACCTACGACCGCGCCCTCCCCATTCCGCGAAAACCGACCCCGTGCAATCCTTACGGAGGGTAAGTTTTCTTGGACGAGGGTTGCTCACCTCACGATAAAAAACAACTTCATTGTGATTGCGAAATTAGCTGCTGGTACTAATTTTAGCAATCTGCAACAAAGCTTTTTTTATCATGTGTAAAGTCCACCGAACATTTTCATGCCCGCGAGAGACTTTCGGCGGAATTTGATGAGTATTCATTGCACAGTATAAATACTGACACGCCAAATACCCAGTGCGCTAGGAAAAAAGCATAACATACAAAATAAATATATTATATCATATTTATATTATATACGAGCATATATAATATAAGATAATATAATATAAACAATCCCAAAATCCCACCCCAAATATATAATTATAAATCGATTTTCGCGAACGAATTTATGGCAATAATTAACCCTACAAACCCCAAACTACAGTTTATAAAAAAATACTCCCGACACAACAAAAAATAAAATCAATATTGTCAAAATCTGTTCAAAATTTCCCGTACCCGGTTCGCAACAAATTTCGAATATATTCGCGTCTTTAATTCGCCTTGAAGACTTGCTCCTTTCTCGATCCCTCGTTGTCCCCCGTTGTCCAGGTCCTGGGTTCCTGGCCTAATCGATCCGGACCTCATACCGAATTACACGAGCTAATAATAAATAAGAAAAAACTAAAACAATCCGGACCTCATGCCGGCATGAAATCTACCGGTTAAAAGTTAAAGTTAGGATGACGATTATATCCCACGGAGTCTAGAAGGACGACGATGTCTAGGTCCAATGGAATCCTGGTCTATACGATGTCAACGGAACGGAAACGATCCGGACCTCATGCCGGGATATGCGGAAGTTAGCGACCCGGACCTTATGCCGGGTTACGCGAGCAAATTCACCCGGGACGAAAGTTACAGTTTAAGTTAGATTTACAAGTTAAAGTTAGGATGACGACGCGCCCCCTTAAACTACACTTAACTAGGCTGTACTGCAATGAACGTTTTTATTTTACTTATTATTCAATTAATTTTAATTTTAATATTTGAATAAATGCAAAATATCTGTCAATTATAAATGTTCTTTACCCCTAGTTGGGTGTGACATCTTTTCTCTAAAGACCCAGAAAATTCCATTTCAATTGAATGAAATAGATTCAAAATTTTCTTTCCAAGATTTATAAACATTGCAAAATATTATTGTTAGAATAAAAATGTTGAAGTACTATGTCTCTTATCAAATATTAATCAATATTAAATAAACCTCAATCACACAAAACATTCAGGGGATCATTCATAAATAAAAATTTGTTTTTGTTTTCTTATTATTCGTATTTTTTTTTGTTTTTTTTTTTTTGTTTTACCCATACATACAATCCACACTCACTCACACCTTTCATTCTTAATTATTTTTATATTCTCATTTATTAATAATTGAACGTTCATTGCAATGTACAGCAACTTCCCAGCAAAATTGTAATAGGTAACACTTTAAAAATGTAAGTTTGCAAAAGTATATAATATAGTAAAATATATATGTATTTGATAATAGATATTTATGCACCAAGTGAGCTAAGGTAATGTTTATTCACGAAAAGAAAGTTAACCAACGAGCCCGTAGGGGCGAGTTGGTTAATTTCTTCGAATGAATAAATATTCTTAACTCACGTAGTTTAAACAATATTTTATTCAAAATAGTATTAACAACCATTACGAATTTAATTTTGACAAAATAAAAATGCATTACGATCATCGTTATTTATTCAATTTTGACGGTTTATTGTTTATTTTTTTAATTATTATGAATAATCATAGAAAAAATAGTGTATGCAACTCATGTATAATCACTATTAGAACACTCGTTGCATAATAAACTATTAATTCACTAGCAAATAAACAGTTATTTACAGTCGTTGCTATGGAGTTAATAATTGCAGTTTAAAACGTCAAAATTGAATATAAAAATATTAAATACGTTATTCTGAATTTGTAAAAAGTTTAAAATTATGTATCAGAAAATTAGGTCAAATACTTAAACATTTCCTCAGTTTCACAATTGTTGAGTGCGGGATTTGAACTCAAAACTAATTCGCATACATTAACAGTAAAAAATATAGAAAAATATTTTAATTAAAAGAATGAATTGGTATTATTGAATATTAAAATTTAAAATGAAACATATTTTGCAGACAGGATTTTCCCAAGTTATTACTATATAAATATATTCAAATAATTTTTTATTAATAAATAACTATTTATTGTTTAATATGAAAGAAAAAAAAAACTGAGTACAAGTATGGCGCCCTATCTTATAACTAACTTATCCTAAGCTAACTTATGTCTACCTTAAAGCTAGTCTTACAGTATAAAATTTCCCGGGCAATTTTATAGAGCAAGATTTCGCTTACCAATCACTCACACACTGTCATTCCTTTATATGCCACATTGTACTCAGTTTTATATTTATTTAAAGTTGAAATCACAATTTATTTTATACAAGCCTGTTTAATAGTAAATAATTATATCATTACTGCTTATTACCCATTGTTGGGTGTGTCATTTACCTTATTTTTTTATTTAATAGTTTGTATATTGAAATAAATAAAGGGGAAAATCCATGTCAACAATCTATGAGACATAATTATAGTTAATGTATGCTTCGCAAATAAATTTTGAAATTGTAAGTTTTAAATAGTTTAAAAAATATAAAAGATTTTAGCTAGTTTATGTAACACTAGCACTAGTAATGTATTTTAAAATATTAAAATTTGAATTGTTGTACAATTCATTGTATTGTATTAATATCGTATCGTTTTGCCATATACCCTACATTACGGGTACAGCAACAATTGTTAGATTAAGGAAAATGCCAAGTTATTGACCTAAAATATTTTAAAAATTGATAAACTTTCAATTTGCGGGGAAGTTTATTTTCACATACCTTGTCTCAGGATAAACCTGGACATTTTACCAAACTACCGTTATACAAATATGAGTATCCCACGTTGTCCTTCTGGGCCCTGGGTTGGTCTAGGCGCACTTTAATTTAATGAATTTAATTCTAAAATTTATTTTAAGGGTAGAGGTAACTACCACAGATTCACTACTACGAAATACAAATACAAAAAAAAATAAAAGAATGGTCGAGCACGGTCCAGCAAACCAGAAGAGTACAACCATCCTTTCACTATGAAAGACAAATTGTAAATGACTGTTTATTACTTTAGGAGGTATATTTTTTAAAATAATTAGTTATCTAATACTTGGTAATGACGTAACAACCGGCAAAAGGCTTGTGCTTCAGACAGAAATAAAATATTAAATTATAATTTTTAATCGGAGATAAATTTACGTAATTTTTATTATTTATTTTCATGGCGCCAATGTACAACTTTAATCATTTTTACATAATTTTAAATTGTCGAGAGGTACTGCTACTGTATTCACATTTTAAATTGTCGAGAGGCCCTGTTTCTCTATCTCCATTTATAATAAGCGAGAAGTATGTTGCTAAAAAATTTACTATTACTTTTACACTTTGATTAGTTGGCGAGAGGTATTGCAAAAAATTCAGGTGTCACCTATAATATAAAAGAGCCATCCATTGTTTCGTCAAAAAAATCAAATAAAATGATTCAAAAATCTCAATTTTCTTTAAAAGTTCCCGAAGCCAATCACTAAACGACGCGTTCTTATTTGTTTGTGTGAGAGAGACAAGTATAATGTAAGACAGAGAAAACATGCCATAGAATAATACAGACAGGAGTGAACACTCCCTTCCAAATTTTGATTTTTGTAAGAGAGAGATAGAAATATATAACTATTTCATTCTAATGAATTCTTCTTTTTACTGTAAGTTTTGCTGGGAAACATAGTGTTATGTCTGTAGCATATCTGGGTGACAACACCGTGTATTAATTATATTGGTAGTTAGGAGACCGTGTATTTTTATAGGTAAAAGCGAAACAACTATTTAATATCTCGGGAACGGTAAAATTTTTGCTAAAATTGATAAACCGGAAGTGGTACTTTACTTGAAGCTCTGAACAGATTTTCTTGAAAAAATATATTACAATATAATCCAAAACTTTTGAAATTTTGTATTTGAAACTTACATGTAATTTGAAACAACATATGCGATTTTGACTATATATGATAAACCGGAAGTGGTACTTTACTTGAAGCTCTGAACAGACTTTCTTGAAAAAATATATTAAAATATGATTCAAAACTTTTCAACTTTTGTATTTGAAACTCATATTTAATTTGAAACAACATATACGATTTTGACTATATATGATCAACCGGAAGTGGTACTTTACTTGAAGCTCTGAACAGATTTTCTTGAAAAAATACATTAAAATATGATGCAAAACTTTTGAAATTTTGTATTTGAAACTCATATGTAATTTGAAACAAAGTATGAGATTTTGACTATATATGATCAACCGGAAGTGGTACTTTACTTGAAGCTCTGAACAGATTTTCTTGAAAAAATATATTAAAATATGATGCAAAACTTTTGAAATTTTGTATTTGAAACTTAAATGTAATTTGAAACAACATATTCGATTTTGACTATATATGATCAACCGCAAGTGGTACTTTACTTGAAGCTCTGAACAGATATAATCCAAAACTTTTAAAATTTTGTATTTGAAACTCATATATAATTTGAAACAACATATTAGATTTTGACTATATATGATAAACCCGATATGGTACTTTACTTGAAGCTCTGAACAGATTTTCTTGAAAAAATATATTAAAATATGATCCAAAACTTTAAAAATTTTGTATTTGAAACTCATATGTAATTTGAAACAACATATTCGATTTAGACTATATATGATAAACCGGAAGTGGTACTTTACTTGAAGCTCTGAACAGATTTTCTTGAAAAAATATATTAAAATATGATGTAAAACTTTTCAAATTTTGTATGTGAAACTCATGTGTAATTCGAAATAACATATGCGATTTTGACTATATATGATAAACCGGAAGTGGTACTTTACTTGAAGCTCTGAACAGATTTTCTTGAAAAAATATATTAAAATATGATCCAAAACTTTTCATATTTTGTATTTGAAACTCATATGTAATTCGAAACAACATATGCGATATTGACTATATATGATAAACCGCAAGTGGTACTTTACTTGAAGCTCTGAACAGATTTTCTTGAAAAAATATATTAAAATATAATCCAAAACATTTAACTTTTGTATTTGAAACTCATATGTAATTTGAAACAACATATGCGATTTTGACTATATATGATAAACCGGAAGTGGTACTTTACTTGAAGCTCTGAACAGATTTTCTTGAAAAAATATATTAAAATATGATGCAAAACTTTTGAAATTTTGTATTTGAAACTTAAATGTAATTTGAAACAACATATTCGATTTTGACTATATATGATCAACCGGAAGTGGTACTTTACTTGAAGCTCTGAACAGATTTTCTTGAAAAAATATATTAAAATATGATGCAAAACTTTTCAAATTTTGTATTTGAAAATCATATATAATTCGAAACAACATATGCGATTTTGACTATATATGATAAACCGGAAGTGGTACTTTACTTGAAGCTCTGAACAGATTTTCTTGAAAAAATATATTAAAATATGATCCAAAACTTTTAAAATTTTGTATTTGAAACTCACATGTAATTCGAAATAACATATGCGATTTTGACTATATATGATAAACCGGAAGTGGTACTTTACTTGAAGCTCTGAACAGATTTTCTTGAAAAAATATATTAAAATATGATCCAAAACTTTTAAAATTTTGTATTTGAAACTCACATGTAATTCGAAATAACATATGCGATTTTGACTATATATGATAAACCGGAAGTGGTACTTTACTTGAAGCTCTGAACAGATTTTCTTGAAAAAATTTATTAAAATATAATCCAAAACTTTTAAAATTTTGTATTTGAAACTCATATATAATTTGAAACAACATATTAGATTTTGACTATATATGATAAACCCGATATGGTACTTTACTTGAAGCTCTGAACAGATTTTCTTGAAAAAATATATTAAAATATGATCCAAAACTTTAAAAATTTTGTATTTGAAACTCATATGTAATTTGAAACAACATATTCGATTTAGACTATATATGATAAACCGGAAGTGGTACTTTACTTGAAGCTCTGAACAGATTTTCTTGAAAAAATATATTAAAATATGATGTAAAACTTTTCAAATTTTGTATGTGAAACTCATATGTAATTCGAAATAACATATGCGATTTTGACTATATATGATAAACCGGAAGTGGTACTTTACTTGAAGCTCTGAACAGATTTTCTTGAAAAAATATATTAAAATATGATCCAAAACTTTTCATATTTTGTATTTGAAACTCATATGTAATTCGAAACAACATATGCGATATTGACTATATATGATAAACCGCAAGTGGTACTTTACTTGAAGCTCTGAACAGATTTTCTTGAAAAAATATATTAAAATATAATCCAAAACATTTAACTTTTGTATTTGAAACTCATATGTAATTTGAAACAACATATGCGATTTTGACTATATATGATAAACCGGAAGTGGTACTTTACTTGAAGCTCTGAACAGATTTTCTTGAAAAAATATATTAAAATATAATGCAAAACTTTTGAAATTTTGTATTTGAAACTCATATATAATTTGAAACAACATATGCGATTTTGACTATATATGATAAACCGGAAGTGGTACTTTACTTGAAGATCTGAACAGATTTTCTTGAAAAAATGTATTATAATATGATGCAAAACTGTTCTACTTTTGTATTTGAAACTCATATGTAATTTGAAACAACATATGCGATTTTGACTATATATGATAAACCGGAAGTGGTACTTTACTTGAAGCTCTTAACAGATTTTCTTGAAAAAATATATTAAAATATGATCCAAAACTTTTCAAATTTTGTATTTGAAACTCATATGTAATTTGAAACAACATATTCGATTTTCACTATATATGATACACCGGAAGTGGTACTTTACTTGAAGCTCTGAAATTTATTGTGTCTAGTACTACAAGAAAATCATATACGTATTTTTAATACAAGTTTATTACTTCATGTTTATTTTACAAAATTTTATAACAAATAATCTGATAGATAACATTTTCAACTGTTAAACACCTAGCGCCATCCCGCAGGAAAACGCTGAACTATTGAAAATTGGCTGCGTTCCACTATTCACTACGAAGAGCATAAAAGTAGTGTACTAATTTCTTAATGTAGTATAGAGCGCAACCTACGAACAGTAGATAGAGTTTATGAAGAAAACGTTGTATTTAAATATGTTTCAGCTGTCCTGGCATTCTAAAACTAACTTTTTCTTTTGAAAACGTCCCTCCTGAATTCAAATATGAACACCACGAGTCCCTATTTCTCCTAGTTTACGAAACATTTTTTTTATTAAAAAGAAAATATAAAATCTACTTTTGATGTCCAGAAATCTGTAACAAAAATGTCGTTAATATTTGTCTTCAACTATTTATCAAGATGTGGAAATCCTGAAAGAGAAAATGACCATTATTTCTTCGAAGTTTTCGATGCAGTTTAAGTTATATTTTACCGCAATTAGATAATTTATTATTAATTATTGTTTTTATACATCCTACCTAACATTTTAGGTAAGAAATACAAGTAAATACATACATATAAAAAACATAAATAAATAAATGATGATGTGGGCCTCCTGATAAAACTGAAAAGTAAACATACATGTACATATTAAAATGGGGAACCTAACAATGTGTACTCAACGACGGTGTTGAGTTGTGTAAAGTGTGTACGTCCCTAGGGCCTTCCTTGCCATTGAAATGGCTAGGTTCGCACATCCGCGAGTGTGGCAGACCAGGCCCCGGAACTTGAGTGCTTATCGTGCAAAGAAGCCGGAGCATTCGTGAGTAAGCACCCAAGCCCGGTTAACGCTCTTTCAAGCCCACAACTTTAGTTGCAGCGAGAAAGGAAAGGGGCCGAGTACCGCTAGACGCCCCACCGCCTAACGGCCCCGGCACCTGAAAGGGAAAAGTTAGCTCAGGAGGCCCCGTTGAAACTGCTCACGCCCTAACCATAATATACATATACATAATATACATACATAAATATATAATATACATACATAAATACATAAGAAATCAACAATATATACGGACGAAATCGCGGCGACGAACGGATAAAATTATTTAAAAGCTAACGCGAATACTTAAAACGGATTTTCTTCATATATCTATTAACTTTAATAGATATATTATTTTGTGTGTATGTGTGTTTTTGCAAAATTAATACAAAAGCAAGTGTGTGTAACTACAATTTAATAAGTTAAAACTATAAACTAATATTTTAAAATGCACGCAAACTTATTGAAACTATTTAAAACTGTAAATAAACTAATTGTAATCATTTAAAACTGCAAACTAATACTTTAAAATGCAAGTAAACTAATTATAAATATCTAAAACTGTAATCTAAAAATTTAAAATATAAATAAACTAATTGTAATGTTTCAAAACTGAAAACTAAAACATTAAAACGCAAATAAACTAATTGTAATCATTTAGACTAATACTTTAAAATGCATGTAAACCAATTATGTATAGGTACTACTTTTTAAAATGCAAATTGAAAATTTAACCGCAAGTAAACTAATGATATACTAATTTAAAACTGTAAACTTAAACTTTAACTGCAAATTTAATTAAATCTAACTATAATTTAGTGTATCTGTTTGAATGGCACAAGAGTGCCTCCTGTGGTGCACTCTCCATGCCAGCAATGAGTGCCCGTAAGGCGACGCCTGGTAGACGCCCGCACGATACGAAAATGCATGCATTTATATCTACTTCAAAAACTGGGAATCAGAACAGGGGGTTACTCAGTCCGGCGGCCCATAGTGTGGGTACAGGCGTCCTTCCCAGAGGCCCCACTGCCCTATCCCAGAGGGGCGCAGCAAAAAGAACGACCAAGTTTGCCCAATGGGTCCCAGCCGTTCTTGGGAAATTGATTTTAATCTAAAAGGGGCATACTAGAAAGAGCTGCTTGGATAGTAAAGAGGAAAACTGAAAAAAAAGCAAAAGCATGCAGGGAAAGGGGGTTCTTCTTTCTTCAACTGATGTTTTCTTTACCTAATCTAATGTTTTTACGATCTACAGCCGGTGCTATAGATCATTGATAAATATAGTTTCGTTTCTAAATGAAGTGTCCATTCTTTAATTATTTACTACAAAATTATTGAATCAAAATGATATAAAATTAAATATTAAAATATGTCTACGTCTTTAAATAAATTATACAATAAGGTCCTCCACTATTTTTACCTTCCGTCACCTTTAAGTAAGGAAGGTAGGTTTTGTTTTTGATCAATCAAAAAAATCAGTAGTGAGTTTTTAATGAATAAGCACGTTTAATGGTCCCTAGAATAAGAATTTACTATTTTTAAGATGATGTCTGTATGTATGTATGTGTGTGTATGTGTGTGCGTATGTGAGTGTGTGTGTATGTGTATGAAGGAAGTACCCTTATTTGAAGTTTTTTACAGTTTTTCTTAAAAAAAAGCAGTTAAATATTATATTTGACATTTTATGTTTTATAAATGTTAAAGAAAATGCTCTTCTCTATACGGTTTGATTATACATTTCCTTCATACTCAATAGATATGGAGTCAAAGTATTATAAAAAAATTAATTTTCAAAAATCAGTTATCTTTGCTATTTATCATGGAAACATCTGATTTATACAAAAAATTATAATTGACAGATGTCAGTGTCAAGTGCAAAACCAAATATGGCAAGTATAGGATCAGAATATCGGGAGTATGAGGAAGACGAAAGAGAAGATGGAAGGACTGTATCGCAGAAGACTTGAGAGAGGAAGAACTGTGTGAAGAAGATGCGTTGGACAGGAATGAGTGAAAGAGAAGAGTAAGAAACAGTGACACTTTTGGTATGGAATTTGTAAGAAAAATAGTATGTGTTCATGTTATAATTTTATTGGATATATAGAATCTTTTACAAGGAACTTTTTTATAGCATTTATCCATTTTTATTTCAATACTTTTATTTCTAAACATTCACACAGTTGTTCAAATACTCTAAAAATGCGTACACTTACGTAACATTCTCTTTACAATCAAATAATATTGCTACAAAGTTTATATCTCTACCTATTTTTGAATTATTGCCCCAAAAGTCAATATACCCCACATTTAGATAAAAACTTCAAAATTTTCAAAAATCTAATTTTTATGTATCTAGATACTTCTCAATGCGCTGATTCCAAATTTTGAAACCGCAGGTCGATATCTCTTTTCGTTCTCGAGATATTTATATTCAAAGTTTTGCTCAAAACTGCCCATTTTTGGGTAATAACCCAAAAATGGGTCGAGATATGAATTTGCCGACAACACCATTCGATTCTACGGGCAAAATTACATAAGTACACCAATTTTCAGAAATTTTGTTCAACCGGTTCATTTTTTATGAATAAAAGTTTGAAAATGGCCAAAATCTGAAAAAATCGTAAGGGTACCCCTTAGGATTTTTGCCATTTTTGGCCATTTTCAGTTATTTTGCTTTAGAGATTGTATGCGGTGTTCAAAAATTTTGAAAATTGGTGTACTTATGTAATTTTGCCCGTAGAATCGAATGGTGTTGTCGGCAAATTCATATCTCGACCCATTTTTGGGTTATTACCCAAAAATGGGCAGTTTTGAGCAAAACTTTGAATATAAATATCTCGAGAACGAAAAGAGATATCGACCTGCGGTTTCAAAATTTGGAATCAGCGCATTGAGAAGTATCTAGATACATAAAAATTAGATTTTTGAAAATTTTGAAGTTTTTATCTAAATGTGGGGTATATTGACTTTTGGGGCAATAATTCAAAAATAGGGAGAGATATAAACTTTGTAGCAATATTATTTGTTTGTAAAAAGAATGTTACGTAAGTGTACGCATTTTTAGAGTATTTATATATGAGTAGGTATACATAATGTATATTCATGTGATAATTTTATTGGATTTATAGAATATTTTCCAAGGAACTTTCGGTATGGAATTTGTAAAAAATTGTATTATGTTCGTGTTACAATTTTACTGGATATATAGGACCTTTTCCAATGAACTTATGGTATGGGATTTGTACAAAATACATCAAATGAACGGAAGGTCTTGTACTGGCCACAACAGATTTTTTAAATTTTTAATACAATAGTTCACGTTTTGATTGCCACTGGCAGCTACGTCATTCAACATAACTTTTACTTTCAAATAAGGCTTGAAGTAATAAGAATTTGGAATATAGTGGATGTGTGACGTAGATGTTAATGACATTAAAAACTAGAATATTTTAATAATTAATATTTTTTTTAAACATTGATAGTCCCTATCATACAGTTTTAAGTTCAAATTTGAATATAAATGAACCATGTTTTTAATTTTTTACTGTAGTAGAGGACCCATTAATAAAAACTGAAATATAAGAGTAGCAAACCACTCAAAACAATAATAAATATACATATTTTTACTGTGTTTATTGAACACTTTTGAATCTGAACTTAAAAAGTCTATTTAAAACAAAATACAACAAATTTTTGATATAGTTTTGAACCCGAGTATTTGACATTTCTATTCAATTATTTAATAACTAATGATGTGAATTATTAAATTAAATAATGGGGTAGACACTTCAAATAAAAACTACGCTACCCTGTCCTTAAATATCGCGGAAACCGAACCGAACCCGAAAAAGTATCGACGAAACTTTAATTATATTTTATCCTAACTTTAAAATGCAAATGAATTTAATTTGAATGTAATATTAGCAAAAAATTAATCGCGACTTTAACAACTAAAATAATTCTAACTATTTGCTGCCTTCTGGTGGTTGTAGATTGGCCTTAAAGTTCTTAAAGCCTTAGACAAAGCTTTAGAAAAGCCCTGTTGTAGAATCAAAGGCCTAAACCAGCCTTTACACTCCTTGGAAATTTCACTGGAACCCTGTATTGTAAACTGTACTTGTTTAAATATTAATTTAAACAAATACAATTTTTTGGGGAAGAAACCTATCACTGAACGAACGGATATTTAACTAAACTAATTCAAAAATTAAAAAAGCTAATTATTTCTATAAGTTTCGCCGATTTATTTACGATATTGTAACGAGTAACGACGCCCGATGTTAATAACATAGATAGACATTCACAATGTGCCTCGGAAAAGAAGTACAGAAGAAAATATGATTATTTGAATTAAATTCAACAACATAAACCATATTTTCAAGAGAAAAATGAATTTACTTTTGTGTTAAGCTGAAAAAAATAGCAAAAAAGCGATAGTGAAGAGAGGCACATATTATAACGACTTACATTGATGAACACAGCTCAGCTAACAGCAAACAGCGACCCCCAAACAGCTCTGGTACGCCCCTGGAACAAAGAAAAACAATATTTTAAAATACAAATATTTCAATAATAAAACATGTTATCAGCAAAAATAACTATTAAAACAGTTAAACTATTGTTTAAACTTACCATTGTTGCTAATTTGCAATAATATACAACAATATTTCACTATTAAAATAATATATTTAAAATATAAAGAAATAAATTTTCCAAGACCAATGTATGCGAATTCCGAAGTTCGCTATCATGCAACAATCTACGGAGCGTACAAGTTTGAGACGGTTTTTAACAAATTAAATCTTGGGTTTTATATGGAAAATCAATATTAAATAGCAATATATGTATTTAAACGTAAAATATAGACATTTTTGTATGTTTTACATATAAAATTTGCCATTTTGTTATCGAATTTATGCTTGAGAAATAAATACAAACACATTATATAATATTCTAATCACCTTAAAATGTATGAAATCATGAGAAATACAAATTAAAGTATAAGAATTACTACGAAAAGACTGTTTTTCATAGTTTGAAGCACATTTAGAATTATTTAAATATAAATGAACAACTTATATGTACTTACACTTGCTGCATCGACAATTCCCAAAGCCGGCACACATAGTTCATTATTTTCACTCATTTAAATTGCGATTCCCGTAAAAATTATTATTAGAAACGTTAGATTAACACTTTATCTTTGATTTTCACATAAATTTTCTATTGTTCTTGCAATATTTCCGCACATATTAATATTTCAAAACATCGAACGCGACTTCACAGAGTAGTGTTGTTCAACTGTCAGCGTTGCATGCGCGTAGGATTGAAGATCGGATTGTGTCAGTGTTGCCACCAGTCTGTAAAGAAAAAACATTGAATTAGTAAATATATTATTAAAATATAATAATTTAAACTCTAAAATATTAATATTTAAGTATATATTACATTATATCATGTATTTGTGATAAAATAAATTTTTATACTTGCATTGTTGACTGGTTTGTATTGATTTGTAACCTCTAAGCAAATGACAGTCTCAGCAAAAGTTCTGAAGTGCTGTAAATCATTAATTATTAGATTGTTACAATGTTACAGAATTTGGGCGCATTTGCTGCATCGGCGACTCCTGTAGTCAAAGAAGATTAGGGTTTGTTTTGAAAGGAAATCTTTTATTTTATTTTGAAAAACGAGGCGAGAAAGAACCATTTAGTGTTATAATACTCAAAGGATATGCCTTTCATGAATTTACACAAGTTTTACAACAAATATCACAAGATTTATAAGCGAAATGATTGTTGTAACACTAGCGGAAAATGATAAACAATACAGCTTTAAAATAGAGTTTCAGGGCCCCTTCAAAGACACTGCATTAAAAATACGAAAAACTCTTTACAACACATTGTTTAACAGTTCTATTGTTATAATTTTTAAAAAAATAATACATATCCTTACAGATAGGATTGAAAAAAATGGAACAAAGAGACACGTTGAAGGAGCCCCTAGAAATGAAATAACATTTATGAAGGCCCACACGATGTACGGAAGGCCTATTTTAACATGTACAAAGCAGATAGGCACATCCAGAAATGGGTAAAATGACGCCGGGAGAATATATTTATTTAAATATGTAGCATTAACTGAAACATGGATGGGAGAAGCTACACCTTCATACTTATTTCATATTAATAATTATAATCTAATCAATATTGATAGAACAGATAAACGAAGCGGAGGAGTAGCTTTTTATGTCCGTGATTCTATTAAATTCAAAGTACTTGATACTTCATTTGTTCCTAATAATAACATTGAACACTTGTGGATTGTATGTAATATAAATTACTATAAAATATGTTTTGGTGTTGTTTATAATCCGCATGCAAAGTTCTACAAAGACCTTCTTATACTTGATACTATTTTTTCGGAATTTTCGCTGCAATTTGATCATTTAATTTGTATGGGAGATATAAACTTAAATTTACGTGAAAATGATTATAAGACTCAGTTATTCAATGACATATTGATTAATACAAATATGTATCAAATAATTAAAAAATTACTAGACCTGCATCTAAGTCGTTAATTGACGTTATTTTGTTGTCAAATAAAGATTTATGTGCAGATTCTGGTGTTATTTATTGCAGTGAATTTTCAGATCACAGGGGCGTATTTTGTACTTTGAATCTAACGAAAGCATCTGTGCACAATAAATTGTTTTTTTATAGAGATTTTAATAACCTGAATATAGATGAATTTCTTTCAGATTGTGAATTAATTAACTGGAACCATATTGCTAATATACATGATATAAATGATAAAGTTAAGTTTCTTAATGAAAATATAATTTCCATTTTTGATAAACATGCTCCTATCAAATCAGTCAAAACAAATAAAAATTATACACCATGGATTACTCCTGTCATTAAAATTATGCAGCAAAAACGAGATAAAGCCCTTAGGGACTACAAAAAGCATAAAACTCAATCGAAGTGGGAGTATTATAAACAATTGAGAAACTTAACAACTAGTGCAATTAGAAGAGAAAAATATGCTTTCTTAAATTATAATATAAATAAGAACTTGAAAGATTCCAGTAAATTATGGAAAAGTTTAAAAAATGTTGGTGTAAATAAGACTGTGCCCAATACAGTAGATGATTCTATTATTAAACCAGAACAATACGGTCAACATTTACTTGACAAAATTGTAAAAGTTCCTATCAATCCTGATACTCGAAATTTTTATTTGCACTTAATTTTCACTGTGTTGAAAGCTCTGATGTAAAAGAAATATTATTTAACTTGAAATCAAATGCTATAGGCACAGACGGTATTTCCCGTAAAATGATATTATTAATTCTTCCAGTTATTGTGGATCATATCACACGCATAGTAAACACCTGTTTACTGGATGGCGTCTTTCCTGATCTTTGGAAATTCGCAATCATTAACCCTATTGCAAAAACTAGAAATGCTATTTCTTTCGACGAGTTGCGACCTAATAGTATTTTGCCAGTTTTGTCAAAAATCATGGAAAAAGTCATTCATAAACAAATTATGTCATACGCTACCGAAAATTACATAATTCCACCTATGCAGTCTGGATTCCGCAATGGCTACAGTACAAATACCTGTCTTTTAAATATTTTGGATTCCTTAATAACTAATTTTGATAGATCACAAATCTCAATTCTCATACAAATAGATTTCTCAAAGGCATTTGATATGGTCGATCACGAATTATTACTAGCTAAAATGAAATATTATGGATTTTCAGATTGTGCCTTGCAGTGGTGTAAGAATTACTTAATAGACAGAAAATTCTACGTCAGTATGCACCAAAATGGTCAAGCAATTAACTCTGGTGCGTTTGTCCTTAATCGTGGAGTACCGCAAGGATCTATTTTGGGACCATTATTCTTTTTACTTTATATTTCTGATCTTCCAAATTTCATGGTTACTTGTGATATACATTCTTACGCTGATGATACGCAACTGTTAATTTCAGACAAACCGGATAGATTATACGAGATGTGTTCTTCAATAAATGCGGATCTTAATAATTTAGCAGTATGGGTGAAAAATAATGGCCTCAAAATAAATTCTGATAAATCTTCTATGATGGTATTCGGCTATAACGCTATAGTACCAGATATTATACTCGATGGTGAGGTTTTAGAACGTACCACTGTTACGAAGATTTTAGGTGTGCATATTGACGAGGATCTGAAGTTTAGAATACACCTTATGAATAAAATGAAGTCAGCTAAAATAAAACTACGTCCTTTGTATCAATTCCGCCACATCCTTTCAACAGAAGTAAAACTAAAACTAATCAACTCGTTTGTACTCTCTATATTAGATTATTATTCCTGTGTGTATGTGCCGAATTTGATACAAATCGACACCAATAGAATAAGGGTATTGCAGAACTCTTGTCTTAGGTATGTTTACGGTGTGTGTAGATATGATCACATTAGTGAATATAGAACGCTTGCAAATATGCAAGACATTAACGACAAAGTACGGTCTGCTTACCTTATTTTAACTCATAAAGTTAAAATAGCAGGTACTCCGTCATACATTTATAAGAAATTAATGTTAAAAACTTATAATTATGGTATTAGAGGTAAGGATTTATATGAAATACCAACCTACAACAAATCAAAATATAAATCTTCTTTCTCGTATTTGGCACAGTTTTATTACAATTCTATTCCACATGAATTAAAATCTCTATCAATAAATTCATTTAAAAACAAAATTAAGATGTTCTAGAGACTATTATTATTAATTTTCAATACTTCTGTTTGTATATATTATTTGTGTTATTCACTATGAATGTTGGCTAGAAATAATTTTTACTGTATTTTGGTTATATATATTTTTTTTGTTTGTATTGGCATTGTAATTTTTTAAAATTATTTGTAAATTTAAATGTATTGGTTGGGTGGAAGAACAGCCTATGGCTGAACATATGCGTAATGCGGATTGCTTACGGCGAACTACGTAGCGCGGACAGCAACCGCTTAGCAATTTAGCGGGGACACCCACCACAAATTGCGGTATGGCGTCGCTAGTAGTTCACCGACCCTTTTCTACCCTGAAGGGGTTTATTTTAGGGTGGCTTAGGATAGGGAAATAAAAACATATTTATTTAACAATGCTTTATTAATTTTACAATATATTTATTTCTTGTTGTTGTTGTTTTTCTTTCCTGTGAACATAAGAATACATAAACATTTAAAACATTGAAATGATTAAAAGATTTGTGGAGTCTTTGGTCCCATCCCTAATTTGAGGGATGGTTAAGCTCTGCCACCACGTCAAGGTCCCTCCAGTTAGGCAGAGGGGCCGGCCGACCAGGAAGGAAAGGAAAATGATTAGTGTAACATGCAACACACACCATGCACTCTGAGGACCCTTCACACGACATTCATACACTGCCGCTCCGACACAATATGTATACAAATTTTTGTTAATTTTCTCTAAAGGATATACTAAATATTTGAACTTGAATTTGCCCTAAATTTACGGAATACTGTTGGCAACTGACGCGTCACTTGCGCACTAAAATATCATAGATTTGCGGTAAAACTCAAAGTGTGTTTATTTGGAATTCCTTCAATAAAAAAATTGAAATTGGCACACTTATGTAAGAATATACGTAGAATCTACTGGTGAAGTGGAAAATTGTTTATCTCTACCCAGTTTTGGGTGGTAAATATCTACCTATTTAAGGGTTGAGGGTACGACTTTAATTTTACGAAAAATCGATTCTTTGGGTCATAATACACATGTTTACTAATTTTTAAAAAAAATATTACAACAAATAATTTAATAATATCAAAACAAAATGTTCAAAGGTCGTTGACCCTAAATGTGTAGCATTTAGAATCTTGTGTTAGTGTTACTGTAATTATACTAACAGTACAATAATTCTGAAAATTGGAGTATATATACAAAAAATATGTATATTAGATTGGTGAAGTCGACGTTTTAGTATCTCTACCCACTTTTGGGTAGTATATATCTACCCATTTAAGGGTTAAAGATAGGGGTTTAATTTACTGCATTTTACGCCATTTTATAATTTTAATAAAAAGTTTTCATAATATATATGCATAAATCTTCATAATTAATTAGAATACAGTTATAATAAACAATAAGACAAATTTAAGTACAAATAAAATGTGACACATGTTTTCATCGTTTAAATTTTTTAAGACAGATGGCACCATATGAAAAAACCACCCACGCAACCTTCAAATTCTTTAGTTTTTCCAGTGCAGACGCCTTATTTAGGGGGCCTGTTTATTTACATGCCCCCAAATACTCATATAAATAATACATGGCAAAAACTTTGCACCGACAGGCATGGTTTGGAATGTGTAAGATCGCTCGATCGAAAAATCAATAATAATGATCATGCGCAGTAAATCAAATTGTTTTTTATTGAACGGTGCGTGGGCGTGACTGTATTTTAATGAGCGATGAGAAAATAGCACAATTTAGAGCAGTTGGTATTGTCTTCGCCAGATCTTCTGTAGTGTTACAAGAACTCGTTATTTGGAACTCGTTTCATCTAAAAACCAGTTTTTCAAGTCTAGTACCTGCTCTAAAAACCGGTTTGAATTTAGTGTTTGCTCTTAAACCAGTTTCAAGTTCAATACTTCCTCGAAAACCGGTTTATTTTATACATTTACTAGAAACTAGTTGCCTGCACCTGAAATATGATTATTATTCAAAATTAAATTCTAGTGGGGGTTAGTTTGAAACTTTTTTAAAAATTCTCTCATTTTTGAAAATAAGATCTTGGAGTCAATTTAATTTAAAAGAATTTTTTTGAAAAAAAACTTTTTTAATTATTAGAGGTCGAGATACCTATGTACCCAAAATTTGGTTAATTAATAATTATAAACAAAGTAGCTAACTTCCAAAAATTTTGTTGTAAATTAAAATGACTCAAATTTCCAAAATGTAATTTTTTTAAAAAAAGTTTCAAACTAACCCCCCCTAGAATTAAATTTTGAGAAACTTTTTTTAAACAAATTTTGTTCTCAAGTGAACCGTTTAGCCTGAAATGATTTTTTTTACAATTATGCAGTAACTTTTAAAAATTCGCTGGGGCTGTACTTAATAATTTCACAACGAAATTTTGGGTATATATGCAACTTAACCCATAGATTCCAAAAATCGATATGTCGACTTCGTAGGTCTACCAATTTTTGGGGTGACTGCCCCTTGCCCAAAAATGGGTGGTGTTAGAAAATTGGCTTATCGATTTTTGGAATCTACTCCTCGAGTTATATATGTAGCCAAAATTTGGTTAATTAATAATAATAAACAAAAAAGTTTTTTTCCAAAAATTTTCTTTGAAATTAAAATGTGTCCACGATCCTGTTTTCAAAAATGTGAGAATTTTAAAAAAAGTTTCAAACTAACCCCCCCTAGAATTTAATTTTGAGAAATTTTTTTCAAATAAATTTTGTTCTTAAGTGAACCGTTTAACCATAAATGATTTTTGTTACAATTATGCAATAATATTTATGTCTACTTTAAAGCTAGTCTTACAGTATAAAATTTCCCGGGCAATTTTATAGAGCAAGATTTCGCTTACCAATCACTCACACACTCTCATTCCTATATATGCCACATTGTACTCAGTTTTATATTTATTTAAAGTTGAAGTCACATTTTATTTTATACAACCCAGTTTAATAGTAAATAATTATATCATTACTATTTATTACCCATTGTTGGGTGTGTCATTTACCTTATTTTTTTATTTGATAGTTTGAATATTTAAATAAATTAATGGGAAAATCCATGTCAACAATCTATGAGACATAATTATAGTTAATATATGCTTCGCAAATAAATTTTGAAATTGTAAGTTTTAAATAGTTTAAAAAATATAAAATATTTTAGCTATTTTATGTAACACTAGTACAAGTAATATATTTTAAATTATTAAAATTTGAATTGTTGTACAATTCATTGTATTCTATTTATATCGTATTGTTTTGCCATATACCCTACATTATGGGTACAGACACAATTGTTAGATTAAGGAAAATGCCAAGTTATTGACCTAAAATATTTAAAAATTGATAAACTTTCAATTTGCTGGGAAGTTAATTTTCACATACCTTGTCTCAGGATAAACCTGGACATTTTACCAAACTACCGTTATACAAATATGAGTATCCCACGTTGTCCTTCTGGGCCCTGGGTTGGTCTAGGCGCACTTTAATTTAATGAATTTAATTCTAAAATTTTATAATTTATTTTAAGGGTAGAGGTAACTACCACAGATTCAATACTACGAATTACAAATACAAAAAAAAAAATAAAAGGAATGGTCGAGCACGGTCCAGCAAATCAGAAGAGTACAACCATCCTTTCACTATGAAAGACAAATTGTAAATGACTGTTTACTACTTTAGGAGGTATAATTTTTAAAATAATTAGTTATCTAATACTTGGTAATGACGTAACAACCGGCAAAAGGCTTGTGCTTCAGACAAAAATAAAATATTAAATTATAATTTTTAATCGGAGATAAATTTACGTAATTTTAATTATTTGTTTTCATGGCGCCAATGTACAACTTTAATCATTTTAACATAATTTTAAATTGTCGAGAGGTACTGCTGCTGTATTCACATTTTAAATTGTCGAGAGGCCCTGTTCCTCTATCTCTATTTATAATAAGCGGGAGGTATGTTGGTAAAAAATTTACTATTACTTTTACACTTTGATTAGTTGGCGAGAGGTATTGCAAAAAAATCAGGTGTCACCTACAATATAAAAGAGCCATCCATTGTTTCGTCACAAAAAAATCAAATATAATGATTCAAAAATCTCAATTTTCTTTAAAAGTTCCCGAAGCCAAATACTAAACGACGCGTTCTTATTTGTTTGTGTGAGAGAGACAAGTATAATGTAAGACAGAGAAAACTTGACGCAGAATAATAAAGAAAGGAGTGAACACTCACTTCCAAATTTTGATTTTTGTAAGAGAGAGATAGTAATATATACCTAT
Organism: Ophonus ardosiacus; assembly: GCA_943142095.1. NCBI lineage: Eukaryota > Metazoa > Arthropoda > Insecta > Coleoptera > Carabidae > Ophonus > Ophonus ardosiacus. The sequence goes on from OW964840.1 coordinate 15,180,849, forward strand.
TTCATTCTAATGAATTCTTCTTTTTACTGTAAGTTTTGTTGGGAAACATAGTGTTATGTCTGTAGCATATCTGGGTGACAACACCGTGTATTATACTGGTAGTCAGGAGACGGTGTATTTTTATAGGTAAAAGTGAAACTATTTAATATCTCGGGAACGGTAAAATATAACATTAAATTTTTGCTAAAATTGATAAACCGAAAGTGGTACTTTACTTAAATCTCTTAACAGATTTTCTTGAAAAAATATATTAATATATGATCCAACACTTTTCAACTTTTGTATTTGAAACTCATATTTAATTAGAAACAACATTTACGATTTTGACTATATATGATAAACCGGAAGTGGTACTTTACTTGAAGCTCTGAACAGATTTTCTTGAAAAAATATATTAAAATATGATGCAAAACTTTTCATATTTTGTATTTGAAATTCATTTGTAATTTGAAACAACATATGCGATTTTGACTATATATGATCTACGGGAAGTGGTACTTTACTTGAAGCTCTGAACAGATTTTCTTGTAAAAATATATTAAAATATGATCCAAAACTGTTCAACTTTTGTATTTGAAACTCGTATGTAATTTGAAACAACATATGCGATTTTGATTATATATGATAAACCGGAAGTGGTACTTTACTTGAAGCTCTTAACAGATTTTCTTGAAAAAATATATTAAAATATAATCCAAAACTGTTCAACTTTTGTATTTGAAACAAAATATTCGATTTTGACTATATATGATAAACCGGAAGTGGTACTTTACTTGAAGCTCTAAACAGATTTTCTTGAAAAAATACAGTGTGTCCCATTTAGAGGTGCCACCATTGGGATCTCGAGAACTGTAAGAGATACGATGTCGGTTAAATGGAACTTTTTATGCGCCTTTGGGAGGCCATCTCAGATGGGCTTTTATTTTTCCAAAAATTCTCATAGGGCACTAGATAATGACGAAAAACTGAATATTGTTGATTTTTTCTTTTTCAAATAACTTCTAAACTATTAATAATTGAGAAAAAAGTTTCAAATATAAAAGATAGATATTTTTATTAACTAAACTAACCAGTGGCGTAAAAAATAAATTTTTATATCTGTAAATTTTTGAGATATAACACAAACTTATATTTTTTTAAATGGAACCCATATCTGATTTTAGTCTCAAAAAAATAAATATTTTTTTCTGTTTTCAACGATGTAAGGGTTATTATGTTTTATATTTGTTTTGCTTTCAAAAATTATTATTTTTTACTTATTTTGTATTAAATTTACAATTATTTTGAAAATATTGGTAGATTTCTATTTGGAAATACTCCTTGTATTTAAATAATTTATTTCCTTAAAAATATTTGCTCAAAATTCGTATCAAATTAATTTTTATATTTTGTATCAGGTCGCCCTTGGCACATCATCGTGTAATTTGTAATTATGAGTCTAGAATGAAAATATTAAGTAATAAAGGCATAAAACAAATTATTTTGATCAAATACAATATAATTAATAAAAATAATAATGTTTTTCTGGGAAATAATTAGAAAATTCAGGAAAATAAAGAGAAAAATTAAATTTTAGGAGCAAAATAAATATAAAACATAATAACCCTTACACCATTGAAAAGAGAAAAAAATATTGATTTTTTTGAAACTAAAATCAGATATGGGTTCCATTTAAAAAAATATAAGTTTGTGTTATATCTCGAAAATTTACGGATATGAAAATTTATTTCGTACGCCACTGGTTAGTTAATAAAAATATCTATCTTTTATATTTGAAACGTTTTTCTCAATTACTAATAGTTTAGAAGTTATTTGAGAAAGAAAAAATCAACAATATTTAGTTTTTCGTCATTATCTAGTGTCCTATGAGAATTTTTGGAAAAACAAAAGCACATCGGAGATGACCTCCCAAAGGTGCACAAAAAGTTCCATTTCACCGACATCGTATCTTTTATAGTTCTCGAGATCCCAATGGTGGCACCTCTAAATGGGACACACTGTATATTAAAATATGATCCAAAGCTCTTCATATTTTGTATTTGAAACTCATATGTCATTTGAAACAACATATTAGATTTTGACTATATATGATAAACCGGAAGTGGTACTTTACTTGAAGCTCTGAACAGATTTTCTTGAAAAAATATATTAAAATATGACGCAAAACTTTTCAAATTTTGTATTTGAAACTCATATGTCATTTGAAACAACATATGCGATTTTGACTATATATGATAAACCGGAAGTGGTACTTTACTTGAAGCTCTGAACAGATTTTCTGGAAAAAATATATTAAAATATGATCCAAAAATTTTCAACTTTTGTATTTGAAACTCATATGTAATTTGAAACAACATATTCGATTTTGACTATATATGATAATAATAATAATAATAATTATAATAATAATAATAATTACAAATAAAATTGAAAGTAAAATTCTTTGGAATAATGGGCGAAATTCTTTGATAAATACTGGACATATTTTTTGGCGCCGAGAAATCGTCAATATGTTTTGTTTTACGCTCTTGCACAAAACAATAGAAACCTTCATTGATTATTGCACTTGTTTTTTGTTTTAGACAAACCTATATGTAATTTTTACAATTTGAGAATTACAATCTATTTAAAAATTATTAAAATAGATGTCCCTGAGCTACTTGGTTACAGCAAAGTTTAATTCTCCTAAACACGATTTTAAATTATGCTTTACGTATCTTAAACCTTTAACTTTAGCCTCGGTAAGTGTTATATTAACGAGAATTGTCCGAGCATTTTGTACAACAGAGCCGCCAAGATGGCATTCATTTGCTGTAATGTGTAACAGACAATTTGGTGTTTCAGAACGTAACAATATCGCTGAAATGTTGTAAATATGCACGGCCATAAACTAAAATACATGCCATGTTGTTGATTGTTGTTTAATTGTTGTTAGAATTGTGTGCAAATGTTGTTATAAACGGTCGATTTTTTACCTTCCGTCACCTTTAGGTAAGGAAGGTATTGTCTTTGGTCAAAAAATTCGGTGGTGAGTTTTTAATGAATAAGCACGTTTTAGGGTCCCTACAATACGAATTTACTATTTTTAAGATGATGTCTGTATGTATGTGTGTGTGTGTGTGTGTGTGTGTGTGTGTGTGTGTGTGTGCGTGTGTGTGTCCGTGTGTGTGTGTGTGTGTGTATGTGTGTCCGTGTGTGACAAATTTTTCTCCGACGATAACTCCAATACTATAATTCTAAAAATTATAATTCTTTCGTATTCCTCTTCTGTACATTCATATGAAGAGTTGATTAGATTTTGGTTATAATTGATCCACCGGAAGTACCCTTATTTGAAGATTTTAACAGTTTTTCTTAAAAAAAAGCAGTTAAATATTATTTTTTGACATTTTGTTATTATATTTATTAAAGAAAATACTCTTCTCTATATAGTTTGATTATTCATTTTCCTTCATATTCAATAGATGTAGAGTTAAAGCATTATAAAGAAATTAATTTTTGAAAAATTAGTCAGCATTGCCATTTATCATGGAAACAGCTGACATAATTATTCAAAAAAATGTAATTGACAGATGTCAGTTGCAAGTGCAAAACCAAATATGGAAAAAAGTATAGGATCTAAAATTGGTATGTCATAGTGTTGCTCGTAAGTGACACGCAGGGAAAGGCCAAAGAGAAGATGGAAGGACATTACTTAGTGTAGTTTATGTTATAATTTTATTGGATTTATAGAACCTTTTCAAATGAACTTTTGGTATGGAATTTGTAAAAAATAGTATGTGTTCGTGTTCGATTTTACATGATATTATATAGAATCTGTTCCAAAGACCTTTTGGTATGGGATTTGTACAAAATACATCGAATTGACGGAAGGTCTTGTGCTGGCCACAACAGATTTTTTTATTTATAAAATCGAAATCATTGCTGAAATTGTTATTTTGTTTGGTTTCTAGCCTATACTTTTGTAAAGAAATAATTATATTTAATTTTAAATGTTTGAAAAACCCGCGTAACCGATTGTAATAGGATGTTAGGGACTTTTTGTGATATACAGAGTACAGAGAGGAAGAAGAGATATAGGGTAGAGATAAGTTAAGCGAAGAACGTGTGGC